>CM066043.1:227219705-228696154 GCA_033557465.1 Ichthyophis bannanicus | reverse complement strand
TTTTCAAATAGGTGTATGGATGTTCCAGGGCCCACATGTAGTGATTTACAGTGACGCCTTGTTGGATGGGCTCCTTATGTGAGGTTGGGAAATTTGTTGTGATATGGTATGGGCTATGGTTAGGTTTGCTCTTTGATGTAGGGTGTTGTAGTAGTTCACAATATGCCTGGGGTACTGGAGAACAGGTTGTTGGTGTTAGTGAATTGATTTCAGAATCAGATTTTTTTGTTAAATATTATGTTCTGTGGGTGGCAGGTCCTGGTTCTGATCTGTACCCACTGTGGCATGCAAAATATATGTTGAAAAAGAAAAAGCAAGAAACCATAACGCAGTTCAGAACAACAAAATAAAAATGAGTTATAATTTTAAAAGTTTTATAAAACTGTGCTGTTGATTTCTTGCTCTCTTTTAGTTCCCTTGAGTTATGTAAACAGGACCGTACCTAGCCCTTTGCAAGTGGTGCAGGCCGCAACAGGGCGCAAAGGCTGTGTGGGGGGGGGGCGCATTTTAGCTGTCTGCTGTATGGCCAGTTACCATGCTGCCGCTGGCAGGGACAATAGCAGGAAGCCCAAAATTACCCCCCAAGCCTTTTTTCGCAGCAGCACTTTTTAGTCAAGTCTGGAGTCCCAGTACCCTCCTCCGACTCGATTTGTCAGAGCACTAGGGAGGGGACCAAGCTCTGCCTTAAAGTGCCAACGACTTTCAAATCGAGGATATGCCCCCCTCCTCCCTCCCCATACCCTCCGTCCAGCGCTGCCTGCTCTTTCCCTGCTGCCATGGAAAAAAAAAAAACAGAGGGCGGCAAGCAGTCAGGGAAAGAGCAGGCAGCGCTGGACGGAGGGTATGGGGCGGAGACAGAAGAGAAGAAAGGAACGTGCACCCCGAGCTGCAAGTCACACAGGGCGTCGATTGCAGCTCGCTACGTGCCCTGTGTGTCAAAACCCCATTCTTGCAATTTCCTCCCATATAATCTAATTGGGCTTGTTTTGGTTTTTGGTTCAGTCCCCAATTGGAGTTCTGAATAAACGATCCACCACCCTCCTCTAAGGTGGGGGGGGGGGGGGTGCTTGTGTGCGGTGCTATCTCATTCTTCGCCTCAGGCAGGCAGATTGCCTTGAGACCGCCCCTGAAATGTGCCCCTATGAGGCCCTTTTACTAAAGGGCAATAACTGACAACTGCATTCTGGTGTGTGCTGAATGCCACATTGGGACATGCATTGCCGGCTTAGTGTGGGACCTAAAAACAGCTCCGGAAAATCGACATGCACTAAAAACTGTTCCAATGCGATGATTAAGGGGGCAAGTGGGCGGGGTTGGGGTAGAAAGTGGGCTTTGGTGTGCTCTGCGCTGTTAGCACAAGGTTCACACTGTGTGCTAACTGCATTAGCTTGGGATCACCGCCCTCAATAGGAAGTGGTAGGTGCACCCATGCTAATACCGCGTGTACAATGGGACGGGGACTTCACATTAACCGACAGGGAAGTGCTTTCCACACCCGACAGTTGATGTGGCAGTTTTGCACCTAACACGGTAAGAGCGACTGACAGTCGTGATGGTGCGTTAAGGGGCAACACCATAGAGCCCTTTTATAGTAAAAGCACCCCTAAGTGTTTTAGACAAATATATTTCAGATTTTGAATGGTACCCATATACTGCTGTGAAACAACCATTTTGTGTCAAATGTTGGTTATAACAAATAATAATAATAAATCAATAAAGAAATGGCTAAAATATTGGCATTCATGTGCAATCTTAGGGGTCGTTTACTAAACCGCATTAGCGGACTCTGTGCGATATCGGAGCTTGCGGCTTTTAATGGGGCCAAAAAAAAGCGGCTACTGATATTAGCATGGAGGTCTGCTACAGTGGTTTAGTAAACATACCCCTTTAGCATCTAAAAAAATACGTGGTCTTCCATACTAACTTTTCACTAACAAAAAACAGATGCTTCACGGCCCTGTTACTTTTATTGGTTATTTGTAAACCGCCTGGAATGTAGGGAAAGGCAGTATAAAAACAAATGTAAATAAAATTAAAACCCAAATGCTCCAGTTTTTTTTCTATAAGCTAGAGCTGCACACTGTGAGACTGTCTTTTTGTGAGGAAAATAAATAAATATACACTTTCTCTTCATCGCTATGTGGAACACGCAGTATTTCTGATTCTGTTATTGAGAAACAGACTCTCTGCAATTATGGAAAACACACATTCTCTCTAACTCACTCTCCTTAGAGAAATGTTATATATGCACGCTCTCTTTCTCTCTCCATCATTCATAGTCACAAGGTAGCATGGTATTAATCTAGTGCAACCCGAACTCTGGGTATACCAGCCTTACTTATACCCCACTAGATGCGACTGTAGTCGTATAGTCATACCTCAGATTGGGATACCTCTGGAGAGAGCACAATGAAAAACACACTACCATCCAGCTACTTTGTTATCAGAGAACTGACAACAAATTCACTGGAGCAATACAAAAAAAAAAAATTCAGGATACTTTGGATGGTAATGCTTAAGATGTTTTGACCATTGTACGTCAGTAGGATGACAAAAATTGTTTACAATATGTACCTTTAAATAAGTATCCAGAGTCCTTTGGAAGTATTCAATTTAAATATTGTATTAACCAGCAGACCTAAAATACCTAGTATAGGAATTACAATGTCTGAGCAGCAACAATTGAACACAGCTGGTATTAAAATAACCCAACTAGTCTTTCTTTCTTGTTTTACAGAATACATCAAGACAACTGTTTATCAGAAAAGTATTCCCTTAGACAATTATTCAACTACCAACGCAATGTATTCTATCTTTTAGAATAAGATTCTGGCTTTAACACTAGAAGCCCCAAAGTGCGTCAATTGACACAAATGCATCTTCGAAGTTGTATACCAGCGCCACTGCTAGAACCATGTCAGTTATGTTCCATGACTCTGTTAGCAAGGTCAAGATGTTCAAATATGTGCATCGGAAATTAATGACAGATGCGCCACCTAGAGGGGAAATGAATTTATACCTAGAAGCACCAAAGTACGTCAATTGACGCACTCAATTGTCTTGGATGCGTCAATGGACGTACTTTGGGGCTTCTAGGTATAAATTCATTTTCCCACTAGGTGGCGCATCTCAATCACTGTTTACAGTTTTACTCCGACATCACAAACAATAAACACACGATGACGTCATGTAATGACGTCACATACTGCAACGTATTTAACAAATAAGTAAACTTCACATTAATTCACATCTGCATTTCATGCTAAACGCAGCCGTCGTGATAATGCGTCAATTGACGCACTTTGAGGTTTCTAGGTAAAATGTCTCTTGGGGCTTCTAGTGGTTAAACTGTATTCTTTTTTTTTTTTTTTCAGAATACATGATCTTTACAACTTAGGATTGTTATAAATTCCTTTAAATTCAAATTTACTAACTGTATCCTCTTTTCTAGTCTGCAGATTCTTCAGGAATACCTGGGCTCAGATATTTAAAAAAAAGCATTTGAGCTCAAATAAATATGATAAGAGTGCACTCTAAACAATCAAAAATGTTATACTTATCTTCCAACCAAAAATGTTGGGGTCCGTGTCCACAATGATTCTGGTCCAATTCAGGATCTGATCCTCTCAATCTGTTTTTCTGGACAACCTATTGACTCTTCCTCAGGTGACTCTTCAGCTGATCTTGTTCCTACTCCCTGACTTTACAAAACCAATAAGGCAAAACCTTCTTCTTCCTTTATATTGACTCAGGGGATAAGACAGTGGCTGAACAAATAAAGCCTTTTCACCTTTTCCCAAGCAAAAGATAATTCAATAAACCCTAACTAAAACCCTCCATCCTTATACACACAAGCACCTACACACACCAAATTAGCTGTGGCGCTTTTTAAAAATTCTGCTTCTGCAGTTCACTTTGGGCTGACAGAGAAAAATAAAAGCCGTCTGATTTTAAAAGCAGTGCTTTAGCATCAGAATCAAAGATGTAGCAGAACCTCAGGTAAAGCCGAAACAAACAGCTACTGGACCTTCAGGCCCTTTTTCTCTTAAACCAGTCCTGATCATCAATCTGATTTTTTTTTTAAGTTGGACACGCTTCTCAGAATTAGCTTTACTGGAATCCAGTGCACATAAACCAATGTCACAGCCCAGTTTCACAGCCTTTGTCTCCACATACAACAGCTTTAGTCTTTACAGCTGTTGGAGTCACTAAACCTTTTTTTCTCTCAGAACTTTCCACAGAAAACCAGTTTAAAACTGGCAAAACCTCCAAAGATCCTGCATTCCTGGGAAGCTTTAAACGAAATTGTCAGCTTTAAACAACTGTGACAACTGTTTGAGTTGAGGAGTAGCCTAATAGTTAGAGCCACAAGCTTAGGAAGCAAGGGCCGCATATGACCCTGGCATGGAAAATCAGGGTTAGGCAGTAGGTGGGCGGGCTATGCGTCGATGAGGCACATAGCACCACTCAACTAAAATTCAGGCCCCAAGAGACCAGGGTTTCATTCCCACTTGGTACTCCTTGTGGCCTTGGGCAGGTTACTTAATCCTTCATTGCCTCAGAAGAATCCAAGCTATCAATGTCCCTTTTTAATGAACATTACAAAGTATAAGTTACAATGTAAACTGCTTTGACTAAATGATGATGTTGTTGTTGTTAAGTGCCGTCAAGTCGGAGTCGACTGATGGCGACCCTCTGGATAGCTATCCTAAATTGTGTTCGGCCTTCAGTCAGGCGGCTTCATTGTTGACAAGACTGGTACCCGTAGCTGCTGTTATTGTATCGATCCATCTCATTGCAGGCCTTCCTAAATGATACAGTGGTATAAAAGAACCTGATAAATCTATCTGGCTCTTGACCAACCAAATCTTCAGAACAATATTTAAAGCACTTCTTCAAAGAAGACCCAAGGAAATCTCATCAGGCAATCCTTTTCCAAAAAATCACCTTTATCTCTTTCTTCTTCACAAAACTAGAGAGAGACATCCAGTTTCTTTTACTTACCCAAGGATTCTCTCTTTTATTTCCCCAAAAATCTCTAGAAGTATACCTTTCCTCTCTATCATAGCCAGTGCACCAACCTCTCTCTTCACAGACAAACCTCAACTGAATCTCAACTCAAACACACACCAGCATTCCAAACAAGCCAAAGAAGTGTTCTTACCACTCACTTCCCAAATAAATAGTTCCAAGTACCCTTCAAAACTCATTCTTTCCTACAAATTAAAGAAAGTCTCCCTAGAACACCCCTAATTACTCTTTCAAATGATTTTTAGTACTATCACTTTAAATCCTAATAAATTAGAAATAAAAGTCACTGAAACTCTGTCTTCCTGCCTGCAATAAGCTTCAGCAGAGCTCTCCAGGGAGATCCCTGCTCTGCCTGATAGGGTTGCAAGGCTGCAGCTTTTCATTAACTAATTACTTTAAAGGCAGCCAGCAGCCCCAGTCTTTATTTAATTTGCACTGCAGTCATGCTTTTTAAAACCTACTTAGCATTACAGCCCTACTCTTTTCTGTATTTTCATTCTAAAATAGCTGCCCTCTTTCTTTCTCATTTAAAACTGTTGAGCATTATTAAGGTTTTAACCTTTGCTGCCCTGATCTGCAGCAAACCCAAACTTTCAGCACTACTTTTCTTTTATTTTTGACACTGTTCCAGCTTTCTTCTGCCAAATGCAAAGCCCCCAAACAAACCAAAGGCACCTGAAACCCCAGGTAAAAACTTGTATTTCAGTTCTTCTGATAGCCCACTGGTTACAATAGGAAATCCTTGCTTGATGAAGCTTGCTGAAGCTGAATTTGGAAGGCATCGGTTGTTGTTTGTCCCTAACTCTAAAACAAAGAATATCATATATCCCAATGATTTGCAATAAGAATATGACCTAATATGTTATTTTCAAAAGACTATTTGACTTTGAACATTTTGAAATATGTCAATCATGAAGACACCGACTATCCAATCTTCAGCCGGCCGAGGTGTCGAACTATGAACTATGGGCCTGGTGTTCTTCTGAGAAGACTATGTGCTGCTATGGCGCATAGTTGTCACTGCTGACCTTTAACCTCGGATATTCAATGCCGGGGTCATATGCGGCTCGGGCATTGAATACCTGGACAGGGGCGGCCCAAGGGGGGTGCGGGGCCATGTGCAGAGACTCGGTGCAGGGCCTCTTTTGCATAAGGGACCTCATTTGCATAAATATTTGCATAATGTTACCATATACTAACTTTTAGTAAACATGCCTCTTAATGAGTGTATGGATAAAGAAAGACTAAAAGATTTCTACATTACTATAATCCAGTGCCAACCGCCAGGCACATTAGGAACTACTACAAACACTGCCCATTTAAACCCATAGCAAACCCACCGTATCATAACAGCACTACCAGGACTCACAAAGCACCAGACCCTACCTATCAAAAGGCAACACTGCAAATATTAAACCAATACATTTCAGAGAATAACAATACATGACCTACTGGGGAAAGAGAACAAGTGCCAATGTCAAATAGGAATTACATAAACAGAATACCTCAGCTCAGTTACACATGCAGTACATAGACCATCACCAAACAAGGAATCACAATTTAGAAACAGGAAGACAATAATTAAACTTGGAACCCCAAAAGACAAACTTGGAACGTACAACAAACACTGTAGAAATAAAACTATAAATTAATTTCCTCTTGTACTAAACAAAGCACAGACGCCAGTGATGCACATTTCCCAGAGCTGACATATTCCAGTTAATAAATTCAAAATAAAGAGATATTTTTCTACATTTTGTGCATTTCTTTTTCAATTGCAATTGCTCTAGCCACTTTGTTCTGGTTTCTTCGTGTCTTCTGCTAACTCTCCATCGTCTGCGGTCCATTTGTCCTTTCTTCTCTCTTCGTTTTTTTCCATTCTCTCTCTACATCTGCTTTAACATACTAATATTTCTCCTTTTGCTCTTTCCTCATTCCTATTTTATCCACTCAAATTTTACCCCTCCATCCTCACTCCCCACTTACTCTCCCAATACCCGGCCAATGTAGATTTTTCTTTCCTCCCACACAAAATATTTTTCCCGTCTCCATTTTACTCTCCTAGCTCCATCCCATTCTAATCCTCCCCAACATCAGCTCCCTTCTAGTTCCAGCCCCACCCAGCATCCACTCCCTTCTAGTCCCGCATCAGCCCATTTCCAGTCCTAGCCCCACCATCAGCCCATTTCCAATCCTATCCTAGCCCCACCATCAGCCCATTTCCAGTCCTAGTTCCCCCATCCATTTCCAGTCCTATCCGAGTCCCTCCATCAGCTCATTTCCAATCCCAGCCCACCATCAGCCCATTTCTAGTCCTTTCCTAGCCCCACCATCAGCCCATGTCAAATCCTAGCTCCCCTCCACTCAGCCCATTTCCAATCCAAGCCTCCCATGAGCCTACTTCCAGTTCTAGCCCCTCCATGCGTCCATTTCAATCCAAGCCCCCACCACAGCCCATTTCAAATCTTAGCACCCCCCAACAGCCCATTTCCAGTCCTATCCTAGCCCCTCCATCAGCCCATTTCCTGTCCTAGCTCTCCCCCACCACTCAGCCCATTTCCAGTCCTAGCTCCCTCCTCGCACAGCCCAGTTCCATTCCAAGCCCCCTCCCCATCAGCTATTTGCAGTTCAAGCCCCCTTCCACTCAAGCACAGTTACTTACCTGTAACAGGTGATCTCTGGGAACAGCAGGAATAAGTCTTCACATATGGGTACGTCGGTACCGACGGAGCCTGCGCGGGAACGCTCCCCAGCTTCCCAAAAAAGGAAAGCTTTTGGGAGCATCCCACAGCGCCTGCACGCTGCCTTCCCGCCTTTCCTAACCGCCTCACCCCAGTTTGAGTTTTAAAGCTGAGACAAAGAGAGAGATGAAAGGAAAGATAGAGAGATACAACTCCTAGGGGATGTGGGTGGGTTGTGAAGACTTATTCCTGCTGTTCCCAGAGATCACCTGTTACAGGTAAGTAACTGTGCTATCTCCAGGAACAAGCAGGAATGAGTCTTCACATATGGGGACTCCCTAGCTAGAGATGCCTGGGAGATCCCCAAGGTTATGAGACCCTGAGAAGGGCTCTACCTCCTGAGAAGGGCTCTACTTCCTCTTATGGATCTCAGGTATCCATCCAGGGAAGGAGGACAGGAGTTGATTAAGAATGGAACAGGTGTTTGAGAACAGCCTGACCAAACAAGGCATCCCGGCGGGAGTCCTTGTCCAAACAGTAATGGGCTGTGAAGGTATGAACCGAGGCCCAGGTGGTCGCTCGACAGATCTGTTCAATGGACACAGAATTTAGATGAGCCATAGAGGTGGCCATGGCCCTCACATTGTGAGCTGTGACATGGCCCTCCAGAGAAAGGTTTTTACTCTGGTAGGCGAAAGAGATACACTGAGCAATCGAATTGGACAGTGTCCTCTTAGAGACTGGAAGTCCTAAATGAGAGGGATCAAAAGCAACAAAGAGTTGACAAGACTTTCTATGTTGCTGTGTCCTTTGTAAGTAAAAGGCAAGAGCTCTCTTACAATCCAGGGTATGAAGATTCCTCTCTGCACTTGATGCATGAGGACCTGGAAAAAAGACAGGTAAATACACCTCTTGATTAAGATGAAAAGGTGAGACCACTTTAGGCATAAAGTGTGGATTGGTCCTAGGGACTACCTTATCATGATGGAACCTTGTATAAGGTGGATTAGCCACTAAGGCCTGCAGTTCACTGATGCGGTGAGCTGAGGTGACTGCATGAGGAAAACAACCTTCCAGGAAAGAAATTTCAAGGAGGTGGTGGCTAAGGGTTCAAAAGGAGGCTTCATAAGCTGACCAAGAACCAGATTTAAGTCCCATGCCACCGGAGGAGGCCTAATGGGAGGCTTAGTTAAAGTTAGGCCTCTCATGAATCTTGCAATAAGAGGATGAGAGGAAATAGGCTGTCCATTGATAGGCTTAAGGGATGCTGCAATAGCACTCAAATGGACCCTTACTGAATTCGTCTTTAGGCCTGCATTGGAGAGATGCAGGAGATATTCCAATAGAGAATTCAAAGGTAGTGCTAGAGGGTCAAGACCCTTCTCAGTACACCAAATGGAAAACCTTTTCCATTTAAAAGCATAGGAACATCTAGTGGAAGGTTTTCTGGAAGCATGGAGGATATCCTTCACCTGCTGGGAAAGATTCCAACCTTGAAGGTCTAGGCCTTCAGCAACCAAGCTCTGAGGTGAAGGGACTTGGGGTTTGGGTGCCACAAAGTCCCCTCCTCCTGGGACAGAAGGTCTGGAGAAGCTCCCAAGTCTAGGGAGGGAGCTTGAGAGAGATGCAGAAGTAGAGGGTACCACACTTGGCGTGGCCAGCATGGAGCTATGAGGATCATAGATCCTTGATTCCTCTGGAGCTTGAACAGAGTCTTGGGAATTAAGGGAATGGGTGGAAAGGCATACAGGAAGTCTTGACCCCAATGAAGGAGGAAGGCATCCTTGGCCTGAACTCCCTGATACGGAATTCTGGAACAGAACTAGGGAAGTTTGGCATTCCACGGACTTGCAAAGAGGTCTGTGTCCAGGGTTCCCCACTCTTGAAAGATTCTGAGTACCTGGTCCATGTGCAGGGACCATTCATGTGGAAGCAGAACTCGACTGAGTCTGTCTGCCCAAGATTTTTGGATTCTGGAAGGTATACGGCCAGGAGATGGATTTGATGGTCTCTGGCGAAGGCCCACAATCTTAAAGCTTCGTTGCAAAGCGACAGAGAGCCAGTTCCTCCTTGCTTGTTTATGTAAAACATGGCTACCTGATTGTCCATATGAATGAGGACTGTCTTGTAGCTGAGCAGGGTATGGAAGACCTTGAGAGCTAGAAAAACTGCTCGGAGCTCCAAGTGGTTGATATGTAGAGAGGTCTCCTGTGGAGACCAAGTGCCCTGAGTGGAGAGGTCTTGCAGATGAGCTCCCCAACCTGTATGGGAGGCATCTGTTGTGAGGGTCGCCTGGGGCAACAACTGTTGGAAGGGGGAACCCAGCAACAGATTTTGGGTAGACCTCCACCACTGGAGAGAGCAAAAGAGGCGCCTGGACGCTGCTATTTTGTCTGAGAGAGCCCCTGATGCTTGAGTCCACTGGGTGGACAAAGTCCATTGAGCTGCTCTCATGTGAAGGCGAGCATAGGGTACCACATGCACTGTGGATGCCATGTGGCCTAGCAGTTGTAGCATCTCCCGGGCAGTTAAATGGCTCTTTGACTGAATCTGGGAGGCTAACTGCACTAAGCGTAGGCAACGGGCCTGAGGAAGATAGGCCCTTGCAGTGGTAGTATCTAGCCAGGCTCCTATGAACTCTAGGGACTGAGTAGGGGTGAGCTGGGACTTTGGGAGGTTTACCACAAGTCCCAGATACTGCAGAATGCGCCTTGTGCAGTCCAGGGAAGTCTGGGCCTCTGACTGAGATGGAGCTCGGATGAGCCAGTCGTCCAGGTATGGGAATACAAATATGCCCAGAGTGCGTAGAAATGCAGCTACTACTGCCATGCATTTGGTGAACACTCTTGGAGCAGAGGCCAGACCAAAAGGAAGCACCCCTGTATTGGTAATGCTTTCCTTGGAAAAGAAAACGGAGGAACCTTCTGTGAGATGGATGGATGAGGACATGTGTGTACGCATCCTTGAGATCTAGAGAACAAAGCCAATCCTGACTCTGAAGGTATGGAAGGAGAGTGCCCAGAGAAAGCATCTTGAATTTCTCCTTGCATAGAAATTTGTTCAATTCTCTGAGGTCTAATATGGGTCTGTAGCCCCCTGTTTTCTTTGGGATCAGAAAGTAGGGGGAGTAAAACCCTGACCCCTGTTGAAGAAGGGGTACTTCTTCTATTGCCCCTTGGGCAAGAAGGGTAGCCACCTCCTCACCTAGAAGGTCGAGGAGAGATGCTGGAGAATTGAAATGTCTCACCATGGTGTGGGGAGGAAGGTTTGAGAAATGAAGTTTGTAGCCCTCTCTTATGATGGAGAGGGTCCACTGCTCTGCTGTAATTTGCTCCCATCTGGGAGCAAAATGAGCTAACCTTCCTGGAATGGTGAGAGGCTCTAGCTGTTTTAGAGCCAGAAAGGCTAAGTTCACTAGCATTAAGTCAAAAACCCTGAGGAGGCTGAGTCTGCTGAGTTGCAGCAGCCCCTGTAGGCTTAGGCCTGGCCTGTTTAGGTTGCTGACGTTTAGCAGCAAAACGACCTGTAGAAGATTGTTGGCCAGAAGCAGGATGGAATCTGCCTTTCTTGAAAAAAGACTTCTTGAAAGGTTTTTTCTTGGCAGGAATGGAGGTTGACTTTGAAAGTCTATCCAAAGCAGAATTTTCTGCATCCATTTGAGTGGCTTTTATTTGCCAATCTTTGCCAAACAGGTTTTCACCTGTACAGGGAAGATTTCCCAAGCCATCCTGGACCCAAGATTCTAGATCAGAAGCCTGGAGCCAAGCAATTCTGCGAGCAGCTATGGCAATGGCCGAAGCTCTGCTAGCACCCTCAAAGGAGTCAAAAGCTGCACGGTTGGAAAACTTTGAAATATCCTGAGTATGCTTAAGCCAAATAAGAAATTCTTCCCTTTTACCCTCTGGAAGAAAAGGGAGGAAAGTGTGCAGCTTATCTGCAACTTCTTTCAGAAACATACCCATATAAGACTATAGGAGTTGATTCTGGCAATAAGCATACTGGCTTGGAAGATTTTTCTACCAAAAGCATCCAAGGTCCTGCATTCTCTTCCTGGAGGAGCAGAGGAGTGTCTTTTTGCACTCTTTATCTTTTTCATAGCTGACTCCACCACAATAGAATGGTGAAGAAGCTGTATTTTATGAAACCCAGGACAAGGAGGGACACGGTACATAGTGTCCAATCTACGAGAATGAGGAGAGATAGTGAGAGGAGTCTCCCATAAGTCAATCATGTGATCATAAAGAATCTCATGAATTGGCAAGGTGACTGCCTCCTTAGGAGCCTTAGAATAACCTAAAATATCCAATTTTTTAGCTCTAGGCTCTGATTCAGAGGTTACTGAAATAGAAAGTCCTTTAGCCACTTCTCTTATGAAGTCTTGAAAGGACAAGTCCTCTGGAGGAGACATTCTTCTTTTTGGAGAAGAAGGCTCTTCAGGAAGAGCTATAGATACTTCAGCAGACTCCTCCGATGCATCAGAGTCTTTGGAGGAATCAAAGTATCGACTGTCAGGGCGCTCTCCCAAAGCTCGGTACGCGTATCAAGCGGTATCAACATCGGGCGTCATCGGGACCGGTTTGGTACCGATGGGCATCCCTGGACAGGGAACCGCTGCAGTCGGTACTGGTACCGACACTGGTGCCGGTACCGGAGCCGATACCGACAACGGAGTTTGTTGTGGTATCAGCGGCATCGCAGCTTGAATGAAGGCCGTGATAGCCTGCTGCATGGATAGAACATTCTGATCCATCGACGCCATGAATGCCTGGAATTCGGTACCGGAAGGTTGCGCCGGTACCCCAGAGCATTCTAACAGGTGATCGGTCGAGGCCGTGCCATCGATGTCAACCTGTAACCACATAGGAGGAGCTTTGGAAGCCGGAGCTTCCCGCCGGGGTTGTTTTGCCGGTGCGGAATCCTCGAGGGCAAGCCCGGAGGCATCTCAATGCTTGGAAGGAGATCTACCCTTCGAGGACCGGCTGGATTTATGCTTGGTTACCTGAGATCCATGGGAGGAAGTAGAGGCCCTGGAAGACGTCGATGCCACTGAAGCTGCATCAGAGGGAAACAGCACATGGAGCTTAGCTGCTCGGTTCTTTAAACCTCGTTTAGACATCAAGGAGCAGGACGGACAATCCAAAATGGAGTGGTCAGGACCCAAACATTTAAGACACCATTCATGGGTGTCGGTGACAGAAATAGTACCGCTGCACTTAGTGCATTTTTTAAACCCGGAGGCTGGTTTTTCCATGAGGAAAATTTCTCGTGAGGCCTAAGGCCCGAAGAGGAAAAACACACTAAGTGAGGGAAAAATATGTTCTTTTTTTAAAATTTTTTGTAAGAAAAGAAAGAAAGACCGGCGGTACCTGTCCGACGTTGGGGAAGGCAGACGCGCGACCAAAGAAATAAAATAAAACAAAGAACTTCTTCAGCGGTGACAGGAACATGACCTGCTGGCTCCGCGGAAAAGAAGAACTGGGGAGAGGCGGTTAGGAAAGGCGGGAAGGCAGCGCGCAGGCGCTGTGGGATGCTCCCAAAAACTTTCCTTTTTTGGGAAGCTGGGGAGCGTTCCCGCGCAGGCTCCGTCGGTACCGACGTACCCATATGTGAAGACTCATTCCTGCTTGTTCCTGGAGATGCCCATTTCTATTCCAAGCCCCCCTCCCCATCAGCTATTTGCAGTTCAAGCCCCCTTCCACTCAGCCCATTTCCAGTACTAGTAATCCCCCCAGCCCATTACCAATCCTAGCCCCCCATAGTCCATTACCAGCCCTAACCCCCCATCACCCTATTTCCAGTCCTAGCCCCCCCATAGCCCATTACGTCCTAACCCCCCATCACCCCATTTCCAGTCCTAGCCCCTCCATAGCCCATTTCCATTCCAAGCCCCATCCCCATCAGCTATTTGCAGTTCAAGTCCCCCCTTCCACTCAGCCCATTACCAGTCCTATCCCCCCATAGCCCATTACCAGTCCTAAGCCCATCAGCCCACCTCCAGTCCTAACCCCCCCATCAGCGCATTACCAGTCTTAGCCCCCCAATCACCCTATTTCCAGCCTAACCCCTCCATCACCCTATTTCTAGTCCTAGCCCCCCCCATAGCCCATTACCAGTCCTAACCCCCCATAGCCCATTACCAGTCCAGTCCTAACCCCCCCATAGCCCATTACCAGTCCTAACTCCCCTCCCCCATCAGCCCAGGGAAACCTTAAAAGAAAAAAGAAACTTGCTGCTGCCGCCGTGGCAGCGGCAGAATGAAGTGTGTCCCGCGATCAAGTGTCTCCCACGGGGCCCTCTCCCCAGCTGCCCGGCAGAGCCCGCCTCAATCGCTCTCCTCGGCACGGCTTTCAGAGCCGTGAAGGGAGAGTTTTCCTCTCCTCGCGGCTCTGTTAAGCCTGCCGGGGTTGCTGGGAAAAATTCCCATCAGCCCCAGTGAGCTTAACAGAGCCGCGAGAAGAGGGAAACTCTCCCTTCGCGGCTCTGAAAGCCGCGCCGAGGAGAGCGATTGAGGCGGGCTCTGCCGGGCAGCCGGGGAGGGGGCCCGCAGGAGACACTTCATTCTGCCGCTGCCACGGCGGCAGCGGCAGCAGCAAGTTTCTTTTTTCTTTTAAAGTGACTGATGGGGCCCTGTGCAAACAACATTCTTGCTCAATGGACGAGCCGGCCCTGTACCTGGAGTTGTCGCACAACCCACAAGCCCACAGACGCTGACTGGGCAGCGGCATTATTGAGTCATTGCCCCATTAGCTCTCAAGGTTAAAGATAGGCCGCCTATGCTTTGCACCAGAACGCCCACAGCATGTCCCAATGCTAAGCGGGGCATGTAGCGGAGTTAATCGGGGATATACAGCAGCAGCACTAACCATATTAATGTGGCTGAATATCCCTTTAAGCAGCATTTACACAGTTTACCGGTTTGCAAACCGTGTAAATGCCTTTGAATATCGGGCCCTACATATTCAGCGACAGTATCTGGCTAGTGGCTGCTACTGACTATCTAGTTTGTGTGGCCACAGTCTGGAAAGTGATGACCCTCTAGATCGTTCCCTAGGGTTCCCTAGCTCGGACCCTTAAATGCCCTGTACTAAATAGATATCCAGATAAGGGCTTTGAATAACGGCCCCTGTATTTCCTGAGTATAGCTGGGTGACTCAGCTAATGAATTATAAAGTAAATCTAAGGGGCTGACTGGTTCTGTATTCATGCTTGATCTTTTTTCCTTGTATTGTTCTAATCTTTTTAGGGGATATTTTCATTCTCTCACCCTCCCCTATATCTTACAAGCCAGTGAGTTGCAAGAGGATCTTAAAGGGAAAGTCCACAGGAAGTTTTCCTTCAAAATCCCTTTTCAAGCAGGACTGATGGATATTTAAGTACCCATAGTGTTTGCAGAAGCAAATTTTCCACTGGGTAGTACACATGGGGAGTTACAAAAGCTTTGTTAGGATGGTCTCAACAATGTTCCCTCATGCTGACCTTTTCTTGTACACTGGGGGAGGAGTGTGATTTTCGAACCTTTTGTTCCATTGATAAATGCCCATTTATCTTTAGAAATCTCTGAAAATTGTTTCCTTCATAGCCAAAGCTGAACTTAATCCTCACGTGCACAAAATTAAAATGCAGCTTTAGTATCAAAAGCATTGATAATCATTAGGTTCTCTTTTTTTATCTGTTCATTTGCAGGAATCTATATTAAATAAATGTGATTCTGAATTGTCCTTGGAAATATATGTGTTGGTCAGGCTTATTTGAGTTTGCTTATTTGTATCTATTTATTTTTACTTTTGGTACAATCTTTTCTCTTGGATCCTCATCTAGGTTTTGAATATCATGTGCTTATTTCACAGAATTTCATGATGTTCTTTTGAAATGCAAAACAAATCCCAATAATAATTGGCGTAATGGTCTCCGGCACTTGAAGGTAATAGTGGTTTTTCATTGCCTGGAAGGAGGTGAGTTTCTGTTGCTTTCAAACTTTTGCTTTTGACTTTCTTAATCTCCTCTGTGTGGAAACCATACATCTCTTGCCTGCAGCTAGAATCACAGCACAGGACTTAGGAAAGACAGCTTCTCAGAGTAAAACTGTAGAGCAGCGATTCTCAGCCTGGACCTCAGGGACAATTCGACCTCTGGTTTTCAGGATATCCATGATGAATACACATGACCAGGGCACTATTTAAAAGGGCTTTTGCTGTTAATAGTGGCTGCTGACAGCAAAAGTTCCTTTTAAATTGTTGAGCTGTTGAAGGGTTAACTTCGGCCTGGCGTCTTGGGAGAGGAGGAAGCAGGGTCATTCAGGGGATGGCCTTTGCGGAGGAAAAGATATTCAAAGCATTTTAGTCGCTTCGCAGACCTGCAAAGCGGCTAAAATGTACCGAGTCAGATATTTATCCACATCAACAGGTTAGTGCCGCTGAATATTCCCACAGGCAGCCCAAAAAGGTCTGGTTCAAACCGAGGTGGTCTAAGGGGCAGTGGTGACAATTAGCTTAACTGGTTTAAAGATAGGGCAGGTGAATGGCTGTCCTAACGTTAACTGGCTAGCTGCTAAGTATCACTGCTAAGCCGATTCTGGTGGTGCTGCCCAGCAAGCCCAGATATTCAGAGGGAGATGCCGGATGCGTTCCGGTGCTAAATATTTCCTTTTATTTAAAGTGCTGGCGGCTAGACGTTTTAACCAGATTAGCCGCTGCTGTCACTGAAGACTAGCCCCTTAAACTTACACACTGGAGTGGAGGATTAGCCTAATGGTTAGAGCACTGACTTGCGAACCAAGAGACCAGGGCTCGATTCCCACTAGCCCTCCTTGTGGCCTTGGGCAAGTCACTCTGTTGCCTCAGAAAAATCCAAGTTATCACTGTCCCTGTTTAATATACATTACCGAGTTTAAGTTACAATGTAAACGGCTTTGGTTGAAATGATAAAGCGGTATAAAAAAACCTGTTAAATAAATAAATAAATATATTTGGAGCCCGCCGAATATTGGACTTGAGATGTATACATGCAAATATATCGCATGCACATTTATTGTGCATCTGCCAAAAACTAGACTAGTTGAGCGGCGTTCCGGTAGTTAAATGCCAGATTTCCAGTCCTTGCTTTGCTATTAACTGCCTTGGGAAAACCAGTTAACTTGTGTTTATTTCAAACCACTTACCAGTATCTAGGTTATTATAATGATTCTTCCCTCTTTTTCCCATTTTGGAAAGTAGACAAGCAGTGGATATGCTACAGATATGGCCAGTCACCCAGGGGCGGTTGCATATCTATTCCTATTGAGCTGGGGAGAATCCAGGGAGGTTCTTTTTTATTTAATTTAATTTATTTGTTTGTTTGTTTTTATATACCGCGCTATTACAGATCAGTGCGGTTTACATGAAACATATGAATGTGTGTTACAAATCACACTTACAGATAGCATAGTGATTGGATTATATGGCTTACATGGTTTACAATCTAACATGGTTTCTAACATGGTTTACATCTGAGGTGAGGCCAGGAATGTATTTACATTACAGGAGTTTACATCTGGGATATAGCTAGGAACATATTTACTCATATATACATTACTGGAGCATGTTCGCAGTGATGGGCTGTTTCTGTTTGTGTGGCTAGTCTAGGGTGGTTGGTTGTATGTTTGTTGGAAGAGATAAGTCTTCAATGCCTTCCTAAAAGTTGTAATATCCGGGATAGCGCATATCGTTGGGGGTAGGGCATTCCATTGGGTTGGCGCATATAGAGAAAAGGCGCGGTTCTTACCCTTGTTTCATAAGGATCCTGACCTTGAGGCTATGCTGATAAGTTTTCAGTGCTTGTAATTACCTCTCAGTTCCTATCAATGACCGTTCAACTGATTATGTCATTAAAATGCTGTATGAAAATATTCAGCTACATACTTCCTTCTTTTGTTGTCCATCGCCTACATCAGTAACTATGGCAAAAGGAATTTTAACACCCGACAGCCTGACAATGAGACTGTCTCTTTCTGAGCAATACACACATAAACACTTTCTCTCCATCCCTATGTGAACACACTGTCTGATTCTCTGTCTCTGAGAAACAGACTCTCTCTGTCTCTGGAAAACACACTCTCTATCAGACTCACTCTCCTCCGAGAAACACACTCTCTCTCTCTCTCTCACACTTTCCATTAATCACAGTTCCTTAAGGTAAGGGCTTTTACCTATGGGCAAAACGGGCAGCTGCCCCAGGCCCCTGCACAACAAGGGCCTAGCTACCCTGTTGCCCACAGGTAAAAGCGGCCCTCTGGCTGCTCACAAGAGAAGTGGGTGGTGATTTAGGGAACAGATCAATGACTTCCTGCTTCCAGTCTGTTCACTAAAGCACCACTCACTTCTCTTGTAAGCTGCCTGAGAGAGCAGAAAGTAGAAACAGGGCTGCTGACTGTGCTGCTCTGGGGGAAGGAGGGGGCATGTGAACAGGAGAGGGAGCCCACAAATTGGAGGGGGGACGGGACGTGAACAGGAGAGAGAGCCCACACATGGAGGAGGGGGTCCATGCTTGAAAGTTTGTACCGGACCCGATAAGAGGCCCTGCTTAAGGTAGTAGGTATTATATTAATCTAGGAACACCTTGCTTTTCTCATGGCCCTATTGATGAAGCATGCTCAGGTTGGAATTGGAAAGAGTTTTTGTTCGTCCTTAACTCCAAAACAATAACATTGTACATCCCAATGATTTGCAATAAAAATATGATCTAATATATTAATTTTCAAACGCTTATTTGGTTTTGACCATTTGGCAAATATGGCAGCCATTGGACAGGCTGATATTTAAGCACCACCACAATTTGAGCAGAAAGACATTGAAGGGCTGCTTGATCTTGTTTCATTGAAGATGGCACTGCTGATGAAGTGTGCATGGATTATTCGACTAGAATCATTCACCAGTCACCCCAGATCTCTCAAATTCTTTGCACATATCTTTACAGAAAGAGGAAACAGGTTGCAATATTTATCGCTACGTGCCATGCACATACACATCTACAAGTCACATATCAGTGGAGGAAACATCCCCGCCCATAAATGTTTACCTGGAGACAGGGAGGTGGGATCTAAGGATGTGCGTGAATATGCAAGTAATATTCTTCTTAAGTATCATTGCTTTTATGGCACTAGGTCTGAAGGAGCTCAAAATCAAATGGTAGTTTTATTTCTGTGAATGTGATCTATAATTGTACTGGACTCCTGGGGCTCTGAGAAGGATTTGTGCACTAAACACACTGAGCTCACTTACCCAAATCCTTTTCGGTCTCTGGTGAGCAAATAGTGTAAAAAACAAAAACAGAGAAAATCCACATTAGGCAGTTGATACATAGCTGAATTAAGTGTATTGTGGCAGGGTGAATATATCCTATAATATGAAGCCTTTACCTACAGAGGGGTTATGATTGCCTTGGCTCTCAAGTCCAGCAACACAACCATGCCATTTGTGGGATGGTCCTTCTTTAGTGACAGTAAAACCACCATACCTTGTAATACTGTGACATGTAGAATGCTTGCTGACAATTGAGCCCTTTCATTAGTACGCCTATTACAAAGTAGACCTTAGCAAACATTCACCAAACAGAGTTTCCAGAACAAAGACAGGGTAAAGAAATCAGGACGTTCCAGCTTGGAGAAAGACGGCTGAGGGGGAAACAGAATAGAAGTCTTTAAAATCCCGAGTGTAGTGGAATGGGTAAATGCGAATCGATTCTTTACTCTTTCAAAAAGTATAAAGACTATGAGAACATGCCATAAAAATATATTTAAAAGAAGTTGGAGAAAATATTTTTTCACTGAATACATAGCTAGGCTTGGGAACTCATTGACAGATGATGTGGTAAAAACAGGTAGCATAGCTGAGTTTAAAAAAGGTTTGGACAAATTCCTGGTGGAAAAGTCCATAAACTGTTAATAAGGTAGACTGAGGGATAGCCGCTGCTTCTCCTTGGGGGTAAGTAGCATGGAATCGATCTATATTTTTGGGATCCTGCCACATACCCATGACCTGTATTGGCCACTGCTGGAAACAGGATCCTGGGCTTGATGGACCATTGGTCTGATCCAGTATGTCCAGTCCATTGATATGTTCTTCTGCTCTTATCTCAACATACATGTTAAACCTTATTGCGTAGGTCCCAAATATGACGTCTTCGTTCATTTGCACTGTATGTTTCAAAAGTCTTGGTGAAAAAGGTAAGACCTCCATGGGATGGAATGGCTGCATTGTTCACAGAGAAACCACATCTAAACGTTTCTGCCTGTGAGGGCTATCTGCCCTACTTACCAGTTTTCCGTAGATCAGCATAGTAAAGTAAAAATGGACGATTCCCAGGATAGCAACATAATTAAAATGGTAATGATTACATGATTCTACTATTTCCAGATGCCCTCTGACTTTCATTGAAAGTGGTTCCTCTAAGATGAGAGATTCACTGCAGCAGAGTGAAAGACAAAATTGTTAAGCAATTGATGTACATGCTAGGCAGATTCTAGGACCTGGCCTGGTTGCATTTTTATCTGCCCTCCATTTGACTTTATTTTTTGTAACTTTCCTAATTGCTGGTATGTACCTACTCTTTCTCAATCCAAGGATGTTTATCAGGACAAAGACTTTTAGGATATTACTTCTACTGGCATGAACCCGGATGAAAAGGGAGAAGGCAAGGAGAATGTTAGTAGTTTCTAGGAAAGGAATAGAGAATAAAACAAAGAATATTATAATGCCTCTGTATCACACCATGATGCAACTGCACCTTGAGTACTGTATGCAACTTGGGTCATCTCATCTCAAAAAATACATGGTGGAATCAGAAAAGGGACAGAGAAGGGCAACGGAAATGATAAAGGGGATGGAACGACTCTCTTATGAGGAAGGGCTAAAGAGGATGGGGTTCTTCAGCTTGAAGAAGAGATGTCTGAGGGGAGATACGATCGAGGTCTATACAGTAAATCTTTCATGGAATGGAATGGATAAATGTAAATTGATTATTTACTCTTTCAAAAGACACAAAGATTAGGGGACATGCCATGAAGTTAGAAAGTAGTACATTTAAAACAAACAGGAGAAAATCTTTTTTTCTTTCAACACATAGTTAAGTTTTGGAACTGATTGCTGGAGGATGTCATAAAAGCGTTTAGGGTAGCTGGGTTTAAAAAATGTTTGGACAGATAGGGTGAGAGCAGGGAAGACCTACCTCCTTGGAGCGTTGGGCCTCTCCCTTTGGTTTTCTCTCTCTTAAATTCTCTCTGATTTCTTCCTAGAAATATCTGCCTGATTGAGTATGGCTGAGCCTGCTGCAGAATTCTCTCTGAGGGGTGGAAAACTGGTGTGTAAAGACAAAAAGGAAAGGCAACCTGTGGATGACAAGATGGCATATGAGGTCACGTAGGCAGTAGTATGGACTTCAGAAGGAAAACTGGACCAGGTACGTTCAAAGCTGAACAGCACGTCTCTGTCCCTGGGATCCTTCCAGCAACTGGCAGGACTTCTGTTCCTTTTTCTGATTTCATTTGTGGGTTAATTGTGTTCTTATTGGCTTTACAATGTTTGTGTGATCACACTCTCAATGCTGAGTGACTTTGTATAAGAATTTGTAAAGGGATTACGTGCGTGTAATATTTTGGCTGCATGTGGGACTGCTGGGTGAGTCATGCAGATTTGGGTGGCGTGGCAATGGTTTGGCTGAAGCCAGAGGAGTTAACATGGGCAGGGCCGGATTTACCTATACGCCAACTACGCCGTGGCGTAGGACCCACAGCTGACAAGGGCCCACAAAAATTGAAAAAATTGTTAGGGTTCTTAAAATTAAATTAAAAAAAAAAACGCTGGCTGCTGCCGCGGCAGCATGGACTGTCCCGCGGGGGCCCCCTCCGCCCGGCTGAATCCCTCCCTCCGTCCCTCCCTCCCTCCCTCCGTGCCGGCTTTGAGAGGAACTAATACAAAACCCTACAGAAGTCACTGAGGATCTATAGAACAAATCTACCAAAACCATACCAGCACCAATTTCCAAAACTCACATAAGGAGCCTACCCAGGGCCCACTGCACTGTAAATACTGCAGCAGGCCCTGGTACATCCAAACACCTATCTGAAAAGCTGAACAATTCAGATTTCTACAGTAAATATTCCTATGTACAAACCCTATATTAACAGAATACCTGGCCTTGGTCACACATTCAGAACACAGACCCTCACCAAGTACAGAATACAGTAAGTGACCGCAACCTAAAAATAAAAATATGTAGATAAAAATTAACCCCGAGAACCAGATTCTGTATATAATACAACACCAGAGAAATAGAAAGAGATGCATTTCCCTGTAGAGTATAAAATATAAAGATTGAAAATAAAATTACTTTTTCTACCTTTGTTGTCTGACCATTTTATTCTCTAATCAAGCTGGTACCAATCTGAGGTTTTTGTTTTTTCTCTGTCTTCTCTTAGCTCTCTTTTTATGGTCTCTAGTCCATCTGCCATTTCATGTCTTCTCTTTTATAATTTATAATTAAGAAGAAATTTGCAAGAACTGTAATGAAATACAGTGCAATCAGCGAACACTTAATTTCTGTTCGCCTACGAGGAATGCCCATCAACACAGCTATAATTCAAGTATATGCCCTAACAGCTGCAAAGTGGTTGGAAGAAGGTGTTTGAGATGAATAGATCTTTGGTCTTGAAGAATTCTATTAGTCTTTCTCCATCTTCATTTCTGTTGCCAAGTACATATTTTCCAACTACTTTGCCTTCTTCGTCGTTGCCATCTTTTGCGTTCCAGTCACCCATGATTATCAGGATATCCTATTTGCATGTTCTGTCAATTTCAGCTTGTACTTGTTTGTAGAACTCATCTACTTCATCTTCTTCTGCCATGAAAACCCAATAATTAGTCACAACAAAACAAAACACTTCCAACTTCCCTTGGTTCAAGCTTTATACATTCCATGTCCCAATATGTAAGACATCTTTGTAGCTTCTGACTCTCATTTCATGCACGGCTACATCAGCAGTCAGATGTCCCGAGGGCTTTGATCCAACCACATCATATATGCTGGCTTTACTCTGAAAGGTCTTCAGCTTCTCCCCAGTAGCCATTTGAGTGCCTTCTAACCTGGGGGGGGGTTCCCATCTTCTAGCATTATAGTGTAATTTTTTTATTGCGACTATCCAGTGGGTTTTCGTGGCAAGATATGTAAGTAGATTGCCAAGCCTTTCTTCTGCGCAATTTAATTCTAGTGTTGTTGCTGTTGTCAGAGAAATGTGATCCTCTGTCGCCAACACTGTCACATTGTGCTGCTGCCCAGATGGGTAGTTTGTCTTGGTCTAGCACTTCAGCTGAGACCTGTCCATCTTGGCAGTCTCTGGGCCACATTAAGAAGCATGGGTACTGTATACCAGAACACCTCATCATCCTCTTACACAACCTTTATATTAATCAAGAAGCAACAGTTCAAATGGAACAAGGAGAAACAGAATGGTTTAAAATCAGCAAAGGTTACATACTTCCACCCTATCTGTTTAATTTATATGCAGAACAAATTATGAGAGAAACAGGACTGTATGAAGACAGCTGAGGTGTGAAGATTGGTGGAAGACTCATCAACAACCTTTGCTATTTATTTATTTATTTAGACAGTTTTGTATACCGCCTTATCCTTCAATCAAAGCAGTCACAACACAATTGGGGGAAACATTTAACATGTGGGGATATGAGACACATACACTAATACTTACAGGGAACATGGGCAATGGAGGGTTAAGTGGCTTGCCCAAGACCACAAGGAGCATGCTGATGATATGACATTACTGGCTGAAAGTGAAGATGATCTGAAACATTTGCTTCTCAAGATCAAGGAACACAGTCTTAAAATGGACCTGCACTTTAATGTTAAGAAGAGAAAGATCCTGACAAATGGCAAAAACAATAAATTCATTGTTGACGGAGAATAAATCAAAATAGTGGACAACTTTAACTTACTTGGATCAACTATCAATAAAGAAACAACAAGCAGTCAAGAAATAAAACGATGTATTACTCTTGACAGAATGGCTATGAAAGACCTAGACAAGATTCTCAAAAGCAGAGATGTCTCTCTTCATACAAAGATTCGACTCATTCAAGCCATGGTATTTTCAATACCGTCATATCGATGCAAATGTTGGACAGTAAAAAA
The DNA here is from genome assembly GCA_033557465.1 of Ichthyophis bannanicus. Classification (NCBI taxonomy): domain Eukaryota; kingdom Metazoa; phylum Chordata; class Amphibia; order Gymnophiona; family Ichthyophiidae; genus Ichthyophis; species Ichthyophis bannanicus. The sequence continues at coordinate 228,672,266 of CM066043.1, read as the reverse complement.
GCTAGACAGGAAGAAAATTGATGCCTTTGAATTATGGTGCTGGCAACATCACACTTCACAGGGTAGAAGGTAACCGATAGCTTAGCCCTCAGCATCACTGACGCACACAAGCCCTCACAGCATGAAAAATGGGCACTTTTCAAATAATCCATTTACCCTTAAAAGTGGCTTTTCGAGATTTCCCTCATTATATATTTATAAGAAAAAAATTTTAAATGTAAAAGTATGATGTTCAAATATGCATTTTTATAGGATTGACTGGGAGGAATGTGATCAAAGTGATTATGATCGAATTTAATTTTCAAAATCTTGCAGGGGAGGGGTTCCTAGGGGCCAAAAAGCTACAGTAATTTTGAGGAGGCACATGGCTGAAAGCTTGCCTAGGACATCTAATAACTTTGCATCAACCCTGCTGCTGGGTATTTGTGACTTGGATTGGCCACTATTAGAAAAGGGATACTGGGCTTGATGTATCTTTTGTCTGACCCAGTATGATAGTCCTTATCTGCTGTTCTTTGTAAGGTGAGTTTCACAAGTGAGAGCATCCATTGTTGAGGGTACTTCCATCTGTCTTTCCACTTTCCACAGATCCGCATATGTAGTCCCTTAGTCAAGTAAACATGCATGTAGTCCAGCACTGGGAGGAAGAGGAGGAAAAACAGAGGGGTTTCCAGAGATGTGCATGGTAAGAAAAATTCAGTAGAGTTTCATTTTTTTTTCACAAACATTTCTCGATTTTTGGGTATTTTTTCACTTAGTTTCACACATTTGTTTTTATAAGAAATTGTTATTGTTCACTAATTAGCCCCACTAGGAGACCTGCTTAATACAGTGAAGTAATGTCAGTGCAAGCCCCGGTACATGTTGTAGAGCACGCACCCACTCGTGTTGACAGTTACTGTGGTCGCTAACAGACAGTGTGGGATTAAGTCCGTGCTGTCTACCTAGCGCACCACTGGGTGGGATCAGGGTAGAGAGGAGGTGTAGCGGCTGCTGACAGCCAGCCCAGTGGATATTGCCACGCACTGGCTGGTTTTTAAGTGCAGCCACACTGCAGGCAGCCCAGTAGTGCAGCAGCTGCTGATGAAAGCTTGGCAACTAGGCAGATGCAGGCGCAGGTGGTGGCAGCAAACCTGGGCACAACCGCCGCATGATCCATCCCCCACCCTCAATCAAGCCCGCTGCTGCAGCCCCTCCCTGGATCCTGACTCCCTGGCTTAGCCCCCCCCCCCCCCACATAGGAAAGTTCCCCCCAATAAGAAGACCCCCCACAGAACTCCCACCCACAATCCCCCACCATAGAACCCCCCCTCCCAAACAGCACCCAAAGCAGGAACCTATTCTCTTCTCCCTAGATCCCATCCCACAATCATTTTATTTATTTACATTCTCTTATATACCGTGCTATTCTGCATCAGTGCAGTTTACATTGAACAAACTGAAATTACATTGAACAGGGCATTATAACTTGGAGATAACTACTTTACAGGGAACATGGGCTATGGAGGGTTAAGTGGCTTGCCCAAGACCACAAGGAGCACCTGTGGGACTAGAAACCCCAGTCCTTCTGGCCCAAGGTTGCTATCCTCTAGTGGGATTTGAACCCCCGACCTTCTGGCCTGAAGTACCTTGTGCCAACCACTAGGCCACTCCACTCCACTCCACTCATCACTATCCCTGCCCTCTCCATCCCCCTTCCAGGGCTTTCCGGGGTTCCCAGCTGTCGTATCATTCAAGATCACTCAGATTTAACAGTGCTGACCCCTAGGTGTAATATAGGTATAAAAACACACTGAAACTAGGCGCCTCCTCATAAAATTACAATCTGCAAGGGAACTAGCACACATTATTTGCAACAGCATGTACCATTTGCCCCATTTATGTGTGAAATTTAACTATTTACTTCACAAATAGGTATTTTTTGCATGTCGTTTTATGCTCAGTTAATGAATGACTAATGCAATATTATGTAAAACACTTCATTAGCTATGACTGCAGAGCTAAATACATGGCAAAACAGTTTTGCATTGCCATTTTTGCAGAAGAATTAACTATGCTTCAGTGAATGTAGTTAAAGCTTTTGCAAAAAGTTCCTTACAAAAATTACACAAGATATTTAACTACCAGGCTTATTTGCATTAAAGTCCCAATAGCAAACCAATGCATGAATATCAGCAGAATACTTTGGCCTCATGGTAAGGGATGTGTATTATACCTCAATCTCTGCTTCTCAAGATAGAAGCAAATAGTATAAAATAAAATCCCCAAGGCAGAGAAGTCATCTCATTCAAGGCTTTTTCCATTCCAGTCTTGTCCTTCTGAAAGTATTTTGTACTCTCTTCTACCAAGCAGAGTTGTCTCCCAGACTAGAATTGATAATCACAGAGATGACGGCACCTTCCTTATCAGTTCATTCATTGCTTTGGTGCTATGGAGTAGTGTATTGTACTTTTTATGACATCATTTCCTTACTCTTCACTTATAATGGATGATTCGTGGGTGGGGTGGGGGGTGTTGATGATGCATACCCTCGCTGATCATGATTTAAACATTAATTTCACAAATTCAGAAGCCATGATATTGTGTATGTTTATGTTTACTGAGGACTTTATATACTGCTTTTTAGTAAAAAAGGTAAAATGGTTTACAAATATAAATACAAATGGAGGAAAAAAGAAAAGAACGCCATAAACTGATAGGAAAGAGAAATCAGAAACGCAAGAAGACTAATAGTGGAGTGGGAGTAGCCTAGTGGTTGGGGCAAGGTACTTCAGGCCATAAGGTCAGGGGTTCAAATCCCACTAGAGGACAGCAACCTTGGGCCAGAAGGACTGGGGTTTCTAGTCTCACAGGTGCTCCTTGTGGTCTTGGGCAAGCCACTTAACCCTCCATAGCCCATGTTCCCTGTAATATAGTTATCTCCAAGTTATAATGCCCTGTTCAATGTAATTTCAGTTTGTTCAATGTAAACCGCACTGATGCAGAATAGCGCGGTATATAAGAGAATGTAAATAAATAAATAAAATAAAAAATAATAGTAGAAGAGGAAAAGGGTAGGAAGGAGAGCAGGGGAAAGAATTAGCTTATTGAAGTGAAGGGAAGGGAACACAACAGAGAATTCCATAAGGTGGGCATTGTGATACCGCAAGCCCTCTGATGCAAGAAAGGAAACTTTTAAATCTTGAAAAAAACAGGATTTGCCTGCAATTACGAGAAGGGACACATAGAGGGAGCAGGAGAACAAACCTGAAAGTGGAAGAACCACACCTCTATGGGCAGGACTCAGAAGCAGCTGCTCTGGATTTAAGTAGGAACAGAGCACTGCAAGAGGGAGAGCCAAGAGAGAGAGAGCCGTTAGAGGCAAAGGTGCCAGGAAGGCAGTCAAGAGAGCCAGAAAGGCAACAGAGAAACCCCGAAGGGAAGAACCCAGAGGAGAAGCACAGGAGGAGGCAAGGAGCTTGGCAGAGACCTTCATGTGGAGAACAGGAGGCAGTGCCAAGGGAAGCTCCAGAGGCCAGACTCAGAGACCGAGGTGAGGTCACTGACAAACCCAGCAGAGCTAAAGGAAAGGAAGCTACTGGGAGAGCAGGCCTAGAGAAAGGCCATACACAACTTCAAGGGGCAGTATCACGGACTGCAGCCAAGGAAGGAAGTGCTTATCCCTCCGGTTGGAGAAGAAACCTTCAAGAGAAAAAAGGTACTTTTAAAAGCTTTTACAAAAGTAACTTGAAAGATAAAGGAAAAGTTCATAGCCTTGAGAGAAAGGATATACCTGGAGCACAAAACTCTCAGACTAGGCCTCAAGCCTTTTTCAAGAAGCCTAGAGAGGAACAAAGGGCTAGTTTTTATCTGGACAATAAGGACTGTTTTAAACCAGATATAACTGATAAGTTTTACAGGAAAAAGTTTAATGTTGCCAGAGAATGGAAGGAGCAAACTTTTAGTCCTGAAACAACAGCAAGCCCAGGGAGATATACTAGACCTAAAAGCCGACGCCCCAAACTCCCAAGCCAGCACTGGGATACAGTATGGCATGCTTTTAGGAAACCAGGTTTTAATATCCAAGAGATCTCAGAGACCTCAGTTTCAGATCCCATAGACATGGAATGGCTGCCAGGGGAATCTGAGAGCACTGAAGATATAGAACCAATGGAATGTGACTTTTGCACAAGAAGATATCTTTGAGTAAAAGGCAAACAAATCTAAAGTGTGCAAACTGTACTGGAAAGTTTATGCTTTAAGTTGGTGAAGGAACCATGTTATTTTGAGTGTTTTGCTGACTCACGTTTTGATGCAACTGAATTTATGTTCTGTTACTCATTACCTCATATTTTGAACTTCTTCATGCGAAAAGGGGAAATAAAAGCCTTTTTGTACCCTACACTTGGCAAGAGTTACTTTTTTAGGTTGTTGACCCTGAGGCTGACAATGTGACCTGCTATCCCATTGACCCTCACAACAGATCAACCCTGAACCTTTTAATTCTTATGCGCTCCCCAGCCCCTGTGGAACCACTACGCCGCCACTAGAGGGGGCTGCGGGGGACAGCATGCAGAAATAAAATGCCACGTGGCGTGTAAACTCTAAGCAGACTTTATTGGGGGTGGAATGTGTAACCGATTATCATGTAGAGAATGGAGAACCCTAAGTGGAGTATTGAACAAGTAGACAGGAGAGCAGGTTGACAGGACCTTGTGTGCAAGGGTCAGTAATTTGTATTGGACATGCGCTGTTATTGTAGCCAATGGTAGTGTTTTAGAAGTGGGGTAACATGACTGAATTTTCCTGCAAAAGATAGTATGTGAATGGCACTGTTCTGAAATGCTTGGAGATGCCTTACTGCGGAAAGAGATAAATCAGCACAAATGGAATTACAGTAGTCCAAATTGGTGATAATGCAAATGAATGACAGGGAAGCCAAGGCAGAAGAATCAAGAAACGAACAAATGGTACAACACGTATGCAAAGAACAACTTTTTCACAACTGAATTTATATGATGTGAAAAGGACAAATCAGAGTCCAGTATAATGCCGAGACATCTCAGGGTTGGAGTAACTTGAACAGGTGAATGATCAATAGATGACATGAAAGATGGGGGTGCGGAGCCTCCAGAGAACCAGATAGCTCACGTTCTCCTGAGATTTAATTTAAGTCGGTTAGGGTGAAACCAGGAGGTGATGAGATTAAGTGTATGAGCGATGAAGAGAAATTAAGGCTTTAGCCAGTCCAAGTGATAGAGGAGAAAAAATCATCAGTAGGGTAGTAAGCACTAATGTTTAGATCCTGAACCAAAATTGCGAGGAGACTCAGGAAAATATTGAAAGGCACAAGAGCCAAGATAGAACCCTGTGGAATTCCACCGGGGAGAGGCAGGGGGTCAGAGTGCACAATATTATCAAATGCCTGAAAGGAACGATCTGAGAGGAATGAAGAAAACCAGTTGAGTACCGAACCTGAGATGTGTATCAAAGGCAGCTATGAGGGTCAGAGATATAGCAAGTGTTAAGTTTCTATGGTCAAAGGATAAATACATTTCATTTAGGAGTGACATGTAACGACAAATTCAAGAAATGACCTCTACAGATTACCCAAGGGGCACAAGATGTGACAATTTGAGACGAAGTTGCTCTGTCTAAATGGATCTCATCAGCAAACATACATATGATTTGAAACCATATGCATTATGTGATTCAAATTATAGGACAAGCATTTGGCTAAATATGGATCTCTTTGGGAATAATATTCAACCTTCGGCAGTCAGATGTTTTTTTTAAATGTTGACCATCATGTGTATAAAAATTGAGATATTCCATGCCAATATCTGGATAGTGGCTGCTGCCGAATATCTGGATTACCTGAGCACCATCTGGATAGCCACCTCCAATCAGCCACTATCCAGATAACATACCCAGATAGCATGTAGAATATCCTTTGTGTGTCCTAGGTTATCCGGATAGAGGTGCTGGAAAAGCTTCTAGATAAACTCTATCTTCACTCTGCTTCTGTCCTCAGACTGCCCCGGCATCTGTCTCAGTGGTATTTATCGGGGAACGAAGTGCTGCTGCTCACATAAATTCTTTTGAATATCAGCCCCTTTGGTTTTGTTTGGCCAAACGTAGGACCGGATTACTCTTCATTGGGGTATGTGAAGACTTGTGTATGTGAGGAGAGAATGAGAGTGACCACAGAGACTGTAGAGCTCTGAAGCTGACTTACTCCCTGTAACGCACAAGACTAAAGGTAAGAAGAAAGTCTTCATCTAGTAGCCCTCGGGATACAGACTTTTAAAAGGGGTAGCTGGAGGGTTGTTTCACCATTTATACTGTGCTGCTGCTGTAATTTTAACTAGGAACATGTCACTATGCAGGCTTCACTGATTGCTCATTGGTTAAAATGTAAAACGTAAAATAATAATGTCGGTTTTAAATCTTTCTCAATCAAGTAGTTAAGTGAGTCGTTTTTCTTGAAGGAAGGTGTTGTTATCCATGCTGCCCCAAAACAGCTATGGAATAGGTATGGAATAGATTTCTTTTCTGCAGCAGGCGCTACTAGGAAGAAAATTATCTTCTCTTTTGGACAAAAGTTCAGACTTAAATATTGTGACAAACTTTCAAGGCCCCAGTAAATAGTCATTCATTATAGTTATTTTACAGTTTTAGTTTGCTTCTGGGTTTTTTATTTTTTTTAGAGATGTTGCTTTATTTTGTTTTATGTTTAATTTGTTACTGAAAATGTTGTAACTTGTCTAGAACAAATCATTTGGATTGGCAGGCTATGAAGAATTTAACTATGTAAGCTCATGGTAGCTCGTTACAGTTAAGGTACTTATGCTTTGTTGCTTCCGTTCAAGTTTTATACTGCAAAAAATGTTTTCAAAATATGTTTCTTTTTGTCACTAGAGAGATAAAATGGCAGCAGAAGAAATAAAAAAAAAAAAATGAAAGAACGGTCAACAGTGAGCCTGAATGGTTATCTGAGCACATGTATTATTCGTCAAGGTATCTGGTCATGCTGCAGATATAATGACATGAGTTTTTTATACCATTTCCTTGAGACACCTGCGGCCCCAGTCCTTCCTAGCTGCTGATTTCCTAACACTATTTCATTATTCTTTTGCTGGAAGAAAAACAGCAGTTGCATTAAGACACTCTCAACCACTGCAAATTCAAATTACTTCTAATGCTGACAAATATCATTACTTCATTCTTCAGGCTATTTTTGAATGCCACTAGAAGTAGGTTTAGCATTTATTTCAAAGGGGCTGCTGTTGTGAATGGCAAAGCAGAAGGTACGATAACACACAGGGCTGTTGCTAGAGAAAAGGGTGCCAAGGACAATGGGTGCTTTCAGCGCTCCCCTTCCTTTTTGGGTTCTCATACTCACAGACTGACTCAAAAGGGAATATAGAATTCTTTCCCCACCCGGCTTAGTACGTAAGGTGGTCAAGGCTGTTATTCTTGCCCACCTCTTGTTAACATCCTTGATAACACAGGTTTATTCTGGAGCAAAGGCCTGGATAGAGCATAGAGACAACAAGTTGATATGCACAGATGTTTTCAACTGGGACATTCTGGGCCTGATATTGAACTGTGTGTATTTTCAAAGGGCTATGTGCCTCGCCGGCGCATAGCCCTCCCTGCCAACCTCTAGCCCGGATAGTCAATGCGGCGGTGACAGCACTGAATATCTGGGGATTGCCGCAGACACACGAAGCTGCCAGAGCTAACTGGGCAGCAGCGATACTGCATGCTGCCCGGTTAGCTCCTGCCAGGGTTTTCCTCGCCCATCTTTTCGGCGCAGATCGCTAACCGGGCAGCATGCAATATCACTGCTGCCCGGTTATCTCTTGTCGCTGCCTCCGCAGCACCTCAGAACGCCCCCCAACATGTCCCATTGCTAAGCAGATAGCATCGAGGTGCATATGAGAGTGAGAAGGGGATATTCAACGGCACTAACCGTGTACATGCCTTTGAATAGCCCCATTTAAGGCATTTAAACGGTTTACTGGGCTGTAAACCATGTAAATGCCTTTCAAAAATTGGGCCCTGCACCTTTATGCTTGGTTTTATAAAACAGTAACTATAATAAAAGAAGCTAGTAGGCATACCCTTAGCTGACAATACTGGCGCCATATTTAATTATTTAAATATTCAGAATAGTATGTTTTGAGAGGTCTGGACGTCGTCATCATTATATTAGAGTTTGGCTGTCAGGGCACAATGTTTTGCTTTGACTGCTTTTGCTGTTTGCTGCCCCTCAGAAGCTGCTGCTCTAGACAACTGCCTAGTCTTGCCTAATGGTTGGGCCAGCCCTACCTGTTACACCTTAAACCATATGTATCTTATCAAAGCAGTAGTGGGCTCGATCCATCATTGCACTAAGATTGATTCTGTACCAGAACCTCACTGAAAACCAGCCTAACCAATATCCAGATTCTCAATGGATTTTAGCCAAAAAGAAAAGATTAGCAATAGGCCAGTAACATAAAGCCTGATCATGATGACCTCTGGTCTGGGCATTTGTGCTAAGGCTTATGCTGGTTCCTGTTTTCTTCATTTTGTTCCTTTTTCCATTTTTTGAAAGATGTTTTTTTTGTATCCATTTCACATCATCATTTAACCATGCTGGTTGTCCACATTGAGCACATCCACGTTTCTGAAATCATGACTGCACCTGGACGTGCCTGCTTTTTTTTTTTTCTGACGTTCTGGCATAGATTGCACTTGGACATCCTTTCTAAAATCCCCCTCCAAGTGAATAGTGCCAGGGCGGGGTGCTGGCGATATTCAGCTGCTATCTGAATAAATTCCATCCTCATGTGTATAGTCTATCTGCATAACTTAGGCCAACAAAGAAGCTGTCTGACTTCAGTACCTGGATACTCAGTATTGGCCACTGTCCGGCTCTCTGTGCTGAATATCAAGATATTTAAATGCTGCAGTTGATTGCCACAGTGCTTAAATATTGGATGAATACTGGGCCCATATAAATTTAGCAGCCGAATATTGCTACTTAGTTATGTGTTAGCACATGTACAGTGGTGTGCAAAAAGTCTAGAATCACTTGTAAATCTGATGTTTTTTCAACTTTGTGACCTTATATCTTAATTTCTTTTTCCTCCCAGTGGCTTTTTCTGTGTATCTCATGATAAGTGATAGATTTGGCTATTAGGGCCAACTTTTAGTATTGGTTTGGCGGTTATTTTCTGAGTTTGTTCCCCGTAGCTGTCCTGTTGATAGATTTTCTGTGAAAATCGCGTAATGTACATCGTTGGCCAACGATATATTATTGTAAATATGCTTTAAATATTATGGACACACGCCAGGTTTTCTTCAAATTAATCTATGTGGCCTTGAAAAAGGCCATTTTTATGTGTCAGTGATGGCTCAGTATTTGATGGGCCACCCTTTGTTCTTGATCATCTGACTGCACCTTGTCGGCATTAAATGTACCAGTCTCACAAGGTGATCGTTGATGACAATGCAGCTCCAAGCTGCAATGAGTGACTCAATCAGCTCACGCTGTGATGTTGGATGCCTCTTGGATATTTCCAAGGCCACCTTGTGCCACAGGTTCTCGACTGGATTCAGATCTGGAAACTGGGCAGGCCAGTCCATCGACTTGATGTTGTTCTGCTGCTTCCAGCTGATCACCTGTCTGGAGCGATGGCAGGGTGCATTGTCATCTTGGAACAGGAACTGGCCAGGAAACAGCTGGTGTGCTGATGGCACCATGCATTTTTGCAGTATGGTAATGTACTTGGCCCTGTTGACCATTCCATCTATGATGTGACGATGTCCAACGCCACTGGCAGCCATGCAGCCCCAGACCATGACCTTCAAAGGATGCTTCACAGTGAGGTTGAGACACTCAGGCTTGAATTCCTCTCCAGGAAATCTCCTCACATAGGTGTGGGCCTGGTTACCAAACAGGCAGAAGGTGCTTTCATCACTGAATAGCACCTTTTCCCACATTTCAGTCGACCAGGTTGAGTGCTTTTTCGCACACACGATCTGGTTGCGCCTTTGTATGTCAGACATCAGTGGCTTATTCCGTGCTTTGCAACCCCGGAGACCAAACTGCAGGCACCGGCAACGAACTGTTGATGAGCTGACACTGACCTCACTCTTGTCTGGCCACTCTCGAAGTAGCTAAGGAGAGGTCAACTTGCGATTAGTCAGTGAAATGCATCATAGTGCGTGGTCCTGGCGTGATGTTGATGCACGTGGACGACCTGAACGAGGCTTGTCCACCACTGAACCCGTTTCTTTCTTCTTCTGTACAATCTTAACAACAGCGCTCTGACCGCAGCCAACTTTCCTGGCTATCTGATGGCTTGAAAATCCTTCCTCGCTCATAAAGGACACACGAACAAGCTCCTCCAATGTCAGGGTCTGAGTCATCTTCATGGTTGATCCAGAAAGCGTATGAAATTCAAAAATTCTGTGCGTTTTTATAGCTGCACTGTTGGCTAGATAGCTGAATTGTGATTGGTTAGTGAAACCAGCCTCCTGATTGGTCAGAAATAACGTGTGCATATTGTATAATCTCGATCCAGTTTTGACGCAGGATCCACAAAAATCGCAGTAGCTATCTCCCAGTGTCTGTAAAGTGTTTAAATTGGAAGCAAGGAATGCAAAAAAGTCAACTCTAATAGCCAAATGTATCCCTTTTAAAGTGGTAGAAAGATGAATATGCCGGGCTAACGTAAAATTAAAAAAAAAAAAGTTAAAAAGTACAAAATACGCAAAACTTACAAGTGATTCCAGACTTTTGCACACCACTGTATATTTGAGGCCTAGTTAATAACGTGAAGCACGTGGATACTTTATTAAATAGGGACGTAAATGGTATAAAGATTGAAGTGCAGGCACATACATCAGTTCTAGGGCAAGTGTAAATGCACACGCCTAGATTTTTTAGAGATGCGCGCAAGTTGTATTATTTTAGAACGTAGATGTGTAAATTTGCTCTCTTCCTATGTTCTGCCCCTGTGCACATCCAGACTGCAAGTACATACTATGAGGGCCATTTTAGAAGCCCTATTCATGAGCTGGACTTCTGAAAACAGGCACTTAGACAGACAAATCATGGAGTCATCCCCAGAGCCATTTAAGAAGCTGGGTATATAGATGTCGCCTACGCGAGAACATCTATGTTACACAGGGGGCATGTGGAGGCGTGTCCACAATGTTCAGGTAAAGATAGAAACAGAGAAACATGATGACAGAAAAAGACCATGTGGCCTATCTAGTCTGCCTATTCGTATCAAATACTAAAGTCCCTACTTTTCTTTTAGAGATCTGTGTTTGTCCCATGCTTTTTTTAATTCAGCTACTGTCCTCGTCTTTACCACCTCCACTGGGAGACTATTCCACGCATCTACTGCTCTTTCTGTAAAGAAATATTTCTGCATACGACTCCTGAGTCTATCCCCTTTCACCCTCATCCCATGTCCCCTCGTAGCAGAGCTTGCTTTCAATCAAAAGAGACTCTCCTGTACATTTATGCCACAGAGGTATTTAAACATTTCTATCATATCTCCTCTATCCCGCCTTTCCTCTAAGGTGTACATGTTAAGATCGTTAAGTCTGTCCTCATATGCTTTATAATGAAGACCACTAACCATTTTAGTAGCCACCCTCTGTGCCAACTCCATCCTATTTCTGTCCTTTGGAAGGTGTGGTCTCCAGTTCTCATGATTCCTAATTCCATTCTCCTTTGGCAGCATCACACCCTTATGCAACATACAATATAATGCAGATGTCAAAAGGGCAGGATAAACTCTTTGGTGGGTCCTTGACAAACAGCTACGTTTGCTCCCCCCCCCCCCTCCATTATAATATAAATACATTTGAACATACACATAGGGCTTTACATAGTTCTAACTTTAGACGAAAAAAGGTAGAGGAAGTAATATGCAGGAAGTATTGCTCGTCAACTCCTCCTGCCGACTAGAGGACAATGCATAGGAGATGGAGAGAGTAGAAAGACCTCCCCATCACTTGACGCTACTACTAACCCCTCAGTACTATTTGCCTCTCTCCCCCTGCTCCTTAACCTATATCAACACACTGGATTTTCTTTCAATCTCTTCCTTTTTAATTAAGTTTTATTGTAAGCCACCCCACTGCTGTTGTGAAGGGTAGTATAAATTTTAATAAACATAAACATAAAGATCTCTGTGGGCAGTGGTGGCTCTGGATCCCCCCTCCCTCCCCTACTCTTTTCTTACCAGGGAAAAATCTGTCTTGAAAGACACTGATTTAACATCTCCAAGCGGATCCCTCCTAAATATTCAGACTCTAGGCACGTGCCTGGCTTGCCTGTGTGTTAATCTTGCCTTAGAAGGAGTAAAACACATTTGACAACTGGAAAGGCAAGCTGAAATACAAATCCAAGTATATGTCTTTAACATTTACATTAAATTATCTCTAAGCAAATAATCTTTGCTAATCTGACTGAATTTTTTTCTAGGAACTTTTTTTTTATCTTCAGCTGTTTTGGATATCAGTCTTATCTTTATGAGTTGAGAATCTCAGATTTTTCAGTGTCTCCTCTCATCTCGAGTCCCATGTATAATGTGATGTCTTCTCACATTTTTTTAATATTTTTGCTTTGTCTCCAATCTTTTAGGGTTCATCTGATATCTCTTCCCAGCCTTGATGCATATTTGTGCTTGTCTGTTTTCTCTTCCACATGGGCACCTCTGATCTTTACCAAAGCAGATAATTTATCACGGCAAACAATTCTTTTTGGTAATATAAATGCAAATTTTTGCTCAGTCATCTTTCCTATGTCTAAATTTGGCCTTGTAACACTGATGACCGATTACTTGGGCTTAACAATTGTTTGCTCCTTCATGCTGCTAGGCATAGAGACCTAACTCTCAAAATAAAATTCTCTGCAGGAGGTACAGAATGAAAAAGCTGCGTTTGAAACTCCACCCAATAGGGATTTGACGAACATTCTAGAAATGTGATATCAAGTATCACACTTTTGTTCATAGGAACTTCTCAGTTCTTCTTTCCTGGCTTAAAATGCTTTTCAAAGTCCCAGCCCAGGAATGAACAAATGCCTATCACATCTTCATCCATCACTTCCAGCAATATATTTATACGTTTACATTTAAAATATAGAGTACATAACGTTCAATTGTTCGATTACTTTCTGAAAGCATTTCTCACAGGATCAGTATGAATCGAGAATAAACTCTGAAAAGCTGATTCAATAAAGTCAAAATGTTTTACCAGCCATTTGTGCATACAAAAATATATTTTATATTAAATCCATTCTAAGAGGGCAAACCAGAATGGAAATGAATGTAAAAAAGCCTGAAATTCTGAAAAAGGATTGTAAAAAGAAAATAGTCTAAATTAAGTACAGTGCTGAAAAGTGATGCAAATAGATGTCCCGTAAGTGCAGATAATGAGGAAAGATATTAGATCATTTGTTGCAGGCAGAACATTTACAAGAAAAAGGTACACCGTAATGGAAAGCACATGAAAATAGCTTTGCAGGGAATTTGTTATACCAGTTATGTCTCTGAAGGGTCGTTAGCCTACTTTCCAAAGGTGAGAATGCTTAGGAGATCCGTGTGTGTGTGTGATACACATTTAGGTAGAAAATGGGCCGATCAGGGGCAGGGCTTGCACTTAATGCATGTATTTTATAAAATAAATGCATAAGTGCTGAAAGACCTGGATTTAAGCATAGCCGGCATAGGTCGCTGCCTCAGGCATTTACTTTTGATAGCCGCTAGTGTTGCTGCTGTCGTTCTGCCTCCATCCAGGTCTCCCATTTATTTTCCACAGCAGTGCTGTGGCATAAGAGTAGCGGCAAGATGGAAGAGAACATTGAGCCAAGGCCTACTAGCTCTCGTGCTCTAATAGGCCCTGGGGCACTCTGTCGCTCACTTGGGTCTCCATGGTAACTGGAAACTCATGCAGAAGGAGGGGCGGGGCATCGTGGGGGCTGCCGGAGCATGAAGGCTGGCCAGCAGGCCACTGAATTTTCTCTTCCAACTTGCTGCTACTGTTGTGGGGCTTGTGCCACTCTGAAAAACAAATGGTGCAGGGATTTGAAAATGAGGGGCAATCGAGAGAAGGATTTGGGCAAAGAAAGCTCTGTCCCCCTCCCTCAGTTTTCCTCAGCACGGTAGCATTGTAAGGCAGCTGTCAGAGACAGTTTCAGAAAGGCACATTAGCACATATGTTGCCTTAATAAAATCACCTAATATAAAAAATCTGTCCTCCGACCTCCTGTCAATCTGTAACTCCAAAATGTCAATGTCCACAGCGATTGTATGTTTAAAGGGCCCTTTAGCAGCAATTGTATGCAGCTGGACTAGCTCATTATTTCAATCATTAGTTCCTCTCTGCTCCATTTTTGCAATTTTTAAAAACACAAAAACTTGATTCATAATCCACCATATGTGTCAAAACCTTTGTATAAAATCCACAAAACACATCTGCCTATGGGGGCTATTTTAGAAGCCTTATTTGCGATTTACATATGTAAATACCAGCACTTCCACGCGGAAATGGTGATTTTAGAAAAGGCTGAAATTACTCCTGGATGCCCTTATTATGTACAGATTGCAACAGGGTATGTGGAGGGTGTGGCCGGGGCAGGTCAAAAATCTATTTGTGTATTCCGCATTTCAGGTTGAGAATACACACATATGGCCAAAAATGTCCATGCAGGGATTTACAATGGCTCCCTTGCATGCTTAAGTTAAAAAGTGCTCATTTCAGCCAGCCCTTTACAGGGAGGATTTAGGGGTTATCCTCCTTAATCCCCCGTTGTTTATTTTCCTTGCCATAATGAAGTTAGATCACCTACATGTGCAAATGTGTGGCACATACTCATGCGAGTTGCAAAAATACCAACCTCCACAGGTAAGTCCCGGCACATACCCCTGTATTTAGACACGTTTCCTCCGCTGTTTTCCCCAATGTGCAGGCTTGTAACATGGTTCCTCCCACTATATGCTGGCGCATCTCTACATGTACTCCTGAACTGCTTTGTAGGTATTTTAGAAACAGCTTCACAATGAGCAGAGCTCTTTCTAAAATACCGCTGGAATTGTAAAGATCACGACCTTGACATCTCAATTCCAACCTCCATGTTTGTTTCTAAAATGTGTCTTTATATGCTTTCTCTGCTTAGGCAGTAGGCACCCAACTAGAACATTGCTCTCTATCGCTATAGCATTTTATTTCTTGTGGTGTTGAAGATATGAGACTTATTTTCAAAAGGAAATTTCATGCAGCTGATCGAATTCAGCATTTTTATTGGTGAGTTCTGCAGTCTTCTCCGCTATTAAATACACAGTCTTTTTTCTTTCAAATAGATGAAATAAAATATATTTTCCTGATACTGCATGGCTAGTTTATTTGCTACTGGTTTTACCTGCTAAAGGCAAGTTAAAGTACAGCACTTACCAAAACAATGTGCAGAGGAAGAATTCAAACACACACAAAACCCAAGGAAACCTGGAACCGGAGCAAACTGGAAGAATGGAAGTGACACAGCAGGACCCGAGGCAGGAACACTACCCAAAGCAGCCACAGGCATGAGCACAAAGACAGGCAATAGAACAAGCAATGACCCAATAGTGATCCAGCTCAGAGGGAGGGGCGGGACAGGGCAGATAAACTCCCAGCTCTCTGGGCTGCCCCATTAGCACCAATCAGGATAGGACAACAAGAACACCCACACTGAAGAAGGACGGATCAAGACTAAAGACATCTGAGCGTAAACCCAACCCACAGAGACACACAAGGGAAGACAACAGCTCCTCCTAATGGAGGGGAGGCTCATGCCCAGTGCAGCACAGGTCTTACCCCTGTGCTGTGCATCACAATTGCATATAAGCAAGTTTCAGAACTCCATTTGTCCAAAAGCAGCTCAATGCTTGGTATCCACATATCAAACTCTGAAAATTTCTGAAAAGTACGCAGACACAGAAAACAGAGGTAAACAGGAAATAGGAATATAAAAAATGTAAGCGGTGCATACATCAATAATGTTTTATAACTTAGGAAAAATATAATAAAGCTGTCAAAAAGAAAAAAAAGTGATAAAAAGTACGATGAAAAACAAGCTAGTATTCCCCAAACTAAAGTAAAAGGCAACGCGTATTTCTTCTGTTGCACCTCGCTTTGATTGTTGCAAGAATTAAACTGTAGCTGATGGCCTGCAGCTAGCACTTCTTAAGTCTAAGAGTTTAACTGTTGGCAGGTACACATTTCTTAGTAAGGAATTACTGCACCCAGTATGGTCTTGGCTCTTTTCAAATAATGTTTCTGGCATATCTGGATTTTCTCCCATTGTGGAGGAAAATGCCTGATGGGCAGGGCAGGCCTTACAACTAGGCAAACTAGGAGTTTCTCTAGGGCAGCAGAATTTGGAGGCAGTGGCACACAGGCAAGCAACACTTTTCTGCTACTATCAGCATGGCACAAACTCTTTTAGTACAGGCCCACTAGGGGGTAACAAAGGGAAGAAGAGATGCTGGACTTTGGAGGGAGTTAAGGGAAGGACAGATGCTGAATGGGGGGGGGGGAGGGCAAGAGAAATGCTGAACCGGGGGGGGGGGGGAGGGGGGGAGGGAAAAGGAGATGCTGTCCTATCAGGGGAGTAGGGAAGGAAAGGTGAAATGAGATCTGGACACCTTGGGAGTAGGAAAGGGCAGATATTGGACTGGGGGGAGCAGTCCAGCTTGGACAGAAGAGCAGTCCTGATAATGTCACTATAACTTCAGCTGGGGGTATCTTGCTGCATTTGCATTTAATTGTCCTTGCTTCTCATTTTATTGTGCCTGAAAATCATCAATCTGTGCGAGAGTAGAGAGTGGAAATGCCACCCATGCATCTCTCACTTAAATCCACTCACTGGTGGGATTGGATTCTCAAGAAACCTCTGTGGCGAGGAGTGAGTGACAATGGGCACAAGTGTACTTGAGCAGCTCATATGTGATGGTTGTTCATTGAACTGTGGCAAGGGCAATGTTTGTAGCCCATCCTAGCATCAAAGCAGCCCTTTGTCAGGATGGAACCCTTCTCTCTGTGAAGAGAAGGATCCAACAAAATGCTTCTTCCAATTAATACCATGTGGATTGCTATTGTCAGCTAGATATCCAGATACACAGTCCCAGGATTTGGTATTGCAACAGAGAGACTAAGTCCTGCAATGAGGAATGAATGCACACTCCTAGTAAGCTCTGATCACCACAGACATAGGGGGTCTGATATTCAGAGGCGGTGGCAAGTGCAGATAAAGAAGCCAGCCACTATCATCAACCCCCCCTGTTTGTGGTGATCAGAGCTTACTAGAGTGTGCCAAAGCAGCTAGCCAGCACCACTGAACTTTAGACCCATATCTGGCCACCGGTACTGAATATCTGGGTCGGCTGGATAGCAATGAAGCGAACTAGACAGTGGCGATATCCAACTGCTGCCTGGTTAGCTTTTGCAGCGAAGGTTAGGTTAGCCTTTAAGGTGCCTAACATATGCTGCATATCAATAAATGGTGACTCAATATCGCCACTGGTTATCATCAAGGGTTACCCTCAGAACGCCCCACTCCTAGCTAGTCATCATCAGTGCATGCAGCAAAGGCACCCATTGGATAGTCAGTGACACTAACCGTGTTAGGGCTGCTAAATATCTGAGTCACTATGATTAACACGGTTAGAAGGTCTGTGTGTTAATCGCTTTGAATATTCCCCCCCAGTGATTCCATCATAGCTAGGAAACTGGAAAATTACAGCAGTGATATGGAGCCCCATTCTGGAGGGGGATATCCAGGCAGTCCGGACTTCCCCTCTGAAGACAGGGTCGTTAGGACCTGATTCTGGTCTGCAGGAAGAAAACGTTCCTGCGGGAGCCAGAATCGGGCATGTCCCCTTTGCCTGCAGGGATGTCCTCCCCACAGGCTCCCCCAGCATCCATGGCCCCGGCCACCCAAAACCCCAATGCACGACCCATAGCAGGCCTCCCGCCACCTGGATCAGGTGGCGAGGACCCCCTTACACCCAGCCCAGCCCCAGAGGTGGCTCACTTGCCCTGATTCCGCAAAGCAAAGAAATTGGATATTGCAAAATTGAAGTGTTCAGAAGTTCAGCAAAAAATTGAATACTGCACTGAAGATCAACGATGAAGAGTCCACAATGTATACATCTTGCTTAAAATCTGGATGCATCAGAAGGCAACTGTTTAGCAGAATGTTATAGAAGTTTTGAGCTTCTACATTATCCACTATAGTGTTGACCAAGACCTTGAAGCACATTGGTGCATTGCCATCCACCTGTCTTGGATTAGTAAGGCTGACTGTGTAAAAAAGCTTGCTTATGCCAATACTAAACATGCTATTACTACTACTAGTACAATTACTAATCATTTGGATAGTGCTACAAGGCGTACGCAGCCCTATACATGTACAAGTAAGAGTTCCTGCCCATCAGAGCTTACAATCTAATAAAGGTAGATCGCAGAACAACTGGGGACTAGGGTAATTCAAGGGGATTGGCAAGATACAGATAGGTGATAAGCAGGAGAATAAGGGTCTTAGGATCCAAATGCAGCCTCGAAGAGGTGGGTTTTAACCTGGATTTGATTAGGGCCAGAGAAGGAGCCCGATGCACTAACTCGGGTAGTTTGTTCCAAGCATATGGAGCGGCAAGATGGAATAAGTGAAGTCTGGAGTTGGCAGCGGCAGAGAAGGGCACAGATAAAAGGGATCTGCCAGAGGAGCGGAGTTCTCAAGGAGGGGTGTAGGGAGTAGTAAGAGAGGAAAGGTAGTGAGGAGCTGCAGAATGAATACACTTATAAGTCAGTAGGAGAAGTTTGAATTGAATGTGGAAATGGATAGGGAGTGAGTGCAGTGACCTGAGAAGAGGGGTTATATGAGCATAGTGACACTGGCAGAAGCTTAGCTGTGCGGCTGCGTTTTAAGCATATGGAAAGGAAGAGAGATGATTCTGAGAGACTGGAAAGCATCAGGTTGCAATAGACTATACGGGAGATGACTAGAGAGTAGCAAGGATCTTAATTGTTCAGAAAGGAAGGAACTAATTTAACTTCTGTAATAAAGAAAGAAACAACAGGTTTTAGCTATCTGTTGGAAGTGTTCAGAGATGGAGAGAGAAGAGTCAATGACCCCAAAATTGCAAGCTGAGGAAACAAGGAGAATTAGAGTGTTATCCACAGACAGGGCCGTACCGAGGGAAGATCGCGCCCTGTGTGACTTGCACATCGGGTGCGCACCCCCCAACCCCCCCCCCCCCCCCCCACAGCGGGAGAGAAGAGGTGTGCCCGATGTGCAAGTTACTAGCATGCTATGCAGATCTTTCCCTCCCTGCAAAGGGAGGGAAAGATCTGCTTAGCATGCTGGCGGAACGCTTAAGGGGCACATTTTAGCTGTCCAGCCATTGCCTGATGCTGCTGAGAGAAGAAAAAGTGGTGGCGGCAGGCAACGGAAGACAGCTAAAATGCGCCCCTTAAGCCTTTGCGCCCTGTGCGGCCGCACCGCTCGCACAGGGCTAGGTACGGGCCTGTCCACAGATACAGAGAAAGAAGGAAGGGGGAGGTGACTTTATTTTATTTATTTATTTAACATTTCTTATATACCGTGCTCTTTGTCATCAGTGCGGTTTACATTAAAACAATATAACACTTGGTCATTTGAATATGACTTTCGTTTACATATAACGGGGATTTAACATGGAGGTAACTGGGGAAAACTATATACATTTCTAGCAATATACATGTTGGTACATAACTTACAGTGGTTTTGTGTAATTAGCTATCAGAGGTTATGAAATGTGAGGGTGGGGAGGGTGATGGGGTGGGATATCTAGATGTTTAAAATGCATAAGAAACAGGTGGTGTTTAATGGATTTTCTAAACTGCCTAAGGTCCCTGATCGCTCTAATGCTGGGAGGAAGTTTGTTCCAACACCTGGGGGCGAAGTTCCTAAATGCCCTATTGATGGTTGTCTGGTTAAGCTTTATAGAATTACTTGGTATAATCAGCATGTCTGCAGTTAGTGATCTCCTAGATCTATTGTTTCCGTTGTGTGTGATTAGGTCAGACATTGATGAGGGTGACATTTTGTTAAAGGCCTTGAAGGTTATGAGGAGGGCCTTGTATAAGATTCTGCAGACCTTCTTATTGGAAGCCAATGGAGTTCTTTTAAACTGGGGGAGATGTGGTCATTCCTTGGGACTCTGGAAAGGACGCGAGCTGCTGCGTTCATAGCTAACTGTAGCGGGTTGAGTGTAATCTTTGGGAGGCCATGCAGTATGTTAGCATAATCGAAGTGAGGTGTGACTAGCGCTTGGAAGATGGTGCGGAAGTCATCGGGATCCATCATAGGCCTCAAGTGTCGTAGGGTTTTGATCTTGAAGTAGATAGCTTTTACAGTACGTTTTATGTGCTCCTTGAAGTCTAATTGCTGATCGAATATCACTCCTAGGTAGCGTATATTGGTTTTGACTGGAAGTTCTGCGTCTCTGACCTTTAGTGTTGGAGGAGGTGAGAAGGATTTGTTTCTTGTAATTATTAGGACTTCTGTTTTTTTGAAATTTATACGGAGGTTCTGATTGAGTAGCCAGTCCGTTATTGCGTTAATTATCACTGTATAGTCCGGGCAGGAAACAGCTATAGGTGTAAATAGCAGCACGTCGTCTGCATACATAAGGCAGGATATGCTGAAAGATCGTGTAATGTCACAGATTGGCTGCATATAGATATTAAAGAACAGAGCAGACAGGGAGGAACCTTGGGGTACGCCCTGTTTCTGCTGGAAGGGTTCGAATGTGGTGTTGTCGATACGGACTTGTTGCCATCTTCCTTCGAGGTAGGATTTGCACCAGTCCCATGCTCGGTCATGGATTCCCTTCTCGTGAAGCCGTCCAAGGAGCTGTGCGTGGTCTACGGAGTCGAACGCTGCCGCTATATCAAGAAAGATTAGCACAAAGCCTTTCTTGATGCTGTCTATGCCATTGATAAGTGTATTGGTTAACGATGTTAGGAGAGTTTCTACACCGTGGGCTTCTCTGAAACCATGTTGACAAGGGTCTAGTGGGGAGGATGAATCGATATGCTGTTGAATCTGTCTCTGGGTCAACTTCTCGAGGATTTTAGCTAGAAATGGAATACTAGATATTGGTCGGTAGGAATCCTCTTTCTTTGGGTCCAGTTGGTTGTTTTTTAGTAGTGGACGAATGGATGTGTGCTTGAGGGCATCTGGGAAGACTCCAGTTTCAAAGGACAGCTTTGCGATGTTAGCTATGAAAGGACTGAGTTCTGCGCGCATTGATCTGATCCAGTGAGCTGGGCATGGGTCGGTTGGCGCAGTTGTAGTGTTGATAGTGGCAATAATATCGTCAATGGTCTTTGCTGAGGGAGGTGAGAGTTTGGTAATTGGGACGTGTACTTGGGAAGTCTGGGAGGGTTCATGCGATGATACAGTAGTTACTTTCATTGCTTTGGATTGAATGTAGTTAGCATACGCCTGTGGCTTAATACATGAATAAATGACTTTAGGGGGAAAGATATGGAACTCTGTTTTAGCCATGCTTAATTTCAGACAGCAGTGGGACATCTAGGCAGCAAAGTCAGATAAGCAGGCTGAGATACGGGTTTCGATTCCTGGAGAGATTTCAGTGTAGAGAGGTAAATTTGAGCATCATCAACATAAAGATGATACTGAAGAACTATGAGAGGAGACTGAGTGCAGAGAGAGAAAAGAAGAGGTCCCAAGACAGAAACCTGAGGTACACTGACTGAGAGCAGAATTGGGGTAGAGGAGGATCCACCAGAACATATACTAAAGGTGCGATGGGAAAGATATGAAGAAAATCAAGTCAGAACAGGGTCCCTAAAACCAAGGGAGAACAAGGTATCAAGGAGAAGGTTACGATCAACAGTGTCAAAAACAGCAGAAAGGTCAAGAAGGTTGAGGAGTAGTAAAGGCCCTTGAATGCGGCAAGGAACAAGTTATTTGAGACTTTGGCAAGAGCAGTTTCTGTAGCATGTAGAGGACAAAAGCCAGATTGCAGTGGATCCAGAAGGTTTTGAGAGGACAGAAAGTCCAGAAATGGCGGTGAACCGCACGTTCAAGGAGTTCAGAAGCAAAGGTGAGGAGGGATATGGGCCGATAATTAGAAGGACAGGTAGGATCTAGTGAAGGTTTTTTGAGGAGGGGTATAACCAAAGCATGCTTGAAGGCTGCAGAAATGGTTGCAGTGGAAAGTGATAGGTTAAGGATGTGACAGATGGAAGGGATGACAGTGGAAGAGTAAATGGGAGGGAATGGGATCAGAGAAACAGGAAGTAAGTTTGGAGGAGAGAAAATGAGAAGTTTCCCCTTGGTGATTTTAGAAAAGGAAAAAAGATTGAAAGAGGCTGAGGGAAGGATTTGGACGTGGAGAAGGGGAATGGGGGAGTGTGGAGGTGATCCTGTGGAGAATCCAAGACTAATCTTGTGGACTTTAAAATAGAAACAGTCATCCAGAGTCTGGGCAGAAAAGGAAGGAGGGGTGGGAGGTGGAGGCACCTTGAGAAGAGTGTAGCAAAGATGGGATGAGGGTCAGGGGAAAGTCAGAAGTAGAGGAAAGGGATACCAACTCAAGCGCTGCAGAGAGAAGAGGAAAATTGCAGTAGTGTGCAGAAAGCGGGACAAGATTAGAGCAAGCCAAATACAATTAACTAATAACAGCACACTCACACACACAAGAATAAATAAATACTAATCATTTTAAAGCGCTGAACAAGCAGAGTATGAGGTATGAAAAGGAAAAAAACAAAGCTACCACAAAGGCTGAAGCAGAGTGTTTTAAACAGGGATTCCGATGTACAGACGGAAAACAAGTCCAGCTGAATGGCTCAGCAGGGGACAAACCCTTCCCCCTCAGGTGCCAAGGAAGGAACAGAGGCAGGATTTAAGATTAGTGAAGGGAAGTTAGAAAAAAATAGGACAGATTAAGCCCAATATCCTGTTTCCAACAGTTGCCAATCCAGATCACTAGTACTTAGCAGTTTTCCAAAACCTCGCACAGGTTCCACAAAGCTTGTATTGGGGCAAGTAGTGGATTTCCTGAGTCCCCTTTAGTAATGGTTTATGAACCTTTGCTCCAGGAACTTGTCTAAACTTTTTTAAAACAGCTACACTAACAGCTTTTACGACATCCTCCAGTAATGAATTCCAGAGTTTGATTACTCGTTGAGTGAAAAAATATTTTCTCTTATTAGTCTTACATTGTAGCTTCATTGCTTGTCCCCTAGTTTTTCTGCTTTTTGATGGTGTAAACAATTGCTCTATGTTTACCCGTTCCACTCCGTTCATTAATTTATAGACTTCTTTCATACCTCCCCTCAGCCGTCGCTTTTCCAGGTTAAAGCACCCTAACCTTTTAAGCCTCTCCTCATAGGGGTATCCTTCCATCTCCTTTACCATTTTTGTGGCTCTTCTCTGTATCTTTTCTAATTCTGCTATCCTTTTTAAGATATGGCGATCAGAATTGCACACTGAAGATGCGTTAGCACCATGGAACGGTACAGAGGCATTATAATATCCTTTGTTTTATTCTCCATTCCTTTCCTTATAATTCCTAGAATTCTATTTGCCTTCTTGGCTGCCGCTGCACACTGGGTGGAAGGTTTCAATGTATTATCCACGATGACACCTAAATCTTATTCCTGGTTGGTGGTTCCTATTGTGGAACCTTGCATTGTGTTACCATAGTTTGGATTGTTCTTTCCTACGTACATGACTTTGCACTTGTCCATATTAAATGTCATCTGCCTTTTGAACGTCCAGTCTTCCAGTTTATCAAGGTCCTCTTGCAATTTTTTCACAATCCTCTTAGGTTTTAACAACTTTGAATAATTTTGTGTAATCTACAAATTTGATTACCTCACTTGTTATTCCCATTTCCAGGTTATTTATGAATATGGTAAAAAGCAGTGGACCCAGCACAGATCCCTGGGTACTCCACTATTTACCTTTCTCCATTGGGGAAATAGGCCATTTAGCCCTACTCTCTGCTTTCTATCTTTTAAGCACTTCCTGATCCACAATAGCACACTGCCTCCTATCCCAAGACCTTCTAATTTTGACAAGAGTCTCTCATAAGGGGCCTTGTCAAAGGCTTTCTGAAAATCCAGATACACTATACTGACCTGCTCACCTTTGTCTACCTATTTTCATACCTTCAAAAAATATAACAGATTAGTAAGACAAGACCTTCCTTGGCTAAAGCCAAGTTGGCTTTCTACCATTAAACCCTGACTATCTACATGTTCAGTAATTTTGTTCTTTATAATGGTTTCTACCATTTTGTCTGGTACTGACATCAGGCTCATTGGTCTGTGGTTTCCCAGATCACCCCTGGAACCCTTTTTAAAAATTGGCGTTACATTGGCCATTCACCAATCTTCAGGTATTACAGATGATTTTAATGATAGTTCACAGATTACTAATAGTAGGTCTACAATCTCATATTTCAGTTCTTTTAACACACTTGGATGTATACCATGCGGTCCAGATGATTTGCTACTCTTCAGTTTATCAAATAATTATAATATATATTCCCGGTTTATCAATCTTTCTTTCAATTCTTCCAGTGCTCCACCTTTAAATGCCATTTCAGTCATGAGTAAATTATCTAAATCTTCTTCAGTAAAGACCAAAGCAAAGAATTCATTAGGTCTCCCCGCTATGGCCTTTTCCCCTCTTAGTGCCCCTTTTACCCCTCTATCATCTAAAGATCCAACTCACAGGTTGTTTGCTATGAATGTACTTGAAAAAGTTATTATGCATTTTTGCTTCCACGGCAAGCTTTTTTTTCAAATTCTCTCTTTGCCTGCCTTATCAATGACTTGCATTTAACTTGCCAGTGCTTATGTTGTTTCCAGTGTTCGTCATTTGGCTCTTTTATTCCATTTCCTGAAAGATTTTTTTTTTGGCTCTCTGACCTCACCTTTAAACCATGCTGGCAGTTTTTTGGACTTCCTTCCACTTTTCTTAAAGCATGGAATACAGCTGGTCTGGGCTTCCAAGTTAGTATATTTAAACAACACTCATACTTAATGTAAATCTTTAATCTTTGCAACTGCTCCTTTTAGTTTTTTCTTAACTGTTTTCCTTATTTTATCATAGTCTCTCTTTTGAAAGTTAAAAGATAGTACTGTGGATTTCCTTGGCATCCTTCCTCCATTTATTAAATCAAATCTGATCACGCTATGATCACTATTGCCAAGTGGCAGCAACACCCTTATCTCTTACACCAGATCTTGTATTCCACTAAGGAATAGGTCCAAAATGGCTTCCCCTCTTCTTGATTTATGGACCAGATGCTCCAAGAAGCAGTCATTTATTTCATCTAGGGACCTTATCTCTCTAGCATGTCCTGCCGTGACACTGACCCAGTTGATACTGGGGTAATTGAAATCACCCATTATTATTATATGTTGTAACTTTTGTTAGCTTTCCTGAGTTTTTTGAGCATTTCATCATGCATTTGTTCATTCTGGCCAGGCATTTGGTAGTTCATCCCCACTGCCATCGCCTTCCCCTTTTTTCATGGAATTTCAATCCATAGAGATTCTACAGTGTCTCCTGCAAACCTTAAATCCTGCAAAACGTCCTGCAAAACTTCCTGAAAAACTTAAATCATGTGTGACTCAATGCCCCCTCTAATATAGAGTGCAATCCTTCCATCAATTTCATCTACTCTATCATTGCAATATAATTTCTACCCAGGTATCAGACACCAAATCATATCTAACTTCTCATTTAGTGCTATATATTCTAACTTTCCTATTTTATTTTTTAGACTTCTAGCATTTGCATACAAGCATTTTAGAAGTTGTATTTTATTCATATTCACTAAATAAACCACGTGATCTTTTCAATTTAGTCAAGATCTTATCTAAGGAACCATCACCAGAACATCCTGAACCCAATCAACCCCAAGCTTTCGCCGATTACCTGCAATCCAAGCTGCTTCAAACCAACAACATTGCAACAATCCCTTCTCAAGACACCGTATGCATATCAAACCTATCTATGTTTTCCACACCATCCAGAAAACATGTTGAGGACACCATCGCTGCCCTTAACACTACCACTGCACAAACTGACCCTTGCCCAGCCCACTGGATAAAGGAACTACGCCAAGATCTCAGCCCCATCATCACTAGAATGATGAATTTATCCTTTACAACCGGTTCCTTCCCATCAGCCCTCAAGAGAACATCCATCAGACCCCTCTTGAAAAACCACAAACTCGACCCACAAAAGGTTGAATCTTATAGACCCATAGCTAGTATACCCCTGCTAGCTAAAATAATTGAAAAGGAAGCTCAAAGACAAATACAGGACCACATCGACACCGCCTCCCCTCTGGACCACTGCCAACATGGCTTCAGAGAGTTCCACGGTGTCGAAACCCTCCTTACCACTCTCTGCAACAACATCATCACAGGCATTGATAACATCCGCCAAGGCTTTGCTCTTATCTTCTTAGACATTGCTGCGGCTTTTGACTCTGTACATCATGATCTTTTAATAGGGCGACTAAAAGAAAAAGGCATCAATAACACTGCCCTGGAGTGGTGCAAGTCATACCTTGATCAGAGATGGCAGTACGTGACCTCAGGGACCGCAACATCCGCACCTTACCACCAAAAGCAAGGCGTACCACAAGGATCATCCCTATCTTCACTCTTTTTCAATATATACATACAACCAGTCTACAATATCATCAGGTCCTTCAAGGTTGAATGCTTGATATACGCGGACGACATTCTTCTATACATGCCTTTCTCCACAGTCCATATGGA
Source organism: Ichthyophis bannanicus (assembly GCA_033557465.1). NCBI lineage: Eukaryota > Metazoa > Chordata > Amphibia > Gymnophiona > Ichthyophiidae > Ichthyophis > Ichthyophis bannanicus. The sequence goes on along the minus strand of CM066043.1, from coordinate 228,645,410 downwards.
CCTTTCCCCGCTAGCCAAATGTTTTGATGCAGTATCTGAATGGCTTCAATCCCAGAACCTACGAATTCAACACAAAAAGACTGAGGTTCTCTTCATCACTAGGGACCCACTTTTCACCCCCCCCATCCCATATAAAGGTGAAAGAAGCCGAGCTCCAATCAAAACCTTTCATTCGTTACCTTGGGGTCACTTTGGACCAACGCATGGATTTGAAACTACATATAACTAACGTAGTCAGAGCAATCTACCTCAAGATCCGGACACTCCGCCATCTTCGCCCCCTGCTTGATCCTGATGACTTCCGAACTATATTTCAAGCCTTAACCCTACCACACCTTGACTATGCTAATGCCATTCTCCAAGGCCTCCCACACTCCACATTAAACCCTTTGCAACTCGCCATGAATACCGCTGCTAGAGTCCTCTACGGAGCATCAAGAAGGGACCATGTAACACCCATCCTAGAGCAACTCCACTGGCTCCCCATACATGGCAGAATATTGTTCAAAACATTATTACTAACCTTCAAGGCCACTAAAAGCATCACCTCCTCCTCTCTAATAGACCTCATTCAGGCCATTCCCCCCAACAGATCCAGGAGAACGATATCAACTAATGTTCTAATTATCCCTAAAGCAGCGACAAAATGCCTATCAGCGACATCTAACAGGGCCTTCAGATTCTATGCCCCTAAGTGCTGGAACGCCCTACCTCCAGAGATTCGGGCTATCACTGATCTATCCCTTTTCAGAAAGGCACTCAAATCCCACCTTTTCCCCCAATATTACTAGACCAGCTAACCAATCTCGATCACTACCCAAACTAAGAACAAATCCTGTTATGTATATACATGTAAATACTCATGTAAATAGTTGCAGTAATGACGTCCCATGTTTTATCCAAGTTCTCTGACCTGTTCTCTGTAAAACCAAACAGTTTATTGTTCTGGTCTGTTGTTATATTGTGAACCGCGCTGATGCTGAATAGAGCGGTATATAAGAGCCTGTAATAAATAAATAAATAAATAAATATCAATATGGTTATTGGAAGGCTGGGGTAATATGGAATCTTTAAGCTCTGTCTGCTCTGTACTTAACGGCATTTGGCTTACTTTTGTTTTTATTGGAACCTCTCTGTTGATATGCCCTAACTTCAATCTTTTGCTAGTATCCTTCAAGGCTACATTGTTCTCAACCATGCGCTCTTAGGCGACTGTCGGCTTTCCCCTATTATCTAGTTTAAAAGATGCTCTATCTCCTTTTTAAAAGTTAATGTCAGCAGCATGGTTCCATCCCGGTTAAGGTGGAGCCCATCCCTTCAGAAAAACCCCTGCTTTCCCCAAAATGTTGCCCAGTTCCTAACTAATCCAAAACCCTCTTCCTTGCACCATCATCTCATCCACGCATTGGGATTCCAGAGCTCTGCCTGCCTGCCGGAGCTCTGCCTACCTCAGAATAAGAACATAAGATATACCATACTGGATTTAGACCAAGATCCATCAAGCCAGTATCCTGTTTTCAACAGTGGACAATCTAGTTCACAAGTACCTAGCAGTTTCCCTAAAAGACACAGGTTCCAAAATGCTTGCATTGGGGCAAGCAATGGATAGCCTGGATCCCCTTTAATGATGATTTATGGACTTTTCCTCCAGGAACTCGTCCAAACCTTTATTAAACCTGGCTACACTAACAACATTTACTACATCCTCCGGTAATGAATTCCAGAGTCTGATTACACATTGAGTGAAAAAATATTTTCTCTTACTAGTCTTAAACAGGTTACCCTGAGGCTTCATTGCATGCCCCCTAGTCTTTCTATATTTTGGTAGTGTACATTTACCCATTCCACTTCATTCATTAATTTATAGACCTCTATCATATCTCCCCTCAGCTATCTCTTTTCTAGGTTGAAGAGCTCTAACCTTTTTTAGCCTCTCTTCATAAGGGTATCTTTCCATCCCCTTTAGCATTTTGATAGCTCTTCTCTGGAAGTCTTGGATTTCAACTTCCTACCTAAAAGCCTAAATTTAACTTCCAGATCCTCCCTATCACAATTTCCTGTCATTGGTGCCAACATGTACCAAGACAGCAGACTCCTCCCCAGCACTATCTAAAACCTTGTCTAGGTGGAGCTTGAGGTACGCCACCTTCGCACCAGGCAGGCATGTTACCAGGCGATTCTCACATCCACCAGCCACCCAGCTATCTATATGCCTAATGATCGAATCACCAACTATAATGGCTGTCCTAACCCTTCTGTTATGGGCACATGACCCTGGAGAAGCCTCCTCAGTGTGAGAGGGTTTTATATCACCTGGAGGACAGGTCCTAGCTACAGAATCCCTTCCTGCCACACCATATTGATGCTTTCCTGTCACATGACCTCTCTCCTCCATGCCAACAGGGAGGCTGCCAGACTGGAGGTGGGACTTCATTACTACGTCCCTGTAGGTCTCATCTATGTACCTTTCTGTCTTCCTTATGTCCTCAAAGTCTGCTACTCTAGCCTCCAGAGATTGGACTTGTTCCCTGAGAGCAAACAGTTCCTTGTACCTAGTGCACACGTAAGACCCCCTCACCAACTGGGAGAAAATCATATATGTAGCACTCGATGCAAAAGACTGGAAAGCCCCCAACTCGCTTTCAGTTTTTGAACGCCATTATTCTGCCACCAGTTTCTAAAAAGGATGGATCTTTTCTGTTGCTTCCATCTCCCTTCAACATAAACTTTTGGTTTGCATAAACCAGAAATCTGTATCAGAGGGTGGTGGAAGCAGCAGATAATAAAAGGCAGAGACTGTGACACAGCACCGGAGAGTTTAGTTAAGTGCTGCATTGTGGTTTCCAAGCCATTGCTGCAGCTGTAGGCCCTGGAGAAGGGTGGCGGAGGGGGGAAGCCAAGGAGGCATCAGTATGGAAAGCCCCCCTACAGCACCTCCAATCCTTACACTGGCTCTGACCCTACCCCTCAGAAATAGGAAATCCAATTTGGAAAGGATGGGGACATGATAGGCCTTGCAGACTTGCATGGGCTCAAAGACCCTATGCTTACTAGTTGCAAGGCCATAAAGGAGAAAAGAGGAGAAATGCCAGACCATGGAGGGTAAAGAGAGATGCTGGATTATAGAGGGGAAGGTGTAAGAATGAAAAAGTGAGGTGATTGCCCTAGTAAATTCATAAAGATGTGAGTGTTTGTGTGTAGAATGCAAGTGAGAGATCAATGAGTCTCTAGTGGAGCCAAAGAGATATGTAGATATGTTTGCTGGCTGCACTTCTGCTTGGATTTTTTTTATGGCTTTACTCATTGCCTTTAGAAACTGCAACTTAGACATTCTTTTCCAATTCGGTACTGCTAATCACTTCTTCAGTCTTAGGTGACTGCAAGACAAACAAAGACATATATAATGACAATCTGTTATCTTCCTTTTGAGAATCTCACCATTTGACTGTTTTGTGTCATCTTCTTGATATTTAGGATTAATTGTGAGCCATAAAAAATGAAATTATGAAACAATTCTTAACCCATCTGTGCCAGAACTGCATCATGAAGACAGCTGTTGACTAGGGATGCATGCAGCCTTTTTTCATTTTGTTTTGTTTTTCATTTTGGGGATTTTTCTTTTTCCATTTTGTTTTTTTTGTTTATAGAAAATTAAAAAACAAAAATCAATGAAAAACGCAACAAAATAAGAAAATGTCCAGCCCCCCTACAAAAACAAAACAAAATAATAATCCTTCAGGGCCCTCTCATAGTCCAACTGTTGCCCCATAAAACTCTTCATAAGGCAAGAGCAATCATCAGTCATTCCTATCTCACTAATGCAATAGTATAAAATGGTGCTGGCTGATCTAAAGTTGGAGCTATATTTCTGTCCTTATTTGGCAGCCTGACTGTTAGCCAGACCAAATGGACTGTGTGACACAGTGAACTGCCATGGCTTACCTGTGGCACATCACTTCCATTTTTTGAACCTGATCCAGAGACAAGGCAGGAGCACCTGGGAACTGCACCTGTCCCTCACTAACCCATCAGGAACATCCCTGGTAAGTGCCGGTGTGTTCAGGGGTAAGGGGAGGGTCTGGTGCCTCGTCAGGGACGTTGGGTACCTAATCAAGGGGATTGGGGTCATGGTAACTGCCTGCCAGTAATGCAGATGAATACCCAATGACATTTTGAGGAGGCACCAAGTGCACCAATGCTGCTGACAGCCAAGAGTAAAGTACTATGCGCAAACTCAATGTACAGTCCATCCCATTTTCCACGCATAACATGTCCAGCTCCTGCACAATACACAGCATGCGGTAAGCACGTGAAATTAACACATGCAAACTGCCTTCCTTGTGGGTTAACAGTTAATCTCCAGGAACGAGCAGGAATGCAGTCTTTACATATGAGTGATGTCAGCACCAATGGAGTCCGTGCAGGAATGCTCCTCAGTGTCCAATAAGAAAGCCTTTCAGAGCACTCCACTGTGCCTGTGTGCCTGCCTTCCCAACTCCTCTCCTCAGTTCTTTGTTTTCCGTGGATCCAGCAGGACATATCATCCTGTCACTGCTGAAAACCTTTTTTGTGTGGATCATCATGCTTCTGCCTTCACATTGGCGCCGGTCCATTGAATCAGACACCAGGCTGATAATTCTTTTTTTATTTTTCATTTCTTTTTCTTTAACATGATTTTCACCATTAAACTAGGCCTTGAGGCCTCCATAGCCTTAACTTCAATCTGAAGACAACCTCTTTTGAGTCATGGAAAAGCCAAGTAGTGGTTTTAAAAAGTGTACCAAGTGTGCTGGTACCATATCAGTCACTGATAAACATGACTGATATCTCAAATATTTGGGGCCTGAACATCAATGCAGTTCTTGTCCTTTGTGCCAGCAAATGACAAAGAGAGGTCTAAAGAACCAAGCCAGACTGTATAGATCGTTGTTCGCCTCAGACTCGATGTCAGTGGCTTCCACATCTTCGAGAGCATCATCTTCCACTCATGCATCTCAGGTTTCTTCAAAGTTCAAATATAAAAGTAAACCTAATTCTCTGGTCACTCCAAAGTCATTGGCATTGGCATCGAAGACCAGTGCTGAGACCGGAGAATTCCCAATATAAACATCATGACTCCCCTAGGGGTGCTTCCGATGCAGACCGGCCAGCCAAACAGCCCCGGCAGGAGGATCTGTCCTCCAAAGCACAAGAGGGGCTCTGGGACGCTCCCGAGGAACCAACCTCCAGAGAGGTACCAGTTCCATGTTCTGAGCCCATTGGAGATTCCTCCCAGACATTGGCCATGTCCTGGACCAGCGCATGCTGCCTCTTGAGAGGAGTTTGGCCACACTCATGTCAGCCTCAGTACCGATAACATCGAGATCTCCAGGAGTGCAGGCTTTGACATTGAGCCTTCAGCCAGGTTTATTGGCCCTGATGCCGTCCCTCAAACTGGCATTGACGGAGACCTCAAGGGCAGTACCACTGTTGGAACTGACAGAATCCCCCAGTAGCCAACTGACTCAAACTGATGTAGCTCTCGGCTCCAATACTTCGAGCATCATTATTGGCATCGACCTTCAACATCTGTGAAACATCGAGGTCAAACTCAGGACCACTGATACTTTGACTTCTTTCCAGAATCTGATTCCAGTTCTTCAGAATCTGACGAGGAATCACTCGATTCCCAGGAACTACCAGACATCTCTTTGGACCCTTCACCACCTCAGGAATGGCGTCAGTCCCTACCAGAGGATATGTCCTTTCAGGACTTCATACATGACATGGCAGCGGGGCTTGTATCACAGAAAAGGAACAGAGGGTGGAGGAACTGGAGATACTCCAATATCCTACACGCCCAAGGAGGCAGTTAAATTGCCAGTGCATTGGATCTTACAGGATCTTATGCTTCACATGTGGGAAGCCTCGCACATGGTTCCCTCCTGTCAGCAAGAGGCTTGATACCAGGTACCAAGTATCAGAGTGTCCAGTCTTTCAAAAACCTCAGCTCCCCCATCACTCCATGGTGGTAGAATCAGTGATGCACTGCATATAGAGATAAATGGTGTAGTGTGTGATTTGGTTTCATGGTTTCTTGAAGTACCGAAAATATTGGGTGCAGTTAGGTCAAGATTGTTCTTCTGAGTGGAATGCTTGCTCTGGGGTCCTCAGGGATCCCCAATGTCACCTATTCTATTTAATTTGATTATGACTACTTCAGGGTCAGCTTTTGAGCAATTGAATTTAAAACTTTATACTTAGGCAGATGATATCTCATTGTTGTTGACTTTTCCCCTTCTTTTAAAGATTTTTATAAAACTATTAATGCTGCTATTGTAAATTTCGAAATTTGGGCAAAATTACCTTTACAAGACAATATTTCAAAAACAAAGGTTATGTGTTTTAATAATAATAAACCTGTACTAGAATCTTTAATGTGTGTTTTGGCACAATTAAGGCTGAAGTTAGATCCAGTCTTAAAAGTTCTTGGGGGTTTGGTAGATACAAATTTAACATTTGAGACCTATGTAAGTTCAATTTTCTTGAAAACCTTTTTTATAAACTATGCCAACTGCATAGATTAAGGGGCTATTTTTCTATAGAACATTTTCAAATTATGGTGCAAAGCGCCATCTTGTCGTATTTGGATTATGGAAATTTATTATTTCTGAATTGTTCTCAATTTCAGATTAGACGATTACAGCTGTGTCAATCCACGGCTGCTCACCTCATTTTTGATGTCTCCTGGTATATTAAAATAACCCCTGTGCTACATAAATTACATTGGCTAAGGGTTGCTAACTGGATTCGTTTTAGGTTTTCTAAGTTTTTATACAAATTCTTTAATGATTTTATTCCGGAATATCTTTCATTGTTATTACTTCCCCTAATGACTTGTAAATCTAAGTGCTTACAATCTATTAGCACCTTACTGTATCCATCTTGTAGGGGTGTTTGTTTTAGGCACACCATTCCTTATTTGGCAGTTAAGTATTGGTCTGAATTGCCCAAATATTTGAAATGTATTTCTTCTTTTCCTCAGTTTTGTAAAAGGTTGAAACCATGGTTGGTTAATCAAAATTAATGGTTTTCTTATATAGATGGTTTTTTTTCTTTGCTGTAAACCGTGCAGAACCACTATTTAGTATGGGATCTTTGCGGTATATAAAATTGTGTTAGATTAGATTAATGAGTTCTAAAAACCATTCATCCATGCCATCTGGCAGTGATTCAAGGACACTCGATGCCTTCGGATGTCGATTCTTCCAGACGTGCATATTGGCTTCCAAAATAAACTCGTACATGGGCATGTTTCAGAAGGATGTTACCAGGGATCTGGAGACTTTCATCACCATGCTGCCTAAGAATAAGTGGGGTGCTTTCCAGAAACTCATCAAGCAAGGCCAAAATACTTCTAAGTTTCTGACCAGGGCCTCTTTCGATGCCTTCCAGTTAACCAGCAGAGCTTCAGCAGTCTGCATTGGGTCTCGTAGAATGATCTGGTTACAGGCATCAGATCTCAAGCAATGGGTCCAAGATAAACTAGTCAATATCCCATGTACTAGAGAAAACCTTTTTGGCAAGGATTAGAGGGAAAAAGCAGGAGTCTGCTTTTCTCTGATCAGAGAAGAGCAGTGCTTTTTACAGTGCTCTGCTAGAGAAGTGGATATTTGTCTCCTGTGACACCTTGCTGTGAGTTCTAGCTGTTTATTAATTATTTATTGTTTGCCTAACTGTTTATTTAATTATTTATTGTTTGTCTTAGTGGTGTGCTAGTTCAGCCTTCTCAGCTATACCTTACCTTGCCTCTCTCAACTAACTGGGCTTTGTGTGGTAGCCAGGTTAACTGTTCATTTTAAATTAAATCTCTCTCCCCAGAACTTGCTGTGTGTTAAACCTTTTTCCTGTCCTAGCCTGCCTGAGTGAATCCTCCCCCTCCCCCCCTGCTGAGGTATTGTGTAGCCTTCTTCCTGTTTCCTCCACGTGTGCATAGTCTGTTTTAGTCTGCTTTTCTCTGATCAGAGAAGAGCAGTGCTTTTTACAGTGCTCTGCTAGAGAAGTGGATATTTGTCTCCTGTGACACCTTGCTGTGAGTTCTAGCTGTTTATTAATTATTTATTGTTTGTCTAACTGTTTATTCAATTATTTATTGTTTGTCTTAGTGGTGTGCTAGTTCAGCCTTCTCAGCTATACCTTACCTTGCCTCTCTCAACTAACTGGGCTTTGTGTGGTAGCCAGGTTAACTGTTCATTTTAAATTAAATCTCTCTCCCCAGAACTTGCTGTGTTAAACTTTTTTCCTGTCCTAGCCTGCCTGAGTGAATCCTCCCCCTCCCCCCCCTGCTGAGGTATTGTGTAGCCTTCTTCCTGTTTCCTCCACGTGTGCATAGTCTGTTTTAGTCTGCTTTTCTCTGATCAGAGAAGAGCAGTGCTTTTTACAGTGCTCTGCTAGAGAAGTGGATATTTGTCTCCTGTGACACCTTGCTGTGAGTTCTAGCTGTTTATTAATTATTTATTGTTTGTCTAACTGTTTATTTAATTATTGTTTGTCTTAGTGGTGTGCTAGTTCAGCCTTCTCAGCTATACCTTACCTTGCCTCTCTCAACTAACTGGGCTTTGTGTGGTACCCCCCTCCCCCCTGCTAAGGGTTCAGGACAGGGTACCTGGTAACTGCCCTCTTTAATAGGACTTATCTCCCTCCCTCCCTCCCCAGCACCCACCCACCCCTGGGGTAATTGTAGTTTTATAGGTACTTGCACATCTTAGAGGAAAGGGGCTGCTCTCAGGTGCAGCTCATTATCCAAATCAGTCATACACAGAGGACCTGAGATTAATTACTTAAGCTTCAGGTACACAAGGTGTATTAGGGGTATTAGATACACTTTTATTGGTATAAGCATCTACACCAATCTTTATTATATACAGAATTTAAAAGACCTAAACACAAGCTTTAAACTAAGATGCAGACAGAAGTCCAGCAACGAGATGGGGGTTCTCCGGTCTTTGCATTGAGTGTCACATGTATGATTTTCTCCCAGTTGGTGAGAGGTCTTACGTATGCACTAAGTGCAAAGAACTCTTTGCTCTCAGGGAACGAGTCCGTTCTCTAGAGGCTAGAGTAGCAGACCTGGAAGACATAAGAAAGACAGAGAAGTACATGGACGAGACCTACAGGGATATAGTCCTGAAGTCCCACCTCCAGTCTGGCAGCATCCCTGTTGCCATGGAGGAGAGAGGTCACATGACAGGAGAGCATCACCCTGGTGTGGCAGGAAGTGATCCTGTAACTAGGACCTGTCCTCCAGGTGATGTAAAACCCTCTCGCACCGAGGACGTTTCTCCAGGGCCATGTCCCCATGAGGGGAGGGTCAGGACAGCTGTTATAGTTGGTGATTCAATCATTAGGAATGTAGATAGCTGGGTGGCTGGTGGACGTGAGGATCGCCTGGTAACATGCCTGCCTGGTGCGAAGGTAGCGGACCTCACGCACCGCCTAGATAGGATCATAGATAGTGCTGGGGAGGAGTCTGCTGTCTTGGTACATGTTGGTACCAATGACATAGGAAAATGTGGTAGGGAAGTTCTGGAGGCTAAATTTAAGCTTTTAGGTAGGAAGTTGAAATCCAGAACTTCCAGGATAGCGTTCTCCGAAATGCTTCCTGTTCCATGTGCAGGACCCAAAAGACAGGCAGAGCTCCGGAGTCTCAATGCGTGGATGAGACAATGGTGCAAGGATGAGGGTTTTGGATTTGTTAGGAACTGGGGAACATTCTGGGGAAAGGGGGGGCTCTTCCGAAGGTATGGGCTTCACCTTAATCAGGATGGGACCAGACTGCTTGCATTAACCTTTAAAAAAGAGATAGAGAAGCTTTTAAACTAGAAAATAGGGGAAAGCCGACAGTCACCCAGGAGTGCATGGTTCGGACGAAGGTATCCTTGAAGGATACTACCAAAAGCAGTGAGATTCCAAAAGGGAGCATAGTAGCCCAAATGCCCTTGAGTAAGGAGCAGACAGAGTATAAAGATTCCAAATTACCCCTGCCTACCAATAGCCAGATTAATATGAATAAAATACAGTCTCTAAAATGCTTGTATGCCAATGCTAGAAGTCTAAACAATAAGATGGGAGAGTTAGAATATATAGCACTAAATGAGAGGTTAGATATGATTGCACTCTCAGAGACATGGTGGAAGGAGGATAACCAGTGGGACACTGTGATACCTGGATACAAACTATATCGTAATGATAGAGCTGATCAAATTGGTGGAGGGGTTGCGCTCTATGTTAGAGAGGGCATTGAGTCAGAAAGGATTAAAGTTTTGCAGGGAACAAAATTTGCTGTAGAATCTCTATGGATTGAAATTCCATTTATGAAGGGGAAGGTGATGGCAGTGGGAGTATACTATCGACCACCTGGCCAGAATGAACAAATGGATGATGAAATGCTCAAAGAAATCAAGGAAGCTAACAAAAGTCACAACAGAGTAGTAATAATGGGTGATTTCAATTACCCCGGTATCGACTGGGTCAGTGTCACAGCAGGACAAGCTAAAGAGATAAAGTTTCTAGATGGAATAAATGACTGCTTCTTGGAGCAGCAGGTTCATGAACCGACCAGAGGGGAAGCCATACTGGACCTAGTCCTTAGTGGAACGCCAGATCTGGTGCAAGAAATAAGGGTGCTGGGACCACTTGGCAATAGTGATCATAGTATGATCATGTTTGATTTAATTAGTGGAGGACAGATAGTAAAGGCATCCACAGTACTACCTTTTAACTTTCAAAAGGGAGACTATGATAGAATGAGGAATATAGTTAGGAAAAAACTAAAAGGAGCGGTTCCAAAGATTAAAGACTTACAGCAAGCTTGGGTGTTATTTAAAAATACTATCCTCGAAACCCAGACCAGCTGTATTCCACGCATTAAGAAAAGTGAAAGAAAGTCCAAAAAACTGCCAGCATGGTTTAAAGGTGAGGTAAGAGAGGCTGTTGCTGCCAAAAAAGCAACCTTCAGGAAATGGAAAAAAGAGCCAAATGATGAAAACTGGAAACAGCACAAGCACTGGCAAGTTAAATGCAAAGCATTGATAAGGCAGGCAAAGCGGGAATTTGAGAAGAAACTTGCTATGGAAGCAAAAACACGAAATAAAGACTTTTTCAAGTACATTCATAGCAAAAGGCCTGTGAGAGAGTCAATTGGACCATTAGATGATAGAGGGGTAAAAGGGGCAGTAAGAGGAAACAAGGCTATAGCAGAGAGACTGAATGAATTCTTTGCTTCGGTCTTTACTGAGGAAGATGTAGGAATGTTACCCAAGACTGAAGTGGTATTTAAAGGTGATACTGCAGAGGAATTGAGAGAAATATCGCTACACCGGGAAGATATATTACAGCTATTTGATAAACTGAATAGTAGCAAATCACCTGGACCGGATGGTATACATCCCAGAGTGTTGAAAGAACTGAAATATGAGATTGCAGACCTGCTATTGGTAATCTGTGAACTTTCATTAAAATCATCTGTAATACCTGAAGATTGGAGGGTCGCCAACGTAACACCAATTTTTATAAAGGGTTCCAGGGGTGACCCAGGAAATTACAGACCGGTGAGCCTGACGTCAGTACCAGGGAAAATGGTAGAAACCATCATAAAGAACAAAATTACACAGCATGTAGATAGTCATGGCCTAATGGGAGACAGCCAACATGGCTTTAGACAAGGAAGATCTTGTCTTACTAATCTGATATGTTTTTTTGAAGGTGTGCATAAACAGGTAGACAAAGGTGAGTCAGTTGATATAGTGTATCTGGACTTTCAGAAAGCTTTTGACAAAGTCCCCCATCAGAGACTTTTGGCGAAGCTAAAAAGTCATGGGATAGGAGGCAGTGTACTATTGTGGATCGGGAACTGGTTAAAAGATAGAAAGCAGAGGGTAGGGCTAAATGGCCAATATTCCCAATGGAAAAAGGTGAATAGTGGAGTACCCCAGGGATCTGTACTGGGTCCGCTGCTTTTTGACATATTCATAAATGACTTGGAAAAGGGAATAACTAGTGAGGTTATCAAATTTGCAGATGACACAAAACTGTTTAAAGTTGTTAAAACCCAAGAGGATTGTGGAAAACTGCAGGAGGATCTGGATAAATTGGAAGACTGGGCATCCAAATGGCAGATGAAATTTAATGTGGACAAGTGCAAAGTTATGCACCTAGGAAAGAACAACCCACACTATAGTTACACGATGCAAGGCTCCACATTAGAAACCACCACCCAGGAAAAAGATTTAGGAGTCATCGTGGATAACATGTTAAAACCCTCCGCCCAGTGTGCAGCGGCAGCCAAGAAAGCAAATAGAATGCTAGGTATCATAAGGAAAGGGATGGAGAACAAAACAAAGGATATTATAATGCCTCTGTATCGCTCCATGGTACGACCGCACCTTGAATATTGTGTGCAATTCTGGGCACCGTATCTTAAAAAGGACATAGCGTTATTAGAAAAAGTACAGAGAAGAGCCACCAAATTGGTGAAGGGGATGGAAGGCTACTCCTATGAAGAGAGGCTAAGAAGGTTAGGGCTCTTTAGCCTGGAGAAGAGACGGCTGAGGGGAGATATGATAGAGGTCTATAAATTAATGAATGGAGTGGAACGGATAAACGTGGATCAATTGTTTACGCTATCAGAGTATAGAAAGACTAGGGGACATGTAATGAAGCTACAGGGTAAACTATTTAAGACAAATAAGAGAAATATTTTTTCACTCAATGTGTAATCAAACTCTGGAATCTGTTACCGGAGGATGTAGTAAGGGCTGTTAGTATAGCTGGGTTTAAAAAAGGTTTGGACAAGTTCCTGGAGGAAAGGTCCATAAACCACTATTAAAAAGGGACCCAGGATATCAATGCTTGACCCAGTACAAGCATTGTGGAACCTGTGTCTTTTGGGGATATTGCTAGGTACGTATGACCTAGATTGGCCACTGTTGGAAACAGGATACTGGGCTTGATGGACCTCGGTCTGACCCAGTATGGCATGTCTTATGTTCTTATGTTCTTATGAGAGATTGAGATTGATGATCTTACCTTAAAATGCCTTTACAGGAAGACAGTTGACCCATCCAAAAGGAAAACTCTCCCAAAGAAATCTTTCTATTCTCAAAAGATGAGACACTATCCCTCTTACCCACTGTCTGCTGCCTATCAGCCTCAGCATCCTCGGCAGAGACAGCAGGGCCCTCGCCAGCCCATGAAGCCCATGGCTCCTGAGCCTCAACCAGCTGTGCAGGCACAACTTGCGCCTAGTTTTTGACTCCTTCTTGGAGAGCATTGCCAATCTGCCCTTGGAGGGTCCTCAGCCCCTCTACATAGCCCACAGACTCTGTCACTATGCCCATAGGTGGCACCTCATAACATCAGAGCAGTGGACACTCCATATTGTCCAAAGAAGTTATCAGCTTCACTTCAAAACCTTATCCCACAGCAGCTTTACAAGGGATTATCCCACTCAACCCCTTCATAAAACTATTAAAAGAAGAGGTGACCACCCTATTCTTCCAGGGTACAGTAGAAAGTGTTCCTCCTCCTCAAGAAGGGATAGACTTCTCCATGTTTTCTCATTCCAAAGAAAACAGGAGGATTCTAGCCCATCTTGGTTCTCAGAAACCTAAACAAATGCATGGTCCGAGAAAAATTCAAAATGATTTCTCTAGGAACTATTCAACCATACTTCCAGAAACAGAATTGGCCATGTTCTCTAGACCTAAAGGAGGCATAGATGCATTTACTGATTCATCCCTCGTACAGACAGTATCTGCACTTCATGTTTCAGGGAGACCACTATCAATACCGGGTTCTCCCCTTCAGTCTAGCCTTTGCCCCAAGAGTAGTCCCTACCTACTTATGTACCTTGGGGGTATTCATCTTCCCTTACTTAGACAATTGGCTGTTCAGGGGAGACTCCCTTCAAGAGGTAAGGCTTTATCTTTTATCTTTATCTATCGCTTAATATACCGCCCAAGCATATGCGTCAGGGCGGTGTACAATAAAATCAATTGGAAAGAAGAAAAGAAAGGAACGCCACTATTTGGATAGGAAAGAGTGGGACAGGAAGAGACAGACGAGGACAGTTTAGACAGGGTAGGGGAGGGAGGGAGAGAGGACTGATGGAGAGGGAGACTGGCAGAGTGTGGTAACCTTAGGGATCGGGGAGGTCAAAGGCTCTCACTTCATCACTCCATCACGGTACTCCAACACTTGGGCTTTGTCATAAACTTCCCAAAGTCTCACCTCTCTCCAACCCAATGACTGGAGTTCATTGGAGCGCTCTTAGACACTCAACAAGGCTGAGCTTTCCTTCCACAGGAACACCTGCCCACCTAATTGAGCTCCTAAACCACCAACTATATAGAGTGATTGTACCATTCGGACGATACACAGACGTTTGCAAGAACACGCATTGAGGGTTCGCAATAAGGTGGCATCTGCTCCAATTGTGCAACATTGTATGGACTTTCAACTCATATTCATGGATTTTCAATTGAGAATTCTTGATCAGGTTCCTGAGAATCCCAGAGGGGGAGATAGAGAGCAACGGCTTCAAGTTCTTGAACAGTCGTGGATATTTAGGTTGTCATCAGTGGCACCAAGAGGTCTGTACCTGGAACAAGATTGGGCTAGCTTGCTATGACGTAGTAGTATGTGATTGGTGAAGAGGTTCTTTAAATCCACTGGAGTTTCCGGATGGTCAATTACTTCGATTGAATTAATAATGGCGTTTGTAAAGGTCAACGAGCCATCTTTTTTGCAGCAGCATTAAGCGTTGAAACAGGCCCAGAAAAGAATGGTTTGGTCCTAAACACAGTACTGTGTCCGGTTTTAACTGCGGATTTTCAGGGGAGAGTAAACGGAATATTTCCCTAAGAACGTGGAATCGTACATGTATCATATGAGTATCAATAAGAAAGCAAAGATTGATTGATACATCTTTAGAAGTTAGAGGTGTGTTGTAGCACCAAAATAGTGTGCGTCAATTCACGATTAGGAGGTACACGGGGTTGAACCGTGCTTTTGATTAAAAGGGAAGTTATGCTTCGAGAGGGGGCAACCCCTCAAGGCAAAAACGTCCGACAAAAAATAGATAAAAAATAGAGAAATATATAAGATTTAGTAATTCAGTTATTTCACAATCACTCTATATAGTTGGTGGTTTATGAGTTTGAGTGGTGTTATTTTGGAAAGAGTATGGGTATCCCACCTAATTGAGCTGGTAAAGGGGGTGCAAAAGCAAAGCTGGGTAACAGCTTGAGCAATGCTACAGCTATTAGGACACATGATCCTCCATGGTCATCTCCCACGCTTGATTACACATGCATCAAATGCAATGGATTCTGTCTTCTCAAATGAATGCAAGCAAAGGGGTGTCTTTTCAATGGACGCAAGCAAAGATCCATATCTCCCCTCAACTGATCAAATCACTTCAGTCGTGGTGTTCTCCACAGAATCTTATCATTGGGCCACCTTTTCAGATGCCTCTACCTCAATGTGCCCTGACGATGGATGCTTCCAAGCTGGGTTGGAGAGCACATCTTAATGACCTAACTACACAGGGACTGTGGACACAACAAGAATCCACCTTGCAGATCAACCTCCTAGAACTAGGGGCATTGACAAATGCTCTTCGGATTTTTCAATCCCATCTTTCAGGGCATCCTCTTCTAGTCAGGATAGACAACCAAGTTGCCATGTTCTACATGAACAAACAGGGGGAGACAGGGTCCTGTCTCCTCTGCGAGAAAGCTCTTCAGTTGTGGTCCTTTGCCATCTTACTGCGCATTCACCTCAGAGCAGTGTATCTCCCAAGTGAACTCAGTGTCTTTGCAGACAGGCTAAGCCGTATCCTTTGTCCACATGAATGGACCTTGCATTAAGAGACGACTGCTTGGATCTTCCACACTTGAGGAACCTCATATATAGATCCTTTTGGCACTCCACAAAACACACACTTCCACTCTTCTGCTCCAAGTTCCCATTGCTGCACTGACAGGCCCAGGATGCCTTCCTTCTACATTGGGGACAAGGACTGCTCTACATATTCCCACCCAGACCCTTGATACCCAAGACGCTTTTCAAGCTACAGACTGACAGGAGCTCCATGATCCTCATAGCCCCCTTTTGGCCTTGTCAACCATGGTTTCCTCTGCTTCTTCGACTTGCGCAGTCTCAACCCCTCAGTCTAGGATTTGCACCTGAACTCCTCTCTCAGGACAACGGGACGCTCCTCCATCCCAATCCACTCCCTATATAGACAGCATGGCTGCTGAAAAGATAGTGCTCGCTGATCTCAACCTGCCATAGGTGGTCAAAGATGTCCTCCTTGTATCACGCAAGGATTCCACCAGGTGATCTTATGCCTTCAAGTAGTGTAGGTTTGCTCTCTGGTGCTCCCCAAAGGCAATTGACACCTTTTCTTGCTCAGTGGAGTCCCTTCTACAATATCTCCTCCACTTATCTTTAACTGGACTTAAGACTAACTTAGTGAGGGTTCACCTTAGTGCCATTGAGGCCTCTCACAGACTACTGGATGGACAGCGTATCTCCTCACAACCCTTAGTAGCACTCTTTATGTGGGATATGCTGCTGTCCAAGCCGCACATTAAGCCACCTCTCATGGCCTGGGATAGCAATGTGGCTCTCTCTCAACTTCTAAAGTCTCCTTTCGAGCCTTTAGCCACTACTTCACTGAAGTTTTTATCTTGGAAGGTAATCTTCCTCATTGCCCTCACTTCAGCTCACCACATCAGTGAACTGCAGGCTCTTGTGGCAGATCTGCCCTATACCAGGTTCCATGATAACAAGGTGGTTCTGTGTACCCATCCGCATTTCCTTCCAAAGGTAGTCTCCTCCTTCCATCTAAACCAGTCAGTCATCCTACCGATTTTTTTCCCGAGATCACATGCGTCTCAAGCCGAAGCAGTGCTAAACACCTTAGACTCCAAGCGAGCGCTGGCTTACATTTGAATAGAACGAAGGATCACAGAAGATCCTCTCAATTATTTTTATTTATTTATTTATTTAACATCTTTTATATACCGCGCTATTTGTTTTCAGTGCGGTTTACAAGTAACAGATCTGCACAATCAGAAAACACTGGTGTGCTTACATTATAACAGGTAACTGTTAGGCCTACCGGTGACAAAACATACCCTATTCAGATGGATAGCAGATTGCATTTCTTTGACTTATACATAGGCAGGACTCTCTTTGGAGGGTCATGTCACTTCTCATAATGTGTGGGCCATGGCGACCTCTGTCACCAATCTTCATTCAGTATCCATTGAGGAGATCTGTTTGGCAGCTACCTGGTCCTCCATTCATACTTTTGCTGCACACTATTGTCTGGAAAGAGACTCCTGTCGGGGCGCTGTCTTTGGCCAAGCTGTACTCCAGCAGCTCTTTGGGACATAAATTCAACTCCTACCTTCTGTCCCCGGCTTCTACAAGAGATCAGACTATCATTGGGGAAGTTTCACCTCCTAGAATTGAGTCCAATGGCCCACAACTCTTCCAGACTCTTCGGCTACAACCTTTTGGCCTCAGGGACCACTGCTCTCCCCCCATACCAGTCTGATACCTGGGAGGTAGTGAGTCCCCTATGTGAAGAGTACATTCCTGCTTGTTCCTGGAGATAGTGTAGTTATTCACCTATAACAGGTGATCTCCAGGAACAGCAAGAATCAGTCTTCACAACCCGTCCTCCTCCCCTAGGAGTTTTAGGGTTCATTTATGTTTTTTCTCTTGCTCTCAGCTACAAAGTCAACTGAGGAGAGGAATTGGGAAGGCTGAAAGGCAGGCATGCAGGCACAGTGGAGTAGTCCCAAAGGTTTTCCTATTGGATGCTGAGGAGCATTCCCACGCGTGCTCCGTCAGTGCCAATGTCACCCATATGTAAAGAATGATTCCTGCTGTTCCTGGAGATCACCTGTTACAGGTGAATAACTACACTATATGCTCAAACACCAATGGCAAGTGCTAATTTGCAAGCTAACTACTTAGCTTACTTGATTGTACAGCGCTGCGTACGACTTGTAGCACTATATAAATGCTCAGTAGTAGTAGTAGTAGTAGTAGCAGCACACTTTAGTAAATAGGCCCCTGAGAAAATTAATGCACATTAAAATTTTCTAACATGCATTAAGAGTGTTGCTTAAGACAAATTTGTAAAAGAATGCAAAAAAGCCCAAATAATTGCGAAAATGATTCGAAAAGAACTTGAAAACAAATCAAAAATTTTGCTGTGGGCATTCTTAGATAGAACACAAAGCAGCTGCATATAAGACTGTGCAATTCAAGATGTGACCTGTATTCATTGAAAAAGCATCATTGCTATCAAATTCCATCAGTCAATGAAAGTCCAGGCTGAATATACAATGAATTTCATGGATGGGAGGGTGCTTTAAACAAGGTTTTCTTTAAAAAAAAAATAGAATAAGATATACAAAATATCTTTGGATTTTTTTTTTTACTTTTAATTATGGTAAAACCTAAAAGCAAACACAATTTACTAATTTTGACCCCAATTTTGATTATACCATCAAAAAATATCCAAGATGTTCTCTATATACTTTTTCGTTCAGTTTTGTTTGCCTTAATCTTTGGCTCTGAAGCAGATTTGCATATTATCTTTAATTTAAAAAATTAACATAAAGACGTGCTAATTTATCTTTTCAGACAGTAAAGAAAGTTGACTGGAGAGGTAGCTGAATCTCTTTTTAAACAAACCAACACAAGCAGCCCATTAACTCTGCTTCACAGTCACTTTCTGATTTATGTCAACACAAGCATTATGATCATTTATCCACTCTAGCCCATTATTAACTAATTTTCTCAGCATCTCAGTATACCAGGAACAGCTGCTAAGAGGCCTAGCAGTCCCTCGGCCTCTCCATGACTCAGTACTTGCTTCTCCGTCAGTGGCATGTGGAGGCTTCAGATGGAGAACGTCCAAGAGGTTTTGTTCTTCCACTCGAGCAGACCCATCCAAAATCACTCAGTGATGACCTTTAAACACCCTCTTTCTCCATCTAAGATTAGTGGCACTGCATGGTTTTATGTGCGTTAGGGAAGACATACCAAAGAATCACTACAAAATTGTACACACGTATATGTGGAAAAATGATGTACACATTCAAAGCCTATAGTACCTGTACTTCACATACTCATTTCTGTATAGAAAAAGGCCTCATTTCATCTCTATTTATTTATTTATTTATTTATTTAACATGTTTTGTATCCCGCCTTTTCCTTCAATCAAAGCGGTTAATACAGCACAAAGTTAAACAAAGGTGAGGGAAACATACATTGCATTATCATTACATCACAACAAAACACTAGGAGTACAAACAGGGAACACAGTACATAACTTACATTACATTACCTTACATTAACTACAAACAGCATATCGCTGAACAGAATGAGCATATAGCAGCAGATAGTGGGTCTCGCACGGTCCACCGCCTAAGGGCCACGCCAAAGGGCCCTCTTGCGAGGCCCTCAGGCGCGGGCCCGCAAGGCACGGGCGCGCCATTGCTGAAGGGATTTTAAATGATTTGAAAAGTGCTCAGATTTGGGCCAAGGCAGGTTCTTTAACACTTATATGAAAACATACTAAAATTTGTAAGGTTCATTTTCCTGTAAGAACAGAAGTACAAATCCTGGATACCTTGGGATGGGAAGTAAATGAGAAATGAAATACTTTGACAAATCAAAGTCAGAACATTAGCCCAGAATTGATGGGAAGATTCAGTGACGTAGTACTAAAGTGTGTTATGGCAAGAATGCCCTTAATGCTTGTTTGAGGGCAATAATGTATGCAGAACAGGTAGTGAGTTTAGAAGACGAAAGAAGGAGAGAGTTTTCCTCAACAGAGATTTTAGAAAGGATGAAAGGGCGATAGAAGTTGAGGGGGAAAGTTGGTAATGGAGAGGGGGAAGAAGGAGTGAAGAAGACTTAGTGGGGAATTGAAGAGTAATCTTATGCACTTTGTCATGGAAATGGTCTGCTATGGTTTGGGAAGAGAGAGAAGAAGGGACTGGAGGTGGAGGTGCCTTAAGAAGAGAATTGAAAGTAGAAAAGAGACAGTGAGGGTTACAGGCAACACGGTTAGTCAGATGCAGAAAATAGTTTTGCTTAGCAAGTGCAATGGTGGACCTGGAAGAAAGAAAGCATGAATTTGAAATGAAAAAAGTCAGAGAGCCAAATGTGCTGAGCCGAGCGGCACAGGAACATAAGTAATGGGTAGTTGAAGACAACCGGGGCTGAGGTGAGGTGCACCTCACAGGATGTGGAACAGGAGGAGCAAGGGTATCCAGAGTAGAGGTGAGAGCATTATTATAGGAAACTATGGCTTCATCAACAGACTTAGAGGACAAAGTGGAAGAGAGAGTAGATGAGACAGTAGTGGATAGAGTCAGTGGATCGACAGCATGAAGATTCCTAAAAAGATAGGAGGAAATTGGGCGAGATTGAGGGGTGAGGTGAAACTTAACAGGTGATGGTCAGATAAGGGAAGAACAGAGGTATAGAAATTAGAAAGTAAACAGAGTAGAAAACAAGGTCAAATCAGTAAGGGAAAGGGGCATGGACACATGGGGGGGGGGGGGGTCATTCCAATGCGCGAATAGCGGGGATGTATGTCCAGTTTGGAAGTAACATAGTAACATAGTAGATGACGGCAGATAAAGACCAGCATGATCCATCTATTCTGCCCAGCAATAGGCAAGAGTAGGTGCAGGACACCCCTCCCCATATCTTTGTTTAGGGGTGAACCCACCACACCATGTAGGACACCCCTATTTGTTGAGACTTAGATGGTTCAGAAGTTATATGTTTCAGTTTATTTTGTTTTTATCCTGTTGATGTAAAGGGATCCACTGTGTTTGTCCCATGCCGTTTTGAATCCCTTCACCGTGTTTGCCCCCACCACTTCCATCAGGAGGGCATTCCAAGCATCTACCACCCTTTCAGTGAAAAAATATTTCCTGACATTGCCTTTCACGTTACCACCTTGCAGCTTCATGTTATGCCCTCTAGTTTTACAGCTTCCTCGTCTTTGGAAGAGGTAGGTTTGTTCATCATTTCTCTTTATTATTTAAAGGTCTGAATCATATCTCCCCTGTCCCTCCTCTCCTCCAAAGTGTATATATTTAGGTCTTCAAGTCTCTTCTCATAAGGCTTCTGACATAGGCGCCAAATCACTTTGGTCGCCTTCCTCTGAACAGTTTCCAGTCTTTTTACATCTTCTGCAAGATATGGTCTCCAAAACGGAACACAGTATTCCAAGTGAGGCCTCACTAGTGACTTGTACAGTGGCATAAGTATCTCTTCCTTTCTGCTGGTAATCCCTCTTTGTATGCAGCCCAACATCCTCCTGGCTTTTGCCACCGCCTTGTTGCACTGTTTTGCCACCTTGAGATCATCAGAGATAATCACACCAAGGTCTTTCTCCTGAACCGTGCACATCAACCCCTTGCCCCCTATCACGTACATTTCCCTTGGATTTCTGCTACCCAAGTGCATGACACTGCACTTTTCCGCTTTAAATCGTAGTTGCCAAGCATTAGACCATTCTTCCAGCTTTTGTAGATCTTTCCTCATGTTAACCACTCCCTCGGGGGAGTCAACTCTGTTGCAAATGTTTGTGTATCTGCAAAAAGACAGACTTTTCCATTCAGTCCTTTAGCAATATCACTCACAAATACATTGAACAGTGCCAGGCCCAGGACCAAACCCTGGGGCACCTCACTAATCACCTTCCTTTCATCTGAGTGAGCTCCATGTACCATCACCTTCTGTTGTCTGTCAGTCAACCAATTTCTAATCCAGTTTACCATCTTGGGACCCATCCCCAAGCTGCTGAGTTTATTGGCAAGCCTCCTATGAGGAACAGTATCAAAGGCTTTGCTGAAATCCAGGTAGATGACATCCATTGCATGCCCCTGATCTAGTTCCTTGGTCACCCAGTCAAAGAACTCAATCAGATTTGTTAGGCAAGACTGTCCTTCAGTAAAACCATGTTGCCTCGGATCTTGCAACCTGTTGGTTTTGAGAAAGTTCACTATTTGCTCTTTCAGGCGCGCCTCCATTACTTTTCCCGCCACCGAGGTAAGGCTCATGGGCCTGTAGTTTGACACTTCTTCCCTGTCACCACTTTTGTGTAGAGGTACGACATCAGTCATTCTCCAGTCCTGAGGAAGCTCTCCTGTTTCCAAGGATCTGTTGAAGACATCCTTTAACGGTCCTGCAAGAACCTCTCTGAGCTCTTTCAGTATCCTGGGATGTATCCCATCCGGGGCCATGGTTTTGTCCACTTTCAGTTTAGCACGTTTTTCTAACACCTCATCTTCTGTGAATGGTGTGATAACTATTTCATTCCCATTTTTATATTTGGGAGTCACAACTGGTCCATCTCCAGGATTTTCTTTAGTAAAAACAGAGCAGACGTATTTGTTTAGCAATTTCGCTTTTTCAATGTCACTTTCCACGAGTCCTTTCCCAGCACTTCTGAGTCCTGCAATTCCAACTATGATCTTCTTCCTTTCCCGAATATACCTGAAGAAAGTTTTGTCGCCACCCTTAACATCCTTAGCCATCTTTTCCTCTGCCTTTGATTTTGCTTTCCTTATTTTTCTTTTTGACTATTTGAGTTTGATCCTGTATTCATTTCTGTGTTATTCTGTTTGTAAGCTTTTGAATTTTGTGAAAGCTATGGTTTTTGCCTTAATTTGAGCAGCCACTTCTTTGGAAATCCAAATAGGTTTCCTTCTCCTCTTGCTTTTGTTTACTTTTCTTACATATTTATCTGTTGCCCCTTTTATTGCCACCTTTAGTTTAGCCTATTGCAATTCCACTTCCCTTACCTCCTTCCACCCTGTCATCTCCTCCTTTAGGTACTCGGCCATTTTATTGAAGTCATTGTTTTTGAAGTTTAGGACTTTGAGCTTGCTATGATTGGCTGTACCGTGGCTTTTATCTCAAACCACACCATGTGATGATCACTGTTGCTCACAGGGGCACTCACGCAGACATTCGACATGCTATCACCGTTGGTGAGCACTAATATGATCACTTCCCCCTTTGTGGCTATCTTGGCAATATCTATAATCAATTCGTTATCTCTCTCTTCAATTTGAGGCAGAGGTCTGTAGACTACAGCAGTATGGATGACAGTGCCATCTTCCTTTTCCAACGCAATCCAGAGCGCTTCTTCTTTTCCCCATGCCCCCTGGATTTCAGTAGCTTTAATTTTGCTTTTTACATACAAGGCTACTCCTCCTCCTTTTCCATTTTCTCTGTCTCTTCTGAAAAGATTAAAGCCAGCTATGGCTATATCCCAATGAATAGATTATAGCCAGCTATGGCTATACCTGTTGACGGCCAATTCTGTTTCCATATCTCCCCACACATGCTGAGGAGATGTGTGGTGAGCTCTGGATAGGGCAGGAGGGGGAGGGACGGCGTTAGAGCATGGGCAGTGTGGAGGTGGGACCATGACTCCAAACATACAGGTCAATTCTGGTCATGGCAAGGATGGCCGGGTAACATATTACACCTAGGAGGTGAATAAGCCAACTCAAGGGAGGCGATCAGCAGTGGAGGACCCTCCAACCCAGGTGAGCAGCAGTGGGAGGTTCCCCGTAGCCCAACCATGGTCTTGGCTGGCCCTATTAGGGGTCACGTGGTGGGGAAGAGGGCCTTTAATCTTGTGCGGGGAATCGGGACTCCTGCATGGTGTCCCAGTGTCATGACGATGAGATGCCAGAGCACCAAGACTTCATGAAGGAGCATTGGGACTATTGGATGGGGTGAGAGCCATATGTGCAGAGGGATGCAATCAGAGCCTATCCAGCCCATCCAGGCTCTTTACCCCAATTCTGCTCACGCGGGAACATCTAGCTCCCACGGGTGCAGAATCAGGTGCAAATCTGGCTCGTCCAGATTTTCAACATCTGGACGGGCCCCAATCAGAATGGGACCCATAGGGGTTATCAATATGAAAATTAAAGTCACCAAGAATAAGGGAGGGGAAGAAGAATCCAGGAATAAGGAGGGCCAAGAGTGAAAATCGGTGAGGAAGATAGAAGAGGACTTGTCAGGGGATCTGGCGAGATAGGGGATTAAAAAGACAGATGGAATGGACTTCAAAGGAAGGAAAGGAATGAGACTGAGGGAAAAGGAGGGGACCTGATGTCTCTCCTTCGCTCAAAACTCATTTCTCTACTTGGTTATCTGACATCATCACCTGGATGTTTCACTACCACCTAAAATTGAATATGGCTAACACTGAACTTCTTATTTTCCCCCCTAAACTCCCCTCCCCCCTTCCTCCTTTCTCTATCACTGTTGACAACATTCTTCCTGTTTCCTCGGCTGACAACCTTGGGATCATGGCTGCGTGGATGGTGTCATCGAGAGCGTTTTGGTTTCCTAGACCATGGGATGCTGTTCCAAGGGTTGCAAAGCAGAGATGGCATCCATCTGTCCAAGAGAGGTCAACGCATCTTTGGTAGTAGACTGGCTAATCTACTGAAGAGGGCTTTAAACTAGATTCGTTGGGGATGGGTGAAGAAAGCCCCCAGGTAAGTGAAAGCCCCCAGGTAGGTGATACATTAAATATCTTTATGGAAATGGGTAACAGGGGTAACATATGGAAAGCAGTGTGTATTAATGCCCGTAGTATGGGAAATAAGATCCCTGAAGTTAAAGCTTTGGTGGGAATGGCTGACTTGGATTTAGTGGCAGTTACAGAAACATGGTTCACAGAAAACCATGACTGGGATGTAACTATACCTGGCTATACTTTATTCAGAAAGGACAGGGTAGGAAGAAGGGGAGGAGGAGTGGCACTATATGTAAAAACTACTATTAAAGCTTGTCAGACGGCTGCCTGGGTGAGAATGTTCACAGTCTTGGCAAGTGCATAAATCAATATGATTTGCAAGGGATTGTGGGAAATGCAGTTCATTCACACCAGACACAGCTGCTCACAATAATTAGTTGTGCTTGAGTGTAAAGCCAATAAGATATTTATTTATGGGGTTATTTCTCCCAACACAGATATGCTTGGTAGCACATAAAACAGGATACTTGCTTTCAGTGTTTAACTTAGAAAAACAAAATCAGGAAAACAACAGCTGAACTTGTCAGGCAATCAAAGCAAAAGAATAAAGACCTGGTTGGTAACAAACTGGTCTTTTCTGTAGGCTTTAGCTAATATTTTCTTAGCAGTGTATCAAACAACAAACAAAATCCACAAAGAAGGGAAAAACTGTTCTTTTCAGGTTAACTTCTTATATCTTCCCACATAGACTCAGAAGTGATTCCCTCAGAGCTCACAAGCAATTAGGTAAGGCTCAATTGCTAGCAGTTACCCAGCTGAAACCCCTTAGCTGGCTTGCTTTCTACTGCGTGGCTCAAATCCTACTTCAGGAGCTTTTCTGAGTAGATTAAAGAACAAGTTTGTATTTCTTTGTGATGGTTGCTGTACTTTGTAACAGAAAATTACCAAAGGAGTTTAGACAGAGAGCAATCCATATATTCACAGCCTGTATCTAAGACCGCTCCTTCCCCTTCTTCAACAATCATGGGTTCAATATCAGGGATTGGCACAGAGGAATTTCTCAATGGAGAACTTTCAGGAGAATACTTGTTTCCCTGCTGTCTTTCAAGGTTATAGCTAGGGCATAGATCAGTGTTCATACCTGAGCTTCCATTGCTGTTAGAGTTCCTCTCTAAATAGCTTGGCCAGTATGTAGTCCAGTTTTTATGTCCAGCCTTCCAATCCAGATCCCTGGACACTGGATCTCTCTTCACATACCTTCTGGCACGGGTCTTAGGGTCCCTTCCACGTGCAGCCGTCTCCCTCACAGGTACCGTCTGGAGATTCCTAGCCCTGCAGCACCATTCCTCTGGCTTTCCCCAGTCCAATGGTGTAAGCTTGCCTTTTGAATGTCTCCCAGTATACGTACTGCTCTGGACTCCTTTAGACCTCCCAAATGCTTTTCTCTTCTTTCTTCCAAAGGGTTTCTTGCCCTCTCTGTCCGTCCGCTCTGGCTTCTGCTTCTGATGATCCTCCAGATGATGAAGCTGTCCAAGATGAGGATCTCCAAGCTGATCCTGAGGATCTCCCAGATGAAACTGAGGATGAGGAGGATTCTCTGTAGAATAAACTCTACCTTTATTCTGCTTTGATGAGTGCTCCATCCTAGCACAGCGCAGCTGTGCTGAATCAGGCCCTGCCCTTTGAGATGAGTGCTTAGGGATTACCTCATAGCCCTCCTGATTGAACACACGTTTCCCCTCTTCAGCTCCTCTAATGGCTGTTGGAAACCTGGTGCATTCTGGGACTGGTAGTCTTTTATAGAAAAATTCTGTTTTCTTATTTCTACCAGAACTGACAGGTTGCTTGTTCAGAGTCACTTCATCTTTTCTATAGCTCCTTCCTGAGCTATGATAAGCTTCCTTATCACAAGCTTTGGAATTACAGAGCTTAAAAGGGAGAGAGGAGGCTTTGTGGGTTAAACTAGAAAGAGGGAAAGAGAAATCTATTTGCATTGAAGTGATATACAGACCTCCCTCACAAGAGGAAGAGGTGGACAGAGAGTTAATTGAAGACATACGCAGCATTGCTAGGAAAGGGGAAGTGCTACTGATAGGAGATTTCAATATGCCAGATGTTGATTGGCACATTCCTGCTGCAGTATCATCTAGAAGTAAGGAGATCCTGGATTCTCTACAGGGAGAAACTATTCAGGCAATTGGTAACAGACCCCACACGTGAAGGGGCCATACTGGACTTGGTGCTTACCAATGGTGAAAGTGTTTCTGATGTTGTAGTGGGAGATCATTTTGCATCCAGTGATCACCAGATGGTGTGGTTCAGTATTAGGACTAGGGCTGTTAGAATCCATTCCAAGGTGAGGATCTTAGACTTTAGGAAGACTAACTTTGCGAAGATGGGCCAATATCTCAGGGAGTCGTTAGTGGGATGGGAACAGCTGGGGGATGTAGAAAAACAGTGGGCAAAACTGAAAGGGGGTATTTTAAAGGCAACCAACCTTTTTGTTAAAATGGTAAATAAAGGCAAAAGGAACAGAAGACCGCTATGGTTTTCGAAGGAAGTAGCTGAAAAAGTGAAGAAACAGAGGGAGGCCTTCATGAAATACAAGAGATCACAGAGAGAGGAAGACAGGCATCTGTATTTGGAAAAACTTAGAGAAGCTAGCAAAGTAGTCAAGAAGGCAAAGATTCAAAAGGAGGAGGAAATAGCCAATGCAATAAAATGGGGGGATAAGACATTTTTCAGATATATTAGTGAGAAGAGGAAGGGCAAAGGTGGTATTGTCAGACTCAAGGGTGCAGGGGGGGAATATATAGAAGCTGATAAGGATAAAGCGGAATTGCTTAACAAATATTTTTGTTCTGTGTTCACAGATGAAGAACCAGGAGCAGGACCTCAGAAAACACCCACAAATAAGAACAGAAGCGAGGGACATCTTGAACAATTTTCAGAAGACTGTGTTCGTGAGAAACTAGCTCAACTTAAAGTAGACAAAGCGATGGGTCCGGATGGGATACACCCTAGAATACTGAGGGAACTTGGGGACGTTCTAGCAGCTCCACTGACTGACCTTTTCAATGCCTCGTTGGAGTTGGGAGTGGTGCCAAAGGACTGGAGAGAGGCTCATGTGGTGCCTTTACACAAAAGCGGAAGTAAGGATGTGGTTGAAAACTATAGGCCGGTTAGTTTAACTTCGGTGGTGAGTAAATTATTGGAAACGCTGCTGAAAGAGAAAATAGTGAGGTTTCTGGAGTCCAGCGGATTACAGGATCCGAGGCAGCATGGATTCACCAGAGGCAGGTCTTGTCAGACAAATCTGATTGATTTCTTTGACTGGGTGACCAGGGAGTTAGACCGAGGGAGAGCTCTAGATGTGGTGTATTTAGATTTCCGTAAAGCCTTTGACACTGTTCCTCACAGGCGACTTATAAACAAACTGAGTACCCTAGGGATGGACCCTAAAGTTACTGCTTGGGTTAGAAATTGGTTGGCTGGGAGGCGACAAAGAATACAAGTAAATGGAGCCCACTCTGAGGAGAAGGATGTTACCAGTGGTGTGCCCCAGGGATCTTTCCTTGGTCCGATTCTTTTTAACATCTTTGTTAGTGATATAGCGGAAGGGCTGTCGGGTAAGGTTTGCCTCTTTGCGGATGATACCAAATCTGCAATAGAATAGACACCCAGGAAGGTGTAGATAACATGAGGAGGGATCTAGCTAAGCTTGAAGAATGGTCTAGAATTTGGCAGCTGGGATTTAACATTAAAAAATGTAAGGTCATGCATTTGGGCTGCAGCAATCCAAGGGAGCAATACAGTATAGGAGGTGAAGTACTTTTGTCCACTAAAGAAGAGCGGGACCTAGGCGTGGTTGTGTCTGATGATCTTAAAGTAGCTAAACAGGTAGAAAAGGCAACGGCAAAAGCTAGAAGGATGCTTGGGTGCATACGGAGAGGAATGGCTAGCAGAAAAAAGGAGGTGATAATGCCTCTGTATAAGTCTTTGGTGCGACCTCATTTGGAGTATGGTGTGCAGTTCTGGAGACCGCACCTTCAAAAGGATGTAAACAGGATGGAGTCGGTGCAGAGGGTTGCTACTAAAATGATTAATGGGCTTCATTATAAAGCATATGAGGACAGACTTAAGGATCTTAATATATACACCTTAGAGGAAAGGCGGGATAGAGGTGATATGATTGAGATGTTTAAATACCTCCGTGGCATAAATGTTCAGGGAGAGAGCCTCTTTCAATTGAAAGCAAGTTCTGCTACGAGGGGACATGGGATGAGGGTGAAGGGAGATAGATTCAGGAGTGATATGCGAAAATATTTCTTTACGGAAAGAGTAGTGGATCCATGGAATAGTCTCCCAGTGGAGGTGGTAGAGATGAGGACAGTAACTGAATTCAAAAAAGCATGGGACCAACACAGAGGATCTCTAAAGGTAAAAAGTGGACTGTTGTAGTTGTTGTTATGGAAGGACAGACTAGATAGGCCATGTGGTCTTTTTCTGTCGTCATGTTTCTATGTTTCTATGACTCCTCCCTTTCCTTCTCCACACATATTCAACATATAGCTAAAAGCCTGTCACTTCTTTCTCTACAACATTAACAAAATTCACCCCTTCCTCTCTGAACACATTACTAAGACTCTTGTCCACTCTGCTTAGGGTATCTCTGTGAATTAATGCCGCAGACAAGGATATTCAGTTATGAGTGGAGAAATGAGCTTAGTAAAACCTAGCAAATGAATCCAGACAAGATACCCACTATATCAAGGGTAAGTGTTATCCTTGATTATCACAGCCCCATTCAAACCACTGCCCTTAGGTTTTAATACCACAGCCTCTGCTCCATGTAAACCTTAGTAAAATCTGGTTACTACCTGCAGTTACCTAGATAACGAAACCAAAACTCCCTCCCTGCAATTAGCAGACAGGTATCCCTTACCCTTGTAAAAACCCTCACCCAGACATACAATCCATCCCAACAGGTGATTACTCTTAATATATGAAAAGCAATCATTCAATCTGTTTTAATCGGTAAATATCTTTAACTATTGCAAGTGTATAGGCCCAACTGCTCTTATGCTTCATCTTACTACTTTGATTATCATCTACTGCTTAGCTCAAACATTATAGCACAAAACCTCATATTGTCCATCTGAAGTTTATGTCAAAGATTGCTCAGTTTCATGATTACATAATTTTATAATTCAAAACCATATCTTAATCTCAAGAATATAGACATTATAGTGCATAACCTTATCTTGTCTTACAGCATTATGTATTATACATAATTACCACTGAACTTCTTGTGTACAGGGTTTTTATCACAGCAACTGCATAATCTTTCCCTGACAATAGTGCTAATCAACGGTACTATGCCACAACTATATCTGACCCTATTAAGAGTATTATTTGAATAGTAAATTGATACACCCTACTGCATACACTCTCCGATCCAACATAATCCCCCCATGACACCTTCCCCCCAGTCTCCATGCAGTACTCACAATTCCCCTATAACACTACACAGCGTATCCAACCTAGTACCTTACCTCCTATCAATAGTTAACAAATCCCTTTCCCAGGGACACATGCCACAGGAGCTCAAACACACGATGATCCTCCCAATACTAAAAAATAAAACCCAGGATAAAGAGAGTCCCAGCGCATACAGACCCATAGCCTGTATGCCTTTTGTATCCAAAGTAATTGAGAAAGTCGTACATACTTTATTGAACTAAATGCACCCCTTGATGACCATCAATATGGTTTCCATCCATTCCATGGCATGGAGACATTGATATTAGCACTCTTTGAGAAACTTATATAGTGCATGGATGATGCTAAACAAGTATTCATCCTTGTCTTTTGGGACATTGCTTCCGCCTTTGACAATGTTAATCACAACACCTTATTAACAAGGCTGGAGCAAATTGGAATCACCGGAATTACACTTCAGTGGTTTAGGTCTTACATATCGGACTGCACCCAACAAGTTCAAGTAGCTCAAGAAACATCAACAATTTTTAAACAGGAGCAGGGCATCCCTCAGGGATCTGCCCTTTCGGAATTCCTTTTCCATCTATATTTACAATCCATTTGCAATATCTTCAAAAAAATTAAAGTAGGATACCACATCTATGCGGATGACATCATGCTGTACATCCCCATAAACATAAACAACCCCAACCAACATATAATATCATCTTGAATCAATGAAGCAGAGAAATGGCTGAAATCAAATAACCTATGAATCAACTTCAAGAAAAATGAAGTCCTTTACACCACAAGAAATCAAACCTTTACACCACCTGTGACACTCCCCATTTATGACTTAGAGCTCCTAGTGAGAAAATAGGTAAAATATTTAGGGATCATCCTAGACCAATCTCTCAGTATGTCAACCCACCAAAAACAGACCACAAGAAATATATTCTTCAAATTAAGAATCCTACACCTAAGACCATTACTCGACAACTATGACTTCAGATCCGTTGTGCAAGCTCTAGTCACCCCACATTTCGACTTTTGTAATAGTTTACTTCATGGAATATCCAAGAAAACCTTAAATCAACTCCGAATGGCACAGAACGTCGCAGCTAGAATCATCTCTAAGGCACACCTGACAGACCACATCACAACGATCATGTGTAGTCTCCACTGGCTCCCAATCGCGAGTAGAATAAAATTTAAATTACTAATGATCACATTCAAATTATTGAATAAAATATCTTTCCTACCTATCATCACCAATTTCCCCAACACAAACTCAAGAGCCAAAAGAGGCGGTTCCCAGAATACTATTAAAATCCCAACTGACTTCCGGAGAACAAAACAGGTCACAAGCAACCAAGCCTTCTCATATGTCACCCCTACTATTTGGAATGCCCTACCAGACAACCTAAAATCCTTCAAAGATCTTCAAACTTTCAGAAAGCAAATTAAAACATCACATTTCACTGAGCACTATGGCAGCAATTTTGATAAGAACGACCTATACACAACCTAAAACCACCCTAATAGATTCCCTCTTCACCTATACCACCATATGTCACTGACCATGAATCCCTGAAAACTTGACTCTGATGCCTGCTTTATACATACAGAATAGCTGAAATTTTGTAAATCATGTAAATATTGTAAATAGTTTTGCATGTATATAGTTTCCCCATTGTTATCCTCTGCACATACCCATTTATGATGAAACAATACCTATATTCAATGTATCATGTTTGATGTAATAATATCTATGTTCAATGTATTATGTTTGTTCTTTGTAAACTGCCCCTGATCTCTGGAAGGGGTGGTATAAAAAAGCTTCACAAATAAATATAGATAGATGAGAGTTGATGGCTGGAAGAGGGTCCGAGTGAGTGAGTGAATGAGAAAATAGAGAGGAGGAAAGCTTATGAGTGGCCGAGGGTTGGTGAGCAGCAGAACATCTGAATGATCACTGCTGGGAAGAGTGAAGAATGGCAGTAATTTTAGTGCTGAGGGTTTTAAGTCACCCTCCCTTCCTTTTCCTCCTCCTCTTGCTCCGCAGGCTGTTCAGTCTCCCTGCTTGTCACGTCGTTCATATATCGAGTCGATCCACACTTCCTCTTCAAGCAAGGCCCAGGCTCCCTGCCTGCCATTGTGCCCACATTTCCAAGTCTCATTATGTGAGGCCAGGCTCTCCACCTACCACAGCACTCCAGGGTGGCAGGCATGCCCCGTGCTCCTTGCTTACTAGGGCACTCACATTTCCCGGCCTCCGCATTTCTGTGGCAGACAGGTTCTAATTTCCCCACTCACTGCAGTGCTCACAGCTCTGACAGTTCCATAGCTTGGTAGATGTACCTGGGCTTTCTCCTCCTCCCCTACCACAGCACTCGCATCTTGTTCTGCCGTCTGGCACTAATGTTAAGACAGCAGGGGGTGGAAGCCTCCACCGGCTTTTTATCTTCATGATGCGGTCTTCGAATTAACAGCCAGTACTGTTTGAATAGCTGCTACTACATTCTGTCTCCTTACACGTAACTATGCATATGCTCAGACCAAGCTGTGTGTATGGATGGATGTAAAAAAGACAGAGGGACGTACTGACCCTCAAAAGTGGGTGGTATCAACAGGTGCAAAACATACCTAAAAATGATTTAAAAATTACTGCTGTTTGTTGTCCTGCCCCAGAGGAGGGTGCAGAGTGGGTATGAGTCTTGTCATCCTTGTCATAACACGAGCCAGACATGGGATCGCTTGAAGTATCCAAGAAGAAACCAAACGTTGATTTTGGTTTCCAATGGTGCAATGGCTGTAATTTTATGAAGGACTTTTGTGCATAAACCTTATTGTATGTGAATAAAAAGACACTTAAAGTTGGGGTCAACATTATTGGCACTCTTGCATTTTAGGTATGTTGCGTACAATATCTTGAGACATAATTGGAAATATTACAACTGTATGTCATCATAATATTTTAATAATATGTTTAAAGGTATACAATAAAAAAAAGGATGCCCGTGCAACTTAGATGTAGTAATCTTTGACAAAAAAAACACAAAATATGACCTGGAGAGGATTAATGGCACCCTTCACTAATATTTGGTTGCACAAACCTTGACAGTGATGGCAGCCTTCAAACGTTCCTTGTAGCCATTTATAAGTTTCATATATCTGTCTGCTGGAAGTTTCTCCCACTCTTCAACTGTGATTTGTTCCAGCTCATGAATGTTCCTAGGATTCCTTTTACCAATGGCAAATTTCAGCTCTTTCCAAAGGTTCTCAATTGGATTGAGATCGGGACTCATGGCTGACCAGTTTAAAATAGTCCATTAGTTCCTTTTTAACCATCCTTTTGTGCATTTGGATGTATGTTTTGGTTCATTGTCCTTCTGGAGGACCCATGACTTTCGACCCAGATGTAGCTTTCTGACACTAGGTAGCACGAAAACAAAACATGAGGTCTTGAAAAGAAAATGAGATCATAGCTGAGGGGTTTATGGTGGGTAGACTTAAACTGAGGAGATCATTTAAGATAATACTGGAGGGATCATTTGAGATAATACTGGAGCAGTTTGATAGCAGACTTTCCCGTTGGAAGATTGCTGTAAACAAACTCCCTGTTTCCTTGTATTCATTAATATAATTTGAATGATTTTCTGTGTTCTTTTTTCTAAATGGGTGATGCTGTACTACCAGCTTTACTCTATTTTCTCCACTGTTTAATTCATTGAGCTGATGGTTTAACAAGAACAGCCAGTGCTGTCTGCTTTCTCCGTTATAACATGTGATTCCAAATTTGCCGTTTTCTAGACCTTTCTTTAGGACGGCAAAGAAGTAGCCTGTTTAAGCTCAGATGTACTTGAGTTCATAATATATTAATTCTGTAGACTGGGGGGGATCTCATCTCAGGCCTCAGAACATATCCTTCCAGTCAGAACATCCTCAGTGAATATGCATGAGACAGATTGACATGGATTGTTTCCAGTGTATGCCGATTTACCTCATGCATATTCATTGTCGATATCCTGAAAACCTCACTGGCCGGGAGTGTCCTGTTGTGGACAATTAAGCCAACAACGTTATTTTGTACTAATACTGTAGCATGGAGGTCAGTTTTCAAAAGGACATAGAGGGGGTATTAAGGGGATAGTGCAGGATTATTTCCATTTAATGTGTGTTAAATAGCAAACTCCTGCATTATTTGCTCTTAACGCGCATTAGTTTAATTCTTCTCATTAATATGCAAATAGACTAAAGTAGCTGCGTTATTCCTGGAAAAATAACACCATCTTTCAGCTACTACTGGGAGTATTGAGCATGACCTGATGCTCCCGGGAAACCTCTTTAAGGGGCCAGGGCTGGTGCCTGTACTTAACCCCCCCCCCCCCACGAATCTCAAAATCACATTCCCTGACATTCAAAATCAGATCCCCCAAACCCTCCAGCACTCATGGCACATCCCCTGTACCTAAATTTAAAGTCTTGGGAAGTACAGGGGCTAGGGGAATGTGAATTTGAGTGTTGGGGAAGGGGAGATGGAGAGATTTGATATTGGAAATGCAAACGGGGTTTTGGTATAAGCTGTTCTGCTTCTAATCATGTTGCTTTTGACATTAAGATGATGACTAAACCCTTTTTCACTCGGTAAGGTTTGCTTGCCATCTAATAAATTATTGTGGTTGATATACTAGTTTTGCTACTAAGTACTCCCTTTGCACTCCTTATAATGTGATGTGCAGAACTGTCGGTCACAACAAATCTTGAATTAAAATGAGATGCACTGAGCGAATTAGGGTGGAGGCGGCAAAAAATGTATGATACAGTAGGAAACAAGTGTAGGATTAGGTTGTACGTCGCAGGACTTGTGAAAATTAACATAAAAACATAACATTTGTCATATTCAGTCATTAAAAGGTGCATCAAGCCCAGTATTCTGTTTACAACAGTGGCCAATCCAGGTCACAAGTACCTGGCAGCCTTAGCAGGTAAACAGATTCCAAGCTCTAGTTCACTTTGATAATGGTTCATGGACTTTTCCTCCAGGAATACAACGTTTTTAAACAGTTACACTAACAGCTTTTACTACATCTTCCAGCAATGAGTTCCAGAACTTAGTTACGCATTGAATGAAAAAATATTTTTTCTGATTAGTCTTAAATCTACTATTTTGTAACGTCATTGCATGTTCCCTAGCCTTTACTTTTTGAAGGAGTCAACACCTAATTTACATTTACTCGTTCACTCATTACTTTACAGACCTCATACAGTATCCTTACATCTCCTTTATTATTTTGATCACCCTTTTCTAATTCTACTATATCTTTATTTAGATGCAGTGACCAGAACTGCACACAATACTAAAGGTACAGTGTCAATGCATATTTTATTTTCTATGCTTTTCCTTATCATTCCTAAATTCTCTTTGCTTTCTTGGCTGCTGCTGCACACTGAGCAGAGGATATCAGCATATTATCTATGATGATGTCCAGATCCCTTTCCTGGGTAGTGATTCCTAACATGGAACCTTGTATTGTTTAACCGTAGTTTGGGTTGTTCTTCACTAAGTGCATAACTTTGCACTTGTCCAAATTAAATTTCATCTGCCGTTTGGATGCCCAGTCTCCCAATTTATCAAGTTCCTCTTGCAATTTTTCACAAACCTCTTGGGATTTAACAGCTTTAAATAATTTTGCATTGTCTGTGAATTTGATTATCTCACTCGTTATTCCCATTTCCAGGTCATTTATAGATATGTTAAAAAGCAATGGGCCCAGTACAGATCCCTGCAGTACTCCACAATTCATCTCTCTCAATTGACCATTGAGTCTTGCTCTCTGTTTTCTATCTTTTAATCATTTCCTGATCCACAGTAGTACACTGCCTCCTATCCCGTGAATTTTTAATCTCTTCAAAAGTCTCTCATGAGGGACCTTGTCAAAGGCTTTCTGAAAATCCAGATACACTATATCAACCGTCTCACCTTTGTCTACCTGTTTATTCATACCTTCAAAAAATGTAGCAGATTGGCTAAATCCATGTTGGCTTTGTCCCTTTAAACTATGATTGTTGATGTGCTTAGTAATTTGGTTCTTTAAAATATTTTCTACTATTTGCTTGCCACTGCGATCAGGCTCACTGGTCTGTAGTTTCCCGGACCGCCCCTGGAACCCTTTTTAGGTGTGTTTCTCATAAGCCATTTTGCCTATTGTCGAAGGTCCACTCTGCTGATGGTTGTTTGTTTTGTCTGTCCGTACTCATGGGGTTCTTTACACTTGCACAAAGAACCCTGTAGATTTGATTAAAACAGAAAGGTAGAAAGCAGAATGAAGACACCTCGGCCTGGAAACCGAAGTGGGGTAGTTGGACAGAAGTGGAGAACAAAGCCTGCAGCCATCTGTGGGAAGAGCATCTCCTGCACGCAGAAGTGAAAGCAAAAGCTTGGACTGGAGCAAAAAGGCCTGCAGTCACCACCAGGAGATGCATCTCCCGCATGAAGAAGTGAAGGGCAGAGTTGCAGTCATGGTGAAGAGGCCTGCAGTCTGCCCACGGAAGATGCGATCTGTTGCAGGAAGAGGAGAGCAAGACAGACGCTGGGTGAAAGGCAACAGAAATTTATAGGGGAAGTAGGCTTGGGAAAGAGAGAATCAGGGAGGGGACATGGAGTGCAGGGGGTGAGAGTAAAAGGGGAAGGAGAAAGGGAAAGATTCTGGGAAGGGGAACAGGAGAGCGGCTGGAGAGGAGAGTGCAAGGGCTTGTAGGTTCAAGAGATGAATACATGACAAAAAAACACAATGGGCCTGATCCCGATCCCAACGTAGATCTCCTTTGTACGTCCGGGCTGACCCTGACGTACAAAGGAGATTGCAATTCTGATCCCGCGGGGCAGATCTAGCCCCACGGGATCATAATATAATAGTCACACCCCACTTCGACTATGCGAATATAATACTCCATGGTCTCCCAAAAAACTCCCTAAATACATTGCAACTAGCCATGAATGCCGCAGCCCGGGTACTATACGGTGCTTCAAAGAACGAACATATAACACCCATCCTAATGGAGCTTCTCCAGGACCAAGCAGGAAGTCAGTCCTCACTTATGGGTGACGTCGGCGCCGACGGAGCCCTCGCGGAGCAATTTTCCCCAGCTTTCAAAGAAAGCCTTTGGGAATTGCAGCGCGCATGCGCGGTCCCCTTCCCGCCCAAGGGTGCCATCTTAGCCAGTCTTCTTTTTTCCGCAGAGCCCTACAGACGTACCCGTCGTGTCCCCGCGAAAAAGTTGATTTTCTTTAGAATTACTCTGTTTTTCCATTCGGTTCGACGCCGGTCTTTTTCCCGCCGGACTCGCGACGCCGGTCACGAGTCCTCTTCTTATTTTTCGGTTTTTCTGACTTAAGTCAGTTTTCGTTTCGGTTTTTCCCTGGCAGCCCGGTCCTTTGACCTCGCCGGGGCCCTTTTTCCCCCGATGGCTGCCAGTGGTTTCAAGCGGTGTGGTCAGTGTGACCGAAATATGTCACTAACTGACACACACGACAATTGCCTCCGCTGCCTGGGCCCGGATCATGAAGAAATGATCTGTGGGCCTTGTGGCAAACTATCCTCCAAAGCGTTGAGAAGTCGGCGGCATCAGCGGGATAGAATCTTCGCTGACCCCAGCCGTACCCGGACCTCGTCGGAGGCCTCCGCGTCCAGGGGTTCCAGCTCGGACCGTCGCCGGAGTTCCTCCGACAGGGGTTCTCCCTCCGGGGACCATCGACGGAAGGTGAAACCCGCGAGGGCGGCGTCGGTGGACGCTCCTGGCTCCGCGAGGGCCAGGTCGCATAGCCCCGATAGCCGCCCCGGGTCCTTGGAGAAGGAGCACCTCATGAAGCGACCTCGCCTGGAGTCGGAGCTGCCTGCTCGGGTAAGTCCTGTGGTCCTTCTGGACTCGCCTCCACGACAGCCGACGTCGGGCCCGACGCCGTCGGGGCCCGAGTCGGGGGCTGCTGGGTCACCTGAGCTCGGACTCAGGTTGACGGCCTTGGAGAGCAGACTGTCTGCCTTCATGGACCAGCAGCGGGCACTGCTCGCTGGCTTCGCTGGCGCCGCTGCCCCGACCGCCGGGACGTCGACGTCGAAGTCGACCCCGGAGACCGAGCCGATCCTCGAGTCGATGCGAACTCGAGTCGATCCTCGGTCGAGGTCGCCCTCGGCCTCCCGTTCGGGACCGAGGTCGCCGACGCCGACTCCCTCGGCGTCGGGGTGGCAGGTGCCGCGCCCCGCCCGGGCCGACCCCACCGAGTCCTCGTCGGAGTCGGTCTGGGAGTCTGAAGAGGAAGAGTCGCCTGATTCTTTTCGGACTCGGTGTGTCCCCTCGGACTCACCTGAGTCCGAACCTCGGAAGCAGTCCCCCCCGGAGGATGCCCGGTTCTCGGACTTCGTCAGGGATATGGCCAAGGCTTTGGCCTTCCCTGCGGATCCCGAGGAGGAGCCTCGAGCCGAAGAGCTCGACGCCCTCCAGTATGACTCTCCCGCCAGGGAACACTTTACTGTACCGGTTCCTCCCATGCTGGAACGACTACTCTTCCGCATGTGGGAGAGTCCGGCCACCTCGCCGGTCCTGAGCAAGCGGGTCGATTCTATCTATCGAGTCCGCAAGAGCCCTGGCTTCCAGAAAGCACAGCTACCACACCATTCCATGGTAGTGGAATCGGCCATGCATCGTCTTAAGAGCCAGAAGA
This sequence comes from Ichthyophis bannanicus, assembly GCA_033557465.1. Classification (NCBI taxonomy): domain Eukaryota; kingdom Metazoa; phylum Chordata; class Amphibia; order Gymnophiona; family Ichthyophiidae; genus Ichthyophis; species Ichthyophis bannanicus. The sequence goes on along the minus strand of CM066043.1, from coordinate 228,606,612 downwards.
TGCACTCCTCGGTGCCTCCTGGCAGGGAGGCCCGTAACCTGGATGGCCTTGGTAAGAAGTGTTTCCAGGGCTCTATGCTCGCCTGTCGTGTCCAGACCTACCAGCTATACATGGGCATGTATCTCCGAGACCTGGCTAAAGAGCTAGCCGGCTTCTCTGCTGGTTTGTCCGAGGAACCCTTGCGGAGGTTCCTGGCCTTGTCCACTGGCATTCGGGAATGCTCAAAATTCATGTCCCGAGCAGCCTATGATGGCTTTGAAGCATCGGCTCGAGTGGCCGCAGCCGGCATCGGTGCCCGCCGACAGGCTTGGCTTCAGTCGTCTGACCTTGAGCCCTGGGTGCAGGACAAGTTGGTCGATGTCCCTTGCCGAGGCGAAAACCTCTTTGGCAAGCCCATGGCTGATAAGGCTGCACAAATTGAGACAGAGACTCTCACCAGGACTAGGCTTTCTAGGAAGACCTCCGCCCCTTCCCAGAAAAAGAAGGGCTCGGGAAAGAAGTCCTTTTACCCGAGGAAGGCGGCTGCCTACAAACAATACCCCCACTATCAGGCCCCTGCAGCTCCCCAACAGGGCCAGCAGGCCAAGGGACGGGGTAACGGGTCCCGTAGGCAGCAAGCCCCCAAGCCTGCACCACCAGCCCCTGCTCCGCAGGGTGAGGGTTTTTGACTCCTTAAGCATAGCCTCTCCCCCCCCACTGGTTCCTCCCAGCACCGGAGGCCGGCTGGTTCACTTCGCCCACAGGTGGTCCAGCATCACCTCAGATGCCTGGGTGCTTCAAGTCGTGCGAGAAGGCTATCTTCTCCACTTCCACCAGGTCCCTCCCTCCTATTTTCCGGGAGAACCTCCACGACCCCCTCTGCACAGGGAATTACTCCTTCAGGAGTTAGCAGGTCTTCTACAGGATCAGGCGGTGGAACCGGTGCCCCACCACCTGAAAGGTCAAGGCTTTTATTCCCGGTATTTTCTAATACCAAAAAGAACAGGAGGCCTCAGACCCATCCTGGACTTGCGCAACCTCAACAAGTTCCTCGTGCGGGAGAAGTTCAAGATGCTTACCCTTGGGATCCTTCTGCCCTACCTCCAGCAGGGAGATTGGCTATGCTCCTTGGATCTAAAGGATGCCTACACGCACATCCTCATCCACCCAAGCCACCGCCAATACCTAAGGTTTGTGGTGGCAGGAAATCATTACCAGTACAGAGTACTGCCCTTTGGCCTGTCCTCCGCACCGCGAGTCTTCACAAAATGTCTCGCGGTGGTGGCGGCCCATCTCCGGCTTCACGGCCTCTATGTCTTTCCGTACCTCGACGACTGGCTCATCAGAGCAGCGTCCGCTCTGGAGGTCACCAACGCCACGCGCCGCACGGTGACCCTTCTGCAGTACTTGGGCTTTGTTATAAACTTCGCAAAGTCCACTTTGCTCCCCTCACAGGATCTCGAGTTCATCGGCGCAAGGCTGCACACTCCTCAGGCACGAGCGTACCTACCGCTCGACAGGGCTCAATGGCTCATGGACCTAGCCGACCGTTTTCGCAGCCAGCCCCTGGTCTCCGCCAGGCGCTTCCTGAGACTACTCGGCCATATGGCTTCCACCGTCCATGTGACCCCCAATGCCCGCCTGAATATGCGGCCTGCTCAATGGTGTCTCCGCCGGCAGTGGCGACAAGCCACAGGCAGCCTAGCAGACCTAGTACGCGTCTCCGAGCCGCTGATCTCGTCTCTCCGGTGGTGGCTTCAGCGGCCGAACCTGATATTCGGCATGCCTTTCCAGTCACCTCAGCCGGCCCGGGTGCTGACAACAGATGCATCTCTCCTGGGCTGGGGAGCGCATTGCCAAGGGGCACGTACTCAGGGCCTCTGGACCACGTGGGAGTCTGCTCAGCAGATCAACTTCCTGGAGCTCAGGGCGATCCGCCTGGCTCTCAAGGCCTTCTCCCACCTGACTTCTCACCAGTCCGTCCTTGTCCAGACGGACAATCAAGTTGCCATGTTCTACGTGAACAAGCAGGGGGGCACGGGCTCCTTCCTCCTCTGTCGGGAGGCACAGAAGCTCTGCTCTTGGGCCGTCAGTCACGGCGTTCTCCTCAAGGCAGTTTATCTCCCAGGCCAAGAGAATTGCCTGGCGGACAAACTCAGCAGGATCCTCCAGCCGCACGAGTGGCGTCTGGATCCCTTGGTAGTTCAGAAGCTCTTTCTAAAGTGGGGCCTCCCCACGGTGGATCTCTTTGCCAGTCCTCACAACCGGCAACTTCCTCGCTTCTGCTCTCGTCAGCCACACCCCCTTCGGGTTGCGGCGGACGCTTTTCTACTCTCATGGTCGGGGAGCCTTCTGTATGCTTTCCCTCCCATCCCGCTAGTCTCTCGGACTCTCTTCAAGGTTCTCCGAGACAAAGCCTTCATGATCCTGGTGGCTCCTCGCTGGCCCAGACAGCCGTGGTTTCCACTCCTGCTGCAATTAGCGGTGGAGGATCCGTTCCCTCTGGGGTTTCAACCGGATCTCCTCACTCAGGATCAGGGGTCTCTGCTACACCCCAACCTCAGGTCTCTCAATCTAATGGCCTGGCTGCTGAGAGGGTAGTCCTTGCTCCCCTCCTCCTGCCGGCAGAGGTGGAAGAGGTCGTCCTAGCTTCTCGGCGACCTTCTACCCGAAAATGCTACGCCCTTAAATGGCGTCGCTTTTCCGTTTGGTGTACCCAACAGTCTCAGGATCCCTTCTCCTGCCCGGTGTCGGTGATCCTGCAGTACTTGCTATACCTCTCTAATCTGGGACTTAAGTCCAACTCCGTCAAAGTTCACCTCAGTGCTCTTTCAGCACATCATGTGCCGGTGGACGGCAGACCTCTTTCCAGCGACCCTCTTGTAGCGAGGTTTCTCCGAGGTCTCCTTCTGCTTAAACCACCTCTGCGCCCGCCAGCGCCTGACTGGGATCTGAATGTGGTTTTATAGCGGATCACCTGTCCGCCTTTTGAACCTATGGCTACCTGTTCTCTCCGTTTTCTTTCTTGGAAAACACTGTTCTTGATAGCCCTCACTTCCGCTAGACGCGTAAGTGAATTGCAGGCCCTCGTGTCTGATCCCCCTTACACTCGGTTCTACAAAAATAGGGTAGTCCTACGGACTCACCCAAAATTTCTTCCAAAAGTGGTCTCCCCTTTTCACATCAATCAGGAGGTGGTACTTCCAACCTTCTTTCCCAGACCACACTCCAGCCGAGCTGAAACGGTCCTCCATACCCTGGACTGTAGAAGGGCTTTGAACTTCTACCTTGACCGTACGCGGGAGCACCGTAAAGCTGCTCAGCTTTTTGTGTCTTTTGACCCCAATAAATTGGGGCTCCCGGTCTCCAAGCGTACTCTGTCCATCTGGGTTGCGGACTGTATCTCTTGGGCTTATGGGGCAGCCGGACTCTCCTTGGAAGGTCGAGTCACGGCTCACTGCGTTCGGGCAAAGGCTACGTCAGTGGCTTACCTCCGCTCTGTTCCGCTGGCAGACATCTGCCGGGCCGCTACTTGGTCTTCGAGCCAGACTTTTGCGGTCCATTACTGTCTCGAGAGGGAGTCCCGCAGGGACAGTGCTTTCGGACAGGCAGTCCTCCGTAATCTCTTCGAGGTCTGAGCAACTCCTACCCTCCATCCCGGATGTGGGCTACCGGTGGGTAATAATTCAGCGAAGATTCTTTCCTTCTGTGCTGCTGAGCTAGAGGGAGCTCATTTTTGTGCTTAGGGTCTCCGGTAGCCTTAAGCTTGGGAGTCCCATAAGTGAGGACTGACTTCCTGCTTGGTCCTGGAGAAAGCGTAGTTACTCACCTGTAACAGGTGTTCTCCAGGAGCAGCAGGAATCAGTCCTCACAACCCTCCCTCCTCCCCGTGGAGTTGCAATCATCTGCTTTAGTTTTTTTGCAAATTTTTATGCTGTCTTTTTTAGCTATGTCATCTGACTGGCTAAGATGGCACCCTTGGGCGGGAAGGGGACCGCGCATGCGCGCTGCAATTCCCAAAGGCTTTCTTTGAAAGCTGGGGAAAATTGCTCCGCGAGGGCTCCGTCGGCGCCGACGTCACCCATAAGTGAGGACTGATTCCTGCTGCTCCTGGAGAACACCTGTTACAGGTGAGTAACTACGCTTTCACTGGCTCCCTATATACTGCAGAATAGCATATAAAGCCCTTCTCTTGACCTTTAAAGCGATAAATACTATAGCTCCTTCATCAATTTCAAAACTCCTCCATCACACTCCCAACATCAGATCTAGGAGGTCAGCAGCGGCAAATACCCTAGTTACACCACCTGAGGCCACAAAATACAAACGTTCAACAACAGACAGGGCTTTCGCGTACTACGCACCCTGATGTTGGAACAACCTCCCTCCCAACATTAGAGCGATTACTGACCTCAAACAATTCAGAAAAGCCATAAAGCACCACCTCTTCATTCTACATTTCCAAAGCACATTATCAACCCTCTAACACTTACAGTAAAAGTGTAAATGCCTTATTTACTCGATGATAATAAGAAATTCTATCCTGTGTATATAGGTTCTTTACATGTTACAAATATGTACAAAGTTTCCCTAAGTTAAAATCCCAGTTGTATTCTCTTGTTATGTGTAAACTCACCACAGTCTGTTGATTGCAATGAGTATCCCTGTTTAATGTAAACCGCGCTGATGAAAAAGAGTGCGGTATAAAAGAACTATAAATAAATAAATAAAATAAATAAATAATTGCAAACAGCACTGTATGTGCAGGCCTGGACTGCGATTCAGTCCTGGTCTGTACGTACAGCAAAGCCCGACTAACTGTTGCCATGGCGCCATAGTTCTATTTAAATGCCGCGATGCTGGCCACTTGCTAAAAAGTTGATTCCCCGCAGCGCAATCCCCGATCTGGCCTCCTAAGGCCAGGATTGGCTGAAGGGAATTAACTTTTGCCTCTCCAGCTCCTTCTGTGCCCCAGAGCTGCCAAAGGAACACTTCCCCAGAAATGTCACTGGCCCTGGACGTACAGGGCTGACATCAAAATCGGCCCTGTAAGTCCAGGGCTAGAGACTGCCCATTGTCTGCCTACTCTCCACCCCTGTGCTGCCCCTTCCCTGCCCCCATATAACCTCCTCACACAACCTGTGGTGAAGTTATACAGGGGCAGGGACATCCCATTCCCGCTATTCGTGCCTTAGAATAACCCTCCCAATGTGTATATGCCAAAAAGTGTAACCCTCCCTCCCCACAGAGGATACACACACAGGAACCTCATTCCCACCGCCTCACCATCCACTCCTGCAGTGACACATACAGATAAACACACAGACCCCCCTCCCAAACACACACAGGCGCTCCACCCCCACTCCACATACATGCCCACAAAGGCAGTCCAGCCCTACGCCACACACAAACTGTCTAAAGATGGACAGAAATATATAGGTAACACCATCTATAAAGATGCCTCAGTCTCTGAGCTGTAATGAGACACAGTTTATCATCTCTCTTCGAAATCTAGAGCTGGTGTAATCGATAGTGACTATATTTTCATGCATTCGCGGCCACTTGCACTGGGATTCTATAAAGTAAATTCTACATGATAGAATAGGCGCTATTAATGCACATACATGTGTGCGTAAATCTAGCTGCTACTTACAGAATTACCTCCACCATGAAAAGATGGATCAGAACGAAGTCTGCAGTAAGCGAGGTGGTGAGAATGGAAAGTGATTGAGTGGAAGAAAGTTGGATGAGTTTAGTTTTCTCAAGGAATGCTTCCAATACAGAAGGGTTAATTATAAATTTGCAAAGTGTGTTGTGAGTCAAGGCTGACTCCTGGGTTTTCCTGGCAAGGTGTGACCAGAAGTATATTGCCAGGCCTTTCTCTGAAGCAATGGAGGGTAAAATGACTTACCCAAGGCCACAAAAAGTGTCACAGGGAATTGAACCCTGGTCATTTGGTCACCAGGCCACTGCTCTAACACTAGGCTACTCCTCCACTGCAGAGGTGCCTACAGTTTATCACTGGAGTCACTAACCTGTAGTAGCTCAGAAGTGCAGGCTAGTGACTCCCATGGTAAATGAATAATGCAGCTAGTCGTAAGCGCTGTGAACTGCATTATTCCAATGGAAAAATAATTCCAGCTGAAATTGTCATTAATTTTCTGTTAGGAGCACCGAGATTCTAATATGTGGCCCAATGCTCCTGACTGCGTTCTTAAAGGGGCTAGCACATATTTTGCAGCCCCCTCCAAATAAAGACCCCCACAATCTCCAGAATGTTCCCTCTTGACATCCCCCACCTCCAAAAACATCCTTACCTGCCCTGTAGGCATCTCCAGGGCCTACAACCAAATACCATTGACGATGCAAGGATATTCAGGCAGAAGCGATCCCTAGTCATTCTTGTCCATTGCGGCACCGGATTCAAAATGGCACCCATGCCCCTTAGCAGTTGTATTATGGTACTTCCACTGAGGTGTGGGGGGGGGGAGGGGTCTTTCTCAGGTTGGCGGTCTTGCTCAATACATGCACAGATTAAATTGTACAATGTGGCGGCAGTATCCTCCCAGATGAGTTAAAGTATTGTCCAGATTGCACACATGTACATGAACATTTTCTGAGGGTAACTGTGTTAGTTTGGTGTAGCAAAAATGACAAAAGCAGGCGCCACCTTATAGACTAACCACTTTACTGGCATATGTGTTTGAGGCCTAGATTCACTTGGAGAGATGCATATGAAGCGTAATTGCACATTAATACATGAAAGTCACAGAGAATATGCACTTTACATACAATGATGATATACCTTTACGCAGCTCCTTTATATAATTACCCCTAAATGAAGACTATTTAAATACTTTTCTATTCTGCCTTATCTGAATATCAAGGCAGTTTACATATTAACAGATTAACAGGAACTTTGAAGTTACATATCAACAAATAGGAACAAATGACACTAAGGAACAATATACATATTGCTGGAGAACCAACATAGATGAGAGAGAATGGGGGTAGGCCAGAATCAGGGAATGCGACTGAGTAAATTATACACTGTACTCAGAGCAGCTAACAAGAGGTTAGAGTTCTGGGTACTTAATGGCAGGGGTGAACTAGTCCTCTGTACTGAAGCGATTGAAGAACAAGTGAGCTTTCAGTCTCTTGTGGAAGTCTAATAGGTCGTGGATGGCTCATATGCTCGGGCCATATATGAGAAGGCCTGATTCGAAGTGTTCTGGTTGCTCTTCACTTTCCCGTGGGGATGGTGAAGGAATTTTGTGCATTGCTTCTTCTAAGTCTGCTGTCTTGTGTAGGTATACCGAGGAAAGGCTACATGAGATTTTGAAAACAGTAAGCAAGGCCTTGTATTTTATGCAGATCGTTATAGAAAGCCAGTGTAAGTGTCTGAGGATTGGGGTTACATGATCTGATCTGACTGCTCTATAGAGGATTTGGGCAGCAGTGTTTTGTGCCAGCTTTAACGTGTGAATCGTGTGATTCGCTAGTCCTTGTAGGATGATATTGCAATAATCCCAATGTGGGCAGACTACAGCTTGAAAACTTTATGGAAATCCTGGATGCTCAGTAATGGTCATAGTTGCTCTTCTGTTTTTACTTTGTGGTGGAATAGATTGGGTTCAACCACATTGGCGTTGAGGCAATCAAAACAAGAGTCTGACTTTTAAGGAGTAATTGTGAATTTTTCGTTTGAGTTTTGGCTGAAATTTAGAAATTTGGGTGTCTTCAATTTGACATTTCAGCCTTCGGTATTTAGTACTAAGATCCTCTGATTGGTTAGAGCTAATCCCATGACTTATGTTTAAATACCTAGTTAGTTAGAGAGAATGCAAGCAGACACCACCCTTACATGTTGCTTTCCAGGGAGGTTTGGAGTATATATTAATGGGATGATAACTGGAACTTGTGTAATGCAGTACTGGAATCTGATCTTCCTTGATGCAGAAGATGAAACATGGCGTCATGCCAGACGATAGATTGAAGTACATAATCAAAAAGAGACTGACAAGTTTTTGTTGAAGATAAGTTCTCTTTACACAAGCTTAAAATTAATAAGCATTAAGGGCCCGATTTTCAAAGGGATTAACACGGTTGGCAGTCTCTGGCCATGAGTGCCAGCAATGCACAACCTGATGCCAACCAGCTACCACTGGGGCATTCTGGGGTTGCACTTGACAATAAGTGTTCAGCGGCGATATTAAGTCACACACAGTTATCGCAAAGCAGTGAATGTCGGGGGCAGCAAAGGTTGGCCTAACTTTCTCTACTGCCTCGTTCGCTTCATCACGGCTAGTCGCTTGATCAGTGCTAGCCGCCACTGCCGTTGAACATCGAGCCCTAAATTATAGAGCACGATTTATTATTTTTAAATGCATGGAGCACATATATCTAAAACTAGACCTATGATTATATCATGCGCCGTAACGGAATCTCAGCGAGTTCAAATCATGAATTTATGATGGTCCAGTCATAAATATGTATAAAGTTATGGAAATGAAGTAATAATGAATGCGTAGATTCTGGTAGTTTTGTAATTATTTTATAAAGGTAAAAGAGAATCCAGAAAACACACAAATGCACATACATAAAGTTACACACACTCTGAGGCAGGTGCAAATGTGTGCAAATACTGTACTTTATAACAGAGATATGTCATTGGTACACTCTAACCATTTAAGAGCTCTCACTCCTAAAAGGTTGGATCAATTATGGGATTGTTGTTGCAATCGGTAGATGTCGGAGCATTAACATTTGTGCTTAACGAGATAGTCCCCCTCGTTCTTCAGATAAATTTTTATCTTCGAAGGCAGCAGATAATAAGCTCAGAAATTACTGATCCATCCTAATGGAGCTCTGTGGGGATAATGTAGCAATATGGCTTATTTGGTTACCGTAGCAACTCACGCAGTGGGAAATTGCCGAGGCTAAATTTATTTAAAGTTGGAAATCTACAAACATCAGATAATATTCCAGCATAGAAAACCTACCCCTAGAATCAACACAGATAAAGAGCAGTGATGTTGCTTTAATTGGTTTAATAAACACCATGGAATGAAACGTTTTAAAAATCAGTAATATACAGCAGAACCTGAATTCCACAGAAATTAGAGCACTTTCATACTCAAATGGAATAAAGCTTTACTATAACAAAGCTGAAAGTTGATTTTAAAAGGAAAGGACGCAAAAAGTCGTTGCATCAAAAATAAATGAGTCGATGCAATTGCTTACTGTTTCTGGTATTAAAATCAAAATGCTCTGGAACAGAATGCAGACTTCATTAAGAGCTGTTAATTTCCTCTGAAGTTCATGCAGCACTGCAGGGTCTTTATGTATCCATCAATACGCTAAGCATTTAATTACTTTGTTCCTAGAGATATTATGAGATTTTTCAACAATTTTACTGCCACCAGCGAGAAATTCAGGCAAATTCTATTGGGGATAGAAAGGGAAAGGTTGGAGATTTTATGGACTCTCGCCTTCATACGACTTGCGCTGTCTTGAAAGAAATATGGTACAAAGAAGTCCCTCCCAGGCCAAAATTTAGGAAATGGCAATATAGGACTCAGGTGCCAGGTTTTGCAGAGGATCTTTTACCCACAAAAGCTTTAGGGTTATGAACTGGAACCACTTAGGGGGACACCACAGTGGCAGTCAGCTCCAACATCCCTTCCCTTGCTTTGCAATCTTTGGAAGTGAACCCTCTACCCACCGAGCCTCCAGGGAGTGCACCCAGGGAGGACCACTGCCCTTAAATTCTGGTCCAGCCTACGGGTTCCAAAATTATAAATCCTGCATTGCTCACGTCAGTTTCTGGTGTATTTATTTCATCTGTCTTTTTTTTTTGTTGTTATTTAGCTCACCCTTTTTCACTGGTAACTGAAAGCCAGTTACATTCAGACATAGTAGATACCTCCCTCTCCCCAGAGGGCTTACAGTCTAATAGTCTCATTTACTAACTTGCATGAGCATGAGTTAATGAGGTTTATTTAATGCAAGCCCAGTTATTCTCAATGGGACCTATTTAATAAGGGGGTCATTCTGACCCCCGAATAACGGGGTTGGATACCCGACCCCGTTTAGTCCCGGCACCGTGTTCAGTGCCCCCTGCTCCCCACACGCACAGAGGGCTTGTGCGGGGAGCACTGGACGGGGGTGGGAAGGGGATGGCCAGAGGAAGAGAGTGGGTGGAGTGGGGGCAAGCCAGTGCACCCAGACATACAAGGCCTATTCTGGTCACGAACTTGTACATCCGGCAGGGGAAAAATGCACATAGGACTTATTCCACCTCCGAATGTCAAGCTCACGCAGTTGCAAAATCAGGTATAAATTTGGGTCCATCCATTTTTTTGGAAGTCCGGGCGGCCCAGATGTGCCCCGATCGGAAATGGCCTCCAAGCACATAAATGCCATTAGCGCATCTAGGGTGTAATTTTATAAAGGACGTTCATGTGTGTGCATGTGTGATGGTATATGCACTTAAAATGCCTCTTAGAACTTACTCACGCCTCCCAATAAAAGTACACATGACGACAACAAGGCACGCACTTCTATGAGACTCAAGAGTAGGCGTGTTCAGGGGGTGGGTTTGGAAAGAGTGTAATCACAGTCACAGTTTAGACATGTTGCTTATGTAATTCATGCTTACACATGCACTTTTACTCCTGCTCCGCCACGGGTTCATTTCTGCAGCCTTTGTCTTGATATTGTATAAAGACATATAGACACCTATGTGTCTTTACAAAATACTACTACTACTGAGCATATGTATAGCACTACAAGACGTACACAGCGCTGCACAGACATGTAAACGACAGTCCCTGCTCATCAGAGCTTACAATCTAGTCAAGACAAACACAGAAGGTGTAGACAGGGATACATCTAGGGGGAATGGTAACGAAACAAGATGATCGGGTGAGTCAAGATCCAAACTAGGCACCTACTTGGCCTCCCCAGCTAGGTAACCTGTTAGATGGCATCTCATGCACATTCCTCCGGGAAGCACTAAATGTCTTCTTACGGCCTTCATTACAGCTATCCATCAAGATCAGAGTCCCTGGCACTAGCCTCTTTAATTATTGGGGGTGGGAAGGAGCTTTTAAACATTCATTTCATTCCTCCTAAGAACAATGTAGCTGTGGGAATAATTTTTACACAATGAAAGCTGCAGAGTACACAGACACATTTAGCAAATGTACCATAAACTCGTTTTCAAATGGAAGCTGCCTAGCTAGTTTCTCCTTGAAATTAACATAAAACATGTGCGTTGAAAGGTTCACATAAATTACACCTGCTAATCTATGCAGGGAGCAAAATTGCACACACTATTCAAGGTGCAGTCGCATCATGGAACGATACAGAGGCATAATAATGTCCTTTGTTTTATTTTCCATTCCTTTCCTTATGATACCTAGCATTCTATTTGCTCTCTTGGCTGCCGCTGCACACTGGGCAGAGGGTTTTAACATGTTATCCACGATGACACCTAAATCTTTTTCTTGGGTGGTGATTCCTAATGTGGAACATTGCATCGTGTAACCATAGTTTGGGTTGTTCTTTTAGATGCATAACTTTGCACTTGTCCACATTAAAGTTCATCTACCATTTGGATGCCCAGTCTTCCAATTTATGAAGGTCCTCTTGCAATTTTTCACAATCCTCTTGGGTTTAACAACTTTGAATAATTTTGTGTCATCTGCAGATCTGATTACCTCACTCACTGTTCCCATTTCCAGGTCATTTATGAATCTGTTAAAAAGCAGTGGACCCAGCACAGATCCCAGAGGTACTCCACAATTCACCTTTCTCCATTGAGAAAATTGGCCATTTAGCCCTACCCTCTGCTTTCTATCTTTTAACCATGTCCTGATCCATAATACTAAACTGTCTCCTATCCCATGACTTTTTAATTTTGCCATGAGTCGCTCATGAGGGACCTTCTCAAAGGCTTTAATCCATATACTCTATATCAACCGAATGACCTTTGTCTACATGTTTATTCCCACCTTCAAAAAACATAACCAATTAGTAAGACAAGACCTTTTTTGGCTAAAGCCATGTAGACTGTCTCCCATTAAGCCATTGCTATCTACATGTTCATTAATTTTGTTCTTTATAATGGTTTCTACCATTTTTCCTGGCTCACTGGTCTGAAGTTTCCCAGATCACCCTGGAACCCTTTTTAAAAATTGGCGTTACCTGAAGACTGGAGGATGGCCAATGTATTACTGATGATTTTAATGATAGTTCGCAGATTACGAATAGTAGGTCTGCAATCTCATATTTCAGCTCTTTCAACACCCTTGGATGTATACCATCCTGTCCAGGTGATATGCTACTCTTCATTTTATCAAATAGTTGTAATACATCTTCCCGGTATAATGATATTTCTTTCAGTTCTTCCACAGTATCACCTTTAAATGCCATTTCAGTCATAGATAGCATCAGTACATCTTCCTCAGTAAAGACTGAAGCAAAGAATTCATTCAGTCTCTCCTTTTTGGCTTTGTCTCCTCTTAGTGCCTTTTTTACCCCTCTATCATATAATGGTCAAACTGACTCTCACAGGTTTTTTAAAGACAGTGGAGAGTGAAGTGACTTTCCAAAGGACACAAAAGTAGGATTTAAACCTAGTCTGTTCCTTACTGAAGTAGTGCTCTAACCATTCAGCTACACCTGCACAAGTTACCTCAGGCCAGAGGGCCAGGGGTTTGAATCCCACTATAGGACAGCAACCTTGGGCTGCAAGGATTGGGGTTTCTAGTCCTACAGTTTCTCCTTGTGGCCTTGGGCAAGCCACTTAATCCTCTGCTGCCTCAGGTGCAAAAAACAGATTGCGAACCCTTCAGTGACAAGGGAAAAATATATATACACTACCTACATGTATACCGCTTTGACTGGTAGAAATATGGTATATAAGTCTAGCTAAATAAATAAATAAGTTAGGTATCTACCTTTGTCCACTATTTTCAATTAAGCATTAGAGCCTATGTTTTCCACTGGAAATAACCCAAAATTTAGAAGCTTAAAAGTTATGCTCCTAAATTTAGGCCCTTTGCCTAGCCTTATGAGTCTAATTTAGTGCTTGGTGCTTTTTTTTCCCATCCCTAAATCCACTCACTTTTTTGGAGCGTAAATTTGTGAGTTTAGTGAAATTATTAGAATAAATTTATATACTCGGGACCCAAAATTCAGCAGCAGTGGCTAGCACGAATAAAGCAGCTAGCCGCCGCCGCCGCTGCTGCTGAACACTAAACCTGGATATTCAGCGCTGAAGAAGGAAGTTAAGCAGGCAGCGGCGATATTCTGACACTGATCAGTTATCTTTGGATGCTGCCCCCAGAATGCCCCAGTGCTAAGCGGTTAGCATCAGCGCATGTCGCTGTGGTACCCATGAATTTTCAGCAGCACCATCTGTGTTAGTACCACTGAATATCCCATTTAGCGGCATTTACACGGTTTGCAAGTCTGCAAACCACGCAAATGCCTGAATATTCACCCTCGGTCATAGTAAATTAAAAAAAAAAAAAAAAAGAGGCCAATTTAGGAGCCTAGCTTACAGGCCAATGCAGAAAGCTAGCATAGTCTTTAAGCGCACATAACGCTACATTTAAGCACACTTTACAACTTTTTGAATGGAGAAAACAGATGTAAAGCCCTGCGGAAAAACTAATGCCCAATTAACATCACGTGTATTTAAATGCATTTAAATGTCTTTTAATCAGCTGCAAATCATGGTACACCCGATGCAGAGACAGGCGTAGATGATTTTACAACCAACCATAGCACTAACATTTTTACTTCAGGGACTAAAGTGACTTAAACCTCTAACACAGGGGTCTCAAACACGCGGCCCGCGAGACAACTTTGTGCGGCCCGCGACGGAGGAAAACAAAAAACCCCCAAAACCCTGGCTTCTGCCGTTGCCGCCGTGGCAGCGGCAGAATCAATTGTCAAATTTTAAAAAAACCTGGCTTCTGCTGCTCAAGCAGCAAAATCAGCTGTCCTGCGGCCCCTTCCCCTGTGCCCGGAGATCCGAGTCTGCTCTATCAGCGGCGTGCTTTTCAAGCCGCGAAGAGAGTATTCCCCTCTCGCGCGGTTTCAAGCTTCACCTCTGGACTCTTTTACAGCCCTTTCCCTTATGCCCTGCCTCTTCCTTTCTTCCTAACATTGATTCCTCCCTTAGGCCTCCCTTTCTTTCCTCCTAGCCTCATCCCTCCTGTTGGCTTTGCCCCTCATGGCCCCCTTGGCTCCACCCCTCACTTGCCCTTCTCTCACCGCTCTCCTCCTCCGATGCCAGCAGTAACCAGGCATGCTTCAGGCCACATCGCTGATCTTCAGGCCAGTGGAACCCAGAGTCCTCTCCCAGCCTCTGAAAGCTGCAGTCCTGCTCTTTAGGGCAGCAGGACTCATGGTCTCACACTGCCCTTTGCAGACCATAGCCACAGCTCACAGGTGCTACCTGGAGAGTCCCATCCACAACCCCATATTTCATGCCTGTGGGACCAGGACTCCCATGGGTCATCATCCTCCTTTCACTGATATTTGTGGTAGGGGTTAGCATATGTTTGTTTGCGCATATGTACAGACACAATAGATTCAGAGTTGGTTGAATCTTTGACAAAAAGACCAAGAGGAGTAGCCACATCAGAGCCCCCCAGGCACCTCCAGAGCAGCTCACAGGCTTCACAATGATCCTACACCCTCGGCAGTAAGCTCTACTCATCTGCGATGTATCGCAGCTCGGTGACCCGTACTTAAGAACCTCACTGCTCACAAGTGGACCCCTTATGGGCTCGCACCTAAGGGCCAAGATCCATACAAGATCCCTCAAGCTAAAACCACAGTAAGTATTACACTAAGCTATTGAGCATTTTCTCCGAGTAGCTCAGTACGTGAAAACTACCTGAGAACGCCATTTATGTAAAAGCACCTACTAGTCTCTTATAAGATGAAAACTCACATACATTTGTTTGCAAGGGTAAACCTCAATACACATCACCTCAATAACTCCTTCCCACTCATTTTCAGGGATTGGCACAAATCAACAACTAAGGTTCCACCATACTTAGACTTGCCTCCTTATTCATCCTCACACTTCTCGCTGCTTTAATAACCCAAACAACTGCTCTCATCACATCTATCATGATCCCTATCAAACAACATCCTCACAATGCCAGACTGCAGCTTCACTTCTACAAACCACAAAATAGACATTCACACAATATAATGAAGATCAAGCCCTTCTCTGACCAATCCTTCTCAGAGTCATCCTGAGACCTACTACTCAAATGTGCCCTTATCAATGCATGCTCAGCTTGCAACATAATCCCAATAGTAGTTGACTACATCAGAGACAACCGAATTGATATTATGTGCATAACTGAATCATGGCTCAATGAATCTGACAATCTTATGGTTAACTAGCTCAACATCCCATCATACCATCTCTTCACTTGTCCCAGAATGGCTAAGAGAAGAGTAGGGGTACTAATAATTGCTAAGAATGATCTTCCAATTCAAAACCATCAAATCCAGCTCCAGTGATGACCTGGACTCCCTCACCATTTCCAACATGCACCTAACACTCTGTCTATCATATAGATAACCTACAGCAAGCTCTAGTGACCTTTCAAAGAAGCATGCATCAATCATTGCAGTAAATGGTTCATTCTACTAGGTAACCTCAACCTAGGGAGGGAGGGGTGGTCTAGTGGTTAGGACAAGGTACTTCAGGCCGGAGGGTCGGGGGTTCAAGTCCCACCTGGGGACAGCAATCTCAGGCCAGAGGGATTGGGATTTCTAGTCCTATAGGCACTCCTTGTGGTCTTGGGCAAGCCACTTAACCCTCCAATGCCCATGTTCCCTGTGTGTATTAGTGTGTGTGTCTCCTTTCCCCTCATGTTAAATGTATCCCCCAATTGACCACTTTGACCCAGTGAAAAGCAGGATATAAATACAACTAAATAAAATAAATAAATAAATACCCACCACATCCAACATGTAATCCACCTCTTTTCTCGGTGCCATGGAAGCTGTCCAATTTAAACAAATAGTCTCAGACCAAATCCACAACAAAGGAGGAGCCTTAGACCTTATCTTCACTCCAGCCAAGTGTCTCTACCAACATCTCTCCTCGCTTATGCAAAATACTCTAATGCCGTGGTCAGATCATGGTATAACATGATCACCTTCTTTTTACCTTGCCTCCCCAATACGCCCATCCCTAACCCTGCATCACATCATGCACGCAGATTTCATCCCTTTGATAAGAATTCATTCCTCAACGAAATCCTTCCACTGGCTCACTCAGATCCAACCGGCCTTGACTCCTTAATCACCAATTGGAACAATGTTCATGTGGAAAGTGCGGTATAAAAATGTTTGTTAAATAAATAAATGTCATCTCATCTTATGCGACTACACCCCACAATACAATCATCAAAAGATATCACCATGTTCCATGGTACTCGCCTGAACTAAAGAAATTCAAGTGTAAGCTCAGACAGCTTGAACGCAAATGGAGACACTCCAAGGACCCCGTCTATCTGTCTGCATCGGCTGCTGCCCAAAGCAAATACTGATCACACTGACTTACACATGCAAAAACGAGTATTACACTAAACTAATCAAATCTTCTCTAAACCATTCCAGAGAGCTGTTTGATGTAGCATAATGCCTATTACACTAAACTAATCAAATCTTCTCTAAACCATCCCAGAGAGCTGTTTGATGTAGCATAATGCCTATTAAAACCCCTCCTGTAAGAAAACTGATCTCACCTTATGCCCCGTTCCTTCAAGCTAAGCTAACACCACCAACAGGATTGCTTTGCAGACTCCTCTCTTGATTAACAACTCCCAACCCCCCTCCCTCAATCCACACATGATCAACATTCAACAATACATCTGCTGAACAATTGGAAAACATCATCTCAAGCCTGAACACTACCACCTCCCCACTTGACCCATGCCTACTCTCCTGGATTAAACTTACTAAACATGAGCTCAATCCAATCCTGCTAGATATAGTGCAGTCATCCTTATCTCTAGGCTACTTGCCCAAAAGCTTTAACCGTGCTTCCATCAGACCATTACTAAAAAATCCCATAGCAGACCCAATGTCCTCAGCCTCCTACTGACCCATTTCCAGTATTCTTTTTATTGCCAAAATTATCAAGAAAGCGGTACAACTACAGATGCAAGACTATATTGACTCCCATGCCTCCTCGACTCTCAGCAATATGGCTTCAGACCGTTCCACAGCATTGAAACCCTTCTGACCTCCTGGGATGTATAGTGATGATACCGTGGATATTCACTGGTGCTAACCGTGCTGGTGCTGCTGAATATCCCACTTACGGGCATTTACAGAGGTTACAGCTCTGTAAACTGCGTAAACGCCTTTGAATATTGGGCCTTTCATGAACAACCAGAACACTCCCATGGTGCTTAATGATTTTCTTGATCTGAAAGAGTTGCGCGGAATATCAGAATACATACACATGCTGATTAGAACTCTGGCTTTGTTGAGATTCTAACAACGATTCCCGATTCATATCATGAGCACGCTTATAAACTTGACCAACCACCTGGATCGGACATTTCTTCTACATAAATCGTGATTGCATATCTCTTGCTTGGACCAGAGATGCCTTAATCACATAAAGGGACATGTTTACTAAAGGTTAATGCGCGTGAATTTCATTTCATTAATGTGTGTTAAGTGCCACTGCACACAGAGAAATTAAAGGGCTGTGAGTACCTAACGCATGTTTGTTTCATTAATGTGGATTGAATTCTGTAGTAAACATGCGTCAAACTGTCCAAAAAGAATGTTTTCCTTTTAGGTCCCAAGGGTGAAAGCTAGTTATGATCTGCATCTTTCCTATAAACAGCCCATCCATTTTCATCAATTTGCTATCCGGTAAGGAAATGGTATGTAAAAAAACTATAGAAGGTACATTTTAAGGGCCCGATATTCGAAAGGCATTTCCATGGTTGACAGCCCTGTAAACCGTGCAAATGCTGCTATCTGGGATAGTCAACGGCACTAATACAGTTAGTGCCGTTGAATATCTCCTCTCTTCTCCTTTACACGCCCCGACGCAGTGACATTCCGGGAAGGAATGGAGGCGGTGACAATCGATATCCGGGCAGCGGTAATATTCCATACTGCCCGGTTAGTGACCTGAGCCTAGAAGATAGGCAAGGAAAACCCTCGCCTATCTTTAAGCTGCAGGAGTTAACCTGGCAGTATGGAATATCACCGCTGCTCGGTTATCGACTGCCACTGAAAGAGAGTGGGGGGATCCCGAATATTCAATACCAGGGTTGCATATGACTCTGGCATTGAATATCCGGGGTTAGAGGTCGGAGGGGAGGGCTATGCACTGAAGCGGCACATAGCCCTCCTAAATTAATATCGGGCCCTAAATGTATATCATGATGGTTAATACAAATACAGAAGCACAGATTCAGTTTTTGACAAAGTGTATGACAATTGTATTCCAGAGAAACTATTTTGAATCAAAGAGCCCTTTTCTGTATATAAACCATGCTTTGCAAGCAGAAAATGTTTTAGAGACTTACACCATTAACTTTTGACAAATGCAGCTTGGTGTGGAAATTAATGGTTGGCATATTTGATAGAAAGGGAAATGTTTATAAGCCTCTTACCCGGTTAAATAGTTATGCTGAAGATTGGCGCATTGCTCCACAATCCCTTTACTGTAGCCTGTGTTTTGCAAAGACATTCCCTGGGTGGAATCAGGTTATGGGCCACGAGGAACCTACAGAGGGGCATGTTTCTAAAGTGCACTAGCAGTTAGTATGGGATTCAGTGCCCAAAGTACATTGCAATAACCAAAATCTCACACTCACCGCTTAGCAGGGGTTGGGGTGGAGACAGGGTGGTTGGGGTCAGACTGTGCACATTGCGGTTGGTACGAGTGTCTTTTAACACACACTAACTAGTGATGTAGCCATTTAGCACGGGTGTACTTACTGCCACCTCAATGAGTGCACTCATATTAATCGTGGCAAACTGATTAGTGCAGGGGTAGCGCAGAACCTAGGCTAACTATATGGAGCATGCTGGGAAGGCCTCCATTTTTTTAGCGTGTGTCTGGCTCCACCCCCACATTACATTTTGGAGCTGAACATTCCAGTGAGCTGCTGCATTTATTAACATGCCCCATATTTTTGTATTTTCAAAATCCCACCCATTATTTAACGTGGAAAAGGTAGCCACAGAGAAAGCAGGTGACAATCATTGCGGGTGCTCTTTCTCGAGATAATTTTTAAAGGGCAAGCAGGCCCATACTTTTCTTTTGCAATTATGTGAGCAGGCATGAAAATTGCCCCAAAATGATGCTGAGACTTGACTTATTCTTGTAGTCCAAGATGAAAGGGGAAAATTGTTGCCATCATGAATATGCATGGTACATATTTTCTAAGCCACACAAAACAAGTCTTTGACTTAGTCTTTTTTGACTTTGTCTTTCCTCCTTTCTCCTCCTCCTTTCAGCCCAGTTAGATTCGTGCTGGGATCTGGGCAACTCGGAATTTTGTTCCTCTTTTTAGTAGACCACCTCTCCTAAGGATCCTTCAGGTCACTGCAGGAACCATCCTGACACCAGGAGCACCTTGCACAACTCTACAGGGTGGCCCAAAAAAAGTGGCCCAACATCTCGTAAATTAAAAGCTTAAATAGTTTACTTATTTACCTTTTTTAGCTATATAACGTCTTTATTTCGACAATTTCAGGTCGCCATCTTTTTTTTTTTAATTTGTCAATCGTTTACATCTGTCTTTTTGAATTTTTAAATAACATATATGCTACGAGATGTTCTCACTTTCTTTGGGCCACCCTGTAGATTGGTGGCTCTAAATCAAGCCACTATCCCTCCCTCTAGATGCTCTGAATGCTGGCCTCTGTAATTTTTGAATATACTTGGAGTCACTTTTTCAAACAAATAACCATTTGAAATAAATCTAACATAGCACAGGGAATGTTGTGCATCTCTATAAAACAGCATCTGTGAAGCAGCATTTTTGAAAAGTTTGCTTTAATATTCCAGTAGTTTGTGGAGATTTGGATATAGCTAAAACCAGAAATTGTTTGGGTGGGAGGTGACAAAGAGCACAGGTAAATGGAGCTCACTCTGAGGAGAAGGATGTTACCTGTGGTGTGCCCCAGGGATCTGTCCTTGGTCCGATTCTTTTTAACATCTTTGTTAGTGATATAGCGGAAGGGCTGTCGGGTAAGGATTGCCTCTTTGCAGATGATACCAAAATCTGCAATAGAGTAGACACCCAGAGAAGAGTAGATAACATGAGGAGGGATCTAGCTAAGCTTGAAGAATGGTCTAGACTCTGGCAGCTGGGATTTAATGTTAAAAAATGTAAGGTCATAAACAGGTAGAAAAGGTGACGGCAAAAGCTAGAAGGATGCTTGGGTGCATAGGAGAGGAATGGCTATCAGAAAAAAGGAGGTGATAGTGCCTCTGTATAAGTCTTTGGTGTGACCTCATTTGGAATATAGTGTGCAATTCTGGAGACCGCACCTTCAAAAGGATGTGAACAGGATGGAGCCGGTGCAGAGGATGGCTACTAAAATGGTTAGTGGCCTTCATTATAAAGCATATGAGGACAGACTGAAGGATCTTAATATGTACACCTTAGTGGAAAGGCAGGATAGAGGTGATATGATTGAGATGTTTAAATACCTCCATGGCATAAATGTTCAAGTTGAGAGCCTCTATCAATTGAAAGCAAGTTCTGCTATGAGAGGACATGGGATGAGGGTGAAGGGGGATAGATTTAGGAGTGATATGCGGAAATATTTCTTTACGGAAAGAGTGGTGAATCCGTGGAATAGTCTCCCAGTGGAGGTGGTAGAGATGAGGACAGTTACTAAATTCAAAAAAGCATGGGACAAACACAGAGGATCTCTAAAGGTAAAAAGGGGACTGTTGTAGTTGTTGATATGGAAGGGCAGACTAGACAGGCCATGTGGTCTTTTTCTGTCGTCATATTTCTTTGTTTCTAAGCAAAGACATATCTTTGACCATCCATATGAAATTACCCATTTAGCAGCTGATTACAGTATGTGTGTGCCTACACTGTGCTGTGCACCCTGGGTGTGGTGTTTCTTATTTCAGCGATGACCTTTTGCCTCATTTTGTAAAGACAAACCAGTTGTTTCAGCAGCAGTATGCGTTTCCCTTTCTGTTTTAAACCATCTAAGATGTAGTTAATGAAGATGAAACAGAGGATTCTCCACACGTGTAGGCATAAAACAGAAAAATGTTTTATCTCTGCCTCATTTTGCTAGACTTCCTTAGAGAAATCTAGCCCCCAGCTCTTCATGAAATATGTTGATCCCAATGCACAAAACATAACTTCAATGCCTGACATAGGGCAACATTAAAAGTGGATAATAAATGCCCAGAGGCTGATATTCAAAGGGTTTATGCTCCTAACTTTGAGAGTATTGTGTGCAATTCTGGAGACCGCACCTTCAAAAGGATATAAGCAGATTGGAGTCGGTGCAGAGAGTGACTACGAAAATGGTTAGTGGTCTTTGTTATGAAGCATATGAGGACAGACTTAAAGATCTTAATTCGTATATTTTAGAAGAAAGGCGGGATGGGGTGATATGATAAAGACATTTAAACACCTCCATGGCTTAAATGCACAGGAGAGACCCTTTCAGTTGAAGGCAAGCTCTGCTACGAGGGGACATAGGATGAAGGTGAAGGGGATAGATTCCGGAGTACTATGCGGAAATATCTCTTTATGGAAAGAGTGGTAGATGCATGGAATAATCTCCCAGTGGAGGTGGTAGAGATGAGGACAGTATTTGAATTCAAAAAAGCATGGGGCACACGCAGAGAATCTCTAAAGATAAAAAGGGGACTGTTGTAGTTGAAATGGAACAGCAGACTAGATAGGCCATGTGGTCTTTTTCTGCTGTCATTTTTCTATGTTTCTAACAGGCCGATGCAGAAAGCCACGCTGAACCGATTTTTTTTTTTTACGTTCCTGACAATGCACACATTTTAACGCGTGGTGCAGAAAGGATAGGGTATGTAAATGACCCCGCATTAACCATCTGCATGCAAATGAGTCACTGAAGCATTAAACTGGAAGAGCAAGCCAAACACATTTGCACAAAAAGCCTACGCAAGTTTGGCTTGCTCTCCAGGCATCGCATGACTAATTTACATAAGGGTATTTTGATGGAATAGGGGATGATTGCGGCATCGAGTAAAGCCCCCAATATCATCAAAATACTGTCTGGGGTCGTACCCTGGTGGCCTGTTCCCCCCCCCCCCTCCCGACAGTATTTTGATGGCACCAGGGACGATCGCGGCAGCGGGAAAAGCCTCAGATACCATCAAAACACAGTCCTTGGGCCAGTGCCCTGACAAAAAACTATTACCTGGTGGTCTAGCAGCCCTTTTAACTTCCACCTCCTAACCCCAAGTAAACTTAAAATTACCTGGTGGTGTAGCGGCCCCTAAATCCAAATGCCCCCCCCCCCTTATATAGTAGTCTAACCCAACCTAGTGCATCCCAGGGTGCGCCATTTTACAAAGTGATGGACCAGAGCGGGAGTGCTTAGGCAGTGCTTCCGCCTATTTTAAGGTATGGGAAGGGGGTGTTTAAATTTAGGGGCCGCTAGACCACCATGTAATTTTAATTTTGCTGGGGGGTGGGGTGTTCAAGGGGCTGCTAGACCACCAGGTAATTATTTTTGTTCGGGTACCGGCCTCCAATAGGATTTTTATGGCATTGGGGGCTTTTCTGATGGCATGAAAATACTGTTGGGGGGGCCACCGGGCCACCAGGGATTATTTTTTGTCGGGCACGGCCCCCAACAGTGTTTTGATGGCATCAGGGGCTATGCTCGATGCCTGATCATCGGAAAAGAAAATGATCTAGGCATAGGGAAAAGCACCCAGTGTCATCAAAATAGTCGGGAGCATGTGTTAGAGCAGGGGTCTCAAACTCAAATTGCTTTGAGGGCCAAATGAGGACTTGTAAAGTAACCCGGGGGCCACATAAGACGCGGGGCCTCATTTGCATAAGGGGCCTCATTTGCATAAATATTTGCATAATGTTACCATACACTAACTTTTAGTAAACATGCCTCTTTAATGAGTATGGATAAAGAAAGACTAAAAGATTTAGAAACAAGAAGACAATAATTAAACTGGGAACCCCAAAAGCCAAACTTGGAATGTACAACAACACTGTAGAAATAAAACTATAAATTAATTTCCTCTTGTACTAAACAAAGCGCAAACATTAATGATGCACATTTCCCAGAGCTGACATATTCCAGTTAATAAATTCAAAATAAAGAGATATTTTTCTACCTTTTGTGCATTTTTTTCAGTTGCAATTGTTCCAGCCACTTTCTTCTGGTTTCTTCATGTCTTCTGCTAACTCTCCATCGTCTGCTGTCCATTTGCCCTTTCTTCTCTCCTAGTTTTTTTTCCATTCTCTCTCTACATCTGCTTTAACATACTAATCTTTCTCCTTTTTCTCTTTCCTCATTCCTATTTCATCCACTCAAATTTTACCCCTCCATCCTCAATCCCCACTTACTCTCCCAATACCTGGCCAATTGTAGATTTGTCTTCTCTCCCAGACAAAATATTTTTCCCCTCTCCATTTCACTTTCCCAGCTCCATCCCATTCTAATCCTCCCCCAACATCAGCTCCCTTCTAGTTCCAGCCCCACCCAGCATCCGCTCCCTTCTAGTCCCCCCATTAGTCCATTTCCAGTCCTATCCTAGCCTCACCATCAGCCCATTTCCAATCCTAGCCCCCCATCAGCCCATTTCCAATCCTAGCTCCCTCCCCTCACAGCCCATTTCCATTCCAAGCCCCCCTCCCCATCAGCCATTTGCAGTTCAAGCCCCCCTTCCACTCAGCCCATTTCCAGTCCTAGCACCCCCGCCAGCCCATTACCAGTCCTAGACCCCCATAGCCCATCCATTACCAGTCCTAACCTCCCCATAGCGCACTTCCAGTTTTACCCCCCATCACCCCATTTTCAGTCTTACCCCCCCATAGCCCATTACCAGTCATAACCCCCCTGCCAATAGCCCACTTCCAGCCCTAACCCCCATTACCCCATTTCAGTCAGCCCTTCCATAGCTCATTACCAGTCCTAGCTCCCCCCATCAGCCCACCTCCAGTCCTTCCTAACCCCCACCTGCCCATTTCCAGTCCTAGCCCCCACCATAGCCCATTACCAGTCATAACCCCCCTGCCAATAGCCCATCTCCAGTCATAACCCCCCCCTCTGCCAATAGCCCATCTCCAGTCATAACCCCCCCCTGCCAATAGCCCATCTCCAGTCATACCCCCCCCTGCCACTAGCCCATTTCCAGTCATACCCCCCCCCCCTCCAATTGCCCATTTCCATTCATACCCCCCCCCTGCCAATAGCCCATTTCCAGTCATACCCCCCCCCCCCGCCAATAGCCCATTTCCAGTCATACCCCCCCCCTGCCAATAGCCCATTTCCAGTCCTACACCCCCCCTGCCAATAGCCCATTTCCAGTCCTACACCCCCCCCTGCCAATAGCCCATTTCCAGTCCTACACCCCCCCCAATAGCCCATTTCCAGTCCTACACCCACCCACCCCTGCCAATAGTCCATTTCCAGTCCTACACCCCCCCCCCCCGGTAAATTTAAAAAAAACCTGGCTTCTGCTGCTCAAGCAGCAAAATCAGCTGTCCTGCGGCCCCTTCCCCTGTGCCCGGAGATCCGAGTCTGCTCTATCAGCGGCGTGCTTTTCAAGCCGCGAGGAGAGTATTCCCCTCTCGCGCGGCTTGAAACCGCGCGAGAGGGGAATACTCTCTTCGCGGCTTGAAAAGCACGCCGCTGATAGAGCAGACTCGGATCTCCGGGCACAGGGGAAGGGGCCGCAGGACAGCTGATTTTGCTGCTTGAGCAGCAGAAGCCAGGTTTTTTTAAAATTTGACAATTGATTCTGCCGCTGCCACGGCGGCAACGGCAGAAGCCAGGGTTTTGGGGGTTTTTTGTTTTCCTCCGTCGCGGGCCGCACAAAGTTGTCTCGCGGGCCGCGTGTTTGAGACCCCTGTGTTAGAGGTTTAAGTCACTTTAGTCCCTGAAGTAAAAATGTTAGTGCTATGGTTGGTTGTAAAATCATCTACGCCTGTCTCTGCATCGGGTGTGTACCATGATTTGCAGCTGATTAAAAGACATTTAAATGCATTTAAATACACGTGATGTTAATTGGGCATTAGTTTTTTCCGCAGGGCTTTACATCTGTTTTCTCCATTCAAAAAGTTGTAAAGTGTGCTTAAATGTAGCGTTATGTGCGCTTAAAGACTATGCTAGCTTTCTGCATTGGCCTGTAAGCTAGGCTCCTAAATTGGCCTCTTTTTTTTTTTTTTTTAATTTACTATGACCGAGGGTGAATATTCAGGCATTTGCGTGGTTTGCAGACTTGCAAACCGTGTAAATGCCGCTAAATGGGATATTCAGTGGTACTAACACAGATGGTGCTGCTGAAAATTCATGGGTACCACAGCGACATGCGCTGATGCTAACCGCTTAGCACTGGGGCATTCTGGGGGCAGCATCCAAAGATAACTGATCAGTGTCAGAATATCGCCGCTGCCTGCTTAACTTCCTTCTTCAGCGCTGAATATCCAGGTATAGTGTTCAGCAGCAGCGGCGGCGGCGGCTAGCTGCTTTATTCGTGCTAGCCACTGCTGCTGAATTTTGGGTCCCGAGTATATAAATTTATTCTAATAATTTCACTAAACTCACAAATTTACGCTCCAAAAAAGTGAGTGGATTTAGGGATGGGAAAAAAAGCACCAAGCACTAAATTAGACTCATAAGGCTAGGCAAAGGGCCTAAATTTAGGAGCATAACTTTTAAGCTTCTAAATTTTGGGTTATTTCCAGTGGAAAACATAGGCTCTAATGCTTAATTGAAAATAGTGGACAAAGGTAGATACCTAACTTATTTATTTATTTAGCTAGACTTATATACCATATTTCTACCAGTCAAAGCGGTATACATGTAGGTAGTGTATATATATTTTTCCCTTGTCACTGAAGGGTTCGCAATCTGTTTTTTGCACCTGAGGCAGCAGAGGATTAAGTGGCTTGCCCAAGGCCACAAGGAGAAACTGTAGGACTAGAAACCCCAATCCTTGCAGCCCAAGGTTGCTGTCCTATAGTGGGATTCAAACCCTGGCCCTCTGGCCTGAGGTAACTTGTGCAGGTGTAGCTGAATGGTTAGAGCACTACTTCAGTAAGGAACAGACTAGGTTTAAATCCTACTTTTGTGTCCTTTGGAAAGTCACTTCACTCTCCACTGTCTTTAAAAAACCTGTGAGAGTCAGTTTGACCATTATATGATAGAGGGGTAAAAAGGCACTAAGAGGAGACAAAGCCAAAAAGGAGAGACTGAATGAATTCTTTGCTTCAGTCTTTACTGAGGAAGATGTACTGATGCTATCTATGACTGAAATGGCATTTAAAGGTGATACTGTGGAAGAACTGAAAGAAATATCATTATACCGGGAAGATGTATTACAACTATTTGATAAAATGAAGAGTAGCATATCACCTGGACAGGATGGTATACATCCAAGGGTGTTGAAAGAGCTGAAATATGAGATTGCAGACCTACTATTCGTAATCTGCGAACTATCATTAAATCATCAGTAATACATTGGCCATCCTCCAGTCTTCAGGTAACGCCAATTTTTAAAAAGGGTTCCAGGGTGATCTGGGAAACTTCAGACCAGTGAGCCAGAAAAATGGTAGAAACCATTATAAAGAACAAAATTAATGAACATGTAGATAGCAATGGCTTAATGGGAGACAGTCTACATGGCTTTAGCCAAAAAGGTCTTGTCTTACTAATCGGTTATGTTTTTTTGAAGGTGGGAATAAACATGTAGACAAAGGTCATTCGGTTGATATAGAGTATATGGATTAAAGCCTTTGAGAAGGTCCCTCATGAGCGACTCATGGCAAAATTAAAAAGTCATGGGATAGGAGACAGTTTAGTATTATGGATCAGGACATGGTTAAAAGATAGAAAGCAGAGGGTAGGGCTAAATGGCCAATTTTCTCAATGGAGAAAGGTGAATTGTGGAGTACCTCTGGGATCTGTGCTGGGTCCACTGCTTTTTAACAGATTCATAAATGACCTGGAAATGGGAACAGTGAGTGAGGTAATCAGATCTGCAGATGACACAAAATTATTCAAAGTTGTTAAACCCAAGAGGATTGTGAAAAATTGCAAGAGGACCTTCATAAATTGGAAGACTGGGCATCCAAATGGTAGATGAACTTTAATGTGGACAAGTGCAAAGTTATGCATCTAAAAGAACAACCCAAACTATGGTTACACGATGCAATGTTCCACATTAGGAATCACCACCCAAGAAAAAGATTTAGGTGTCATCGTGGATAACATGTTAAAACCCTCTGCCCAGTGTGCAGCGGCAGCCAAGAGAGCAAATAGAATGCTAGGTATCATAAGGAAAGGAATGGAAAATAAAACAAAGGACATTATTATGCCTCTGTATCGTTCCATGATGCGACTGCACCTTGAATAGTGTGTGCAATTTTGCTCCCTGCATAGATTAGCAGGTGTAATTTATGTGAACCTTTCAACGCACATGTTTTATGTTAATTTCAAGGAGAAACTAGCTAGGCAGCTTCCATTTGAAAACGAGTTTATGGTACATTTGCTAAATGTGTCTGTGTACTCTGCAGCTTTCATTGTGTAAAAATTATTCCCACAGCTACATTGTTCTTAGGAGGAATGAAATGAATGTTTAAAAGCTCCTTCCCACCCCCAATAATTAAAGAGGCTAGTGCCAGGGACTCTGATCTTGATGGATAGCTGTAATGAAGGCCGTAAGAAGACATTTAGTGCTTCCCGGAGGAATGTGCATGAGATGCCATCTAACAGGTTACCTAGCTGGGGAGGCCAAGTAGGTGCCTAGTTTGGATCTTGACTCACCCGATCATCTTGTTTCGTTACCATTCCCCCTAGATGTATCCCTGTCTACACCTTCTGTGTTTGTCTTGACTAGATTGTAAGCTCTGATGAGCAGGGACTGTCGTTTACATGTCTGTGCAGCGCTGTGTACGTCTTGTAGTGCTATACATATGCTCAGTAGTAGTAGTATTTTGTAAAGACACATAGGTGTCTATATGTCTTTATACAATATCAAGACAAAGTGCTGTAGCTCCCAGGGAACAGTGCAGGCGTATGTATATCTAGGTGATGGATAGGACTGTTGTGAGGCTTTCCTAGTAGCTATCCACTGGTTATGTCTCCATTCTCAAACCTCTCATAGATTCCAGAGAGGGTGAGGATGTATTTGTTGTGGCAGAAACCTGGGAACCTTGGAAAGACATCCGTTATCTCCCTCTGTGCATTTCAGATCACCTGCATATTGAGTGAGTGGAATGCTTTCCTGTTGTAGTAGATGGCCTGCTTCCATCATGTGAGCCTGTGGGTCATATGTGTGCAATCAGTGACCCCCAGTACAGATAAAAATGTGGTCACCTCATAGACCTAGGTCATGGTCAACTGCCTCTGCTGCACAGTCTGAGGGAAGGCTAAATATTCTGCAGTGTGGGTTAGAGAGGCCCTCAGGAACTGTGAGATGCACTGTAAGATGGGTGACTAACTGTGACCTGCAGTGACAGCAAAAACAGATTGGAAACTGCCAGTAGCCAGGAAGCAAGGACTGTGGTGAGCTCGGGGTGGACAGGCATGAGCTGGCCCCTCTGTATGGTGGAGCAGAGGAGTGGCTGTAGCTTTTGGTAGAGATCGTGGATGGCTGCCTAACCAAAGTGGAAACTGGTGAGGCACTGCTCATATATGAGGTCCAGGAATTGGGTCCTAGGCCTGTAGACTCTCTGATATGGGTGCTTTCTTGTGGCTTTCCTATACTCCTTGTGGGCTTCATGCAGCATGGCCAGTGCAAACCATGTGTTAACCTCATCCATGGATTCTGCCTCCCACCAGCACCCAGTGATTCCCACCACCTACACCCCATTTCTCCTTCTACCAGCACCCCGTCATTTTTCCACCAACACCCATTGACTCCCACCACCAATACCCACAGGACTCCACTTGCACCTCCACACTCACACACATGCAAACCAAGCTTCTCCAGGCATCAATGCTGCAAGCAGTCCCAACAGACAACAAAGTCCCATCTTTATTCATGATTTATGACCGGTGAAATTTGTCACATTTAAAAAAAATCCATCCTACACATCACCGGCCTCTGAGAGATACATCATGGATATGCAGATACTGGTGCCACCCAGACCACCCCCAGAAATATCTACAGAACGGCCCCCAAGTAGATGTGCAAAGATTGATGTGCCAGCTACAGAAACATGCTCCTCGCAGCCTTTCTAAAATAGCATTTTGCACGTGGACGCAGCTGCCATGTTTTTATGACGCCGCCGCATCTTCATTTAAAATGCAAATAGAGCTTTAAAAATTAGCCTCATAACTTATTTGGATAGCGGCTGAAAATTGTCGCTATCCAAATAATATTGACGTGCCACCCTCCCTCTGCTCCTGCACTACACGGATAATGTCAGGCCAATTAGATGTATTTTGAGCTTACCTATGGATAAGGAAGTTATACGTTTACCAGCAGCTGGCAAACATAGAATTTTCTTTGAAAATGGACCTGGCTATGTATAGGAATTCATGCTTGCTTTAGAAGGGGATCAGATCAGATAGACTGTTTATGCTGCAGGCCTAATAATGACTACTGTAGTATATTACTGTGACTTCTGGTAATGATTTCCTGCTGCATTGATTTCATGACTAGGCCACTGTTGTGCTTCCAAGTGTGAGGGTATTTAGAAGACTAAACAACCATGGGAAATAGACCTGCAGTAGTGAGCTCTCAAGCATCGCTTCAAAATGTAGGTCAATAAATATTTTCCCATTGGGACGTACTTGCCCAGCCTGCTTAAGAATGTGAAGCAGCGTTGCCACTTCCTTTTTGATCCAGCATGGGAAGAATTAAAATTAGTTTAATTGGAGCATCTGTTGCTCTGTTAAACAGCTATTGATCATAGTACTATTTATGAATGGTTAAAGGCCTGAAGATACAGTTGGCTGGTTGTTTGACTTTATGGAGAAATTATAATGCCAATGAAGTCACTTAAAAGACAGTTAATATATCAAGGGGCTTCTAGGTGGAACGACTCTGCTTTGTGCTACCCGTAACTCCAAGAATACTTTTGAAGCGCCGCTCTGACAAGAGAAAAGATAATTTCTACGATCAAACAAATAATTAGTATATAGTATTGATTCAGAACTAAGAGCTCATTAACACCTTCAGCTTGTGTTTCTGCAATTTGCATTTCAAGCCCTTCTTCCTCATTTGTGAACAATAGCTTCATTATGAATCTAACAGTTATACGTTAACTGTAGGAAGAAGAAGCATTCAGTCACTCTGGAGGGTCAACACCCCTATCCTTGCAAGAGATGTTTCAGAATCTTTAATGTCCGTACTATTCAAGCAGCCAGCCAGATCTTTGGTGCAACATCCTATAATTATTAGTCATTATGAGGTGGACTTTCAAAGGGTTAAGGCGCTATGTGCATGAAGGGACACACATCGTCTACATGGGACAGTTACAAAATTACCATTTTAGAGGAAAATTGTATAAAATCTCTCATGCAGGTAATGAGTATTGCCATGTGCATATGTGGGGTCTCTATTACTTTATAGAAGAGGGGTGTACAGATGCACCTACACCCATGCCTAGATTTAGGCCCACCTCTGTTCCACCCAAGCTCCGTCCCTGTGGCCACCCTAACTGAAAGTACATGTGAAAGGACTTATGCGCCACTTACAGAATAGCATGTGCAAGTGCCCATTCATGCACCTTAGTCCTTTAGGATAGGGACTTGCATGTATTTCCAGCTTGTAACTATTCATGCGTGCTTTTTAAAATCAGTCTCTTAAATTCAATACAGGGCTAAATTTAGTTCAATAAAAACAAGTAGAAAAGTATACACTTTCAGTGTAACACAATGGCGCAGTTCCCCCATTTGCAGAATCAGGCATTTGTGGTGGGGGGTTTCATCTCTGTGCATCATAAATGTCATGGGGTATGTGCGTGCATGTGTGTGTGTGTGTCATGAGGAGTTTTAGGGTGTGCAAGTGTGTGTGTCCGGGAGTGTGTGCATGTGTGTGTATCATGGGGAGTGTCGGGGGGGTATATGCGAGTGCGTGTGATGGGGAGTGTCAAATAGTTGTGTATGTTTATCATAAGAGTGTTGGAAGCTGGTGCATATGTTGGTGTACATGTGTTTCATGAGGAGTATCGGGGACTGTGTGTATGTTTGTGTGTGACAAGGGGAGTGTTGCGGGCTGTGTGCATGTGCATCTGTGTGCATGTGTGTTATGGGGACTGTCAGGGGCCGCATGCTTGTGTGTTTGTATCATGGTGAGTGTCAGGAGCTATGTGCGTACTGTCGTGAAGTACAAGGTTCAGAGCCGATGGAAACAGAGGATTCACTGCAAAGTGAAACCAGAATTGACAGATCTGAAACAAGCATGGAGGGTTGGCATGGAAACCCCAAACAAAAGACGTCACAGTGTGCTAGGGAACGCCCATCCCCTGAGCTAGCTCCTGCTTCATCAGGGAAGAGGGAACAGCTGGTGGGAGGTGTGGCCAGGTCCAACGGAAAGAGAAACACAGATAAAAACTCTTTAGTTAAGGATAGAGAGAGCACAGGAGGGAGCACAGGAGGAGTGGAGAAAACTGAAGGAACGAGGAGAGCAGAGAAGGATAGATATCCCGAGGGCAGCCAAGGTTTGTGGCTGGGAGAAGAGAAAAGGGAAGGGAATCCCAATCTCACTCGGAGAAACTTCTCAGAGGAAGAGAGCTGTGAAAGACATACAATTCCAGCTCACAGAGAGCAGTGCTCAACTACCAAAAGCACTGGGGATTTTTACCACTCTAAAAGCAAAGACGTTTATTCTGGGAACCAGAGAAGACAGCCATGCTGTGCTCATTACAGTCATCCTGAAGGTAAAGCTTATTTCCCAAATACAAAGCTTTTATCAGAAAGGAGAGAAAAGTTTTACCTACCATTTTGTAGCCAAGGGAGATCCCTGGGGGAAAGCAGTTTAAAAGGCAGACACAGAACTTCCCATAGCCAAGCAGAAGAGGGAAGCGTGTATCCTTTCAGTTACCGGGAGCTGTGTGCACAAGAATCCAAACACCCAGACTCCTCTAGCAGGTTGGGGGAAGGGAATCCTTTGATTGAAGCAGAGAGGTTTGCACGGCAGACAGAAGAACCCTCTCTAAGAGACATTGAAGGAGAAGGTGATCCTATGCAGTGGGATTCTTATCAACCCCCAGTGTCTGAAGTGTATATGGACTGCTCGTATATGATAACAGACAATGTGCAATCCCTTTGTTAATATTGCTGAATTTTGCTAAAGAAGAAAACAGCCAAAAGAAGCATTTTGGAGAGAAACACTGTTTTATTCTTTGGTGCCTTAAAAGCTGAGAATAAGCATTTATCTGAGTTACATATTTTTGTTCACACCAGAAGCATGGTTTCTTTGTTAATATAACCTTCTGTTCATGGTCAACAATATCCAACCCCGGGAGGGGAAATAAATCCTTATTTAACCTGAACCACTCGTGTACAACTTGGAATCATTTCAGTGCTGTGGAACTACGTTACCCAGGAGGCCCTTCCAAAACCTCCATTAAGTAGTTTTAAGCACAAGAAGCACAACTGCCCACTCGCCTTGCTCATGCTATATGCCTCTGGGAGGGTGAGTGGTGACATATCTGGCGTAGTTTTTCGGATGCTTGACCTTGGATGAAGGACACTACAAGAAACTACGGCACCAGGACTCCTGCACAAGAAAGTGGGCTACCGGAAGGCTACAAGGAAATAAAGCACAGAACACAGCTTCTTTTCCTGAATGCAGACCTCTACACGAAGCCTCAGGTAATAGCACCTGGGCATAAGTGAGGGAGGATATCAGGAAAAGGGGGCGCTGTGGGGTTAAAAAAAAAAAAAAAAACCTGAAAAGGGAACCGCACTTGGGTTTTTTGTTTGTCTCTTTTATTGCAGGTGCGGACAGGAGATGGAGGCCCAGGATGTGATAGCGTGGATGCGAAAGCAATGGGACCTGCAGATAGAGCTTGCCAAGCGCATCCAAGAGGAAAACGCTACACTCATGAGAGAGCAGCAAAAGCCGCTGCTGGACGCTGTGACAGCACTCCTAAAAGAACCACGAGAACCACGGATGGAGAATCCTATGGTTATACCAGGGTCCACAATGAACGCAAGTCATGCATTCTCTTTGGGACAATTGAGTCCAACCGATAACATTGACGATTTTATTGATGCATTTGAGCGTATTGGGCAGGCATTAAGATGGCCTGATAGTCAATGGGCTACGCGCTTTGCAGTTTCGCTGACAGGCGAAGCCCTGTCAGCCTACAAAGCCATGCCCGCCGCTCTTGCAGGCGACTATACCGAGATAAAGAAAGCGGTTAAAAGACAGGTTGGGACTGACGACCTCACATTATAGGAGGCTATTCAGGGAAGCCCGCCTGAAGCCTCAAGAAACTCCAAAGGCGTTACAACAACGTCTGAAAAATCTGGCTTGGAAATGGCTAAGTCCAGAAACTAAATCGATAGAAAGTATACTAGACACGGTAGTTTTAGAACAATTTGTACAAGCTGTGCCTAGAGAAATGAGAATGTACCTCACCTTGCAGGATTGCAGGACCACCGAGGAAGCAGCTAATTTGGCGGACCATTTTATGGAGGCCCAAATAGCTGACCCCTCGGAATGCAGCATACTGCAAGCTGCAGGTTTATGTGATAGTAAAAGGGAAAGATTCCCTATGGTGTAAAATATGCTATGACAAGTGTGAATGGTAGGAATGGTAACGATGAGAGTGTTTTTGTGCCCAGAGGGAATGTGTTTACACCCAAAGGTAAATGTTATCTGTGTGGGAAAATGGGGCATTTTAAAAGGGAATGTGCCAAAAGAACTGTCCTGATGTCTGGGGTGGATGAGCCAGTTCGGGATAAGTTTCTATTACATGCACAGGTGGAAGGGGTGGACACCTTGGCCCTGCTTGACTCGGGGGCCGACCAGAGTATGATTTCCCGCACACTCTGGGAGGCCATCGAGAGGCGCTGTTCGTCGCCCCCGAGTCAAGCAGAAAACCAGGTCAGAGTGAAGTGCATACACGGTACATTTGCATTTTACCCTCGCCGGAATCTCTCGGTAACTGCACTAAAGTTCAAGCAAGTAATGCCTTTAGCTATACTTCCCGCACTACCCCAAGACCTTATTTTAGGCAGGGATTGGGTACCCTTTTCTGAGAGACTAGTGGCAGGTTTGAATAACCGAGCCGGCTTGGTCTCGACCAGATCACAAGCCGGGACCTCAGGGATGGGAGAGACATCAGCTGGGGACAGGGGAGAACCTGGGGAAAGACTAGTACCCCAAGAGGAGGAGTCACGGGAAGAAGAAGCAGATATTCTTCCTACCCACGAGGACCTAATGAATGAACCCGTTGGGCAAGGGAGAAAGGCTAAGGCGAAGAGACGCCATGAGAGACAGTCTAGATCCCGGGGCAGAGCGGAATTGGAGGCAGGTGCAAGCCTACCCTGGGTACCCGCAGAGCTAGTGAGTAAATTTCCCTCCTTTCCTGCTGAGCAGCGGGCTGACCCAGCGCTCAAGAGAGCCTTCGAATGGGCCCAGGAGATCAGGCCCACATTGCCTAGGTTTTTCATGGACAATGGCATCCTGTATAGGGAAAGTGTAGACCAGGGGTCTCAAACACGCGGCCCGCTAAATGCCTTGATGCACGGATATGGCCCCAGCGTTAAATATCTGGAGCAAAGTTAAAGTAGCAATGGCCAGCAGCTTTAAGTGTGCTGGCCACCACTGCTGAAAATTTCCCCCCAAAGAAACTTAGAAAACAGACAACAGATAAAGACTATATGGCCTATCGAGTCTGCCCTTCCATATCAACTACTAAGCTTTACGGTTCCTTTTTTTCCTTTAGCAATCTTCTGTATTTGTCCCATGCTTCCTTGAATTCAGATTATAGTCCTTGTCTCTACTACCTCCACTGGGAGATACTTCCATTCATCTACTACTCTCTCTGTAAAGAAATATTTCTGTAAATTACTCCTGAGTCTATCCCCTTTCACCTTTAGCCTATGCCCCCTCATTGCAGAGCTTTATTTCAAAGAGGCTCTCCTACTGTACATTTATGCTACAGAGGTATTTAAATTTCTCCACCATCCCCCCACCTACCTCCATACCCATCTCTGGCCATACCCCACATCCATTCGTAATACCTGCCCTGTGCAACCCCCACACAATTATTTATTTAACAGTTTTTCTTTACCACTTTATCCTTCAATCTGAGCGTTTTACATTGAAACAGAACATTTACAGTAAACATCAACCCCATCCCCAGCATGTGCCATGTGCAATCCCATCTCTCTCACCAGTCCAATGGCAGCACCTCTAATCCCTTTCCCCCAAGCATCCATCACTCCCTACCATCTCTATCCCCCCATGAGACATACCTCTGCCCTTTCCCATTCCCCCCACCCCTAGCAACATCCATTTCTCCCACAAGAATGCTAATAGGAAGATAAAATTATTTATTTTCATGGTCCCTCCCCCTCCTCTGCTCCTCAGCACCTTATCCCCTCCACCCCTGTTTCCTGTGTTGATGTTGATGTTCTAGATGATGTCTCACTGCTCTCCGAGGAGCTGTTAAAGGCATCATCCACCACATCAGAGCATTGGGAAACCTCATGGAAGGTGGGAAGCAAAGGGGTTCCCCCTTCCATGAGGCATAGGTCCCAAAATGTGAGAATATGCATGTGGTGACTGGACAGATAGCAGCACTAAGGTGTTGGTGTTGGTAGTTGCAGATAGTAGCGGTGACCTCCTTTTTAGTCATCATGCAACAGGGACACCAGGGGCACAGATGGCACTGTGGTACAATCCAGAGGTGAAGGTGTGGCTATGATGTTTGCATGCTCATACCTTTGACCTAGGTAGAGGGAAGCTAGCAAGAAGAGGCGGCAGAGCATGCAGGGAAAGGAAGGACACCTGTAAGAATGTGTGCTAAATATAACTACTGTGTTCCTGGGAGGCTCTTGATGTGTCCAGGTCATCTAATGTTTGGAGCACCTGTTGCTACAGGTTGCTAAGGGGCTGAGGCTGGCCCTCTGGTCATTTCTCCATGATCTTCTTCATCTTCCTCTCTACCTCCCTCCACTTGCATTTCAGGCCCTCTGCATCTTGCTTGCAGTGATAGATGGCATTCCTGCACTAACAGATGCCCAGCCAGAATTTCTGTTTATGACTGTCACTCACATGGACATCTTCATGCACCTTATCCCCTTCACCCCTTTATTTTTCAGATATGTTAGTGAGAAGAGGAAGGGCAAAAGTGGTATTGACAGACTCAAGGGTGAAAGGGAGGAAAATGTAGAAGCTGATGAGGATAAAACAAAATTGTTTCTGTTCTGTGATAACAGATGAAGAACCAAGAGCAGGACCTCAAAAAACACCCAGAAACAGGAACAGGAGCAAGTGGCATCTTGAATGATTTTCAGAAGACTGTATTTGTGAGAAATTAGCTCAACTTAAAGTAGACAAAGCGATGGGACCGGATGGGATACACCCTAGAATACTGAGGGAACTTGTGGACGTTCTAGCAGCTCCACTGACTGACCTTTTCAATGCCTCATTGGAGTCGGAAGTAGTGCCAAAGGACTGAGAGAGGCACATGTGGTTCCTTTACAGAAAAGCGGAAGGATGTGGTTGAAAACTACAGGCCAGTTAGTTTAACTTCGGTGGTGAGAAAATTATTGGAGGAGCTGCTGAAAGAAAAAATAGTGAGGTTTCTGGAGTCCAGAGGATTACAGGATCCGAGGTGGCATGGATTCACCAGAGGCAAGTCTTGTCAGACAAATCTGATTGATTTCTTTGACTGGGTGACCAAGGAATTGGACCAGGGGAGAGACCTAGATGTGGTGTATTTAGATTTCAGTAAAGCCTTTGACACCATTCCTCACAGGCAACTTATAAACAAACTGAGCACCCTAGAGATGGACCCTAAAGTTACTGCTTGGGTTAGAAATTGGTTGAGTGAGAGGCGACAAAGGATACAGGTAAATGGAGCTCATTCTGAGGAGAGGGAGGTTACCAGTGGTGTGCCCCATGAATCTGTCCTTGGTCCAATTCTTTTTAACGGCTTTGTTAGTCATATAGCAGAAGGGCTATCAGGTAAGGTTTGCCTCTTTGTGGATGATACCAAAATCTGCAATAGAATAGACACCCAGGAAGGTGTAGATAACATGAGGAAGGATCTAGCTAAGCTTGAAGAATGGTCTAAAATTTGGCAGCTGAGATTTAATGTTAAAAGATGCAAGGTCATGCATTTTGGCTACAGAAATCCAAGGGAGCAATATAGTATAGGGCGGTGAAGTACTTTTTTCCACTAAAGAAGAGTAGGACCTAGGAGTGATTTGTCTGATGATCCTAAAGTAGCTAAACAGGTAGAAAAGGCGACAGCAAAAGCTAGCAGGATGCTTGGGTGCATAGGGAGAGGAATGGCCAGCAGAAAAAGGAGGTGATAGTGCCTCTGTATAAGTCTTTGGTGCGACCTAATTTGGAGTATTGTGTGCAATTCTGGAGACCGCACCTTCAAAAGGATATAAACAGGCTGGAGTCAGTACAGAGGATGACTACTAAAATAGTTAGTAGTCTTCATTATAAACTTAAGGATCTTAATATGTACACCTTAGAGGAAAGTCGGGATAGAGGTGATATGATTGAGACGTTTAAATACCTCCATGGCATAAATGCACAGGGGGAGAGCCTCTTTCGATTGAAAGCGAGCTCTGCTACGAGGGGTCATGGGACAAAGGTGAAAGGGGATAAATTCAGGAGTGATATGCAGAAATAATTCTTTATGGAAATAGTGGTGTTTCTGTGGAATAGTCTCCCAGTGGAGGTGGTAGAGATGAGAACACTATCTGAATTCAAAGAAGCATGGGACAAACAGAGAGGTTCTTGAAAGGAAAAATGGGGACTGTTGTAGTGGTTGATATGGAAGGACAGACTAGATAGAAAAAGACCACATGGCCTGTCGTCATGTTTCTATGGCTTAGGAACATTCTATGGTGCTTGAGGACCTCCCACAATAGAAGTTCCACCTCACCCCAATGCTTCTGTATCGTTCCATGGTACGACTGCACCTTAAATATTGTGTGCAAATCTGGTCACCATATCTTAAAAAGGATATAGCAGAATTAGAAAAGGTAGAGAGAAAAGCCACCGCCGTTCCCTCCGTTCCATTCACGCAAATTGCATGTCCCTTCCCTCCCTCTCCCAGGCCCACCTGGAGTCCACCCATTCCACAGCTTTTTATTTCCTTGGCCCGAGGCTCTGGAACTCGCTCCCTCCTCCCCCCGTTTTGAATCATCTCTCACTTCCTTCAAAGCAAAACTGAAAACGCACCTTTTCTGCTTAGCCTACAACCTACCCCTTCCCTTTCCCCTCTCTCTCCCCCTCCCCACTGATGTGCAGCCTTAATGCTTTCCTGTCCCACCCCCTTATCATCATAGCATTCCCCACCCCTTTTGTTAACTGTTGCTACCTGTCGTCCCGTCCCCTTCCTTCTTCTGTCCTTACCTTTTTCTCCTCTGTCCTGTTTCTAAAATTTAATGGTGTTCCTTTTCCTTCTCCTGCAGCTTTTTAAGTTTAATTTTTTAATTTCTTGATTTTTATTGTAAACCGCCCAGATACTCATGTTATGGGCAGTATAACAAGTTTTAATAAACATAAACACCAAAATATTAAAGGGGATGAAAAGGTTAGGGCTCTCAACTTGGAAAAACAAGACGGCTGAGGGGAGATATGATAGAGATCTATAAATTAATGAATGGAGTGGAACAGATAAATAGAGATCAGTTGTTTACTCCTTCAAAAAGTAGAAAGACTAGGGGACATGCAATGAAGCTACAATGTAGCCCATTTAGGAGAAATTATTTTTTTACTCAACATGTAAACTCTGGAATTTGTTACCAGAGGATGTAATAAAAGCTGTTAGTGTAGCTGGGTTTAAAAAAAGTTTGACAAGTTCCTGAAGGAAAATCCATAAATCATTATTAAAGAGGATCAGGGAATTCCACCGCTTACCGCAGGATAAGTAATATGGAATCTGTTTACCTTTTTGGGAACCTAACAGGTACTCGTGACCTGGATTGACTGCTGTTAGAAACAGGATACTTGGCTTGATGGATTTTGCTCTGACCCAATATGGCATATCTTATGTTTTTATAATACCCGGGCAGAAGTTACCCTTTCTTGTGAGCCACTTTTGTTTGGGTGCCGTGACTTGGTCAGAGACAGTACTAACCACAATCTTTCTAATATTGGGCCACATGAGCATGCTTCAGTTTTATAGATATATAGAGGGGTGGGAACTACACATCCCCAGTTTAGATTTGTGCCCTCCTGAAGTGAGCTGCAGGTGGGCATGTGTACAGGATCCAAATATGCATGATGGACATTTTAGGAATGGGGGATTCGTGCAGCAACCCTGCATATATCCCATTGCAAAAATAGCCAACTCATGAACAGCAAGTGGGAGGCTACAGTTCTGGCAAGGGTTCATATGCACAAGGGGGGGCTCTCTGTTTTTTGTGGAAACTTACACTAATAGATTAGCACATGGGGATAATCCCTTCATCAAATGTTGTTCTCACCAATCCGCATTCCTAGCAAATCCAGTAGTAATATATTTACTGACAGCAAACATTTTTTTGTTGGACCTTTTCTTTATTAGCATCCAGCAACTATGCTAAATCCTTTTGCCTTACGCTCCTCTGTTTGTGGACTGGTTTGTCATCTAGATATGCCATACCTTCTTGTTAGAAGGCAACACCCTTCACAATGAGGAGTTGTGTGCTTGGGGAGGAGGGAGAGGTGTTAAGTGAGACACTCAGTGTGTTGAAGTGTCAGATGCTAAATGCTAGCAATGGTTTCTCTGATTTTCCTGCGGGTGGCGAGATGCAACAGGGCAAATGGAACTGTAGGAAGCTTGGGAAGGAGGAGCGGGGAAGACCTTTTAGGTGGATTTTAACGATGTATCTAAATGTTCATCAGGGCCCCCACAGCCCATTTTATTGTGCAAATAGGAAGAAGGAGCCAGAGCTTTCACGTGCGTTTTAACTATAAAAAATATGCGCTCATTATGGTCCTCACAGCCCATTTTAATATGTACATAGGGTAGGAGGCCCGAGTCTCTGTATTGCTGCATATATGCTGTGTATTGTCACCCACTGTCACATGGACCT
This sequence comes from Ichthyophis bannanicus, assembly GCA_033557465.1. NCBI lineage: Eukaryota > Metazoa > Chordata > Amphibia > Gymnophiona > Ichthyophiidae > Ichthyophis > Ichthyophis bannanicus. The sequence continues at coordinate 228,566,169 of CM066043.1, read as the reverse complement.
GCAGTGTGGCTCTACTGTGTGCAGAACCTTAATAAACATACAACCTACACTGAGATCCCATGTCCCACCTCCCTTCCTAATATGTGCATATTGTCATAAGGTAGACAGCACAGACCCTGAAATATTAAGAAATAATAGGAAAGAAGAGCTTACCTGGCAGCCACAGGTGCAGTTGCAGCATTCACAATGCAGAGAGGCAGGGAAAAGGAAAACAAACTTTCCACATGGTTTTAGTGACGCAGTAAGAATTGAGGGTTCCAATCAGTCTCACCTGGACCCAGACTCACGTTCTACGTTAAATGAGCTGAGAGATAAAAACAGGTGGGAAATCCCACAGAGAGAGAAACGGAAGGGGAAGGAGGAGAAAGGAGAAGGGAAGCTGGAGCCTGGATTAGGGCTGGAGCAGGAGTTTGATTCTGAGGAGGAAAGCAGAGACCAAAGGAAGTCTGACTGCAGTTCCAGGCAGGCTTGGAGAGAAGGTGAGAACAGAACTCCCAAGCAGTTACAGAAAGACACGTTGCCTTGGAGAACCAGGGCTGAAGAAAGGCAGGCTGATAAACCCAGGAGAGCTAAGAAAGACAGTAGCAAAGTCTTCCCAGCCAGAGGGGTCCTCATACCGAGGCAAACAGTCCAGCCAACAGAAGGCAGAGGTCACGTCCAGGGAAGCTCACTGAAGGCAGGAAGTGAGTTTCCTTCAGCCAAGCACAGTAACCGGTGTTCCCAAAGAAGAGCAGGCTGCAGGGCAGAGAGAAAGCCTTGGCTAGAGGCAGAGGAGTGTGAAACCATCTTCTCCACAGGAAAAGATAAGTACCCTATCTTTTGTGAAGGGAGCGAAGGGGGTCTCCGTGGGAAAAGCCAGGCTTTCAACAAGCTAGTGAACTCTTATTGGCCTAAGCCGTGGGAAGAAATCCCCAGCACAGCTCCTGCTATCTGGGACATCCAAAAGCAGCTCCAACTTGCAGCAACTGAGGTTTCCCCAGGGCAAGACTCAGAGAGCAGCTTTACAGGGGCTCAGTGTCCCTACACAGGACCAGGTCCTGGCCCTATGCAGTGGGAGACCTATAGCACAGAAAACATCCCTGAGCCCATGGAATGTGCTTTATGTGTGGCTGATAACATAGACTCTCTCTGTTAAGGAAAGGAGCAAGAAAGAAAGTGTATTTTTGCACATTGGAAATGTGATGGACTTTTACTTGCTGGAAAGAAGCGTAATTATTATTTGTTAAGCATCCTCTACACCGGTGAAGCAACCGTTCTTTTATGTTGTCCTTATTCTATGACATCCACAAGGGAAAGGGAATAAAACCCAACCTTAATTTCACTCTGGTCACGACTACAGTGTCCTTATTTCCACAACTCAAGGCTATACCCGGGTCTAGGCAACCGCCTAGGACCGGCGTGGTCTCACAATATGCGATGCATAATATGTTGCCATTCCTCCTACGTCACGTCCTGATGAATCCCTTTGCACATACTGTGGGCACAGAAGCTGCCAGATGGGGGCGCAATAGCTGTGAGATGCTGCAGGGTGCATACAAGCCTTTTTCAAAAAAGGGGAAGCAGTAAACTTAGAGAGCATAAAATGAAACTGCAAAGGGGTAAACTTCAAAGCAACATCAGAGAATACTTTTTCACTGAAAGTGTGGTGAATGCTGGACTCCCTCCCAATGGAGTTGGTGGGGCAAAAATAGTGATGGAATTCAGAAGACTAGGGGACAGATACAGAGGATCCCTTTATAGCAAGAGGATGGAATCAAAACAAACTTAAAAATATTTTAGACTTCAACAAATAGATGGGGGCAACCTGTTTGGGTGTTGGGTGCAACCCTAAACAAAGGCATAGAAGGGGATTCTGCACGGAGAGGCAGCTACAGCCACTCTGGCCATGTTACTGGGCAGACTAGATGGACATACTGGTTGTCCTCTGCTGTTATATACTATGTTACTATGTTATCCACAGGACCCATGGCACAGGGTGCCCTGGGTAGGGACGCCAATGTACCTGCAGCCCTCTTGACATCAGGTACCTGTGTATCTAAGGAGCCAGTGCACACTATGCCCACAGTGCATTTCACTGCCTGCCCTAAGTTTCACACACAGAGTTATGCCCTACACATTTGCATGGGTGAAAACAGCGGCACCTACAACAGAGCTCCTGCGTTCCACTTTTGAATGACATCAATATCTACCACATATGAGCACCCTGACCTGTCTGCATCCAGTACACTGTTTCTCTATCCACGTGGCCTTCCTGTCCATGTGTTTTGTGACACCATGTCTTGTTGGGCACACCTTGGGCCCTCTCTTCAACATATGCCAGCATCTGTGCCGGGTTCTCTGTTGCATGCCATTATTGCAGACTGTGGCCTGGCTGCTATGGCAGTGCATATGGTGCCCCAGTGTGGCACTATGTTTCATGGATGTATGCTCTTGGCATGCATCTCTTGACCTCGCACATGGTATATGGCAACTCAGGGTCTGCTCTCTATGTATAACATCTTTGCCACATATACGATGACTTACTTTGCTGCAGCTCCTGCTGGAGGTAGACAAACAACACTTGACAACAGATTTGTTCAAAGGTTTTGCTTCCAGAACGATAGACAGCTTTAAGTTGAACACAAATATAATTTCAGATTGACTGTATCACGTAGGCATTCGGAGAAACATAAAAGTAAATTTTGATTGAATTTAGTATGTTTAATTGCACAATGATGCTGACATATTGCACTAGTTCACCTGAGCTAAAAAGGTTTTGCTCCTGATTCATTTGTACTCAGCATCTGATGCTTCTCGTCTCAGTGTCCAACAATAGTCGGCCAGCATTGATGGGTTCCAGTTGCCCTGAAACTGCTTTTCCATCGTCACAACGTCCTGGTGAAACCTTTCACCATGTTTGTCGCTGACTGCACCAAGATTAGCAGGGAAGAAATCCAAGTGTGAATGCCAAAAAATAAATCTTCAGCAACATGTTGCATGCATTTTATGGTTTTGTATGTTTGAAGCAAGTTGTCAACCTGCTGGACATGGTTTGGTGCCTTGCAATTGCTAAGAAAATTCTCAACATCCCTGAACACCTTCCTTTTGATTTTCTCATGCCCCTCTAGCAGATCTTCGAACTTGTGGCCCCACAAAAATGCCTTCCTTAATCTTGGCATCAGTTATTCTTAGAAACATCTGTCTCAAATATCGAAATCCTTCACCTTTGTTCATCGCTTTCACAAAGCTTTTCATCAGCCCAAGTTTTATGTGAAGAGGAAGCAATAATATCTTAATTATGTCGTCAAGTGGCTCATGTGTCACATTTTTCTGTCCTGGAACCAAAAGCTTATGGAGCAACCAGTTCTTTTTAATGTAATGAGACTCTCTAGCATGGAAATCCCATTCGCAAATGAAACAGTACTTGGTATACCCGAGCTGAATTCCTAGTAGAAATGCCATTACTTTTAGATCACCACAGATGTTCCAGTTGTAGTTGTTCTGTGTTTCAAAACAGTTCTATGTTTTTGCAGGTTTCTTTCATGCATGCTGCATAGGTATTTAAGTGTGGACATTGCCATTGTGTAACAAAACAGCTTTCGGGCTTAACAATGACGAATCGATAAAAAAGGCACCATTATTGTGAGCCATGCTCACAACCCAAAGCCATGAATAACCCATCAATGTTAGTACAGAAACAGAGGTTGTCAACCTGCACAAAGAAATTTTTCATATATTCTTGGCGGGTCCGAAAGACAGAATTTTTTACACCTGGTGACAGCAAACCCTATCCTTGCAGCCTTGAACCAAGTAGTTCAGCTTTTGTTTTTGACAAACTTAAGGCCCTTACCAGGTCATTCAATTCTGACTGTGTTATCAGATGAGACATACTGGACATAAACAGTTCAAAATCTGGATCCATGTTGTTTTCCACATCTGGTTGGTGTATTGTGGCATCATTGTCTGCCACATCTAGGCTCCATGACTCTGGTGGCTTCAGTACTGGCCTATTGTCATCATGTGGCACTGGTCTCATGGCTGAAGGAAGACTGGGGTATTCAATAGACTTCTTATTTTTAGCAGAGAAACCAGATGCATTGGTCAGACAGAAATAACACATGATCCTTCTGTTCTCACCATATCATCAGGACTGCAAATGGTATTGACTTCGGAGTACCACTGAGCTAAGCTCTGAGATGGAAAGCACATGTTGCATAGCAAATCTGAGGAGCCCAGGATTTGTCTTGACTGAAACTTTACAACTGAAGTAGAGCTCATAAACTGAAGTAGCGCTCATATGCTTTCTTAAGAAGTGCAGTCATGCTGTGTCTTTCAGGCTTAAGCGTATACTCACCATAAATGTAACAGAATGTATCGCGGCTGTTGTGACATTGACAAAACATTTCTGCTGTAATGAATCATCATTTAGACAAGAAGCTTACATGTAAATGCTATTGTTAAGTACACAAACTGATATCAACGTCATGCATAACATCTGTGTATGAAAGCTGCTTTTTTAGCCTGTACTGCAGCATCCATCCTGACTAAACATGCCCATGCATTCCTGAGCGGTAGCATTTCCATTGCACATTGTGAGCCTGAACTTAGTGCATGCCTGGATTAAACAAAACAGCTTATTTTCTAGGCAACATATGAGTAGACCTATGCGAGGAAATCACAAGAATAGACAATTGCAAAAAACAATTGTGCATGATAGGAAAATTCCAAGATGACATTCGTGATCAGCAATCCAAAATCCATAAGATGCACCCAAAAGTGTTCAGAAAGCAAAATCTTCATTGTCCAGTGAATCGGAGCTGTGTCCTTCACATGGCCCTGTATTGCATCTTCAATGATTCCAAGTTGCAAAATATATGGAAGATATGTTAGGGATATGTGGAGAGCCCATGCTCAGGATTACACTCATTTCACTGCCATTCTCCCATGTCATCCTCCTGAACTCTCTCCCTCAGTAGCCTTTCTGTTGAGATTTTGCCTTATGCAGGTATACAGGAACTGTGGCATGTGGCCATTGGAAGTGCCGTAATAAGATTTACAGGGCACACCTGCCATCTCTACCTTCTAACATTTTGGTTCTCATCAAAACCCATATGCTTTGCTGATGGGTGTCATCTGTGGTTGTGTGGTGCTATCTGGCCATGGTGACCTGCATTTCATCTGCTGTGACTCTGTGGGCCAGCTCTTTTTGGCTTAGGTTAGCAACAATTCAAATACCCACCCTCACAGTTTGATACTTCTAGGCAACTGAGAGGCCAAAGGTTGCATTCCCAAAGAAATTCTGCCACATCACTATTGAGACATATTAACTCAGCAGTTTGAGGAGGAATGCAGTCATTAGTTCTGAGGATACAGTTGTGGTCAACATTATTGGCACCCTTCCATTTTAGGTTTGTTGTGTACAATATCTTGATAAATAATTGGCAATATTCTAACTGTATGTCATCATAATATTTTAATAGTATGTTCAAAGGTATACAACAAAAAAAAGATGTCTGTGCAACTTAGACGTAGTAATTTCTGAGAAAAAAAAACAAAAAATATGACCTGGACAGGATTAATGGCACCCTTCACCAATATTTTGTTGCATAACCGTTGGCAGTAATGACATCCTCCAAATGTTTCTTGTAGACAAGTATCTGCTGGTAGTTTCTCCCACTCTTCAACTGCGATTTGTTTCAGCTCATGAATGTTTCCAGGTTTCCTTCTACCAAGGGCAGATTTTTCAGCTCTTTCCAAAGGTTCTCAATTAGATTGAGATCATTTGTTCCTTTTTAATCATTCTTCTGTACTTTTGGAAGTATGTTTTGGGTCATTTCCCTGCTGGAGGACCAATTACCTTTGACCTCGACCTAGCTTTCTGACACTAGACAGCGTATTTCGCTCCAAAATAACTTGCTTCATGATTTCTTAGAATGTTCAAGGCCTCCAGGTCTTGAGACAGCAAAACAGCCCCACAACATTATGGAGCCTCCACCATATTTAACTGTAGGAAGGGTGTTTATAAGCTTCATTTTTTTGCCTGTAAATGTATCACTGGTCTGCATTGCCAAAGAACTCAAGTTTGGTTTAATCTATCTACGGAACATTTTCCCAGAAGGATTGTGGTTTCTCAAGGTGGGTTTGGATAAAGATATGGTGTGCCTTTTTATGTCTGTCTCTGAGCAGTGGGTCCAACTTGGCTTTTGCCCATGAAGTCCTTCTTTATTTAGTATATGGGGTGGGTTGAAACCACCACTCCAGATTGCTCCAGGTCAGCCTTGAGCTTTTTGAATGTTGTACGTGGTATTTTTCCAACAGTTTGCACTAACCTTCAAAGACTTCTTGGATTCATTTTTCTCTTCCCACCACATCCTGGGAGGTTCTTGACAGTTCCATGTGCAGAAAACATCTTGATTACATTGCAAACTGTAAATGCAGGAACCCCAAGGTCTTTGGAGATGGCCTTGTACCCCTTTGAAGTTTGATGTTTGGTGATAATGGTTTTTCTGATGATCTCGGGCAGCTCTCTTATCTTTACCATTGTGAAAATGGAACAGGGAGTGAATTGGCCATTTTAAACATTACAGCCATCATTCATTGATTCAAGTGAAGTCAAAGGAACTGACAATTGATCACAGGTGCATCTAATTGTACTGCAATAGGAATGTGGTTCTTCTGATCAAGACTGATTTGAATTGTTTATAAGGGTGCAAATAATCATGTTCTGGCAATGTCCCAGTTTTTATAATATTTCCTTTTTAAATTGGGCTGGTTTTATGTGTCAAATATGTGTGCATATATAGTCCAAAGCCATTTCACTGGCCACTTTTTTTTTAGGAGATATTGGACATTAAGGGGTTGAACTGCAAGGGTGCCAATAATGTTGACCACAACTGTAAATAGACTTCAATTTTCAGCGTTGGAAATCTATTAACATTAAATGAAGAAAAACCTGAAGCAAAAAATTACTTTGTTTTCTGTGTCCACAAGGAAGAAGTCAAAACGGAAGGTACAGCCAGTTATAAATTTAGATTATTGTATCTGGAAACTTTAAGACACTGGGGTCTAGCTCTAGGCAGTGGCAGACCTAAACCAATTTATTAATGCCGTTTCATTCCCTTATGATTATTTTATACTGTAAGTCACATATGCTTAATTTCTTGATTTCCAGTGGAAAAAGAATTAACCCACATACAGTGTTGCACTTTGGATGACTAAGCCAGGTATACTTAACCCCTGACTTATCAGAGATGTAAAAAATTAGCAACCTTAATGAAATGCGGGGCATTTCAAAATCAAACCAATATTTTTCCCAGATTTTCTTTGGAAAATTAAAAAAAAAACAACACCTTATCACCAAGTGAATAAAAATTTAAACACAAATATAAAATCATGACATTGCTGAAAGTGCTCATGTAGTGTGCTAAGTACCCCCAAAAGGGCAAAATTCTTTCTTGGGCTAATTTAGAAGTGTCCCCAGCCTACTTTCTCTGCCCGCTTCAGGGGCAAAGACTCATTCTGTACAGACCAATTCAAATACAGATGTAAGGTCAATGAGGGTTTCATGTTTACCTACAGAAACAGAAGAATAAGATATTTAGGGGCATGCTTACTAAAGTGCGGGCTTTAGCGTATGTCAAGTGTGCTGTCAAAAAAGTACCGTTTGCTGAAAAAGCAGCCGAGCTAAAACACCACGCTATTCGAGGAATTCAGGACGAGGCAGAGAATAGGTGGTACTTGGGTGGAGTGTCTGCATTGCGGGTAGTGCGAGTGTTATTGGCATCCTCAATGGATGGCATTAATTGCACCCATGCTGTTCGCACCAGAGACCATGAACACAGGGCTGGCACGATACCCCCCATGCCTGACATGCCTCTATTTACTAGTGCAGGTCATGCGCCACTCCCATGCCCATTTTCAATACCAAACCTGCGCTCGCGGCTCACCTTTCACTAAACATGCCCCTTATTGTTCAGAACACTCATTTTGCTGACATACCATGTAATATATTTCAAATTTACAATACGTTCTTTTTCTTTTAAGAGAGATGAAGGCACATTTTAGATAGCACGCAGAGATCAGAATTCAGATGTCGGGATGCAATGCACACAATTCCGGCTGTAGTTCAAATATATTTATTTATTTATTTATTTATCTGGATTAGGTGCTTGCATGAGTCTTTTATAAAACACATACCAAAGCTTAGTCTTAGGTGGGAGAAGTCAAAGACTGATTCTTGGAGTGGCAGAAAGTGCAAATCTTTGTGCGTACATCTTATGACCTGCTCAGCTGATGGAAGAGTCCTTGCACATCTCTTTGATGGGTTAGGCCAGGTCTCACCAGGCTGGCTGAGCAAATCAGGAGACAGCTTTCATGAGGTAGTCGCGTGGGGAGTAGCGTCCATGATGACAGATGGGATGCAGCTGAGTCCAAAGCAGGTCCCAATACTGGCTTTTTTAATTTATTCATTTAAAAAGCTTTTATATACCGCCTCTTCCAGAGATCAGTGGCGGTTTAGATATAACATAAGAATGAACTTTTACATTGAACAATGATCAACTTACATAACTAACAGTTTATAACATACTTTAACTATGTACAGTTGGGTGGGCCAGGGGGCGATGGTGTGGGACAGGAAGGTAATGGGTCTTGCCTGTCTATGAGTTGATGTAGATAGAGGAAAGGGACTAGCTATTTAGGTTATATAGTGGTGTTGACTGTCGGAGGAGGAACCATAATATTTGAAAAATAGATGGGTTTTTAGCTTTTTGGAATGATTGTAAGTCCTTTATTGCTCTTAAATTGGGAGCTCATTCCAGAGTGCTGGAGCAATGTATGTAAAGGCTCTAGTGCTGGTGGTGTGATTTGGGGTTTCGAATGTGGATAGGTATTGTATATGTATTTTGTGAGTGGTTTCTTCTGGTTCTTGTGTTTTTGGATAGACTGATGAGGGAATTAAGGCGCCTCCAGCCCCCGATTAGCATCATCGAGGGAGAGCGGGAAGGTAAGCTCCTCCCCATTCCCCTCCGACAAGGCCAATCGGGCCCGACGATCACCCCAGCACCGGACAATTTAAAAGGAGCTTCACTCCGGCAGCACAGCCTCTTCACCGTGCCTCCAGCCCCCGATCGGCTCCCCTCCGACAAGGCCGATTGTGGCCCTCTTCTTACCAATTAATCACCATTCTCCAGGCATGCACGCACCTGGCGTGCCTGTGCCTGAGGGCCTTACCAGAGGGCCCTTTGGCGTGGCCCTTAGGCGGAAACCAAGGCGCTTTAGCGCGATGCTCCCACACACATTGCTGCCTGACCCTAACCAACCTTCTTACGAAGTAAGCACCCCACTGCTACTGCTACCCACAGTGCTACCCGCCGCCAAATGATTCCACTGCTACCCTTTGCTCCCTCATTACCTCTACCCTTAAACCTGCAACTAATCCTGCATTGCGCTGATCTGGCTACCCACTGCCTGCACTGAACTAGTTCCCATTGCTGCACTCTACTGCCTACCCACTGCCTGCACTGAACTGGTTACTGAACTAGTTACCCATTGTTTACACTGAACTGGTTACCCATTGCTTCCACTAAACCTTGCTGCACTGGCCTCAGTCCCTCTACTACTCTTACCTCACCTTACCCTTACCGCAACCCATGTGCATAGTGCACAATTCCCACTTGTAACCCATCATATACTGCATATTATTTAAAACCATAAAATCCGTAGCCTTCTCACCCCCTGCAAGTTATCTCACGCTGCTTAGCTCCCACTCCTCTGCTATGGCCCCACATCACATTGTCCTCTTCCTCATACTCCCCAACTGCATCCCCTCCTACCAACATCCTCACTCCTCTCCCCCCTACTCTCCCTCCACTTTCCTCCCCTCTCCCTCCATTCTGTCTCCTAACCTAGCATCTGCCCTTGAGCTACATCTTCCCCTCCCCCTTATTCAACCAGTCCCTCTCTCATTAAGGCAACCCCACCCTCGCTTCCGCCGTACTGCCTCCACCTTACCCTGCTCTCTACTACTGCCTCCACCTTACCTCGCTCTCTATTACTCCTTCTCCTTCTTTCATCAGGTAATATCAACCCCAACTCTGGTCCCCCTCAATTTCTTTCTCATTCTAAGAGATCTCATTCAATTTCTTTCTCATCCTCACTAACAGAGCTCATCTACACCAGTTCACCAAATAGATCCAGAAGATCTACTGCAATTAATACACTAACAACTCCGAAGGCATTAACAAAATGCACCATGGCAACAGCAAACAGGGCCTTCAGATTCTGTGCTCCAAGATGCTGGAACGCATTACCACCTAATATCCGGGCAATCTCTAACTTACCCCAGTTTAGAAAGGCACTCAAACATCACCTCTTCCTCAAACACTACCCAGACAACAATGTGTCAAGACGACCCCCCCAATGAATGCAGCTACACCAACATTCCCAGTTATCTACACCAACATTCCCAGCAAGCTATCCATGACTATTGAACTCTGTGTAGCATGTGATGTTGTGACGCCTGTATGTATATAGTTACCCCTAAGTTATCCAGGTTTCATGTCCCTGTTCTCTGTAAACACAGAACGGCTTGTTGTTCTGATGATTTCGTTGTATGTAAACGGCACTGATGCCGAATAGCGCGGTATAGAAGAAAATGTAAATAAATAAAGAAGAGCTCCTCACGCACCTTATCTAATCTCATCCATATCCCTCTCCTCCCTCTTTCTGCCCCCCCTCACTTAGGCCCCAATTCCTCAACCAGAGATATTGACCTCAACCCCAACCCTATCCCCTCTACAGTTCTGTCTCACTCTAAAAAGAAATCCTCACATGCCCTATCTGATATCATCAATATTCCCCTTCATTCCCTTTCACTTCCCCTCCCCTCATGCCCCTCCTGGAGGGCACACTCATCCAGACACCCACCCATACCCTGGTCCCTCCAGACCTCTATATTACTCTGGCAATAGATCGTCACATAACAGCCCCCCTAGACCGCTGCCTCACTGTGAAAAGAAGTCCTCACATAACTTATCCAACCTTATCTATATCCCTCTCCTTTCCCCCTAACTCTTCTCCTCCTCTTCCCCCTTTCTCAGTCTCCGTGGATGGATCTATGATCCTTCCTGTTCCCTCGGCCCGTAATCTGGGGGTCATCTTTGACACCTCTCTCTCCTTCTCCACACATATCCAGCATGTTGCTAAAACCTGCTGCTTCTTTCTCTACAACATTAGCAAAATCCGCCCCTTCCTGTCGGAACACACCACCAAAACACTTATCCACTCCTTAATCTCCTCTTGCCTCGACTACTGTAACCTACTCCTTGCTGGTCTTCCTGTGAGCCATCTCCTCCCCCTTCAATCCATACAAAATTATACTGCTCGACTAATCTTCCGCCAGTCCCGCCATGCCCACATTACTCCTCTTCTCAAATCACTTCATTGGCTCCCCATCCAATTCCGCATCCAATTCAAACTTCTTCTACTCACCTATAGGTGCATTCACTCTACGGCCCCTCAATACCTTTCATCTGTTATCTCTCCCCACATCCCAGTTCGGGAACTTCGCTCTGCTAACAAATTACTTCTATCTAGGCCTTTCACTCGTACCGCCAACACCCGACTTCGCTCCTTTCACCTTGCTGCACCCTATGCCTGGAACAGCTTACCTGTGTCTATACGTGAGGCACCCTCCCTAGCCCTCTTCAAATCCAGGTTAAAAACCCATCTCTTCACTGTCGCATTCAGATCCTGACTTCTATCCCTCATCTCAACCTAACCCCATCATTTTCATGACCAAACTGTAAAACCCATCAAATTGATTAATGTTTGTACTGTCTTGATTAATGTTTGTACTGTCTTGACTAGACTGTAAGCTCGGACGAGCAGGGACTGTCTCTTGTATGTATGTTTGTACAGCGCTGCGTGTGTGGCACTATATAAGTGTTTAATAGTAGTAGTAGTATTTTAGAAAAGGCTCTGCTAAACATGGAGCCTGTTCTAAAATAGCGCAAGAGAGATGTGTATTTGCCGATTCATGAAGAGGGAGGCGCTATTTTGCAAATCTACTGTATATGTGGGAAAAAGCAATGGTGGAAACTCTTGAGGAAATTAAAAGTAATGGGACAGGAGGCAGTGTACTATTGTGGATCAGGAACTGGTTAAAAGATAGAAAGTAGAGAGTAGGGCTAAGTGACCAATTTTCTCAGTGGAGAAAGGTGAGCAGTGGAGTACCTCAGGGATCTGTCCTGGTTCCGCTGATTTTTAACATTTTATAAGTGATCAGGAAATGAGAATATTGAGTGAGGTGATCAAATTTGCAGATGGTACAAAAATATTCAAAGTCGTTAAAACACAAGAGGATTGTGAAAATTGCAAGAGGACTTTGAAAAACTGGGATACTGGGCATCCAAATGGCAGATGAAATTAAATGTGGACAAGCGCAAAGTTATGCATGTGGAGGCACATTCTATAATATGCACCCTGGTCTCTGTGCGTCGATCTGAACCGGACGCACAGAGATAGATGCGATTCTGATCCCATAGGGCACATCTAGCTCCCGTGGGATCAGAATCGTGTCTAAGCCTGTACATGCAGGCCGGGACCTAATTCTGGTCAGTCTGCACATACAGGCACCTGCCTGGCTAACTCAGTTGGACTCTTGAATGGAGCCATTCAGGAGCTGCGATCCCCGGCCGCCAACGACTTATTCCTTTCCCCACAGCCCGAGCCCTGATCTGGTCTCCCATGGCCAAGGTCAGGCTGCAGGGAATCTCCTGCACCCCCTCCACCTTTTGCCACTGTTCCAGCCTGCCATCCCCTGATGTCTAGGGGAACTTATTCCACCTCAAAGGTGTAACAGGTTTCCCATCTAGTCTGCTGGCCCCAGACGTACAGGGCCGACATTAGAATCGGCCCTGTATGTCCAGGGCCGCAGACAGCCCACTGCCCGCCCTAACTCTGCCTCCGCCCCATCCAGCCTAACCACCCCCCATACAAACTCCTTGTTCATATGGGGAGGCTTCTTGGGGATGGGAAGAGTGGACAAATAGTGGGGATGGACGTCCTCACTATTCGTGGTTCAGAATAGACCCCTTAGGGAAGAGCAACCCAAACTATAGTTACACGATGCAAGGTTCCACGTAAGGAACCATCACCTAGAAAAAGGATTTAGGCATTATTGTGGATAATACGTTGAAACCCTCTGTCCAATGTGCATCTGTGTTTAGGAAAGCAAATGGAATGCTAGGAATCATAAGGAAAGAATTAGAAAATAAAAAAAAGGATATTATAATGCCAATGTATAGTTTTAAGATGCACCCACACCTTGAGTATTGTGTGCAATACTGGTCACCATATCATAAAGCGTATAGCAGAATTAGAAAAGGTACAGAGAAGAGCCACCAAAATGGTAAAGAGGATGGAAGATACCCCTATGAGGAAAGGCTTAAAAGGTTAGGGCTCTTTAACTTGCATAAGAGATGGTTGAGGACAGATACGGTAAAGGTCTATAAAACAATGAATGGAATGGAAAGGGTAAACATAGATCTTTTTTTTTTTACTCCTTCAAGATGTAGAAAGACTAGGGGACAAGCAATGAAACTACAACATGGCACATTTAAGACTAAAAAACTGAGAAAATCAATGGAAAGCAAGGCAAGATGGTGGCAGGAAGTGGATCGTTGGCGGTGGCTCCACAGTAAGGCTTGGTGTTTCAGCGGCAAATTCTGCCTTAGTTTGTAATGGTCATCAAAAAACAAAACCAAACCCAAAAGTAAATATCCCCCTAATTTATCAATATTCTTTTTTTCGGAGAAGACTGGAGGTGACTGAAATGTGATCCAGTCACACCAGGCAGCCTTATCCCTTTTAATTAATTTTATGCTAAAAACGTTGTACTTAGCTTGCAAGCTAAGTACAACGTTTTTAGCATAAAATTAATTAAAAGGGATAAGGCTGCCTGGTATGACTGGATCACATTTCAGTCGCCTCCAGTCTTCTCCGACAAAAAGAATATTGATAAATTAGGGGGATATTTACTTTTGGGTTTGGTTTTGTTTTTTGATGACTGCTTATATTTAACTGGACCAAGGATTGATTTTTTGGGTATTAGTTTGTAATGGGGCAGAGGAAAAGAAAGCAAGCGGGATTACCTGGTGATTTCTCGTTACCTCCTGTCGCTGGCCAGAAGACCTTGGATCTCTGTGGGTTTGCAGCTGTCGGGTCTGGAGTGGTGTTCTTCACCTGCACAGCATGAGGAGTTGTTGGCTGTGCTGGGCGCATCAGGGCTGAGTCTCTCACCGGATCAGCGTGCATCCCTGATTCAGCCAGGAAGCGTGTCATCAGCCGATGGCATGTTCCCTCTATCCTCGCCCGGTCTGCTGGTGAGCACACCGGTATCTGGGGGTGAGGGACGATTGCTGGACGCTTCAGATTCACACTACGGAATGCAGAGGCAGTTGGAGGGAGATGCTGCAGTAGACCCATTTTCTCCCACGGTGGATCCGCAGTTGTCGGGGTCTGGAGGAGTGCTGCTGGTGGTACGTCAAACCCGCTGTTATAATGCTGGACGCACTGTGGGATGCCATATTGGCCCTGACTACTTCTCTAACAGCTGTTGTAGGTACAGTAAGTTCTGAACTTTCTAACATGAAATTGGTGATATCAGAGGCTTCCAGGGGCCAAGAGTTACAGGCTGGCACTTATCACAGGTGAAAGAAGATTTGAGTCGCCTTCGTGAGGAGCATGTGGTTCTGATGAAGGAAAGATCAGCATTGGCTCAAAAGACTGAGCAATTAGAGAACCAAGCACGAAGGAATAATCTTCGTTTATTGAACTTTCCAAGGTCTCCTCTCATGTCCCCACTGAAAATGGTGAGGAAATATTTTGGTGAGGTGCTCAAGATTCCACAGGAGCACCTGCCTCCCCTGACCAGGGTTCAATATTTCTCTGTTAATACCTCGGGAGCTCTGAGAGATTGCTTGGAGGTCCCACTGTGCAGTGTTGGGGACTTGACCAGCTTCCTGGAAAGCTCTTTAGAAGTGATAACGAAGCTATCTACTATGCTTGTTACCCTAGCACTGGAATCCGATAAGGTTTTGATTCTTCGGTCTTTTTTCAGGAACATTAATGAGAAGTTTCTGGGTTCACAAGTTCGTATATTTCCTGATTTTTCTTGGGCTACCCAGTTAAGGAGGAAGGAATTCCTGGCTTATCAGGCCAGGTCCATCTCCCTGGGGGCTACTTTTGTGTTAAAATTTCCTTCTCATTGTTATATTTCCTATCAAGGAAAGAATTTTCTCTTTTTGAGCCCAAGCAGCTTCTTGAGTTCCTTAATGCAAGGGAAGAGATTAAGGTTGATATGATTGCCCATACAGCTGATACATAAGTCTTAACCTGCCTTTATTTAATATTTCTTTAGCAAGGGCCTCATTATGATCGGGACTGGATTGTAATTTGGGGTCTTGTTGTATAAAATGATTTCCTGTTGCCTCCTTCATGTTTCCTTTTTGATTACTTTTGTGGACTAATATTTGGTATATGATGTTTTTCCTTTTAGCTATTTCTGTATTTGTATAATTTGGTTATTCCATATTTCTTGGTTCATTCATGTGAATGCTTGAGTGTTCTTGTATAAATCCCAATAAAGATTAAATAATTATAAAAACTGAGAAAATATGTTTTCACTCAATGCATTTACAAAACTCTGAAATTCATTACAGGAGGTTGTAGTAAAAGCTGTTAATGTAGTTGGGTTTAAAAAAGGTTTAGACAAGTTCCTGGAGGAAAAGTCCAGAAATCATTATTAAAAAGGACCAGGGAAATCCTCTGCTTACCATGGGATAAGCAACATGGAATCTATGTAAATTTTTGGGAACTCAAATATTTGTGCCCTGAATTGGCCCCTGTTGGATACAGGATATTGGGCTTGATGGACCTTAGTCTACCCAGTATGGCATTTCTTATGTTCCACACAAGAAGGTTTTGGAAACTTATCTGTTTAAAAAGGCAAACTCTGATTTTTGTTCGGTAAACGTTGGTGGGTTTCTTTTTTTGGTCATTTTTAGGAAAGGTCTTGTATTTTTGCTTTTCTCGAGTTTGTGTAATTTACTATATGTGTATTTTTTTATAATCACTTAGAATGAGCTTTTATAGGTGGACTACATCCTGTTAATAAATAAAGAAACAAATAAATAAATAAATAGATAAATAAGTCAGGGTGGGTAGGAAATAATCTAATGGAGGGAACCAACTATGGGCTTCCCTAGGGATAAGCGGTATTTTTTATTCTGTTGAATGTTCATATTCATCCTCTTTGCATATTTTGTACAATTGTGGGGTGATAACTTCATGAAGATGATAAGTTTATTATTCTCCTTCAAATTAGTGTAAACAATAAGGGGTTTGTAAATATGGCAGGGATGTTTATCTGCCGAAGATGTCCCCAACCGTATTCTGAAATGCTGCTGATGTTCATTTCCACGGCGCTAGAATGAGGATCTCAGAATGTGGATGGGAGGGGGTGGAATCGGGGCATGGTCAGCCACGGAGACATATAAAGCATATTCAGGAAAGGCCCATGTATGTTTTAAGTGTTTCCCACAGATGTCCATGTTATTCCTGCAAAAACGTGGAATAAGGGTGAGACTTAAAAAATAATCTGCTCTGCTCTTCAATGCTTCCCATGCTCAAGAATGGTTGTGATGACTGCAGTCTGGGAGTGTGGTAGGCGAAGGCCTATGATCCATGGTGTCTGAAATGAGCAGAGAGGCATGAGTAGCTTGACCTGTAAATGAAGCATGTGGAGAGGCCCAAATGAATTACATATTCCCCTAAATGCTGCTACCATAGAATCAAAACTTAACTGAGTATAATTTAGTATAGCTAAGCAGAATCGAAACGTAGAAAATATAGAAAAACAAGTTTAATTGGTATTGATAAGTGAGCACAGCTTCTATGGAATTAATTAACACTGCTGAAAGAAAAGTTACAGTGCCCTGCTTTCCCACATGTTCTAGCTAGCTAAGTGACCTTGGAGGAGAGAAGTATCAAAGTTGGAAGAACTGACCATTGTAAATGGGACTAGAAGGGGGGTAAGCAGGTGCTGAGCCCAGACCAAAGTCCTAATTGGATGACTACGTAATGTTACCGGGACCAATAGATGGGGTGAAAGGGGTTACCGGGACCAATGAGAAGTTTGCCTATACCTAGAATGGACAAGAAAAGTATATAAGTTGTTGTTTTACTAACAGCCATTGCTCAGCCATTTTGAATTTGATTCTTCTTGAGACTTGTGCACAAATAAATGATTTGGACCTTCTGAACAGACTCCTGGTATCATTGGTTTGTCTGCGCTCTGCTGCTACATATTCTTGGTGCGTTGGCCGGGAAGGTGTGGTAATAGAGGGTATATAGGGCAATATACCACGACTTTCCGCCTCTACAGGTTTGGTCCTGCCGGGATCGTGCCCTCCCGACGTGGGCTCACTCTCTGGCGCCACCGGTCCCTTGTATCGGAGGGAGCTGGCCGGACCTTGGCGGGTGCCGAGCCCGGTTGGAACCAACACCTCGAACCCGTGAGGGGAGTCCGAGGTCCAACTCATGCGCTT
The DNA here is from genome assembly GCA_033557465.1 of Ichthyophis bannanicus. NCBI lineage: Eukaryota > Metazoa > Chordata > Amphibia > Gymnophiona > Ichthyophiidae > Ichthyophis > Ichthyophis bannanicus. The sequence goes on along the minus strand of CM066043.1, from coordinate 228,548,581 downwards.
GCTTGGGAATTAGGACCGGATCCGGTGAGTATAGATTTTGATATGTCTAGACAGATGAGTCAGAGCAGTACTGCTGTTTGAAACTTGGATTTTGTAACTTTGGAATTTGGAATTTGGTAAGAGAGCTTGATCACCTCTCAAGACGGTCCGACTAACCCTGCATGAGTATACGCAAGGTGAAACTATCGTCTTTTTGAACCTTGCATGAGTATACGCAAGGAGAAACTAGAACCCTGCATGAGTATATGCAAGGTCTTTTGATTTTGGAATTTGATATAGCCTAGTCAGCTGAGACAGGATTGGGCTATTTTTGGGATACGTTGCTAGCATGATTGTGTGAATGAAGTGTGAATGAGAGGTCTTGCAACACAGACCAAGCGAAGGCGGACTCCTGAGTAACGCATTTTCTGGCCGGGCGACCACGTCCAGATCATAAAAAGGAGGAAGCGACCGTCGTCTTGTCTTGTTATTTGTTTCCCTTAAATGTTTCTAGGGCCGTGAGGACCCCTTACCCACGGTCCGACTTCCTTTTCCCTTCTGTCTGTTGTTGCGCGCACACATCAAAATGGGAGGGGCGGAGTCTACTAGGAACACTCCGTTAGAATGTATGATCAAACATTTTTGTAAAGGATATTCAGGAGATTATGGAGTAAAACTGACTGCCTCACGATTACAGCTTTTGTGTACTAGGGAGTGGCCCGTCATAGACCCCATGTGGCCTCGAAATGGAACATTTAACCTAGGAATTATTCAGTCAGTTCATCGGAAGGTGCGAATAGCGCACCCCGATCAGTATCCCTATATAGATTCTTGATTAAGTATTTGCGAAGATCCGCCCTCTTGGGCGAAGCGCTGTTATGAGGAGCAGTGCAGAATAATGTTAGCATTAACAGATCAGACCCAGAAAACAGGGACAGCTAAGAAACCTAGCAAGAAACCTGTTCTTGTAGACCCTGAGTCCCCGGGAGCTGTAATTAGGCAGTCCCGAGCTCAGCACCCAGTGAGAGTACCACCGCGCCCCGGGGCAGGCCCCCAGGACCGGGAGAGTCCACCCCCTCACCAGCCAGAAGACCCGCCAGATGAACTGTCCAGAGAAGATGCTGATCAGTCTGAGACAGAGACTGAGGATAAGCAGGAGTCAGGGCAGGAAGATGAAGATGAATCCTCCCAGACAGAGACAGAAAGTGAAAAATCAGTTGTCAGTGCTAGTTCATCTGTTGCAAGCGAGGCTCCCCAGACTAGGCGAGTCTCAAAGCTGAAAGTCCCCACCCAGATCCCAAAAGTCACTACTAAGAAGCCGAAAGCCACCCCGAGAATATTAGCCCCCTTGAGACAAGTCCCGGGGCTGCCCGTGCGGGATGAGCATGATCAGATAGTAGCGGGACCCCTAAGTTTAGTATATGTGCCTTTCTCCACTGCTGATTTATTGAACTGGAAGATACATTATGCTTCCTACACTAATAAGCCCCAAGAGTTAACAGAATTGATGCATGCGATCATGGAAACTCACCAGCCCACTTGGGCAGATTGCCGTCAGCTCCTGTCTACTTTATTTACTACTGAGGAGCGGACACGAATTAGGCGAGCTGCTATCGACTGGATGGCAGACAATCCCCTGGTAGAGAGAGTTGAAGCAGGAATAGACAATCGCGAAGCAGCTCAGAAAGAATTCCCTAATGAAGATCCCAAATGGGATCCAAATACTGAAGTAGGATCCAGAGCCCTATCCCGGTTTCGCCAAGGCCTCATGCAAGGTCTGAGAAGGGGGCGCCAGAAAGCTATGAATCTTTCTAAAGTGACCGAAGTTAATCAGGGCATAGATGAGAGCCCAGCAGTATTCTATGAGAGATTGACTGAAGCGTATAGGATGTATACTCCCTATGACCCAGATGCCCCAGGAAGCTTATGCATGGTGAATTCTGCTTTTGTAAACCAGTCACAACCAGATATTAGATGCAAGCTACAGAAATTAGAAGGGTTTGTGGGCATGAATGCAACACAGTTACTGGAAGTCGCTCATAAAATGTATGTGAATCGTGATAATGAAAGACAGAAAGAAAGTGATCGACGGATGAAGAAGAAAGCGGATTTTTTGGCTGCGGCCATAGTGGAACAGAAAAGGGGAGGTGTCCCTAATCGAAGGAGCAGAGGAAGAGGGCGCGGCCGAGGATATGACCGGCCCCCATTAGGCGCGAACCAATGCGCTTATTGCAAAGAAGAAGGACATTGGAGAAGTGCATGCCCGCGACTCGAAGAGGCCTCTCAGGAAGAAGGGGAACACGCCCCTTGGAGGGAAAGAGAGAGAGGCCGACCCCAGAACCACAGAGGAACCAATCGAGGACATTTTCAACAAGAACGCACGGAGGCCTTTCAGGGAGTGGCAGCCGCCACAGCCTATGATTTGGATGAAGCAGATTAGGACAGACCGGGCTCCGAATTCGCATTAGGTCTCCAGGAGCCTATGGTCAGTATACAAATAGGAGACCAATTTATGGACTTTATGGTTGATACTGGAGCAGAACATTCTGTAGTAGATAAACAAATAGCTCCTTTTTCTACAAGAGCAGTCACCATTGTGGGAGCAACTGGCGCAAAAGCCACAAAGCCATTTCTTCAAAACCGCATTTGTAATTTAGGAGGACAGCAAATAACGCACCAATTCCTTTACATGCCAGAGTGCCCAGTGCCATTACTGGGACGAGATATGCTAGCCAAGCTGCAGGCCCAAATAACCTTTACTGAGAAAGGAGAGATGCAAATGACAGTGAATTCCCAGACAAAACCTGCTGGACTAATGGTGCTTACTGTTCTTCGAGAAGAAGAATGGAGATATTATAGTACTGAGCCAAGTACTGAGCCAATTATTGATACCTATTTTGAACCTACTTTGAAAAGCATTGATGCCCCTCCTGGAGTATGGGCAGAAGGCAATCCACCAGGCCTAGCCAAACATATAGCTCCAATAATTGTGAATCTCAAGCCTAGTGCACAGCCAATACATGTCAAGCAATATCCACTCCCAAGAGCAGCAATTGAAGACATCCATCGCCACTTGTTAAGGCTACTGGAGTATGGCCTACTCAAAGTTTGTCAGTCACCATGGAACACGCCTCTCCTGCCAGTGCAGAAGCCTGGGACAGGTGACTACCGCCCAGTGCAGGATCTAAGAAGAGTGAATGAAGCAGTTGAGACCATACATCCAGTTGTGCCAAATCCCTACACACTCTTAGGATTGATTCCTTCTGAAGCCACCTATTTTACTGTTTTGGACTTAAAAGATGCGTTCTTTTGCATAAGATTAGCCCCAATTAGCCAATTGCTGTTTGCCTTTGAATGGCAGGACCCTGTCTCGGGGAGGTGGGGCCAACTCACTTGGACACGATTACCTCAAGGATTCAAGAACTCACCTACCATTTTCAGTGCTGCACTAAACCAAGATCTTTCAAGCTATCCAGTAGCCCCTGAAAGAAGAGTACTCCTCCAATATGTAGATGATCTACTGGTAGCCGCCACATCTGAAAGTGAATGTATACAAGCCACTACTGACCTCTTGCAACTATTGGATGAAGCCGGATACAAAGTTTCCAGAGCCAAAGCACAGCTATGCCAAAAAGAAGTAAAATATTTGGGCTTTCGCTTAACCAAAGGAAGCCGACAATTGGGACGCGAGAGAAAAGAAGCCGTGTGCAGTATCCCAACCCCAACTACCAGAAAGCAAGTCAGAGCCTTTCTGGGAGCAGCAGGATACTGCCGGATATGGATACCTAACTTTGCTCAGATTGCCAAACCACTATATGAAGCCACCAAGGGAGAAGAAAAATCACCACTAGAATGGGGACTTGAGCAAGATACAGCTTTCAAGACCCTGAAGGAAGAATTGATGTCGTCACCAGCACTCGGGTTGCCAGATGTCCACAAGCCTTTCCATCTATTCGTGCATGAGATGCACGGAAATGCCCTAGGCATGTTGACTCAGAAATTGGGACATTGGGAACGACCCGTAGCGTACCTATCAAAACAGTTGGACACTGTGGCCAAAGGATGGCCACCATGTTTGAGAGCAGTTGCAGCTACAGCACTATTAGTAAGTGAAGCAGATAAACTCACTTTAGGACAGAATCTATGCGTCACAGTACCACATGCGGTACTCGCCCTTATGGAACAAAAAGCAAATCATTGGCTCACCAATTCTCGAATGTTGAAATACCAAAGCATGCTATGTGAAAATCCACAAATACAACTGGAAGTGAGCCATACCTTAAACCCAGCTACCTTGATACCAATCAGCGAAGACCCTCCAGAGCATGACTGTATAGAAGTCATGGATACTGTATTTTCAAGTCGACCCGATTTAACTGATGTGCCCCTAGAGAATCCTGACCAGACTTATTTTGTGGATGGAAGTAGTCTCATTATCGATGGACGACGTTGTGCAGGGTATGCAGTAGTAACCCAGGAGAAAGTTATTGAATCATCAGCTCTTGCATCAGGCACATCAGCACAGAAAGCAGAATTGATAGCACTCACCAGAGCACTAGTATTGGGTGCAGGACTTCTGTTGAACGTATACACAGACTCAAAATATGCCTTCACCACTTTGCATGCACATGGAGCTCTCTACAAAGAACGAGGGCTCATTACCTCAGGAGGCAAATCAATCAAATATGGTCCAGAAATATTGATGTTACTAGACGCAGTATGGGCCCCAACACGTGTAGCTGTCATACACTGTCGTGGACACCAAGCAGGAAAAGGAGAAATTGCCCAAGGAAATAGATTTGCTGATGCTTCAGCACGTAAAGCAGCCATGACAGGCCAAATTTCACCACAAGCCATGCCAAAACAAGCAGCATTGTTTCCAGTACCCCTTAATCTGTGGACACCATGATATACCACCAAAGAATTGGACTACTATTGTAATAAAGAAGAGGGAGTACTGAAGGATGGATGGATTGAATTGCCACCTCCCGAGGGCAGTCAACCTCCACGACGAATAGTGATCCCTGAATCATTGGGACCAGCCTTTGTCAAAGCTTTTCATCAAGCCACACACTATGGGAAGAGTGCTATGGAGAAAGCACTCAGACCACATTTTTGTATCGTCTTATTGGGAGCCCTGTCAGCCTCAGTAGCTCGCCAGTGTCTAATTTGTGCCAAGAATAATGCCAAACAGGGTCCCACGCCACCACCACGAGTTCAGTCAGGAGGTGTAACCCCCATGCACCACCTGCAAGTAGATTTTACTGAAATGCCAAAAGCCAATGGATATCGCTACTTGTTAGTATTAGTTTGTACCTTCTTTGGGTGGGTGGAAGCTTTCCCCACCAAGACTGAAAAAGCCCGAGAAGTAACTAAAGTTTTGCTAAGAGAAATTATCCCCAGATTTGGAATTCCGGCAGTAATAGGGTCAGACAATGGACCCTCGTTTCTATCCCAGATTACCCAGCAGTTAGCAAATGCCCTACAGATAAAATGGAAGTTGCACACTGCATACAGACCCCAAAGTTCAGGGAAAGTTGAGCGAATGAATAGAACTTTGAAATCTCAGATGTCCAAGCTATGTCAGGAGACCCACCTGAAGTGGCCCCAGGTTCTCCCAATAGCATTACTTAGAATACGCTCAGCTCCTGTAAAATCATCAGGATTTTCACCTTTTGAAGTTATGTATGGCAAACCCCCACCAATAGTGTTAAGGGTAGTTTGCCACAGATTGGTTCAGAAATAACCAGACAAGAACTTCTAGCTCTTAGTTTTGTTCTGCAGACTCTCCACACGTGGATACAGGACCAGTTGCCTATCAATTTGACGGAACCACTGCATCCCTATAAGCCTGGTACCTCGGTGTGGATCAAAGATTGGAAGAAGACACCGTTGGAACCTCATTGGAAGGGACCATATACCGTCATCCTGTCTACCCCGACTGCAGTAAAGGTAGCAGAAATCGAGTCCTGGATTCATCACAGCAGAGTCAAGCCAGCAGCAGTTCCAGATCAGGACCAGTGGACAGCGGAGCCACATCCTGACATCCCTTTGCGTCTTACCCTACGAAGGCAGCCAGCAGCCTAAACTCATCGGGGACACTCATGCACTATAGTGTCCTACAGCAGCCAAGTCTTTCGAAGAGGATTGCTGTTCCCAATACAGCAAAGACATTTGTTTTCTTCATCAACTAACTGTGCCTTTATAGACTTTCGTCAGGCCAACTACACTTGCTAAGTTGGCATCATCGCATAACGAGACTTTTGGAGGATCTTCAATCAACATTGACACCCGTTGAATTGCTTTATTAGCAAACGGGTCAGCATTGCGCCAGAAGGAGAAGACGACGTGGTCAAGATTTTCCAGCGGAGATCCAGAAGAACTACAATCAACATGCATCTTTGTTTCTATTTTGCTTTGGCTGCTTGCCTGGGGAGTTTTGAACTGGTTTATGCTTTACCCCCATGTACTGCCTGCATTACTACTACTTGGACTGGAATGAAAGTGACTCAGACTTTGCTTTATCATTCTTACTATACCTGTACTGGTACAGTAAGTCGGTGTATTTATAACACCACTGAACTGAATGTTTGTACTAAAAGTAAATCTAAAGTTTGTTTTAACCCACATCAGAACCCATCTTATTATACCCTAGAAATAAGATGGAATGATGCAGATGGAGCTATACTCAATGCTACACCCCCACTTACTGATCCCACACAGCCTGCTACTTTGTATTTTGATGCCTGTGATGCCATCAATAGAGATAGTCGTTCAAAGTGTGCCAATTGGGAGAAAGCTTATGCTAATGATCATAAATATATGTGTCCTGAAGGAACCACAGGATGGGGTGCCTGCATAGGTAAACGAGGTGTAGCAGACAAATATAGCACAGCACCAGTTAAAGACTATTATTGCCTGAGGTGGGAATGTGTGTTCTATGCTACATGGCAAACTGGCACGATAGAAAATACTAGAGATAATCGAATGGCTGCCTTAACCAAGCCATATGCGAAGAATTCTAAAACTTGTAAGACAGGTACTTGTAATCTACTAGAGTTGTTAAAAGCCGATCCCAGTGCATGGAAACAAGGATATAAATTTGGATTACGCATTGCAGGTTCTGGATCAGATCCAGGGACCATTGTATATATTAGACTAAATACTCAAGCCCATCGATCATCAAAGTATCATATACACAACACTTTCTATGAAACCATGCACATAAATAAGTTTGATATTCCTCAACCTTCTCAGAATTTGTTCTTAGAGTTGGCTGGAGCTGTGGTCTCCAGTCTCCACATCTCAGATTGTTATTTTTGTGGTGGAACTAAGATGGGTGATCAGTGGCCTTGGGAGGCCCAAGAATTGAATTATTCAGTAATTTACAACCAGACAGAGCTACACAAGACAACCAGTGAATGGGTATTAGCACACCCAATAGTTGGACGTCTGTGTTATGCTCGAACTGGACCCCAGTTCATCTCTAAGGTAGGACAGCTTGTCTGTCTTAGCCAGAAGTTTTATAATCATACCACAAAGCAAACATCTTGGTGGTCAGGAGTTAATGAATCTGAACCCACCAATCCATTAGCAAGGTTTCCAGAGCTTGCACCTTTATGGACTAACCTCAACCAGCATCATGGCTGGCAAGCCCCACCAGGCCTATATTGGATTTGCGGAACCCGAGCATATGCTCAACTCCCTATCCACTGGGGAGGAGCGTGTGTCTTAGGAACTATTCGACCCTCTTTCTTTTTATTGCCCACAGAGCATGGAGAACAATTAGGCTACCCAGTTTATTCAAAAAGACAGAAAAGAGCAGCTTTACAGATAGGCAAGTGGGAGAAATGGGATGGTGAGGATTGGCCACCAGAGCGAATCATTGCTTATTACGGACCTGCCACTTGGGAGCAAGATGGCATGTGGGGATATCGTACCCCAATTTATATGTTGAATAGAATTATACGCTTGCAAGCAGTAGTTGAACTCATTACTAATGAAACCAGCCAAGCACTCATACTTTTAGCTAGACAAAGCACACAAATGCGCACTGCAATCTATCAAAATCGCTTGGCACTAGATTACTTATTAGCTGCTGAAGGAGGAGTTTGTGGTAAGCTGAACCTCACGAATTGTTGTTTGAAGATAGACGATAAGGGTCAAGTTGTTGAAGAAATTGCTGAAAACATGCGGAAGCAAACTTATGTGCCAGTACAGACCTGGCATAGTCTTAACATCCCCAATTGGTTTGCATCTATCTTCTCTGTATTAGGAGGATTCACTACTTTTGCCATGATAATATTAATCTTTGTAGCTTTGTTCTTTATGTTACCATGTATAATCCCATGTTGTATGCGTTCTATTAACAGTGTTATTGAGAATACAGTGGAGCGGAAAACCGCAACTAAGATTTTAGCCTTATGGCACCCTAATCCTACTATACATGGTCGGAACCCGACCCCAGTGTAATTGAGTGATTTAATTCTCACACCTTATTAATAATAGGGTGAGATTAATCAAAGGGGGGAATGTGGTAGGCGAAGGCCTATGATCCATGGTGTCTGAAATGAGCAGAGAGGCCTGAGTAGCTTGACCTGTAAATGAAGCCTGTGGAGAGGCCCAAAGGAATTACATATTCCCCTAAATGCTGCTACCATAGAATCAAAACTTAACTGAGTATAATTTAGTATAGCTAAGCAGAATCGAAACGTAGAAAATATAGAAAAACAAGTTTAATTGGTATTGATAAGAGAGCACAGCTTCTATGGAATTAATTAACACTGCTGAAAGAAAAGTTACAGTGCCCTGCTTTCCCACATGTTCTAGCTAGCTAAGTGACCTTGGAGGAGAGAAGTATCAAAGTTGGAAGAACTGACCATTGTAATTGGGACTAGAAGGGGGGTAAGCAGGTGCTGAGCCCAGACCAAAGTCCTAATTGGATGACTACATAATGTTACCGGGACCAATAGATGGGGTGAAAGGGGTTACCGGGACCAATGAGAAGTTTGCCTATACCTAGAATGGACAAGAAAAGTATATAAGTTGTTGTTTTACTAACAGCCATTGCTCAGCCATTTTGAATTTGATTCTGCTTGAGACTTGTGCACAAATAAATGATTTGGACCTTCTGAACAGACTCCTGGTATCATTGGTTTGTCTGCGCTCTGCTGCTACAGGAGAACATGATGCAGTTGTAAAGAAGAGAAAGCAGAGGTGAGGGAAGGTTATAAGGTAATGAAACATTGCTAAACACCCCTATAGACATATTAAGAAGAGCAATTGTGTTTATGCTGGCTATGCTCACAATTGCTGTTTGTGCTATAGGAGCAAAGCCAGGGTTCCCTAACATTTCCTATGTTCTGTAAACTGGGACTGGTGATGTAGGGATAGCTCTATAAATGGTTAATAGTAGTAGTAGTAGTAGCAGTGGTAGTATGTGAGCGAGTATGGCAAAGATTCTGGTTTGAGTGAGGAATGCAGTTCAGATTTGTAGTCCTTGGACGCCATGCTATTATATTATACCAACTGTTTATAGGTGCAGGAAATTTTTTGGCAGCTGTATATTTATTGTGACTGCAAGTGAGAGTGTGTGTATGGTTAGAGGGTTGCAAGGGAGGATCTGGTGTGCTCATCCTCAATTCTGGGGGGACATGAATACCTGGCCAGTACCTGGACCGTAGGGGTGACCACAGCGTCACCAGGTGCTAGTGTGATGGGGCAGCCATACATCAGCTGTGTCAGGCACTGAGAAACATGACTGATATTGTGCCAACATCCCCCAGATTATGCCATGAGGCCTACATCTTTCCCCAGTCCAGGATCTATGCAAGTTGCGAGACTGGTGATACATCTGGAGGCTAGCTGCCTGGCTATGATGGCACAGGGATCCCCCCTCCCATGGCCACACAGGCCTGACCAGGGGAGCAGTGCCAGTGCCACAAAGCAGAGTATGGGAAGGCAGACATGGTTGCTCCACAGATACAGACCGACATACACCACGATGGAACAGGTGTTGCTGTTGTGAGAAATGCCAGTACCCAGCTATGTGGGAATCAGATGCCATATCCAGAAGGCCCTACTGTGGTAGGCTATGGCTAATAATAGCCTGCAAATATGAAAGGCCTGCAAGCTAGGCCCTGATTCCAACCCCCATCTTAGTAAAAACCAAAAAATCTGTGAAAGTTTGAGAAAGCTGCTTTAAACTGCTTAATAAGTTTTTCATGAATGCATAAATCTTTTATTATTCTCTTGTGTTCTGATGATAGAAATGTTTCAATACTTGCATTTCTAGAGCCAGAAACGACCTCGCAGTAGAATTGTATCAATACCTAGAAACTGTGCCATTGTTAGAACAATCCTAGAAGAGGGAACTGGGTGCTAGGCCCAGAAAGGATCTCTGATTGGACAAGTGCAGGGGGCGTTGGGACCAATAGAAGGTCTGCTTGTATCAAGCTGAAGAGAAATGTATAGAATGAATATGTTTCTGTAAGAACTTTGCTCAGTCCTTTTTGAAGCTTGACTGTCTGAGCCTTGTGCACAATAAATTGGCTTGGACCCTGCAATTGACTCCTGGATTTATTCATTGTTTGCACTTCGCTGCTTCACTACTACTGTGGTAGGCGAAGGCCTGTGATCCATGGTGTCTGACGTAAGCAGGGAGGCCTAAACAGCTTGACCTGTAAGTGGAGCCTGTGGAGATGCCCAAAGGAATTACACATTTCCCCAAATGCTGCTATTGTAGAAACGAAACTTAACTGAGCACAATTAGGTATAGCTAAGCAGAATCGAAACTTAGAAAGTAGAGAAAAACAAGTTTAATTGGTACTGATAAGGTGTGCTATGCTTCTGTGAAATTAATTAACTGTGCTGAAAGAAAAGTTACAGTGCCCTGCTTCCCATATGTTTTAACTAGCTGAGCGACCTTGGAGGAGAGATATAACAAGTTAGAGACACTGACCATTGTAATTGGGACTAGAAGGGGGGGTGAGCAGGTGCTGGGCCCAGACCAGAGTCCCAATTGGATAATCATATCAGTACCGGGACCAATAGAAGGGGTACGGGAGGTACGGGAGGTTACCGGGACCAATGAAATGTTTTTCTATACCTAGAATGGAGCAAAAGTCTATAAAAGTTGTTGTATTGCCAGAGAACATCGCTCAGCCATTTTGAATTTGATTATTGCTTGAGCCTGTGCACATTAAACTGGCTTGGATCCTTGAAAAGACTCCTGGTTTTATTTATTGCATGCTTATCTGCTGCTACACTACTACTACTACTACTACTAATAATAATAATAATTATGATTTGTATAGCACTACAAGGCATATGCAGCGCTGCAGACACACACATAAAAGATGATCCCTGCTTGGCAGAGCTTACAATCTAGTCAAGACAGACAATACAGCAGTTGTGGACCGGATACATTTAGGGGGAATGGTAAGGAGACACAAGGGAGATTAGGCAGATCAGATCCAAAAGCGGCATTCAGCCTGGATTTAAGAAGGGCCAGAGACAGGGTCGGCCCTTCCATTGTGCAAGAATGTTGTTCGAACAGGGCACCGCACTTCAGGAGACCCTATGCCAAAAACATCTTGTATTCGGCACTGGCAAGGTCAGCTTGAAAGGGAGCCAGAGAAGCCCCAGCTCATCTCTGGCAGCCGTCGAAGTGAAGAGCACCTTTTATCTTCACTTTGGCAGCTGTGTTGTAGTATAGGCTGCTAGCATGCCAGAGGTCAAAGGGAACTTCCTGTTTCCTGGCACTCAGGGTGCCAGCGGCCTATACTACAACACAGCTGCCACAGTGAAGATAAGAGGTGCTCTTCATTTCAGCAGCTGTCAGAGGTGAGACGGGACCTCTCCGGCTCGCTCTAAAAGCCAGTCAGAGAGCCCACAGGGCTCTTTGGGGGATGGGGGGGGTGGGAGAGCTAGGATTGGAAATAGCTCCCCCATCAGTCATTTCCAGTCCTAGCCCCCCATCAGCCTACCCTAGCCCCCCCCCCCATCAGCTAAGACTGGAAATGGGCTATGGGGGGGGCTAGGATAGAGCTGGAAAGGGTTGATGGGGTGCAGGATAGGACTGGAAAGGGCTGATTGGAGGGCTAGGATTGGAAATTGGCTGATGCAGGGGGATGGGAGAATGGGACTAGAAGGGAATGGATGCGGAGTGAGGACTAGAATGGGATAGGGCTGGGGGAGTGAGGACGGAGAGGGGAAAAGATATTTTGTGTGGGAGGAAAGAAAAATCTACAATTCGCCGGGTATTGAGAGGGTAAATGGGGATTGAGGAAGGAAGGGGAGTTGATGAGAAAGGAATAAAGAAAGAAAATGGAGGAAAGATCAAAAGGGGAAAGATCAGTATGTTAAAACAGATATAGAGAGAGAATCGAAAAAAAACTAGAAAAGAGAAGAAAAGACAAATGGACAGCTGACAATGGAGAGTTAGCAGAAGACACAAAGAAACGAGAAGAAAGTGACTGAAGCAATTGCAACAGAAAAATAAAATGCCCAAACAAAATGGTAGAAAAATACTTTTTTTAAAATTTTGAATTTATTAACTGTAATATGTCAGCTCTGGGAAATGTGAATCGTTAATGTCTTTGCGTTTTGTTTAGTACAAGAGGAAATTCATTTATAGTTTTATTTTTCCATTTTGATGTACATTCCAAGTTTGCCTTTTGGGGTTCCCAGTTTAATTATTGTCTTCTGATTTCTAAATTGTGATCCCTTGTTCTTTGTTTGGTGATGGTCTATGTTCTGCATCGGTAACTGAGCTGAGGTATTCTGTTCATGTAGTTTCTATTTGACAGTGCCACTTGTTCTCTTTCCCCAGTAGGTCATGTATTGTTATTCTCTGAAATGTATTGGTTTAATATTTGCAGTGTTGCCTTTTGATAGGTAGGGTTTGGTGCTTTGTGAGTCCTGGTAGTGCTGTTAGGATACGGTGGGTTTGCTATGGGTTCTAAATGGGTAGTGTTTTTAGTACTTTCTAATGTGCCTGTCGGTTGGCACTGGAGTATAGTAATGTAGAAATCTGGTAGTCTTTCTGTATCTATACACTCATTAAGAGGCATGTTTACTAAAAGTTAGTACATGTTAACATTATGCAAATATTTATTCAAATGAAGCCCCTTATGCAAACAAGGCCCCAAAATGAGTCTCCGCACATGGCCACGCACCCCCCTTGAGCTGTCCCGACCAGAGAAGAAGCTTGATGTATAGACTCAGATAGTTTGTGCCAGACATAGGGAGCAGCAAGGTGAAAGGAGCAACATCTGGAGTTGGCAATAGAAGAGAAGGGCACAGAGAAGTGATCTGAAGAGCGGAGTTCTCGAGGAGGGGTGTAGGGAGAGATAAGAGGGGAATGGTAGAGCGGAGCAGCAGAATGAGTCCATTTATAGGCCATAGGCACCAAAAGTGCATACATATGTTGCTCAGCAACATTATGCATCCTTTGGGGAACTGCAATGTTAGTTTCAGGTTTTGTGCACTTGGTAAGGGTCCATCCTTAGCAATTTAAAGCATGTTTGTAGAGATGACCAAGGCAGGAATTGCTGGGGCCATTTTATAATGCTAAGTACCATTTGATGCAAGGTATGTTCTGACATACATGTTCATATTTACAGTCTCTTATACCATATTAGGGTGCACTGGGATATCTTAGTACTTTACAGGGCCTGAGAAGGACTGGTATATGGTCTAGGCTGCAGCAGCAGTCATTTGTCATTGTTATTTATTTAACAGGTTTTTGGTATACCATTTTTCTACCAGTCAAAATGGTGCACAATTAACAAGAGTTACAGTGAACAGGGGTAAAGCGGGCAAGGGTTACAAAGGTACGGGTAGGAAAGGAGGGAGAAAAAATTCATTATTTAGGCAGGGGTGGGTAATGGAGTGTACATGCGCTGAGTGAAAGGAGGAGTTGATTGTTATTTACATAGATGTGAACATACTGGGTGGGGGGCTAGGCAAGTGATTACAGGGGGGACTGGAGGGATGCTGTGAGTAAGGTGGGGGTGGTCTGCTTGTGGATTGTGGGGTTGTTCTATGTCGTAGTGCTCCTGGAATAGGTATGTCTTAAGGTGCTTTTTGAAGCTCTGAGGAGATTGGAATGCACTACCTCCCACACTCCGGGCCATCCAGAGGGTAAGGACATAGAGTGTAAAGGCCCTTAGGTTAGCGTATTGTGTGCTCTTGCATATTCACATGGGTAGGTCAAGAAGGTTCTGTGTGGCTAACCTCCGTGGCATGTTGGTATTGGGAGTGCTGATTAGTACTTGAAGCTGTTCAGAGGTAGCATTTTGGTAGGCTTTATGGATGATGGTGAGAATTTTGTGCCTTATTCTTGAGGCAATTGGTAGCCAATGTAGTATGGGTGCGACATGGTTGTGTCTAGAGATTCCATAGATTGTACGTGCTACAGTGTTTTGGGCCAGTTATAGAGGCAGGATGGTGGCTTTGGGAAGATCCTGGAATATGGAGTTGCAATAATCCAGGATGGGGGTAATGGAGGCCTGGCAAACTGCACAGAAGTACTCAGTGGAGAGGAGGGGGCATAGGGAGAAGAACGAAAGCCCCCGAACACAAAACAGAATACTTAACGCTCCTCTCAAAATACAAAGTCGAAATCTACCTTGCAAAAAACCCCCATCATACCAACATACTCAACAAGGCGCTGAACAGACCTAGAGAATTGTTTGAACTCATCAAATCCCTCATCAAAACCTCCCAGGATGATAACTCCAATGACGCCATTAAAACACAAACATTAGCTGACCACTATGCCAGCAAGCTCAACCCACTATCAGCTGGACACCCCACCCAAAACCAGATCTCAAACTACCCCCCACAGCACGCCACAACCATGAACAGGAACAAAGAATGGAACGCATTCTACAAAATAGAGGACAAGCAAATAAATATAATCAGAAACCTAAACACTACAACCTCCCCACTAGATCCCTGCCCAACAGCCTGGCTCAAGGCATCAAAGCAAGAAACTGCCCAATACATCACACACATAGTAAACCAATCACTCCAGCAAGGAATCATGCCAACGGAGCTCAAAAAATCCTTCATAAGACCCATACAAAAAAACAAAACACTCAAAAAGGATAACCCAGCCTCATACCGGCCAATCTCGAGTATATCATTCCTAGCCAAAACTATTGAAAAAGCAGTCCAACAGCAACTACAAGACCACGTTGACACCAGAAACGCACTCGATGATCAACAATATGGTTTCCGCCAACACCATGGTGTTGAAACCTTACTACTCGTACTTCTTAATAAACTATTCAAAGGCCTGGAAGACAAAAAGAAGATGTTCATTCTAATATTCATAGATATAACTGCTGTTTTCGATACTGTAAACCATAGAACCCTCATCAACAGGCTGGAATCCATAGGAACCCCCCCCCTAAACTGGTTCATATCCTATATAACTAACAGAATGCAGCAGGTTATGGGTACCAGTCTGTCAACAATGAGCCGCCTGACTCAAGACCGAACACAATTTAGGATAGCTATCCAGAGGGTTGCCATGAGTCGACTCCGACTCGACGGCACTTAACAACAACAACAACAACACTCGACAGCAACCTAAGGATGGAAAAACATCTTCGGATGATTAACCGGGCAATATTCCATAAACTAAGGGTCCTCCAACCCCTACGCAACATCATCGAACACACCGATTTCAGAGCAGTAGCACAAGCACTCATTACACCCCACCTAGACTACCGTAACGCCATTCTCCAAGGCCTACCAAAAAAACCCTCTATATACTGCAAATGGTGCAAAATGTCACAGCCAGGATTATCATGAAGAGAAAACTCACCGAACATTTTACCCCAATATTAATCGAATTACACTGGCTCCCCATTACTGCCCGCATAAGATACAAAATATTAGTAACAACATTCAAACTGATACACAACGTAGCACCATCCTACCTCTCCAACCTCATCACTACACAACCCCCCAACAGAACCAGAAGAACACACAACTTAAACACCCTTCACATCCCAACCAACATCCGAACTGTCAAAGTTTGCACAAACAGAGCATTCACCTATTCAGCACCCACGTTATGGAATCAGCTACCTGACGAACTGTGATCGAACAGCGACTTACAGGACTTCAGAAAAAAACTAAAGACCCACCTCTTCCAGGAACATTACCACTTAACATAAGCAATGCAAAATGAACCTAACCTTGCAACCCAAAAAATCAAAAGCATTAAGAACCTATTTCATTGCAACCACAAATGTATATATTCTCAACCATAGAAACGCAGCTGTAGATGGCTCATACTGCATAAATGTAAATAATGCAAATTGTATAAATGTACAAATTTATAAACACCTACCCCATAATGAAGATGTAAATAATGTTGATTCCTATCATATATAACCAATGTTTGCTGCGTAAGATAAACTGCTACTGATCGATGGAAGAAGCGGTATACAAATGTAACCAAATAAATAAATAATAAATAGGTTCCTTAGTGATTTGAGTTTAAAATAACTGCCTTAGTTGTGTTCTGGATATGGGGCTGGAAGGTTAGCTGCTGATCCAATGTGATGCCGAGGTACTTGACTTGCATCTGGACTTGGAGCTCAATGTCGTTGAATTTGATAGAAGTGGGAGGAGTGAATGTGGGGGTCCCTTGTGATGTGGAAAACTTCCATCTTACTGAAGTTGACTGAAAGGTTGTGTAGTTGTAGCCAGTTGACTATTTCCTTGAAGCATGTCATAAGTTTAGTGTAGTCAGGAGGAGTTGTGGAGAATGGCATGTAAATCATAATATCATCGGCATAGATCTGATAGCAGACGTTGAAATTCTGAATGGTTGCACATAGGGGTTGTATGTAAATGTTGAAGAGTAGGGATGAGAGTGCAGAACCTTGAGGCACTCCTTTGAGGCAGAGTGAATGGAGATGGTGTGCGGTGTCAAATTCGTATCTGTTGCGTGCATCTGGAGAGGTATGAATGAAACCAGTTGAGGGATTGTACTTGCACACCAATGCTGTGGAGTTGGTTGAGCAGTGTCCAATGTGAAACTGTGTCAAAGGCAGCAGATATGTCCAGGAATAGCAGAATGAAGCCACTAGAGGTTTTCTCGGTACCGATAAAGATAGTAGAGAAGTCAAGAAGGTTTTGGCACCGTGTTCTTGGTGAAACCCATGTTGGTGCTTGTCAAGGGGATCATGTTGATCAATATTTTCCTGAAGTTGGATCTGGATTGCTTTTTTGATGATCTTTGCAAGGAAGGGTACACTGGTAATGGGTCTGTGTGAGGAAGGCGAAGGTTGGGTCTAGATGGAGTTTCTTTAGGGGGGCCTGATTGAGGCTTGCTTGAGGGAGGTTGGGAGATTAGCTTGTGACAAGGAGGCTTGAAGGATGGAGCCTAAGATAGGAAGGAAGTGTGATCTTGTAAACTTCACCCACAAAACTGTGCAGGGGTCTATAGCAGAGGTGGTGGCATTGAGCTCCTCTAGAGGTACGTCTCTGAAGGGGTCCATGGTGGGGTAGTCCCAGGGGATCTTCCTGAGGGTGGACTGCTGCATGCAGTAGGCATGGAAGAGCTGTGTTTGGTCTTAAGGAAGTCTACCATATCTTGAGGGTTTAGAGAGCCCTCATGTTGAGGTTGTGTGGGGTCTCTGTTGAGGGATTTTACTAGCTCGAAAAGCTCTCTGGGTTTATTCAGGGTCCTGAAAATAATGTTGTTGTGATATTCTCATTTGTGCTTGATGGTGTTGCTGCAGTAAGCTTTGAGCTGGTCCATGTATTTGGCTTGTATTTTGGGGGGACTTAGTTTTTCTCCACTGGCGCTCGATACGGCAGAGGATGCGCTTCTGCTCTCACAACTCAGTGGAATGCCATGATCGGTATTTATGTCTAGTTTACATCAGCAAACTACTGTCAGTGTGAAGAGCAGCTTAGGAGATGCACGTTTTACCAAGGTGACTTGGCGTCTGCAGGTACATCTCAGAGACTGGCAAGATCCGAAACATGCAACTTTTCAGAATATGGTAGGTATCCAAACCATTTACCTGTCTGTCTCCCATAATATTGACATGGGACGTGTTTTTCCATTATATTGCATGGTCCACGCCTGTACCCATGAGCGGCCCTTGTGGTGGATGAGTGCACAGGCCGGCTGAATAGCACTTTGCCTGTGCCATGCTGGCGACATCTATTTCCCCGATTCTGGACCCTGGGCATATCTAGACCTGCAGATGCAGAATTAGGTTAAAACGGGGCCTGTTTTCAATTTAGACATGTCCGCAGGCTGGACATGCATGTTATAGCTTCTGTTGGGTATGCAATATCTGACCATGGTATTTACATGGCTATCAGAAACTGTTTACAGTTTGGCTTATGGTCTCTGCCCATTCGGCAGGAGGTTGGTATTAGGCTTGCGGTTATCTATGTGTCCTCAGATTCAATCTGTTGTGAAACACGATCTTTATAAGCTTTACATGCTGTAACAATGAAAGCATTTTTCTTTTTTTGAAGATTTTCATTTACTTAGTCACCAACGCTTGACTGATGCAATGCTGTCTATTCTGGTTTTCCAGCCTCTTAATCCATCAAGGTCATGCAATTAATTCAGACTGTGATGTGTGCCCAGGGGCGGCGCGGGGCCATGTGCGGAGACTCGGTGTGGGGCCTCATTTGCATAAATATTTCCATAATGTTACCATACACTAACTTTTAGTAAACATGCCTCTTAATGAGCTTCACATTGTTATATGTAAAAACAGCATTGCCTTGTTTACTGTTGTTCAATGTAAACCGCAACTGATCATTGGAAGGTGCGGTATATAAAAACTTGTTAATTAAAATTAAATTAAATTAATGAGTGTACGGATAAAGACAGACTAAAAGATTTCTACATTACTATAATCCAGTGCCAACCGCCAGGCACATTAGGAACTACTACAAACACTGCCCATTTAGAACCCATAGCAAACCCGCCGTATCATAACAGCACTATCAGACCCTACCTATCAAAAGGCAACACTGCAAATATTAAACCAATACATTTCAGAGAATAACAATACATGACCTACTGGGGAAAGAGAACAAGTGACACTGTCAAATAGGAATTACATAAACAGAATACCTCAGCTCAGTTACACATGCAGAACATACACCATCACCAAACAAGGAATCACAATTTAGAAACAGGAAGACAATAATTAAACTGGGAACCCCAAAAGCCAAACTTGGAATGTACAACACTGTAGAAATAAAACTATAAATTAATTTCCTCTTGTACAAAACAAAGCGCAGACGTTAATGATGCACATTTCCCAGAGCTGACATATTCCAGTTAATAAATTCAAAATAGAGAGATATCTTTCTACCTTTTGTGCATTTTTTTTCAGTTGCAATTGCTCCAGCCACTTTCTTCTGGTTTCTTCATGTCCTCTGCTAACTCTCCATGGTCTGCTGTCCATTTGTCTTTTCTTCTCTCGTCTAGTTTTTTTCCATTCTCTCTCTCTACATCTGCTTTAACATACTAATCTTTCTACTTTTGCTCTTTCCTCATTCCTATTTCATCCACTCAAATTTTACCCCTCCATCCTCAATCCCCACTTACTCTCCCAATACCCGGCCAATTGTAGATTTTTCTTTCCTCACACACAAAATATTTTCCCCTCTCCATTTCACTCTCCCAGCCCCATCCCATTCTAATCCTCCCCCAATATCAGCTCCCTTCTAGTTCCAGCCCCACCCAGCATCCGCTCCCTTCTAGCCCCCCCATAAGCCAATTTCCAGTCCTAGCCCCCCCATCAGCCCACTTCCAGTCCTAACCCCATCAGCCCATTTCCAGTCTTAGCCCCCCATAGCCCATTACCAGTTCTAACCCCCCCCATCAGCCCACAGCCCATTACCAGTCCTAACCCAATCAGCCCACTTCCAGTCCTAACTCCCCCATCACTCTATTTTCAGTTTTAGCCCCTCCCCATAGCCCATTACCAGTCCTAACCCCCTCATCACTCCTTTTCAGTTTTAGTCCCCCCCATAGCCCATTACCAGTCCTAACCCCCATCACTCCATTTTCAGTTTTAGCCCCCCCCCCCCACATCAGCCCATAGCCAGTTCTAACCACCCCCCATCAGAAAAATTAAACAAAAAAAAAAAAGCTGACTGATGCCACTGCCGCAGAGCAGGATCGAGTGTCCATGGGGCCCCCCCTGCCCGGCAGAGTCCTCCCTCCCTGCATCCGTTCCCTCTTGCTCTGGCTTTCAGAGCTGCGAAGGGGAGAGTTTCTCCCTCGCGGCTCTGTTAAGCCTGCTGGGACTGATGAGAAACATGCCTTTCCTGTTTCTCATCAGCCCCGGGCCCCGGCAGGCTTAACAGAGCCACGAGGATTCTGCCGGGCAGGGGGGGCCCCACAGACATTTGACCCCGCCGCTGCCACGGTGGCAGCGGAAGTAGGCAGCTTTTTTTTTTTTTAAATTTACCTATGCAGAATGTTCTTTGTGCGGGGCCCCCTGAAACACGGGGCCCTGTGCAAAAAACACTCTCACTCAATGGACGGGCCAGCCCTGTGTGTGCCTGATTATGGTAGTGAGATGTTGTTGCCAAAAAAACATCTTTCAGGAAATGGAAAAAAGAGTCAAACGACGAAACCTGGAAACAGCACAAGCACTGGCAAGTCAAATGCAAGGCATTGATAAGGCAGGCAAAGGGAGAATTTGAGAAAAAGCTTGCTACGGTAGCAAAATCATGAAATAAAGACTTTTTCAAGTACATTCGTTGGAAAAAACCTGTGAGAGAGACAGCTGGTCTATTAGATGATAGAGGGGTTAAAGGAGCACTAAGAGGCGACAAGGCGATAGTGGAGAGACTGAATGAATTCTTTGCTTTGGTCTTTACTGAGGAAGATGTAGGGATGTTACCCATGACTGAAGTGGTATTTAAAGGTGCAGAAGAATTGAAGGAAATATCGATACATCGGGAAGATGTATTACAACTATTAGATAAACTGAAGAGTAGCAAATCACCTGGGCCAGATGGTATACATCCAAGGGTGTTGAAAGAACTGAAATATGAGATTGCAGACCTGCTATTAGTAATCTGTGAACTATCATTAAATCATCTCTAATACCTGAAGATTGGAGGATCGCCAATGTAACACCAATTTTTAAAAAGGGTTCCAGGGGTGATCCAGGAAACTACAGACCGGTGAGCCTGACATCAGTACCGGGAAAAATGGTAGAAACCACCATAAAGAATAAAATTACTCAGCATGTAGATAGTCATGGCCTAATGGGAGACAGCCAACATGGCTTTAGACAAGGAAGATCTTGTCTTACTAATCTGTTATGTTTTTTTGAAGATGTGAATAAACAGGTGGACAAAGGTGAGTCAGTTGATATAGGGGCATGTTTACTAAACATTCCTAACGTGCGGGGCCGCGGTAGTGTGCCTGTGCCATATAAGGAGTAGGCGGATCAGGCTGAAAAAAGGAAAAAACTGACCGTACGTGTGCGCGCCGCGCAAATGTGCGGGGCCCACATTAGCGCGTGGGAAGGCTAAGTGGGGCGCCGCTGGGCACATAGAGGAACAGAGCCGTAGCACAACAGTGAAGACACGAACCAATGGTGCAGGGGCCACAGGTTCGACTCCCCATTGTGCTCCACAAAAAAGGCCAGCTGAGGCATCAACTTTAATGGTTAAAAGTGGTTGAGGAGGCAAAATAATTTTGGGCAGCAGAAGGTGGCGCACTGTCATTTTGGGCGGCAGAAGGCGGCGCACTGTCATTTTGGGTGGCAGAAGGCGGCGCGCTGATGGGCATCAGGCTGCGTGCTGATGTGTGCGGAGGCATTCAAATAGTGGGCGGCAGAAGTGGCGCGCTGATGCTCATGCACAGGAACAGAGCCACAGCACAATGGTTTGGACACTGACCAATGATGCAGGGAGCAGGGGTTCAAATCCGTACAGTGCCCAGTAAACAAGGCTGGCTGAGGCATTATATATTATGGGGATGAGTGCTGTAGGGGGCAAGTTACGTTTATTTTAGTACTCACGACTAGCAGACGCACACGCAAAGCGTGTTAACATAAGGCGGCCCATACGGCACATGTTACAGCTCACTGTCCGCCAAGGCACCCTAGAATGTCCCCTATAGGGCACCATATATGTTGCGGCACAGGGTAAGGTATAGTGCACCTTATATGGACGGCAACCATAAGGTGGCCAATAGGGCGCCCAATAAAGCACCCGCAGAGGCACCCCATGGGTACAGTACGCTGAGGGTGTTATTGCTGGCAGCAACATATGTACAAGAAATAAAACAATGCTGTGGAAAACCCTATCAGATAACCCCACTGTGGGTTTGAACCCATGACCTCTGGCGTCATAGGCAGTGACGTAACCATTGGGATATAGCTCTATAGCTGACAGCAAGCCCCTGGCTGGCTGCAGAGAGCCTGCACGTCACCCCACAGACAGTCTGCTGTTGTAGACAGGATAGGGTTAGGTCACCCGTACCCATGATGCACTGCACATGCAAATCAGCTGTCCACAGATGCACACAAGATGGGGAATGCACCTCAACAGCTCCCCGGCCTGGCAGGAGGAAGTGTCCATGTGCACCCACACAGCACCCCGGCCTGGTAGGGTGTACTGAGCGGGTGTTCCACTGGCACAGAGTAGCTACACCCCATCGCATTGTGCGGGTACTGTGCTCACCCTGAGGGTGCGATGAGGCGCCCAGGACCAGGTCCACAACACCCTCCATGGCTGAGAGAGGCCATGTCAGAGCTCCAAAGCAGTGTTAATCTGTGAGATAGGTTGTTTCTGCAGAAACTTCCTGGATATATCTGTCTGTCTCAGTCAGGGGAACCCCCCATGGACCCCTAGGTGGGCCATGCACCACCAACCACCACCCCCCCCATCGGCTGAGGGTGGCAAACAGGGTCACCCATCAACAGATCCACATTCTACCCCCCTGCAATGATGGCAGTAGAGTGGACCATCAACCCCAGCCCTACTGGGGAACAGACACCCCACAGGGCAGTCACAGCAGCTCTATACACCCCCAGAACACAATATCAGACAGACATTAGGCCTGGATATGCTAAGCTGCACCCCACCACTGTCAGATATTCTCCTGCAGCAAGCCATCAGTCGCTGCACCCTGCATGGCACCCCTTCAAGACACAGACCAGCTGAATACAGTCTGCTAGTTAGTCCTGGTGGAAATGCATGCACCCAGAACTGGGATGGCAGCACACACAAGCAGTTACGTCAGTGACTGGGCCCCAAAAGGACACCCATATATATCACATGAGAGGAATACTATATAGCACTATGGGGGTGCTTAGCCATGCTGTGGTCACTGCACAGTCAGGATGGAGTGATCCCCCAGCAGCACATACAGAGGTCACCCTGTCTGAGCTATACCCATGGTACCTTGCTGCTCATTATGCACATTAGCAGGCCAATACTGGCAACAGTGCTGGCAGTGTGGGCTGTGGAAGGTGTTTGCTGCCACCACACACTGTATAGACAGACACACACCCCCACACCTATGCCAGCAATGTGCTACTATAGAGGAGGTTAGTAGCCCTGCCCACCACACCAGTCCTGGGCACGGTACAGCCATGGATATGGTACACAGTACTGCTGGGGGTCACTCCCCAGGGTGGTAAACACTGTCAGGGGCCAGACCTGGAGCACGCACCGCAGACATCAGACAGCTTGTTCTGATGGAGCTCAAGAAGCAAACAGTGCTGAACGTAGGACTGTCTATCTGCCGGTACCCACATCAAACGTTTGAGGGCTGTGTACCGTGTACCCAGGTATAGGGTGGCATTGCTAAGGTACGCAGGTGCTAGATCTGGGAGATGCATGCAGGGCCCAATGTCCTGCCTCTCCAGGAGGCATTGGCCAATGGGGCCTGTGGGTGTGGGTGTGGGTGTGTCTGGCCCTGTTGTCTGCTGCTTTACGGCAGAGTTTCCCTACTCCAGTCCTGGTGTTCAAGACACTGTTCGGGTCTTCATGCTGTCCCCTATGAATATGCATGAGCTACATCTGCATACCATGGGGTTGGTGCAGACATATGCAGCACAGGCATCTTTCTTAGGGGAAGCATGGAACCTGAATGGTGTTTGGCCCTCCAGGACTGCATTTGGGAGACTCTGCTCTAGATAATGTGCCTGTTTATGGTGTCTGTGTTTGGTGTGGTAAAATATAGGCGTATTAACCATGCCTATATTCTCAGCAATAAAGGTTTGTCCTTACTATCATGGTGTAGTTGTGGGAAAAATATGTGGACAGGGTTGGCAGTAGCTGCAGCTGGGATTTGAACCTGTGACTCTCTGGTCTTAGAGGTACTGGCTCTATCTGCTGCACCACACTGTGGCCACAGAGACAGTGCAGTCCCTGGAGATGGTAAACCTGGCATGATGGGGTCGCAAACCCTGCTCTGCACATGTTTACTGTGGGCTCATTCACCTTGTCTGGTCACATACGTGCAGATAAACCCCGGAAATGACCACGAAAAACAGGGGCTATATTTTTAGCCAAGCTGGGCAACAGTGCTATTAATGGGCAACCATAGGGAACACTCCCAGGAAAGCTCCAAAGATGGCAATTAGTTTTGGTGGAGTATCCGCTCCGTAGACCCTTCCAAAATTCATTTCTTTTTTCTGGAGCTTTCCTGGGTGTGTTTTCTATATTTGCCCATTACTATAACTGTTCCCCAGCTGCATTACTATTTGTGATATTTTTGTTGTGGTCACTTTCTATTTTTATTTTCACTTTTGTACTGTGCACATGTATCACACTGCTTACGTTTTGCAGGTTTCCCCGGTTTTCCTGTACATTGCTGACGGAAATGGTTTCTCTTCCCTTTAACTGCCCTCTACCGCGAGTGTTTCACTCGCGCTATTTTTTCCTTGTAAATTCGGCCCCGATAATGTGCGGGGTGCCTCTCCCCTCCCCTTCCCCGCCCATTAACCCCGTCTCTCCGCGCCTCCGGGGCCTTTCTCCGCCCTCCGTTAGCCTTTCCACGCCTCTCTCGGACATTTGCGGGCCCGTTCTTGTGCGGCGCCCGTTAGTGTGACGCGCACAGGTGCGTGGCTTCATCGCACGTGTGCGGGGCACTTAAGCACTCTTAAGTACTGCTTTTAGTGCGCTATTGTGCGGCACGCACATTGGCGGTTTTTAGTAAACATGCCCCATAGTGTATCTGGACTTTCAGAAAGCCTTTGACAAGGTCCCTCATCAGAGACATTTGGCAAAACTAAAGAGTCATGAGATAGGAGGCAGTGTACTACTGTGGATCAGGAACTGGTTAAAAGATAGAAAGCAGAGGGTAGGGCTAAATGGCCAATTTTCCCAATGGAGAAAGGTGAATAGTGGTGCACCCCAGGGATCTATGTTAGGTCTGCTGCTTTTTGACATATTCATAAATGACCTGGAAAGTGTAATAACGAGTGAGGTTATCAAATCTGCAGATGACACAAAACTATTTAAAGTTGTTAAAACCCAAGAGGATTGTGGAAAATTGCAAGAGGATCTTGATAAATTGGAAGACTGGGCATCAAAATGGCAGATGAAATTTAATGTGGACAAATGCAAAGTTATGTACCTAGGGAAGAACAACCCAAACTATGGTTACACGATGCAAGGTTCCATATTAGGAACCACTACCCAGGAAAACAATTTAGGCGTCATTGTGGATAACATGTTAAAACTCTCGGCCCAGTGTGCAGCGGCGGCCAAGAGAGCAAATAGAATGCTAGGTATCATAAGGAAAGGAATGGAAAATAAAACAAACTATATTATAATGCCTCTATATCGTTCCATGGTGAGACCGCACCTTGAATATTGTGTGCAATTCTTGTCGCCGTATCTTTAAAAGGATATAGCGATATTAGAAAAGGTTCAGAGAAGAGCCACCAAAATGGTATAGGGGATGGAAGGATACTCCTATGAAGAAAGGCTAAAAAGGTTAGGGCTCTTTAACCTGGAAAAGAGACGGCTGAGGGGAGATATGATAGAAGTCTATAAATTAATGAACGGAGTGGAACAGGTAAACGTAGATCGATTGTTTAAGTTATCAGAATATAGAAAGACTAGGACACATGCAATGAAGCTACAGGGTAAACTATTTAAGACTAATAAACCGCACTGATGCAGAATAGCGTGGTATATAAGAGAATTAAATAAATAAAATAAATAAAAATAAAATAAAAGAGAATATTTTTTCACTCAACGTGTAATCAAACTCTGGAATTTGTTACGGGAGGATGTAGTAAAGGCTGTTAGTGTAGCTGGGTTTAAAAAAGGTTTTGACAAGTTCCTGGAGGAAAGGTCCATAAACCATTATTAAGAAGGGACCCAGGATATCAATGCTTGACCCAGTACAAGCATTGTGGAACCTGTGTCTTTTGGGGAAACTGCTAGGTACGTATGACCTAGATTGGCCACTGTTGGAAACAGGATACTGGGCTTGATGGACCTTGGTCTGACCAAGTATGGCATATCTTATGTTCTTATATGTGTATTTATTACTCCACAACTCTACTGCTTTCATTGGTCACCCATTACCTGGCAGAATAGGCTCAAGATAGTGACCACTGGGCGTAATATTTAAACCACGGCAATCAGCATTTTTTTAAAATACTAGCCGCTGCCGTTACGTAAAATCCAGATAATCAGCAACGGTATCTGGATATCGGCCAATGCAAAATGTTCAGATTCAATGGCCAGGACAGTCACTGTCTGGTTAGCAGAGATAGTCAAAAGCTATCCAGATAGCCCATCTACATACATTTAGGATAATGTTTTTGCTGTCGTAAGTTATGCGAGTTGCTATCCAGATAGCGGTAATGAAAATTCCCATTAACGAGATAACATTGAACTTTGCCCCAGCTCTACCCATGGACTGTCAAAATGGTTGGAAGTAATATGCAGCAGCTCTATCTAGACAGAGCCATTGAACACTTATGCAGTTAGCAGCTCTTGATAAGCACGTAAGTGCCTTTGAATACTGGCCCCATTATACTTAAAGCAATACATGAGATGGTATCTGTTTTTTTGAAGTCTCTGGGGTTTTTTTCCCATTGACCCTTGCTAGTTCTGTGATCTGCATCAAAAGAGTTGTTGCCAACAGCATCACCAAGTTTCCATCGAAAAGCTGAAACTCAATCTCGAGTACAGTCAGTTGCTCTGGGATACTCTTCCGGAGGTGGTGTTCTGGAATGGTTTTTTGATTCAGGGCTAGTTTTCAAAATGGCTGATATTCAAACCCCACAACGATCAGCTGTGGTACTTGAAGACTGGTGGATATTCTGCAGCAAGAAAACAAAACCCCTACAGAGACGTGGAGAACTCAGAAGGGTAACCAAAATTTTATTAAGACAAATTATGCCACTGGCCCGACACAGGCCGTGTTTCGCTGCCTTCCTCAGGGGCTCAAAGTGGACTAAAAAGCTGTTTTAATCCTTGCACATATATCTAATCCTACACCTTTTTTTCTTCAGTTGATTATTTTCCAATGCGTGTGAAATAGGAAATTCCTATACACAAAGCAGCAAATTGGAAACTTCACTGAAAAACCAGCGTCTGTACTTCTACCATTGAACACCGCGGTCCCACCGGGGGTAAAACTCAAAAAGGAAAAACCAGCGTCTGTACTTCTACCATTGAACACCGCGGTCCCACCGGGGGTAAAACTCAAAAAGGAAAAACCAGCATCTGTACTTCTACCATTGAACACCGCGGTCCCACCGGGGGTAAAACTCAAAAAGACGCCAACCTTTTTGAGTTTTACCCCCGGTGGGACCGCGGTGTTCAATGGTAGAAGTACAGACGCTGGTTTTTCAGTGAAGTTTCCAATTTGCTGCTTTGTGTATAGGAATTTCCTATTTCACACGTGTTGGAAAATAATCAACTGAAGAAAAAAAGGTGCAAGGATTAAAACAGCTTTTTAGTCCACTTTGAGCCCCTGAGGAAGGCAGCGAAACACGGCCTGTGTCGGGCCAGTGGCATAATTTGTCTTAATAAAATTTTGGCTACCCTTCTGAGTTCTCCACGTCTCTGTACTGGTTTTGTTCCTTTTGACGTGGGTTGGTGCCTGAGTGTTGGACCTATTCTGCAGCAAGATACAGATAGGAGCTGCTGCTGAATATCCAGACTAAGCAGTACTAGCCAGTCTGGATTGTATATGCAATTAGTTTTATTAATATTAGTTTTCTTTGATTGTATAAACTGACATTTGCTTTTAATTTGTTTTTATTTCATTTATTTATCTATCATTTTATTTATTATGATAGTCATTTATGTATTATTTATTTATTATATGATTGTTCATTGTTGTTTTCAAGGTTTGCACCCCCTGAAGAAGGCCTTCTGGCTGAAACGCGTTGGGGTATCATTTTGGGGAATAAAGTGCCTTCTACCACTTGTCTGCGCACCTGCTGTTTTTGTTGCTAAAATCACCATTTAGCCATTAAGCGCCCTAGCCTCACCCACAGACAATCCTTGCACTAATCGATTGGTGCTGAGGTGGTCTGTGGAGATATAGACTAAGGATCCAATATTCTTCTGGGACGGCTATGCACTGCTATGGCACATGGCCATCGCTGACAACCTTTAACCCTGGATATTCATTTCTGGGGTCACATGTGACTCTGGCATTGAATATCTGGGGTTGCCACACAGCGCAAAAGCCCACAGAAGCTAACTGGTAAATAAATACAAATTAAAAAAAAAATAAAAACAAGGATAATACCTTTCAATTGGACTAGCTTTCGAAAGTTAAAACCTCCTTTCTCAGAAATACAGAGACTCTTTTACTAAAGTGCAGTAAGTTTTTGCACTTTTTGCACATTAGATGCACCAATTAACAAGTGGTTTGCAGAGCCGGCCCTAGAGTCGATTCAATATGTTGGCGACCTAGGCAGACTTTAAGCTCTACACCCCCTCTAACTTTCAAAATCTATTGTTTAGTTTTGAATGCCCCGTTCTTTGCCAATCCCCAGAAGTTGACACCCTGATGCTTTTGCCTGTTGGTTGGCCTGGCCCTGGTGATCAATGCAAAGCCTGTACTCTAACTGTTGGGGCATGTCCAGTATGTACCCATACAGCTGCTACACAAAAAGACTACTTGCGTTAAGTGTACTGACAGACTGGATGCACTTGCTGCCTCCTATTTAGGAAATGGTGTATCCATTCACTATCTGCACCAGTGACCACCTACAATCAAGTATTGTGCACTAAATGCAATGCCCAGTCCATACCATTTCCCACCCCATAACATGGTATGCAGTTAGCACATGAAGCATCACGCACCATCATGCCAGTGTGGTAACAATTACCGCATGCCAATTCATGTGCTAACTGCTCAGCCCCAGTAAAAGGGCCCCATAGCGTTCACCATTGATGGATAATCTTTGCAATTCTTTATAGTCACATCTATCATAGAGAACAGTGCCATGGCTTTCAAAGTGGCTATGGTCGATTCAGGAATCAGCCATAAGAATTCACTAATATATTTACTGTTTGATTCTACTTGTCAGATTGGCAATTGGGCAAGTTCGTGAGATAGTTGATATCATACAGAGACCATAACAATCAAAACAGGACTGCACAGCAGTGCAATA
Organism: Ichthyophis bannanicus; assembly: GCA_033557465.1. Lineage (NCBI taxonomy): Eukaryota > Metazoa > Chordata > Amphibia > Gymnophiona > Ichthyophiidae > Ichthyophis > Ichthyophis bannanicus. Next base: position 228,518,966 of record CM066043.1, on the reverse strand, counting down.
GCTTTAGTTATAACTCTGATAGTACATATCAGGGACGCATTTTAGAGCGTAAGATAGCAGCTTTAACACTACAACGTTTCAACTTGAAGAGTGGATGCAAGATTAGCTTTTTATTTTGCATGGAGTATTACTGACCCCTGTAGCCTATAACCTTTTTCCTAAAGCTTCATCTGTATTTTTAGAACATTTTCTATATCCAGCATATTGGCACAGCATCTTTCATTTCCTGGATAATGTGCAGAGATCAATGAAAGCGAATAATAGACAATAGCCGAGACAAAACTGCTGCCAATACTCTAACTTAGCAAATCCATCTTCTTCTATTAAAAAGAACCGTCCCCCTCCAACAGACACCTGTTCTTTTTATTAGAGTTGTAAACCAAACTTCAGGACAGGCACTTATCGGAAGATAATTGCAGCCCTGGAAAAAGGAAGGTCCCTCTTTAGCCATTTTGCTTTCTTACGCCCAGGGTGTTACGATTGGCTTCTAGTGGCAACCTGCGGTTCTGCTGTATTCTTTTGTTAAGCTTCACCTTGAGACCTAGTGGTGTCTCTGATTTCCCATAAGATGCTCTAGCATCTTCCAGCTAATTATGTACAGTTAAACAGCCATTTTGAACATCACAGGAGGAAGCAGTATGGTACTAGGCAAAGAAAATCCTCAAGATTTAAAGGCATAATACCTGGATGGAGTGTAACGCAATGGAAGCAGAGATAAATACAAGAAATAGTACAAGTATGTTTCATGAGTTCAAAAACTTTAGGGGCCACGTCATTAAGGGGCATGTTTACTAAGCTAGGCTGACAGTTAGCATGTGCTATTTGCAACAAGTTCCTATGTTCTTCAATGGGACCTAGTTACAAAGAGTGCACGCTAACGGTTAAACCAGCTTAGTAAACATGCCCCAAAGACGTTTGCCTTATTCTGAGGGCAATTTCATAAACTCCCGCAGAGTTTACATGCATATATGAAGCCTACTTTATAAAGTGAAGTATACAAAACAGGGACATAAGTGGTGTAGACACACGCACAAACTAGATGTGAGCACTTACGACTGCTCTGTGACAGGTGTACATGTCCATACCTAGAATTTTCAGGGACGCACATAAATAATAAACTACTATAAACTTATGTGCATAACTTTGTGCTTCACCCAAGATCCACCCACACAAAGTATGCACAATCAGTCTTATATGCACCCTTATGGAATAGTGAACACGTAAAGTATGCAAATAAGAGCCCATTCATGAGCAGAAGTCCTTGAAAATAGTGGTTTATGAATGTAAATGGTGCATATCTTTACGCGGCTCCCTTATATGGTCAACCCTTCTATGTCTATTCAGGCCCAGATTTAGGGGTAGGCAATGCAGATACTAATAATTTGTATAGCACTACAAGGCATATGTAGCACTCTACAGAGACATGTAAGAGACAGTCCCTGCCCATAAGAGTTTACAGTCTAGTCAGGACAGACAACACAGCAACTGGGGACTAGGATCAACATTTTTTAAAAAATTACTCTCTCTAAGTTTTAGTTCACTTTGGATGGTTTGAATTTTTCTCCATATTTGCTTGTTCACCACTCCTGTTCAGTTTGTGGCTGATATATTTTGCAGTTGGTGGACCTCTATTTTGTTCTCTTTGTTGTAGTCAGGCAAATAAGAGTTTTGTCTCTTGGAATAACACACTCCATCACAGTTGAAGATCAACCCAAAGATCTTCAATTGTCTTACTGCGTATAAGAGAAAGGTTATGGATGAAAAGCAATGGCAGGAGCATATAGGTCCTAATTTAACTACATTTGAAACCCTCTATTCTGAAAATATTTTGAAAAGTAGAATAAGCTTTTATTGGATACAGATCAGCCACTCAAGAGACCATTTGTAGAAGTGCTAGCATACGCAGATCTCGAGCATCCTGGTTTAGGAATGAATTTACGTCAGTTGGAAGAGTTATGGAGGAAGAAGCACTATGAAGCCAACCATGATGTTTCCAAAGCTCTATTGCCCATATATCAGTCATTAATGCAAGATGAAAAACACGCCTGTTGCTAGGATTTCTCAGTTTATACACACTTCTCATGCCCTCTGGCTGGGACGTCTCTATAAAAGGGAGCTTACAACTTCTGCTTTTGGATATTTCCTCCACTTTTGACATAGTACACCATTCCTTTTTGTTAAAACAATGATAGACTTTGGGAGTACAGGATGCTTTAACATCTTCTTTACAGAGCAGCAATGAAAAGTGGCCTGGAATCACAAGGAATTGGGATGGTGTTTGCTAAAGTCAGGGGTTCCACAAGATTCATCGCTATCGGCAATGCTGTTTCCTATATATTTATAAGCGCTTGATGCCTTGCATAATGCACAAGACTATCACTGCTGGTTTTACTCTGATGATACGCAGGTTATGTTACCTTTATATAGGAAAACAGAGGCTAAAAGGAGTTTGCGATCATGTATGCAGTTAGATTGGATGAACTGTAGCCAGTTGATACTGAATTTGGGAATGAATTATTATAGATACATCTTTTTAGCATGGAACCATCCACAAGGTTGATTAAGATGAGCAGTGGGGACTTTCATATTACTCTCAGTACTTTATTTGGGAATTAGTGTTGATACACTGTTATCCTGCAAAAAGCAGATCAAGGAGGTGGTGGCCTCATTCGTTTTTATGCTAGAGATGTTATGGAGGCCACACAAGCTAATAGATGAAAACGATTTTCATTTAGTTCTTCAGATCTTAGTTCTTCAGACCTTGGTACAAAACACAATAGATTAATATAATATTCAATTTTAAGGGGTATGTTTACTAAACCATGGGAAAGGAGCAAGTGTGCAGTTAGCACATGCTAACTGTGAATGTGCACACTTAGTGTGTGCAAAAAAACACTTTAGTGTGCGCTAACGGTACCAGCCACTTTAGCACACGCTAACGTTACCTGTGGGTGGAGAGAAGGCATGCACGGGGCAGAGAGTGGGGGCCAATGGGCAGGGAGTGAGTGGGCAGAAGACTTGCTCCATTAACACAGGCACCTTAACAGCAGGAACCCTAATGCAATTCAAAACCTGGTGGAAAGGGTGTTTTTTGAGGAGAGAGAGCCAGGGTTTATGTCTGCAATGTGATACACAGAGAGGGGAGCCCAAAAGAGTGATAGCTTGGTAACCAAGCAACCAGGGTTCAATTCCCACTAGCACTCCTTGTGGCCTTGGGCAAGTCACTTAACCCTCCATTGCCTCGGAAGAAAGGCCTGGCAATCTACTTCCGTTGACACTGCCAAGAAAACCCAGGAGCTTCTGGGTCGCCAGGAGTCAGGACTGACTCGAAGGCACACATTGCATTGCAATGCTCCATTAGCAGCAACAGCATAGTGCCCAAGTATGAAAGGGCACTATGTTGATGGTGCAAAGGAGGTGACACATGGGTCATGCAGTGGGGGCCGCTGGTGCACACGGGGGACCAGGCAGCTGCCAGATGGCACATAGGAACATAAGACTACAAAATATGCTAAACTGTGTCAGACCAAGGTCCATCGTGCCCAGTATCCTGTGTCCAACAGTGCACAATCTAGGTCACAAGTATCTAGTAGTTTTCCAGAAGACACACAGGATCCCCAGTAACTGTAATGGGACAAGCAGAGCATAGCTCGGATCCTCTTTAGCTATGATTTATGGACCGTTACACAGGAACCCGTCCAAACTTTGTTAAACCCAGCTACACTGACAGTTTTTACCACATCCTCTGGTAATGGATTGCAAGGTTTGATTACGCGTTGACTGAAAAAATATTTTCACCTAGAACACCCAAATGGACTACACTGTAGCCATATTGCAGGTCTCCTAGTCTGTCCACAGTCTGATGGCATAAAAAAAGCTACCTACGTTTACCTTTCCACTCCGGTCAATAATCTATAGACCTCGATCATATCTTCCCTCAGCCATCTCTTCCCCAGGTTGATAAGCCCTAACCTTTTTAGCCTCTCCACAAAGGGGTATTCTGCCATTGGCAGAACCATCTGTGATGTTCGTCATGATCCCACAGTAACAGTGGCAGCACACAGTCCTGCTACTACTGCAGAAAGGCAATGTGCCACATGGAGTGGTCCAAGGGTCCTGGCACCCCAGGCAGAGATCCAAGCTGCCTCCCCATCCCCTGCTGCCACAGAACACAGCTGTGGAGGAAGAGGCTGATAGTGCCAGATGCTGGAGCCCTCCAGGTAGCTGGAAAAAGCAGGTGCCCGGAGAAATATTACAGCAGTGGCTGCCATCCTCCCCCCCCCCTAGATGTATTGTTGGCAGGCAGTGATGGGGCCCCTGCATGGGCAGCTAGTGGGGGGGCTGTTTGGCCATCCATGTGTGCCTCTGCCCCCCCTCTGGATCTTGTGCCCAAGGCGCCTGCCAAACCCACATGTTTAACATGCTGGAACTGCGACCACCACCACTGACAGTGCATGGGCATATCTGCATGGTGGGGTGTTGGTGGTGGCATGGGTACCAGCCTGCAGCAGACAGAAGCCTTGTCCTAGTCATGTGCACCATGCACATTGCAGCATGTGCCAAAGGCCAGCTGAAGGGAAGCATGTCAGCAACAGGAGCTACTATCCCCATAAGGCAGCAGTTGGTATGTATATGTGTAGAGGGTCACAGGTTCAGATCCTGCTGGGGTTTCTGTATTGCATATTCCTGTGGACAGCTGACAGTGTAAGTACAGCTCCAGCATGTGCATCCTCCAAGGAGATGGCCAGCAAGGGTGAAAACACCCACCAGAAGCACTGACAGGCTCCACTATCCACAGCTGGTTGGAGGCTAATAGCACATGGTAACAACATGTGGTGAGGGCCAGGCATGGTAATACAGCAAGTGCAAACAGAGCACACATTATCAATCCTTGAGCTGACATCAAGACAGGAGTGTCAAGCAGGAATGCCAACCATCTCCACTTTTGCTCAGTGCGCCAATGAGAGTGTGCGTGTGTGTGTGCATGTGCACGTGGCTCCCCTTTGTCCTGTGGCTTTCTGCACTGCACTTTGGCTCACATTGTCCCAGTTTTTCCCAGCCCCTTTGGAAAAAGTGAATAAGGCGAGGCAGAGGATTGTGGGTATCACCTGAAACAGCGCAGATTGGCCTGGATGTGTCTGCCACAATGGCAGGGTCACTGGTTGAGACGCCATTGTGCCTGTCTGCCACGTGCATTACCTGGGTGGTCACTGTATGTCATGCTGAGATGGAACTCGTTATGACCAAAAAGTGACCATGGCATGGCTATGTATCCACATAGAGCTATTATGATGTCTGGCTCCAGTGATGTGGATGCATTCTCTGTCTCAGGATGCTAATCACTGAGTAAATGGCTGGATGTTAATGCTGAGTATCCCAAGGCAGAGTGCTCATGGTCATACTGCGCACATGTCATGATGCTGACCAGCAGACCTACCGTGAAGGGCAGCGGGCAGTCTTTCTGCCCATGCTGTAGTCAATTGTTAGTCCTCAATGGTTGGGGCAGCAGTCGTTCATGGCCTACTCACTGGGGTCCTGACAGGTCTGTAGTAGTAGTAGCCCCCTGCCAGCCTCTACACCCTGTGATAAGGAAGCTTATCATAGTTCAGGAAGGAACAATACAAGAGGTGAATTGGCTCTGAACAAGCAACCTGTGCTTGCTGGTAGAAACACTAAAACAGAGTGTTTGCATAAAAGACTACCAGACCCAGAATGCACTAGGTTACAGAAAGCCTCTAGGAGAGCTGAAGTGGGGAAACGTGTGCCTAATCAAGGAAGCTATGAGGTAATCCCTAATCACCCATCTCCTAGGGCAGGGCTTGATTCAGCACACCTGGACTGTGCTAGGGTGGAGTGTCTATCTAGGCACTTTAAAAGTATAAGACATTCTTCACACAGACAGCTAAGGAAGCAGGAAAAGCATGAGAAGCAGGAGAAGTGAGAGAAAGGAGAGTTACAGCAAGGCTGGCAATGGCATGAGAGAGGACGGCAACAACAGAGAGAACACAGAAGGAGGAACAGCAAGACGTCCAGGAGGTCTAAGAAAGGAGCCCAAAGCAGTACGTGTGTTGGGAGTGATTCCAGAGGCAAGCATTCTCCATTGGACTGGAAGAAACCAGAGGCTTGGAGATATAGAGCCAGGAACCCCCAGAGAGCACCTGTAAAGGAGACGGCTGCATCTACAGAGAGAAGGAGCTCTGATACCTATTCAAGGAGGTATGGGAAAAGAGACCTAAAGTCCAGAGATTCTGACTGGACAGCTGGGCACAGAAGCTGGACTACCTATTGGCCAGGATACCCAGAGAGGAAACCTAATAGCAACGTGATCTCAGGTATGAACTCTGATCTGTTCCCTAGCTTTTCACAAGGAAGACAGCAGGGAAACAAATGCTATCCTGAGAGTGATCAGTTAGAGAATTCCTCTGAGCCAAAGCATGATAATGATTCCATGATATTTCAGGAGCAAGGGGAAATATCAAATGAGCAAGTAGAATGCATGGATTGCTCTCTGTCTAAGCTGCTGTTTTAAAGTAATCCTCAGTAAAGCAACAATCACCAAAAGGAACTGTAATGTGTTTTTTTAACTACCCAGAAAAGTTTCTTTAAATGAAAGCTTTAGGGTAAGTTAGAGCCACATAGAGAGTGAACCAGCAAGGGTTTGCAGCTGGTTAATTACTTGTGATTAAGCCAGGCACAAGTGCACGTGAGCTCTGGAAGGAAAACCTCTTCATTGTGTGAATGGAAGAAAGTTGTTTTTTGATAAAGAACATTTTTCCTTTTGGGTTTGTTTTTCATTTTAAGCACTGCTAAGAAGGTTATTAGCAGGGGTTAGCAGAAAGACCTTTTCTGTTCCTTCAAGGTCTTTATTGAGTTATTGCCTCAGTATTTCTGTTGCCTTATACAGTTGTTTTGTTTTTCCTGATTACAATTCCTGAAGATAGTATCCTATTGATGTTACCAAGCATATCTGTGCGAGGGAATAATCCCCATAAATAAAATCTGTTTTCTGCTTACACTCGAGCAACTACAATTCATTATTTTGTTGAACAGCTGATTTTGGTGTGAATGAACTACAACACCCACAATCCTTTGCAAGTCATATAAAATTCTGCCTTTGCCAAGATTGTGGACTTTCACAACCAGCACCCCCGTTTACAACCCCCACTGCACTGGCTGTCCATGGCAGCAGCATATTGACACTGGCCACTAACCTCCATTTTTATTGGAGTGTTAGTGTCCAATGGGCAGAACACAGGGCTGAGCTGTTGCTGTTGCTGTCACCCTCAGCATGCAGGAAACAAGGAAAAAAAGCATAACACACTGCAGACAATACCTGCTAAACACTCAGCAGAGATCATCTCTCATAGTGCAGGTTCAGTGGACCAAGTGCTGGGCACTCCTCCTCACCCTCAGGGTGACAGCTGAAACTGCTCTGCAGCACGGCTTGCTCTTATGTGCATGTAGCACATGCAGCCAATGCATCTTACTGAGCTGATCTGCTGGATCAGTGCATTCTCCATTGGTTCTTTAGCTGCAGACCACAGTTTTGCATGTGCAGCGTCTTATGGGTAGTGGAGGGCCCAACCAATGCCGGCAGATAGCAAACAGTTTGATCAGAGATTTGCAGGCTCTATACATCTGCTTAGCACTGTGTGGAGGTGTAGCCTACTAGTTGGTGCAATGTCTCCATGGTCAAGAGGCCTAGGGTTTGATTCCCACTTGTTCATTTTGTGCCTGGGTGCGCTTGCACAGTCCTGGCTCCGCTGTGACCTGCAGACAATCATTCTTCTACATTACTATGCATTATGGCCACATGTTGGGTAACTGAACATGGCATTCCCAATCATGAACATCTGTGAACAAGGCTTTAGTGGCTCTGCTATGGCGCATTGCAGTGGATCAGAGATGTATAAGCAGCAGGTATCTTGGTCATCTGGTATGGATGGGTTTTCTATTTTGCCATCATTGCGACCTCCCAGCTTTACATACAGAGGATATATCTCGTACATTCAGGCACCTAACACTCGTTGCATAGCCATTCCCTGCACTATTCTGCTATCATTACTTGCCCTACATGGGGCAAATGGGTTCAACTTGTCCCTTTCTATCATGCCACTCTGTCGGGTGTATTGTCTTGCAGTTGCACAGGCTGAGGTACCAGTCCCACCCACACAAATGGTGTTTCATGTAGCCCATGGCACCGCTACTTTTAGTTCACATACACCAAATGCTTTTGGCCTGTATGATGCCATACATCCACCCACCACGCACATTGCATTCTCTGCTTGGAAAATTCATGGCACAGCCCTGCACCCACCATTTGACCATCAGGGAGATTCATGGTGGGGCAGCTTACTGGCAGTAAACTGCCCCACCATGGCCATCAGGGGTCATTTGCAGCTGTTAGCCATATCATGCACACCTCTTGTGACTGCTCTACATGAGCACTCGTGGACAATCTTCACTTTGCTGCCCACATCAAGAACATGCTGCCTCCACCCTGACACTGTCCTCGCCTAAGGAATGGCACACACTGACAGTACATCTGGATACATGTCCACACCTCACAGACACTATAATATAATTTATGGCACAGTGTATGCTTTCAAAAGCATCTAGGACTGCACACCTGTCAGAGCACCCCCCGCTGCCACATCCCCTCCACTGACTCCACTGCCGCCATTACCCCCCCATGACACAGCCAACACCCATATTGACCGACCATCATCACCAGATAGCCACCTATCTCACCTAGTCAACAGCATAGGCCACATTGCCAGGCATTAAGTGAGTCAACTCCATCAGCTACCAATTATGCTTGCATCCATACCTTCTCCAATGGCTTCCCCTTCCCTCCTTTCAGAGTTTCAGTGGCTTTCCTGCATTAAAGTGTATGCCAGACAGCTTCCCACAGCATGTCCCATTACTGCACGGTAAGTGTACACAACCACCTCTTAATGTCCTGTTACCGCACGGTAAGTATCCATTACCACCCCTTAACGCAGCGTGTGCTGTTACCACACGGTAAGTGTCCACTAGCACCCCTTAATACCGGAATGCCTCTGACACGCCCAGCACACTTATCACATGGTAACCCCTTATCGCTGCCGTTAACGCACAGAAAAGACTGCTCCCTTACCACGTTTAGTAAACATACCCCTAAGTCTCTCAAGGATCACGCATGATACAAAGGACTGGCCCTGGCTCCCACCAGAGCCTGGAAAGAGAAGGGACAGATTGTGGACCCCCATGCCATGTGGGAGGAGGAGCTAGAGGCGTTGATTGAGGAGTCAGAGATGTTGTGGGAGGGAAAGGGGAGTGGAAAGGAAGGGGGAGAGTGAGGAGGGGGAGGGGGAAGGCAGATGGACAGGCTGGAGATCTCGTGCAGCTACTGGTGACCCAGTTTGTCCACTTTGCCTCAGATGCATCCCCATGAGATCCCAAGGGGTCTTTAAGACCACAAGTCTCATTAAGCCATATTTATCAAACTATCCCAGAGATACAAAACTGGAGCAAGTTGTTTATAAATCAGGCTCACAGTGTGCTAAATTAATAATATTCATAGTATAATAGACTAACTATCTGCTTTTTTATTTTAAATGCAGATGGAGTCATGATTGAATCCAAGCATGAAGCACAAATTGCTCTACTGTGTTCTTACTGTCTGTACTATAGATAAATTTATGTGCAAAGTAATTTAGTTTGTTAAGTTCCCAAGAAGCCAGATATATAGTAGCAATATGAAGTCTTGTTAATATTACAGAGAAATCTGTTTCTCATAGGTTTGCAGTCCAGTTTATTACCTTTTATAAGAAATGGGACATTGGGGACCTTCAACAAGCACATACATGTAATAGCACAAATTTGCACCTCATCAGTGGCAGACAAGCATGAGAGAATGGAGCAAGCTGGAGCCAAAGATCAGTAAACTGTGGGGGCTGGGGGGGGGGGGACAGAACAGAGGTTCTGCAACAGGAGAAGAAGCAGGAAATGGACTGGAGAGACAGCGACACCAGGAGAGTGGTGGGGTGGGGGGGTGGGAAGAGAGAAAGATAGAGATATATGAAGAGAGAGAGAGAGAGAGACTCTTTTGGAAGAGGAAGATAAAGGAAACTGTAGTAGGGCAGGGAGGGGGTGGGAGAGACTGCCTGGAGGAGGGAGGAAAGGGAGTGGGGAGAAAGAGAGAGAGTGCTACTGGAGAGGAGAGGAAGAGAGAGAGAGTGTGCTAGGAGGAAGTGGAGAAAGAGCGCCTTGGACAGATTCGGGGGGGGGGGGGACAACAAATAATATTCAAATACCATAATAAGCTTCTAAACGCCTGCTATATAGCGTTAAATTATCCACATACATTCAGTGTTACTTGCTCTCTGGTAACCGGTTTAGCTAAGTGGTTTAATTTAGGACAACCTTTATGTAGCTGAATATTGCTATCCCCCTGCTCTGCCCTCACTCTACCCTCGCCCTGTCCAGATAGCGCCAAGACTGGAAGAATTTTCATAGGAACATAAGATATGCCAAACTGGGTCAGACCAAAGATCCATCGAGTCCAGTATCCTGTTTCCAGCAGTGGTCAATCTGGGTCACAAGTACCTGTCAGGTTCCCAAAAGGTAGAGTCCATGTTGCTTATCCCAGGAATAAGCAATGGATTTCCCTGGTCCACTTTAATGAACTTTTCCTTCAGGAACTTGTCTAAACCTCTTTTAAATCCAGCTACACTAACAACTTTTAGAACATTCTCTGGTAACAAATTCTAGAGTTTGGTTATGTGGTGAAAAATATTTTCTCCAATTTGTCTTAAATGTGCTACATTGTAGCTTCATTGCATGTCCCCTAGTCTTTCTACGTTTTGATGGCATAAACAACCGATCTACGTTTACCCGTTTCACTCCATTCATTAATTTATAGACCTCTTTCATATCTCCCCTCAGCCGTCTCTTTTCCAAGCTGAAGAGGCCTAACCTTTTAAGCCTTTCCTTGTAGAGGTCTGAATAGCACCACTGAAAATTCACGGATAGGGCTCTCTCATCTGTATAGCAGCTGCCACTGTGCAGATAAGTGCATCTGAATATACAAAACACTTTGCTCCCTCTTTCTCCTCATACATTTTTTTTCCTTTTTTAGAAAATGTTTTCTCTGTAACCAATACCACTTTATTGCTTCGATCTGTTTAATTTTGAAAGCCCCTGTGATAGAAAATGAAATGAGACAACCCAAAACCTTCCACGCCTCTCATCCCTTGGACTGGCTCTTTCACGGTTATCTAGGAAGAGCGTGCTTGTTGGAAAAACCCTCACGATGCTCCTGTCACTTGACTTTGGCTCTTCTTGGCTAATATGTTCCATTATTAAATGCATTTACCATGGCTATTTACTCTGGTGAAACAGCCTGATGGAAAATTGTCCTCCACAAATACCCATGGCTTCCATAGCTTGAATATTTCTAGTTGCATAAAAAAATGCTTTCCTGTTGACACCTCTAGGTCAAGGGATGAAATCAATGTGTTTGCATTCCGTTTTCAAATGTGCACACACTCTATTTTGTACCCTTCATCTGTCCACACAAATAACAGGTGCAAAGCACACAGATACGTTTAGCAACTGCTAGTTTTCAAAGAGAGTCAACCTGCCTTGTAAACATTTTCTCTGAAATTTGCATGCTAAAAAACCCCACATGGTTTATAACTATGAGTGTTCTTCTAGAATCCCTATTCGCATTTTCGTAAATGGATGTGGCGGTTGAAATCCATGCATACCGTATCCATGTCTTAAATGCGATTTAAGAAAAGCCACAATTTACATGTTGCCACAGCGGGGACGTGTATCCCTATAGGTTTTGGGTGAATGCATTCCCAGGGGTGCTGTGAGCGAAGCCATAACATACACAAGCATCTCCCATAGCGGCTGCATTTTTGCAGGCTCAATTGCCCATGTCCGGATTTATACCCGATCCCCGGCATGAATAAGTCTTGAAAAAGTACTTGGTTTGACCATCACTTTACAGGAGGGATTAAGGGGAATATTCCCTTTATTCCTTCAATGTTTATTTCCCTCTTAAAATTACAAATAGAGCAGAAGTGTAAGCTCTCCAATTATTTAAGAGCAGCTGCACTTCTGTCTTTGCAAAATGGCCCCTTCACATGTGTTAATATTAATATTTACATGTCTCTTTTCTGAAATGGCAGGCATAAAGAAGTGCAAGTTGCTAGAATTTCTGTTACTTTTTTTGCTCACTTAACAACAACAATCTTTCTAAAAATTGTCCTTCCTCTGTCCCATAAAGTGTATTTTAGAAATGTGTCCACCTTCAGCAGAGCTGATTCTAAAATACTGGAACAAATCTAAACGTAGGGACCTGGATGCTTCATTTCCAATTCCACATCCTATCTAAAATGGGCCTTTTTCTTGGCTGTTTGCAAATTACCCCATAAAGAACCAAGGTTTCTGCAATACTCCTCTTTGGAAGCATGCTTTGGATGGCTGCTCTTATCTTTGAGTGGGTTTTTGTTACCAAGCCATTGCGACGATTCACAGTGATAGAACTCTAATTCACAGGCTTTCAGTCAAGCTCTCTCCATTGATGGATGCCGTCCTGTCTGCCATAATGATCCCTGCCTTTCAATGCTCAGCAAATGCCAACTGCAGGTCATAGCCGCACTGCATGCATTTTGGTTTACGATACTTATATATTTGTGGATAACAGATGAAGGGCAGGGCAATTCAGTATATCAGCTCTCAGCATATAATCTTTTCTCCTATAATAGCTGTTCCAAGCTTCACTCTGTAACCTGTCAGCCTGGTAAATATTACTTTAGATAAAGGGAAAGGGACACTTCCATTAGAATCTCAATTGTACAGGATCAATATAGCATCTATTAGGAATTCTCCGGATGAAAACTGATACGTGAGTTCTTGATGCACCTAAATATTTTAACCCAAATGGTTTTAACAAACTCTACCCAGAAAGTAATCCACTCAAAATATTTCTTACAAGGAGTTAGCACTTCCTGTTTAAAAACGTCAAATCATCTTATGAGCTCTTCTTAAAATTCATCAACAATTCATATTTAAAAATATCTACAGATTAGAGAAAACGTCATTGTTTTAGATGGAGCCTCCTACAGAATTTTCACTGCTGTTCACGTATTACTACCACAACCTGTAGTGTTTGAGGCGAACACTGGATATTTAGGAGAAAAAAACCCTAAGCACATCATTAATTAAAGCATTTCCTGGGTGTGTATCTGTTTCCTTTGGCTGCCTGTATATTATCGATCTCCATTTAAGTGTGGATTTCTAATATTTCAATTGTTATAGGTGTCTGCTCTGAATCAGTTACCTTCTCTGTCACCCTGCACCTCTTCTCAGGCTCATAGTTCGGCCTTGCAGGATTTGGTATGGTATGTAAGGAAACCAATCACCAATATCTTTTTGGCATTTGCACCAACATTATGGAATTCCTTCCCCTCTGCAATGCATTCCATCACAAACTATTTGGATTTCTGCAAGGGGATTCAGATCCATTTGTTTCACGTAGGGGCATGTTTACGAAAGGTTAACTCACGTTAATAAAACGAGCACACGTTATGTGCCATTTTGCCCATATAAATAAAAGGGCCCTGGGCACTTTACGCACATTAATGTGCATTAAATCCTTTAATAAATACGCCCCTTAGCTTACAGGTAATTATGTTGCCTTATATGACACCACCTGCACTGTTTTCACTTTGTCTTCATTAGCTTTTGGACAACAGATGACTTCCATCTTTAGACCTGTGTAAGACAATATCTCACCCCCTTTGTAATTCTTTTCTTGGCCTTGGTCTGGTGTGTAAGATGTTTCCATCCCTTAGCTAATATTTTGTATGTCGTACTGTGAGCCACTTAGCAGTTCTCTGATAGATGGATATAACTGCAATAAATAATAATAGATAAACTTTCTTGTCTGATCATCTTATTTTTCCATTTGGGTTGATCTCAGTCTCTCTTTTCTACTTCCTCTTGTTGGTTTCCTTCTAAGTCCTTTTTCCAAGATCCCATTTGCATTTTCTGTTTCTTCACACTCCCTGTCTTCTTTGTCTTTTCCTTCAATACATCTCTCTCTGATATTGAGCCTTCTATTTCATTTACCTTTTACCTAACTACAGCTTCATTCTATTCCTCTCTTTCTCCTACCTACAATCTTCAGTTTTCCTCTTTTCACCGTTTACCTATGTATCAGCTTTCCATTTCCTAATCTTACTTCCCTATTCCCTCCATTCCACAACTGTCTCATTCCTCTGCCATCATATTACCCTCTTCCCCCATCTATCATCCACTTTCTAGTCCACCATTTCCTCCCTCTGTACTCACCTCCTCCCAAGTCTCTTTTACCACCACCTGCTTCTCATCCTTTTACCTGCTCCAACTCATTTCCATTTTACTATTTCAACCCCATTCCAACTCTCCACCTCCAGGTCCTTTCTTATGTCTTACCCCTATCCAGGCTTCCAATTCCCCTTTTCACTTTTCCCATTTCTACCCTCTTTCACCTGCTTCAAGGAAGACCTGTCCCTTCCTGTGGCTCTTATCCATTCCATAGCACTCTATCCTTATCAACTGCCCCTAATTTCTCCCTAAACCCTCCAGGCCCTTCAAACCTTTGCCTCTCCCTATATTTCTGCATTTGGTCTCACAACCCTACTCATACCCCTCACCCAATCACCTTGCCCCCTCTGTCCTCTTAATCTCTGGTAAATTTCTTAGTCCGCAATATTCCCCCAAGCAACTCCAAGTTCCCACCCACAGTCCCAACCAAGCTCCAAGTCCCTACTTAAACTCTCAATATCCAGCCTATCTTAGTTTCTTTCTTTTGTTTTCTCACCCAGTCTTGGAGTCTCCACCTTTCAGAATCCCTGTGTTCCCACATCCTATATATCTAGTACCTGCCCTCCTGTCTCCAGCTCTCCCCAGCAAACACCCATTTACTTCCTTTCCTAATGCCTTTCCTCCTTCTTCCCCGCATGTGTTCTTATACCCCTCCCTCTCAACCTTCCCTTGGTTGACTTTGCTTCTTCCCTACCCACCACAATATCTGTCCTCCTTCCTTCTCATTATCCCAGGATCTCCCTCTTTTTCCTACTCTGACCCTAGCATTTGCCAGCATTATTCCCCTTTCAATCCCAGTATCCCATCCCTAGAATTAGCTCCCCTCCAGTCCCAAACCTTTTCCAGTCCTATTTCTCCAGACCTAGTATCAGTCCATTTCCAGTTCCCTCAGTCCCAATATTAGCCCATTTTAGTCACAGCCCCCATGCCCAATATCAGCCCATTCCCAGTATCAGTCCTCAGCCCTAGTAATCAGCCAGCTCCCCAGCCCGAATATCAGCCCATTTCCAATCCCAGCCCCCCATTCCCAGTATCAATATTAGTCACACACTCCCAGCATCAACTCATTTCTAGTATCAGCCCCCAGGCCTCTGTATCAGCCCATATCCAGTCCCCCTCCCAGCCCCAATATTAGGCCATTACAATGTGACAAGGTGGTAGCCAAAGCTGGATTGCATATAGAGAGGAATAACCAGCAGAAAGGAAGTATTAATGCCCCTGTACCAGTTATCGGTGAGGCCTCACTTGGAATACTGTGCTCAGTTTTGGAGGCCATATCTCACAAAGGATATAAAACGATTTGAAACTGTTCAGAGAAAGGCAATCAAAATGATTTGGAGCCTGTGCCAGAAGATGTATGAGAAGAGACTTGAAAAGCTAAATATGGAGGAGAGGAGGGACAGAGGAGCTATGATACAGACATTTAAATACTTAAAGGGTATTAATATATATATAGTATATAGTGTATGACAGCAGATAAAGATAAACATTTTTCAAAGAAGGGGAAGCCGTAAAACTAGAGGGCATAAAATGAAGCTGCAAGGAGGTAAACTTAAAAGCAACATCAGGAAATAATTTTTCACTGAAAGGGTGGTGGATGCTTGAAATGCCTTCCTGATGGAGGTGGTGGGGGCAAATATAGTAACCAAATTCAAAATGGTATGGGACAGACACAGTGGATCCCTTTATAGCAAGGGGATAAGATCAAAATAAATGTACCTATTTTTATACTTCAAGAAACAGAGGGGTGACCTGCACGGAGCAGCAAGTACACCTACTCTAGCCACCTTACTGGGCAGACTAGATGGACCATACTGGTCTTTATCTGCCATCATATACTATGTTATCATGTTACTATACTTCCAGTACCAGTTCTCAGCCCCAGTATCAGTCAGTCCCCAGCCCCAGTATCAGTCCATTGAGTCCCAGCCCCCATTTCCAGGATCAGCCCATTGCCAGTATTAGTCAACCCCC
This sequence comes from Ichthyophis bannanicus, assembly GCA_033557465.1. Lineage (NCBI taxonomy): Eukaryota > Metazoa > Chordata > Amphibia > Gymnophiona > Ichthyophiidae > Ichthyophis > Ichthyophis bannanicus. The sequence goes on along the minus strand of CM066043.1, from coordinate 228,502,628 downwards.
AGCTCCTGTATCAGCCCAGTACCAGTCCCTCCAGCCCCAATATCCGCCATTCCCTGTTCCAGATGCCCCCAGTTCCAGGTATCTGCGCATTTCCAGCCCCCAGCCCAGTTCCTGTCCCCCAAGCCCCACTATCATCCATCCCACCCCCTGTGTTGCTGCAGGGAGGGGGTCCCTGCAGCAACACAGCCATGGGAGCATTTTATTTTGCTTCCTTGGCTGTATTAAACATTAAAACAGCTGTGGGAGTTTTGCTTTTTGCTCCTGCAGCTGTATTAATGCTCAGCACAACTACGGGAGCATCTATGTTTGCTCCCACGGCTAAGCTTTGAATGGGAAGGTAGAGAACAGGCTGGAAGTGAGCCAGTGAGACAGGCTTCCTGCACCCTACTGTGATGTGCCCTAAGCCAGTGCCTCACTGGCTCACCTTTTAAGCTTGCCCTGCACTACTGAATCCATTATGGATGTACTGAATTTTAAATACCTTTGTGATATCCAGGGATAAATCCAGGCCTTGTTATCGGTGTTTACAGACACCTAAAAGAATCATTTTAGCTTCTCACTGGTCTCCCTCTAAATCATCTCTCTCCTCTTCAATCTTGTTCTAAACTCAGCTGCATGGCTTATCTTCCCCACTGTCACTATGCTCACATAACCTCTCTGCTCAAGTCACTTCACTGGCTTCCTATCCATTTCTGCATCCAGTTTAAACTTATCCTAATGACGTATAAGTGCATTCATTCTGCAGCTCCTCACTACCTTTCCTCTTATTTCACCTTATACCCCTCCTCGGCAACTCTGCTTCTCTGACAGATCCCTTTCATCTGGGCCACTGCCAACTCCAGACTTTGTTCTTTCCACCTTGCTGCTCTCTGTGTCTGGAACAAACTACCTGAGTCAGTGCATCAGGCTCCTTTTCTAGCTCTAATCAAATCCAACCTAAAAACTCGCCTCTAAAAGGCTGCTTTTGGATCCTGATGCTCCTCACTCTCTTGTTTACCACTTATGTGGATCTTACTATACTGTAGTCCCCAGTTTTGTGATGTTGTTCATCTTGATTGGCAGGGACTGTCTCTTACATCTATATACACAGTACTGAAGATGCCTTGTAGTGCTAAATGTTAAGTAGTAGTAATAATAAAACAAATATGGCCTGTTTATAGATGAATGCCCAAATAATAATGACCCGATAGCCAAAGGAGATATCCAGATAAGAAAGCTGTTACCCAGATAATTCTAGTTGGCGCTATCCTTCGATTTTCAGGGGTACTATACGGATAGTTCCCGTGAAAATGATTATAGAAGCTCCAGCACTATCCAGACAGTGCCTTGGACACAACGAAGCTATAGCATTGTGTTCCATTGAGTTATCTGGATAAAGGCGATAGTTATCCTGATAGTGGACTGAATATCTGGAGAAATTTACACAAGCAGAAGAATTTCCTAAATTTCTCCCGCTGGTTATCCAGATAGTGACAGCACTTGCTGTTCTGTATGTATATTCAGCGCCCCTCACTATCCAGATACTAAAGCTGAATATCTGGAATATTTTTAAACGCCACAGCCAACATTTAAAAAAATAGTGACCACAATATTTTAATAGTGGCCCAGAACTCATTGGTGGTCCGTACTCTAATTTTGGATTCTACTATTGGTTTAATATTATTAGTAAAATCTTGGATGACAGAAAAAGGAGGCCTAGTTCTTTTAGGGTCCTGCCCTCCGGGATATGTAATGGCCCACAGCCCTAAAATTGGGGAATGTGGAGAAGCGTTAGCTGCTATACCAATTTCATACGGCAAACTTGCTTCCCAGTCAAAGAGCAAATATACTCTTAGTTCTAGGAGCTAACTTTAAAACTGGGAACATATTGACCTACTGATGCACAAAGAGTGCCTTGGCTCAGATTAATAAACTGTTATCCTTTATTGCTTATATAAGTTTGCAGTATCAGCGGTTGTTAGTGCTTGGTGATTTCCGTCTACATTTGGAGAATCATAGTGACCCCTGTGATGTGGCTTGTCTTTCTGAAAGGTACGGTATGGGTCCGATGCAAATCAGTGTTGTCCTAAACCAAGGTCAATGCCTTGATTGGATTTGATGAGGAGAGAAAAGAGTAAGGGGTATGTTTACTAAACTGCGGTAATCGTGAATAACGCGCGTAACGTACAGTTAACGATCGTTCGCACGTCATAACGCGCGTTCTGACGTGTGAACGATCTTAACCGTACGTTACGCGCGTTAACCGCAGTTAACGATCGTAAACCCCCGCGGCGCGTTAAAACAGCGCAGAAGGTGGAGAGTGGGCGGAGAGAAGGGGTCAATGGGCAGAGAGTGGGCGGGGAGAGGCTCCCCTCACACTAACGCGCTGAATTTCAGAGCTCAATTCCAACGCGAATGAAAACCTGTCGTTAAAGGCATATTAAAGGGAAGAGAAACCATTTCCGTCAGCAATGTACAGCAATACCGGGGAAACCTAAAAACGTGAGCAGTGTGATACATGTGCACTGAACAAAATAGCAAATAGAAATGGAAAAAGACCACAACAACTTCCTAAAAAACTATAATCCAGCTGGTCAACAGTGATATTAATGGGCAACCATACAAAACACTCCCAGGAAAGCTCCAAAAAAAAGAAATGAGTTTTGGAAGGATCCACGGAGCGTAGACCCTTCCAAAAATCATCCCCTAATTTTAATTATGAGCGTTCCTGGGAGTGTTTTCTATGGTTGCCCATTAATATCACTATTGGCCAGCTTGGGTATCTTTCTATCCCCTTATTCCGAGGTCATATTCGGGGTTTATGTGCACTTATGTCTCCATACAAGGTGAATGAGCCCACAGTACAAATGTGCAGAGCAGGGTTTCTGACTCTTTCGGCCAGGTGTCCTATCTCCAGGGACTGCACTGTCTCTGTGGCCACAGTGTGGTGCAGCGGACACAGCCAGTACCTGTAGGACCAGAGGTTCAAAGCCCAGCTGGGGCAACATCCAATCCAGTCCACATATTTTTCCCACAACTGTACCGTGATTGTAATGACAAACCTTTATTGCTGAGAACATACGCATGGTTAATACGCCTATATTTTACCCCACCGAGCACAGACACCATAAACAGGTGCATTACCTAGAGCAGAGTCTCCCAAATGCAGTCCTGGAGGGCCACACACCATTCAGGTTCCATGCTGCCGCGAATAAAGATGCCTGTGCTGCATATCTATGCACCACCCCCATGGTATGCAGATGTAGCTCATGCGTATTACTCAGAGACAGCATGAAAACCCGAACAGTGTTTGGCACACCAGGACTGGAGTTGGGAACCTCTGCCATAAAGCAGCAGCCAACAGGGCCAGACACACCCACACCCACACCCACAGGCCCCATTGGCTCATGCCTCCTGGAGAGGCAGAACATTGGGCCCTGCGTGCATCTCCCAATGCTACCACATGCATACCCTAGCAATGCCACCCTACACCTGGGTATACGGTACACACCTATCAAACGTTTCCTATGAGTACTGGCAGATAGCAAGTCCTACGTTAAGCACAGTTTGCTCATTGAGCTCCATCATAACAATCTTTCTGATGTCAGCAGTGTGTGCTACAGGTCAGGTCTCTGACAGTGTTTACCACCCTGGGGAGTGACGCCCAACAGTATTGCGGACCATATCCATGCCTGGACTGTGCCCAGCACTGTTGCCAGTATTGGCCTGCCAATGTGCATAATGAGGAGCAAGGTACCATGGGTATAGCCCAGACAGGGTGGCCTGGGCAGGCTGCATCTGCACAGCGCATAGGGCACTGACTGCGGCATATTAGTGCCCGGCCACCACCTACACAGACAGGGTGACTGCTGTATGTCCTGCAGGGAGATCAATCTCACCCTGACTGTGCAGTGACCACAGCATGGCTAGGCATCCCCATAGTGCTATATGGTATTTCTCTCATGTGATAGATATGGGTTTCCTTTTCGGGCCCAGTCACTGATTTATCTGCTTGCTGTGTATGCTGACATCCCAGTTCTGGGTGCATGCATCTCCACTGGGCACATGCACTATGGACTAACTAGCAGACTGTTTGCAGCTGGTATGTGTCTTGATGGAGTGGCTTGCAGGGTGCAGCGGCTGATGGCTTGCAGCAGGAGAATTGTTATTGTGTTATGGATGTGTATAGAGCTGCATTGACTGCCCTGTGGGGTGTCTGTTCCTCAGCAGGACCGGGGTTGATGTTCCCCTCTACTGCCACCTTTGCAGGGAGGTAGAATGTGGATCTATTGATAGGAGACCCTGTTTGCCGACCTCCGCCATGGCCTCTTTCAGCCATGGATGGTGCTGTGGACCTGGTGCTGGGCACCTCACTGCACCCTCAGGGTGAGCACAGTACCCGCACAATGTGACGGTGTGTAGCTACTCTGTGCCAGTACAACACACGGTCAGTACCCCCTACCAGGCCGAGGTGCTGTGGGGGTGCACATGGTCACTTCCCCCTACCAGGCCGAGGTGCTGTGGGGGTGCATTCCCCAAGGTGTGTATCTGTGGACAGCTGATTTGCATGTGCAGTGCATCATGGGTGTGACTGGCACAATCCAACCCTGTGGAAATCCAGCACCTGCTCACAGGCTCTGATAAACCATAGGCCATCACACTTACATCTGTTAGCATAATTCATAGGTGCAAGACACCCTAAAGAGTCTGTAATATAAAGTGCCCACGCTGGTAAAAACACACATACCCACGCACGATTTTACGCACGCACCAACGCACGTGGCTACGCCCGTACCAACACACGTGGCTACGCACACTGTGAGGGTGTGTTTCTGACAACACTACTGAACGTACAGAAAAACATGCCTCCTCATTCCCTATGTAATGTACAGGGTGATGCCTGGGCCAGCCTTCTGTGTTAGGCACACTGGGGACTCGAACCCATGCTGCCTGTAACAGCGGTCAGTACAGTAACCATTGTGCTACAGCTCTGTTTCAGTGATTTGTGTCTGTACGCCTTCTTACGATTAACGCGCAATAACGTGCAACGGCGCCCTGTAACGCTCGTTGGTTTTTGGAACGCGCGTTAGTGGTAACGATGTACCGCCCATGTCCTTATTTGGGGTTTCTGTCTCTACCGCGGCTCCTAACGCGAATTGCACTAATGCACTTTAGTAAACATACCCCTAAGTATCCACATTCTCTTCAATCCCACTCATCTGCTCAGACCTTATTAAAATTTGATATTGAAGGACATGATTTGATTCATCAGTTAGAGGTCTTAAATAAAAAAATCTTGTTGTAAACTTCTTTGATGCCCTGTGAAGGGCGGTATAGTAAGTGTACAAACAAAATAGACAACTAGGTATTACAGAAAATGATTTATTTCCAGATGGAACATTTCCCTTATAGATGCCTTAGGTAAAGTTTCACCTTTGAAGGAGTGTAGAAAACCTAGATAATGAAGTCAAACCTAGCATTCACTTATTCTTAAAGAGAATAAATAGTCTTGCTGTAAACTCAAAAGGAGTATGGAGGCAACTGAGAATGGAAGTGTGCAGGCTTGAATGGAAAACTAAGCTCACAGTGTACAATAAAACAATTGTTGAGGCAAACGAGATATTATGTTAAGCATTATTTAGAGGCACAGGAGCTATTTAGCATTGCTAATCCTGGAATTACCGAGATTTTTTGCACACACTGAATACCGTTGGGGTCATAAATGACCCCGCGACAAATTTTAATTGTTAACCATGAAAAATTTAAACTAAACAGACAAAATATTATTCCAAATTAATTATTTATTATATGAAGGTTAAATGTTTTGAAATTTAATGCTTTATCATAAAATTACATGAAGAAGAGTTTCCATGAAAGCAGTTTTTGCATGCACTTGATGAACACAGTAAAGTACTACAGTCATTTGCATGAGACACAGACAATTTCTGAATGTTCTTTGCAAACACTGCGCTTGCAGGAGGTGCAAACTATGTTGCTTTTCTTGTCTTTTTCTCTGGAACAGCAGTGACACCTTGCCCTTTTCTTTGGGATCTCGACATTGCAAACAGCATCAGTGGCTTCTTCAATGCCACTGATGGGAGGAGTGGCCTAGTGGTTAGGACAAGGTACTTCAGGCCAGAGGGCCGAGGGTTCAAGTCCCACCTGGGGACAGCAATCTCAGGCCGGTGGGACTGGGATTTCTAGTCCTATAGGTACTCCTTGTGGTCTTGGGCAAGCCACTTAACCCTCCATTGCCTATGTTCCCTGTAAGTATTAGCATATGTGTGTCATATCCCCTCGTGTTAAATGTATCTCCCAATTGACCGCTTTGACCCGGTGAAAAGCGGGATATAAATATAGATAAATAAATAAATACAATAAATAAATGCTGGAAGAAGTCTCGCTGCAGTTACTCTGAAGCAGCTGCTTTCCTAATTCCAAGAGGAATAGACGATGTCTGTGCTTTGACTTGGACTGCCATTCTGGATTTAGTGACATCCAAACAATGAAGGCGTTCAAAGCATTGATGTCCAACATGTTGTAGAAGATTGTCACTGGCCAGCGTCTTGTCATTTGTTTTGTGGTATATGTGTGCAACATTTGATCTGCCGTATCTACTCCACCTTTACTAGAATTATAGTCCAAGATCATGCGTGGTTTTTTTGTCTGGACATGTGTTATCTACTTCTTCTTGATCATGCAAACTGCTCAGAAGAACAACCACTTTTCCTTTTTTTGGGCAATAGGAAACCAGAGTGGCGTCATCACAAAAGGCAAACAGTGAAGTGAATACCTCTCGGCCCTTTGCTGTTACAAATTCTGGAGGTAATTCTTTTCTGTTCTTTCGAATTGTCCCCAAAAGTGTCATTTGTTTTTCTAGCAATTTCCATGACAGGGATAAACTGCAGAAGAAATTGTCAACAGTAACATTTCTGCCAGATCACGTCAATCCTTCAGTGAGTTGCAGCACAACCCTTTCACCCCGATTCTGTTCCCTGTTTTGTCCGAGTTCCCTTCCTGTATATACTTGAAGACGCAGAACATATGACGTTGCACTGTCACACAACATCCACAGCTTTATGCCATATTTCCTACGTTTGCTGGGAATATATTGTCTGAACGGAACACGGCCACGAAATGTAAGCAGTTGCTCATCCACGGTAACATTTTCACCAGGAACAAAGGCGTCACTTAGAGTTGCTTCCCAGGTATCAAAAACATGTCTGATTGGAGCAAGCTTATCCACGCCTCGTTGTTCACGTCTGTTGTTTGCATTATCAAATCTGAGAGCACAAGAAATTTGCTGAAAACGGTTACGGGCCATATTTTTGCTGAAAACAGAACGACCATCTTCAAGGTTCCACAACTGAACTATGGATTCATTTTGTGACTTGTACATGCCTGAGAGGATCAGAAGTCCAAGAAAACGTTGAAATTCTCCATCTGTCAAATCTTTCCAGGTGTCGTCATAAATGTGTCTTCCTTGTTTGCTCGTCCACATCATGATTTCATTCAATAAGTTCTTCCTTATGAACAAGTGGAATGCTGTGAGAGGGCCATCAACATTTTGTACAGCATACCTTGTAGGACCTTGTTGTATAGACATGACATTAGCTCTGGTGTATCTTCCAGCAGCTTGCTTTATAGGTTTCCTGTTCCATGATGTGGCATCCTTAGATACATAGGCTTCAATGGCAACATTTGTGCTTATAGCTGATCACCTCTTAGCTCCTCTACGACCACAACTAAGATTCCTCACAGATGATACTGACACCGAGGACTCCTGCCTTCTTCCCCGTCCAGCACAGCCTCGACCTTTGCCTCGACCTGTAACTTGACTCTTTGCTGTAGGCGATGTTACCGGCTCAACATCAGTCTCACATTCACTTGGAGACCAACTGCTGTTGCCATCTGAATCATGACTGTCATCATCAGATTTATCGCCCGAACTTGGCTGATATGCTTCTTCGCTTGCTGAATATGCTGCATCATCAGACGACTCAGAGCCGTCACTGTCAGCATCTCGTTGCAATATTTCTCTTACTTGGGCAGCTGAATACTTTCGTTTTGACATCACAAACAATAACCTAAAATAAATAAACAAAGATAAAGTTGAATAAAACGCAAAGCAGTTTTACTATAGGTGTACAATAATCGTGATGAACGAGCTGAAAGCCTTTAGATTTCAGAGGAAATAATGAAAGAACATATGATATCAATTACAGAAAATGTGTAATTTTCATAAAATAAGAGTACAAAAAATAAATGATACATAATTAATGATAAATACCTTTGTCAGATCAAAAAAGTCACAAAACTGCAAATTGTATCATGATCCAAACCGAACGTAAGCAACTGGGGTCAAAAATGACCCTACTGGTACTCTGTGCTGCAATTCATCACTAGTGTCACCTAGCGGATGAAAATTATTCCTCTCATGGCGCAATATAAAGGGAATATTGACATGTGAAAAGTCATAAAAAGATTGCATTCTTGAACAACTAGTTTCCGAGGTATGCGTTGTGAAACTTGCAATGGGGTCACTTGACCCCATCGGTACTCCCAGGGTTAAAAACCTTTCAACAGCACCCAAAGCTCAGCCAGTAGTGTGTCTGATACCTAATGCAACTCATTATTTCAAAGATTAGACTGCTAACCCGTGAGTTCCTTTACTTGTGCAAAAAGTCAGATAATCTGTTGGAAAGTCAGGAAATTACATAGGTTTGGAAGCGAATAAGGTTTCTGTGACTCTATGCGTTCCAAAGAAGTTGCAAGAGTCTGATGATCTTTTGAGTGATAAAACGTTAAAAATATTCAGTTCCCTAATCAGCACATACTTTTGGACAATGCAGAACTGAGGCTGCTAGGCTGGCAAGAAGTTTCCATTGTTTCACAGTAAGTTTGAACATTTAGTATGGGTGTTTGTGATTTGCATTCATGTTGAGCGGCATTACTTAAAAGCCCCAAAATGCATTAATTCCTTGGGCTACATGTTTTGATGGTCAAACATTGCAGAAAAGCGGCTTTCCGTCATCTATTAGAACAGGGGGTTCCCAGTGCTCAGGAGATACCCACCTGTTGCCTCCACTGTATGCAAATATATCTCATGCATATTCATTGTGGGCATCCTGAAAACGTTTATGATCTTGGCAATGCCTCAGACACGTCCTTGCCACGCCCAGTGCTTGGGATGTCTCCACAGCCGTGTTGCATAATCGATCCAGGGCGGTCTCCGTGCTTTGGATGTTGGTGCACCCATTTTCAGACGTCCAAAGCACGAATGGATCTTCTAAATGACCCCCCCCCCCCCAAATAAAAAGTGCAAAGTATTAAGGGGATCTGAGAGAATGACCTGGAAAACATAAAATTATGCAACAAAGGGATAAAGGAAAAAGGATAACTAGTTTATTTTTACAGAACAAATCTGCATTTCTTATTTGAAAGTGTTTGGGTCTTCCTATTCTAATTTCAAGGCTAAATCTGTGACAGTCTAGCTCCCATGAACATAGATAAGAAGAGAGGATTTGCTAAATGAGGTCTAATATTTCAGAAAGCCTGCGTCTTATGAAATTCAAATTATCATAAGCTTCTGCAGTGAGTATCTGCATTCAGCCTGTACCAAGAGAAGCTTAAATTATTTCCTTCCAGCCTCAACTCAGACTATCAATATTTTAAGGTAAGAGAAATCGCTCTACTTTCATAATTCCATTTTAGGCCTTAGTAAATTATTGTAGCCCTTAAGAACATTCCACAAGCCTGAAGAGGTCGTTCAGTAGCACTGCTATGCACTGTGATGTGGGAGATCTGGGCTCGATTTCCTAGCACGGTTTCCGCTCCTCAAGCCAACCAAGACTGGGGGTGCTTTGGAAACAACATTCACGGACTCCAAGATGGGGAGAAAGGAGTCTCAGTCATGTGCAGTGTTAATGTCCTGTGAGAGGGTGGCCGTATAATTTTATAAGGAAAAGTTATATACACATAGGAGGTCATTTTAGAAACAGGCATCCAAATCAAAGAGACATCCTTGGAACCATTTTAGAAACTGGTTATAGAAACATCCCTGGTGCGAGGACGTCTGTGTAGGACAGGGGCGTGGAAGAGACATCTCCATCCTTGTCCAAATCCATACCTACTCCAGGGCACGAATAGGCATCTAAAAAATGTTTGTTTTGCTAGTGAAAACATCCAGATAATGTAGAGAAGATGTTCCCATGCCATTCAGAGCCACAGGCAATTGGAGCAGAGAGAAACCTGTTTTGTGCAGTGGCCCTGCTGAATGTCTCCATTGGCAGAAAGGCAGGCTGGGACGCGTCCCTCGTCTAGAATACTGTTGCAGGGAGCGTACCCATTTCTAAAACTGGGCCTGAACTTGCACTCGCCCCTGGCCTTTTTGGTACATTTTCACTGGAATTTACCAGATTGCAACTGGATGCCATTTCTAAAATGTGCCTTAACTTCAGCAAGCATGAGCAAGCATCTCTCGTTCCTGACACTGTAGAATATGGAAAGTAATTCTCTAAGGGGTGGATGGATTAACACACATGATTAGAACAAGTGTCATTAATGTTCCTATTAGGTCAAATCCATGTAGATCGGCAAGTGGCTACTAACATGTCTAAAGCAAGCTCTGATCACTTTCAGAATGGCGACCATATGTGCGCAAGAGGTGAGTTCCGCCTCTTATAGAATTACTTCCATAGAGCATAATTTTTGGTTGAGGTGGCCACTATTTAAAATTAAGTGGCAGTCCTAGTGCTTAACTTTGTAAATATATTCAGCGTTTAAGTAGTATCGCTATTATTGGTTTAAGTAGTGCCTCTGAATGTATATGTAAGCAGTGACTGCACCAGCAACTATCCATTTACTTTAGCTTTGCTATTCAGCAAATTTTGTTTAAATGGTAACTTATCCATTTATCAGCTAAATGGATAAATGCGGGCTCCACCTTAGTTTTTGCCAAAGTTAGCCCCTTATTATAAGGATGAAATCAGCCATTTAGCATATTAAAAGGGCCAGTTTTTCTCACTATAATAACTAAAAGATATATAGATAGTGTAGTGAGGAATGCCCTCAAGAAGATATGGAAATAGGGGAAAATCCTGTTGAAGTAAATAACACTGCACTGACACACAGGATTTTCAAGCCAGAGATGAAAAAAACACAGCTCTCTGCTGAGTTCAGGCCACACCTCAGCTCAGAGGAGGAGACAGGTGGATTCACTGATTGGTCACGCCCAGGGGAAGGTCAAGGAGTGCAGGGAAGTGAACCCTTTTTAAATCCTCAAGCACTGCAGACAGAAAGGACAGAGGGGAGAGAAGGAAGGTGCTTTCCACCCAAGGAAAGAGAGAGGAGAGAGATGGGAAGCAGTCCACGAAGGCGTTCAGGAGGAACTGCCAGAAGGATAAGCAAGCTAGAACCTTGGAGCAGGGCAGAACCTGGGAGCAGTGAACATTGGAGACAGGAACATCCCTGGAGGAAACGTCACTGCAAGGTAGAGCCTGGGAACAAGAAAGCTAGCAGAGCCAACACGTGGAGAAACGGTAGTTGGACTTATAGCAGCTAAGGCTATAACAGCAACAGAGAAAGCCAAGAGGAAAACTATCAGCCGAGCAATTACCAGAAGGCCAGTGGAAATAGCTATAAGAAAGCTGAGTTCCAGACCCAGGGAGATAGCAGGAGAAAAGGTACCAGCGCTTATCTAAAAGTCCCTGGAAAAGGTAAAGCTGATATTTCCAATTTTAACTCTTTGCTTGAGAAGCCTTTTACCTATGCTAAAGTTCAAAAAGACTAACCGAGCACAGTTAGCTGATAGCAAATGGGGGAAGGGATTTACCCTTGCTGGAAGCTATCCCTCTGATAAAAGCAGGACAGCTGAACCCTCTGGGGCAGGAACCTTAAGCAGGCTTTTATCAGATAAGGAAGATGTTTATCCTAAGGAGAATGTGCATAAACAAGCTGAATTGCTTCTAAGCCAGTTTTGGGAGTTCCTGGAAAAGAGGTCAGGGAAAGATAATAAACCTGACAAAGATACCTTTAATTCTAGTGCTGAAGAATGTATGCAGGTGGATGAGTGTTTGCCTGCAATAGAATATGAACCTTCTGTTATGGACTGTTCTACTTGTCTTATAGAAAAGAGCAGTGTTACAGAGCAATGAAAGCTGTATGAAGGAATACAGAGTAAATTTGCCATACCTGTTGCCACCGTGAAAAGCTTTGCAAGTTGTTTAATGAGCTTAATCACCGGCTGAAAGTGAGAAGCCGTGCTGTACAGAAAAGCAGCTGTTTCAGTTCATGCATTTTCTTTGAGTGACCACAAGAGGCAGTGCCTTGTGAAAGTCAGAGGAACTGTGAAACAGCCAAATACTGCTGAGTTAATTTATGTTGCATTTCCTGAGCTTATGTTTCAACCTTTATGTTGGAGTTGCATCCTTTTTGCGTTTGTTGTACTGAACTTTGATGCGCTGGAGAAAATCCCCACAAATAAATATTCTTGCAGCCTTTCCTACTCGAGTCATAACTACAACTCAGTCCTTAAAGGAGACAAGCAAACTACAGGTCCCAGAATTCCTAGGGACAACTAACAAAGCTTTATGCCAAAAGGACAATCCCAAAGGCCACTCCTGCCTGTAAGCCCTTGGACCCAGGTAGGAGGAGTGTTGCAATAGTCAGTAAACATATAACTTGCCTATCAGCAAGCACGTACCTTGCTTTGAATATTGGGCACATAACTTTGCACATTATATGGATAAGCTATCCTTATAATCAGGGATGCCCAGGACAGACCATGCAGAAAAACACCAGGGACATCAAAATGCCCTCGACGTGGATGCTCGTGCTGGCATCCATATAGACATCCTCGTTATAAAGCCACGGGGAGGAGATATCCATATCAGGCAAGACTGCATATGAGGACATCTAGTAGTGTGGTAAAACGAAAACATGAGCCCCCGTTCCCTGTCAGTGTCTGCAGTCAAATTGTAGTCATAAAGGGGATGTGAGTGTACCTCCTTCCCCACTCCCTCTGCCTAACAAAACAAACACTTTTCAGATGCCCGTTCATGTCTGGGGCAGGTATAACCTTTTGCACTGCTTAAGAAGTCCAGGACAGTTCTGCAATCAGGCAAGGACATCAAGTTATTGGAAACACCCCAGTCGCACCTATAGCACAACCCAGTTCTGACTTTGATGTCGTTGAGCTGTGGGAAACCACAGATCTGGCTTCTAAAATGGCTACAGGGACGTCACTATGCTTTGGACATCTCTATGAACATTTCCAGATATCCAAAGTATGACTAGGCTTCCAAAATAACCCCCTATATAGTTAAACAGCTGTTTGTGCAGTGGCACTTATTCATTTAACTTATGAATATTGCTGCTGTCTGAATAGGGTTGCCAACTGGCTCCAGATGCGCCCAACAGGCTTGATCCAGTCCAGGGTTTATCCCACTGCATGCAGGGACATGTAGTCTTGTTTTTCTTATGGAGTGCAATGAAGAAATCAGAACTACATGTCCCTGCATGCAAAGGGGTAAACCTGGGACTGAATCAAGCCTGTTGGGCACATCTGGAGCCAGTTGGCAACCCTATGTCTGAATATGTTTTTGGCCCAGATTCCCTCAAATCCTGCCCAAATTTAAAGTGGCCATTTTTGACTATAAAGAAGTTTCTAATATCAAATGTAAGCTGTTCCACAGGCAGGAACAATTTTCAAAAAGCATTTATGCAATTGGCATTCATCGTTGACCACATTCATGTTTTGAAATACCAGGCTGCTAAATGGCCAGACTCCGGGTGAATTGTACAAGAGCAGTTGCTGCAATGGTTGAGCTATATTGTGGAAATAAGGGCTTTATTTATTTAAAATTTCTTATATACCGCACTATTCGGTATCAGCGCGGTTTACATAGAACAGAAAAAATCAGACAGGAAAACATGTGTCTGAGTTTACAATAAACTGGACAACAAACTTGGATAACAAGGAAGTATTACAAATAACAGGGCAGCAAAACTTGGATAACCAGGGTAACTATTTACATCTTAGAGTCATAGAGATACATAAAACGTGCACTCCAATGGTCAAGGACACCTTGATAAATGTGTTCTCAAGGCTCGCTAGGTGTTTTGGTGTTGCTGTAACTATTGAGGAGGGGTTGTGATTCAGCGTTCTCTGGGAAGTATTTGAGGAAAAGGTAGTGTTTGAGGGCCTTTCTAAACTGGATAAGGTTAGTGATCGCTCTGATGTTTGTTGGTAAGGTGTTCCAGAGTCTTGGTGCATAGAGACTGAAAGCCCTATTTGCTGTTGTTGTGGTGCAGCTTGTTAATTCTCGAGGAAACCTTAGCATATTTATTGCTGTGGATCTTCTTGATCTATTTGGGGTTATGGATTTGATGAGGTCAGGTAGAGAGGAGGAGGAGAGACTATTTACCATCTTGAAAGTCAGTAAAATTGTCTTGAAGATGATCCTGGCATGTATAGGAAGCCAGTGTAACTGCTTCAGAAGGGGCGTCACATGTTCTCTCCTAGAAGCTCCATGTAGAACCCTCGCTGCACTATTCATTGTGAGCTGAAGGGGGTTCAAAATGGATTGGGAGAGTCCTAGTAAAATGACATTAGCATAGTCAAAATGGGGCATGATCAGAGCCTGGTAGATAGTACGGAAATCCTCTGGTTCAAGCAAGGGGCGTAGATGTCTGAGTGAACGGATCTTGTAGTAAATAGCTCTTACAGTGTTAGTTATATGAGCTTTCATGTTGAGGTTTTGATCCAGTGTAACACCAAGGTACCGTATTGTAGGTTTTGATTGTAGATCGGCTTCTTTCACCTTCAAGTATTGTGGAGGGCTGAAGTTCGGGTTCCTTGATATGAAGAGCACCTCAGTCTTTTTATGTTGTATTCTGAGGTTTTGTGACAGGAGCCATTCAGAAATAGCATTGAAGCAATTGGTCAGAGGGGAAAGGTCGAATTTATCTATGTCGAATGGCATATAGAGCAAGACGTCGTCCGCATATACCATGCAACTTACATTGAAAGACCGGATGATATTACAAATAGGTTGCATGTATATGTTGAACAACAAGGCAGAGAGAGAGGATCCCTGTGACACCCCCTGACCTTGATGAAATGGTTCCGACGTTGTTCTACCAGATCGCACGTGCTGCCATCTTCCAGACAGGTAAGAACTGCACCATTCAAGTGCTGTTCCACAGACGCCTTTCTCTTTTAGCCATACTATGAGAAGCTCGTGACTTACCGAGTCGAAGGCTGCAGCGATGTCTAGGAATATGAGTGTGATGCCCTTTCGGATGTTGTCGACACCGGAAATTATATTATTGAGAAGTGTAGTAAGGAGAGTTTCCACACCATGCGACTCTCTGAATCCATGTTGACATGGATCCAGTGGGGCAGCAGCATCAATGTGTTCTTGTAACTGTTATTGTACCTCCTTTTTGATTAACTTTGCGAGAAAAGGTATACTTGAAATGGGTCTGTAAGATTCTAACTTTTGGGGATCCAACTTGCTATTTTTTAGGAGCGGTCTGATCGAAGTATGCTTGAGGGTAGAAGGGAAAGTACCGGTTGTGAATGACATGTTCATTATTCTGGTTATTATTGTGCTGAAGTCACTGCGAAGTTCCTTTATCCAGAAAGCTGGGCAAGGATCAGTTTGTGCAGTAGTAGTATTGAGGGATATGATCAAGTCTTCGACACGCTTCATGGAAGGAGTAGAGAAGGAAGTTAGAGGTACTGAGCACTCTTGGTCTGTGGATGCAACTTCTATTGGATGTTTATTTGTCTGGGATAGCTTGGATTGTAGATAATTTGCAAACTCCTGAGGATGGATTTCACAATGCTGTTCAGGAGCTGGGTTCTTTAGAGAGAGACTTGACTAAATTGAACAAATCATGAGGTTTATTTAATGAGCGCTTCAGGATGTCTGTGTGGTACTGTTTCATCTTAACTGTGATAGCATTGCGGTGGACGGATAGCTGGTGGATATAAGCTGACTGGTCTTCCATGGAGTGTGATCGATGCCAGCGTTTCTCAAGCTTCCGTAGTCGGGCGAGTGATGATCTCAAATCCTCTGTGTATCATGGGGCTGTAGCTTTTTTCCTTAGGGGTCTGCTAGATGGTGGTCAAAGCGCTGTCTCATTGAGACTACTGTTCCAGTAAGTGATCAGATCTTCCAAATTTAGGGAGGTCTCATTACGGAGCGAGCAGGTTCCAGCAAGGATATGATCTCTATTGAATGGAAAGAAGCTTCTAGCTGGTAATCTGGAGTTATTGCTTGGCACATTGTTGATATTTGATTGTCTATTGTGAATGGGCATCTGGAAGATAATAAGTTTGTGGTCTGACCATGGCACCGTAGATATGGACATCACAGTGTTGTGTGATTGGTCACCAACTGTCTGCGGGGCAAATACAAGGTCTAGAGTATTTCCCTTCACATGAGTAGGTTCGTTCACTAATTGTTTGTATCCAAGGGTCTCAAGAGCTTGAAGGAAGGCCGAAGATTGGTTGTCTTGAAGCGCTGGCAGGTTAAAATCACCTAAGATCCAAATTGGGGTATTAGGATTCTGGTAATTGGATGTGAGGTTTATTATAGTTGGTAGGTCATCAGGGGAGGGTGTAGGAGCTCTATACAGCAGGTTTATAGAGCAGAGCTTGTTGGAGATGGAGACTGTCTCTAGGTGTTTGGAACAGGTAGAGTCGTCCAGCTGGAAATGAAGGTCTGACCTAGTGAGGATGAGTACTCCACCTCCTCTTTTGTTTTGTCTATGACTAGTAAATACTGTGAAATTTAAGGGGAGGAGCTGGTTGAGTATGACATTGTCTTCAGGGGATAGCCATGTTTCGGTAACCATGAGAATGTCGAGGTTATGGAGGGAAATAGTGTCTGCAATCACTGGCCACTTCTTACGAATTGAGCGGGAATTGATGAGGGCACATTTTAGACTTTGTGGGTAGGGGCTTTTGTCCTGTTTAGCTTTCATAGAGTGTTGGAGTGTAATGTGTAATAGATGGGGGTGATGTGAGCGAGCTTATATACTGATGAAAGTCCTTGAGCAGTTGTTGGTGAAGGCTAATGGAATATTGTCCTGCGGAAGCATAGCTGAAAGTCCAATGGTGCAGAAGAAAACTACCAACAAAGAATTTTCAAAGGATTTTATGCAGGCAAACAATGGTTTACCCATGTATAATGCTGCATCAAAAATTTAATTCTCCACTACAGAAATTGTTCCAATTGTATTGGGTGCCACCTGTCTTCTTAGAAAGAATTTCTGAGCACATCTTGAGACAGTATGTTCCCCTTATCTATTATACCTTATGAACTCCAAAAGGCGGCGCTCTTTAGCATTATGTAAGTGTTGAGGAGCACATTAGCAGTGAATCTCAGAGACGGAAAATCATCTCCATCATACTTTGACAGAAGAATGAAGGTCATTCTTGTAATGAAATGCACAGAACAAATCTATTTGAATTCATTGCCTTGAGTACATTTGTTGTTAAGTGTCATTGAGTCTATCTGCAAAACGGAGAGTAGACAAGATGAAGAGTTTGGGAGAAGAAAAAGCGCGCACTGGGCTTTCATTTTAAATGCAGGCGCAAATGTATGTGGCTAAAAGGCAGCTATCCCAATTTTCAAAGGGAAACCGCACAGAGTTTTCTTTTGAAAATGGGCTTGAAGGCCCATGAATCATTTTGAACCCTGAGCTGCGCAAGGTGCAGAATCTGGACTTGAGAAGTGAACTCTGACCAGTTATCTTCTTTATGGATGATTAAGAACAAATGCAAAGGCAGCCAAGAGCAGTCTCTGTAAAAACAAGGCTCCTGTGACCCAGTGAAGTAAAACAAGACTTATCAACTATTAGCTACAGAGAAATGGCTACTGTGCATGACTACATTTTAACAAGAACTATAACATGAGCGTGGCAACTTTCCTAAGACGCGTGGTGATGTAGGTGATAATAAATGGGCAATCATGCATAGACTGCTGTCAGACAGCAGTGATCCAGCAAAAGAGTGTGTTAGGGGTGAAAAGCACGTTGACGTCAACAGGATGCTTGGAAGAGTTTGTTTTATCTAATTAATGATACAGCGCTGATGGCTCAAAAATGTAAGTGGGGAAAGTGTTAAATCAGTTTCTCATTAAAATCAACAGGAAGCCTATTTCCTAAGGGTGCTGCATGGGGTACTCCACTCTTACGTTTTCAGTGGTCTGATATAAGGAAATCTAATGGTGGAAAATACATATAAGGAAGACACTGAATACTCTTGCCTTTTTTTTTTCTTTTTTTTTTTTAAATACAGCACAGCTCTGCCTGGATAATTTCCTGGACTATGAAACTCACATCTAGTACACCAGAGGAACAAGGAGGATATATTTTTACTGTATGGAAACTGCTCTGCAGTGTACACAGCTTAAGTATGCTGAAACCCTAACAGAGCATACAGGAACAACTTTCGAGAGATGAAGGGGGCTCACTGTTTGCCATTGAAGAAAACGGGAAAAATACCCCATATTCCAAAAACAAGACAAATTATGGGTTTTGGGTTTGCTCAGAGAGAGTGTGAGTAATGGACATCCATGCACACAGGAGCTACTTTAAAACTTTTAAGTCTTTGGGTTATGACTTCTTAACATAGGTCTGAAGGAAAGTTAAAAGGCCCTTTTGGGGGTAATTTTAGAAGAGGTTTAGAGAGCAAGGGGATGCTCATGTTAAGCCTATCTTATAAAGGGGCAACTTTGTATCCTTCTGAAATACTAGCAGAAATCGTGCCTACAGTACATTAAAGAAATGCACATTACGTCTTTTTGAGAAACAGGCATAAATATTAGAATGCACATTGCACACATACACACGTCATTTATAACATATGCATATAAATCTGAACTCCGCCCATACTCCACCCGTCTACATCAACTGTAAGGTACGCACCTTGCAGACTATGCATGATCTAATTTTATAAAAGCCCATTTATGGGCAGAAAATGTAGTTTTATGCATGAAAATGGTTTACAAAAATAGGCTCCACATGGGTTTCTCAGCTCCGACGCCATAGAGAACAATGCAATACATTATAAGCTTCTCGATAATAGTCATGACAGATCATCCTATTCTCGATATGTGGACACTGGGCAGGTTAGAGGTGGAGTGTGGCATGGTGAACACATTAGCGCGTGAGTGAAACTAACTTGTCACTTAGCACGGGCTCACCTAATGGGTAGCGTTAGGTGTACCCACATTACTTTGCCGCTCGTTAGGGTACCCTGTTGTGCATTAGCTGTCAGGAATGCCCTCGACAGCTAACGTGAAGGCTTTGCACCTAATGTGCTTCTGTAATGCCTATGTGTAAAACCCTAGTGACATTTAGTAAGAGACTTTGTAGATTCATAAAATTATTCTATACACAATTTTTTTTTTATTAAAGAGGGAACACTCAAACTGACTAGAAAGTGAGAGAAATTTCCTCACCCAGCTCAGTTTTACATCGTATGACTTGACCCAATTTTTTCAGAAATAAGGGGAAATAGATCATAGTGCAAACTGCAAAAAGGGTTGTTTTGAAAGATCAGTCAGGGCTTCACTTTGCTGACTTTGCATTTGCATGAAAATTCACCTGAACTTTAGGTGCCTAGTCAAAACAGGTGCAGAAATTTAGGAGTTAGGCTCTAATTAATATTCACCGGCGTCCTTTATGAACTGAGCTCCCTTAGGAAATTGCTCAGTAATAATGAGGAGGCCTAGCAGTGATCATAATACACATTGCAATCTACAATAAGGATCAGGGCTGCCTGGTACCATTCTGAAATGCAAAACTAGTAGTACAAGAGTGACCAGGGATCACTCCTTCCTCATTAGGACTGTGGAATCCAGAGATGGAGTAAGGTATTGACAGAGGCTTGAGGGTGGGGATAAGAGGCAGGGTCATGGGGAAGATTTTGATTTTGGAGGCACAGAACTGTTAGGAGGCCTGGACCCAATATTGTATTTGATTTTCCCTTTGTTTTACTGTTTTCTCATTCAAATAAATAAAGCAGAAAAAAATGGGATAATAGAAAACAAACAAAAAGACCCCTTCGCTTGAGAGGAAAACCAAAATAAGCAAAGAAAATGTAAAGGCACACCCCTACAAAATAAAAGTTAGAAATTATTAGGAAAGAAATAGAGAATAAAACAAGGAATATCATAATGCCCCCATGGGGCACCCGATCTCAAGAAAGAGAGCAGAATTAGAAAAGATACAGAGAAGGGCAAGCAAAATGAGACAGGGGATGGAACGACTCTCCTATAAGGGAAGACTAAAGCGATTAGGGGTCTTCAACTTGGAGAAGAGATGGCTGAGGGGAGATATGAAAGGTCTCTAAAATCCTGAGTGAAGTGGAATGGGTAAACACAAATTGATTATTTATTCTCTTAAAAAATACAATAAAAAAAGACTAGGGGACAAACCATGAGGTTACAAAGTAGCATATTTAAATTAAATAGAAAACCATATTTTGTCTTAACAAATAGGGGCATGTTTACTAGACTGAGCTAATGGCTAATGTGTTCTATGGCGTGCTTATCAGCTAGTAATCGCTATCAGACACTAAAAGAGACAGCACGTTCCAGATTTAACCCTAACTGCATAATGTGTGATAGGGTGGGAAATGGGTGGGTTAGGGACAGAGAGTGAGCATTGACTGCACATTGCAGTTAGTGTGGCGGTTATTAACATGCGCCAATTTGTGATAAGGAAGCTTAGCATAGCTCAGGAAGGAGCTATAGAAAAGGTGAAGTGACTCTGAACAAGCAACCTGTCAGTTCTGGTAGAAATAAGAAAACAGAATTTTTCCATAAAAGACTACCAGTCCCAGAATGCACCAGGTTTCTAACAGCCATTAGAGGAGCTGAAGTGGGGAAACGTGTGTTCAATCAGGAGGGCTATGAGGTAATCCCTAAGCACTCATCTCAAAGGGCAGGGCCTGATTCAGCACAGCTGCGCTCTGCTAGGGTGGAGCACTCATCAAAGCAGAATAAAGCTAGAGTTTATTCTACAGAGAATTATCCTCATTCTCAGTTTCATCTGTGAGATCCTCAGAATCAGCTTGGATATCCTCATCTTGGACAGCTTCACCATCTGGAGGATCATCAGAAGCAGAAGCCAGAGCGGACGGACAGAGAGGGCAAGAAACCCTTTGGAAGAAAGAAGAGAAAAGCATTTGGGAGGTCTAAAGGAGTCCAGAGCAGTACGTATACTGGGAGACATTCAAAAGGCAAGCTTACACCATTGGACTGGGGAAAGCCAGAGGAATGGTGCTGCAGAGCTAGGAATCTCCAGATGGTACCTGTGAGGGAGACGGCTGCACGTGGAAGGGACCCTAGGACCCGTGCCAGAAGGTATGTGAAGAGAGATCCAGTGTCCAGGGATCTGGATTGGAAGGCTGGACATAAGAACTGGATTACATACTGGCCAGGCTATTTAGAGAGGAACACTAACAGCAATGGAAGCTCAGGTATGAACACTGATCTATGCCCTAGCTATACCCTTGAAAGACAGCAGGGAAACAAGTATTCTCCTGAGAGTGCTCCATTGAGAGATTCCTCTGTGCCAATCCATGATATTGACCCCATGATTGTTGAAGAAGGGGGAGCGGTTATAGATACAGGCTGTGAATACATGGATTGCTCTCTGTCTAAACTCCTTTGGTAATTTTCTGTTACAAAGTACAGCAACCATCACAAAGAAATACAAACTTGTTCTTTAATCTACTCAGAAAAGCTCCTGAGTAGGATTTTGGGCCACACAGTAGAAAGCAAGCCAGCTAAGGGGTTTCAGCTGGATAACTGCTAGCAATTGAGCCTTACCTAATTGCTTGTGAGCTCTGAGGGAATCACTTCAGAGTCTATGTGTGAAGATATAAGAAGTTAACCTGAAAAGAACAGTTTTTCCCTTCTTTGTGGGTTTTGCTTGTTGTTTGAAACACTGCTAAGAAAATATTAGCTAAAGCCTACAGATAAGACCAGTTTGTTACCAACCAGGTCTTTATTCTTTTGCTTTGATTGCCTGACAAGTTCAACTGTTGTTTTCCTGATTTTGTTTTTCTAAGTTTAACACTGAAAGCAAGTATCCTGTTTTATGTGCTACCAAGCATATCTGTGTTGGGAGAAATAACCCCATAAATAAATATCTTATTGGTGTGAATGGACTGCATTTCCCACAATCCCTTGCAAACCATATTGATATATGCCTTTGCCAAGACTGTGAACATTCTCACCCAGGCAGCCGTCTGACAAATTGTCAATGTTGCAATGGGTGGCATTAGGTGTACCTGCATTAATTGCAAATACTGCTGCTGCACATTAGTTCACAGATTACTAATAGCAGGTCTGCAGTCTCATATTTCAGTTCTTTCAACACCCTTGGATGTATACCATCTGGTTCAGGTGATTTGCTACGCCTCAGTTTATCAAATAGTTGTAATACATCTTCCCAGTGTATCATGCTGGAAACGCCCCAACAGGCCCATCTCATTTGTTTTTTTACTCCAAATGCATTTTAAGTGCAAGCACACTTTAGTAACCATATCCCATAGTTTTTTTATTTTTTTGTATTGAGCTTGCACCTTTTCAGTAGTAGTTCATAAGATTTGGTATTCGTTGCCGGAGAATGTGATAAAAGCTGTTAGCATAATGGGTTTAAGAAAAAAGTTGGGACAGGTTCCTGGAGGAACTTGCATGCTGACTTACACATTATTTACTTCACATCTACATTATTGTAATATTATGTATGCTGGTATCTCTTCTGGTGGACTTGTGCTTTCAAACCCTCTAGAATAATGCTATGAGAATTTTGATACCAGCATGCAAATTTGACAATGCATCTCCCCTTCTGATGCAATGCCATTGGTTGCCAGCATCTTTTCACATTCAATTCAAGGTTCTAGTCTTATCTCATAAGGCTCTATAACCCTACTTAACTATTCCATATACTCCTGGGTGGATGTGGAGATCCATTCATGGCCATAGATCTACTCTATTACCAGTTTCTCACGTCTACTAGAATCCACCAGATTATCTGCATTTGTTTAGAGCTCATTTTCCCCTGGACCTTCATGCCAAACTCTCTTATAAGAGATTTAAGGCCTCCCCGAAAACATACCTTTTCCAAAAAGTCTTTGACACCTAGCAGGCAGTCTGTAGACTAACTAGTCTCTTCAATTCTGCTGAGCACTATCCTCCTGTCCTGATAGTGATGACACAAAACTATTTAAATTTGTTAAAACCCAAGAAAATTGTGAAAAATTGCAAGAGGATCTTGATAAATTGGAAGACTGGGCATCAAAATGACAGATGAAATTTAATGTGGACAAGTGCAAAGTTATGCACCTAGGGAAGAACAACCCAAACTATGGTTACACGATGCAAGGTTCCACATTAGGAACTACCACCCAGGAAAAAGATTTAGGTGTCATTGTGGATAACATGTCAAAACCCTCAGCCCAGTGTGCAGTGGTGGCCAAGAGAGCAAATAGAATGCTAGGTATCATAAGGAAAGAAATGGAAAATAAAACAAAGGATATCATAATGCCTCTGTATCATTCCATGGTGAGACCGCACCTTGAATATTGTATGCAAATCTGGTCGCCGTATCTTAAAAAGGATATAGCGTTATTAGAAAAGGTTCAGAGAAGAACCACCAAAATGGTAAAGGGGATGGAAGGATATCCCTATGAAAAAAGGCTAAAAAGGTTAGGGCTCTTTAACCTGGAAAAGAGACGGCTGAGGGGAGATATGATAGAAGTCTATAAATTAATGAACAGAGTGGAACGGGCAAACGTAGATCGATTGTTTACGTTATCAGAATATAGAAAGATTAGGGGACATGCAATGAAGCTACAGAGTAAACTATTTAAGACTAATAAAAGAAAATATGTTTTCACTCAACGTGTAATTAAACTCTGGAATTTGTTACCGGAGGATGTAGTAAAGGCTGTTAGTGTAGCTGGGTTTAAAAAAAGTTTGGACAAGTTCCTGGAGGAAAGGTCCATAAACCATTATTAAAAGGGACCCAGGATATCACTGCTTGACCCAATACAAGCATTGCGGAACCTGTGTCCCTTGGGGAAACTGCTAGGTACTTACGACCTAGATTGGCCACTGTTGGAAACAGGATACTGGGCTTGATGGACTTGGTCTGACCACTGTTCCCTCTAAGCTGTGCGCGTGTGCGTGCGCGCGCACACACCTCGCCGAGTGAGCGCACATACTTTACAACAGAGTGCACAAAAATTACGTTCTGATTCTGATAGAAAACAACACAGACGTTCTTAAAATTGAAAAGTTGTTGTGTATTTATGGTTTTCACAAGTTCTACAATATTTTCTAGTACAATCAATGTGGTGTACATACTGTATTCTGACGTGTAGTCAAATTTTAAAGTATATAACTCCGAGTGTCGTTAAGTGGTGCACAAAAATGTAACTTCCTTCAAAATCTGCACAGCTGATATTTTATGCGCACACAGCCTACAGAAAGTTAGAGGGAACATTGGGTCTGACCCATATCCTATGTTCTTAGTTTCTTCCTTCCAGGGTCTGAATCTAACTACCTTGTAAGTATATCAAGTAAAACATAAGCCATACACAAACAGTAAACCATTATTAAGGTAGCCTTGGAGGAAGCCGCTGCTTATCCCTGGCAGTACGTAACATGGAATCTGGCCACCTTTGGGATCCTACCAGATACATGTGACCTCATTGGACACTATCAGAAACAGGATACTGGGCTTGATGGACCTTTGGTCTGACCCGATATGGAAATTCATATCTTAGATGTTGTCACCACCAGGAAGCGCTCTCTAGTTCAGGTGCACTGCAGCCTCCACCCCAGCAAGCTGGCCACTGCCTTAACAGGATGTTTCAGCACTATAAGAGCAACAGCAGTTCAGTTCAGTTCAGGGATTATTTTAATGAAGCACACTAATCACTGTTATGCCAACCTTTTATTTAAAGTCCTTCGTACTAAAGCTATCAGTGCCACATGCTCTGTATATCCTCCGGCAACATTTCCAGATGGCACAGTCCATGCACTGACGCTCAAGTATTAGACTGCCCAAGGCAGCACTTGAAAGCCAGAAAATCTTTACAAGCCCCGCCACCAGCAGTCTCAACTCCACAGAAGGTGATGCTGTTCCATGCACATGCCCAGGGCTGGCACTAGAATCTCTAGCACCCTCCTGCAACCTACAGCTCGGCGCCCTCTTCCTCATTACTATTGGGTAAGAGCACTGACTTGGGAACCAAGAGACCAGGGTTCAATTCCCACTAGCCCTCCTTGTGGCCTTGGGCAAGTCAATTAACCTTCCATTGCCTCAGAAAAATCCAAGTTATCAATGTCCCTGTTTAATGTACATTACCAAGTTTAAGTTACAATGTAAACCGCTTTGATTGAAATGATAAAGCGGTATAAAAAAAACCTGCTAAATAAATAAATAATTGTAGGCTGAACCCCAACCCCCTTCGCAAAACTCCTTTGTGAATTCTGTTCATTATATGCTAGTATTTCTCCTTCAAAACTAATACTGTAACAAGAAAATTGCAGAGAAGGGGCAAATGCCTCACTGGAATAAAAAACAAGTAGCAAGTCATTGATCCCTGCTGCACTCTTACCGCAAGTCTTTCTCCTCATTGGCCTATGGGAGCACCTTGTTCTGCGTGCATACAGCAGCGCTGCAGGCCATGATTTTCAGCCCGCAGGACAGGCTATTCTCACGGGCACATGCACTACTCATGGTCACGATCTTCAACCTGCAGGAGCAGTCTGTCCGGCAGATATACAGCAGCGTGGCAGGGGATCGTGGCACACTTTTGTTCGTTGGCCGTGGGACAGGTTGCTCCCATGGGCACACACACTACTGCAGAGATGCCAAGGGTGACCCATCCCAAAGACTGAGATTTACCATCCCAAATTAGTGAGGTTTTTCTCACAGTGCATTTGTGGTATAAATTTGGAAAGATCTGCATGTTATTTGCTTTGCAAATGAAAGGAGCACCAGAAAATTATATTTATCTTTTTGGAAAAGGGGACACAGAGGGCTGCAGGCGGCACATGCTGTGGTGCAGCTGGGCCACAGTGGGGACTAGGGTGATGCCTAGGTGGCCCATACAAATGCTGAAACAGTAGAGCAGCCAGACAGCAACTGATGAGGGCCCAACACGGGCACGAGTGTGTTTCCCACAGTGTCACTGGGGATAGTACCCAGCAGGTACCCCCAAAGGTACAGACCATTTGCAGGCGGTGCTGGGGGGAAGCGTGGACATCCATGCAGGCACCCCTACCCCAGAACCCGCACCATAGGCAGCCGCCTACCCACACACTGGATGGGTATAAAGTTTCAGCAAAACTAGGACATTTCCCTGTAGAACTCACCACACCAAAAAAAAAAGATACATATATAGACATTCAAAGCCAACAGAACACCTAGCCTCGGTCGCACATACTAAACATAGACCCTCACCAAATTACCATAAACTGACAATAGAAATATGTAGACCAAAACTGAAATGAAACTCCAATAAGCCAGACTGTGCATGAGATACACCACCAGAGAAATAGAAAGAGCGATGCATTTCCACCTGTGCTGTACCAACTATTGAGATAGCAAATAAAAATTCCAAAAACTGACATAGTCCAACCACTAAAAGAAAAATAAAATTAATTTTTCTACCTTTGTTGTCTGGCCAATTAATTTTTCCAACCATGTTGGTCCCAGCCTCTGGTTTCTGCTTTCCTCTGTTTTCTCAGCTCTCTCTCCAGGATCTCCAGCTCATTTGCACACTTCTCTTTTTTCCTGTATTCTTCCCTTCCTTCCCTACATCCATCACTGACAGTGATCTTTTCCTTTCAGCTTTTTGTTTCTCTATCCACTTATATTTCAGTCCTTTTTACTATCCAGTCTTCAATCTCCCCCTTTTTACTACTTTCCATCTCTTTCCCTCACTCTGGCCCTCCCATTCCCCATCCCCTTATTCTTCAGTCATCCAGCATTTCCTCTCTCTTCCTCCCCCCTCCTTCCAACATCTCGTCTCACTCTCTTCCCCCTTTGTTAAGCATCTTCTCTCTCTCTCTTTCCCTTAATCCGGCATCTCTTCCTCCTCCCTCCATCCAGCTTCTCCCATCTTCCTACTTCCCCCAATGTCCATCATTTCTCTTCTGTCTTCCTACTCACCCTCCCATGTTCAGCATCTCCCCTCTATGTCCCTATCTCCCCATTATGCCCAGCATATCCCCTCTGTCTTTGTACTCCCCCTTCTGTCCTTCATCTCCCTTGTTACCTTATCCCCCCACCCGCCATATGTCTAGCATCACCCTTCTGAGTCCCTACTCCTCCACTCCCCCCATACTCGCAGCACCTCCCTTTCACCCTGTTTCTCCACGCCCACATCTCCCTTGCCAGCCTATTTACCCTCTGTCGAGCACCCCTCCCCCTCATGTCCAGCATCATCTGCTTTGTGTCCTTATTCTTTCTTTGCCCCCTAAGTCAAACCAGAATAGCTCTAATTCACTTTATTATCTTCTCCTGTGTCCACCAGCCCCTCCCTCCAATCCTTTTCCCCATGTTGCTGTAAGGTGCTGGCAGAGGGGAGAGAGATACTACCTCCACTGCTGACATCTGCTCTGGCTTGCGGCAGTGGCAATAAAAAAAAAAGAAAGAGCAGAGCTTGCAAGTCAATGTGTGCTGATGGCGGCTCTGCTGATCGGGCCCCACTCCTCTGAAACAGGAAGTTTGAGTCGGGGGTGGGGGGTGGGGCAGGACCAGGCTGCAAGTCGGTGCACGCCGATGGCTCAACTGGTCCTGCCCCCTCCCCCGACACAAACTTCCTGTTTCAGAGGAGCGGGGTCCAAGAGACAGAGCCGCCATCAGCACACATTGACTTGTGGGCTCTGCTCATTTTTTTCTTTTCTATTGCCAAGAGAATGGGAGCAAAGAGCTAATATGTATGACTTGGCCTGTCTGCTGCAATTTAGGCACCCCTTACAGTATCTCTGGCACCCTGCTGCCATGTTTACCTGGGTTACAGGGTAGTGCTGGCCCTGCCCATACCTCTGCCTTCCAGGGTGCTAATGACTTGGCTACCTTCAATCCCATCCACTGCTTCCAGGCAGCTTCAAACTCCAGCCATTACTAGATCTCTGCACTAGGGGAGACAGCCCCCCTCCCTCTTCTCTGGGGTTTTACTTCACTCAGCAGAAGATAAGTCCACAAATACTAGTTTCTCTCTTACACAACAGAACCTTAACCCAGACATAAATATCTTAACAGTGTCTGTACTCTTTCCTCAAGAGGGGAGTGCATTCAGAGTAGTTACTCACCTGTAACAGGTGTTCTCCAGGAGCAGCAGGAATCAGTCCTCACATATGGCTGATGTCGGCGCCGACGGAGCCCTCGTGCGGAGCATTTCCCCAGCTTTCAAAGAAAGCCTTTGGGAATTGCAGCGCGCATGCGCGGTCCCCTTCCCGCCTAGGGTTGCCAACTGGCCGGTTTTCAGCCGGCCTGGCCGGTTTTTCTATGGCCAGGCCGGCTGCCGGCGCAGAGGCAAAACCGGCCCTTGAAAAGCCGGTTTTTTTGCTCTGGCCGCAAGATCGGGAGCGGCCAGAGCAATAAAACCGGCTTTTCTCCCGTGGAGGGCTTCAGAGGGAGCCGGGGAAGCCCGCGCGAGGCCCCGGCTCCCTCCGTACAGCCGCCAGCGTGAAGAGCCTTTTCCTTCACGCTGGCGGCTGTTCCTGTGAAGCCGCGATTGGTGGGAAAGGTTAAAGGCAATGCCCTTTAACCTTTCCCAGCATTCGCGGCTTCACAGGAACAGCCGCCAGCGTGAAGGAAAAGGCTCTTCACGCTGGCGGCTGTACAGAGGGAGCCGGGGCCTCGCGCGGGCTTCCCCGGCTCTCTCTAAAGCCTCAGACAGCCGCGGTTTTGGGGGGGAGGCCAAGGACTGCCTGTGCTGTGATGGGGGGAGGGGACCTGGACTGGAAAAGGGCTAGGAGGGGGGAATTTGACTGGAAATGGTTTGTGATGGGGGGGGGGGGGACCTGGACCGGAAAAGGGCTATGGGGGGGGGGGACTTGGACTGGAAAGAAATGGGCTGTAATGGGGGGGGATCTGGACTGTAAAAGGGCTATGGGGGGGGAGAGAACATGGACTGGAAATGGGTTTTGTTGGGGAGGGGGACCTGGACTGGAAAAGGGCTGGGGGGGGGGGGGACATGGACTGGAAAAGGGCTATTGGGGGGGGAGGGGACATGGACTGGAAATGGGTTGTGATGGGGAGGGGGACCTGGACTGGAAAAGGGCTATGGGGGGGGAACTTGGACTGGAAATGGGCTATGGTGGAGGGAGGGGGAACTTGGACTGGAAATAGGCTGTGATTAGGGGGACTTGGACTGGAAATGGGTTGTGAAAGGGGGGGGGTACCTGGACTGGAAAAGGGATATGGGGGGCATTGGACTGGAAAGAAATGGGCTGTGATGGGGAGGGGGACCTGGACTGTAAAAGGGCTATGTGGGGGGGGGGGGCATGGACTGGAAATGGGTTTTGATGGGGAGGGGGACCTGGACTGGAAAAGGGCTATGGGGGGGGGACATGGACTGGAAATGGGTTGTGATGGGGAGGGGGACCTGGACTGGAAAAGGGCTATGGGGGGGGGGGGGACTTGGACTGGAAATGGGCTATGGTGGAGGGAGGGGGAACTTGGACTGGAAATAGGCTGTGATTAGGGGGGCTAGGACTGCAAATGGACTGTGATGGTGGGGGGGGGGCTAGGACTGCAAATGGGCTGTGATGGTGCGGGGGGACTCGGACTGCAAATGGGATGTGATGGGGGACTTGGACTGGAAATGGGCTGTGATGGGGGGGGCTAGGACTGGAAATGGGCTGATGAAGAGCTGGAATAGGACTGGAAATGGGCTGATGTGGGGCATGGGAGAATGGGATTAGAAGGGAGTGGATACTGGGTGGGTCTAGAACTATAAGGGAACTGATTTTGGGGGAGGACTAGAATAGATGGGGAATGAGAATGGAGAGGGGAAAAATATTTTGTGTGGAAGAAAAGTCTATGATGGGCTGGGTATTGGGAGAGTAAGAGGGGCTTGAGAATGGAAGGGTGAAATTTAAACGGATGATAAAGGAATAAGGAAAGAATTGGGGGAAAGAGCAAAAGGGAAACAATCAGTATGTTAAAGCAGAAATAGAGAGAGAATGGAAAACATCTAAAAGAGAAGAAAGGACAAATGGATAGCTCGCAGAAGACACGAAGAAACCAGAAGAAAGTGACTGGAGCAATTGCAACTGAAAAATAAAACACCCAAACAGAAGGTAGAAAAATACTTTTTATTTTGAATTTATTAGCTGGAATATGTCTGGTCTGGGAAGTGTGTATTGATAACATCTTTGCGTTTTTGTTTAGTGCAAGAGGAAATTACTTTATAGTTTTATTTCTCCAGTGTTGTACATTTCATTTTTGGATTTTGGGGTTCCCAGTTTAATTATTATCTGACCAAGGAAGTTAGCCTACACGTATCCTCGGTAATTTTTGTGGGTGGGGCTGGGGGCGGGGCAGGGGTGGGACTAGGGGCAGAGAATGGGTGGAGCATGGTGAGCCACAGGTGTCGGGTTTTTCTCAGTGAAAAAGTTGGTAACCCTATTCCCGCCCAAGGGTGCCATCTTGCTCAGTCTGATGACATAGCTAAAAGACAGCAAAAAAATTAGCAAAATAAATCATATGACTGCAACTCCAAGGGGAGAAGGGAGGGTTGTGAGGACTGATTCCTGCTGCTCCTGGAGAACACCTGTTACAGGTGAGTAACTACTCTTTCTCCAGGACCAAGCAGGAAGTCAGTCCTCACATATGGGACTCCCCAGCTTAAGGCTACCGGAGACCCCAAGCGGAAAAATGAGCTCCCTCGAGCTCGTCAGCACAGAAGGAAGGAATCTTCTCTGAGAACGCCCCCGACCGGTAGCCCAACACCAGGGCCGGAGGGTAGGAGTTGCCTAAAGCCCAAAGAGATTATGGAGTACTGCCTGTCCGAAAGCACTGTCCCTGCGGGACTCCCTCTTAAGGCAGTAATGGGCCGCAAAAGTCTGGCTTGAAGACCAAGTAGCGGCCCGGCAGATGTCTGCCAACGGAACAGAGCGGAGATGAGCCACTGATGCAGCCTTCGCCCTGACACGATGAGCCGTGACTCGACCCTCCAACGAGAGGCCGGCTGCCCCATAAGCCCAGGCGATACAGTCAGCAACCCATATGGACAACGTATGCTTGGAGACAGGGAGCCCCAACTTATTGGGGTCAAATGAAACGAAAAGCTGAACAGCCTTCCGATGCTCCCGCGTACGGTCAAGGTAGAAGGATAACGCCCTCCTACAGTCCAGGGTATGCAAGACCATCTCAACCCGGTTGGCATGTGGCCTGGGAAAGAAGGTCGGAAGAACCACCTCCTGATTGAGGTGAAAAGGTGAGACAACTTTAGGAAGAAACTTAGGATGAGTCCGTAGGACTACCCTATTCCTGTAGAACCTAGTGTAAGGAGGATCAGACACTAGTGCTTGCAGTTCACTCACTCGCCTAGCAGAGGTGAGAGCTACCAGAAATAAAGTTTTCCAGGAGAGAAAACGGAGAGGGCAGGTAGCCATAGGTTCAAAAGGCGGACAAGTAAGCCGCTGTAAGACCACATTCAGATCCCACTCAGGGGCCGGTGGACGCAAAGGAGGCTTAATCAGAAGAAGGCCTCTGAGGAAACGAGCCACCAAAGGGTGGTTGGAAAGAGGCCTTCCGTCCACCGGCGAGTGGTGTGCTGAGAGAGCACTAAGGTGAACTCAGACAGAGTAAGACTTAACGCTCAGATTGGAGAGGTAAAGCAAATATTGTAACACTACCGCTACCAAGCACGAGAAGGGATTCTCACTGTGCTGAGCACACCATGCGGAGAATCTACGCCACTTAAGAGCGTAGGATTTCCTGGTGGATTGACGCCGAGAGACCAAGACTAC
Organism: Ichthyophis bannanicus; assembly: GCA_033557465.1. Lineage (NCBI taxonomy): Eukaryota > Metazoa > Chordata > Amphibia > Gymnophiona > Ichthyophiidae > Ichthyophis > Ichthyophis bannanicus. Next base: position 228,470,619 of record CM066043.1, on the reverse strand, counting down.
ATCTTCCACCTCTCGAGGTAGTAGTAGGGGAGCTAGGACTACCCTTTCAGCAGCCAGGCCATCAGATGAAGGGACTGGAGGTTGGGGTGCAAGAGAGTCCCCTGATCCTGAGACAGGAGATCGTGTTGAAACCCCAGAGGAAGAGGTGTGTCCACCGCCAGCTGTAGCAGAAGCGGGAACCACGGTTGCCTCGACCACCTGGGGGCTATGAGAATCAATGAAGCCCCATCCCTGAGGACTTTGAACAGCGTTCTGGACACTAGTGGTGTGGGAGGAAACGCATACAGTAGGCCTGTGGACCACGAGATCAGAAACGCATCCGCTGCTACTCTGAGAGGATGCGGTTGTCTGGAGCAAAATCTCGGGAGTTGCCGGTTCAGAGGACTGGCGAAAAGATCCATGGTGGGGAGCCCCCACTTGAGAAAGACCTGCTGAACCACCAATGGATTCAATCTCCATTCGTGTGGTTGCAGGATCCGGCTCAGTCTGTCTGCCAGACAATTTTCCTGACCTGGGAGGTAGACAGCCTTGAGAAGGGTTCCGTGATTGACAGCCCAAGAGCACAGTCGTTGGGCCTCCTAACAAAGAAGGAAAAAGCCTGTGCCTCCTTGTTTGTTCACATAGAACATGGCAATTTGATTGTCCGTCTGGACTAGTACAGACTGGTGAGAGGCGAGGTGGGAGAAGGCTCTCAGAGCTAGGCGAATCGCCCGAAGCTCCAGGACGTTTATCTGCTGAGTAGCCTCCCAAGGGGTCCAAAGACCCTGAGTACATGTCCCTTGGCAATGTGCTCCCCAACCGAGAAGAGAGGCATCGGTTGTCAGCACCTGAGTATGCGGAGGGGATTGAAAACCCACTCCGAGCACCAGATTCGGAAGATGAAGCCACCATTGCAGAGAGGAGACCAGGAGTTCGGAGATCTTCACTGAGTCCGCTAGGCGCCCTGTGGCTTAATGCCACTGAGTGCGAAGGCTCCACTGAGCAGGTCGCATGTGCAGGCGGGCATCGGGGGTGACATGAACCGTGGAAGCCATATGGCCGAGTAGTCTCAGAAATTGCCTGGCAGAGACCAGGGAATTGCTGCGAAACTGGCTGGCCAGATCCATTAGCCTGTGGGCCCTGTCCAGAGGCAGAAAAGCCTTTGCTTGAAGAGTGTCCAGTCTGGCCCCTATGAACTCTAAGTTCTGGGACGGGAGCAAAGTGAACTTTGCGAAGTTTATGACAAACCCCAAGTGCTGAAGCAGAGCCACAGTGCGAAGGGTGGCCTGGTTGGCCTCTTGGGAAGATTGGCACCTTATGAGCCAGTCGTCCAGGTACGGAAACACAAAGAGACCCTGAAGCCTCAGGTAGGCCGCCACCACTGCCAGGCACTTGGTGAACACCCTGGGAGCGGAGGACAGGCCAAAGGGTAGCACTCTGTACTGATAGTGGTTTCCTCCCACAACAAACCTGAGATATTGTCTGTGGTCTGGATGGATAAGGATGTGAGTATACGCATCCTTTAGATCTAAGGAGCATAGCCAGTCTCCCTGCTGGAGGTAGGGCAGCAGGATTCCAAGGGTAAGCATCTTGAACTTTTCCCTCTCCAGGAACTTGTTGAGGTTTCGCAAGTCTAGGATGGGTCTGAGGCCTCCTGTTCTTTTTGGTACCAGAAAGTACCTGGAATAAAAGCCTTGACCTCTCTGGTGGTGGGGCACCAGTTCCACAGCCTGATCCTTTAGCAGACATGCTAACTCCTGAAGGAGTAGGTCCCTGTGCAGAGGGGGTCTTGGAGGCTCCCCTGGAAAATAGGAGGGAGGTACCTGGTGAAAATGGAGAAGATAGCCCTTTTGGACTATATGAAGAACCCAGGTATCTGATGTGACGGCTGACCACCTGTGGGCAAAGTGGGCCAGCCGGCCTCCTGTGCTGAGAGAAGCCAGCTGAGGAGAAGAGGCTATGCTGTTTGAGTCAAAAAACCCCACCCTACAGAGCAGGGGCCGGTGTAGGTGGCTTGGGGGCCTTCTGCCTACGGGGCCCTTGACCCTGCCCCTTGGCCTGCTGACCCTGTTGGGGAGCTGCAGAGGCCTGATAATGAGAGTATGGTTTATAGGCAGACGACTTCCTCGGGTAAAAGGACTTTTTTCCCGAGCCCTTCTTCTTCTGAGAAGGGGCAGAGGTTTTCCTGGAAAGCCTAGTCCTGGTCAGAGTCTCGGTCTCGAGTTCTGCAGCCTTTTCAGCCATGGGCTTGCCAAAGAGGTTTTCACCTCGGCAGGGGACATCGACCAACTTGTCCTGGACCCATGGCTCGAGGTCGGATGACTGTAGCCAAGCCTGTCGGTGGGCACCGATGCCGGCCCCAGCTACTCGGGCCAAAGCCTCGAAGCCATCGTAGGCTGCTCGAGAGATAAACTTCGAGCACTCTCGAATACCGGTGGACAAGGCCTGGAACCTCTGCAAAGGTTCCTCGTAGAGACCAGCAGAGTACCCGGCAATCTCCTTTGCCAGGTCTCGGAGGTACATGCCCATGTAGAGCTGGTATGTCTGGACATGGCAAGCAAGCATAGAGCCCTGGAAGCACTTTTTACCGAGGGCATCCAGGTTCCGGGCCTCCCGGCCGGGAGGCACCAAGGAGAGCATCTTCTGACTTTTCAGTCGATGCATGGCCGATTCCACAACCATGGAGTGGTGCGGTAATTGTGCCTTTTGGAACCCGGGGCTCTTGTGGACTCGATAGATGGAATCGACCCGCTTGCTTAACACCGGCGTCGAGGCCGGGGTCTCCCACATGCGGAAGTGCAGCCGCTCCAGCATCGGAGGAACCGGAACAGTAAAGGCCTCCTTCGGGGGAGAGTCATACTGGAGGGCCTCGAGCTCCTCGGCTCGAGGTTCCTCCTCGGGATCCGCGGGGAAGGCCAAGGCCTTGGCCATATCTCGCACGAAGTCCGAGAACTGGGTATCCTCCGGCGGGGATCGTCTCCGAGGTTCGGACTCGTGCGAGTCCGATGGGACACACCGAGTCCGATGAGTGTCGGGTGACTCTTCGTCCTCCGTCTCCCAGCCCGACTCCTCGGAGGAGGAATCGAGTGGCTCCAGTCGGGCGGACACCGATGCCCTCCGCCCCGACGCCAAGGGTATCGGCGTCGATGACCTCGGCCCCGAATGGGAGGTCGAGGGAGACCATGGCCGAGGATCGACTCGAGCCCGCATGGACTCGAAGATCGGCTCGGCCTCCGGGGTCGACTTGGACGTCGAGGTCCCGGTGGTCGGGGCAGATGCACCGGTGAGACCGGCAATCAATGCCAGCTGCTGTTCCATGAAGACAGCGAAGCTGCTCTCCAAGGCCGTCAACCTGAGTCCGAGCTCAGGAGACCCAGCAGCCCCCGACTCGGGCCCCGACGGCGTCGGGCCCGACGTCGGCTCCCTCGGAGGAGAGTCCACGAGGACAACAGCACTTACGTGTCCAGGAGACTCCATCTCGACACGAGGATGCTTGGCAGGCTTCTCCGACTCCGAAGACCCGAGACGGCTATCGGGGCTATGCGACCTGGCCCTCGAGGAACCAGGAGCGTCAACCGATGCCGCCCTCGCGGGTTTCTTCTTCCTGTGATGTTCCCGCGAAGGAGACCCCCGCTCAGAGGAACCCCGACGCTGCTCGGGGCCGGAGTCCCAAGACGTCGAGGCCTCTGACGAGGTCCGGGCCCGGCCGGACGCGGAGTCAGAAAAAATTCGATCCTTCTGGTGCTGCTGACTCCTCAACGCCTTCGAGGACATTTTGCCACACGGACCACAGATCATCGGGTCATGATCGGGTCCGAGGCAAGGGAGGCAGCAGTCGTGTGTGTCGGTAAGAGACATAAGTTTCTTACACCGATCACACTTCTTAAACCCGCTGGTAGCCATCGGGGGAAAAAGGGCCCCTGCTAGGTCAAAAGACCGGGCTGCCAGGGAAAAAAGGAAAAAGGCGTGAACGCCAGTCACAAAGGACAAAAACCGAAAAAGAGAGAAAAGGACTCGATACCGGCGTATCGGTCCGAGTGGGAAAAGGATCCGGCGTCGAACCATAAAAAAAGAGAAAATTAGGGAAAATCAACTTTTTCCTCGGGGAAAAACGAACTATGTCCGTCGGGCTCTGCGGAAAAAAGAAGACTGAGCAAGATGGCACCCTTGGGCGGGAAGGGGACCGTGCATGCGTGCTGCAATTATTTATTTATTTATTTATTTATTTATTTATTTATTTATTTCTCTTATATACCGCGCTCTTAATTCAGTGCGGTTTACATATGAACAAATATAAACACAATGGTACAAGCAGCATTGGTTTTTTACATAGAACAAGGTACATAAACTTGGTGAAAATCAGGGTAACTATAGACAAAAAACTATATACATGGCTACTATATACATATTCCCAAAGGCTTTCTTTGAAAGCTGGGGAAATGCTCCGCACGAGGGCTCCGTCGGCGCCGACGTCACCCATATGTGAGGACTGACTTCCTGCTTGGTCCTCGAGAAAAAGAGATCTTCATAAACAGCCTTTAGGATTTCTGCTCTTCATCACAAAGCAGTAAGTCCACAACTTACTTGATACCGAAGGAGCAGTCCATAAGCTCATGAACTTCAAGAGAGGAATCCAGTGGAATCTGTTCCATTTCCATTTGTTCTTCCTCTGCAGCTGTAATCCACTCAACTGTAGCTCTCCCCCGCCCTCTCAGAGGAAGGGAACCCGGCCTCTAGGTCTGGGAAACTCCCCTTCCAGCTCCACCCTCTCCTGGGTTTCTCTCCTCTTCTCAGAATTACCTGGGCTTTATCTGTGGCACTATCCCTATCCTAAGGGATTCTGGGATTTGCAGTGTGCCCTATGTGATTTGTATACCTGATCCTGCCATAATGTACCAAGCATTTTTCTCATAGAAACACAGTAGGAGAAAACCCTTTAATATATCTAACCCTAGATTCTTTCTGTTCAGAAGAACTAAGATATCTTTGGATAAACAAAAATAAGGTATATCTTAATAACATAATAGGTAAAATATTGTCCAAATGTCAAGCTCACACTACTGGGGAGAAAGGGAAAATAAAACAAACAATCTTCCTTACCCAAAAATTAACAAAAAGGGAACAAGGAGTTCTTTTTATTTTAGAAATTGTGAAATCTTTGTATTTTCCATTAGTTGACACTAACATCTTGGTGCTTATTCATACTAGCCATCCGGACAGATTTTCATTGGCACTGTTAGCTTGAAAATCGTGTTTGCTCCGCTTGAATTTCTCATTTCTGCTTAGTGACTTTGATTTTTTTTTGTAAAGCAAATGTATTGTGGAATTCTGCTTCTGGTAACTACTGTAACCCAATCTAAATGGAAATACAGCTGACTACAAGGCTCAGTGCCACATGTGTTTGGAGTTTCAGGTTGCAATAGCTGGGACTATTCTTTGGACCACTTGGAAGGAGGGAACTACTAGTGACCCTTAGTGTTTCAACAAAGGAGGTATTTTCACCTAGCTCTGAAGCAACTAGCAGTTTGTATCCATCAGTGGGCACCACGATAAAGACAGAGGCACCTTGAAAAAAATGTAAGGATGTGCCTATAATACATTTTTCATTTTGTTTTTGGGTCATTTTTGAAATTTTTCTGATTTTGAGACATATTTTTCAGTTTATTTCACATTTGTGTTAATACATTTTTTAATGTGTGTTAGAACTCTTTAATGGACCTTAAGGAGCATATTTGCTAAAGTGAACTAATGGTTACCATAATCTTTACAGTATGATAGACGGTTAGTATAGAATCGTGTTAATTGTTAGTAGGTGCTAAAAATACAATTGCAGTAAAAATATTGCGTTAACGGTTATCATGCAATGGCGAGGGACCCGGGCAGGTTGAGGCAGAGAGTGGGTGTTGTCTGCATATTGCAGTGAACATGGGAGTCATTAGCGTGCACTAATCATGAATGTTGCAGTTAACATGGGTGCACTTACTGCCACCTCAATGACTGGGTGTTAAGTGCACCCGTGTTAATTGTGATTGCAGTTTTAGCATGGAGAGGTGCTAGCTTGGCTTGGCCATACCTCTCATGCTTATTTTTTGCACGTAAATGCATGCTAATCCATGTCGGAACAAATGATACTGCCAGGCATCACTCTGAGCGCATCACAAGTGACTTCATGGCTCTGGACAGAGGGTGAAGCAGATAGGTACACAGGTGGTGTTCTATTCAATCCTCCCTGTTGAGGGCAAAGGCCAAGGCAGAGAGGCTCGCATCCTGGAGATGAATGCATGGCTGCATGGATGGTGCAATCGAGAGCTTTTTGGTTTCCTGGACCATAGGATGCTGTTCCAACGGTTACAGAGCAGAGATGGCATCCATCTGTCCAAGAAAGGTCAACACGTCTTCAGTAGTAAACTGGCTAATCTACTGAAGAGGGCTTTAAAATAGAATCATCGGGGATGGGTGAAAAAAGCCCCCAGGTAAGTGAAACATTAAATACCTTTATGGAAATGGGTAAAAGGGGTAATATATGGAAAGTAGTGTGTATAAATGCCCGTAGCATGGGAAATAAGATCCCTGATGTTGAAGCTTTGGTGGGAGTGACTGACTTGGATTTAGTGCCCATTACAGAAACATGGTTCACAGAAAACCATGACTGGGATGTAACTATACCAGGCTATACTTTATTCAGAAAGGACAGAGTAGGAAGAAGGGGAGGAGGAGTGGCACTATATGTAAAAAATAATATTAAAGCTTTGCAATTACAGAGCTTAAAAGGGAGAGAGTAGGCACTGGGTTAAAATAGAAAGAGAGAAAGAGAAATCTATTTGCATTGGCATGATATACAGACCTCTCTCACAAGAGGAAGAGGGGGAAAGAGAGTTAATTGAAGACATACGCAGCATTGCTAGGAATGGGGAAGTGTTACTGATAGGGGATTTCAATATGCCAGATGTTGATTGGCACATTCCTGCTGCGGTATCATCTAGAAGTAAGGAGATCCTGGATTCTCTACAGGGAGAACTATTCAGGCAATTGGTAACAGACCCAACACGTGAAGGAGCTATAATGGACTTGGTGCTTACCAATGGTGAAAGTGTTTCTGATGTTATAGTGGGAGATCATTTTGTATCCAGTGATCATTAGATGGTGTGGTTCAATATTAGGACTAGGGCTGATAGAATCCATTCAAAAGCAGGGTCTTAGACTTTAGGAGACTTTAGGAAAACTAACTTTGCCAAGATGGGCCAATACCTCAGGGAGTCGTTAGCAGGATGGGAACAGCTGGGGGATGTAGAAAAACAGTGGGCAAAACTGAAAGGGGATATTTTAAGGGCAACCAACCTTTTTGTTAAAATGGTAAATAAAGGTAAAAGAAAAAGGAGACCGCTATGGCTTTGGAAAGAAGTAGCTGAAAAAGTGAAGAAAAAGAGGGAGGTCTTCATGAAATACAAGAGATCACAGAGAGAGGAAGACAGGCATCTATATTTGGAAAAACTTAGAGAAGCTAGCAAAGTAGTCAGGAAAGCAAAGATTCAAAAAGAGGAGGAAATAGCCAATGCAATAAAATGGGGGGATATGACATTTTTCAGATATGTTAGTGAGAAGAGGAAGGGCAAAAGTGGTATTGTCAGACTCAAGTGTGAAGGGGAGGAATATGTAGAAGATGAGGATAAAGCGGAATTGCTTAACAAATATTTCTGTTCCGTATTCACAGATGAAGAACCAGGAACAGGACCTCAGAAAACACCCACAAATGGGAACAGAAGCAAGGGGCATCTTGAACAATTTTCAGAAGACTGTGTTCGTGAGAAACTAGCCAAAGGTAAAGTAGACAAAGCAATGGGACCGGATGGGATACACCCTAGAATACTAAGGGAACATGGGGACGTTCTACCAGCTCCACTGACTGACCTTTTCAATGCCTCGTTGGAGTCTGGAGTGGTGCCAAAGGACTGGAGAGTGGCTCATGTGGTGCCTTTACACAAAAGCGGAAGTAAGGATGTGGTTAACAACTACAGGCCGGTTAGTTTAACTTCGGTGGTGAGTAAATTATTGGAAACGCTACTGAGAAAGAAAATATTGAGGTTTCTGGAGTCCAGCGGATTACAGGATCCAAGGCAGCATGGATTCACCAGAGGCAGGTCTTGTCAGACAAATCTGATAAATTTCTTTGACTGGGTGACCAGGGAGTTGGACCGAGGGAGAGCCCTAGATGTGGTGTATTTAGATTTCAGTAAAGCCTTTGACACTGTTCCTCACAGGTGACTTATAAGCAAACTGAGCACCCTAGGGAAAGACCCTAAAGTTACTGCTTGGGTTAGAAATTGGTTGGGTGGGAGGCGACAAAGAGTACAGGTAAATGGAGTTCACTCTGAGGAGAAGGATGTTACCAGTGCTGTGCCCCAGGGATCTGTCCTTGGTCCGATTCTTTTTAACATCTTTGTTAGTAATATAGTGGAAGGGCTGTCGGGTAAGGTTTGCTTCTTTGCGGATGATACCAAAATCTGCAATAGAGTAGACACCCAAGAAGGTGTAGATAACATGAGGAGGGATCTAGCTAAGCTTGAAGAATGGTCTAGAATTTGGCAGCTGGGATTTAATGTTAAACAATGTAAGGTCATGCATTTGGGCTGCAGCAATCCAAAGGAGCAATATAGTATAGAGGGTGATGTACTTTTGTCCACTAAAGAAGAGCAGGACCTCGGTGTGGTTGTGTCTGATGATCTTAAAGTAGCTAAACAGGTAGAAAAGGCAAAAGCTAGAAGGATGCTTGGGTGCATACGGAGAGGAATGGCTAACAGAAAAAAGGAGGTGATAATACCTCTGTATAAGTGTTTGGTGTGACCTCATTTGGAATATTGTGTGCAATTCTGGAGACCGCACCTTCAAAAGGACATAAACAAGATGGAGTCAGTACACAGGGTGGCTACTAAAATGGTTAGTGGTGTTCATTATAAAGCATATGAGAACAATGATCTTCATATGAACACCTTAGAGGAATGGCGGGATAGAGGTGATATGATTGAGATGTTTAAATACCTCTGTGGCATAAATGCACAGGGGGAGAGCCTCTTTCGATTGAAAGCGAGTTCTGCTATGAGGGGACAAGGGGTGAGGGTAAAAGGGGATAGATTCAGGAGTGATATGCGGAAATATTTCTTTACGGAAAGAGTGGTGGATCCGTGGAATAGTCTCCCAGTGGAGGTGGTAGAGATGAGGACAGTATCTGAATTCAAAGAAGCATGGGACAAACATAGAGGATCTCTAAAGGAAAAAAGGGGACTGTTGTTGATATGGAAGGACAGACTAGATAGCCCATGTGGTCTTTTTCTGTCATCATGTTTCTATGTAATGGGCTCTAAAGTGCCAATCTTTAGTGCACTTTAGTAAACGTTCCCTTACTTGCATTAATTCATAGTGTAACAGGCAAAGAATTCATTTAGCATGCACTACATTAGACCTGGCAATCTTCTTCCGGTCTCACCTTGCCAAGAAAACTCAGGGGTTGAGCCGCAATGAGTCAGCATTGACTGGACAGCACACAATGCATGATAATGAAGGCACATCCCTCGAAAAATCCCAGAAGTTGTAAATACCAGCCCATGACTTTTTAATCTCATTCCTCTTCTTCCTCTCTCCATCCTCATAATGGCTAGGTTCTGCCTGGTCTAGAAACATAGAAAATAATGGAAGATAAAGACCATGCAGTCTATCTAGTCTGCGCAACCCAGCAAGCTCTACCATCCCTTCCACAGAGAAGTTCTATGCCTGTCCCATGCTTTCTTGAATAAAGATATAGTCCTCTTCTCCATCACCTCTGCTGGGATAATGTTCCATCCTCAGAAATGATCATAGGAAGAACAAATTTCAAGACCATTTACCCAGGTAAAATGGCTTCATTAAAACTTCCCCTCCTCTGTCAGCTAAATAGACACACATCCCATGTCTTAAGATCAGGTACTTAACCTCTACTTTCTACTCTGTTGAGCAGTAGTCTGGGGGAAAAAGGGTTTAAAAGCGGTGACATCTACAGGGAATGAAGAGTGAGCCTTGCAATGACTGCCGCTGGTCTCATTGTTTCTGTTCTTCGATGGGAGGTTTTTCTATCTGTCTAGTTCTCCATTGATTTCCTTTTGTGCTTACTGGTGCAGTAAGGATCGGCAGCACATTTTCCATGGTGGGAGTGAAGGGGAAAACTGTCCTCTTAGTCTGGAAAACACTTGGGAGAATCTGGGAACAAGAAGAAAGAGCAGTGAACTGAATAAGTGGATGAGCTCTGCTGAATTTTTCTGTTCATGATCTTTGTGCTGAGGATTTTGTTTGCTGCTTTAAATTGGTTTGCTACTGTCTTCCTCATCTTCTGTTGTGGAAGTTGGTAGCAATCACTTTTGTTTCAGACACCCCAGGCTTTCCTGTTAAATATATCATGTAAAAGTACACACAAAGACCGAGGTACATGCGTATGACTGTGCGTGCATGCCATCAAGCCTCACATACACGCCTATTTTATAAAGTATACACCCAACTACATGTGTGACCTATATAAAATAAACCTCCACATGCGCACAAGAACTTTTTTGTACATGTGTTCATTTGTAGATACACACACACACAAAAATATAGGCACCCAGACTAACGGAATACTCACCGATGAATACACACTCCTTTAACACTTTCTAGAAGTTACAAACAACAGACAAGTGTAGAGCATTGTAGAACTTGAGAAAGGATTTTATTCATTGTCTGTTGCTAAAAAACAGCCCACTAGGAACATTCAAGATTCAACTCATGGTTCCATAGTGATAAAAGGCACTTCGTTTCTGAAGTACTATTGAAAGGAATCACCACAGTCAGATTTTCAGACAGCTCAGAAGTTAAACCTTAATAGATATTCTGTTTATACTCCTTTTCCAGGACACACACCCTCTACTAAGATGCCCTTCAAAATCTACCTAACATAAATGCGTTCCATTTCCAAATAATAGTGAAAGACCTGAAGCATCAAAGAAGAAAGTCACATTTATAGTTTATCTCTATTCCTCATTTATTTTTATGAAGAAAAGCAAATTAGAAGAAAAATCAGTGCGGCTGAACCAGAAAGCAATTACCAAAGCTACAGTATCCTCAGTGGACAGAACAGGACTCTGATCCGAAGCTCGAGAATGAAATAATTGTCCCAGTTTCATCAGCAGATCACGGCCAACACTGAATAACTTTTGCATCGTAACATAGAAACATCAGGGGTTACAGAAGGTACTTTATTATAATCTCACCTGCTTTATTTGGGCTAATTGCATTTTCATTTCAAAAACAGCATTATCTCGTTACTGATGAAATTGCGCCTTCTGCAAAGGTTCAGTTCTCAGGGGTTGTTGCAGCAGTCGTCTCCCAGGGAAATGCCCTCACCGAAATAGAAGTGACATGACAATTTTGTGGTTCTATCTATGGATTTCTAGCGCTTCCTGAGCCAGCACGGGGAAATTGTTGTGGTCATGACATGTCACGGGCATCAGATGTTTCATTAATCATGGATGAACCCGCCCTCTCCACCAACCAACTTTCTCAGCATTATTGACCAGAGAAAAGATCTGACAGCTTTCGGGAAAAGAAGAGTAGAAGCTGCTGATTTAAAGCTTTTTAATTCTTCGGAGCCAATATTTAGTATCGGTGGCTGTCGCTGCTGTTTTAGCTAAACCAGATATTCATTGCTGGGACTGATCTGGCTTCACCGGACAGTGTTGTTGCTGTCCGGTCAGGAGCAAGATCAGCTGTGAACTGGCTAGTGAAAACCAGTTAAAAGTTTGGACAGACATTGACTTATCCTAACTTTAACCAGTTTAGTTCTCCAGTTAGCAGCTGAATATCGCCGTTCACCAGATAGCACCCAGGACCACCCAGTATCCGTCCTCAGACCAACCCAGTTTTAACTGGGTGTCTCGTGTGGTCTGTGGTGATATTTAGTAGCAGTATCCGGATAGTGCTGCTGAATATCGGGTTCACTGCATTTTAGCCAGTTCGCAGGACTGCTTTGAATATGCTCCCTTTGGTGTATTAACATGAACATAAGATATGCCATACTGGGTCAGACCAAGGTCTATCGAGCCCAGTATTCTGTTTCCAACAGTGGCCAATCTAGGTCATATGTACCTAGCAGTTTCCCCAAGGGACACAGGTTCCACAATGCTTGTATTGGTTCAAGCATTGATATCCTGGGTCTCTTCTTAATAATGGTTTATGGACCTTTCCTCCAGGAACTTGTCCAAACCTTTTTTAAACCCAGCTACACTAACAGCCTTTACTACATCCTACGGTAACAAATTCCAGAGTTTGATTACACGTTGAGTGAAAAAATATTTTCTTTTATTAGTCTTAAATAGTTTACCCTGTAGCTTCATTGCATGTCCCCTAGTCTTTCTATATTCTGATAAGGTAAGCAATCGATCTACTTGAAAGGGGTGGAGCAATCGATCTACATGGAAGGGGTGGAGCAACGGGGAGATCACTCCTCCCCGTTTAGATCCCAGGAACTGGGTAAAATGAAGCTGGGAGCTGAGTGGAGGGAGGGGGAGTTTAAAAATAAGAGAAACATGTTCTCTCTTTTTCTGTGGTTTCATAACCAAATGAAAGAACATTTCCATCAGTTTTAGGTTTACCATTTAGTCTGGATACAGCACCGGCTGATCTCTCTGATAAACGCATCATTCTCTGTCCGCTGTATCTTGTCTTTTTCCACTTGCTGTCTACTATTATGCATCGATACTTGTACATAGCACAAGCTGTTAATAAGCTCAGAGGCCTAATTTCACATCAGTAGCCTTCTGCAAGTGATTGGTGTTTGGTGGGCCAGTTTTGCTTTTAAATTTAAGTGGGAAGCTTCCAATCTCCTCATCATTCTCTTCACTGAGCACGGTAGAGGGGCGGAGGATAAACAATTCGGTTACTGTGTTCTTACATGCTATCCATGTAGGAGAATGAGGCAGAAGCGCCTGTCAATAAACTCGGCATCTGTTTCTTTTAGAATTTCTGATGAAGAAATGATTGATGGGACACTGTAGCGCACAGCATCAGCTTGACACCAGCTCTGCAGGAGCACCACCACCATATAGCATGGCACCAGCCATACAATAATTTATACAGGTAACCTCCCGATACTCAAAGGGGATGTATTTTCTTAGCCGTGCCCCTCACGCTCAGTTTAGTGCTATAAACACTGAGTCTTAGGAGACCACAGTAGTACTGTAAGGCTGAGTTCACCCATAGTATTTATGACCTCTGCAGAACAAATATTGGAAAAGGCCAGAAAAACATCTGTTGAAAGAGCAAATAAGTAGGAGTCACTCTGCAATTAAGAAAATGCTCTGCTCCATCAACAAAAATGATTGAACGTGCACAATAGGAAAGAGGAGCAGCTGATTTTCCTCATGCCGCCCACAGATCAGCCTACAAACACCCATTTACCCCAACACATGCAAGTATTTTATCTGCCTCTAGCAGCCTGCAGGGCTGATATATTTGCTTCTGGTCTAGGCTGAGCATAAATGCATGACATCAAGGATCCTCAGTACTCGGGAAGATCGGGACACACAGACACATTTATGGCGTAACGATACTCCGTTAGCAAGCGTGATTTACTTAGTGACTCCGTGCCTTACTCTAATCCATCGAACAATATGATGGTATCTCCCCTACTGGAAAGCTGTGTTTCAGGCTGGTAGGAGGGTGCACTAGGGTGTTTGGTAGGGAGTACTATCAGATCTCAGGGACTTCTCCAGGGGAGTCCTCTGCACAGTCCGTGTTCTTAAGAGCAACAATGCCAGAAGTATTGGGAGGCAGTGTGGGGAGGGGGGGGGGGAGGAGGGGGGTAGTGCTACAACTCTCTCTGCCCCAGTAACGGAAACAGGGAGGCTACACATAATATGCTAGTCTTCTATGATGTGATAATGGGGGTTTGCCCTGCTTTTTGTTTCTTTTTCTGGGTTTTTTTTCTTCTTTGACTATGTGTTTTATTAAGATTATATATAAATTATGTGTGTTTGATTTTTTTAGTTTATTACTTTATTTAATTTTGATCTTGCAGTTTTATTATTTATACTCTTGATTTTGTAATGTATTATTCTCCTATTATGTTTTATTATTTTTGAATTGTATCCCACTTTGATGTATTTGAAAAGTGAAATACACACAAATAATTTTATAAAGACATTTTTGTGCATATATGCTGGTATATGTACATCTAAGGCCTCTATTAAAATCAACCCAGGCAAAAAAGTACACCCAGGGACAAGAACACATACAGGGGTCTTTTACTAAAGGGCACTAGCTGACGACGCGTGTTCTGACGCACAGTGAATATCATTGCCAGCTAGTGAGACGATGCCCACGCTGTGTAACTCGCATTAGGAAAGTGAGTGGGTGGGATAGGGGCGGAGAGCGGGCATGGCGTGCTCTGTACAGTTAGTGCTGGGTTAACACCATGCACTAACTGTGTTAGTGTGGGATCACCTAACGCCACCTCAATAGGGGAGTTAAGTGAACCCCCACTACTAGGGTGTGTGCTAAGGGACACGGCTCTGTGCTAACAGCTGGGGAAATGCTTTCCATGCCTCTGACAGTTAACGCACTGGTGTTGCATCTAACGCGCCATCGTTTTGGTGCATTCATTTTACGCACCTTGGATGTAGGCATATTTAGGGGAAGAGTTTGGGCAGAGCATGGGCTGAGCTGTAGTGTATGCATGGATTTTATAAAACATGCACGCACGCTGTACTTCGAGTACAAACGCCTGCTCCTGCTCTTGCACCCCCCCCCCCCCACCAAATGTGGTTATGGAAAGAATAAAAACCCCTCCACCTAATCTATATTCACTGTACCCTGTTCAAAAAAAAATTCTGTAACCAATAGCTTAAAAAAGGTGTGCTTATTTCCATATAAAGCCAGCAGGCACTTGCATGCGAATCTTCTATGATCCAAATGGTGAATTTTTTCCCGTTCAAACAGGGAATTTGGTTCTATTGGTAATAAATAAATTGGAGTTTCCTTTAGCAATTAAATGTTGATTCAAAAGAATAATGGATCAACTTTTTAATTGTAATGCAACTATGAGTGGAATTCCCCATCTAATTTTATAAGAAAAAAGGACAACTCTCAGTTATTTAGACAACAGGTTAAAAAGTTTGGGTTGCAGAAATGTTTTTCTGAAGGTAATTGGCTTAAGTGGAAAGGGGTCTTGCACAGTTAATAAATATTGTGCAAGAACTGTAAAGATGTTTTATTATTTTAACTTTATGTTATGCTGCTAATATGATAGTGTTTTGTGGACTGAAAATGTTATCCATCAATGTTAAATGTATTTTATTGACTGTAATGCACTTTGAATTTGGCTGGTAAAAGTGCAGTGGAAATGATTGAAATTTAATTTAATTAAACCTTAAATAAACGGTAACATCCATTACAAGCAGCTATGCTTTAACATGAAGAGAAGCTTTCCGACATAAATGGATAGACTGAACCTTATCTGCAAAAATTTCTACTTTCTGCCCACAGAACACACCTTTTTTTTTTTTTTTAAGTAAGACAAACACAATAAACGTATTCTGCTCAGAAATAAAGGAGAGAAGCAAGTGAGGTCTTCTGGGAAACATCATCTCGAAAGATTTCAAGGAAAACCAACAAACCAAGGCTGCTTGTGTGACTATATCCAGACCACCTTCTGCCTCATTTTCTACAGGTACATTAGCTGAAACAAAAGAGAAGCCTGTTTACCAAAAGGCTAACGTGTGTTAATCAACATTAATGTGTTCTGAGCGGCGCCACACATTTATTTCTATGGGTGCAGTGACACGTAGCACATCTTAATGTTCATTAATGTGCTTTAATCTTTAGTCAAAATGCTCCATACATTAGAGGCATTAAGCACCTCACTAAAATGTTCAACAATATTTCAGGGGACAGTAACCTCCTAACAGTAAAATGTGTGGAGCGTGGGCTTTTGGATTTAGCCACAATTTCCAAGCTTTAATCCTTGGATATATGGCAAGACTATCCTTGATCCCGGAAATACCTGTGGCCTGCAATGTAATATCCATGGTTCCAAATGTGAAATACATGTTTCAGTTGAAATAGTCCTTTTCTCAAATTCTTCCAGATCACCAACAGCTTCTTTAGTGAAATCACATAGAACGTGATTCCATAACATGCACAACCAGCCCGCAGAACCATCTAAATTAACCTAATCCCATTAACCTAATGAACCTAATCCCACATTCCCGTGGGTCTGGAATCGGGGCAATAGAAACGTATGGTGGGGCACGTGCAAGCACTATTCAGCTGGCCCATGCACGCATCCGGGCCATGGCCATGCAAAGGTGCAGGCATGGCCCATGCAATCCAATGGAAAAATACGTCCCTATCAATATAATTGGAAATGGCATTCCTAACAGGGGCTCTACAGGTCAAACAACGGTAAGGAATTGAGGGTTTATTTTTATTAAATTGCTAGCTCTCTGACTGGGAGCTCATAAAAGGGTTTTAGTATATTTTTAAAGCAAATTTACATTCTTTTTGGTGCTTTAGTAGAAATATTTTCTTTAGTGGGGTAGGTTTTAAACTCTGGCAACTTTCTCAGCTCTTGAGAACTGCTGACACCTAATCAGGTGTTAGTTCCCTCCCTACCCACCCCAACTCCCACCCACCCCTAGTGAGCAGTCTTGATTAATAGGGCACCTCCACATTTAACAAAACACAGGGACTTGGAACAGCACATTTTGAATATAATTAAAGAGATTTAACTGCTTTTTCTCTAAAAGGGCAGCTGGGAAACTGACTGGCACGAGGGTCATTTTTAAAGTAAGAACCGATTGCGCATCGTGTCTGCGCGATCTGTCAAGTGACGTCCGTTCAAGGTCAGCCACTCTTGGCCAATCTCTCACTACGCCGCCATTACGTTTCACGTCTCTGCCAGTGTTGGTTGTATGGTTATACTGCTTCGTTTGTCGCCATGTCAATCAGTAATCCCTCCGATTGTGAAGTGCGCTCGGTTATCCGGTTTTAATGCAAAACAAGTTCGTCCAGCATTTTGGGCACCCATCTCGCACACATTTTTTTGTAGTGCAGTTTGTCAGTAACAATGTGATAAACTACTGATCTTGAAACTTGTGGAAATGTCTGATGCAGCTCGTCTATAATGAAGTACCTGTTTTGGCAAATTTCCTCATCAACTTCTTGTGTCAGGTCTTCATTCATGACAGTAGGCCGTCCAGATCGTTCTTCATCATGAACATTTGTCCTTCCTTCCTTAAACATCATTCATTACACCTTCCCCATACACTTCAACAAGCTGCCGGTGAATTTCAGCTGGACGAACTTGTTTTGCATTTAAAAAACGGATAACCGAGCGTACTTCACAATCGGAGGGATTACTGATTGACATGGCGACAAACAAAGCAGTATAACCATATAACCAACACTGGCAGAGACGTGAAACGTAATGGCGGCGTAGTGAGAGACTGGCCAAGAGTGGCTGACCTTGAATGGACGTCACTTGACAGATCGCGCGGACACAATGCACAATCGGTTCTTACTTTAAAAATGACCCTCGTATTTTGATAGATCTCTCTCTTTTGCTTTAAAAGATACCTAAGCTCCATGAACAGAACAATGGCTGGGAAAAATCATATCGCTAAAGCTGTTGCCCTCATTACAGCTTCTGCCTCTGTCCAGACAGAGGTCCCAATGCCAGCTGAAGGACCAGTTCCATGTGCAGGGTGCCTGCATGCTGAAGCTCTGAGGAAACAAGTGGAGGAACTCAGAAAGGAGGTGGAGAGGCTGAGGAGCATTCAATATAGTGAGAAGTACATTGATGATATGCTTCTTGCAGCAACCAAGCTCTCCAGCAGAGGAGAAGATGGGTGCCAACAGAATGACGAAGGTTGGACACAAGTCACCAGGGCCTGCAGAATCACCAATCCAACTTCTCCATCCCTTAATCTGGAGAACCATTATGCAGCCCTGGAAGTGAAGGAGGTGAAAGCAGCCCTGAAAAGGGAAGAACCAGAGCTCAAGTACCCCAAATTTGCAGAATCAGTGACCACAAGGAAGCAAAGGGTAGTGGTGGTTGGTGACTCTCTTCTGAGGGGTACTGAGGCATCCATCTGCTGACCAGACTTGATGTCCAGAGAGGTATGCTGTCTGCCTGGTGCCAAAATCCAAGATTTTATGGAGAGTTTGCTGAGACTCATCAAGCTCACTGACTATTACCCAATGTTGCTAATCCATGTTGGAACAAATGATACTGCTAGGTATCCCTCTGAGCATATCAAGAGTGACTTCATGGCTCTGGGACAGAGGATGAAGCAGTTTGGTGCACAGGTGGTGTCCTCTTCAATCCTCCCTGTTGAGGGTAAAGGCCAAGGCAAAGAGGCTCGCATCCTGGAGATGAATGCATGGCTGTGTGGATGGTGTCATCGAGAGCGTTTTGGTTTCCTAGACCATGGGATGCTGTTCCAAAGGTTGCAGAGCAGAGATGGCATCCATCTGTCCAAGAAAGGTTGACGTGTCTTCAGTAGTAGACTGGCTAATCTTCTGAAGAGGGCTTTAAACTAGATGTGTTGGGGAAGGGTGAAGAAAGCCCCCAGGTAAGTGATACATTAAATACCTTTATGGGTAACAAGGGTAAACATATGGAAAGCAGTGTGCATAAATGCCCGTAGCATGGGAAATAAGATCCCTGATGCTGAAGCTTTGGTGGGAGTGGCCGACTTGGATTTAGTGGCAGTTACAGAAACATGGGTCACAGAAAACCATGACTGGGATGTAACTATACCTGGCTATACTTTATTCAGAAAGGACAGGGTAGGAAGAAGGGGAGGAGGAGTGGCACTATAAGTAAAAAATACTATTAAAGCTTTGGGCTTACAGAGCTTAAAAGGGAGAGAGGAGGTATTGTGGGTTAAACTAGAAAGAGGGAAAGAGAAATCTATTTGCATTGGCGTGATATACAGATCTCCCTCACAAGAGGAAGAGGTGGATAGAGAGTTAATTGAAGACATACGCAGCATTGCTAGGAAAGGGGAAGTGCTACTGATAGGGGATTTCAATATGCCAGATGTTGATTGGCACATTCCTGCTGCAGTATCATCTAGAAGTAAAGAGATCCTGGATTCTCTACAGGGGGAGCTATTCAGGCAATTGGTAACAGACTCCACATGTGACAGGGCCATACTGGACTTGGTGCTTACCAATGGTGAAAGTGTTTCTGATGTTAAAATGGGAGATCATTTTGCATCCAGTGATCACTTGATGGTGTGGTTCAGTATTAGGACGAGGGCTGTTAGAATCCATTCAAAAGTGAGGGTCTTAGACTTTAGGAAGACTTACTTTGCCAAGATGGGCCAATACCTCAGGGAGTCGTTAGCAAGATGGGAACAGCTGGGGGATGTAGAAAAACAGTGGGCAAAACTGAAAAGGGATATTTTAAGGGCACCAACCTTTTTGTTAAAATGGTAAATATAAAGTAAAAAGGAAAAGGAGACCGTTATGGCTTTCGAAAGAAGTAGCTGAAAAGGTAAAAAAAAGAGGGAGGCGTTCATGAAATACAAGAGATCACAGAGAGAGGAAGACAGGCATCTATATTTGGAAAAACGTAGAGAAGCTAGCAAAGTAGTCAGGAAAGCAAAGATTCAAAAAGAGGAGGAAATAGCCAATGCAATAAAATGGGGGGATAAGACATTTTTCAGATATGTTAGTGAGAAGAGGAAGGGCAAAAGTGGTATTGTCAGACTCAAGGGTGAAGGGGAGGAATATGTAGAAGGTGATGAGGATAAAGCGGAATTGCTTAACAAATATTTCTGTTCTGCGTTCACAGATGAAAAACCGGGAGCAGGACCTCAGAAAACACCCACAAACAGGAACAGAAGCGTGGGACACCTTGATCAATTTTCAGGAGACTGTGTTCGTGAGAAACTAGCTCAACTTAAAATAGATGAAGTGATGGGACCGGATGGGATACACCCTAGAACACTGAGGGAACTTGGGGATGTTCTAGCAGCTCAACGACTGACCTTTTCAATTCCTCGGTAGAGTCGGGAGTGGTGCCAAAGGGCTGGAGAGAGGCTTATGTGGTGCCTTTACACAAAAGCGGAAGTACGGATGTGGTTGAAAACTACAGGCAGGTTAGTTTAACTTCGGTGGTGAGTAAATTATTGGAAACGCTGCTGAAAGAGAAAATAGTGAGCTTTCTGGAGTCCAGCGGATTACAGAATCCGAGGCAGCATGGATTCACCAGAGGCAGGTCTTGTCAGACAAATCTGATTAATTTTTTTGACTGGGTGACCAGGGAGTTGGAACGAGGGAGAGCCCTAGATGTGGTGTATTTAGATTTCAGTAAAGCCTTTGACACTGTTCCTTACAGGTGACTTATAAACAAACTGAGCACCCTAGGGATGGACCCTAAAGTTACTGCTTGGGTTAGAAATTGGTTGGGTGGGAGGCGACAAAGAGTGCAGGTAAATGGAGCTCACTCTGAGGAGAAGGATGTTACCAGTGGTGTGCCCCAGGGATCCGTCCTTGGTCCGATTCTTTTTAACATCTTTGTTAGTGATATAGCGGAAGGGCTGTCAGGTAAGATTTGCCTCTTTGCGGATAATACCAAAATCTGCAATAGAGTAGACACCCAGAGAAGAGTAGATAACATGAGGAGGGATCTAGCTAAACTTGAAGAATGGTCTAGAATTTGGCAGCTGGGATTTAATGTTAAATAATGTAAGGTCATGCATTTGGGCTGCAGCAATCCAAGGGAGCAATATAGTATAGGGGTGAAGTACTTTTGTCCACTAAAGAAGAGCGGGACCTAGGCGTGGTTGTGTCTGATCTTAAAGTAGCGAAACAGGTAGAAAAGGCAACACAAAAAGCTAGAAGGATGCTTGGGTGCATACGGAGAGGAATGACTAGCAGAAAAAAGGAGGTGATAGTGCCTCTGTATAAGTCTTTGGTGCGACCACATTTGGAGTATAGTGTGCAATTCTGGAGACCACACCTTCAAAAGGATATGAACAGGATGGAGTTGGTGCAGAGGGTGGCTACTAAAATGGTTGGTGGTCTTCATTATAAAGCATATGAGGACAGACTTAAGGATCTTAATATGTACACCTTAGAGGAAAGGCAGGATAGAGGTGATATGATTGAGATGTTTAAATACCTCCGTGGCATAAATGTTCAGGGAGAGAGCCTCTTTCAATTGAAAGCAAGTTCTGCTACGAGGGGACATGGGATGAGGGTAAAGGGGGATATATTCAGGAGTGATATGCAGAAATATTTCTTTACGGAAAGAGTGGTGGATCCGTGGAATAGTCTCCCAGTGGAGGTGGTAGAGATGAGGACAGTAACTGAATTCAAAAAAGCATGGGACAAACACAGAGGATCTCTAAAGGTAAAAAGGGGACTGTTGTAGTTGTTATGGAAGGACAGACTAGATAGGCCATGTGGTCTTTATCTGTCGTCATATTTCTATATTTCTGTGTTTCTAAATATTTTTGACATCCCCACACCCACTGTATTCTGAAAAGTTATGTGTTTCGGAACCTGCCCATCCCCACAATGTACCCGCGAGTGCCATGCCCCTCGGGAAAAACGTCCATCTCCTAAACTGCTCATCACAGACATTAGTTTGCTGATGCACACTAGACATAAATTCCAATGAGAAGTGACAGCGGCTGCAACCTAGACCATATACGAGTCCTCCTACCTTGAAAGGGGCTAGATAATCCCAGTGCACGCCAATATGGTATACAAGAATATAAATATGAACATATCAGGATATACCTTGCATCAAATGATGTGCAGCATTAGAAACCGGCCCCAGTGATTCCTGCCCTGGTCATCTCTACAGACACACTTTAAACTGCTATGGATGGACCCTTGCCAAGTGCACAAAACCCGGAACTAACCTTGTAGTTCCTCAAAGGATGCATAATATTGCTGAGCAACAAATGTATGCCCTTTTCATGCTTATGGCCTATAAGTGCAATCATTCTGTTGCTCTGCCCTACCATTCCCCTCTTATCTCTCCCTACACACAGCTGCTGTGTTGACTAGATTATAAGCTCGGCTGAGCAGGGACCATCTTTTAAGTATGTTTGTGCAGTGCTGCATAAGCTTTGTAGCATTATACAAATGATCTGTAGAAACATAGAAACACAGAAATATGACGACAGAAAAAGACCACATGGCCTATCTAGTCTGTCCTTCCATATCAACAACTACAACGGTCCTCTTTTTACCTTTAGATATCCTCTGTGTTTGTCCCATGCTTTTTTGAATTCAGTTACTGTCCTCATCTCTACCAGCTCCACTGGGAGACTATTCCATGGATCCACTACTCTTTCCGTCAAGAAATATTTCCGCATATCACTCCTGAATCTATCCCCCTTCACCCTCATCCCATGTCCCCTCGTAGCAGAACTTGCTTTCAATTGAAAGAGGCTCTCTCCCTGAACATTTATGCCATGGAGGTATTTAAACATCTCAATCATATCACCTCTATCCCGCCTTTCCTCTAAGGTGTACATATTAAGATCCTTCAGTCTGTCCTCATATGCTTTATAATTGAGACCACTAATCATTTTAGTAGCCACCCTCTGCACCGACTCCATCCTGTAGTAGTAGTAGGGCTTTCAGGTTATAGCATCTGAGGCCCACCTATGTGGGCACAGGCATTTCTCACAGCAGCTACATCTGTCCTATCATGGCATATTTCAGTCTGTATACATCCGCTATCTGTCGGGCAACCCTGTCTGCCTTCCCACAGTCTGCTTTGTGGCACTACTCCTCTGGTCGGGCCTGTGTGGGCATGGGAGGGGAGATCCCGGTGCCATCACACCAAGTAGCCAGACTCCAGATATGTCATCATTCTTGCAGCTCTCATTGATCCAGGACTGACTAGAGATGTAGGCCACATGGGACAATCTGGGGAATGTTGGCACATCAATCATTTCTCCCAGTGCCTGGCACAGAGAATGTATGGCTGCCCTATCACACTGCCAACGATATGAGATCTTAGAGTACCTTATGAAAAATAATCCAGAAGGAATCAGCATAGGTTCCCTATAGCTAAATATCAAAACATATCCCTGTCAATAATGAGGGATCCTCAGAAATAGAGCATTCAGCAGGCAAACGGCACTAATACATGCTCAAAAGCAGCACCATTGGTCCCAGAAGATGTGCATTATGGGCATGCATTAGTGCTGTTTTCACTGTTGACTACCCTTATTCAGAGGGTCCCTTCTTATTGACAGGGATATGTTTTGACACTTAGATATAGTGAATCCTCTCTGATTTTGACTGCCGATCACACTGACACCTGGTGATGCTGCAGTCATCCATATGGTCCAGATACTGGCCAGGCTTTCATGTCCTCCCCTGCATTGCAGATCAGTACACATGATCCCCCCCAGGCACCCATCAAACCACATACACACACACACTCACTTTCTGTAACAAAAACATACTTCTGCCAAAAAGATGCCCTGAACCTATACATAGTATTCAATCATCAAAGACCGATAATATAGGATAGCAAATTTCACTTAGTGCAGCATCAAAAAAAACTATATTATACCAAAACTCCAGTCTATACATCCAACATACACATTGTTTTTGTCGGACACAAAAAATGAGGTTGCTATTGAGCAGCGTACCCCAAGTCCATTTTTCTCTTTTTAAAAAGTGACCTTCAAGTGCATTTTTATAAAATCCCATTCAAGCCATTAACCATCAACCAACATGTTTCGAACTTATCTTTTTATAGTTCTGCTTCATGATAGATACTGATACAAATGGGTTCCGTTTTCCATTTCTTCACTGGTTGGAATCCTCAATCTGAGCTCCAGAATGGTGTTTTTCAGTGCTAAGTTCAAATTGAAAGAGCCATTCATATTTCATCCATTGGTAAGCAAGATAAAATGAAATAAGAAAGCAACTCTCTCTTCACTTATTCCTTTCCAGTCATGATAGACGCATTGTTTAGTTTAAATTTAAGAATTTATATTCCATTTTGACAAGGTAAATCCCAAGGTCAATGTGGATCTAAGACAAATAATAAATACATTAAAGGGGGCATATTTGAAAGAGCCGTTTCTCAGGACCTTCAAACCATGGCAATCCCAGTATTCAGTGGCCCTATCTGGATCCTGGAAGATATCTGGTCTGCCACTGCCCCGATAGCTAAACTGCATAAAATTAGGACAGGTCTTTGGCTGTCCTAAAGTTATTCGATTTTTACTATCCAGTTAATGGCTTAATATAATTGCTAACCAGATGGCAGCAACGCTGCCACGTGAAACCATAGATCAGCACCAGACACTGGAGAGGCTCCGGCACGGAATATCTGGTTTAATAGGACCCGGCCTCCATCCCTGAATATCTGCCCCTAAGATAATACTAAAAATAACATAAATATATACAAATCTAAAAAAGAATCTTGAATACAGAACAAGTTAATCCAGTAGTAAAATACTAAACATAAAATAACAGATAAATAAAATACCAACACAAACATAGTGCAACACAAACGTGTACTGTTACAACCTTGAGGAAGGTTATACTAGAGCTTTTGTATTCTGACACTGAAATGGAACTCAGAATTCTCTAAATGGAGCTCAGAATTCTAAGTCCTTAAATCCCTAGATGATAGCTTCTTTTTTCATTTCCTATCAATGGGAATGTATAATGTCAAAGTTCCTGTTAGCTCATCGTGACTAAGATGCAGAAAGACTAGTAACGCTTTTCAAATGTTAACTCATTGTTTTTGGTATCTTGTATGCTACAAGAAGAATGTTAACATTTTTTGACATTGAAGATAGTTGTGGTAGAAGTTGATTTTAGCAAAGTTTCCCATTGTGAAGTCCCATTTTGGTATTTATTCTAAGACGATAATATAATTTATGTAACTGGGGGGGGGAGGGCCTTCACTGATGAAAGGAGTCTCCATGGGCCCAGCTCTGAGGACCGCTTGAGAACTTGTTCATGCTTTTTAATCTTGGTTGAGATATGGATTTCTGCTGGTGGAAGACTGCCAGTGTTTCTCCAAAGCCCAGCTGAATGAAATTGTGTTCGTTTAGTTTTCGCAGAATTTATTGATGAATGAATTAAGAAAGTCACAGAAACATGATAAACTGAGTCAACAGAATTACCCTTTAGATAACTGCATTATTTTTGATCGTGTTCTTCACCAGATGGATTCACTAAACTATCTAATCAGCATTTATAATTAACAATCTTATTTTCTCTGAGGCAAGTGTAACTGTTCTGCTAGGGGATTGTTCCTGGTTGTTTTATGATTCTTTACTTTATAGTCTATCACATGAACTCACTTCCTGTACAGCTCAACCTGTTCACTCTGTGGCGGTCTGAAAACTCCTTTGTTGGAATGAGGAATAATTCCAGACCCTGCTTCTGCATTAGTTTCTTACCGATCTCAATTTTATTTACATGGAAAATGTGCATATATGTTACAGTCCACAGGAAACTGAATTCAGTTCATGACCTCTGTATAGAAGAAATATTTCCAGTTCCCTTGGCACAGAATATACCAGTTTCCCATTACTCTCATAGCAATATCAACGTGCAAGGCCTTATTTGGCAACTTATTCAAAATGCAGCAATATGTACCCTTACAAGGGCTCGAAACTTGATCATGCCACTCCACTCCTCATACAGCATCACTGCTTACCCATCAACTCGCGAATCCTATTCAAGATGCTCACCTTTGCCCATAAGGCTATTCATGAAGCAGCCCCTGATTATTTATCAGTTTTGGTCACTTTATGTTCTCCTGCGAATGCTCTTCGCTCTTTGAATGATTTCTGATTTCATTTTCCCTCTCCGGTGGTAGTCAAGTATGACCATACTCGAAAGGCTGCCTCTATCTGGCAGTCCCCCTCCCCCCCCCCTTTGGAATAGCCTGCCTGCATTCATTCACTTGGAGCATAATTTTAAAAATTTTAAAGAAGCGCTTAAGACGTTCTTTTCGAGACTGTTTTTAATTTGAAATCCACCTGGCCATAAAGAGTGGTGTCTGAGCTTCCAACCTCAAAGAAGCTTAGGCCCTTCCCATCCTACCCTCTACCCTTATGCCAGAGTCCTACCCTACTCCCCTTTTTTTATCAATTATACTATCTTTTTGCTTTGATTCTCATTCATGTTTTATGATAATGGAGGTCCTTTCTTGTATTTCTTTTATTATATTATAAACCGCATAGTCAGGGCCGGATTTACCTTGAGTGAGGCCCTACGCCAACAAAAATTGTGGGCCCCCAGAAAAAATAAAAACGAGATCAACTTAACAAAACAGAAATGGTAATAGATGTATAGAATTGCCTGACATAAAGAGGCAATAGGGACAAAATCAGCATCGGAATTCAAGAAATACATTAAAAAAGACATATTCCAGTTAATAAATTCAAAATAAAAAGTATTTTTCTACCTTCTGTTTGGGCATTTTTTCAGTTGCAATTGCTCCAGTCACTTTCTTCTGGTTTCTTCTTCGTGTCTTCTTCTGCGAGCTATCCATTTGTCCTTTCTTCTCTTTTAGATGTTTTCCATTCTCTCTCTATTTCTGCTTTAACATACTGTTTCCCTTTTGCTCTTTCCCCCAATTCTTTCCTTATTCCTTTATCATCCATTTAAATTTCACCCTTCCATTTTCAAGCCCCTCTTACTCTCCCAATACCCAGCCCATCATAGACTTTTCTTCCACACAAAATATATTTCCCCTCTCCATTCTCATTCCCCATCCATTCTAGTCCTCCCCCAAAATCAGTTCCCTTATAGTTCTAGACCCACCCAGCATCCACTCCCTTCTAGTCCCATTCTCCCATGCCCCACATCAGCCCATTTCCAGTCCTATTCTAGCTCTTCATCAGCCCATTTCCAGTGCTAGCCTTCACATCACAGGCCATTTCCAGTCCTAGCCCCCCCCCCATCACAGCCTATTTGCAGTCCTAGCCCCCATCATCACATCCCATTTCCAGTCCGAGTCCCCCTGCACCATCACAGCCCATTTGCAGTCCTAGTCCCCCCCCCCCACCATCACAGCCCATTTGCAGTCCAAGTTACCCCCCCCCCCCCCGTAGCCCTTTTCCGGTCCAGGTCCCCCCCCATCACAACCCATTTCCAGTCCAAGTCCCCCCCCCCATAGCCCTTTTCCGGTCCAGGTCCCCCTCCCCATCACAACCCATTTCCAGTCCAAGTCCCCCCCCCCATAGCCCTTTTACAGTTCAGGTCCCCCCCATCACAGCCCATTTCTTTCCAGTCCAATTCCCCCCCCCACATCCTTTTCCGGTCCACCCCCCCCCCCATCACAACCCATTTCCAGTCCAAGTCCCCCCCCCCCCATAGCCCTTTTACAGTTCAGGTTCCCCCCCCCCATATCACAGCCCATTTCTTTCCAGTCCAAGTCCCCCCCATAGCCCTTTACAGTTCAGGTTCCCCCCCCCCCCATATCCCCGCTCATTTCTTTCCAGTCCCAGTCCCCCCCCCTAGCCCTTTTCCGGTCCAGGCCCCCCCCCCAATCACAGCCCATGCAGTCCTTGGCCCCCCCGACCAGCACTGCGGCTGTCTGAGAGGCTTCAGAGGGAGCCGGGTAAGCTCGCGCGAGGCCCCAGCTCCCTCTGTACAGCCGCCAGCGTGAAGAGCCTTTTCCTTCACGCTGGCGGCTGTATCTGTGAAGCCGCGAATGCTGGGAAAGGTTAAAGGGCATTGCCCTGCATATAGCATTAATGGCTCTATAGCCAATCACATGCAAATTTACCCCATAGGAAAAATGGAGGTAAACATTTTTCTAAGTGAATATAAATTTAGTTGGCAACAAAAACAAAGTCTGGATGGAGTTGTTTCTAACAAGACTATTCATACTCCACAGCTGGTGAAAATTGGCAGGGGAATTTTAGACAGGGCATCCAAGTGCAATCTGGGATGTCTAAGTCAGAACCTCTGAAAAAAATGCAGGCACATCCAGGTGCAGACACAACCTCACACATGTGGATGTGCCTGATAGGGACGCCTGCAAGTCATCTACATAGACATCCTCAGAACCGCACTTCAGGTCTTGGACATCAAGGATAACCAAATGGTTAGGACCAGGGAAACCAGGTTTCAAATCCCACTATTGTTATCACTGACCTTGTGCTGAGTGCTGAGGATAATGGGGTGTTTTCTCCTCTACACCCTCTATGTCTTTCAGCCAAAACAAGCACTTTTCAATGCCTGGAGCAGGTCTAAACTTAGACGAAATGCCGGACGACTATGACATTTCTGAAATCAGGCAGGGGGCATCCAGGTTCCTGGGAATGCCCAGCCACGCCTCCACCTGCCCCTGTTCATACTTGGAGAGAGACACAACAGGTGAAGACAAATAGAGGTCACAGCTGCTAAACTTTATTTGTAAAAGAGCCCCTACGCATTTCGGCGTCAGGCCTTCATCAGGGGGTACACATCTAAAAACAATCATAAAATAACACAGCAAATAAAAGTGCATAACAAAGACAATATTAAAAATGATGTTAAAAACAATATTATAAAAAGGGGTACTAAAAGACTTCTATACAATATTGCAGACAAAGAAGATGTACTTCAGTACCAAAATAATATGCGGGAATATTGAGTAACAATGCTAGAGATAAAAATTAAACAATATGTACAAATTATAAATTTATCTACAACAGTTTTCTAACTGTAATACATCTAATGTAATCTATGCCATACGTTGCCCCTGTAATCTGCTTTATATTGGTAAGACCAAGAGAACTGTAAAAACCCGCATTATTGAACATACAAGCTGTGTTCAAAGACAAATTCCAGAAAAACCCCTGGTCTCTCACTGGATTGAGAAAAGTCAATTGATCTCAGTTATACAATTTTTGGTAATTAAGACGGTAGAGCCACACTATATCTACGAACATAACACACTCATGCTGGCCGGTCTCAATCAAGAAGTTGACCTTTCTGTATTTCTATAATTAGGAGGCCGCAGGGCCCGTACCTGCCCGGCCGGCTGTAACCGGGCCGGCGGCGCGTGGCGTCCCTTTCGTGCCGCAGGGGCCGGAGGCATGTCGGGAGGCCGGGACGGCGTCATTTGAATCGATTGGCTCCCGCGGTGGAGTGGCAGTGGCGGGAACCAATCGGAGCTAAGAGAGCAAGGGAGCGGGAGGAGGAAGCGGGAGCGAGTGCCGGCGCGCCTCTCATTCGGCACGCAGGGCTCGGGGAGGCAGACGTGGATGTCGCGCGGCTTTGTAATTTTCGGGGCTTTTTGGGCAGCGTGTCTGGTGTTGAGGCAGCGTTTGCGGCTCTGGTGGGCTGATCAGCAGGTGGAGTGGGGAGCGACTGACGGAGGACCAGAGCGTCGGAGGCAGCTAGCAAAAAAGACCAAGTGGTGGCTTGCCTCGTATCTGTGGTGAGCAGGGTGAGTAGCGATGCCGGCTCATCCTGGTAAGGCAAGGTGTGTTGGAAGGGGAAGGAGGGGGGCGGCTCCAGGCAGCGCTCTGCTGGTGCTTCTCAGAGGGGGATTGGGGCCTTGCGTGGGGGGGTTAGTGGAAGAAGAGGGGGAGTGAGGGGGGCTCTGGTGACTTCTGGGGGGGGGGCGCCTCGGGCGGTGGGACCTCGAGGAAGGAGAGGGCCGGGGGCAAGGATGCCCTCAGGAGGAAGGGGGTAGGCTGGGCCGGTCGAGGCCTGGGCGCTGGACAGGGGGCGTCTGCAGGTGGGCCCCGGGGGTGCCTGTGCTCGGCTCCTGAGGGGGTTGCGCTGCCAGTGGAGAGAGCGGTGGAAGCGGAGCAGGAATTGAGTGCTGGGTGGGGCTGGGGTAGGGATACAGGTGGGCCAGTGGGGGGTTTCCCGGTGGGGCAGTTTAACCAGGCCGGAGGTTTTGGGGCGGTTAGTCAAGGGGGGTTGTTTCAGGCCGGGGGGCCTTCGGCCTGGGAGTACTGGAGGGGTGGGGGGCAGGGGACATCCCATATGGATTGGCTGGGTGCATGGCAGCCTTTCTGGTCTGGGGCGCCCCCCCCCCCCTCTGTGTTTTCTTCTGTTCCTCCTCAGGTGGCGGGGGCTTGGCAGGTGCCCGGTGGATTTGGCGGGGGAGGCCCAGGTGGAGCGGCGACCAGGTCGGACAGGCCACCTCCGAGACTGGCAGTGGGGACGGAGCGTGTGGAGGGAGTGCGGAGTGAGCAAGAGTCGGAGCTTCCCACAGATCGGATGGCTGGGACACATGAGGACAGTGCGGTGGCGGAGCGGTCCAGTGAGTTGCCTACCGGGGATGTGGGGGGCCAGGAACAGGGAGGGCTTCAAGTGGGGGCGGTGGGGGTCAGGCGCGGAGGAAGCAGCGGCATGCTTGTCAGCAGCATCGTAGAGGAGACGCTTCGTCATCTTCTTCCAGTGAGTCATTGACGGACACTTCGGGGGAAGATGCAGAGGGCCGGGCAGCGGGTCCCGCAGCCACAAGAGTGGAGGGGAGTGGGTCTGTTCCGATGTTGGCGTCCTTTTCGGAGTTGTGGAAAGGGGTTCCGTGG
The DNA here is from genome assembly GCA_033557465.1 of Ichthyophis bannanicus. Taxonomy (NCBI): domain Eukaryota; kingdom Metazoa; phylum Chordata; class Amphibia; order Gymnophiona; family Ichthyophiidae; genus Ichthyophis; species Ichthyophis bannanicus. The sequence continues at coordinate 228,440,089 of CM066043.1, read as the reverse complement.
GCGTTGCGCAGGAAGATTCGGAAGAGGAAGTACATTGACATCTTCCGGTTGCTGGAGGGGAGACGGCGGTCGGGTGAGAGTCGCAAGAAGAGGAAGGAGGACGAGAAGGCGGGCAGGATTAAGAGGGTTACCCGTAATGTGGTGAACTGGATTAGGGCATGTTTGAGGCTGGCCAGTGTGTGGGGTCATAATTTTCCGGAACAATACGGGATGCTTCTTGCGTACGCTGATTCGATCTTGGAGGCTGCGCAGACTCATGAGGGTTGGGCTTGGCTCAACTACGACGAAAGGTTTCGGGACAAGATGGAAGAAAACAAGTTGTTGTCCTGGGGGACGCAGGACATTAGTTTGTGGTTAACCCAAATGGCAGCCAGGACCGGTGGGGTTGGAGGCTTAGGGGGACATGGGGGGGGGGGCAAAGGGGGTGGGGGCGGGTATGGCGGAAAAGGGGTGTTCCTTTCGGGAAGGGGCGTTCGGTTTGCAGAAGTCGTGGGGTGGCGGTGCTGGGAACATATGCTGGCGATTCAATAAGTTGTCCTGTCCATTTCCCGACTGTAAGTTCCGGCACGCTTGTTCCATCTGTGGTGGAGGACATTCTGCCCTCAAATGTACGAAGCGGGTCACCTCCGCCCCCCCCCCCTGCGGCTTCCAAATAGTGCGGATTTGGGGGAGAGAGCTCCCACGCCGATTCGGCTGGAAGCTATGCTGCCTTGGCTCCAGCGCTATCCGCGTCGGAGGGCTCGGGGGGTGCTAGTGGGGGGGGGGGGTTCATGAGAGCTTTTGTATTCCTGTGATGGGGTCTGTGGGGTCGGGGCTGGTGGACAATGCGGTTTCCGTGAGACGGTTACCCCAAATGGTGCGGGCGAAATTGCATAAAGAGCGGGAGCTGGGCAGGTTAGCTGGTCCATTTTCATGTCGGCCGTTTGCGAATTTGGTGGTGTCTCCCTTGAGGATTGTTCCAGAAAAAGAGCTGGGGCAGTACAGGCTAATTCATAACCTGTCTTTCCCCGTAGGGTCGTCAATCAACGATCAAATTCCGAAACACTGGTGTACAGTGCGTTATGCTTCCTTTGATGCTGCAGTGGCCTTGTTGCGGCATTCTGGAGCTGGAAGCCTGATGGCCAAGGTGGACATTGAATCGGCATTTCGGTTGTTGCCGGTTCATCCATCGGCTTTTCCGCTGTTGGGATTTCGTTTTGAGGGGGGCTGGTATTTCGACAAATGTATGCCAATGGGATGCTCGATTTCTTGCGGGTATTTTGAGATGTTCAGCACTTTTTTGCATTGGGCTTTGGCGCAAAGAGTAGGTTGTGCGAATGTCGTGCACTATTTAGACGATTTTTTGTTTGTGGGGGAGGCTCGGACGTTGCAGTGTCAGATTTTGTTGGACGGTTTCCTGTCACTGGCACGGGAGTGGGGGGTGCCACTGGCGGGGGAAAAGACGGAGGGTCCGGCTACGAGCATCACCTTTTTAGGTATACAGTTGGATACAGTTGCGATGGCGCGTTTGCCGGGGGCAAAGGTGGTGCGTTTGTGGTCGCTTGTGGCCACCGCGCTGAGCTCACATAAGATCACTTTGAGAGAACTACAGGCTTTAATTGGCTCTCTGAATTTTGCTTGCAGGGTGATACCTATGGGTAGGGTGTTCCTGCGGTGCTTGGCGGTGGCTACGGTGGGGGTGGTTAAGCCTCATCATTGGATTAGGATGTGCGGAGTATGTGGGCGGATTTATGTGTGTGGGATGCGTTCTTGGAGGATTTCAACGGCACGTCGGTGTTAATGGAGGCTGCGGTTTCTAACGTTGATTTGCAGCTTTTCACGGATGCGGCTGGCGCTGGTGGGTTGGGTATCTACTTCGGGGGGGCGTGGTGTGCGGTCGCTTGGCTGCAGGCGTGGAGGGACGTTGGTTTAATGGCGAATATCACTTTTTTAGAGTTGTTTCCTTTCCTCATGGTGTTGGAACTGTGGCCGGGCAGGTTGCGGGATCGCAGGGTGATATGGTCATGCGATAATGAGGTGGTGGTTAGTGTAATAAATAATTATACGCCGCATTGTCTGCAGGTAGTGGCGTTGATGAGGGCAGTGGTATTGGCTGGCTTGCGGCTGAATGTGTTAGTTAGGGCTCGACATATCCCGGGTAGCACTAATGGCATTGCGGATGCTCTTTCTTGTTTCCAGTGGGAGCAGTTCCGGACATTGGCCCCAGCTGCGGACGCCGAAGGTGCGCAGGTCCTGGAGTATTTATGGCAGCTTGGCCAGTGGAGATGCTGAAGCTGTTGCAATGGTCGGTGGCGCCGGTGACATGGTTGAAGTATCAGCGGGGCAGTGAAAACGCGGCCAGCTTCCTGGTGACTCGGGGGTGGCAGGCGGGGCCAGTACCCGACTTTCTGATGGCTGAATATGTGGTAGCGGCGAAAGCACAGGGGTTGTCCAAAGCGACAGTGCGGGCGCATGTGGCGGGATTTTTGTTTTTTGCGCGGGCGGTGGGTTGGGGCTCCCAGGCTGGGGGGTTTCTGACAAGGAGGCTATTGCAGTGCTGGGAACGTTCCCAGCCCACTCCGCGGGATGGTCACCGGCCTATTACGCATGAGCTGCTGGTGCAACTTTCTGCGGTGTTGCCATGGGTCGCGGCTTCTTCTTATGAGGTTAACCTGTTTCGGGTGACATTCAGCCTGGCGTTTTTTGGTGCCTTCCGAGTCGGGGAGATAGTAGTGGCCTCACGCCGGCTGGAGGACAGTTTGGGGAGAAAACATGTGTATTTGGGGGACAGGGAGGTCCGGATATTGCTGGCAAGGTCTAAACCGGATCAGCGGGGTTGTGGTCATTGGGTGGTGTTGAGAGCAATTGGGAACACCCTGACCTGCCCGGTGGCTTCCGTGAGGGAATATTTGAGGGTGCATCCAGTGGGGGAGGGGCAGTTCCTCTTGCATGAGGATGCAAGCCCGCTGATGCGTTTTCAGTTTGCGGTGGTCCTGCGGTTGGCATTGCTAAGGGTGGGGGCGGATCCCTCAGGGTTCGCGCCGCATTCCTTTCGGATTGGAGCTGCTTCCAGTGCGGCAGCGAGGGGATTGCCGCAGAGGGAGATTCAGCAGATTGGCCGTTGGCGCTCGCACGCGTTTCTGGGTTATGTGCATTTGTGATGGGGTTGCAAGGGGTTTGGGGGGGGTTGCTAACTGTTCTTTTGTGTTGCAGATGGGCATCCTTGGACATGCTGGTTGATTGGCCACTACTTTGTGCATTGGGCAGAGCGGCGAGCAGCGGTACGGCCGATGGGGCCCAATCTCGGGATGGATCCGGCGGAGCTGGTGGTTCTATGGCTGGGCTAGCGGGGCTTGCGCTGGGTGCAGCTCCTGCCCTTGCTGCGTCACCATGGGCGTTTGAAGGAATGGCCGAAGCTGCTGCTGATTCATCTCGGGGGCAATGATTTGGGGTCCTGGACGTGTAAGCAGCTGATTCGGGCTGCTCAACGGGACATGGCAGATGTGTTGAAGATGTTCCCTGATGTTTTCTTACTATGGTCAGACATTATTCCACAGCCGGCCTGTGGGGAGCAGAGGCGATGGTCTCGCGGGTTAACTGAGATTAATCGCCAGATTGGGTGTTGGGTGGTGGAGCAGAGGGGTTGTCTGATTCAACATCCCTGGGTGGAAGTTTCTTGCGCAGGTCTATACCGCCTGGATGGGGTGCATTTATCCCCGGTGGGGTTAGATTTGCTCCTCAATGACTGGCAGGAGGCCGTGGAGGAGGTGTCCGGCGGGAGGAGCACTGGTCGCAGCTTGGGGGGGGGGCAGTTCAGGGATCTGGGATCGCCTGAACCGGTTGCGGGATCCCGGAGGTCCGGGGTCCGGAGCCGTAGTTATTAGTTGGACGGCGGTGGGGTACCCCCGACCTGGATAACCCTGGTGAGGCTTTTGCTAGTAATATGGCGAAGCCGGAGGAAGGGGTAGTAGGTGGTTTGCAGTAGCCTCGCTGCGGTGGCAACAGCTATGACCTTACTTTGCTACCCACATGGCTGGTGAGTCATTGCTGTTGTGGTAGAGGCGGGAAGGTATTGTTTGGAATTATTGTTGAAGTTTGTTAAAGTGAATAAAGCTGCGACCGGTGTTATGCCAACAATTGAGTGTTGTGAGTTTCTTGTGGAAGGGGAAGGGGGGGATGGGCGAAGGGGGGAACCACCATGTCCATCGTGCCTCGGTTATTAGGAGGCCCCAGGGCCCGTACCTGCCCGGCCGGCAGTAACCGAGCCAGCGGCGCATGGCGTCCCTTTCGTGCCGCGGGGGCCGGAGGCATGTCGGGAGGCCGGGACGGCATCATTTGAATCAATTGGCTCCCGCGGCGGAGTGGCAGCGGCAGGAGCCAATTGGAGCTAAGAGAGCAAGGGAGCGGGAGGAGGAAGCGGGAGCGAGTGCCGGCGCGCCTCTCATTCGGGCACGCAGGGCTCGGGGAGGCAGACGTCCCTCCCTCCCACCCTTCCTTAGGTTTTGGGTGGTGGGTTTGGGATGTTGCAGCTGGGGGGGGGGGGGGTGGCGGGATCCCGGAGGTCCGGGGTCCGGAGCCGTAGTTATTAGTTGGGCGGGGGTGGGGTACCCCCGACCCGGATAACCCCGGTGAGGCTTTTGCTAGTAATATGGCGAAGCCGGAGGAAGGGGTGGTAGGTAGTTAGCAGTAGCCTCGCTGCGTTGGCAACAGCAATGACCTTACTTTGCTACCCACATGGCTGGTGAGTCATTGCTGTTGTGGTAGAGGCGGGAAGGTATTGTTTGGAATTATTGTTGAAGTTTGTCAAAGTGAATAAAGCTGCGACCGGTGTTATGCCAACAATTGAGTGTTGTGAGTTTCTTGTGTAAGGGGAAGGGGGGGATGGGCGAAGGGGGGAGCCACCGTGTCCGTCGTGCCTCGGTTATAGGTCCTCTGTGCTTATTCTGTTCCACAGTTCATTGTGTGTTACAGATTGTAATCTCATGTCTGTTTTCATTGTCTTTTAAATTACTTCTTCTTAATCATATCCTATTCTTTTACTTTCTTTTTATTTGTATTTATTAGTATTAGTATGTACTTTTTTCTTGTTATTTATTCATATTCTTGAATACATTATTTATTTGCTCTCTCTATTCTCAGGCCTCCTGTATTGTGGCATTAAGTGTTTTATCATATCTCTTATTTACAGTGCTCCACATTATTTTCTTTTTCTTGGTAGCTTGAATGTACTATTATTTTACACAGCACCACTCAGCACATTGTTTGCTGTAAGTTTCACTTTTATTACTTTTATTGTTGTTGACCGGGGCAGCTTTTTATTTCCTCTAGACTCTTGTGTCTCACATTGTATGCTTTGGCTGAGAGGGAGGTTCCCTTTTTACTCTGCACAGTGTATCCAATAATACCTTGTTACTAGTCATTTTACCTGACGGACTGGGTAATTATTTTGTGCTTGCTTTCTCTGCTTCAGGCTCGCTCCTTTGCGCACACGGGTTTTACTTTTCAATGTGTTTGATTGGAACCAGCGTTCGCCACAAAATTTTCAAAAATTTTCATTAACATGTTCACTGGATCTTTTAGCTATTTTCAATGTTTTAAAGCGCTCACGTTTTATTCTTTCTTTTTTTTGGTATTCATGTTTGACTGGGTACGAGTCTCTGCTATGAATCTACATTTCTGATTTTCTATTCACTTCTGCCATGTGCGTCCACCTGTAACACCAATTGTTTGGCGCGAAAAACTCAGTATTTCATTTCTTTGGAGTCGGAAGCACTCGGCACCACTTAGCTGATAGCTTGCTGCAAGTTTTCTTCCATGTTGGATTGGGTAAAGTACAGTCAAACCTCGGTTTTCATGATTAATCCGTTCGAAAAAGTCTGACTAAAACCGAAACGTATGAAAACTGAAGCAATATTTCCCATAAGGAATAATGTAAATCCAATTAATCCGTTCCAGACACCCAAACATATTCACAAAAAATACATTTTATAGAGAATAACTATATTTTTACATACAGAAAACAATGAGAAATAAATATAAATGACTAATGAAATGGATAAATGAACATTTAACATCACTGAAAGCAAGCTAAGTACAGTACTGTACAGTACAGTATGTTAACATCTGGCCTTAGCCACCCCTGACAAGCTGCTGTGCCCAGCTCTCTTCGGAATCACATTGAATTCAGTCCATTAAAATACCTTTACATTATCTGCTCAATGCTTCAGAATGGCAGAAAATCTTAATGATATAGCTTCAGACGTACCCTGCAAGAGAAAGAACTGCCTCCCACATTCATGCAACATCTCCTGCTTACGTTGACAGCTTTTCTTCCCTGCTACCGGGACAAAATCTCAGTCAAAAGACGTTGAAAACCGAAGCAATGCATGAAAACCAGGACAAAATCTCAGTCAGAAAAGACGTTGAAAACCGAAGCGTATGAAAACCGGGGCAAATGAAAACCGAGGTTTGACTGTACTTGCTGTAGTCCTTTCTCTTCCTGTTAAGCCAGAGTTTTTTCACTGTCAGTTTTCTTTCTAGCTCAGTAACTTATTAAATATATATCGTAAAAATATATATCGCATACAGTAGACCTTTCAAATACTTTTTGTTGTGTTTTAGTATGTTTGACCGGGCTATGTAACTGCCATGTATCTATTCTTGTCCTTTGTGTTTTAGATTGGCTCCCCTGTATAAACGGCGTTTACAGACTGGACATATAGTATACTATATATTTTTACCTCTTACTTCTATTTGCTTACTTATTGCATTATATCTTTTCACTTTATGTCTTTATATCGACTATTGTTTTTTAGACAGATCGTTTGAAACCTACGGCATACAATGTGTCCAGCACTGCTCAGTATTTTTCTTTGTGTGCAGTTACCGTAACAATCAAGCGTGAAAAGTATTTGTTATAGAGGTGCCTTTTAATGTTTTGTTGTCTTAAACACCACGGCGCAAGTAACACAGCGTTTTTAGTTCCGTTCAGTACTTACTTTCTACGCTTGACTGTTGTAGCATTTGTTAAAAGATTGCCCTTCAAATGTTGGGCTGTTTTTAAATTACCATGGCGTAAGCAATTCTCATTTTATGTTTTAGCTGCTCCTGGCAGCATGGACTATTTCTCTATGGTGTTTCATTTGTTTCCTTTATGGTGTTTTATTCTCTTTTATTTTGTGGTGGCCTATTTGTAGTTTTATTGTTTTATTATCTCATTATTTATTTATTTATTATTTTTTATCATCCCATTATTTATTTATTTCCTTGTTTATAATTTTCCCTTTTATTTCTTCATTACTAGTTTGTCTTACATTCGCCATGCTTCACATTTGTTCTTAGTATCCTTTAGATGTCTCTAAGCTGTGATTTGAATACAATCTCACGCCTTAAGACGTCCACTTCAGAGTTTCCAGGTTCGTACAGTACCTTTCCCGGTGGGACTCAATTTGAATATTATAAACTGATTACTACAATAGTTCAATTCCCCCTTTTTCATGTGTTCTCTCCTCATTTTATTTTTATTAACTCTTTTTATCATGTTCTGTTTTTTCTTTTCATTGTTTTTTCTGCTCCTCTTCTCTCTGGCTCTGTGCTCTAGTTTTGAGACCAAAACGAATCGGTGTCTTTTTCAAGACCTCCAATCAATTTCCATATGGTGCATAATGTAAGTACCCTCTCTGTAGTATCTCTCATTTGACAATACTAGCTATTTGCACTATGTCATTCCTTTATTGAACATACTCAATTTGTTGATGTTTTTATGCATAATTTATTTGTCTTTTACATGCTTAATTGTTTATGTTTGTACATATTATTTAATTTCTATCTCTAGCATTGTTACTCAATATTCCTGCATATTATTTTGGTACTGAAGTACATCTTCTTTGTCTGCAATATTGTATAGAAGTCTTTTAGTACCCCTTTTTATAATAATGTTTTTAACATCGTTTTTAATATTGTCTTTGTTATGCACTTTTATTTGCTGTGTTATTTTATGATTGTTTTTAGATGTGTACCCCCTGATGAAGGCCTGATGCCAAAACGCATAGGGGCTCTTTTACAAATAAAGTTTAGCATCTGTGACCTCTACTTGTCTTCACCCGTTGTGTCTCCCTGCTTTTGCTGCGAGGGCTTTGCTCCCTTTGTGTTTCTCCTTTCTTCCGTTCATACTTGGACATCCTCATGCCAGGGATATCTGCTAGCCGGCTTCTAAAATGGCTCTGGAGACATCTCTGTGCTACGGTTGTCTCTATGTCCATTTTCAGACATCCAAAACATGAACAGGGCTTCTAAAATGACCCTCTCAGTTCATATCACACCAATAAGAAATTTCCAAATAAAAAAAGCTATTTCTAGGAAAGAAGAACAAAGAATCACATTTTAATAATTTGTTTCTTCTGGAGATTTTTATAGTGTTCCATAATCTCAAATTACTTGATAGAAATATCTATTGCCTTGCTTTGGCTGCTGAGGCATGAAATGAATGTCTCATCTTGCAGTGCACATTGAAATATTACTTTTGCTAACACCAGCAATCTTTTTTTCTAAGCTGCCTCCGTATAGGCTGTTTCAGATAGAATGAGCTTGACAAAGTTAGGCTGGGGATTGTGCCTGAGATGGACTGAGCCATAACTAAACTTCCTGTTATCATCGTATTAATGCATTTTCATTTTACAGGTGTGGTCATGCGTTTTCACTTCCCTGTTTCTTCTATCAGTCAATGTGTTTAATTATGCCACTTCGAGTTTTCTGTAATAAACTGTAATGTGGCACGAGAGAGCGCATCTTTATATAAATGACGATGTCAATTGCACAGTGTCACTGTGGCCTAGGTGTCTTGCACACTCTTTGAAGTGGCGGTTTAGCTTAGTGGAATATTGCAGCTGAAGGGATTAGCATATTTAGGGCTAGTTACTAAGGAATAATTGAAATAATTTGCAACATAATGCATGCTATTGTCAACGTGCATTATTTGCCATTAACACAAGATTTTTTTTACCACAGCATATGTCTGAACATGTGGAATGGCTGGGGAGAGATTGCAAAACTCCTTTTAAAGCCCTGAGCTCCTGGATAGAGGACGGTCCTCGCATGTGCGTCATCCAGTCAAAAAAACCCCAAATCCTTACTCCACTTCTTTCTTCCTGTTAGTATATATATTTATCATATATGAAAATTATTTTTGTTAAACCCCACAAATAGTGGTAGATAGTAAAAACGACTCGATTATGGTCGGTGATAGGAATGCTAGCTATTATTTTATCCTTCTTAAAATAAGTCTTAAATTAAGGCTCCTAAAACCACTCCACTCTTAAACACAATACACTATGGTTATGCTGGGACCTTGCCTTCGAACTGCTTCAGCCCATAACAGGCTGTCTTCATTTGACCCAGCAATCCAATACCGTAATATATTCCCCCAATGTGTCTATCCAGGGACCGCATTTCAATACTTCTGTTTCAAGAGAACTTCACTATTGTGTCCTCTCTTCTGCCTGGCATTTCACACCGAACTTTAATTCAATAACTTTTCTCCAATGGAGTACACTCTTTCCGCTGTCTCACATCCAGCGCCCCGGCTCACTCTCTCACTTCCGTGGTGTGGCCTTAGCAATCAGAAAGAACACAAAACGGCGAGTAAAAGGGGATCCTCTTAGCATTAACACTGCAAGGGTAGCATTGACACTTCCAAATGGTGCCTTTGGAAAAACAGGATCCCAGAGCAGCAGCACCTAAGAATGATGGGTCGGATGAGGCATTCCTTAGGAAAGCTGGGGAGAAATTATACACATATTAAAAATCCCAGCGCAGTATCAATGATTTGTCTATTGGATTGAGATCCGTGATCCCAAAGTTCCAAGTTAAACCCACACTATCTGGAAGGTTTCAGGGGAAAGGGGTGTGTAAAATCTGTGATTTGAGAAGGAATGCTGATGTGAAACTCACTGTGCTCTACAAAGATAAAACCTGTGTATTCTCAAATGTTGCCTATAGATCAGCTTGTAGATATGTTGCCTGTCCATCGAAATCAGATCTACTGGAACCATCTGCAGTTATTTCCAGTCTTGACTGACACAAACCAGAACTACCACAGAGAGGATTTGGTCACCCTTGCTTTCAAGTGCTTTCATCCGTGGTCCACTACAACCTCTGCTCAACCACACTTTTTGAATTTCCCTCTCAATGACAGGATAAAAATCTAGCCTAACAGAAAGTTCCAAGCAGAACTAATGGAACCTACTTCCTGGAACACATCCCTTGACTTCTTAGCTTATCCAAAATTTTGGTAAGGATGGGACACTAAACACAAAGTTATTGGGAAGGGGAACACAGATACACATAGATATGGTGAGCTCATCCACTATCTATCCTTCAAAATATAGGCTAAAACATAACCTTCCCGACTTGATGACCTAGTATAAGGGTCACCACACACTTCAACCAGCTTGTGACAAACCCAAAATCCTGAGCTGATACAACCACACCCTGTTAAAGAAAAGATGCATTCTTCTGTAACATCTGAACAGATCCTTGGAAGTCCTCTTTGGATCTCAGAGCTTCTGGGAAAAAATGCCTGTGTTCGCCAGTGAATTTTGAAGAAATCCACATTTGTTGAAATTTACCTGATTGAAATCTAATACTAAATTGTTCACAGACCCTTAGCTATGCCAGGGCAGTGAGGTGCAAGAGACAAGTTCAAGCCCTTTTTTTCTTTTTTTTGTAGTGCCATCAAGTCAGTGTAGCAACCCAGCTACCTCTGGGTTTTCTTGGCAATGTATCACCAGAAGTAGATTGCCAGCCTTTTCTTCAGAGGCAATGGAGGGTAGAGTGACTTGCCCAAGGTCACAAGGAGTGTTAGTGCGAATTGAACTTTTGATCTTCTGGGTACAAGGCAGGTGCTCTAACCACTAGGCTCCTCCTCCACTCAAGTCCTCTACATAGATTTTATTCCTTGAGCTTGACATTGAATATGGCCAAAACCGAGCTTCTTATTTTCCCCCCCTAAACCCTCATCTCCCCTTCCTCCTTGTTCAGTCTCTGTGGATAACTCTCTACTCCTCCCTGTCTCCTCAGCTTGCAACCTTGGGGTCGTCTTTGACTCCTCTCCTTCTACCCACACATCCAACTGATAGCTAAAACGTACTATTTCTTTCTCTATATCATCAACAAAATCCACCAATTCCTTTCTGAACACACCACTAAGACATTTTTCCACTCTTTAGTCACCTCCCGTCTAGACTATTATAACCTACTCCTTGTTGGTCTTCCTCTGAATTATATCTCTCCACTTCAATCTGTTCAACACTCTGCTGCACAGCAAATCTTCCATCAGCCTCATCATGCTCATATTACTCTCTTCTCAAGTCACTTCATTGGCTCCCTATCCATTTCTGCATCTAGTTCAAACTTCACCTGCATTCACTCTGCAGCTCCTCATGACCTTTCTTCTCTTATCTCTCCCTATACCCCTCCTCGGAAACTCCGTTCTTCTGGCAAATCGCTTCTAGCTGTGTCCTTCTCTTCTATTGCTAACTTCAGACTTCACTCATTTCACCTTGCTGCTCCTTATGCCTGGTGCAAACTACCTTCTCTAGCCCTTTTCAAATTCAGGCTGAAAGCACATCTTTTCGCTGCCGCTTTCGGATCTTGACTCACCTGGTCTCCTTTGTGTTTCCTTGCCATTCCTCCTAGATGTATCCCATGACCACAGCTACTGTATTGTCTGTCTTGACTAGATTGTATGCTCTGATGAGAAGGGACTGTCTTTTACATATGTCTGTGCAGTGCTGCGAATGTCTTGTAACGCTATACAAATGCTCAGTAGTATTAGTAGTAGTGGTAGAGCTGGACTGGGTCAAGTATGTTATTTATTTATTTATTTACATTCTCTTATATACCGCGCTATTCTACATCAGTGCGGTTTACATTGAACAAACTGAAATTACATTGAACAGGGCATTATAACTTCGAGATAACTATTTTACAGGGAACATGGGCTATGGAGGGTTAAGTGGCTTGCCCAAGACCACAAGGAGCACCTGTGGGACTAGAAACCCCAGTCCTTCTGGCCCAAGGTTGCTGTCCTCTAGTGGGATTTGAACCCCTGATCTTCTGGCCTGAACTACCTTGCCCCAACCACTAGGCTACTCCTCCACTCCTCATGGAATGAGATGAAGTTCTCATTCCATGTGAAGGAGGGCAGGTATCACAGCCATTGTCAACAATGATTACAGCTGATTGGCTTAAGGGTATACATAATGATGTCCATTCTCTTCAGCCAGAGAAACAATGGCTGGGCTATTAGATATATTAAAAGTGAGGACCTCAGTTCATTGAGTCTCTGCTTTGGATCCACCTTCCCTTCCATTCCCTCAAATCATTAATGATGCAAAATGACTGGAGCAGTTAATCTATGAGGAGTACATGGAAGACTGCCTGATGGAAAAATAACCTTATAAATGCATAAATCTCAAGTGCACTAGTGGCACATTCAGATTTCCAATCAGATAAAATAAGTGCACTCCCAGGGGCATCAACTGACACTGTGCACATGGCTTCACTTTTTACTTTGTCAGGATGAAGCACACTGCATAGAAAAGCTGGCCCACATGAGAATACAGGAAGAGGTGCGCTCCATCAGATGTTCAGAAGGATATTCGCCGGTCTAGGGATCCAATGACAGCAAGACTGTCCCTGCTTAGAAGATAGCAAACTTTGAAACCAAAATGCATGCGAGCTAGTTGAAACTTACAAGAAAGTTTGTGGTTCATCAAACGAGTTTGCAAAACATTTTGCAAAAGTATCAGACATGGATTCCTCAAATTGATGAATCTACATCAAAAACGTGAGCAGATTTGCAAGATCTGAAGCACTAAGATAGATTACTTCAAAATAGTACTAACGTATCTTACACTCAGATTTTTTCACCCCAACATTCCCACTAAGCAGCTTTGAGCTGTGCGGGAATCCTCCGCTGGCATTCCTGCTGGTGGGGGGCTGATGCAACACAATCACACTTTGAATTGTGATAGGCAGGTCGCCTACCTGTCCCTGGTGATTCAAAGCATAATCAAATGCACCAAACGCCCCCCCCCCCCTTTACCGGTAAAGGACTTTCACGCAGCTGAAATCTGCTTAGCGGGAATGTCATTTCACTCCCCACCATATCTCCAAGGTAGGGGTTCAATGAACTTCCCCAGTCTATCTGAGGAAAATCCAGAAATCCCAGCAAATATGAACTGGGCTGAAACCTGTTTACTTGAGTTCGGAACAATTTTCCACAGTGCCTATGCTGCACTTAAGCATATATTCTGCTAGTACTATTTTCTCAAAAAATAATTCTACCCTGAAATCAAACTCCTTGGAGTCACAGAACCAAGGCTATTGAAGGTTAAATAAAACCAAACTGTTTTACGCATGCAACTTACAGTGTAATGGGCTACAGTTTACACTAATTTCTACCGAACAAGGAGGTTCAGACTTCTAGGATAAATCACACACCGGGTAAGGGGCTCTCCATATCTCAAACTGTCTTCAAGCCTATGTAGAGACGGAAGAGCAAAAGTGCACATGAAGGTAACTGCTGGAACTCTATTACCATGTATTGAGGTGTCTCATCACTTCCATAGTATCATATTTATTCCATCTTTATGGGAAGTGTTTATTCACTCCTTCAAAAAAACATAACAGATTAGTAAGACAAGATCTTCCTTGTTAAAGCCATGTTGGCTGTCTCCCATTAGGTCATGACTATCTACATGCTGAGTAATTTTATTCTTTATAATGGTTTCTACCATTTTTCCCGGTACTGACGTCAGGCTCACCGGTCTGTAGTTTCCCGGATCACCCCTGGAACCCTTTTTAAAAATTGATGTTACATTGGCGATCCTCCAATCTTCAGGTATTAGAGATGATTTTAATGATAGTAATCTATTAGTAATCTGTGAACTAAGAGACTATTTACTAAGCCGTGCTATGCAGCTAATGTGGGAATTAACATGCACTAAGTTGTGGTGGCTTGGCACATACTAATTGCCATTGTAATTGTCCATTGTGGAATGGGGCAAAAAATGGGTAGAGATTACTGGTAGGAACTGCGTCTTATAGTTAGCGCATTAGTGGTAACTTATTGTTAGCTGCTAACTCGACAGATGAGATGGATGGTTAATGTAACTAGCTGCATTGCATTATCTGTGAAGCACTCAACAAACTAGAAGCATATTGTCTCTGCATTAAATATATGGGAAATGGCTGGAAACATCCACAAAAGTTAACACAAAGGTTTTTCAGTTGCTATGAGCTAATTTTGGCAAACAGTGGTACCTGCAAAACCTCAAAAGACTTCCGTAAATCTAGTCCTTTGAGGATCCGTTTTAGTGGCATTACTGTGGATAAATCAATGCTTTATGTGCAGAAATATGTTTTTATAAATTATGTACCCAAGATATGAATATAGTAATCCGAGTATGGTCTGGACTGAGCAATGCAAAAAAGGAGCTGAATGACAAAAACTGGAAACATAAGCACTCACAAGTTAGATGCAAGGTATTAATAAGGCAGGCAAAGAAAGAATTTGAAAAAAAAACCTTGCTGTGGAAGCAAAAAACTTATGGAATGTCCAGCCCCAATGGAAACGTGCAGGCTGGAAAAGGGCATGTTCTGGACCTGATTCTGGAACTGCGGAGATATACGCACCTGCAAAACCAGAATACGGGAGACATACGTGTCCGGCGTGGCACATCTAACATCTGAGGAAATACGACCCACTGCTGCTGTTATGGGACACGGGTATATGCAGCAAACGGCCTGCATGTTTTTATGCTCGCCATATTCCAGAAAGATATACAGTACGTGTACGATGATTCCCGTCTCAGTCTGGCTATGCCCCAGCTGGAAAAATGTCCATCTCCTAAGCTGCTGATAACACTGACAGGAATACTGTTGAAATAGCTGTGTGCATGCAAAGGGAACTACATAAACCTGTCTGTTGCATGCCCATAAAGCAGAAAGTTATCTAAGTACACCAAGGCTACTGTAACAGCAAGTGACAGGGGAGGTGATTGCCCTGACAGCAACACATACATGGGTTGTGCAGAACACCTTAGGGGTGCCTGCAGTGGATACTGCTGCAAACAGTATATGCACTGCAAAGTATGGTCCAGGAAAGCCCAGAATGGGTCCCTATAGCTACATGTCAGCACTTAGCCCTGACAATAATAGAGTCCCATAAGGATGAGAACATGCAACAGTGAAAACATGAGCAATACAGACCCATGTGCACCAGCAACTATCCTTCCAGATGTGCACAATGCTAGAGACCCCCGATGGTGTAATTGGATATATATTAGTGCTGTGTGCACTGCAGCATGACCCCATTCTGAGGGTCTCCCACTGTTGACAGGAACATGCCCTGCTATGTTGCTGCACAGCAGCTTGTCAGAATATACTGCCCATACACACTGGCATCTGGTGATGCTGCGGTCAGCCCTATGGTACAGGAACCTGCTAGGCATACATTTCCCTCCCAGATGGGCAGGTCAGCACACAGAGCCTCTCCTGCAGCACTCATGCATCTAATACACACACACATTCTTGCTTGCAGGCACAGTTAACATACTTCTGCCACGACCATGCCCTGAATACAATTACTGCTGCTTCATGACTGTATGGCATCTTAAGGCTACACATCAGATCCACATTTCTCGGCCATACACATACCATCCCTGCAGCTTTGTTCCCATTTTTCCAAGGACCGTGTTGGGGAGGCCATGCTCTGCCCCTCGGGCACATACAGCACATGCCAGATTAAAGATTAAAGACTATTGCAGTAGCTTACATTATTGTCAGGGTGTTTTGTTAAATCAGTCAGGGCCTAGTAGCAGCAGTTTAAGTTTACATTTCAAACACAGAAGAGAACTTTCTGGTTACATTTCATACCCAGCAGAGAGCTTGTAGATTAAATTTAATAGTCACTCAGGGCCTAGTATCAGCAAAGTACTTTTAGTTTAAATTTAAAACACAGAAGAGAGCTTTCTGGTTAAATTTAGAACCCAGAAGAGAGCCTGTAGTTTAAATTTCATAATAAGTCAGAGCCTAGCAGCAGCAAAGAGCTGTAATTTAAATGAAATCAGAATATAACAGCATAAAAGGCAAAACAGGATCAATACTCTAGAGACCTTTACAAAGAGGCCTTCTACCTAGGGGGTAAGAGACCTGTGAAACTTTTTCAATAGTCAGTGTCACAGCAGGACATGCTAGGGAGATAAAGTTCCTAGATTAAATAAATGACTGCTTCTTGGAGCAGCTGGTTCATGAACCGACCAGAGGGGAAGCCATATTAGACCTAGTCCTTAGTGGAACAGCAGATCTAGTGCAAGAGATAAGGGTGTTGGGGCCACTTGGCAATAGTGATCATAGCATCATCACATTTGATTTAATCAGTGGAGGAGGGATAGTAAGGAAATCCACAGTATTACCTTTTAACTTTCGAAAGGGAGACTATGATAAAATGAGGAAAATAGTCAAGAAAAAACTAAAAGGAGCAGCTGCAAAGGTTAAAGACTTACATCAAGCTTGGGTGTTGTTAAAAATACTATCTTGAAAGCCCAGACCAGCTGTATTCCACGCTTTAAGAAAAGTGGAAGGAAGTCCAAAAAACTGCCAGCATGGTTTAAAGGTGAGGCCAGAGAGGCTGTTGTTGCCAAAAAAGCATCTTTCAGGAAATGGAAAAAAGAGCCAAACGACGAAACCTGGAAACAGCACAAGCACTGGCAAGTCAAATGCAAGGCATTGATAAGGCAGGCCAAGGAGAATGTGAGAAGAAGCTTGCTGCGGAAGCAAAAACGTGAAATAAAAACTTTTTCAAGTACATTCGTAAAATCTGTGAGAGAGTCAGTTGGTCCATTAGATGATAAAGGGGTTAAAGGGGCACTAAGAGGCGACAAGGCGATAGCGGAGAGACTGAATGAATTCTTCGCTTTGGTGTTTACTGAGGAAGATGTAGGGATGTTACCCATGACTGAAGTGGTATTTAAAGGTGCAGAAGAATTGAAGGAAATATCAATACATCGGGAAGATGTTGTGATAAGGAAGCTTATCATGACAGAGGAGAAAGGGATAAAGGAAAGGAATTCACCCTTATAAAAGGACCTATTCTACAAGGTCAGAGAAACAGAACCCCAATCACACCTAGAAAGCAGGAAATTCCCAGATGGGATAGATTTCAGAGTTCCCCTAGTGGAGAAAAGGAGAGGAAATACAGACCCAGGGTAAAGGACCCTTACGTCACTGAGTTCCCTAATTACCCAGCTGCCAGGAGGCAAGCTGATCTCCGTCAACTGAGAGGAGAAGAGGTGGGGCTGGAGCCTTGTGGATTTAAGTCTAGGATAGAGAAAGAAGCGGAGAGAGAGAGGAGGAGGAGAGTCCCAGAGAGAGTCTCAGGGAGGGACGCAAGCAGAAACACAAATTGGAGGACAGGACGAGGAAGCACAGGAGAATGGTGGCCAGAGCATGAGGGAGGAAAAGCTGCTACAAGCCCAGGCCCAGGTATGAGCCTTGAAAGCTTGTCTAATACACAGCAGTGCAGAGTTGCAAGGGATACTCTCAGCTCTAACGGAAGGCAGTCAGCTGAACCCTGTGAACTGGAATGAGAGGTAGAGCCTATGCAACTAGGTGAACCAGACCTAGCTGTGAATGATGAGGACTCATACATGGATTGCTCCCTGTGTCAATCCTTTACTGCAGAGGGATTGAAGGAGAACCACCCTTAAGAGAAAACCTTCAGAGTCAGGTAACTTTGAAAGCCTGTAGATGGTTTTGTGCATGTCCTGTGTTAAAGAAGAAATACGTTTGCTAAGAAAGCCAGAGCAAGCTGAAGCTCTCTGACTGGGCTTATTAAACACCTGCAATCCAGAGCAGTGCATCGGCAAGAAGCCGAGCTAATGGTGAAAGGAAGTAAAGTTTTTGGCTTTGTTTTTGAATATTCCTAAAGCCTGGAATAGAGCATTATTTGCTTATGAAAAGTTTTTGTTCCTGTTAAGTTTTACTTTGTTTGTAAGAAGACAAACATCCTGGAAGTGTTTGGGACTATGAGAACAGAAAACTGCCATTGAGAAATGCTGTTTTGTTTGCTTTAAACAGCAATGCTAGCCAAGCTGGTAGTATTGACTGTTAGAAGGCTTTATCTTTGAGCTGAAGAGCACTATAAGCTGAAAGTTTGCTTTGAGTTTATTTATGTCCTGATGTGTATTGTGAAGAATCAAGGAGAAAGAATCCAAGGGTAGTATTTGTGAACCTTTGCATTTGAGTCAATAAATTCTGTCATTGCCTTACTATTCGAGCCAACTACAAGTGCTTTTACCCGAAGCCAAGTGAATTGTGACTGAACTACCTTTCCCAAGAGGCATTGCAAAAGAACAAGTCAGTAAAAGGCTAAAAGGTGAAACTTTCTATGATAACCACGCCCCTCCATACTGGAAGTAAGGGCCAAGAGCGTGACAATGTATTACAACTATTAGATAAACTGAAGAGTAGCAAATCACCTGGGCTGGAGGGTATACATCTGAGGGTGTTGAAAGAACTGAAATATGAGATTGCAGACCTGCTATTAGTAATCTGTGAATTTTCATTAAAATCACCTGAAGATTGGAGGATCGCCAATGGAATGCCAATTTTTAAAAAGGGTTCTGGAGGTGATCCGGGAAACTACAGACCGGTGACCCTGACGTCAGTACCGGGAAAAATGGTAGAAACCATCATAAAGAACAAAATTACTCAGCATGTAGATAGTCATGGACTAATGGGAGACAGCCAACATAGCTTTAGACAAGGAAGGTCTTGTCTTACTAATCTGTTATGTTTTTTTGAAGGTGTGAATAAGCAGGTGGACAAAGGTGAGTCAGTTGATATAGTGTATCTGGACTTTCAGAAAGCCTTTGACAAGGTCCCCATCAGAGACTTTTGGCAAAACTAAAGAGTCATGGGATAGGAGGCAGTGTACTATCGTAGATCAGGAACCAGTTAAAAGATAGAAAGCAGAGGGTAGGGCTAAATGACCAATTTGCCCAATGGAGAAAGGTGAATAGTGGTGTACCCAAGGGATCTGTGCTGGGTGCGCTGCTTTTTGACATATTCATAAATGATCTGGAAAAGGGAATAACGAGTGAGGTTATCAAAATTTGCAGATGACACAAAGCTATTTAAAGTTGTTAAAACCCAAGAGGATAGTGGAAAATTGCAAAAGGATCTCGATAAATTGGAAGACTGGGCATCAAAATGGCTGATGAAATTTAATGTGGACAAGTGCAAAGTTATGCACCTAGGGAAGAACAACCCAAACTCTAGTTACACGATGCAAGGTTCCACATGAGGAACCACCACCCAGGAAAAAGATTTAGGCGTCATTGTGGATAACATGTTAAAACCCTCGGCCCAGTGTGCAGCGGCAGCCAAGAGAGCAAATAGAATGCTAGGTATCATAAGGAAAGGAATGGAAAATAAAACAAAAGATATTATAATGCCTCTATATCGTTCCATGGTGAGATCGCACCTTGAATATTGTGTGCAATTCTAGTTGCCGTATCTTAAAAAGGATATAGCGTTATTAGAAAAGGTTCAGAGAAGAGCCACCAAAATGGTAAAGGGGATGGACGGATACTCCTATGAAGAAAGGCTACAAAGGTTCATGCTCTTCAACTTGGAAAAGAGACTGCTGAGAGGAGATATGATAGAAGTCTATAAATTAATGAATGGAGTGGAACAGGTAAACGTAGATTGATTGTTTACGCTATCAGAATATAGAAAGACTAGGGGACATGCAATGAAGCTACAGGGTAAACTATTTAAGACTAATAAAAGAAAATATTTTTTCACTCAACGTGTAATCAAACTCTGGAATTTGTTAGCGGAGGATGTAGTAAAGGCTGTTAGTGTAGCTGGGTTTAAAAAAGGTTTGGACAAGTTCCTGGAGGAAAGGTCCATAAACCATTATTAAGAAGGGACCCAGGATATCACTGCTTGACCCAATACAAGCATTGTGGAACCTGCGTCTTTTGGGGAAACTGCTAGGTACATATGACCTAGATTGGCCACTGTTGGAAACAGGATACTGGGCTTGAGTGACTTTGGTCTGACCCAGTATGGCATATCTTATGTTCTTATGTGTTCTTAATGTTACTGTGCCATACAAACACCCCCCCCCCCCACACACACACACACCTGTGCATTCCTTACCACAGCATCCTATGCAGACAGCAGACATTCCAGATCAATACAGACGTCTCATAGCCATTCATCTCTATGGGATGCATTGGCAGTGGGAGGAGGATTTATTCTAAGTCCTGTCCTCCATGTTTCAGCAGGTATTTATTTATTTTATTTATTTTTATTTAACACTTATTTATATACCGCATCTTCCAGCGATCAGTTGCGGTGTACAATTAACAACAATTAACAATGCAGAGCTTGTTTTACATAGAACAATTATAACTTTTTACATAAAACATCTTAACTTGTACAACAAAGGGTTTAAAGATTTAGCAGAATGATTCAGTAAATCAACTAACACAGTTTGTGTTACAATTTAAACAGAAGTACTGTCTCTAAAACAGTTGTAACTATATACAAGTGGGGTATAATGTGGATGACTGGGTGAACTGCCGGGGACATACACAGGCCTGACCGGAATATGTTTTATATGTCCCGCGTATTGCCATGCCCCTGTTCCGCCCTCTCTCTCCCAAGGTATGGGTTCCATATGTAAGTGCCGTGTACGTGCGGGGACGCAATGTTCCGGAATATGGGACTAGACGTTTGTTGGTTATACGTCTATCCCGCACATACACAGGGCTTATTTGTGGTTCACAATGACCCCATTTATAAAAGCTTTTCCAAGTACATTTGTTACAAAAAACCTGTGAGAGAGAGTCAGTTGGATCATTATAAAGAACAAAATTATTGAACATGTAGATAGTGTGGCAGGATCAGTCAGACTACGAGTCCCAGAAGCCCTTGGGATAAGAAGGCTTTCACCAGGAAAAACCAGGAGATCTAATTAGAAACACCCTCAGGTGGCAAAGGGGAGTCATTAATACGCAACCAAAATCTTAGGTGGTGGTTTGTGTATATGGTTGTAAAAGCAATGGAGGGGATGCTGAAGTGAGGAAAGAAGTGCAGCCTTCAGGAGCCTGCCCCTGCTACAGGAAAAACTTCCGATGTTTCCAGGGGAAGAGGGCATTGACCTTGGGACAGAGGAAGAAGCCCCGGAAACACAAGTGTATGAGGACACGGAGGACCCAGAACCCATGGAGGTACAGAGGATGGGACAATGAAAGCTTCAGCCTAGGAAAGAACAACCCAAACTACGGTTACATGATGCAAGGTTCCACATTAGGAATCACCACCCAGGAAAAAGATTTAGGCATCTTTGTGGATAACACATAGAAACTCTCTGCCCAGGGTGCAGCGGTGGCCAAGAAGGCAAATAGAATGCTAGAAAGAATAAGGAAAGGAATGGAGAAGAAAACAAAGGATGACATCATAATGCCTCTATATCATTCCATGGTACGACCGCAGCTTGAATTTTGTGTGCAATTTTGGTCGCTGTATCTTAAAAAGGATATAGCAGAATTAGAAAAGGTACAGAGAAGAGCAACTAAAATGGAAAAGGGATGGAAGGATACCCCTATGAAGAGAGGCTACAAAGGTTCATGCTCTTCAACTTGGAAAAGAGACTGCTGAGAGGAGATATGACAGAGGTCTATAAATTAATGAATGGAGTGGAACAGTTAAATGTAGATCAATTGTTTACGTATCAAAAAGTAGAAAGACTAGGAGACATGCAAGAAGCTATAGTGTAACCCATTTAAGAATAATAAGAGAAAATAAATTTTTCACTCATGAGTAATCAAACTCTGGAATTCGTTATCGGAGGATGTAGTAAAAGATGTTAGTGTAGCTGATTTAAAAAAAAAGGTTTGGACAAGTTCCTGGAGGAAAGGTCCATAAACCATTATTAAAGAGGGCACGGGAAATACAAGCATTGTTGAGCCTGTGTCTTTTAGGAAACTTCTAAATACTTGTGATCTGGATTGACCACTGTTGGAAACAGGATACTGGGCTTGATGGATCTTGGTCTGATCCAGTATGGCATATTCTTATGTTCAAATAGGGCTTATGCCTTAAATCTGCCTAAAGGTGTCCAGAAACACTGCAGAGCTGAGGAAAAGCCATTGGAGTCATCCCGTTGTTCCCACTGCTCAGTGCTGCCTTCTTCAGTTTCTTGGAAATGCACCACAGGCTCTTCCTGTGCGCTGAGAGATCAGCATGCAATAAGGGTCCATTTTACGAATGGGTTCTAGAGTGTTGCACCTAACAGGCAGAACTGTCAAAACTATGGCGCATTAGGTGCAACGCTACCGCATTAACTGTTGGGGGCACTGGAAGCATTTCACTAACAACTAACTTGGAGCACTTTCCCCTAATGCAGCTGCATTAGCACGGGTACACTTAACTCCACCTATTGAAGAGGTGTTAGCGAACATACGCTAATGGCGCAGTTAGCATGCATTGTGAACCCGGTGCTAACTGCGTTGCGCTCACCATGCCCACTTACGACGCTAATGTGGGTTGCATAGTTAGCACAGTGATCGTCCTGCACTGTCATGGCCCTGTGCTAGCTGGTCACGTATGTCCCATTGTGTCTTTATCATATGCTAAAACATGCACTGCCAGCTAAAACCCTTTAGTTAAAGACCCTCTAAGTGCTGGTCAAGAGATTTTAACAAGATCAGTATGCCATCCCCTAGATAGTGGTCTTTCTAGTGCTGGGCATGGATAGCCATGATGATAAGTGCTGGTGGGGATTGTCAGGCTCACTGACTGAAGTCCCTAGACAACTGATTCTGCAGTGCTGGTGGAGATCTCCAGGCCCCATTGGCTGAAGACTAAAGAATTGACTTTCAAGCCTACCCCAAAAGACAGAGAGGGTATGGGGTGAGTATGGGAGGGGAAGAGAAAGGGCTTAATGAGGAGAAAGAGCAAGCATGGTGATGAGTGGAGGTATAGAGAGAGCATGGGAGCAATGTTCCCTCTAATTTTCTGTAGGCTGTGTGCGCATAAAATATCAGCTGTGCAGCTTTTGAAGGAAGGTTACATTTTTGTGCGCCACATAACGACACTCGGAGTTATATACTTTAAAATTTGACAACACGTCAGAATACAGTATTGCCACCACATTGATTTTAATCAAATTAAATGAAAATAGATGATTACTAAATGAAGCGGAAAATTTCTAGTAATTACAATCACAACTTTTAAATTTTAAGACGTCTGTGTTGTTTTCTATCAGAATCAGAACCTTAATTTTTGTGCGCTCTGTTGTAAAGTATGTGCGCTCGCTCGGCAAGGTGTGTGTGCGCGCAGACGCGCACAGCTTAGAGGGAACAGTGCATGGGAGTAAGGGATTGAATGAAGAGTATGGGGTAAGTTTAGAATTCATGCAGTGGAACTTGAGAGGGATTTGTGCAAAGAGTGGAAAGAGATCATGATTGTGAGTGCGAGTTAGATTAATGATGGAGTGTGGAGGAAAAGTAAGTGAAGGTGGAAAGGATGGGGGAAGGAGAGCGTGTGCGGTTGGCAAAGGATCATGGGATATCCACTCAGCAAATTCAGACAAACAAGCTGAGATTCAGGCCCGAATTCCAGGAGAAATTTCTGATGTAAAGAGAAAAATCAGTCATCAGTATAAAGATGATACTGACAACATGGGAGGAAATCAGGGCACAAGAGAATGAATATATAGAGAGTCCCAAGACAGATCCCTGAGCTACACCGGCTGAAAACGAGCTTGGGGTGGAAGAGAATTCACCAGAGCATACACTAAAAGTATGATGAGAGAGATAAGGAGAGAACCAAGAGAGAGCAGAGACCTAAAATCCAAAGACAGGGTATCGAGGAGAAGGTGTTGATGAACAGTGTCAAATGCGGATAGGTCATGATGACCTGCAAGGCAATACACATGCAGACCATAGACTCAAAGTGCTCTTGAAGTTGCCATGAAATTTTAACAAGGAATGCAGTGGTGCATAATTTTATTTATTTATTTATTTGCAACGTTTTTATATACCGCCATTTCCCAAGATCAGTGGCGGTTTACATTGAACATAAATCAAAATACAGAGAACAATGTGAAAATACAGAGAAACGATAAATAACTATCAACAAATACATGTAACTCTAAGCAACTTTGTACAGTTATGAATAATGTGTTATGTTGGGGGCTGCAAGCTCCCTGTCATCTTCCTTGTGTGGGGAGGAGAGGGGGGTCGCCAAGCTCCCTGTCATTGTCCTTGTAGGCTATTGGGAGGCTTCCACTTCTTAGGTGTTTAAGAAAAATAATTCTTTTAGTTCTTTTTTCCTCAGTTTTATGTTATTGTGATTTTCTGTGACTTTTAGTGTTGCTATGAGAAGAACCTGGGGGGGGGGGGGGGCGGGGACTTCCAATGATGATTTCCTGCTGGTTGAGGCTGGGTCACTGATACAGTTGGTTCAAGGTGTTGGAGCCTAGACAAACCTTAAGCCTTACACCCCTCCTGGCTGTCAGAATCTACTGTTAGCTTTTAATACCCTGCTTTTTGCCACCACCCACAGAAACTGTCGCCCTAGGTGCCCACCTAGTTTGCCTAGTGGTTGGGCTGGCCTTGCAGAGTGGGGGGTGATCTACAGCAGTGACTACTTTTGTTTTCCAGTAGGAGGTGTATTGGTGCTCTCTAATACCTGTTTTAATATTTGCAATGTTGACTTTTTCATAGGTTACTGCTTGAGTATTGGCAGGTGGTGCCGTTTTGGTCTGGCAGTTTAATTTGCCTTTTATAGGTTCTGGGTGTCTTCTGTGCAGAGGGCCAATATGATAAAACTGTTTTTTGGTGTTTTCTTCTGGAGTCGTTATGGCCAATTTAAAGTTTACAGTACACTGGGCATGATTTTCTTGATAATTTTAGAAAAATGGAGATTTTTTTCTGGTAAATCATAATTTCCCTTGCCTAGGGCCCATGATTTACCGTAGACCTCTAGCAGGTTTGGGTTCTCTTGCAGACCTTCTGTTGTACTGAATAAAATTACAGTAAGGTGTTTAATGTATTTTAAGGTTTTGCACTTATAGAGAGGAAGCAATTGGGACTGTTCACAATATCCAACTGGGTGTGAAAGAGGAAGATCTATTAGCCTGTGCTCTGGACTTTTTAAGCACTCAACAATGCCTCTGGTGAGCAGAATGTGCTTCATTATTGCCCTTTGTGGTAACACCTAAGGAAATAGACAGCTTTGGGAACTGTGTGTTATGAATTGTTTTCACATGCAGTATAAATTCATTTGCATTCTCTTACGTTTTAATGAGGAGAACGCCAAAGAGCTCTTTGTGCTGGCATCAGCAAGGATCGCGGCTCCCTTATCTCCCCCTTGCAGCCTAGCTCTATAGCCCTGTTGACTTTTATCGAAAATGTCAAGGGTGCAACTGATCATGTTAGTACAACTCAATACAAATTCTCTATTTCTAAGTAGTTAGACCTTGGCAATTTCAGGGTGACCAAGGGACCGTAAATCCCTTTCATCTTCATGTTAGTGTGTCAAAGCCGGTGCATAGTATTTCCTATTTCGTCCTTACTGAAAGAGACATACTATGATTCGATACAATGAAAGCTGTTCTTTCCAATCCAAAACATGCAAACGTTAATTCCTTTTTTAAGGCAAAAACAGGAAACACTCTAGGAAGCAGTCAAATGTTTTATTGCTTCCTGTTTCCCCCAGCTTTGGAATGTAAATCTGCAGAGGAGAAAGTGCCCAAGCACAGAGACTATGGCATCCATGAGCATACAAAGACCAGCAGTTTACAGACGTGCTCTTCCGCTGGCTCTCTGCAAACAGCCCTGATACGAATTCTTTTAGAACTGATTTAACAAGAAGAAAGGGTATATATATGGGGGGAGGGGGCATTTTAGAAAGGATGCAATCTGGATGTCTAAGCCAGAATGTCTGGAAACAAAGCAGGCACATCCAGGAACAGACATGATTTCGTAAACGCAAACGTCCTGATATGGACATCTGTAGGGGCATCTACATAGACATCCCCAGAACAGCAGCAGAGTCTAGCTCTCTACGAGTAGCTTAATGGTTAGAGGAATAGGCTAGCAGCAGAGCATCCAGGATGCAAATCCTACTGCTGCTATTGTTGGCATTGTGCCGAGTACTGGGGCCGATATTGTGCTTTCTCCTCTACACCCTCAGGATGCTTTCCAGCCAGAACAAGCACTTTTCAGATGACTGAAGCAGGTCTAAACTTAGACATGATACTGAAGGTTTCTGAGATCAGGCAGGTTCCTGGGAACACCCCCAGCCATGCCTCCACCACACCCCCGTTTCAGACTTGGACATCCCTAGAGCTGGATTCTAAAATGGATCTGGAGATGTCTCTATGCCTGTTTTTGGACGTCCAAAGCATGAATAGGGCTTCTAAAAAGACTCCCATATGTTTCATACCAAATCTATTCATTGTATATTGCATATTATTAAAACAGAATATTTTTAGCATTCTACTAAGAACAATTGAAATCCTAATTTAGATTTCAGTAAAGCCTTTGACACTGTTCCTCACAGGCGACTTATAAACAAACTGAGCACCCTAGGGATGGACCCTAAAGTTACTGCTTGGGTTAGAAATCAGTTGGGTGGGAGGCAACAAAGAGTACAAGTAAATGGAGCTCACTCTGAGGAGAAGGATGTTATCAGTGGTGTGCCCAAGGGATCTGTCCTTGGTCCAATTCTTTTTAACATCTTTGTTAGTGATATAGCGGAAGGACTTTCAGGTAAGGTTTGCCTCTTTGTGGATGATACCAAAATCTGCAAAGAGTAGACACCCAGGAAGGGGTAGATAACATGAGGAGGGATCTAGCTAAGCTTGAAGAATGGTCTAGAATTTGGCAGCTGGGATTTAATGTTAAAAAATGTAAGGTCATGCATTTGGGCTGCAGCAATCCAAGGGAGCAATATAGTATAGGGGTGAAGTACTTTTGTCCACTAAAGAAGAGCGGGACCTAGGCGTGGTTGTGTCTGATGATCTTAAAGTAGCTAAACAGGTAGAAAAGGCGACGGCAAAAGCTAGAAGGATGCTTGGGTGCATACGGAGAGGAATGGCTAGCAGAAAAAAGGAGGTGATAATGCCTCTGTATAAGTCTTTGGTGCGACCTCATTTGGAGTATAGTGTGCAATTCTGGAGACCGCACCTTCAAAAGGATGTGAACAGGATGGAGTCAGTGCAGAGGGTGGCTACTAAAATGATTAGTGGTCTTCATTATAACTTAAGGATCTTAATATGTACACCTTAGAGGAAAGGCGGGATAGAGGTGATATGATTAAGATGTTTAAATACCTCCGTGGCATAAATGTTCAGGGAGAGAGCCTCTTTCAATTGAAAGCAAGTTCTGCTATGAGGGGACATGGGATGAGGGTGAAGGGAAATAGATTCAGGAGCAATATGCAGAAATATTTCTTTACGGAAAGAGTAGTGGATCCGTGGAATAGTCTCCCAGTGGAGGTGGTAGAGATGAGGTCAGTGACTGAATTCAAAAAAGCATGGGACAAACACAGAGGATCTCTGAAGGTAAAAGGAGGACTGTTGTAGTTGTTGATATGGAAGGACAGACTAGATAGGCCATGTGGTCTTTTTCTGTTGTCTTATTTCTATGTTTCTAATTTTTGGATCAATATTTAAAAGCCATTATCTGTATACCGATAAGTACCCAGCAGCATTATCTGAATAGTGCCACTGAAAATTATTAGAGATGGTCCCAGCACTATCCAGACAGCTCAAGGATGGGGCATAGATATTCCACCTAGTGACATTCAGCCCACTATCAGCACAGCTATGCAGATCAATGTAGGACAGCAAAAAGTGTTTGAAAATTGATACCTTAGGAAGCAATATTTTAGGTTTGTGCTTTGCAGCACAATAATTTTTGTAGCATGGGCTCCTTTTCAGTGAAAAATATCTGACATGTCTTTCTACTGTGTTTATCAATCTGCCAAAATGGAAATCAAAGCACAGAGACATTTGTCTGTTACAGTATAAGGGGTCCTTTTATTAACGTGTGTTTGATTTTTTTGCATTCAGCGTGCATTTAGCAATAATACTAACATGTTAAATGCAAAGTTTCTGCAGTAATTGTTGGGGGCATGGCCAGCATGTTCCTAGCAGTAACCATAGGGGCACATACCCTAATGCATGATGCAATTACCGCGGGTGCACCTAACACCCATTGAGGTAGCAATAAGTGAATCTGTGTTAACTGCAACATTGACAGTTAGCACTTGATATGTTCTCTGATGCTAACTAAAATATATTCGCCATGACCACTGTCCATCTCTAACTTGCCCATTTCCCCACATCAATGTGTGATTTGAGGATAGTTAGCATGTGATTAAGCACGCAGTTAAGTATCATGCCCATATGCTAAAGGTTACCATGGGTCTGAGCATGCAATTATCAAGTGAGAAAATGTGCTCTAACCACGTAGCGCACTTTAGTAAAAGGGCCCCTATATGATTGCAGGAAAGAGAGGTTCAGTAGAACATACTAAAAAGTGAAACAGTAGACTATAACACGAGCCCAAAAGAAAAAACGTCAACATTTGTTCCATCAGCCTCAAGACAGTGGTGTCCCATGTCCCCATTCCACTCGCTACCTCTCTCAGCTAACCCATGCAGCCAATGAAGCCATCCAAACTGATTGCTCCATTCGACAGCTGCACATGGCCTGACCTGCTCTCAGTTGGCCCTTCCTACAGTTTGCCCCTTGAGATGAATACTTGAGCCTTTGTCCACTTGCATGGCTGCTACAGCTACAAGGGCACAGACTTCAATGTGGTGCATATCAGCCCTCATACAGTACGGGGATTATTCAAAGCCACGTTTAGTGGGGATGGATGTCTGGTTTAGACGTCCATCCCCGCTAAACACTGGGACTGGATCCCCTGCCCAAAGCTACCTGCACATATATAGGAGATGTGCGGGGAGCTCTGGATGCGGGAGGGAGGGGGCAGGCCGAGGGAGGAGCGAGGGCGGGTGGTGGGTAGGGATGCAACCCCAGACATACAGACCCCTGAGGTCAGCCCTGTATATCTGGGGTCGCCAACATCGATGGGGGACTTATTCCACCTTGACGGCAACACAGGGCCAGATCAGTGGGGTGAGGGGGTGAAGGAGCTTCCTAGCAACCCGACCCTGCCTTTGGAAGGCCGCATCCAGGGTCGGGCTGCAGGGAAAGAAAGTTGTTGCGGGCGGCTGGGGATTCGACTCCTTAATGGAGTCACAGTGCCATGGAAACATGATGCCATGGCACCGCAGCTCCATTAAGGAGCCTGGCAGAGTTAGCCGGGCAAGTGGCTGGATGTCTGGAGTGCCAGAATCGGGGCACCACCCGGACGTCCAGCCACTGTGCTGTGATTCTGCTCCCGCAGGGGTGACTAGCCCCCATGGGAGCAGAATCAGGTGCATCTCCAGGCCTTCCAGATTTCTGGACGGCCCGGATGTGTACCTTCAGAATGAGTCTCTATGTGTATGGGCACCCCAGTGGTCACTCACACACAGACCCCAGTCTCTTCTAACATTTTTTTCCTTTAATCTCCTTTGCTTCACTTCTCTATTTTCCTTTAAGTTTAGCAGCATGAAAAGTGATGCAAGTGGTGTCCTGACTGGTGTCCGGGCTCCTATAATTTGCTGATGTCATCAATAAATCAATTTATCCATCTGTATTTTTATCATTCTGTCCCACTTTTTGAAATATTGCAGGGTTCTCAATCTTATAATTCTATATGTTAAAAGTATCAGGTCAATAACTATATCCAATGATCAGCAGGTGTATATAAAAGACAGCCATGATGTTTAAAAGAAAATCATAGCGCCTTTGTATCTGATGAGACCTCATATGCAGTGGTGTACAAAGAGTGGGGTGGTGGGTGCAGCCCGCCCCAGGTGCCAGCCTAATGGGGGGTGCACCCCTGCTGGCCCCATGAAGGCAGTGTGGCAAATGTATACTTAAACTGATTTGCCATGGTGCCTCAGGCTCGAGGGGCCAGTCGCTGTCCTCTTCCTGGCTGAAGTCTCATGAACCATGGTGCAGTGCCACACTGTGTGGGGAGGCACCAGCAGCATGAGGTGGGGGGGGGGGGGACTAGGACTGCCACTGCTCATATCGAGTACTGTGTTCACGTCTGGCGATCACACTTTCAAAAGGATATAAACAGGATCGAGTTGGCTACTAAAATGGTCATTGGTCTTTGCCATAAATATATGGGGATAGGCTTAGGGGCCATTTTGCTAAAGTGCATTCCATTTTTGCCCCTAAAATGCATTTAGTGTAAAAACTAACATGCATTAATTGCAAAGCCTCCATGGTAACTGCTGGGGATGTGACAAACATGTTTCCAACAGGTAACACAGATGACTGGAAGTGGTTCAGAGGAAGGCGATCAAAATGATTTGGAGCCTGCGTCATAAGACTTATGAGAAGAGACTTGAAGACCTAAATATGTACACTCTGGAGGAGAGGAGGGACAGACCTTTAAATACATAAGAGTATTAATGGACAAACAAACCTCTTCCAAAGATGGGAAAGCTGTAAAACTAGAGGGCATAACATGAAGCTGCAAGGGGGTAAATTGAAAGGCAATGTCAGGAAATACTTTTTCACTGAAAGGGTGGTGGATGCTTGGAATGCCCTCCCGATGGAAGTGGTGGGGGAAAACAGTGACAGAATTCAAAATGGCATGGGACAGACATAGTGGATCCCTTTACAGCAACAGGATAAAACCAAAATAAGCATAACTATCTCTTATATCTGAACAAATAGGGGTGACCTACACGGAGAGGTGGGTACACCTCCAAACAAAGGCATGGGGAGAGGTGACCTGCAGAGAGCGGCAAGTGTACCTAGTCTTGGTGCCTTGCTGGGCAGACTAGATGGACCACGCTGGTCTTTATCTGCCGTCATATACTATGTTACTATGTTACTACCCTAATGGAGAGCGATATTAACATGAGTGCACTTAACCACCCATGCACCCACACTAATGCACTTAACCACCCATGCACCCACACTAATGGCAACATTGACAGCACACGATATGTCCCTCCATACTAACTGCACTCTCCTCCCCTACCCTGCCCATTCAGCATCCCAACGCATGAGTAGCAGTTAGCACGTGAAACGGCATATGGTAACTGTCGTGTCTCTGCGGTAAGCCGAGCAGGCAGTTACAGCACGTGGACATTTGCATTGACTGCTTAGCGCACTTAGTAAAAGGCCTCCCTCAACTGAAAGGACGTTTACCTGAATTCTGGTCCCCATCTGCCATCATTTTCTATGTTTCTATGTGTGAATCGAATGTGCATACTGTTTTAATTTCAGTTAGTAAATCAAGATTATTAATTTCCAGCAGTTCTGGTGTATTTCCTTTTGTTAGGATTTATAACCCCTGTTTTCAAGATAATTTAAAGATCATTCTCATTGCTTTTCTTCTGAGATTGATCACAAGTCTTTTCCAAAACCTTTTTAGTAATTTTGCACAGTAGAAAGAAGAAATAATGAATGCTATTAATAATACATTTATAAACCATACCTATAGAGGTAGCATCCATCTCCCCTTGCTCCGCCCTAACTTACACTGATACTATCCATGGAAAGCTGAGACAGTGGGGTTTTTGTTGTCATTATACTGGCAGCCAGGGCATTTATATGTGAACCTGTAAGCCCTCTTGAATATCAATCCCTAAATTTTCTTTTTTTTTTCTTTTTTTATTGTGATTTTACAAATATAATACAAATAAGTATCATAGAATTACATACCGATACATCGTAATAACAAACAAAAACTCCACATGAATCTTGATTTTGCATACCACATCTTGGAGAGCAATTAAACTTTTGGAAGGAGCATATTATACATATATATAAGGTACCATCGTATGTCTCATAGAAAAAAAACATAAACCATAATCAACAAAATATAGAAGAAACACACTGTTCCCAACCTAAAACCCTCATCTATTGTTCAAAAAATTCTCCAATTGCAAGTGATCAGTAAAATCATATCTAACACCATCAACCATTATTGAACATTTGCAAGGAAAGCAAAAGTAGAAAGTCCCTCCTGCAGCCAAGACTCTAGGTTTTATCTGCAGGAAGGACTTTCTCCTCTCTGAATAGCAGGAGAAACATCAGGAAACAAATCTTTTGACCATGAAACGTAAAGTCCTTTTTGGAAAATCCCCTTTCAGAATACGTAATTTGTCTGCCTCGGCAGTCAGAGACACGATCAGGGTGGCACAGGAGGGAATCAAAACATTCGAAGACTCTAAAAAATTAGATAATTAAAGTTCAGACTCAACCTTCACTTGTGCCACATCGTCGCCCCATGATACGCCGCGTTCAGGCAAATAGTAAATATTCGAGACCATAAGATTACCTACATCTGGTAAACCCAATACATCCTTACAGTAATTTTGAAACAATACTAAAAGATTAGGAAAATTGTGTCTTAGGAAAATGTAAGCAACGTAAATTCCCAGCCCCAATTACATTTTCCAGGGACTCTGTTTATACAAAGGATATTTATCCTTCAACTCTTGAACCCCAGATGAATGAATCAATCCCATGTGACCTTCTAATTTTTCAATCAGGCTGAGTAATAGAAGCCAACCTAAGATCTAGCTCCTTCGATTTTTGCACAACCTGCTCTGTCCATTAATGTAACATCAGTAGAATATATGGTTAATACCAAAGACTGTCCAGATAGCTTCCCAGTGACCCATATAGGGTCTAAAGCAAAAGCAACCGCCAGGGCTTGTGTCGGATCCTCAACGGGGACCTGACTCTAAATCCTGGAGAGAATCCCAGGAGGGAACAAAATACCCCCGCATGCACCAGTAAGAACAGCGCCTGGATTTAAGTGGTGGCATCCTAATGATGGGACTAAGAGACACCACTAAGGATTGGGGCAAGGAGACCTCCCACAATGGAAGCTCAGAACCAACACCATTGCCCAAAACAGGAATTACATGTAAATCCATAGGTCCTATCTTTTAGTGTGGACACAGACATTGTAACCTTTACTCCAACATGATTGGCTTTCCTCTCCCCAATAATATTATTGGGCCCAACAGCTGCAAGAGTTCCAATAGCACTCTGGGTCTCCCCTCAATGATGCAAGCAGAGGAAAACTCCTCCGACGTACCCTGGACAGCTGGGACTCTGACATTGTGCTCTGTAGCAGCACACACCTTCCTCCAACCTTTTTCTCATCATTGATCACTAAGTTTTCATACTGGTGGAACTTTTTATTTTCCTTCTGATTTAGGAATCTTGTGCCATACTACCCAAGACCAATCTTGAAGGCTGAGGATGTTTCACTTCTCTGGTATAGGTATTTGAATGAACACTCTTGTGTAGCACTAAACTAGTGTCCCACCTATATGATGGAAGTCAACACTGTCTTGCTGGAAATGAGGCCTTTCATGGCATAGTTCAACTTCAGTACAGGTTAAACAGGGATATGCATTCATTATAATACAACATGAAAAGGCTGTTGTATTTTGTGTTGCTTCAAAATAAAATGGAAAAAAATCAACTGCAGGAGGATCTGGATAAATTGGAAGACTGGGCATCCAAATGGCAGATGAAATTTAATGTGGACAAGTGCAAAGTTATGCACCTAGGAAAGAACAACCCACACTATAGTTACACGATGCAAGGCTCCACATTAGAAACCACCACCCAGGAAAAAGATTTAGGAGTCATCGTGGATAACATGTTAAAACCCTCCGCCCAGTGTGCAGCGGCGGCCAAGAAAGCAAATAGAATGCTAGGTATCATAAGGAAAGGGATGGAGAATAAAACAAAGGATATTATAATGCCTCTGTATCGCTCCATGGTACGACCGCACCTTGAATATTGTGTGCAATTCTGGTCACCGTATCTTAAAAAGGACATAGAGTTATTAGAAAAAGTACAGAGAAGAGCCACCAAATTGGTGAAGGGGATGGAAGGCTACTCCTATGAAGAGAGGCTAAAAAGGTTAGGGCTCTTTAACCTGGAAAAGAGACGGCTGAGGGGAGATATGATAGAGGTCTATAAATTAATGAATGGAGTGGAACGGATAAACGTGGATCAATTGTTTACGCTATCAGAATATAGAAGGACTAGGGGACATGTAATGAAGCTACAGGGTAAACTATTTAAGACAAATAAGAGAAAATATTTCTTCACTCAACGTGTAATTGGAATCTGTTACCGGAGGATGTAGTAAGGGCTGTTAGTATAGCTGGGTTTAAAAAAGGTTTGGACAAGTTCCTGGAGGAAAGGTCCATAAACCACTATTAAAAAGGGACCCAGGATATCAATGCTTGACCTAGTACAAGCACTGCAGAACCTGTGTCTTTTGGGGAAACTGCTAGGTACGTATGACCTAGATTGGCCACTGTTGGAAACAGGATACTGGGCTTGATGGACCTCGGTCTGACCCAGTATGGCATTTCTTATGTTCTTATCAATGAAATTCATTGTTAGCATTTTGTAAGTTTGAAATTTGTGCAAGCTATTGGCAAACAGTGCATGAGTGCATGCTATAATAGCAACAGACATAGAACAAAACACAAGAAAATGTAAAATGAAAGAAAAATACTAAAATTGTTTAACAAAAACACAGCGTGCACACTTCTAATACATTTTAGACTGACAAAGCTCAACAAAAAAATCCCCAAAAAAACAAATGAAAAATAAGACATTTTTGCAGTATATCCCTTAGTAAATGTCATAAAATGTTTGCCAAAAAAAAAAAAAGGCACACTCCAAATGATCCCTAAAGTCACCAAAATGTATTCACGTAATTCAACGGACAGAACCAATCATTTACTCAAAGATTTTTGTCGGATCGCCTGTAATGAGGATGTCAAACATTCTCTAGTAACAGGCCCTCCATTTTATTCAAGATTTAAAAATGGCTGTTCAGCCAACTACGCATGAGGCTATATGGCCCTATGGACCAGCCACTGCAAACCATAACTTTCAAAAGCCATATATTATCTTTGGTCAAGCCCCAAAACCAAACAGGACTACTTCAAAGGGTAATGGCATCTATATCGCTCATGGGAAAACCAAAGTGCTCATCTGGGATAAATGAAATTTCTGATGATGAGGTAACTCAAAAGCAGAGACGTAAGCAATCATTCCTCCTGCGAACTCCATCCTCCTGACCCGATAATCGCTCAAGGTAATCCACGTCCATGCTATAAAGTCTTCCACTGGGCGTTCAAACGTTCTGTTGGGTAACCGCAACACGAACTGTTGTGTTTCAAGCCAGTTGTTTTAATGGCCCTTTATCAAGCTATGTACACCCAACTTCCTGTTCTGATAAGACGTAATGACATCAACCGGGACTCAATGGTAACCAATGGATACAATGATGGCGTCTAACTGTCCTCTATAATGAAACTTAATTCAAAGTCCACCATTCAACTTCCGTATTCAGCCCAAACGGGGCTACAGATCGTAGCATGAAAATCCACTTCTGCTCCTTATAATGTTGTAAATTTTGACGATCACCCCTGCGCGTCAACGAGGGGACTACATCTAATATTGTCCATTTCAGTTGATCAAAGGTATGCGCATGATGCACGCAATGCTGAACCAGTGGGGCCGTCAGTACTTTAGTATTTATGCAGGATCTGTGTTCTAATAGACGCTTCCGAATCATTCTAGTTGTCATGCCCACATAAACCATTATACACGGGCACAAAATCAGATAGACAACATAAGTGGAGGCACAGGTAGTAGCATGACGCAAAAAATATCTCTTCCAAGACCGAGGATCTAGCCACTCAGTGCCCTCCATTGTGTTTAAGAAAAAGTCACAGGACCCACAGGCTCAATGGCCCCCTCTCTCAGGCAAACTATCCGACCTAGGACAGGTGTTAATAATACGATCAGCTATGTTAGTGCTCCATTGATATGCTAGCCTCAATGGATGCTGAAAACATTGATGTGTAGTCAATATGTGCCAATGAGATCGAAGAATCTTCGAAACTTCCATAGTATGAGGCATAAATGGAAGCACCCCCGTAAAAGTCCTTCTAGGTTCCTCCTGTTGTAAACCAGAACTGTCCCACCAACAGATCGGGTCAGGAGGACGGAGTTCGCAGGAGGAATGATTGCTTACGTCTCTGCTTTTGAGTTACCTCATCATCAGAAATTTCATTTATCCCAGATGGGTACTTTGGTTTTCCCATGACCGGTATAGATGCCATTACCCTTTGTAGTAGTCCTGGTTGGTTTTGGGGCTTGACCAAAGATAATATATGGCTTCTGAAAGTTATGGTTTGCAGTGACTGGTCCATAGGGCCATATAGCCTCATGCGAAGTTGGCTGAACAGCCATTTTTAAATCTTGAATAAAATGGAGGGCCTGTTACTAGAGAATGTTTGACATCCTCATTACAGGCGATCCGACAAAAATCTTTGAGTAAATGATTGGTTCTGTCCGTTGAATTACGGGAATACATTTTGGTGACTTTAGGGATCATTTGGAGTGTGCCTTCTTTTACGGATATCATTGTGGTTACACTGGGGGGGTTTATGAATTTATAAAAAAAAAAAAAAAGCATACAAATATACTAGAGCAGTTAGAGTAGTGGGCTGTGAACTAGGGAAGCTAGGTTTGAATTCCACTGTTGCTCTTTGCGATTTTGAGCAAGTCACTTATCCTTCCATTTCTCAGGTTCAAACTGAGGGATCCTTTTATTAAAGTGTGTTAAGCAGTTAGCATGCATTTTAGCGCGCTGTAACTGTTAGCATACAGCCATGACAAGTACCACATACTAATTCCTGTTGTAACCACAAATTGTACAGTGGGGCAGGGAATGGGAGAGTTAGAGGTGGAGAGCACATAGCACAGGGGAATATAGCGAACTGTGAATGTTACAATTAGCAGGGATGCACTTCATGATACATTTAGCACCACATCAAGGTATTTGCATTAATTGCACAGTACGTTAGGGTATGTTCCACGTGGCGTCAGCTGGGGAAAGACTGGCCATGCCCTCAACAGTTACCATGGAGACTTTGCACTTACCACACATTAGTTTCGACGCTAAACAGACTTTAAATCCAAAATCCTAATGCACTTTAGCAAAGGAGCCCTTAGATTGCAAGCCCTCTGGGGATAGGAATATACCTACTACCTGAATGCAGCTTGCCTTGAAGTTCTCAAAAAAGGCATGAGCTAAATTCAATTCCCTATACTAATAATAGCATTCATTATTTTCTCTTTGTACTGTACTATTAATAATCACAATTAAATTATCTTGAAAGCACATGTTATAAATTTTAACAAAATGAAACATACCAGAACTGCCAGAAATCAATAACCTCAAGTAAAATCTGTACCCATGGACTAACTCAAAATTAAAATGGAATGCAAATTCAATTCATGCATAGTGGCCTATGCACTAAAGCCGTAAGGGCTCCCTTACTAAAGTCCAATAAGGATCTGCAATTAACATGCCAATTGCAAAGCCTCCGCGTTAGCTGCCAGGTCACGCCCCCGGCAGCTAACACGTGATGGGTTTTCCTAATGTGTGCTCCACCATGGCAGGTTCACTTAATGACTCCTAAGGACTATTTATTTATTTATTTATACAGTTTCGTATACCGCCTTATCCTTCAATCAAAGCGGTCACAACACAATTGGGGGATACATTTAACACGTGGGGATATGAGACACATACACTAATACTTACAGGGAACATGGGCAATGGAGGGTTAAGTGGCTTGCCCAAGACCACAAGGAGCATCTGTGGGACTAGAAACCCCAGTCCTTCCGGCCCAAGGTTGCTGTCCTCTAGTGGGATTTGAACCCCCAGCCTTCCGGCCTGAAGTACCTTGCCCCAACCACTAGGCTACTCCTCCCTAATCTATATTGCCACTGAGTATGCTGCAATTGCCCAGGCTCTAGTGGTAAAGCGTTTCCAAGCCCACTTTCTGCCCATTCCTCGTCCCATCCTATGATCTCCAGTTAACGAGGGTTTTAGCTTGCGGATGTGGACCCCTTTGCAAGTTAGTGTTCGACACCCAGTGCATGCTATAATAGCAACAGACATGGAACAAAATGAAAAAAATGCCGCATGTTAAAATGCCTTTTAAACAGCTAATGGGCTTTAGTAAAAGGGCTTGCACACTCATTTCTTTAGCACAGACAAATATACATCAGATGCAGGTTAAGATTTAACAAGTGCATGGTAAATAGGGTGCTCTGCTCCCCTCCACAAGTTATTTAGCTTGTGCTTGCTATAACCTGAAATGTAATGCTTAGCTTGAACCAAATGTTAACTTTTAGCTCACTTGCTATTGAAAGGGCTTATGCTAATGGGAAACATTGGAGGTAAATGATTTTATTTTTGTAGCATTTAGCCTGCACCTGTCCAGTAGCAGTTCAAGGTGGGCAATGCTCAGGTACTTCTTTTCCCCCCAGAAGGCTTACAATCTAAGTTAGCAACTGAAGCAATGGAGGGCTAATTGGCTTGCCCCAGGCCGCAAGGAGCAGCAGTGCTCAAACCACTAGGCTACTCTGTAGCTGCTACAGCCAGAGTTATGGTAAATTTGGTGTAGAATACGGGGGAGAGCAATCAAGCGGGGAAGGAGACCAGAGAGTGGAGATAGGAATGCACAAGTCATCATCTCAAAAATAATTACACATTTATTTTCAAAGCAATGGTTTTTCAAACATTGCTGTATATATTAACAACAGGAATGTAAAATGCAATCGTTTAATATGAGGAGGATAACTAGTGGTCAAAGCAAAGCCTTGGAAAAGAGGCTTCTTACTGGTCCAAGCAAATGGGGAATGCGGTTGCCATGGTAACTCTTTAGAACAGGCCTGTCACCCATGCTTCCCCCTTCTTTCCCACTCTCATCACCTTGAGTCTTCCCAACTAGATAACTAGCAAAATCCCTGGGCAGGGTCATACCAAGACTGTACAGGGCACAAGTACAGAAAAGCTGCTGATATCATCACTAGGCTTCCAGGAAGCTCAGAAAGAGTGAGTGACTGCATGGTACTAGATTCGTTACTGGCACAGGGAGCATTTCTAGCTTGGTATGGTCTTGCCCCTGTGTGAGTCTGGGGGGCGGGGGAGGGTGTCAGGTAGAGGGAGGTTTGGGGGGCTTCTGTTGAGGATATGGCCTCTGTTGGGTGGTGGGTATTGTTGGGGAAGACTTATCTAGGGGTGGAAGCTTGATTGGGATGGTTACTATCAGGGGGATTGGATCAGGGGAGGTACTGTCCCAGGAATGGTGCTGATTGGGTAAGGTATTGTCCGGGGAAATAGGGGTACTGATCCTGGGTGGATACTGTCAGAGGGGTCTGAGTGGAGGACTTGATCATGGGGCATGTCAGACTGGAGTCCAGTGTGTTTGGAGGGGATTGGAAAGGGAGGATTGTTTGTTGGAGTAGGGAGCTGGGTTGCGCCACCATGTAACAGAACTTTTTGGGGGCATTTCCTCAGGGCCCCTGTTCCATGCCTTGCAGGCAGCATGGGTTAAACCATGTTATCTACCGAGACATGGAACACGGACCTGCACTGGGCATTTTTCTGACACTTATCACACAGGCTTTGCATGTACTATACACTATTTTTTGCAAACTCTTTTGGCAGTTTAGTGAAAATATCCCTCTCCACTGATAAAATGTTCCATAATTTTACCATCGTTTGAGTGAAAAATCAAATTTTTCAGAGGTTAGCTGAATTCATTTGTTTTTAACTTGAGAAAATGGCCATTTGCTTAATTTATTGTTCCTGTCATACAAATTGTCTAAAATATTCTTGTGGGATCTTTTGCTATAAACTTCATTATGAAATTTAATACTCCTCCAAACTGTCAACTTTTGTAAGGAAAATATTCCCACCTGAAATTCAAGGATTAAACGTTGCCTCGTGCCTAGTCTGTATCTCCTGTACTTTTTGAATGTTACCCAACAAAGCTTATGCAATGAGACGATAACACTTTTGTTCCACACGTCTATCATATACTCCACATTTTACAAGGAAAAAAATATTAGCTACCTGGGTAGAGTAGCCCATCTGAAAATTGCCGTCTTCTGCCTTGCTAAATGTTTTCCACTGCACACGGGCTTTAAGCCATATTAGCCTAGGAAGGGTGGGGAAAAGGGTGGGCAAAGAAAACACTACACATCGGGGCTAATGCAGAAAGCCAACTTTAGAGCCATGTGCTAAAAGTAGGGCACATGGTTTTCTAGTGCAAAAGCACTGCAAAAATGGTGCACCGGTATGCCATAAACAAAATAGATGGTGTTAGGCACACCCGTGCTAAAGCAACACACACTATGGGTCACAGCTCTGGGTTAACACATAGAGAAATGTTTTCTGTGCCCCTAGAGTTAACGCAGGGGATTGCACGTAACACAGCATGGTTTTGGCACTATTCACATGTTAAGTTGCAATATCTTAGTGCCCATTAGTAAAAGGCCCCCTTAATCTTAATGCCCAAAATAGTGGTTTGTGGGGGCACCTATATGTTTTGTAGGCACAATAATAAATGGACCCTACCGCAAAGCCACCTGCAGGTAAATCACACCAGAAATCATTTCTGTTCTCCTATGCAGCAAACCATTTTCTCCTATACATGCCGAAGTTTCACATGCCGAAGGTTACTTCTCCTACACGCACCAATTTCCTTCTCCTACACGTGCCAAAGTTCTAGGATTCGAAGGATGGCGCCACTGGACTCTGTGCTCAGCCTTTCCGTCTTCTGTACATTTCTTTGCATCTAGTGGAATAGCTAATGATCTTGTCACAGGTCATCTGACCACCTATAGCTCATTATAATGTCATTTTCATGGGTGCTGTGTTACTATCTGCGCAGCCGTTTGTGCACAGGTAACGCTTCCGCCAATCCCCTCTCTGCATTGTGGCATGGCAGTAAGTATACACAGATGTCACGTTAGCATGGGACAAATGGTACACTAATGCAGCGGCCCCATCGTTTTCCAGCAAATATTGCCCTTCAGAAAACACAGGTGAATAATCTGTGGGTACTTACACAAGCAATTTCCCTGAAAATTAGTATAAAGTGAGCAGATACAAAGTAACCATGTGTACTATCTGAAAATTTGCCCCCATTATGCACATTAACATGTAGCCATTACAGTTTGCTACATTCACTCCTGTTCAGAAGATTCATCCAACTACCTTGACAAAACTTTTAATCTGGAAATTAGGTCTTGCTGCCTGGTTAATTTAACCACTTAAGTGTGGTGGGAGGAGAGGAGTGTGCTAGGGAGTCAGTTATCTTTTAACTATCTGGTTGAAGATAACTGGTTAAATTGGCCACAGAAATAAAGGTAACTGAATAATTTGTGTGGTTATCTTTATCCAGTTATATTCTTGACATCAACTTAACTTGTGTGCAGCCCAATTTTGTACAGGGTATCTGGGTCATAAAAGGGATGTCCAAGATGGAGTATTCAAAATTTGCAACGTATTGTAGACCATCTTGAGCACAACATCAAGGTGGTATTAAGAAGCAGCACTTACATGTGCAAGAAAAAAAAACTTTTGCAAAGCTGCTCATCCAAATAGAGGCCAATTAAAGAGTCAAGTTCCAAAACTCAATTTTTTTTGCCTTTTGAGATGGTTTGAAACACCAGAGGGGTCGCCACAATTTCCTCTTGAATCTCTCCTCCAAATGCCAAGTCCAAATGAGCAGTTGGTAGGTAGCTATGTGAGACTTGTAAGCCTTCTAAAATTGCCTCCTATGTTTTAAAATATATGGTTAAAAGGAACTTCAACTAGCTTAAGCATCAGTGAATACTGAGCTCGTTAATATTTAGATATTGTAATTTACAAAGCAACTTGTCTTTTATGTGAAGCAGTAGCTGTTAGAAGTTGTCATACTTTCAAAGGTCACCTTACCTGTAAAGTAATGATACTGTATATGCAATGTGTGCCTTTGAGTCAGATCTGATTCCTGGGTTCTCTCGGCAGTGTGACTAAAAGTAGATTGCCAGGCCTTTCTTCTGAGGCAATGGAGGGTCACATGACTTGCCCAAGGCCACGAGGAGTACTAGTGTGAATTTAACCCTGGTCTCTTAGTTACCAAGCCAGTGCTCTAACTGCTAGGCTACTCCTCTTTTAGCACATGGTTGCTCATTGATGCAGGGCTGAATTATGGCTACCATTATTCCTCATGATATCACTACCTGGCATGCTGTAACTCTATGACATTGTCTATCATAGTTTAAATATACACATTTATTGTAGTGCAGTGCAAATGAACAGGAAATTATGGAAGCCAATGATAGAATTTGGCACGGCAATGAAGGATGACCTTCCACAGCATCTGGGGTTTTGAATGACGATTCTTCGCAGATAAAGGTAGCTAATATTGGTTTGAGTTCAGGACATTATGAGGGTAATTTTGTAAGAGGCTGTCGAATTTGTGCTACAGAAATACACATAAATTATTCCAGTTTTAGAAGGGAAAGTCTGTTCAGATTATTTTTTTAAATTACCCCACAATAAGTACCCATGCACATTTATATCTGCTGTTGGTCATCTGACAAGACAGTGGTCAAAGCCAGAAGGATGTTGCAGAGACTTAACTAGCAGAGGAGAGGAGGTGATAATGACCCTGTTCAAGTCACTGGTGAGGCCTCGCTTGGAGTTCTGTGTTAAATTTTGGAGACTCTACCTCGCTAAGGGTATAAATAGATCTGCAGCAGTTCAGAGGAAGGCGACCAGAATAGTATGGGGTCTATGTCGGAAGATGAATGAAAAGACACTCAAAGACCTAAATATTTATACTCTAGAGGAGAGGAAGGACAAGAGAGATATTAATGAACAAACAATTTTGTCTGATCTCAGAAACTAAGCAAGGTCAGGCCTGGTTAGTACTTGGATAGGAAATCACCTTGGAATATCAGGTACTGTAGAATTACTGTGCAGAAAAAAGGTCTGATCTTCCAGTTGTACCTTGCAAAGAAGACCCAGGAAATATTCACGACATCGACAACTATCCACAGAGTTACTAGGACTCAACATCAACTCAACAGCATTTAAACATCAAAAATCTTTGACAAAGATGGGGAAGCCATAGAAAGAGAAGACATGAAATGAAACTGCAAGAAGGTAAACTTAAAAGCAACATATGGAAATAATCATGGATGCTGTGGAAGTGGTGGGGACAGAACAATGATGGAATACAAAAAGGCATGGGACAGGTACGGAGAATCCTTTTATTGCAAGAGGAAGGAATCAAAGCAACTTAAATGACTTTTACACTTCAAAAATAGAGGGGAAGTAGACTGTATGAAACTTATGGGCAATATTTTATAAAATGTATGCATAGGTTATGGCAACATAGTGGGGAATTTAAGCTCTGGAGCCCCTGCTAGACTTTCAAAAAGAAACCCACCCACTCACACTTCAGGATGCAGGTAAAATAGCTTTATTGGCATGATTCATCTTCAGAAGACACAAACACAAAGGGGATGCTTACTAAGCTGCACTGAATTCTGAAGTTCTCACGTTGAGAGTAAAGATTAACATGTGGTACATGCAACGGTCATGTGCTACCTGTCGGGGGGGCGTGTACAGCATGGCTCCAGCAGATACTACATTCATTCATATACTAACGTATGCCAGCATCATTCATATAACGCAGATGAACTTAAGGCCGCCCATTGACGTGGCATTAAGTGCACCCATGCTATCTGCAACATGAAAATGAACTCACATGCTAACCACAATATGCAGTCAATGCCCCCTCTCCACCCAGTTCCCTCCCTATCGCACACTAAGCAGGTACTGAATTCACCATGTGCTGTCGGTTTTGGCTGCATGCGAGCTGGTTAACGTGCATTCAAAAGCATGTTGACAGCGCAGCTTAGTAAGCATGCCCAAAAATGACAACATGGTTTGTTCTCACTGGCTATTAGCATCAACATCTTCTCTCCTCAGGTCCATCCTAGAACGCAAAGGAACCTGGACCCAACAGGTTGTCAGATTCAATGCATCTCTTCACAATTAGCACAACAGTAGTTCCGTGCAAACACCCAACATGGCTCCCTTGAAAACTGGCACCTTGAGCATATCTCCCCCAGTAATTAGTAATAGTAGATAATTCCAACACTCAGCCTGGCTCCCTTGCAAGCTGGCAACTTTAGCATATTCCTCAGTAGTCCCTGACAGGGTCTATACAAAAGGTCTGTCTTACTTTATAAACCATCCAAAATACCAAGGATACTTTAAGCATATCCGTCACTGGCAGTGTCTTGAAGATGTTCCCTCAATTATCCCCAAGCAGGGTCATGGGCTTCCTGCAGCACTGCTGATAGGCTATTGGAGGCTCCTGCTTTCTCCTCCTGGAGCCTCCTTAATTTTTCCTCACTAAGAATGTTTGTTCTGCTTGCCTGGACCACACCCTCCTCAGTAGGCTTCCCTGCTCTATGTCTCTCAAGGTGACCTTAAGGAGAATTAGGCTTTCCTGAGGCACTCTGCTGTGTTCATGAAGCACCGAGCTTTCGCTCAATTTCCAGAGCTCCCTCTAGCTCCTGTGGAGCCAAAATATCCTGGGGTGTGCTATCTTGCATATCACAAAGTACAAGCCCTGTCCCTGGGAATGCTGCCAACAGGTCAGATAAACTTATACATAAACTCATGTGCATATATTATAAAATTGCTCCTATATCCTGGAGCAATTTTATAAA
Source organism: Ichthyophis bannanicus (assembly GCA_033557465.1). Classification (NCBI taxonomy): domain Eukaryota; kingdom Metazoa; phylum Chordata; class Amphibia; order Gymnophiona; family Ichthyophiidae; genus Ichthyophis; species Ichthyophis bannanicus. Next base: position 228,395,286 of record CM066043.1, on the reverse strand, counting down.
AAGCAATTACCTTGTCTTTTGTATAGGAATCAGTTATACAATTAATTCCTAAGAGACCTTCTGGCCCTTTCCCCAGTAATGACAGCTTAGCCCACTTGCTGACCTTTTCAATGCTTCTTTAGAATTGGGAGTGATCCCAGAAGACCGGAGATGGGCAAATATAGTTCCTGTCTACAGAAGTGGAAGTATGGAAGAGGTTGGGAACTACAGACCAGTTAATCTGACCTCTGCAGTGAGTAAAGTAATGGAAATGCTGATAAATCAGAGGATGCTGCTGTTTCTGGAAACCAAGAGATTACAGGAGCCGAGACAGCATGACTTTACTAGAGGTAGGTCTTGTCAGATGAATCTGATTGATTTCTTTGAACAAGTGACCAGAGAATAGGATTGGAGGAGAGTGCTAGATGTGGCATACTTAAATTTCAGCAAGGCCTTTGACACCATTCCACATCGGTGACTCATAAATAAACAGAGTGCCCTTGGGATGGATCCTAAAGTGACTGAGTGGGTTAGAAACTGATTGAGTGGGAAGGTAGTAGTAAGCCGAGTTCACTTTGAAGATAGGGATATCATGGCATGTCTCAGGGATCGGTCCTTGGTCCTGTTCTTTTTAACATTTTTGTAAGCAATATTGCAGAAGGTCTGTCAGGAACAGTATGCCTCTTTGCAGATAATACCAAAATCTGCAAAATCTGGAAGGCGTGGATAATAAAAGGAGGGATCTAGCAAAGCTTTAAGAATGATTGAGAATTTGACAGCTAAGATTTAATTTTAAAAAAATGCAGTCATGCATTTGGGCTACAAAAACCCAAGGGGCAGTACAACATAGGGGGTGAAGTACTTCAATGAATGAAAGAGCAGAACCTGGAGGGTGATCATATCGAATGATCTTAAAAGGTAGAAAGGAAGACAGCAAAATCCAGAAAGATGCTTAGGTGCATAGGAAGAGGAATGGCCAGCAGGAAAAAGAAGGTAATAGTGCCTTTGTATAAGTTTCTAGTGAGACCTCATTTGGACAACTGTATACAATTTTAGATACCGCAAAAGGAAATAAACAGGATGGAGTAGGTCTAGAGGAAGACGACTAAAATGGTTAGTGGGTTTCACCATAAGGCATATGGGGACAGGCTTAAAGATCTCAGTATACTTTGGAGGAAAGTCGGGAGAGTGTTGATATGATAGAGGAATGGAATACATACATAGGAGGTGGCCCTCTTCCAGCTGAAAAGCAGCTCTGGAATTCGGGGTCATAAGAAGATGAAAGAGGATAGACTCAGGAGTAATCTGAGGAAATATTTCTTTATGGAAAGGGTGGTAGATGTGTGGATCAGCCTCCCAGTGTAGGTGGTGGAGACTTGGAACTGTATCTGAATTAAAAAAGCATGGGGCAAACACAGAGGATCTCTGAGGAAGAGAAAGGGATTGTAGAGCTTAATAGTTCTTATGAATGGGCAGACTGGATAAGCCTTTATCTGCTGTCATTTTCTATGTTTTTATCACATAAAGAATTCAAGTCAATAGGCATTTTAACATGACAGGCTGCAGTGCAATACTGAAGGCAGTTTTCAAAGCCATTTAGCTGATTAAATATCAAGGTAAATTGCTCTGTCTGAGAACTGGATTCCTTCGAGCTGCTAAGTCTATCTGCACTCTTTCACAATGTGTGTGTGTGCGTATTTGGAAAGTAAATCTGGGACACTTGGGTAGGGCTGGAGTCCCCCCTCGTTGGGCTTTTTCCCCCATAAATCTGGAAACAACAAGTCAGTAGCATGCAGTACCTTTGATAGTTTAATAAAGACAGTAGCAGCCCTTCTTGAGTTAAAAGTACACATGCCTACATGCTTAAAATTACATTTTAAAGAGCAACAGTGGATTTTCATGATGCAAGCAGTGGTACCTTTTGGATTAAATAATGAAGTTGAATGGCTTTTGTTGCTGTGATTTGTGTCTGTTCATTGGTTACGAGCAGTTTAGTCTGACATCATTTCCCAGTTGTCTTACAGTGGCATGAACCGAGCAGCGAGACATTGACGGTGATGATCGAGGTGAATGAAATCAAGGGGAATTTCAGCCCCCTGATGCAAAGCTATGCTTAAAACACAAATTCATGTTGGGAATGCCTGAACTATGGAAGAAAAAATATATATAAATTATATCATCTAGAGAGACTGATGAATGAATTGGTCGGATCTTGTAAGGGCAAAGAAAGGCCATATGTTTAGATCCATGGTCTGAGGGTCTCTCATACAATTTTTGATATACAGCCATTATGTGCAGATTTAATTTTCAAAAAAAGGTTGTGCATGAAGCCGGAACAGAAGTGTGTTCTAATACAGGGCGAATTCTAAACGGGTTAATTTATTGTTACTTTCTGTTTGAGATCTGTATTATGATATATGTTTAAATTTTATTTTATACTTATTTCCAAAATTCCCTCCTTTTCTAAAAAGTTATTTACATCTATGCCTACCACCCTGCTTCTTCACTGGTTTCATTGCCCCTTGCTCCCTCCCTCTAGCAGTTCCCTTTTAAGAAGCACAAATGTATAAATTAAAAATAATTCATACAGTATTGGCTGAAGGTAATCTCTGAAATTATTGACTAGATTGTTCAAGTATGTTTCCCCTGATTACTCATTATCGGGATCATTCCAAGCTGCGAATAGCAGGGATGGACATCCCGTCGGGACATCCATCCCTGCTATTAGGTTCCCTCTGCGTCCCCGACTAACCTCCCTATACGAACAAGGTGTTTGTATGGGGAGGCTAGACAGGGGGTGGGAAGGGGGTAGAATTAGGATGGGCAGTGGGCAGTTTGTGGCCCTGGAAGTACAGGGCCAATTCTGATGTCGGCCCTGTACATCTGGGGCCCGCAGACTGAATGGGGAACTTATTCCACCTCTGAGATGGAATAAGATCCCCTAGAAAGCAGGGGACAACAGGTCCGGGTGGCAGAAAGGGTCGGAGGCGATGCAGGTGATTCCCTGCAGCTCGACTCTAGCCTTGGGAATGGGGGTCAGGCTGCAGGGAATGAAAGAACAGGTTGGCAGCCAGGGATCGTGGCTCCTGAATGGAGCCGTGGTGCCATGGCATCTGGATGCCATGGTGATATGGCTCCATTCAACAGCCTTGACAGTTAGCTGGATAGAGGCCTGTACGTGCAGGCCAACTGGAATCGAGTCTCAGCCTGCACATACAGGCCTAGTCATGATTCTCATCCTGCTGGGCTAGACATGCCCCGCAGGATCAGAATCGCATCTGCCCCTGTGCATCCGATTCCGATCGGGCGCACAGGAGCCTGAACGTCCTGAACGAAATGGGGCCCTATAAAAACAGTACTTTATGAAGTAGCATAAACCCATTTAATAAAGGCCCTCAGAAACAGTATTGCAAACCTGCCAGGCCTACCTGTGAAAAGACAGGACTGCAAACATACTATGCCCTAGAGCAGTGCTTCCCAAACTTTTATTCACTATGACTATATTTTAACACTTAAAAATTCATGTGACCCCAGCAAAAAAAAAAATTGCAGACCTGTACTTCATCCCCGGCCACCTCCCACCATTTCCCCAAAGTATGAAGGTAGCAGTGGTGCAAGAGTAGCTGCAGTCTACACAGGGGTCTTTGTGTCGGTGTGCTTTCACAGACCCTAGTATTCTGCAGGAGGAGGAATCGGGGCCTAACTCACAGGACACTACTGGAGATCGAGATCGAGAGAGAGGAAACAGCCCTTTTTTTGTAACCCTATCTACTGATGATGTGACCCCATTTGGGTCCTGACCCAAGCATCAATACACCTATTACTGAGAAAACAGAACAAGCAGGATTGCTGTAGATCTCTACACAGAAACTATATGCTGGCAGAATCCCTCACCATGGTCACACATGCAAAACACCAACAGCCCCCCCCCCCCCCCGCCAAATATAAAACAAGGGACAACAAATTAGAAATATGCAGACAATCGCTAAACCAAAATTAATTTCCAGAAATGTACACCACTGATCAAATGAAGACATCACCTTCTACCACATACATGTGCAATAAATTACTGTAAAAATGCAAAATATGAATCAAATACACAAGGTCATATATAGTGCTGGAAGATGAGACTCCCAGGTTGGAAATCACTCAACAGGCTACTGGGGAAAAGCTGAAGATTCTTTGAGGTAAAGCCAACATTTATGATGTGGTTGGATCAAAGCCCTTGGGATGTCTAACTGCTGAGGAGGATGTGTGTGAAATAAGAGTCAGAAGTTGTGATGATGTGTTATCTATTGGGACATGGAATGTAAAAAGCTTGATCCAAAGGAAGTTGAAGGAGATTGAAAATGAAATGGAACATGTACAGCTAGATCTGTTGGGTGTCAGCAAACTGAAATGGACTGGCATCGAGCACTTTGAAACTGATGATCACATGGTATATCATACCGGAAATGAAAGATTAAGAAGAAATGGTTTTGCATTTATCTTTATTTTTTTAAAGATATTTCTATACCACCTACTCACAAGGTCCAAGGCAGACAACAAGCATACACAAGAAAATCATAACAAATAATGATAATTATCAAATTTCAGAAAAATAAAAAAACCTGCTGAGAAAAGCAGTACTTCAACAGTTTCCTAAAACTCATTATATCATCAAGTAAATGAAGATTAGCAGGTAATTGATTCCAGAATCTTGGTGCAAGATTTACTGAACATGTAGATAGTCATGGTTTAATGGGAGAAGGCCAACATGAATTTAGCCAAGGGAAGTCTTGCCTTATTAAATTAATAATAATAAATAATAATAATATTATTAATTTAATAAGACACTACTTATTAAATTAATAAGTAGTGAACTACAATACATTTTCCTTGCTCATATAAGATAAGATTTTTGAAATTTGTAAATATTTATATCTGTATATATGTTTAAACTATCTATCTATATACCTAATCAGCATTTACTCAGCATTGTAACCCTCAAATTACCATTTTTATTATATACAATTTAATGTTCACTGTAATTTCAATTGTTTGAATAAGTTTCAATGTAATGTTCAAGTTTTGTTCTATATAAACCGCTTTGATTTTTCTGAAAGGCGGTATATAAAACCGTTCAATAAATAAATAAAAAAATAAAATTAATCTGTTACATATTTTTTAAGATGTGAATAAACAGGTAGACAAAGGCGAGCTCACTGTATCTGGATTTTCAGAAAGCCTTTGACAAAGTCCCTCATGACTTTAAAAGTCATGGGATAGGAGCATGCAAATGAGATTTTATTTATTTATTTATTTAAACGTATTTCTATACCGCCTTATCCTGCAATCAAGGCGGTCTGAACAGCAAACAATCAATAAGATACAGTGTATAGTGTGGACATGCAGTGAGTAGTGTATGCGTGTGAGTGTGTCTGGACGTTGATTCTTGTGGTGCTATTTACAGCGTGTGCTATTTACAATGCTATGGGTATCAGTTCCTTGCTTAATTACAATTATAGTGACATGTGGCGGGGGGGGGGGGAATTGAGGTGTCTGTTGCATGGTTTAAGTAATGTCACCGTAGTGTTCTATGAAGAGGGTTGTCTTCAGTAGTTTCCTGAACATAAGAACATAAGATATGCCATACTGGGTCAGACCAAGGTCCATCAAGCCCAGTATCCTGTTTCCAACAGTGGCCAATCTAGGTCATACGTACCTAGCAGTTTCCCCAAAAGACACAGGTTCGGCAATGCTTGTACTAGGACAAGCATTGATATCCTGGGTCCCTTCTTAATAATGGCTTATGGACCTTTCCTCCAGGAACTTGTCCAAACCTTTTTTAAGCCCAGCTACACTAACAGCCTTTACTACATCCTCTGGTAACAAATTCCAGAGTTTGATTACACGTTGAGTGAAAAAATATTTTCTTTTATTAGTCTTAAATAGTTTACCCTGTAGCTTCATTGCATGTCCCCTAGTCTTCCTATATTCTGATAACGTAAACAGTTGATCTACGTTTACTCGTTCCACTCCGTTCATTAATTTATAGACTTCTATCATATCTCCCCTCAGCCGTCTCTTTTCCAGGTTAAAGAGCCCTAACCTTTTTAGCCTTTCTTCATAGGAGTATCCTTCCATCCCCTTTACCATTTTGGTGGCTCTTCTCTGAACCTTTTCTAATAACGCTATATCCTTTTTAAGATACGGCGACCAGAATTGCACACAATATTCAAGGTGCGGTCTCACCATGGAACGGTATAGAGGCATTATAATATCTTTTGTTTTATTGTTTTATTTTCCATTCCTTTCCTTATGATACCTAGCATTCTATTTGCTCTCTTGGCTGCTGCTGCACACTGGGCCAAGGGTTTTAACATGTTATCCACAATGACGCCTAAATCTTTTTCCTGGGTGGTGGTTCCTAATGTGGAACCTTGCATCGTGTAACCATAGTTTGCGTTGTTCTTCCCTAGGTGGATAACTTTGCACTTGTCCACATTAAATTTCATCTGCCATTTTGATGCCCAGTCTTTCAATTTATCAAGATCCTCTTGCAATTTTCCATAATCCTCTTGGGTTTTAACAACTTTAAATAGTTTTGTGTCATCTGCAAATTTGAAAACCTCACTCGTTATTACACTTTCCAGGTCATTTATGAATATGTCAAAAAGCAGCGGACCCAGCACAGATCCCTGGGGTACACCACTATTCACCTTTCTCCATTGGGAAAATTGGCCATTTAGCCCTACCCTCTGCTTTCTATCTTTTAACCAGTTCCTGATCCACAGTAGTACACTGCCTCCTATCCCATGACTCTTTAGTTTTGCCAAAAGTCTCTGATGAGGGATCTTGTCAAAGGCTTTCTGAAAGTCCAGATACACTATATCAACCGACTCACCTTTGTCCACCTGTTTATTCACACTTTCATAAAAACATAACAGATTAGTAAGACAAGATCTTCCTTGTCTAAAGCCATGTTGGCTGTCTCCCATTAGGCCATGACTATCTACATGCTGAGTAATTTTATTCTCTATGATGGTTTCTACCATTTTTCCCGGTACTGACGTGAGGCTCATCGGTCTGTAGTTTCCCGGATCACCCCTCGAACCCTTTTTAAAAATTGGTGTTACATTGGCGATCCTCCAATCTTCAGGTATTAGAGATGATTTTAATGATAGTTCACAGATTACTAATAGCAGGTCTGCAATCTCATATTTCAGTTCTTTCAACACCCTTGGATGTATACCATCTGGCCCAGGTGATTTGCTACTCTTCAGTTTATCTAATAGTTGTAATACATCTTCCCGATGTATCGATATTTCCTTCAATTCTTCCGCACCTTTAAATACCACTTCAGTCATGGGTAACATCCCTACATCTTCCTCAGTAAAGACCGAAGCAAAGAATTCATTCAGTCTCTCCGCTATCGCCTTGTCACCTCTTAGTGCCCCTTTAACTCCTCTGTCATCTAATGGTCCAACTGACTCTCTCACAGGTTTTTTGCTACGAATGTACTTGAAAAAATCTTTATTTCACGTTTTTGCTTCCGCAGCAAGCATCTTCTCAAATTCTCTCTTTGCCTTCTTTATCAATGCCTCTGCTATTGTAGCTCCTCCCACTGCCCCGATTGGGCAGGAGCCTCAGGGTGGGAGATCTGGCTGCCTCTCCCGCTCGGGCGCTCTACCACGAATCGGGGGAGCTGCTGAGCTGCGTCTGCACTGATAGTGCACTGATAGTCATGGGCAACTGGAATGCAAAAGTTGGGAAGAAAGAAGGTAAAGTTGTTGGAAAATATGGACTTGAAAGCAGAAATGAAGCAGGAGAAAGACTGAGAATTCGAAAGACCAACGATCTATTCATATCAAACACCTTCTTCAAGCAAGATAAGCAGTGAACGTACACATGGACTTTGCCCAATGGATTGTACAAAAATCAAATTGACGTTATCTGTGGAAGTCAACAATGGAAAAGCTCAGTAACATTAACAAAGACAAAACTTGGAGCTTACTGTAGTACAGGTCATCAGCTACTAGTATGCAAACTAAGCTAAAGCTGAAAATAGGAGCAAGCCACTCATGAATGTAGCAAAATATGATTTTGAAAATATACCACTGCAATTTAAAGACTGTCTGCAAAATCAGTTCACCACTCTGGATACAAATGAAAGAGCACCAGAAGAGTTATGGGATGACATCAATAACGTTGTGCTCAAAGAAAATGAAACATCTCTGCAAAAGGTGAAAAAGCCAAAACAGCCAAAATAGATGACCAAAGGAACTCTGAAAATTGTTCACAAACACAGAGAAGCTAAAGGCAGAGGAGAATGAGAGGTAATCGTATAACTTAACAGAGATTTTCAATGTACGTACTACAATGACTCATAAAAGGAAATAGAATCAGAAACTACTAGATTTATTTATTTATTTATTTAACAGTATTTCTAAACCGCCTTATCTTATTAATCAAGATAATCTAGATAAAGAACAAGATCAGCTTTCCTAAAACTACAAGAGTTAAAGAGAAAATTCCACTCTTGAATCAGAATGCTAAAAGATGCTGAGAAGATTAAGAAAAGGCTGCTCTTGGAAGAATTGCTATGAAGGAAGATTCTCAAATGCAGAAACATGCTCTGTATACTACGATTTGACTTGTCCAAGCCATAATATTTTCAATAACGTCATATGGATGCAAAAGTGAAAAAAGACAGGCAGGAAGAAAATTGATGCTTTCAAATTATGATGCTGGCGAGAAACACTGTATATACCATAGACGGCTTGAAAAACAAATCAATCAGAGCTCGTGTGGAGCATTTCCCCAGCTTTCAAAGCCTTTGGTTCATGAATGCATAGTCCCCTTCCTGCCCAAGGGTGCCATCTTGTTCAGTCTCCTTTTTTCTGCAGAGCCCAAAAGATGTCTGTCTGCAAACCGGGAAAAGCTAACAAAGGATATTAGTAAGGATTTTTTCCAGGGAAACAGGACAGTTTACTCTTCTGCCTTGTCTGCACCGGTTCCGGTGCTGTTCTCTGCTCTTTTCCTCTTTTTGATCGAGGCTTGCCTCGACTGGCATTCACACTTTTTTGCCCAGGGGTCATCTACCCCAACCAGGTGCTTCCCACCTTGTCTCCCAGTGGGTTCACAAAATGATTGCTGCAGTCAAACCATGTTGGTAACAGACACCCATTACTGCTACCTCTGCTGCCTAGGACTGGACCATGACAGCACCTCCTGTGACCTGTGCCAGGCCATGACACCTAAGACCAATAAAAAGATGTCATCTGTGTTGCGGGATAAACTGTTCCCAAGGTCCAACTTAGCACTGGCTTCCCTGATGCCACGCTCCAAGCCCAGCACTTCCTGTGAGTCCTGAGCATGCTGTGGGTCCCACAGCAGCAGCTTCTCTGAGAAGGCCTTCGACCCCGAGAGAGAGAAGAGAAAATTCTCTTCCAGCGGAGAAACCCAGTAAAACCCCCTCGGAGGGATTCAGGCAGCCCAAAGAAGCACCCTACTGAGGTTCTCAAAGGATTTCTCGGCCGGAAGAGACCATGTGAGGTTCCTCGAATTCATAGTCCTCATTAGATGCACTTGCAAGAGTACCAGTGCCAGGCCCGAGATATTCTGTGCCGAATGCTGCAGAGCCTTCTGGCTTGTAAACCAGAATGGCAGCCCTGGAGCAGAACATCATTGCTATTCTGGCCCTGCAGCAGGCAATGATGGCTAGTTAGTCTGCATCATCTGCCCCAACAACCAGGCTGCAGGGGGGTCTCCAGTCATCAAGCCGAGAGTGTCACTGGCCTCTGGTAAGCTATCTGTGCTGATAGAGGTCCCTTTCCTATAATTTTTGTCAGGCCAGAAGGTCAGGAGAGTGGTACAAACATTCCCCCTCTCGGATGACCATAACATCCCTTTTTATTCAAATATCAATATTGTTTCAACTGTAAATTAAAACATCTTCACTTATCTGAAAGGCAGTCCAAAACATCCTAAAAGGAAATTTATGGCATGAAAATAATCCTCCAAGTTCTGTATCGCACAAAATGCATGTTTCGAGCCTGCCTTGTGAGGGTTCCCATGATAGGGAGCCCAGATGTAGAAATCACACATCCCAGGATAGGGGACGTTTGGATTTTCACTCAGGTCGTCCTCAAGGCCATCATCTATGATGGACACACATGGACAATTGTTGGTACTCTGTCTGGACCATAGCCATGTGGTCAGAATCCAGTCATCAGTCTCACCGGAGTGGCATTAATACCAGTCCAACAAAGTGTTCTGAACCTGGGTTTATCATTTGTACCAACTTAAATATGATCCTTTTTAAAATTAGTTTTCCTGTATAAATTTTTTTTTTTAGGAAGTTACATAGTAAATGATGGCAGATAAAGACCAGTATGGTCCTAGTCTGCCAATAATATGGCAGAGTAGGTGCACCTGCTGCTCCATGCAGGCCTCCCCTCCCCACGTCTTTGTTTTAGGGGTGAACCCACTGCTCCATGTAGGACACCCCTGTATGTTGAGAAATTTAGGTTTATTTTGATTTTATCCTGTTTTTATCCAGAACACTTTGTTGGACTGAACCTGTGTCTTTTGGGGAAACTGCTAGGTACGTATGACCTAGATTGGCCACTGTTGGAAACAGGATACTGGGCTTGATGGACCTTGGTCTGACCCAGTATGGCATATCTTATGTTCTTAAAGATGGGACTGCTGAAGCAGGGAGAGTATGGATGTGAGCAGGGAAAGGATACCTTGTGGGGTGAGAACAGGAGATCAGATATGTAGCCCTCGTAGCCCATGTGCATATGTTATGTCATAGCTGATAAGTACAGGTGCAGGGCAGCCCTCTTGCAGAATCATGTTGCTGTCACAGAACGTGAGAGAGTGTGTGTGTGGGTGTGGGTGTAGTTTGAGGGGGAGCTGGTGTGGGCAGTAGCAGTGCAGGGGAGATATGAAAGCCTGGTCAGTATCTGGACCGTATGGATGACCACTGTCACCAGGTGTCAGTGTGATAAGACAGGCAAAGATAGAGAGGGCCCGTCATAGCCAAATGTCCAAACATATGCCTGGCAAAGATAAGAGACCCCCATAATAGGGGCACTCAACAGTGCAAACAGCACTAATGCATGCCCATGATGCAGTGTGCTGTTGAGCATGTAGTCGTGCTGTATGTACACCTGAATGACCTTAATCTGAGGGACACTAGTAATGATAGTGATATTTCCTTACATGCAGCCACATGGGAACATATGCTGGTACCATCTGGAATATTATACACAAGGTACCCTATGTAAAGCAGATAGTGTTGGCAGCGTGATAGGGCTGCCACACATTTACAGTGGCTGTCTCTGGGAGACAACTGATATAGTGCCAACATTCCCTGGACTATCACATGTGGCACATACCCCTACCAAGGCCAGGATCCATGAGAGCTGAGAGAGTGGTGACATATCTGGGGTCTGGCTACCTGGTGTGATGACACAGGGCCCACCTCCCTCATCCCCACACAGCCATGACCGGAGGAGCAGTGTCACAAAGCTGGCTGTGGGAGGGCAGACAGGGTCACCCCACAGATAGTGAATATAGACAAATTGACATACCAATAACATATACAGTGAGACTCACAAATATATCTTACCTAAACTTCGCTATCACATATAAATATATCTTAAATTACTCTGTATAACAACTTCATATATTGCTTGCTACCAATGCCGGGGACTCAAACCGTGGATTTTATTGGTTGCCTCTTTACTGCATAGGTCTAAAAAAATCCTAAACACATGATGCCAAAGCACAAAATGAAAACAGCACATCCAAGAAAATGCTCTGGAATCCAAACACACCTACAATATAACAACATAAGTCTCAAATATCACGCAACTACTCATTCATCTTACAATCACTTCCAAATCTAACTTTTACCTTCAAATTTTTACATCACTGAACAAACAGTGATCCTCCAGTTCCCAGAACAAACACCTACCAACCAAACATGCTTGGAACCCCCATCCATTCTGCACACCCACCCTTGCCCATGCTCTAGCCTCTGCATGCTCTCTGTCCCCTCGTCCTCACCACCACCCTCCAGCCACTCACCCTCCCCATGCACTCACGCTGCCCTCTCGCCACCACTGCCTGTTCCCTCTTCCTGTGTTGCTACAACTTCCTCCACAACACTCCATGGGGCTACCCTGGCTACCCTCCCTGTCATTCCACACACACCTCCACCAGGGGCTGGACGATGAGGGTCAGAGGTCATCCCCCTGTTTCCATAGCACTTGCGCATGGCACCGGTGGTACCTGGCTGCTGCCTGCTGCACACTATCCCACAGGTATGCTGTGGGACATAACCTCCCCTGAAGGGGGCAGAGCTGATGGCAGTGGGCGGGGGGCCTGATGGGGAGAATTCTGCCTCCTCTGCTGGGCTCTTTTCATCCTCCTCATCATCCGCAGATGGTTCTGGGCTGGACAGGAGGATGGGGCTTGGTGGTGCACTGCTGCTGCCCCTGCTGGCTGTCATGCTGCCGCTTCCGCTAGGGCTAGGGGGCATATCTGCGCCGGCATCCTCCACAGTGTCAGGGGTGGAGACATCAAGTGACAGAATACAGATACAGAATGTGGGCCAGGGTGGGATAGTTGGTTATTGGGCTAGTGAGACACTCCCCCTATCCCCATGTGGGGATTATGTAACCAGTGCTCTACAGCCCATTTGTAGCACTGGGATCTGATATATTCCTCAGCAGTATCCCCATTGTAGATGTGCATTGTGGGAGGTATAGGCTTGGTATGTGATATATGCCCTTTGACTATTAGAGGTCCCCATGGGCATCTGCCTATGTTACCATATCACTCCATGGCACTGCCATGTACACGTGTTGATATAGATATGGCTCTAGGAGTATCCCTTAAGCCCTCACCCATGTTCTGCACAATGTCTGCTCAAGGCCTAGCCGTCCTCTGTGCTATACACATGTGTGAGCTGTGGGGCAAGGGCAAATGCCCTCTCACCATATGGTCATTGGATGTTGGCCCGTGCTTTGACCTGTATGTCGCGGTTATGGAGGTATCAGTGTGACAGCTCACCTAGTAGCCACCTGCTGACGATATTGCCCCTGTCAAAGCAGCCTTGTATTCCAGACTGGGTCAGGATGTGTGAGTCATAGCAGGATTCTGGGTATTTGGACACATCATCTGTGATATCCCCATGGGTGATGCACACAACTTGCATGTTCATGGAGTGGTATGCCTTATGATTGTAGTATGTAGCCTCACAGCATCTTGGTGGCTGGAGAACCACATGCATTTCGTCAACACCACCCAACACTGATGGGAAGGAAGTCACATCATGGAATTCCAGCATTGTCTGGTGCTTCTGCTGCTGTATTTGTGGGAAGTTTATATTTTGTGCCATGAACATCAGGAGTGCTCTCAGGAACTGGCTGAGACACCAGGAGACTTCTGCTGGACTCAGACCTCCTGCAGCAGTTAGAACTGTCTGGAAAGAACCAGTGCCCAGGAAGGCAAGGGCTGTTGTGACTTTCACATGTACAGGTATTGCCAGTCGCCTTGTGAGTCATGGGGGCGAGGTGGGGCTCCATCTGCTGGCATGGGTCATGTATCGCTGCCCTTTCAAACCTACACTTGGACACCGTTAAGTGATCAGTCATGTCCAAGTAATTGCATCTCTGCCTCAGAACCCTTGGGTATGTGTGCCTTCTATTTAACTATTTTTGGTATACCATTTTTCTACCAGTCAAAAAGGTAAACAATCAATAGGCTTCCCTCCTCCTTTCCTGGTCTGAGCAATGCACCAGGGCCATCACATACCATGTTTGAATGTACTCAATAATATTTTCTTGCCCCCCCCCCCCAGCAAGTGCTCCAATGGGGTCCTGTAGTACAAATGAATTAAAAAATTGACTATTGATTATGCCGCTCATCAGTAAGTAAGGGGTAAAAGAAACTGTTGAAACAGGGGTAGCTGAAACTGTTCACATAACTACAGAGATGCCAGAAGACCAGAAAGGGAGGCAATTCTCTTAACAAGTGTAGATCAATTGAGGAGAACTATTCTAGTTACATAACAATGTAAACAAGATACACATCAATTGTAATTATAGAGTTCTGAACTTCCGAAGCCATGGGGGGTGGGGGAGGCATGTCCTTTGAACATTGTCAGGCACCTGGCCAGTGTCCTGGCTGTGTTTGATGGATAATTGCCCCTATATGTCGCTTGGTGAAAGATAGCTAGTTGTCTGCGCAACAGCTGGTTGTTTGCAACAGGATAAAAGGATGCCTGTTTCAGCTAAGAAGAGAAGCTACCAAGGGATCTCATCTAGGGACGGACACGTCGCCTAGAGAAACTCCTGATTGAGAAGTCTCTCTTGTCTGGTTGAATCAGGGATCCATTCAATCGAAGTGTGACAGGAGATGAAGTTCAGAACTCTTTCGGTGAAGTATTATTCTTCTGTAATTAGCTTTCTAGTTATCATTTTCTTCTGTAATTAAGTGCTTTTAGTTATCATTATTCTAATAGCTTTCTAGGTATCTTTTTGACTAATTATAGGTAGATAAATGAATTACTTGCCTTTCTAAATAAGTATGAATTAAGGAGTCAAATAAGTGAAACTCAAGTTATCCCTGCTTTGTTTTATAAATAAAGTGCTTGTCTTCATTACAAGGTGTGTTAGCCTTTGTTGTAGCAAGACAGGTCCCCCAAATGCACTCATACCTGCAGAGTGATCTTAGGATGTGTCAGACACACTGTCAAAACTCCACACACACTGACACATTGCCATACCTTATCTTGTCGATGTCCATGATAATACCCTTGCAGAGCAAAGGTTAGGGCCTGAACACATACACATTAAACGCACATCCACATTTGTCGCGAGTGGGACATAGACGTGGACATTATACCCCTGCACAGCAAAATGCTTTTCATTGTATGGCTTTTCCTTTGGGACCACACAAGAGTGACATGTGAGGGCAAGGCAGACCTCCATTATGTGGAACATCCACTGCCATTCCTCAGATGTGTGGGTGATATTAGGTAACATGGCCATGGACACACAGGGTGGACATGCAACTTCAACCTACATTCATGGATTTATGTGGCAGTGCTGTAGCCATTATACTACACACACTGCCACATTGACAGGCATTGACTGTTTTGACTTTGCAGGACATTGCATTTCCTGCTAATTGGTTACAGAGCTCCTTAGGACCAAGGCTCCTGCGCATGCTGTTGGCTATGCTTCTGGCACCAACAGGTTTTTCCAAAGGTATCTATGGGTCAACGCATTTCAAATGTTTGGACTTTTCAATTCAGCACTATTTCTGCAACATATACAAACATATATATCCAAGGAAACATCTGGGACTGCACGGCTCTGAGTTTGGAACATATAACTCTATAAGCTGTACTGATTCAGTCATGGCACCTAAAGTGGCTAGTCGCAAGGCCATGTTCTTCAAGGGTGAGGTGACATTTATGCTGGAGGGAATCCTTGCACGCCTCCCTGTGTTGGATATTATCAGCTTATCATGGGTAGGAGCATATGAAAGCAGATGCAGTGACTGGACATCTGCAACAGATCAATGCAGTTTGCCACCGGAATCACAACATTGAAGATATCAAGCATAAGTGGTGGCAGTTGCTGCACAACACCGTGAAGAAGGCACGGAATGTGGGCCCGGATGGCTAGGCAGAGCAGCTAACCAAACTGGAGCAGCGGGTCCTGGTCACAATTGACCCAGACATAGAGGACGAGGTGGAACCACTGGACACATTGTAACCCTCCCAAGAGCCAGGTAGATGGAAGTATGTTATCTCATGCCTTGGCACCCTGGTATGGCTCCCCTCCTTTGTGTGCAACTGCTGCTGCTGCACACAATTTCATGTCGCTACTGCAAAGTGTCCCATATAGTGGTTCCACTGCATGCCACACATCATCTGAATGTTTGTGATATGTTGGTATTCTGCAGCCAACTAACTCAGCCACTTACTCACAGGCTTCTGGTCACAGGACATCCTGAGTGATGCACATGAGTGGTGACATGGGCTCAGGATCACTTTTACCCATTTCCTCTGCACTGGGTATTGTGACAGTTGACACTGCCACTCTATTCCAACATGAACAACTGGGCCATCTGCAAAGATGTCACAGAATCACCCCTGATGGGATTGTGGTCAGGGGATACATTGTGGATGGTATATATTGTGTGTATCTCCACAGGTGCTACAAATGGTGTTCAACAGGATACCATGCCTTGAGATACTGCATCAGGTCAGGTGGCCACTGCACAGGACACTGAACAGCGAATGGATCTGGATGAGGAGGCCGAGCTGCAATCAGAGGCCAAAAGTGCTCATGCTGATCTGGAGATCCTGGCTCCCTCCCCATTGCCACAGCAGCACCATGACACAGATCGAAGAGAGTAATACACCAGCAGATGGTCCTCACAGCAGATACTTAGGTGTGCACAGAGGCTGCTCAGATACAGTGCCACCCTGCAGTCAAGGGGACAGGTCCTACTTGAACTGCTCCAGGAAAGCATGGTGCTCCAGGAAAGGCAGGTTATTTCCACTGAACAGCTAAACACATAAGAACATAAGAACATAAGATATGCCATACTGGGTCAGACCAAGGTCCATCAAGCCCAGTATTCTGTTTCCAACAGTGGCCAATCTAGGTCATATGTACCTAGCAGTTTCCCCACGGGACACAGGTTCCACAATTCTTGTATTGGTTCAAGCATTGATATCCTGGGTCCCTTCTTAATAATGGTTTATGGACCTTTCCTCCAGGAACTTGTCCAAACCTTTTTTAAACCCAGCTACATTAACAGTCTTTACTGCATCCTCTGGTAACAAATTCCAGAGTTTGATTACACGTTGAGTGAAAAAATATTTTCTTTTATTAGTCTTAAATAGCTTACCCTGTAGCTTCTTTGCATATCCCCTAGTCTTTCTATATTCTGATAAGGTAAACAATCGATCTACGTTTACCCGTTCCACTCCGTTCATTAATTTATAGACTTCTATCATATCTCCCCTCAGCCGTCTCTTTTCCAGGTTAAAGAGCCCTAACCTTTTTAGCCTTTCTTCATAGGAGTAGCCTTCCATCCCCTTTACCATTTTGGTGGCTCTTCTCTGAACCTTTTCTAAAATCGCTATATCCTTTTTAAGATACGGCGACCAGAATTGCACACAATATTCAAGGTGCGGTCTCACCATGGAACGATATAGAGGCATTATAATATCTTTTGTTTTATTTTCCATTCCTTTCCTTATCATACCTAGCATTCTATTTGCTCTCTTGGCCGCCGCTGCACACTGGGCCGAGGGTTTTAACATGGTATCCACAATGGCGCCTAAATCTTTTTCCTGGGTGGTGGTTCCTAATGTGGAACCTTGCATCGTGTAACCATAGTTTGGGTTGCTCTTCCCTAGGTGCATAACTTTGCACTTGTCCACATTAAATTTCATCTGCCATTTTGATGCCCAGTCTTCCAATTTATCAAGATCCTCTTGCAATTTTCCACAATCCTCTTGGGTTTTAACAACTTTAAATAGTTTTGTGTCATCTGCAAATTTGATAACCTCACTCGTTATTCCACTTTCCAGGTCATTTATGAATATGTCAAAAAGCAGCGGACCCAGCACAGATCCCTGGGGTACACCACTATTCACCTTTCTCCATTGGGAAAATTGGCCATTTAGCCCTACCCTCTGCTTTCTATCTTTTAACCAGTTCCTGATCCACAATAGTACACTGCCTCCTATCCCATGACTCTTTAGTTTTGCCAAAAGTCTCTCATGAGGGACGTTGTCAAAGGCTTTCTGAAAGTCCAGATACACAATATCAACCGACTCACCTTTGTCCACCTGATTATTCACTCCTTCAAAAAAACATAACAGATTAGTAAAACAAGATCTTCCTTGTCTAAAGCCATGTTGGCTGTCTCCCATTAGGTCATGACTATCTACATGCTGAGTAATTTTATTCTTTATGATGGTTTCTACCATTTTTCCCGGAACTGATGTCAGGCTCACCGGTCTGTAGTTTCCCGGATCACCCCGGAACCTTTTTTAAAAATTGGTGTTACATTGGCGATCCTCGAATCTTCAGGTATTAGAGATAATTTTAATGATAGTTCAGAGATTACTAATAGCAGGTCTGCAATCTCGTATTTCAGTCCTTTCAACACCCTTGGATATATACCATCCGGCCCAGGTGATTTGCTACTCTTCAGTTTATCTAATAGTTGTAATACATCTTCCCGATGTATCGATATTTCCTTCAATTCTTCCGCACCTTTAAATACCACTTCAGTCATGGGTAACATCCCTACATCTTCCTCAGTAAAGACTGAAGCAAAGAATTCATTCAGTCTCTCCGCTATCACCTTGTTGTCTCTTAGTGCTCCTTTAACCCCTTTATCATCTAATGAACCAACTGACTCTCTCACAGGTTTTTTGCTACGAATGTACTTGAAAAGGTCTTTACTTCGCGTTTTTGCTTCCACAGCAAGCTTCTTCTCAAATTCTCTCTTTGCATGCCTTATCAATGCCTTGCATTTGACTTGCCAGTGCTTGTGCTGTTTCCAGGTTTCGTCGTTTGGCTCTTTTTTCCATTTCCTGAAAGATGCTTTTTTGGCAACAACAGCCTCTCTGACCTCACCTTTAAACCATGCTGGCAGTTTTTTGGACTTCCTTCCACTTTTCTTAAAGCGTGGAATACAGCTGGTCTGGGCTTCCAAGATAGTATTTTTCAACAACAGCCAAGGCTGATGTACGTCATTAACCTTTGCAACTGCTCCTTTTAGTTTTTTCTTAATTGTTTTCCTCATTTTATCATAGTCTCCCTTTCGAAAGTTAAAAGGTAGTACTGTGGATTTCCTTACTATCCCTCCTCCGTTAATTAAATCAAAGGCGATCGTGCTATGATCACTATTGCCAAGTGGCCCCAACAACCTTATCTCTTGCACTAAATCTGGTGTTCCACTAAGGATTAGGTCTAATATGGCTTCCCCTCTGGTCGGTTCATGAACCAGCTGCTCCAAGAAGCAGTCATTTATTTAATCTAGGAACTTTATCTCCCTAGCATGTCCTGCCGTGACACTGACCCAGTTGATACCGGGGTAGTTGAAATCACCCATTATTATTACTGTGCTGTAACGTTTGTTAGCTTCCTTGATCTCTTTGAGCATCTCATCATCCATTTGGTCATTCTGGCCAGGCGCTCGATAGTACACCCCCACTGCCATTGCCTTCACCCTTTTACATGGAATTTCAATCCATATAGATTCTACAGCATATTTTGTTTCCTGCAAAACTTTAATCCTTTCTGACTCAATGCCCTCTCTAACATAGAGAGCAACCCCTCCACCAATTTGATCAGCTCTATCATTACGATATAGTTTGTACCCAGGTATCACAGTGTCCCACTGGTTGTCCTCCTTCCACCATGTCTCTGATATTCCAATCATATCTAAACTTTCATTTATTGCTATATATTCTAACTCTCCCATCTTATTTTTTAGACTTCTAGCATTTGCATACAAGCATTTTAGAGAATGTATTATATTCATATTAATTTGGCTATTGTTAGACATGGGTAATTTAGGATCTTTAAGCTCTGTCTGCTCCATACTTGAGGGCATTTGGGCTACTTTACTCTTTTGTGGAACCTCTCTGCTTTTAGTAGTATCCTTCAAAGATACATTCTTCCGAACCATCCGCTCTTGGGCGACTGTCGGCTTTCCCCTAATATCTAGTTTAAAAGCTGCTCTATCTCCTTTTTAAAGGTTAATGCCAGCAGCCTGGTTCCATCCCGGTTAAGGTGAAGCCCATCCCTTCGGAAGAGCCCCTCCTTTCCCCAGAATGTTCCCCAGTTCCTAACAAATCCAAAACCCTCATCTCTGCACCATTGTCTCATCCACGCATTGAGACTCCGGAGCTCTGCTTGCCTTTTGGGTCCTGCGCATGGAACAGGAAGCATTTCGGAGAATGCTACCTTGGAAGTTCTGGATTTCAACTTCCTACCTAAAAGCCTAAATTTTGCCTCCAGAACCTCCCTACCACATTTTCCTATGTCATTGGTACCGACATGTACCAAGACAGCAGACTCCTCCCCAGCACTATCTAAGACCTTATCTAGGTGGCGCGTGAGGTCCGCTACCTTCGCACCAGGCAAGCATGTTACCAGGCGATCCTCACGTCCACCAGCCACCCAGCTATCTACATGCCTAATGATGGAATCACCAACTATAATGGCTGTCCTAACCCTTCCCTCATGGGCACATGGCCCTGGAGAAACTTCCTCGGTGCGAGAGGGTTTTACATCACCTGGAGGACAGGTCCTAGTTACAGGATCACTTCCTGCCACACCAGGGTGATGCTCTCCTGTCACGTGACCTCTCTCCTCCATGGCAACAGGGGGGCTGCCAGACTGGAGATGGGACTTCAGGACTATATCCCTGTAGGTCTCGTCTATGTACCTCTCTGTCTGACTTATGTTTTCCAAGTCTGCTACTTTAGCCTCTAGAGAACGGACTTGTTCCCTGAGAGCAAAGAGCTCCTTGCACCTAGTGCACACGTAAGACCTCTCACCAACTGGGAGAAAATCATACATGTGACACTCAATGCAAAAGACTGGAAAGCCCCCATCCCGCTGCTGGACTGCTGTCTGCATCTTAGTTTTAAGTTTGTGTCTAGATCTTTAAGTTCTTACTTACTAGGGGTTGCTATGGGTATTTATACCAATAAAACTGTACCTAATACGTTTAATATACCTTGTTCACCTGAAGCTTAATTAATCTCAGGTCCTTAGTGTGTGACTGATTTGGGTAATGAGCTTCACCTGAAAGCACCTCTTGTCTTTTAAGATGTGTAAGTACCTATAAAGCTATGATTATCCCAGGGGTGGGAGGGAGGGAAATAACACTTATTAAAAGAGGGCTGCTGCACAGTACCCTGTCCTGTGCTGCTGAGGTAAGCTAAATTCTGATTTGATTTAAATTATAGCTCTTAGCTGCTGCTAGGCTCTAACTTCTTATGAAATTTAAACTACAAGCTCTCTGCTGGGTACTAAATTTAACCAGAAAGCTCTCTTCTGTGTTTTAAAACTAAAAGTACTTTTCTGATGCTAGGCCCTGAGTGACTATTAAATGTACACTAGAAGTTCTCTGCTGGGTATGAAATGTAACCAGAAAGTTCTCCTCTGTGTTTTAAATTCAAACTTTAATTGCTGCTACTAGGCCCTAACTGATCCAACAAAAAACAGTGGGTTCACAGATTAAGTAGCTTTAATACAAAGAATTCTTTAGAAAATTACCAGAAGTATATACTCACAGTTGCAGATTTCTCTCCAGAAGTAACAGTCCCCCTTTCTAGTCCTTCAAGACGTAGTGGCACAGACAGGTACAGACACACCTCAGTTCTGGACAACTGCCTGATCTCTCTACAGTTTATTATTTTTCTTCTCAGTAGCAGAGCACCACACTGAGGGATTACTACATCCTAGAGATATAAGATGTGCCCATAGCCTTTGGTTTCGTCACAGGGCCAGGGACCTATCCACCCTCTCTAGTATGCCTGATATCTCCTGTGCCATCTACCAGGCTTCCATAGCTCACCATGCTCCTGGATCAACAAATGTCAGTGCAGTGATGCCAGGATATATAAGGTGGCCAGCAATATGTCTTAACCTTTTTAAATATGTTTAAATATTTCTATTCCCAGATGTAGTCTCAGACCATAGTTGCACTCATAACCACTATCTCAGTGGAAAACAAATAGCGCTTTGATTGCATCAATGAATACTGGGAAATCATTTTTGTATGAATAAATAAATATCACCAGTATTCTACCACCGTTGTGTTTCAAACGCTATTGAACAAGCTTATCTCAATCAGAATTCTCTTAGTTGTTCTCATCTCAATAGGAATTATCTTAGTTGTTCTCTACGCCTCCCACGGCACCTCTTTGAGCGTTTCACTCCTCATCGGAGTTTCTTCAGGAGGATCTGAGGATGAGAATAAAATGGAACAATAGCTCCGACCTTCCAATAAAATCACATTTGTGCATTAATTATGGCATTAGTGTAATTTTTTTATATAAAATATGAAGTTGTCTTATGATTAACAATCAATGAAGCCCCTCTTATGACCTCCCTAGAAAATACTACTCACTGCTAACTGCTGCCCACGTCTCTCAATGTCTTCGTGTGGTTCGAAAAAACGCCACACATGCGGTCTTCCTCTCCCACCTCGTTTTTATACAAAACAGCTGATTCTTGTCTGTGCTGCTTGTCTACCTACCTACAAGCTTGCCACTCCACTGAGGAATTTAAACCAAAAGGTTTAATTGTGTTGACCGTGAAAATCCATCGTTGTTCATAAAAAAACAACGTTTCATCTAGAGTTTTTCCTTTCTTTGCTGTGTGGATCCGATCAATACAAAAACATCGCAGATGCATAAAATCGTGGTTGAAGTCCTCACAGTGCTGAACTAAGGGTGCTGTCATATTTTTGCAATGTAGGCGGCTCTTATGCTCCTGCATCCGAACCCTAAAGGGGCGACTAGTTTTTCCTATATATAGTTGATTACATGGGCACCTGATGGCGTACACAACTGAGGTAGTATTGCAAGATGTTGTTTGTTTGAGAGCATACGTTTTGCCTAAATATTGGAATTCAGTTGCCTCTTCTGTGATGCTGCAAATTGTGCACTCACCACATGATCTGTGGCCTCACTTTTCAAGTTTACTTTCACCTGTAATATATAGACGTAAAGTAGTTGGGCTTAGCTGTTCTTTCAGGTTGCTATTCCATTGCCATACACATCTAACATTTCTCTCTTCCATACCTGGAACCGTTCGCACTATGTTCAAATGTTTTAAGACTATTCTTTGAATTTTATAGCTCAGTGGTGAAAACTTCGTTATTAAATTGACACATTCCTCAGTCTCAACTGAATGTCTTTGATGCGTGGTATCTAGTAACCAGGTGTGATCATTGCACAATGCCCGCTTGTAAGCTCGCTTGGAAATATGTTCAGGGTATCCTCTATCTGAGAAATCTTTTAGCAACTGTTTAGATTTCTTCTTAAATTCTGATGTTTCCGAACAATTTCGGCGAAATCTAAGAAATTGGGAGAATGGGAGACTATTTTTTAATCGGACGGGATGACCACTGGTGTAATATAAAAAAGTATTTCGAGCTATAGGTTTTTTGTAAATAGTGGAGCTCCACCCTCGTAACCCTCTGGTTACTTCCAAATCCAAAAAAACTATGGTATTGGAATCTACAGTGTGGGTAAACTGTATTGCTTCATTGCAACTATTAAGCCATTTGATGAACTCCTGTGCTATTGCATCGGATCCCTTCCACAATAAAAAAATATCATCTATAAACCGGGTCCACATCTTAACATGTTGAAAAAATGGGGAAGCTTCCAGCCAGCGATCTTCAAAATCCCCCATAAAAAGGTTAGCTATCGAGGGGGCACATGAGGCCCCCATCGCTATTCCTGAATTTTGCTGGTAAATAATGTTTTCTAACTGGAAATAATAGTGGGCTATAGTAAGTTGTGATAAATCCAAAAGGAATGATATCTGGGAATCCAAAGAATAGTCTTAAAACATTTGAACATAGTGCGAACGGTTCCAGGTATGGAAGAGAGAAATGTTAGATGTGTATGGCAACGGAATAGCAACCTGAAAGAACAGCTAAGCCCAACTACTTTAAGTCTATATATTACAGGTGAAAGTAAACTTAAAAAGCGAGGCCACAGATCGTGTGGTGAGTGCACAATTTGCAGCATCACAGAAGAGGCAACTGAATTCCAATATTTAGGCAAAACGTATGCTCTCAAACAAACAACATCTTGCAATACTACCTCAGTTGTGTATGCCATCAGGTGCCCATGTAATCAACTATATATAGGAAAAACTAGTCGCCCCTTTAGGGTTCGGATGCAGGAGCATAAGAGCCGCCTACATTGTAAAAATATGACAGCACCCTTAGTTCAGCACTGTGAGGACTTCAACCACGATTTTATGCATCTGCAATGTTTTTGTATTGATAGGATCCACACAGCAAAGAAAGGAAAAACTCTAGATGAAATGTTGTTTTTTTATGAACAACGATGGATTTTCACGGTCAACACAGTTAAACCTTTTGGTTTAAATTCCTCAGTGGAGTGGCAAGCTTGTAGGTAGGTAGACAAGCAGCACAGACAAGAATCAGCTGTTTTGTATAAAAACGAGGTGGGAGAGGAAGACCGCATGCGCGGCGTTTTTTCAAACCACACGAAGACATTGAGAGACGTGGGCAGCAGTTAGCAGTGAGTAGTATTTTCTAGGGAGGTCATAAGAGGGGCTTCATTGATTGTTAATCATAAGACAACTTCATATTTTATATAAAAAATTTACACTAATGCCATAATTAATGCACAAATGTGATTTTATTGGAAGGTCGGAGCTATTGTTCCATTTTATTCTCATCCTCAGATCCTCCTGAAGAAACTCCGATAAGGAGTGAAACACTCAAAGAGGTGCCATGGGAGGCGTAGAGAACTACTAAGATAATTCCTATTGAGATGAGAACAACTAAGAGAATTCTGATTGAGATAAGCTTTTTCAATAGCGTTTGAAACACAACGGTGGTGGAATGCTGGTGATATATATTTATTCATACAAAAATGATTTCCCAGTAGTCATTGATGCAATCAAAGCGCTATTTGTTTTTCACTGAGATAGTGGTTACGAGCGCAGCTATGGTCTGAGACTACATCTGGGAATAGAAATATTTAAACATATTTAAAACAGTTAAGACATATTGCTGGCCACCTTCAATATTGATGCATGTTAGAGTGGAGTATTTTTTCTATTTTTCATGATATTATCATACTCCGAGAACACCAAGCTAATTCTTTGAGGATGTATAAGAGCATTTATCAAAAGGACATACTCTACATCCTCTTCATTAGGGGTATCCTCCGCCTCCCTCGCCACACATAGATATTATATCCTGTCCTTGGGGGAGGTGATTGCTGGGAATGTTTCACCTGTAGCTGTTCAACTGGGGTTTCTGTGGATTGTACAAGGCCACATTGGGTGCTCCTGGGAACCCATGTCTTTTGGCTTCCAAGGCAGTGTTGTTGCCATTGCACTGCAGCTCTGCCCCATAAGTCAGAAAGGATTAAAGTTTTGCAAGAAATAAAATTTGCTGTAGAATCTCTATGGATTGAAATTCCATGTAAAAAGGGGAAGGCGATGGCAGTGGGGGTGTACTATCGTCCGCCTGGCCAGAATGAACAAATGGATGATGAAATGCTCAAAGAAATCAAGGAAGCTAGCAAAAGTTACAGTGCAGTAATAATAATGGGTGATTTCAATTACCCCGGCATCGACTGGGTCAGTGTCACAACAGGACATGCTAGGGAGATAAAGTTCCTAGATGAAATAAATGACTGCTTCTTGGAGCAGCTGGTTCATGAACCGACCAGAGGGGAAGCAATATTAGACCTAGTCCTTAGTGGAACACCAGATGTAGTGCAAGAGATAAGGGTGTTGGGGCCACTTGGCAATAGTGATCATAGCATGATCACCTTTGATTTAATTAGTGGAGGAGGGATAGTAAGGAAATCCACAGTACTACCCTTTAACTTTCGAAAGGGAGACTATGATAAAATGAGGAAAACAGTTAAGAAAAAACTAAAAGGAGCAGTTGCAAAGGTTAAAGACGTACATCAAGTTTGGGTGTTGTTGAAAAATACTATCTTGGAAGCCCAGACCAGCTGTATTCCACGCTTTAAGAAAAGTGGAAGGAAGTCCAAAAAACTGCCAGCATGGTTTAAAGGTGAGGTCAGAGAGGCTGTTGTTGCCAAAAAAGCATCTTTCAGGAAATGGAAAAAAGAGCCAAACGATGAAACCTGGAAACAGCACAAGCACTGGCAAGTCAAATGCAAGGCATTGATAAGGCAGGCAAAGAGAATTTGAGAAGAAGCTTGCTGCGGAAGCAAAAACGCGAAATAAAGACCTTTTCAAGTACATTCGTAGCAAAAAACCTGTGAGAGAGTCAGTTGGTCCATTAGATGATAAAGGGGTTAAAGGAGCACTAAGAGGCGACAAGGCGATAGCGGAGAGACTGAATGAATTCTTTGCTTCGGTCTTTACTGAGGAAGATGTAGGGATGTTACCCATGTCTGAAGTGGTATTTAAAGGTGTGGAAGAATTGAAGGAAATATCGATACATCGGGAAGATGTCTTACAACTATAAGATAAACTGAACAGTAGCAAATCACCTGGGCCGGATGGTATACATCCAAGGGTGTTGAAAGAACTGAAATTTGAGATTGCAGACCTGCTATCAGTAATCTGTGAACTATCATTAAAATCATCTCTAATACCTGAGGATTGGAGGATCGCCAATGTAACACCAATTTTTAAAAAGGGTTTGAGGGGTGATCCGGGAAACTACAGACCGGTGAGCCTGACATCAGTACCGGGAAAAATGGTAGAAACCATCATAAAGAATAAAATTACTCAGCATGTAGATAGTCACGACCTAATTGGAGACAGCCAACATGGCTTTAGACAAGGAAGATCTTGTCTTACTAATCTGTTATGTTTTTTTGAAGGAGTGAATAAACAGGTGGACAAAGGTGAGTCGGTTGATATTGTGTATCTGGACTTTCAGAAAGCCTTTGACAAGGTCCCTCATCAGAGACTTTTGGCAAAACTAAAGAGTCATGGGATAGGAGGCAGTGTACTATTGTGGATCAGGAACTGATTAAAAGATAGAACGCAGAGGGTAGGGCTAAATGGCCAATTTTCCCAATGGAGAAAGGTGAATAGTGGTGTACCCCAGGGATCTGTGCTGGGTCTGCTGCTTTTTGACATATTCATAAATGACCTGGAAAGTGGAATAACGAGTGAGGTTATCAAATTTGCAGATGACACAAAACTATTTAAAGTTGTTAAAACCCAGGAGGATTGTGGAAAATTGCAAGAGGATCTTGATAAATTGGAAGACTGGGCATCAAAATGGCAGATGAAATTTAATGTGGACAAGTGCAAGGTTATGCACCTAGGGAAGAACAACGAAACTATGGTTACACGATGCAAGGTTCCACATTAGGAACCACCACCCAGGAAAAAGATTTAGGCGTCATTGTGGATACCATGTTAAAACCCTCGGCCCAGTGTGCAGCGGCGGCCAAGAGAGCAAATAGAATGCTAGGTATGATAAGGAAAGGAATGGAAAATAAAACAAAAGATATTATAATGCCTCTATATCGTTCCATGGTGAGACCGCACCTTGAATATTGTGTGCAATTCTGGTCGCCGTATCTTAAAAAGGATATAGCGATTTTAGAAAAGGTTCAGAGAAGAGCCACCAAAATGGTAAAGGGGATGGAAGGCTACTCCTATGAAGAAAGGCTAAAAAGGTTGGGGCTCTTTAACCTGGAAAAGAGACGGCTGAGGGGAGATATGATAGAAGTCCATAAATTAATGAACGGAGTGGAACGGGTAAACGTAGATTGATTGTTTACCTTATCAGAATATAGAAAGACTAGGGGACATGCAATGAAGCTACAGGGTAAACTATTTAAGACTAATAAAAGAAAATATTTTTTTACTCAACGTGTAATCAAACTCTGGAATTTGTTACCGGAGGATGTAGTAAAGGCTGTTAGTGTAGCTGGGTTTAAAAAAGGTTTGGACAAGTTCCTGGAGGAAAGGTCCATAAACCATTATTAAGAAGGGACCCAGGATATCAATGCTTGAACCAATACAAGCATTGTGGAACCTGTGTCCCTTGGGGAAACTGCTAGGTACGTATGACCTAGATTGGCCACTGTTGGAAACAGAATACTAGGCTTGATGGACCTTGGTCTGACCCAGTATGGCATATCTTATGTTCTTATGTTCTTATGATGTGTGTGAGTACAGCTAGTAATAGCTCACATTGCAATGATGGCACATAGATCAAGGGAGTGCCACATCACAACAGGGAGACACATGTGCCTTTGCAGAGGGTGACATCCATGGCACCCCTCACCTATCATATGTGGAACTGGAGGTGGGGTTGTGAATTCAGGCCTGTGTTGATGTCTGTCATCTTGCATGGCTTGGCTGGGATCCTTGGAGTTGACATTGTTGCTCCTTACCTATGTCCATCAGGTGCTCTGTGACGCTCAGTGCACATTCTGATTGCAGACACATGGGTATGGACAATGCCCACAAATAGAACCATAGAAACATAGAAAAAATGACGAAAGAAAAAGACCACATGTCCTATCTAGTCTGTCCTTCCATACCAACAACTACAACAGTCCCCTTTTTTCCTTTAGAGATCCTCTGTGTTTGTCCCATGCTTTTTTGAATTCAGATACTGTCCTCATCTCTACCACCTCCACTGGGAGACTATTCCACGGATCCACCACTCTTTCCGTAAAGAAATATTTCCACATATCACTCCTGAATCTATCCCCTTTCACCTTCATCTCATGACCCCTCATAACAGAATTTGCTTTCAATCGAAAGATGCTCTCCCCCTGTGCATTTATGCCACGGAGGTATTTAAACGTCTCAATCATATCACCTCTATTCCGCCTTTCCTCTAAGGTGTGCATATTAAGATCCTTAAGTCTGTCCTCATATGCTTTATAATGAAGACCACTAACCATTTTAGTAGCCACCCTCTGTACTGACTCCATCCTGTTTATATCCTTTGAAAGGTGCAGTCTCCAGAATTGCACACAATACTCCAAATGAGATCGCACCAAAGGCTTATACAGAGGCCCTGTCACCTTCTTTTTTCTGCTACCCATTCCTCTCCCTATACACCCAAGCATCCTTCTAGCTTTTGTTGTCACCTTTTCTACCTGTTTAGCTACTTTAAGATCATCAGACACAACCACACCGATGACCCACTCTCCTTTGAGGACAAAAGTACTTCACCCCCTATACTATATTGCTCCCTTGGATTGCTGCAGCCCAAATGCATGACCTTGCATTTTTTAATATTCAATCCCAGCTGCCAAATTCTAGACCATCCTTCAAGCTTAGCTATATCCCTCCTCATCTTATCTACACCTTCCTGGGTGTCTACTCTATTGCAGATTTTGGTATCATCCGCAAAGAGGCAAACCTTACCTGACAGCCCTTCCGCTATATCACTAACAAAGCTGTTAAAAAGAATCGGACCAAGGACAGTTCCCTGGGGCAAACCGCTGGTAACTTCCTTCTCCTCAGAGTGAGTTTCATTTACCTGTACCCTTTGTCACCTCCCACGCAACCAATTTCTAACCCAGTAAATTTAGGGTCCGTCCCTAGGGTGCTCAGTTTGTTTATAAGTCGCCTGTGAGGAACAGTGTCAAAGGCTTTACTGAAATCAAAATACACCACATCTAGGGCTCTCCCTCGGTCCAACTCCCTGGTCACCCAGTAAAAGAAATCAATCAGATTTGTCTGAAAAGACCTGCCTCTGGTGAATCCATGCTGCCTCGGATCCTGTAATCTGCTGCTCTCCAGAAACCTCACTATTTTCTCTTTCAGCAGCATTTCAAATAATTTACTCACCACTGAAGTTAAACTAACCAGAATGTAATTTTCAACCACATCCTTATTTACGCTTTTGTGTAAAGGGACCACATGAGCCTCACTCCAGTCCTTTGCCACCACTCCCAACTCCAACGAGGCATTGAAAAGGTCAGTCAGTGGAGCTGCTAAAACGTTCCCAAGTTCCTTCAGTATTCTGGGGTGTATCCCATCCAGTTCCATCGCTTTGTCTACTTTACGTTTAGCTAGCTTCTCACGAACACAGTCTTCTGAAAATTCTTCAAGTTTCCCCTTGCTTCTGTTCCTGTTTGTGGGTGTTTTCTGAGGTCCCATTCCTGGTTCTTCATCTTTGAAGACAGAACAGAAATATTTGTTAAGCAATTCCGCTTTATCCCCATCAGCTTCTACATATTCCTCCCCTTCACCCTTGTGTCTGACAATACCACTTTTGCCCTTTCTCTTTTCACTAGCATATCTAAAAAATGTCTTAGCCCCCCATTTTAATGCATTGGCTATTTCCTCCTTTTTTTGAATCTTTGCTTTCCTGACTACTTTGCTAGCTTCTCTAAGTTTTTCCAAATATAGATGCCTGTCTTCCTCTCTCTGTGATCTCTTGTATTTCATGAAGGCCTCCCTCTTTTTCTTCACCTTTTCAGCTACTTCTTTTGAAAACCATAGCCTTCTCCTTTTACCTTTATTTACAATTTTAACAAAAAAGGTTGGTTGCCCTTAAAATATCCCTTTTCAGTTTTGCCCACTGTTTTTCTACATCCCCCAGCTGTTCCCATCCCGCTAACAACTCCCTGAGGTATTTGCCCATCTTGGCAAAGTTAGTTTTCCTAAAGTATAAAACCCTCTCTTTTGAATGGATTATATCAGCCCTAGTCCTAATACTGAACCACACCATCTGGTGATCACTGGATGCAAAATGATCTCCCACTATACAACTAGAAACACTTTCACCATTGGTAAGCACCAAGTCCAGTATGACCCCTTCACGTGTGGGGTGTGTTACCAATTGCCTGATGATACTGCAGCAGGGATGTGCCAATCGACATCTGGCATATTGAAATCCCCTATCAGAAGCACTTCCCCATTCCTAGTAATGCTGCGTATGTATTCAATTAACTCACCATCCACCTCTTCCTCTTGTGAAGGAGGTCTGTATATCACGCCAATGCAAATAGATTTCTCTTTCCCACTTTCTAGTTTAACCCACAGTGCCTCCTCTCTCCCTTTTAAGCTCTGTAATTTGTCAGACGGCTGCCTGGGTGAGAATCTTCACAGTCTTAGCAAGTGCATATATCAATATGATTTTCAAGGGATTGTGGGCAATGTAGTTCATTCACACCAGACACAGCTGCTGACAATAATTTAGTTGTGCTCAAGTGTTAAAGCCAATAAGATATTTATTTATGGGGTTATTTCTCCCAACACAGATATGCTTGGTAGCACATAAATCAGGTTACTTGCTTCCAGTGTTTAACTTGGAAAAACAAAATCAAAATCAGGAAAACATTCAAATTATCAGGCAATCAAAAGCAAAAGAAATAAGACCTGGTTGATAACAAACTGGTCTTTTTCTGTAGGCTTAGCTAATATCCTCTTAGCAAGTATCAAACAACAAACCAAAAGCTACAAAGAGAAAAAAACTGTTCTTTTCAGGTTAACTTCTTATATCTTCCCACATAGATTCAGAAGTGATTCTCTCCTAGCTCACAAGCAATTAGGTAAGGCTCAATTGCTAGCAGTTATCCAGCTGAAACTCCTTAGCTGGCTTGCTTTCTACTGTGTGGGTCAAAGCCTGCTTCAGGAGCTTTTCTGAGTAGATTACAAACTTGTTCTTTATTTCTTTGTGATGGTTGCTGTACTTTATAACAGAAAATCACCAAAGGAGTTTGGACAGAGAGCAGTCCATATAAACACATTCTTCATCCTCAATCATTCCCCCTTCTTCAACAGGCATGTGTTCAATATCATGGATTGGCATAGATGAATCTCTCAATGGAGCACTTTCAGGAGAATACTTGTTTCCCTGCTGTCTTTCAAGGTTATAGCTAGGGCATAGATCAGTGTTCATACCTGAGCTTCCATTGCTGTTAGAGTTCCTCTCTATATAGCCTGGCCAGTATGTAGTCCAGTTCTTATGTCCAGCCTTCCAATCCAGATCCCTGGACACTGGATCTCTCTTCACATACCTTCTGGCAAGGGTCTTAGGGTCCCTTCCACGTGCAGCCGTCTCCCTCACAGGTACCGTCTGGAGATCCCTAGCTCTGCAGCACCATTCCTCTGGCTTTCCCCAGTCCAATGGTGTATGCTGGCCCTTGGAATGCCTCCCAGTATACGTACTGCTCTGGACTCTTCTAGACCTCTCAAAGGCTTTTCTCCTCTTTCTTCCAAAGGGTTTCTTTCCCTCTCTGTCCGTCCGGTTTGGCTTCTGCTTCTGATGATCCTCCTAATGATGAAGATGATCAAGCTCAAGCTGATTCTCAGGATAAGGAGGATAATTCTCTGTAGAATAAACTCTATCTTTATTCTGCTCAGATGAGTACTCCTCCCTAACACAGCGCAGCTGTGCTGAATCAGGCCCTGCCCTTTGAGATGAGTGCTTAGGGATTACCTCATAGCCCTCCTGATTGAACACACGCTTCCCCACTTCAGCTCCTCTAATGGCTGTTGGAAACCTGGTGCATTCTGGGACTGGTAGTCTTTTATGGGAAAATTCTGTTTTCTTATTTCTACCAGAACTGACAGGTTGCTTGTTCAGAGTCACTTCACCTTCTCTATAGCTCCTTCCTGAGCTATGATAAGCTTCCTTATCACAAATTCCAAAGCTTTAATATTATTTTTTACATATAGTGCCACTCCTCTTCCCCTTCTTCCTACCCTGTCCTTTCTGAATAAAGTATAGCCTGGTATAGTTACATCCCAGTCATGATTTTCTGTGAAGCATGTTTCTGTAACTGCCACTAAATCCAAGCCAGCCACTCCCATTAATGTTTCGACATCTGGGATCTTATTTCCCATGCTACGGGCATTTATACATACCGCTTTCCATATGTTGCCCCTTTTACCCATTTCCATAAAGGTATTTAATGTTTCACTTACCTGGGGGCTTTCTTCACCCATCCCAAATGAATCTAGTTTAAAGCCCTCTTCAGTAGATTAGCCAGTCTGCTACTGAAAACATGTCGACCTTTCTTAGACAGATGGACACCATCTCTGCTCTGCAACCCTTGGAACAGCATCCCATGGTCCAGGAAAAAACACACACTGTTGATGACACCATCCCCGCAGCCATGCATTCATCTCCAGGATGCAAGCTTCTCTGCCTCTGTCTCTGCCTTTACCCTCAACAGGGAGGATTGAAGAAACCACCACTTGTGCACCTATCTGCTTCACCCTATGTCCCAGAGCCATGAAGTCACCTTTGATATGCTCAGAGGGCTACCTGGCAGTATCATTTGTGCCGACATGGATTAGCAACATTAGGTAATAGTCAGTGGGCTTGATGAGTCTCGGCAAACTCTCCATAACATCTCGGATTTTGGCACCTGGCAGACATCATACCTCTCTGTACATCAAGTCTGGTCATCAGATGGACGCCTCAGTACCCCTCAGAAAAGAGTCACCAACCACCACTACTCTTCGCTTCCTTGTGGTCACCGATTCTGAAACTTTGGGATACGTGAGCTCTGGTTTTTCCCTTTCCAGGGATGCTTTCATCTTCTCTCCTTCCAGGGTGCATAATGGTTCTTCAATTCAATGGCTGGAGAAATTGGATTGGTGATTCTGCAGGCCCTGGTGACTTGTGTCCAACCTTCATCATTCTGTAGGCACCCATCTCCTCTGCTGGAGAGCTTGGATGTAGCAAGAAGTATCTCAACAATGTACTTCTTACTGTCTTGAATGCTCCTCAGCCTCGCCATCTCCTCTCTGAGCTCCTCCTCTTGTTTCTTGAGAGCTTCAGCATATAGGCACCCTGCACATGGAACTGGTCCTTCAACTGACATTGTGAACTCTGTCTGGACAGAGGCTGAACTGTAGTGGGGGCAACAGCTTTAGCGATATGATTTTTCCCAGCCATTGTTCAGTTTGTGGAGCTTAGGTATCTGTTAAAACAAAAGAGAGATCTACCAAAATACCAGCCAGTTTCCCAGATGGCCTATCAGAGAAAAAACAGTCAAATCTCTTTAAGTATGTTCAAAATGTGCTGCTCCAAGTACCTGTGTGTAGTTAACTGGGGAGGTGATCAGCTTTCTGGACATGGCTGCATTTTTGGATCAGGATCATAGATGTCCAGACGGTGATCGGTTCTTTTGGACATTCCCGTGCTCATCATATTCTGTGGAGCTGTATGTCCCTGATTGTGCCTGTCTTCAGTGTCACCGCACCTCCACTGTCACTATTCCACAGTGGGGATATGTCCAACACCTAAGCTGCTGTGCTGAGTGTTAGTATTTTGATGACTACAGCTGATGGATGACAGTTAGAAGTGATCCTACTGCATGACACAATACTGCACATTGCTGGAGGTGTATACATTTCTGGATGCACACACTGTCATAGCTCTGGCACTTTGGGGCTTGCATCTGGTGCAACGTGGCACTAATTTCTGCGCTACCACTGGCTCCAAATGGACTCTCCTGATGCGTGCACAACACACAGCACAGACATTATATTCACTCACTGCATATTTATCTTGCTAGTGCAGAATGAAGGTTTTTAGTGTGTGCTCACACACTACACATGCATACAGATGGCAACCTGACCAGATGTTCTCAGGCATGTATGTTGGGATATGTGTGTGCACACAGGCCTTGCATCTCAACATACATGTCAGTTGAGGCACTTCTTAGTTATTTGTGCATTGGTCAGGTCAGTAAGCAATCATGACATTAGTACATATGGACTAATGTCCCTATAGCTGCCTGCCTCAACATATCCCTATCTAGTGAAGGGACCATCAGATTGAGGGCATGTAACAGTGCAAACAGCAGATATACATGCCCCAATTCACCATCACCAGTGGTACAGATGTGATCTGCGTTTCCCAGCCACAACGGGAGCATTGCCATACACACCCACATACTGTAGGTACATACACGGCCCCATTGTCAGAACATGGAAAATGTTGGGGTACCCTGGCTTGGCTCCATTGGCAAAAACAGCAGTTGTCAGCATTGCCTGACTAAACACTTGCTGTTCTTCATGTTTCTGTAGGTGTCTGTTTTATTCTTTCCTTACCCTCAAACATCTCTGCATTCTATTCTTTACCTCTGTATGTGGTATTTCCAAAAACTGGAGACACACCAGTTCATGACATATTTGTCGGATCCATTCATCTATATGGGATGCTTTAGAGAGCAGGGCAGTAAAATATCTATGTCCTCCTCTTATTCCACGTTTCCGCAGATATAACATGGATGTATGGCTGAAATGCCACAGACATATTTGGCCTTCCCTGAATTTGCTTGGTATGTCTCTGTGACTGGCCATGCCCCTGTTCCACCCCCTACAGCCCATATACTGAGATGCCCACACTAGTGCTGGGTATGTGTAGGTCTGCGTTTTTTGGGATATGGCGCTGGACATTTTCATGTGCTACATATCTAGATCGCATGTCTAGATGGCTTATTTGCTCTCTGGAATGCCCTCCATAGTGGCACTATTTGACCACTATCTGTAGAACTATGCAGTTTTATTTAGGACAGTCTGCATAAGGCTGCATAGCCCTATGGATAGCATTTGGGCAGCGCTGTTTCTGTAGAATTAAACGGAATGTCCATGCTCTGTCATTGTTCCATCCTGACGCGACCCAGGTCATGCTAGTCTGTGAGAATATTGCAGAAGCACTGTCTGCTGCTATAAAGATAAGTGTTATCTTATAAATCCACATAAAATACATACAAGTCTACATTATGAGAGAGTGGAAATCCAAAAAGAATGAAAAAAAGACATAAAAGAAAAACACCAAAAGTAACAAGTAGCGTGCAAAAAAGCAAAACAACCCTATTATACTAACCCGTCACTGTAGATTGAGACTCATTTTTATTAAGAAAAAACACCAAACTGATCTGGTTCCAGCTGGAAATTCATCAAACTAAGGGATCCTAAAAATTACAGGCCCAATATTATTCTGGCCGGGCTATGCGCCACTATGGCGCATAAGCCTGCCCACCGACCCTTAACCCTGGATATTCAATGCTGAGGTCATATATGGCCCTGGCATTGAATATCCGGGGATTGCCCGCACATGCTGGAAGCCGCATTAGGTAACCGGGCAGCAGCGATATTGCATGCTGCCTAGTTAGCTCCAGCGCCGAAAGACAGGCAAGGGCTTTCCTTGCCTATCTTTTCGGCATAGATCGCTAACTGGGCAGCATGTAATATCGTTGTTGTCTGGTTATCGCTTGTTGCTGCCTCTGCTCCCCACCGGAATGCGCCCAACGCTAACCAGATAGAATCGGGGCAGGTAAAGGAGTTAGAAGAGGGTATTCAACAGCACTAACTATGGAAGTGCCACTGAATAGGCATTTATATGGTTTACTGGGCTGTAAACTGTGTAAACGTCTTTTTAATATCAGGCCCTACATTCTTAAAGTTAGGTCTGACATTCATTTGCTTAAATTTAGGATGCTAATTTAGGTGCCTACTGCTGAAAATCAGTGCTAAGCTTCAGCCATTTTTCCCCTATCATAAATCTTCACCTGTTGCCATCCACTTTTTAGGATCCTAATTTAGGAGCCAAGTGAAGCTAGGAGCATAAATTTTGGAACTCAGCCTTTGAAAAATACTAAGGGGCCAATTTAGGAGCCAAACTCTCAAAGTTAGGAGCCTAAACCCCTTGAATATTGGCTTCCAAAATACCATGCTCTCAATATGATCAAAAAGCACTTCTAGACTTGCTACCAATCCCTTAAGCACTGAGACATGTCCTAGCATGTACCAAAAAATAAATATAAAAACAGAGACAGTTGATCTCTATAGACCAAAATGCCAAAAAAAACCTGTTATCAAGAGTGATCAATCAAAAATAAATAATTACAATCCACCATTGCAACTAGGGCTGCAGCAACCCCCAGCCATTCCTGAAGCTCCAGTACTATACAACAAAACAGTGCCCACGGATCATGGGCAGAAGTGACTGGGAATTGCTCTTGGGTTCAGGGTTTTTTTTTATGTGGTAGGAGCTGAGGCTGAACCTTTAAAATGAGATGAAAGCAAATAAATATAAGTTCCTTTATTTTCACTGAAAATGTCTGTTTCATTTTAAGCGAAAGCACATCCCTATAAAGCCATGGGGGAAGCTCAGTTTGTAACGTTCCACTACAGATAGGCTGTCTTCATAAATGCTCACATTATACAAACGCCAAAACAACAACTTTATATTCTTGTTAGACGGGCTTGGATATTCATTTAAAGAACTCATTATTCTTTACTGTGTTTAATGTTCATTGGCAGCAGATGTTTCTGTAAATTCAATCCACTTCTGACTATTTAGACAGTGGGGGTTCTATGGACATGAGCATTCCAAAATAGCCTCACCACCTGTTCTGTATTTAATCGCAGCCTGGGGTTTCTACATCACTAATTATCTTACTGAACTGATGTTCGGATCTATAGAGCATATTCACATTCATTGAACCAATCCTGCTCTCTCCATAGAAAGATAGGAAGCCCTGATCCATTGAAGCACAAACGAGAGTACCACGCTAACTTAATCCTCAAATCCTTAAACTGTCCCAGAGAGCTTTTTGAGATAGTCAGATCCTTCACCAGGGACCCACCCAAACAAAAATAACAATCTTCAACCACAGGAATTCAGCTCATAATTTACAGAACAAACTCTTGTGCCTGTCTGACAGCGCATCAACAACTCAGCAATCACAAGACACTACTGGAAGCTTGCACACGTGGACAACATTCACACCAATCTCTACACAGTGCCTAGATCAACTACTAGACATCTCCCCACTTGACCCATGTCCCATTTCATGTATCAAGATGGCCAGAACTGAACTCTCACACATCCTAACCAAAATAAACCTATTACTCACCCAAGGATACATACCTGCAAATCTGAAAGTCAGCTCAATCAGACCCATAATAAAAGGACATAATAAAAGGACAGTCGACACCAACTTAATATCATCCTACAAACCAATCTCCAGCATCGCCCTACTAGCAAAATTAATAGAGGAAGCCATACAACTCCAGCTTCAGGATTTTATCGACACACAAGCTCCACTTGACCCTCAACAACATGGGTTCAGACCCAATCACAGTATAGAAACACTGCTCCCTTCACTCCTAAACACCCTACTCAAGGGTGTCAAACACGCCAAACAAGGATTCATTCTTATATTCCTTGACATCTTGGCTGCCTTCAACTCCATAAACCATTGCAAGCTCTTGGAATGCCTAAATAGACCTAGGCATAAGCAGCACCCCACTAACATGGTCCCATTCTTACCTGACTCAATGCACACAATAAGTGAAGATTACTGCTACTACTACTACTACTGAATATTTGTACAGTGCTACAAGATGTACACAGTGCTGCACAGATACATGTAAAAGAAGGTCCCTGCTCATCATAGCATACAATCTTGTCAAGACAGACAACATGGAAGCTCTAGACATGAGATACATCTAGGGCAGGGGTGGGCAATTCCGGTCCTGGAGGGCCGCAGACCAGTCAGGTTTTCATGATGTCCCTAATGAATATTCATGGACCTATTTCCATACAATGGAAGGCAGTAGATGCAAATAGATCTCAAGAATATTCATTAGGGACATCATGAAAACCTGACTGGTCTGCGGCCCTCCAGGACTGGAATTGCCCACCCCTGATCTAGGGGGAATGGTAAGAAAACACAAAGGAGATCAGGTGAGTCATGATCCGAAAGCAGCAGTGAAGTGGTGCGTTTTCAGCTTGGATTTGAAAAGGGTCAGAGAAGGCGCCTTACGTACAGACTCAGGTAGTTTGTTCCAAGCATAAGGAGCGGCAAGGCGAAGGGAGCGAGGCATAGCGTTAGCAAGAGAAGGGCACAGATAGAAGCGATTTGGCAGAAGAGCGGAGTTTGAGGAGGAGTGTAGGGAGAGATAAGAGGAAAGGTTTTGAAGAGCTGCAGAGTAAATGCACTTAAGTTAGCAGGAGAAGTTTGAACTGTATGCGGATACGAATAGGGAGACAATGAAGTGACTTGAGAAGAGGGATAATATGAGCATGATAATGAAGATACTGAAGGTGATAGGCCATCAAGACCATTCAAACTACTACGAGGAATACCCCAAGGATCGTCTCTCTCATCATTACTCTTCAATCTGCACATCCAACCAATCTGTAAAATTTTCCAAACACACAACATTCTGTACCACATATATGCAGATGTCCTGATGTTCTATGCCCCTATCTCCATAACCAACCCAGACTATACTCCCGTACAGTCCTGTTTCAACAACACATCCGAATGGCTAAAAAACAACCACCTCTCGATAAACTATAAAAAGACTAAAGCTGTGTTCATCTCCAGAGATCCCTCCTTTACTCCCCCAGAAACAATTATAATAAACAACAGTTAAATACCTTGGAGTCACCTTGGACCAACAGCTGAACATGCAGGCTCACATAAAGAACTTCACATCTTCTGCATACTACAAGATGAAGACTCTACATAATCTTCACCCTCTCCTGGACCCTCATCTCTTCCACTCAGTATGTGTCGCCCACTCACCCTCCCAGAGGCCTTAGTGTGAGTAAGGTGAGCGGGGAAGTGTTCTTCTTGAGGCTGTGAACCACTATTTTGAGGCTTGGTAAAGCCTTCTGGGTATTGTAGTTCAGTAGCTTATGAAGTAAATAGTTGTGCACGAGATAGTAAGGTAAAAATAGGATTTATTCCCTTCCCAGGGTTGGATTTTAACCTTGAAAATACAGCAACATAAAGTCCATACTTCTGGTACAATGAAACAAAAGGATAACCAAACTTAGGCAGTGCTTGTCTTCAGCTTCTTAAGGTAACACAAAAAGGCACAGAAAACAGTTTAACTTCCAAACACTCTTTGGACTGTTTTCCTTCTTATAATAATGTAGCAATACTAGCATAGAGAGTGTATGCTGTCTGACAGCGTGTACGTACAGTCCATCAACATCTCCGTGTCTGGAGTTTGGTAAAAATCACACTGCATACCATCAACGTCCTCCTCAGCTTCCCGTGGGGTGAACTCTTTTCCCTGCTTAATCACTTCCTCTGCAAAGGGTAAAGGGTTCCCTTCCCCCAACAGCCTAGAGGAGCCTGGGTGTTTACCATAATTACTGTTGGCTCTTTCACACAGCTCCTGGTATGTACAAGGAACTGGGTTAGATTCCTCTGCTCTGCTATTAGGTGGTATTTTCCTACCTTCCAGCAAACTCCTTTCCAGGAACCTCCCTTGGCTGCAACACGGCTCAAGGTAAAACTTTTCCTTTCTGCTTTGCCTGGGTTTTCTTACAGGCAGAAGCTCAGCTTCAGGGGAATAAACTTTTCCTTCAGAGTACTTAGCATTATAAGGCTGAGACTGCCTTACCCGGGTTTTAAAACAATGTTCCTTGCTTTCTGGGGAATAGAGTTCCTCAGTGCACTG
Source organism: Ichthyophis bannanicus (assembly GCA_033557465.1). Taxonomy (NCBI): domain Eukaryota; kingdom Metazoa; phylum Chordata; class Amphibia; order Gymnophiona; family Ichthyophiidae; genus Ichthyophis; species Ichthyophis bannanicus. Next base: position 228,355,120 of record CM066043.1, on the reverse strand, counting down.
ACCAGCTGTGCACTGCTTCCTACAGCGTGGAACTGTCTGTCTCTTTGGGTCAGCGTGCCTCCCACGGCTCCCTTCTTCAGAGGAGCTTTCCTGGGTGAGATTGGGACTCCCTTCCCTTCTCTTGTCCTTCCACTCTGTTCCCAAGACAGTTCTCCTTTGGCTGGGTCCTTGGTTAATTCTTCTCCTCCCTCTCTCCTCACTACTCCCTGCTAGGGGATTTTTAAATGTGTTGCCTTTCCCGTTTGCTTGGGCTCCGCCCCTCATCAGCTGCCTCCTCTCTCCTAATGAGTCATGGGTTAGCTCCTGGCTTGGGCGTTCCCTAGTACTGTGCGACATAGTTTGTTTGGGGTTTCTATGCCAACCTTCCTCCATGTTTTCCTTTGACCTGTCAAAAGTGGATTCATTCTGAAGTACATTCTCTGTCTCCATAGGCTCTGATCCTTGTGCCTCATGACATATGTCAAATGATTATTACACCATAACTGGACTACTGAAATTCCATCTCTAAGGCCTCACAAAACATACCCTCCACCCCCTCCAACTGGCTCAAAACACCTCAGCCAGGCTGATAACGGCAACACCAAGACATGAACACATCACACCAGTGCTCAAGCAACTTTACTGACTCCCTATTCAGACTCACATCAAATACAAAGCAATTATGGACACCTACAAATCCACTCACAACCAAGCTCCAGACTGCCTCCACAACCTCATCCAGAAGCCCCCAAACACTAGACCAAGAAGACAACAAAAATTTGCTCAGCATCCCACCACACAAGACCACTAGTACCCAAGCAACCTGTCAGAGATCCAACTCCATATATGGTCCCACATTCTGTAACTCCCTCCCAAATACCCTAAGAGACACCAGAGACTGCGGAGACTTCCGAAAAAAGCTAAAGACCTTCTTATTCCAAGAATACTTCAGCTCTGATACATAACCCACAATGCCTCTCCCCCACCCTGGGCCCTCACGACCAACCCACCTATGCAATGTATCCTCCACCATATTCCCTCACTTACTGTAACATCTCTCTTTGTATATAGCTCAAACCCTGCTCCTATTAATCCTGACAACTGGTTATTGTTTACTGTTCAACATATACCCAAGTTGCTGCCTACTGTACTTAGTTTACTGTTCAATGTATACCCAAGTTTATGTTCTATGTAAACCACCTTGATAATCTGAAAAGCGATATAAAAGAAATGATAAATAAATAAAATAAATAAATATACAACTGATTGTTGGAGAGACTCTAACCCTTAACAACAATTTTTAACTTTTGAGAAAAATCAAACTTCAGGCCTTCCACAAAGAATTAAAAACACACCTATTCATTGAATACTACGACTCCCAACCCCTCGAAAACAATCCATCCGCTACTACCACACACAACACATATTGCCCCCCATAACATCCCACTTAATACAAGCCACACTCAACACTTACAACACCCAAACATATGAGCCTAATAAGAATGTACATAGTTGATGTAAATAGTTAACCCTTGATGGTTTAATGGCTTAATGTCATCAATATTTCTACAGCCTAATTACAAGTTTCATGTAAACGTTTGATTGCTTAAAATGTGTTCCTTGTAAAAGTTATGTTTCAGTGTAAACCACCCCTGATCTTTGGAAGGGGCAGTATAGAAAAATGTTTCAAATAAAATAAATAAAAATAAATACAATAACCAGCAAAATCTTCCAATTAATAACAACAAAAAACAGGTAAGTAATGGTACATTTAACCCACTTGGTCAGGAAAGTTATCATCAAAAAAGAATTAATGAATGAGTAGTGACCCAAAGAAAATAACAAAAGCACCACCTTATCATAAGACAAAAGATCACAAAGAGGAGAAATACAGTACTCCAAAAGAACAACCTGAGACCTCCACTCTCCCAACTGCTCACATAAGCGTCTTGCTAAATACAGGAAGAAGTATCACCATGTAAAACCCTTGCCTTCACTCACATACAGTTGTGGTCAACATTATTGGCACCCTTGCAGTTCGATCCCTTAATGTCCAATATATCCTAAAAAAGTGGCCAGTGAAATGGTTTTTGGACTATATATGCACACTAGGTTGGTGCAAAAAAACAAACTCAAATTTCAGTTCTCCACAAGGCTGGTTTTGTTCTTTATCATATTTATAACAAACACAAAATTTTAATGAAAATAAACATTAAGAGGAACCCCATTTGGCAGTTTTTCATCTGAACTAAACATCAAACAACTAGCTAGTCTGGTAATAGTGGCAGATGAAGGTTCTGCACCATCTTTTTCTTTCTTTCTGCTGAGACTCATCAAAAAGGGCTAAGCCTGCCAAATGTTCAGACTAAAAAGCAGATGTGCCTTGAAAATGCAACAGCCTGGTTTGGGTAAGTCTTAAGAACTGATAAAAATTTGGATGTCATTGAGAGGAGATTCGGATTGCAAATGGTGCTTCATTCCACTGTCTGATGTAAACAAGACTGACAGAGTCAACTCTGAGATATATTCATGGACTCGTGCAGTCATCCTGAAATGAGCCTTTAAAAGGAATATTTTCAGTACATAAATGACTTTTCCCATCCACAGAATGTTCAGAAAGGGGCAACCTCTAAAGTTTTTGCAATTAGGCTGAAATATCATAGGTAAGCAAGCCTATGTGGAGAAATGATTCTACAAACATGAACTTTTTGCATTGGTTTGTGGACCACCCTAATGCACATATATTTGACACATAAAAGAATCAAGACCAGTTAAAAAAGGAAATAGTATAAAACTGGGTCATTGCCAGGACATGATTATTCTAACACAATATAAAACTCTCCCCTTTTCCACACCCCTAGAAATGTATATCACAAAGATTTTTTGTCGGATTATTTGCCATAAGAGGACAGCCTCTCCTGTAGCAAATCTTCCTTTTATTTGTTTTAATGAGCTAGGACATGATTGACACCCTTATAAACAATTCAAATCATTTGGAACAGAAGAACCACATTCCCATTGCAGTAAAATTACTCATATGACTTGAATGATGGTTCTAATGTTGAAAATGGAACAGGGAGTGAATGTGGCCATTTTAACCAATGTTAAAGACAAGAGAACTGCATGAGACTGTCAGAAAATCCATTATCACCAAACATCAAGGCCATCTCCAAAGACCTTAGAATTCCTGTCTTCAGTTTGCAATGTTATTAAGAAGCTTTTTGCTCATGGAACTTTCAAGAACCATCCAGGATGTGGTGTAAAGAGGAAAATTAATCGAAGAAGTCTTTGAAGATTAGTGTGAACTGTTGGAAAAATACCACGTACAACATCTAAAGAGCTTAAGGCTGACCTGGAGCAATCTGAAGTGGTGATTTCAAACCACACCATACACTGAATACTAAACAAAGAAGGACTTCATGGGCGAAGTCCAAGGAGGACCCCACTGCTCAAAGACAGAAATTCCTGATCTTTGCCCAAACCCACCTTGAGAAACCGCAGTCCTTTTGGGAAAATGTTCTGTGGACAGATGAAACCAAACTTGAGCTCTTTGGCAATGCAGACCAGTGATACATTTACAGGCAAAGAAATGAAGTTTATAAGGAAAAAGAACACCCTGCCTACAGTCAAAGATGGTAGAGGTTCCATAATGTTATGGGGCTGTTTTGCTGCCTCAGGAACTGGAGGCCTGAAATGCATTAAAGGAATTATGATGTCAGAGGACTACCAAGGTATTTTGGAGCAAAATGTGTTACCTTGTGTCAGAAAGCCAGGTGTGTGTCAAAGGTCAGGGGTCCTCCAGCAGGACAATCATCCCAAACATACATCCAAAAGTTTAAAAAAATGGTTAAAAAGAAACAAATGGACTGTTTTAAACTAGCTAGCAATGAGTCCTGATCTTAGTCCCATCGAGAACATTTGGAAAGAGCTGAAATCTGCCATTGGTAAAAGTAATCCTGGAAACATTCATGAGCTGGAACGAATTGCAGTTGAAGAGTGGGAGAAACTATCAGCAGACAGATGTACGAAACTTACAGATGGCTACAAGAAAGGTTTGGAGGCCGTCATTAAAATTAGGGTTAATTTAAGAACCCTAATTTTAAAGATTGTGAGTGAGAACATCTTAAAAAAATTGAGGGCTTCTATAGAAAGAAAAAGAAGAAGATATATGGGTGGGAAAAAAGGTGTCTGCAGAAAAAGAAAAGAGCCTCAGAAGAGAACAAAAGAAGAGAAGCTGGTGCAGAAAGAAAAAGAGGGGGGGGGGGTGGTCTGCAAAGCAGCACCAGAAGAAAGGCTCATGGTGCACAGGGAGAATGAGGCAATCCAGAAAAGAGAACAAGAGTAAGAACTGATGCAGTGAGAGAAAGAAGGGACCCAGAAAGGAACATCAGGAAAAAAGATGAATGATAAGAGAGAAAGAGGAGGCTCAAAACAGCCAATTAAAGGAAGGCTGAGGTCAACATGGAGATAAATCTGAAAAGCAGAAGAACAGTGTAAATGAAAGACAGGCCAAGAAGTCAACAGAAGAGGAAGAAGAAAGGGAGTAGAAAGACCCAGAGGTGGAGGAAATAACTGCTGAGCTCTTAGTCTATGTGGAAAGAGATGGATATGCTGGCTTCCAGGAGAGGGAAGGATTTCCAAAGATGAATTTAACATCTAAAGTAAAGAGTATGATAAGTAAGCTGAACAAGGCGATGATCTGTATAAAGGAACCAGCTAATGATATCATTGAAATAAATCAAATACAATATTATGCAGCCAAAATTATCATAGAAATAAGTCCACTGATGAAAATTCAGGACCGGAAGAAAAGAGAATGATAAGAATTCTGCCTTGGAAAAAACATACTGAAGGAAAAATAAAATCAGAACTTAATCCTTTTAGATATGCAGGTATCAAAAAGGATAAATTCAAAGATAATGAAATATACTGAAAATATGCTGCATTAACAGAAGAAGATCTTAGATTTATATCCTCCAATAATAAATTTGATGTACTGTAGCAGCAGAAGCACAGAATCTGCAGACAGATGAAGAAATAGAAAGGAGAGATATCAAAATAACGATTTAGAGAGAATCGAAAACAGTTCTATAGGGAACTGGGGAAAAGCATCAGTACATGAAAACTCCACCAATTAAAGCCAAAAAAGAAACACATTCTAGAGTAACTTGAGGGCCCTGTAGAACGCAATCAAGAAGCAGAATGACTAATCTTCATACAGGAGAATTTTGAAAAGGTAAACATCACACCTATGGTATGGCCTGATATAACAGAAGAGTTAAGCAGGTTAAAAAGAGTCCTGGTCCAGATGGAGTGACCAACATCTGGCTCAAACTACTAACATCATTCCACCAAGACCTAGCAAACTCTAAAAATCAATTGGACGAGCAGCCAGACTTAACACCTCAATGAAGTGAAAGTGGTAAGTGAATCTGCATTATTAACAATGTACATTGCACAGGCTGCTGAAGCTCAAAGACCCTCCCCCCCCCCCCCGCCCACTTCCTGACTCTTGGTCCATAAACTCCCCAGCCCCCCAAATACCCAACATGTGCAATGGAGCCCTCACTTCTGAAATCATTTTCCAGAAACTTCAAAAAAGCCTTCCCATTCCCCGGCACCTTCTGGCTCATACTGGAAATTCTCTGGTGTCTAATGAGGGAACGGAAGTGGTCCAGGATGCTCCTGTCCCATCATCAGCCTGGAATCAAAATGGTACCTCTGACCCTTAGCAGTAGTTTGTGGTACTACGGCTAGGGGTCAAGTTGCTAAATAAGGAACAAAGCAACTCAAATGGTGCAGAGTCTGCACCAGAAGACATTAGAAAAGACTTGACCTAAGTATATATATTGTGATAAGGAAGCTTATCAGGACCCAAGAGCCAGGGATAAAGAGAAGGAATTTACCCTTATAAAAGGACCTATTTTTACCAGGTCAGAGACACAAAACTCCCTTTTCACCTAGAAAGCAGGTAATTCCTAACTACAATAGGTTGCAGAATGCCCCTAGTGGAGAAAAGGAGAGGGAATACAGGCCCAGGGTAAGGAACCCTTATGTCACTGAATTCCCCAATTACTCAGCTGCCACGAGGCAGTTTGATCTCCAACACCTGAGAGGAGAGGGGGTGGAGCAGGCACCTGAGAGGTTTAAGACTAGGTCAGTTTATTCAGAAGAGAGAGGCAGGAGAGGAAGAAGAAGAGGAAAGGAGAGAGAATGTGAGAGCAGGAGTGCCTACTGGAAGAGGAATGGATCTGGAACAGTGAGAACAGCAGGAACCAGGAACACAAGTTGGAGAACAGGACGTGGAAGCACCGATGAATGGTGGCCAGAGCATGAGAGAGGAGAAGCTGCTACAAGCTTTGACCCAGGTATGAGCATTAGAAGCTTGCCTAATTCTGAGCACTACAGAATTGCCAGAGACAGCCTTAGCCCTAACGGAAGGCAGTCAGCTAAGCCCTCTGAGCCAGAATCAGAGGAAGTGCCAATGCAACTGGGTGAACCAGACTTAGCTTTAGAAGAAGAAGTCTCATACATGGATTGCTCTTTATGCCAGTCTTCCAATACAGAGGGGTTGAAAGGGAGTCAACCATAAGGAAAACCTCCAGTGTCCGGTAGCCCTAAGAGCCGGTGGTTAACTTGTGAAGGTCCTGAGTTAAAAGGCAAAATACCTTTTTTTTACTATGCAAGCTGAAGCTGCCTGATTAAGTTGGTGAAACAGCTGTGAGCCAGAGCAGTGCTCAGCCTGAAGCTGTATTAACGGTGAAAGTAAGGAAAGCTTTTGTTTGGCTGTTTATAAGAAAACTTTGCATAGAGAATTGCTTGCCTGTGAAGAGTTTAACTGCCTTGTTGAAAGTTTTTCTATGTTTAAGAAGACAGGAAGTGTTCTGGACTGAGAGAAAAAGAAACCTGCTTTAGGAAAAGCTGTTTTCTGTTTGTTTGATCAGCACTGCAAGCCATGCCTGATAGCAGGGGCTGTTAAAGTATTTATGTTTATACTGGAGAACATTGCAAGCTGTTTTGTTTGGAATTCATGTATATCCTGATGTTCATTTACAAGAATCCTGGAGAAATAATCCAAAGGTGGAATTTGTGAACCTTAGAATGTTTTTTTTCAGTTAATAAACTGTCATTACCTTATCACTCAAGGCAACTACAAAAGGTGTTTTTTTTTACCTGAGCTTGCATACTTTCTGACTGAACTACCTTTCCCATAAGGCATTACAAGGCAATCAGTCAGTTAAAGACCAAAAGGTGAATCTCTCTAATAACAACCACGCCCCTCCATACTGCATGTAAGGGGCTATGGGCGTGACAATATATTTTTATTTATTTAAAAATGTTTATTCCACACAATCCCAAGATCTTGGGGGACTGTAAATCAATTGTACATGATAATAATAAAAACATCACAAACTAAAATATAGACAATAAAACAATACATTCCAAAACCATGGATGTAAATATAAACTGGCTGCTATTAAAACATATCTGTTGCCTCTAAACACAAAACTGCAAAATAAGCCTAGTCAATTACGCACTAAAAATGTTCTACGTACTAAAAAAAAAGCTTGTTGCAATAAATCAGCCAATAAATCACCAATAAATCATTGGTTACGGAAAGGCAGAGATGGGTGATATGAGCAATTGGAAAGGTGAAGCATTCCACCGCAGAGGGCCAGCGATGAATACACGATCACTGTGTTAACCATATGGAAATGCTTGACTTTTAAATACTTGAAAGGTATTATTCCACAAACAAACCCTGTTTAAGGGAAAAGAAGCTGGAGAATTGGGAGGCATTATATAAAGCTACAAGAAGCTCAGGACAGAGTGTTAAGCTCCCTTCTCCAGATTCAGAAGCAATGTCAGAAAATATTTTTTCATGAAAAGGATGGTGGATACCTGGAATGGCCTTCTGAAGGCTTGGTGGAGACAAAATGATGATCGAATTCAAAACGTCATGGCATTAGCATACCGAATCCCTTAAAGGCAAAGGGATGGAAACAGGAGTGAAATGATGTTTGCACTTTTGAAAAGGAAAAAGCAACAGGAAGTGGCAGTTGCAACCCTAAATCAAGGCATGCACCTGCACAGACCAGCAGCTACAACTCAAAAAAATAGGCATGGACAGGGCCAGCGCTACCATTAGTTGAACCAGGCAGTTGCCTAGAGTGCCAGCCCTTCCCAGGGGGTGCCCATTGTCACTGCTGCCTGCGGTGGCAATGCTTTTTAAACAACACTGACGTGCCGGAGTTACCTTCAGGTTTGGCGCTGAGGTGCTGTTTGTACTTCAGACCTCATGCAAACAGGAAGTGGAATCGAAGGGAACGGAAGTACAGCAGCAGCGCAGAACTAGAGCTGAAGGTAACTCTGGCATTTCGGTGCCATTTTAAAAGCATTACCACCACTGCACGTCCCAGTGAGGAATGTCATCAGGGGCAATCAGAGCGAGGGGTGAAGCAGAGAGGATGCAAGGGATGAGGTTTGCTTAGGGTGCCTCATACCCTTGCACCAAACCTAGGTATGGAAAAGGGGTAACCTGCTGGAAGCAGCTGTTATGACTTTAACCACCTACTGGGCAGACTTTGTTTTGATGTGCCATCAACGTCTGGGTTACTATGTCACTTCCACCTTCTGGAAGGATTGTGCCTGGAACAAATTACTGCCTCACTTGCATTTGTCCAACCAAAACATGAAAGCCAAACACAGTTAGCAATATCTAAGATCAGAAGAAGCCAGGGATTGTATCGTGAATCAGTCCAAGAATGCCCAGCAGACAGTCATGGTCAGAAACCAGGTCACAGATGTCAAGGAGTCACTCTACAAAGAGGGTCAAATAAGGACAAGCAAACAGCTGCATTAAGATTCAGGCAGGCGGAGGGATAAAGATCCGATGGCCAACAAATAGACACCACAAAATTTTCCAGTTCTGTTTCTCGGGACAATACTTTAAACATCAATCTGGTTCTAAGACTGAGTACATGCAAATATCTGATGCTCATTCATTGTAAATATCCTGAAAACCTGGCTTTTGTGTGGTCCTCAGGGACAGACAACAATAACCACTGAATTAATTAGTCAAGTGCACACATTTATTAATATTGAACTGGAAACCAAGAAGCATTTTAATCAGCCCCAGCGTGACCTTTTTCTGGGTCCCTTTTCTCCTGCCAGACAGAATCAGCTGAACATGTTAATTTCTTGCATCTTAAGTTAAGACCTAGCAGGTGCTGATTTAACCACTGTGCCTTCCTCTGAGATTAAGGTTCACCACTGTCAAACAAACTATTCCAGTTACAAAAATCTGCAGTTCCCTGCTGAAATGCTCTTTAAAGAAGCATTCATGGGTTTCCCTGGACTTCACAGCCTCAGCTCTTTCACGGTTTGTTTAAATCCCAGTAGATGTGGAGATGAAGCAGTCCTTGGTGTAGAAAGGTAAAAATTAATTTAGCAGTGAAAATAAAACTATTAATGCACAGTTCTTAACTGTACTCTGTTGAAGTCCCTAGAAGAAACAATCATTCACTTTCTTCTACATTGTGAAAGAAATAAAACCCAAATTATCACATTCTAAAGAACTCTGTAAGCAACATTGAGAACCCACCAAAGGTCAACTGAATCCAACACCTTCTTGCATAGATAAAGTGGCATTTTAGGATGTCCAGGTGAAATCTGGAGCATCAAGGGCAAAATGTAAAAAAAAAACACCCACAAAAAAGCCCCACCAGAAACATTTAACTTTTGGCCCGATTTTAGAAACATAGATGTCGCTAAATTGGACAGCTGCACATACATCTTTCTGGATGTCCCAGTCAGCACGGGGGGGGGGGGGGGGTCGCTTGATCCTGTTTGCCCACCAGTGGCCACCCATTACAAGGGGCTCACAAAACCCTTACACGAACAGGACTGCAATGGCAAAATTACGGCCCAAGAATTGGCTGATCATTATGCTATCAAACTAAATCCCCCACGACAACCCCTGGACATTACCACATATCAGCCAAACTGCGAGGAAACAAGCAATAAACCGAAAGAAAGTTGGTCTACATTCCAGACAATTGATGAGAATCTCATCATCCATACCATTTCAAACCTAAATACAACAACTTCTCTCCTAGATCCTTGTCCAGCAGAGTGGATCAAATCTACGAAACAAGAAATTGCACATATTATAACGCACATAGTAAATCAATCCCTGCAGCAAGGTATCATGCCTGCTCATCTGAAAAGATCATTAATCAGACCTATACTAAAAAACAAAGTACTCAACAAAGAAGATCCAACCTCATACCGTCCGATATCAAGTATATCCTTTCTTGCAAAGATTATAGAGAAAGTGACCCAACAGCAACTGCAGGACCACCTAGATGAAAACAAAATCCTCGATGCCCATCAATACAGTTTCAGACCGCACCATGGAGTAGAAACTCTTCTAATAGCACTCCTAGACAACCTCATCAAGGGCCTGGAAAACAAAAACAAGATGTTCATACTCATATTCATAGATATCTCAGCAGCGATTGACACAGTACATCATCAAACACTCCTGCGCAGACTTGCGTCCATAGGTATATCAGGAACACCATTAAAGTGGTTCGAGTCCTACCTAACAAATCGAATGCAGCAGGTACGCTACAATAACGAACAAGCAGAGCCTTTCCCTCAAACACAAGGCATACCTCAAGGCTCAGCCATCTCCTCCCTCCTATTCAACGTTTACATACAGCCAGTATGCATGATCTTCAAAAGTTCAATATCAGCTACCACTTGTATGCGGATGATATATTATGATTTACACTCAACTTGATGTAAACAATCCCAATTACAACCAATTAGAAGAATGCCTACTCGAAATGCAAAACTGGCTCCATCACAACAATATGTCGATAAACCACAAAAAAACTGAAGTAATGTTCATTTCAGGGAAACAAGACTTTGATCCTCCTGCAACCATCACCCTGAACCACAACTCCTATCACTCTAAAAATGTGATCAAATATCTAGGCGTACTGATTGATGATAAATTAAAAATGGACAAACACCTCCGGACAACCAACAGAGCTATATTTCACAAGCTGAGGGTGCTACAACCGATACGTAGCATCATAGACCACTCTGACTTTAGAACAGTAGCTCAGGCCCTCATCATTCCTCACCTTGACTACTGTAATGCCATCCTTCAGTGTCTACCGAAGAAAACATTAAACATCCTACAAATGGCACAAAATGTTTCAGCCAGGATTATCATGAACAAGAAGCTAGTAGATCACATTACACCAGTCCTGATTGAACTACACTGGCTACCCATCTCGGCACGAATAATTTTCAAAGTTCTAATAACAGCATTCAAAATCATCCACAAAGTATCCCCCTCATTCCTTTCTAACCTCATCACCACACAGCCGCTCAACAGAAGCAGACGGACCAATAACCTGAACACCCTCTGCGTACCAAGCAGGATAAGAGCAGTCAACGTACGGACGAGCAACCGGGCCTTCACTTACGCGGCTCCCATGCTCTGGAACCACTTGCCTCATGAGATACGCCAGATCAATGACCTAAAGGACTTCAGGAAAAAGCTTAAGACCCTCCTTTTCCAATCCCATTACGGCATCACCTAGACAAATCTACCTCTTCTTATCCCACCTTGCTGACCTACCCCTAAGTTAATGTATATATGTAGATATTCTAACCCCCCAACTCCTCTTAGATTAAATGCTCCCCCTCTGATCAAATTTTAACTGTACATTATGTGTCCTCCCCCATGTAAACAGATTGTATGCTTAAATTGTGCTGTTCTCCTCTCTGTAATCAGTCTGTATGCTTAAATTGTGCTGGTCTCCTCTCTGTAGTCAGTCTGTATGCTTAAATTGCACTGTGCATCCTTCCTCTCAAGTACCGCTGCTGATCGCTGGAAGTAGCAGTATACAAATTTATAATAAATAAATAAATAAATATGCTTGGGTACTGAGCATAGTCCAAAAGGGCTATCTGCTCCATTTCAATCAGGTACCCCCTACCTACTTCCCAAGGGAGCCTCCAAGGCCTCCTCTGCATCAGGAACTCCTTCTCCAGGAACTGCTAGGTCTGCTTCAAGACAGGGCGGTAGAGCCTGTACCTCCACATTTGTGGGGACAGGGCTTCTACTCCCGGTACTTTCTTTTGCCAAAGCGGACTGGAGGTTTCCAGCCCATTCTGGACCTGAGAAATCTCAACAAGTTCTTGGAAAAAGAGAAGTTCAAGATGCTAACTCTTGGAACACTGCTGCCCTACCTCCAGCAGGGAGATTGGCTATGCTCCTTAGATCTAAAGGATGCGTACACTCACATCCTCATTCATCCAGACCACAGAACGTACCTCAGGTTCGTGGTGGCAGGAAGCCATTTTCAGTACAGGGTACTGCCCTTTGGCCTAACCTCCGCCCCACGAGTGTTCACAAAGTGCTTAGCTGTGGTAGCGGCCCACTTGAGAAACCAGGGTATATTTGTCTTCCCCTACCTGGACGACTGGCTCATCAGGGGTCAGACTCTCCAGGAGGCCAGGCAAGCCACCCTCCGTACTGTCTCTCTCCTTCAGCAACTAGGTTTTGTCATAAACTTCGCAAAGTCCACTTTGCTCGCCTCCCAGAACCTGGAGTTCATAGGGGCAAGGTTGGACTCCCTGCAAGCGAAAGCTTACTTGCCAGAGGACAGGGCGAAAAGGCTGATGAGCTTGGCCAGCCGGTTCATAAGCAGCCCACTGGATTCCGCCAGGCTTTGCCTACGGCTCCTAGGCCATATGGCAGACTGTGCATGTGACCCCCAATGCTCGCCTGCATATGTGGCCTGCACAGTGGTGTCTCAGAACTCAGTGGAGGCAGGCCACAGGCAACCTCAGAGACAAAGTAAGGGTGTCCAAACCCTTCCTGAACTCACTGCAGTGGTGGCTACGCTCCCCCAACCTGCTACAGAGGATTCCTTTTCAGGTACCTTCTCACTGTCACCCCCTATATCCCAGCGAAGCCGAGGCGTAGGCAGTAGGCTAGGTTAATAGGGGTGCATGAATCTTTCACTAAGGAATAATTGTAGTTGTGAGTCCAAAGTGGTTAAAGTTCAAATAAGGGTTTTATTTCCCCTCCCGGGGTTTTAGGATTTTCAAATAGTACAGCAACTCAAAGAAAACTCAGGATACAAACTGACAAAGTAAAGTATAGCAACTTGCTTCCAAACACATTCACTTTTCACTGCAGCTGATCGCTTCCTCTTAGCTTCAAACAGTGTTATGAAATCAATTGCTCAGAACTTTATAATAAAGAGATTGGCTCTTCTTCCAACATTAGAGAACAATCCATCTGTTCATACTGTGGAGACAAAGTATTATCCTCTGTGCACATGGGTTCTATGTCATTGTCTTTTGCACAGCCCGATTGTATGCTTCTCAACCCTGTTTCTTCTCCAGAGTTTATTAAGCCCTCTTCATAAGAGCATGGCCAGAAATTATCATCAACGTTATAACAGGAGGGTAGAAAGACAGGCTTCCTAGTATGCTTTGTTCTCGGGCTATCTTTAAACCCTCTGTTTCCCTTAATGGCTGCTAGCTCAAACTGCTGGTTTTCATGGCAAACAGACTTCCCTTTAGTTAATCGGTGTCTGGACTTTTCATGCATACAATCCTCTATATCCCTCATACACACATCTTCCACAATAGTATTTCTTTCAAAGTAAGGCAACTGTGTCTTAACACCTTGTTTCTCATTTACATAAGGCTTCCTGCTTATGTCACGTTCCACACTCTCAAAGAGCTGGGGAAATTCTCCCTGCGCCAGAGGTTTTGTTAACTTCTTACTGACCTCTGGTTTTGCAGCTTTCCTCACTCCACTCCTGGGGTTACTGTGAACTTCTCCTGGGGGAATCCTCAGTGGTTCACAGCGTGTGCCTGCAAATTCAGTGCCGTCGGAATCAATCAGCTCTCTCTCACTCTGGCTTCTGTCTCTGCCAGCATGTCTAGTGTAACCCCTCCTCCAACTCTCTCTAGAGCTTCCTGGGTCACACTCAGGGCAGCTTCCTCTCCAACCCCCTTGGCAATTACCTCTGTAAGCTGCCTTAGGCTTTGGAAACCAGCCTGGATTCTGACGTGAAGTAAAACCTGCTTTCCTTCTGCAAGGTAAGTTGAAATTGAATTCTTCTGAGTCCCAACCTGAGCCTAGTCTGGGACTGGAATCATAACCTGAATCACCACAAGAACAAGAACAGGTACCCAAGCTTGAACTGCAACTGCAACTCCACCCCCTTGCTCCTCTGCCTGAGCAGGTCTTATAGTGCCTTGAAGGCGTGGCTTCCCTCACGTGCAAATCCTTCTCTTTTCTCTGTGAGAATTGCTTGTCAGGGAGGCAAGGCTGCAAACCTCGTGTTTGCCTAGGTTGCTCAGGGCAACAGGGAAGCTTCTGATTAGACTGCCTGACAGAATCTGACCTGTTTCTCTCAGAATTCTGCACTTCTATAGCATAGGACAGATCTGCTGTGTCACATATCCCCCTCCTTAAGTTATTACACGCTGCTGACGTCCTCGTCTGACAGCGTGTAATCCTACTTAAGGCATCAGCATTCCCATGCAGCTTCCCGGCTCGGTGTTGCACCTCAAAACTAAAGGCTTGTAAGGCCAAGTGCCATCTTGTAAGACGGGCATTATTGTTGCGCATTTGGCTGAGCCATTTTAATGGCGCATGGTCTGTAACCAACTTAAATTTTCGCCCCGTTAGGTAAAACCTTAAGGTCTCTATTGCCCACTTGATGGCCAAGCATTCCCGCTCCACCGTTGAATACTTCCGCTCTGCGCTGGATAGCTTTCTGCTTAAGTACATTACCGGGTGTTCCACCCCTTCAAACTTCTGGGACATGACGGCTCCGAGTCCTGTCTCAGAGGCGTCCGTTTGGACAATAAAAGGCAGCCTGAAATCGACTCCCCTTAATACGGGAGCCCTACACAACTTCTCCTTCAGGGAGACGAATGCCTCTTCTGCCTCCGGAGTCCAGCACACCCTATTAGGGGCGTTCTTTTTTATCATCCCCGTAAATATGCTAGTTTCTTCAGCGAATCTGGGGAGAAACCTCCGATAGTAGCCTATTAGGCCTAAGAAGCTACGAACCTGCTTCTTGTCTACCGGTTGCGGAAAATTCCGTACACTTTCCAGTTTATCTGCTAGGGGCTTGACTACCCCGTTCCCTACGACATGTCCTAAATATTTGGCCTCCCTAGCTGCAAAAAGGCACTTTTTGGGATTTAGGGTAAGGCCTGCCTTTCGCATGGCCTGTAATACGGCCTCAATTCGGGATAGGTGCTCTAGCCATGTGCTACTATGGGTGATTACGTCGTCCATGTAGGCGATAGCGTATTCTTGGTGCGGCCTCAGGACTTGATCGATCAGTCGCTGACAAGTAGCCGCCGCACCCTGTAGCCCGAAGGGCATACGCCTAAACTGGAAAAGGCCTATGGGAGTTGAAAAGGCTGTCTTTGGCTTTGAATCCCTCGTCAGCGGGATTTGCCAGTATCCTTTTGTGAGGTCGAGGGTTGTAAGGAACTTGGCCTGTCCCAGACGATCTAATAGGTCGTCAATCCTCGGCATAGGATACGCGTCGAATTGGGATATTGCATTAATTTGTCTAAAATTGATGCAAAAACGAAGTGTACCATCGGGCTTGGGCACTAGGACTATGGGGCTAGACCACGGGCTATGGGACTCCTCGATCACCCCCATCTCCACCATTTCCTTAACTTGGGCGATAACCTCTTTTTTCTTAGCTTCGGGCAACCGGTATGGGCGCTGTCTGATTATTTTCCCCGGGATTGTGGTGACCTCATGTGCCACCAGGCGCGTTTCGCCGGGCACAGCAGTAAGGACATCTGAAAACTTTTTCAGTACACGGGTTAACTCTACTTGCTGATGCTCAGACAGTTCTGCCCCCGTCCGCAACTCTGGTTGTTCCCTCCAATCGGAAGGTTGTGGACCTAAGTCCTCTTCCTTCCTCTCCTCTGCTATAGCCGCTAAGCTTTTTATATCCTTTTTCCCTGTGGACCCAAACCCTCCTGACCCTCGATCGGTGGGGGTTAAGGAAGGTACTTATTCTAACATGGGGAACCCTACACGCTCACATATAAGTTGAGCTATCCTTTCCCCTTTCTTCACTGTAAAATCCTCTTTCCCGAAATTAAAAAGAAGGACTTTAACTACACCCCGGTAGTCGGGGTCTATTACCCCTGCCCCCACGTCGATAAAGTGCTGGGCTGCCAGGCCCGACCGGGGTGCTATGCGGCCATAGCATCCCTCGGGTGTTTGAATTTGTATCCCGGTGTTCACAAGGCTCTTTCCTCCTCTGGGAATTATTATATCCTCATTGCTATATAGGTCGTAACCCGCTGAGGCCTCAGTAGCTCTCTGTGGGCTCTTTGCCTGTGGGGCTGTTTTCACGAATTTCAACACAAATTTTTTTTTAACCGGGGTACTGTCTCTATTCGGGGTTTTCCAAATAGAGGCTTTGGTATCTTTTGGGCAATGGCTTCTATCTTGGGGTTCTGGGGTGGCGCTTCACCCTCACCTAGGGACTTCTCTTGGCCTAGGCCTGACTTCCTTTCAAGGTCCCTACCCATTTCCTCTTCAAATGGGGGCCAGTCTCGCCCTAAAACTACCCCAAAGGGAAGTCGAGGGACAACAGCCACTAATACCCTCCCTATGGTATTTAACCCCCTCACACACATCTCATACAAGGGGTAGAAGGAGGAAGCTCCGTGAACGCACCTTACTCTCACACGTCCATTCACACCATTCAATATAGAAGGATTTTGTGCCTGAATGGCTTCCCACATTTCGCGAGAGATCATGCTCTGGTCCGCTCCAGTGTCCAGGAGCGCGGCGGCTTTTACACCTTCCACCAGAACATCTATCACGAACCCTTCCCCCGTGTGTTTCTCCCCCCCAGATATCAGGGCGACATGTTCAGTACAGTATTTGCGAATGTGCCCTCTTTCTCCACATTGGAAACATCTCATTACCTCAGCACTCTTTTCATTTTTCATAGGCCCTCTTTGGGAGTAAGCTCTTCCTGTCCCTGGCATTCTTTCCCTGCCTGTAACCTTTAACATTTGGCCTTGAGAAGCACCAGCTAATTCTGCCTCAAAATAGCAGTCGGTTAGCTGCACTGCTTCCTTTGTGGACTTACATTTTTGCAAAAAGAGAAAGGCTTTTACTTCTGGGGGTATGGCTTCAAAATATTGCTCCAGTATTACAGCATCTAGCAGGGAGGCTACTGTAGCTGTTTCGGGAGCAAGCCATTTTGATGCCAGGCCTGTTAACCTTTGCATCAAGGCCTTTGGTGTTTCTTTTGGCAGGATCCTGGCCTGCCTAAAGAGACGGCGGTAATGGGTCTGTGTCAGCCCTAGCCTATCCCTGACTGCGAGTTTTACCTCATGGTACTGGGACGCTAGATCAGCGGGCATCGCCTTATACGCAGCTAGTGCCTCTCCTGTTAGAGACACGGCGAATCGTACTGCCCACTGATCTAGTGGCCACCGGGCCGCTACAGCGATCCGCTCAAAAGCTTCTGCATACTCATCGAAATTGTCAGAATGCTGCAAAGGCCCTAGTGCCAATGCATTACAACTATTTAGTCCTACCACAGGGGTCACTTGAACAATGTCCTCCTCTGTGGGGCTCAGTCTCTTCACCAGCGCAGTGAGAATCTCAAGAAGGGGCTTCTGCTGCGCTGCCATTGCAGCCATCGTCTTCTCTTGTGCCTGCCGTGCGAGTTCTCCCTGGGCCTTCCACTGGGCCTCCATCCAGCTGCGCATTTCAGCGGGGTCCATCTCAGCGTCGATATCTGAAAGAAAAGAAAAACAAGCCCACCAAGTGCGGAACACACTTTTTTCTGTCCCTTCGCTGCTACTTGGTTTTTAACTTTTCTTTTTTCCCCCTTTTTCTCACTCAATCCTTGCTACCCGTGCCCAGCCACTTGTACCTGATCACGGTGTAGGATCTTGCCTTGAGAAAAAGGTCTTGGCCAGCTCTGGATGTGGAGATCCTCTCCCGACACTCCGGTGCAGGTTTTTCCTTTTTCAGGATTTTCAATTCCACACACTTTTTTTTTTTTTCCAATCAGCCGTACCTTCTTTGTAGAGCTTGTTAGTAGTATCGAGTGCTGTTTTTTTTTTTCAAAAATCCAACTACTGCGCCATTTTGTCACCCCCTATATCCCAGCGAAGCCGAGGCGTAGGCAGTAGGCTAGGTTAATAGGGGTGCATGAATCTTTCACTAAGGAATAATTGTAGTTGTGAGTCCAAAGTGGTTAAAGTTCAAATAAGGGTTTTATTTCCCCTCCCGGGGTTTTAGGATTTTCAAATAGTACAGCAACTCAAAGAAAACTCAGGATACAAACTGACAAAGTAAAGTATAGCAACTTGCTTCCAAACACATTCACTTTTCACTGCAGCTGATCGCTTCCTCTTAGCTTCAAACAGTGTTATGAAATCAATCAGCTCTCTCTCACTCTGGCTTCTGTCTCTGCCAGCATGTCTAGTGTAACCCCTCCTCCAACTCTCTCTAGAGCTTCCTGGGTCACACTCAGGGCAGCTTCCTCTCCAACCCCCTTGGCAATTACCTCTGTAAGCTGCCTTAGGCTTTGGAAACCAGCCTGGATTCTGACGTGAAGTAAAACCTGCTTTCCTTCTGCAAGGTAAGTTGAAATTGAATTCTTCTGAGTCCCAACCTGAGCCTAGTCTGGGACTGGAATCATAACCTGAATCACCACAAGAACAAGAACAGGTACCCAAGCTTGAACTGCAACTGCAACTCCACCCCCTTGCTCCTCTGCCTGAGCAGGTCTTATAGTGCCTTGAAGGCGTGGCTTCCCTCACGTGCAAATCCTTCTCTTTTCTCTGAGAGAATTGCTTGTCAGGGAGGCAAGGCTGCAAACCTCGTGTTTGCCTAGGTTGCTCAGGGCAACAGGGAAGCTTCTGATTAGACTGCCTGACAGAATCTGACCTGTTTCTCTCAGAATTCTGCACTTCTATAGCATAGGACAGATCTGCTGTGTCACATCACACTGGTACTCACAACTGATGCCTCCTTGCAGGGCTGGGGTGCACATTGCCTGGACAAGTGCACACAGGGCCTGTGGTCCCCCTGGGAGGCCACTTCCCAGATCAACCTGCTAGAACTCAGGGCGATACGGTTGGCCCTCAAGGCTTTCGCCCATACCCTGGCCCACCAGGCTGTCTTGGTGCAGACAGACAACCAAGTGGCAAATGTTTTATGTCAACCAACCAAGTGGCAATGTTGTGGCAGGAGGACACAGGGTCAAGGCTCCTGTCCTGTGCCAGTGGTGCTTCAGTACCTGCTGCACTTGTCTAATCAGGGTCTTAAGTCCAATTTGGTTAGGGTACACCTCTCTGCTCTAGCAGCCCACCACTCAATGGTGGAGGGGCACTCTTTGTCGGTTCACCTCCTGGTGGCCAGGTTCCTCAGAGGCTTGCTCTTGCTAAAGCCTCCTCTCCGTCCACCTGCCCCTGAGTGGGATTTGAATGTGGTTTTGCAACAGCTTACTCGACCACCCTTTGAGTCGATGGCTACGTGCCCTTTTCGCTTCCTTTCTTGGAAGACTCTCTTCCTAGTGGCACTGACTTCGGCCAGGCGAGTGAGTGAGTGAACTTCAGGCCCTGGT
Organism: Ichthyophis bannanicus; assembly: GCA_033557465.1. Classification (NCBI taxonomy): domain Eukaryota; kingdom Metazoa; phylum Chordata; class Amphibia; order Gymnophiona; family Ichthyophiidae; genus Ichthyophis; species Ichthyophis bannanicus. Next base: position 228,335,453 of record CM066043.1, on the reverse strand, counting down.
TTGTGACAGGCCATACACCTGTTTCTATAAGAACAGAGTGGTCCTTAGGACTCATCATAAGTTCCTACCGAAGGTGGTCTCCTCCTTCCACCTCAACCAGGAGGTGGTTCTTCCGACATTCTTCCCTAGGCCCCATGCCAGCAGGGCTGAAGAGGTCCTCCACACCCTGGACTGTAGAAGGGCCTTGTCTTTCTACCTAGAGCGTACTAAGGGTCATAGAAGGGCTACTCAGCTCTTCGTCTCCTTTGACCCAAACAACTTGGGGGTTCCTGTCTCCAAGCATACCTTGTCCATATGGGTGGCAGACTGTATCACCTGGGCTTACAGGGCGGCAGACCTTCGATGCAGGGTCGAGTCACAGCCCACTGTGTCCGGGCCATGGCTGCATCAGTAGCTCATCTCCGTTCTGTGCCGTTGGCAGACATCTGTAGGGCTGTAACTTGGTCCTCAAGCCAGACTTTTGCAGCCCATTACTGCCTGGAGAGGGAATCCCGTAGGGACAGTGCTTTTGGTCAGGCAGTACTCCGGAATCTCTTTGAAGTTTAGGCAATTCCTACCCTCCTGCCCTCTTGTTTTGCTACCGGGGGGTTCTGGTCTCAGTGAAATCCTTTCTTTCATGCTACGGCTTCACAGAGGGAGTTTCTTTTTCAGCCTGGGTTCCTGCTTGGTCCTGGAGAAAGAGTAGTTACTCACCTGTAACAGGTGTTCTCCAGGAGCAGCAGGAATCAGTCCTCACAACCCTCCCTCCTCCCCTGGGAGTTGCAGTTGTACATAGTTCATTTTGTTTTTTGTGCTGTCTTTTAGCTATGTCATCTGACTGAGCAAGATGGCACCTTTGGGCGGGAAGGGGACCGCGCATGCGCGGGTGTATTCCCAAAGGCTTTCTTAGAAAGCTGGGGAAATGCTCTGCATGGGGGCTCCATCGACGTCGATGTCACCCATATGTGAGGACTGACTTCCTGCTGCTCCTGGAGAACAGTGCATTGTGTTTTTCCCCCGGTAGCATTCTCGCCATAAAACAAGCACTTTTTTGCTCCTTACTTGTGGTCAGAAGCATAGATGCCTCGACAACCAGGCTAGAAGTGCTTGTTCAATTCCGAAACCACACCATGACGTGCATCTTTGTTGCTCTGCCCAGGCCATTTCTACAGCACGCCCGCATTCTACTTGGACATCCTCGCGCTAGGGATGTCCACATATTTGGGTTCTAAAATGGCCCCAGGGATGTCCTTATTTAAGGACATCTAAGTGTATTCAAACATCCAAAACATGCCTAGGACTTCTAAAATAACCCCCCTAGTGTGTAGTAACATAAAACTTAATTGTACTTTTCTAGTGTATAGCGCTGGCAGTAAATCTATGAACATTTTAATATGCTATGTATGCTTCCCTAGTAGCATAATGCATTCATATTCACTTATAGTACTACTTCCCTGAAATAACATTCTCAAGAGTCTCTCCTGCGTATACAAGTGGCACTTCTCATCTAGTGGTTTTGATGAGATTGAAAGCACATATTTTCTTCTGACGGCTTCATGCTCCTGCAAGGAGAATTACAGCTTGGAATGATGCAAGATTTGATGGAGACGTATTAAGATCAAAAATTGAAAGAATAGCTTCCAATCTAGACATCTTTATGTAGTGAAAGGGAGGCACCCAGAAGACCAGCTGCTGCAAAATGTATTCCGTTTCATTTTCTGGGTTAAGAATGAAGGTGCTTGTCTCTGTTAGGGGAGGAGAGTGCAATTCCCCGTCCCGGGCACCGTGTAGAATCATTAGCATAACATCAGGGCCCCATAAGATACTGAAGCTTGCTGTAGAATCGTGCCAGTGAGAGGTCTCAGTTGCTGGCATCAACTCTCTGCCCACTTAATCTTGCTGTGCTTTCTGCCGCTCCCTGGCATTGCTTCCTCTCAGCCTCAGTTTCCTGCAACACTCGCCCTCCCCCACCATCACCACCAGCTGCGCAACTCCTTTTCCTGCCTGCCACCGCCTGCAAAAACTGTGCTTCTCATTAATTCTGAGACGAAAAGGCAAACTTATTCACAGGAAATATACCGACATAGGATCATCTATTATGTTTCTCTGTTACCATGTTCCCTGTCAATAATTTTGCTAATGCCATGCAACACTGCTACAACAGCACTTGTCAGCTAATCTGCTGTGGAAGGATATTGAGAGGAGGAATATAGCCAGGGTCAGCTTTGGAGGAAAGAGGGGCAAACAGGATAAATATCCAGGGCCAAGGTCCCGACACCAGAAGGGGTTCTCCGGTTAAGCTATGCTGATGTCACTGAGGCAGAGTTTCAGGGAGCCTAGTACTTAGGTATACTGGGACCCAGGGCAGAAACTAACACTAGACCGAGGATAGCTGTAAGGAAGGAAAATCATGGGGATGTAAGGAAAGGAAGAGAGAAGGGGAAGGAGCAGAGACCTGGAGAGTTGTGACTACAAGACAAGAAAGGAGATAAAAAGCGTGAGGAAAGAAAATAAGACTGGAGGGATTAGAGAATTTGGTGGAACAAAAGGAAGGAGAGCTGAGAGACTATTGTACTGGAGGGAAGAGAAAAAGAAGCACTGTTGGAAAAGGGAGTCGCGTTTGGAAGAAAGGCTCTTGTAGGAGAAGATAGATAACAAACGAAATGGAAATGAATGGAGACATGAAAAAGAACAAACACCAAGGAGCGAGGCATAAACAAAGAAGTCCTTTTATTGATAAAAAATCCCTGACACAGCCGTGTAAAAGATATATAACACATAATGTTGTTTTATATAGTTTTGTATTTCTATTATATTTTATGTTTAAATCTGTTTATTCATCAATCAGCATATCAACAGACATGAATACGTACAAGAAATATCAATCGTGATACAACAACAGAAAAGCCTCGCACTTAAACTACAGCAATAACATTGAATACCAGTGCTCTGCAATAAAGCAAAAATGCACAACCATCACTCCCAAGCTCTCCGCCCTGTTTGTGGTTACCCCCCCTGTCTCCTTTAAGCGAGTAAATTAAATCTAACCAGTTTAATTCATGGTTGTTTTTCTCACCATACTAATATTATTAATTTTTATTGTTGGTTTTGAGATTCCCCCTGACAAAGGCTCAGTGCCAAAACGCGGCCGTGTTGGGGACTTTTAATCAAGAAAGGACCTCTTTGTTTATACATTGCCCCTTGGTGTTTGTCTGCTGTTTGTGCGAGTGTGTGTGTGCTCCCTTGTGGACCAAAGTGAAAAAGAAACATTAAAAATGATAAAGAGCAGAAAAGGAGAAAGAGCTACAATGGGGAAAGGAAAGAATGAAAACAATGAACAAAGCAATTAGCCAAGATACAGGAAAAGCAAATAAGGCAATTCACCAAACCCCTCCAACAGGGTTTACCATGAATTCATGTCAGATTTCTGTAGATCTGCCCCCATAGTGCCTCAATGGACGTTTTCTTTGCAAGAAGAAATAGCCATGGATTTGACGACATATCAATGGTTTTCAGGGTTTGTCAACTTGTTTTTATCAAACGTTCTTCCAAGAAGTCGACACATCCCTCTTCGTTGTCTATCAATACCAAAGGTCCCAAGTCCCTGAATCTCCCAGGTGCACTTCATTTCTTGGCAGGAATCTCTTTGGAGTTATTCATCAGCGCCAAAGTCATCATCTTAAAATACTTTTGCATTTGGCAACCTTGCAAGCTTGGATTTCAGCGTGCAAGCTATAATTAGCCTTTGCTCCATTTCTGGAATTCAGTGGCCACTTTCAGCTGTCCCTCAAGCCTGAGAGTCTAGCAGCTGGCATAGCAAACTACAGCTCCCTCCCAAGCAGCAGCCTGGAAATTAACAATTGCGGGGAAAAAATATAGGGTCTTTGTGCTTTTCCGGTTGTTTAATTGCCTACAATATGATATTGTGAGGGAATCGGTACATCATTGTGTTTCTAGTCACAAGGAGTGATCAGAAATATGGTGGTTTGTAATATCTGCAAAGTGAATTAGGTAGCTACAATGAAAGGTCTTCCCTTATTGTTATAATATGAATTCATTTCATAAACTTGTGTTTAAAGAAACTCCACAGAGTCCACTGAAAAAATGTAAGTTTTCCAGTTTTGGTTGCAATATGAAGCATTCAATTCTGAACATTCCTGCATCCTTCATCATTATTAGTATTTAACTAAGTGATTCACATCCTGGTCCCCAGGAAATAGTCACTTTGGTTTTTGAGATGTTCACAATTAATATGCATGATACTGATTTTCATGCACTGCCTAATTACATGCCCGTGTACATCTTTACAAATCCCTAGTGAGACCTTATTTGTAATAATGTGTACAATTGTGGAGACTGCACCTTCAAAGAGATCTCAACCAGATAGCGTCAGTCCAGTCTTCATTATAATGCACATGAGGACAAACCTAAAGATCTAAATATGTAAAACCATGGAGGAATGGCAGTGTGGTAAGCTGGTGCATTTACCATTACATTTACATCAGCAAAGCAATTTGCTATCAGAATTCCTTTCTGAAGGGAATTCCAGAGAGCCCAGGACAGTCCGAGCGAGAGAGAGAGAGCTGGAAAGAAGGATTCGAGAGGCAAAGGAGAATGCTAACTTAGTAGTTAGAGGCTACACTAAGGTAAGAACTGGAAGGCTGTAACAGGTTGTGCATTAAAGAACTGCCAGTTTGCTCTATGAAGAAGTCTAGCTAGATAGCCTACCAAACAACATTCACCCTTTGTTTTAAAAGTCTTGAGCAAGCTGCTTGGGACAGGGGCTGTAGAATGCCTCTTTGATTGGGAGGCCAAGCTCCTCCCTGCCTCGTAGCCCCCGCGACCTTCTCCTTCTCTTCTGCCCACAGGGATCCCATCTCCCACAGGCAGAAGAGAAGGAAATGGCTGCAATCGTGGCAAACTCCTGTATGCCCACAAGAGATCAGATCCCCATGGGCAGGAGGGGAAGGCTGCTATGATTGCAGCGAAGACTCCTATCTGCCCATGGGGATCTCCCACAGACAGATAGGAGTCTTTGCCGTGATCACATCCTGCCCATGATTGTGTCTGCTCTCTGCAGGCAAACCTTTGGTGGAGTCAGGGCCTATGTAGCCCACCCTTTTCTGATGCTCCAAGCTTGGGATGGGGCTTTAAGCAGACAAGTTGGGATGTGCAACTGGAAGAATGATCTAATGCTTGGCAGTTAAGATTTAATGTGAAGAAGTGCAGAATCATGTATTTGGGATGCAGAAATTCAAGGGAATTGTATGTGATAGGGGGAGAGAGGTTGGAGTGCACAGACCAGGAGAGGGACCTTGGAGTGCTAGTGTCTGAGGATCTCAAGGTGGTGAAACAATACAACAAGGTAATAGCCAAAGCCAGAAGGTTACTGGGCTGCATACAGAGAGAAATAACCAGCAGAAAGGAGGAGGTATTAATGGCCCTGTACAAGTCGTTGGTTAGACCTCACTTGGAGTATTATATTCAGTTTTGGAGACCATATCTCACAAAAGGATATAAAAAGAATTGAAATGGTTCACAGTAAGGTAACAAAATGATTTGGAGCCTGTGCCAGAAGACATATGAGAAGAGACTCAAAGACCTAACTATGTATACCCTAGAAGAGAAGAGGGACAGGGGAGATGTGATACAGACCTTTAACCTCTTAACTGGGGAAGCCAAGTTAACTCATCCTCCTCTTGACATTTAGCAAATGAGGAAACCGAGTTAACTCATCGGCGATAGTGGAAATGCCTCCAGTTGAAAGAACTTACTGCCCCTGCACCTTCAATCAAGCGCGGATCTTCTGATCTCCTCCTGTTGAAAAAACTGCCCTGCAGCTTCAGTCAAACCTGCTCTTCCTATCTCCTCTGGCATCAGTGATTGCTGGCCGAGAGCAGTCTGACTGACACTGCATGTCTTGAAAACAATGGCAAATTCTCTCACTAAAACCAGAGCAGCTCAGCTGTGTCTGTATGTGGCTGAGCTGCTACTGTTCTGGTGGGAAGGTACCTTCCCACCAGAACAGTAGCAGCTTAGCCACACACAGCTGAGCTTCTACGGTTTTAGTACGAGAGTTTGCTGCTCTTTTCATGCATGCGGTGTCTGTCAGACTGTCATCAGCCAGCAATTGCTGATGCTGGAAGAGATCAGAGGAGCAGGTTTGATTGAAGGTGCAGGGGCAGTACATTTTTTCGACCCGAGGTGATCAGATGAGCATCACTTGACTGGAGGTGGTCTGGGGAGCAGCACTTGAAGACTTCCTGCACCTGCAGTGATCAGCAATCATCTGGAAGCATTTGCAGGCAGTCGGGTAGGTTTACCCATCCTTTAGTAAGGCGCTTAATGCGGAGAGACAATGGCATCCAGAGCTGGTAAATGGACTGTGACGCAGATTTGGGAAGAAATTTTAGCTGAAGGTGGTTCATCTCTTTCTTCAGATTCAGAAATAGATTATTCTGATTTTGAAGCTGATAGTTTGAATGCTGACTACATGGATGGCAAAAGTAATGTCAGATCAGTCTGAATCCGAAAGTCATACCACTGAAACAACCACCGATCCATCTATTTGGTCCAAAAAACCTTCTTCCAGCAGAGACTCTCTTTTGTTTTCTGATGTTCCGGGCAAAACGTTTCAGATGGATGATGATTTAGCTGAGGTTGACTATCTAAAATTGTTCCTTACTTATGAAATAGTAAACATTAATGTCAATGAAACAAATCAGTATGAAGAGCAGCACATTGTCAGCCATAACCTGAAACCAAGGTCAAGAGCACAAAACTAGAAAATCAACAGACTACTGAAATTCATGTTTTTCTTGCTCTGCTATACACCTTCAAGGTCTGTACATAAGCCTGAAACAGTACAATATTTCAGCCGTCATCTCCTACTCAACACCCCAATATTTTATGATACAATGCCCAAGCTGCGATTTTCATGACTTCTGAAATTTCTGCACTTTGCAGACAACAATGCATATACCACTGGAAATGGAACGCCTGCTAAACTTTACAAACTGAAACCCATCATGAATTATTTCATGAAAAATTCATGGAACTGTACATACCTGAAAGAGACATCAGCATCGATGAAAGTCTGATGCTTTGGAAAGAGCGGCTTTCATTCAAGCAGTATATTTCAATCAAAAGAACACATTTTGGGATAAAGTCCTATGAACTGAGGCAAGAAGTGGTTATATCTGGGACTTTGTTGTATATACTGGAAGTGAGACTGATTTTGACCCTTCAGTTTCTTCACTGCCTCACGCTGGCCTGTGTTGTGATGTCGTTGCTGAAGCCATTGCTGGGGAAAGGGTATAGGGTTCACATGGATAACTTTTTATTCAACTGTTTTCAGATTGATAAATGCCAACACTGATGCAGTCGGAATCGTTAGGCTGAACAGAAAGTTTATGCCACCAGCACAGAAAAATGTTAGGCTGAAAAAGGGAGAAAATAAATGACCTACTATCGTGATAAAATAATGGTGCTGAAATGGAAAGACAAGACAGATGGTTGTATGCTGGACACTGTCCACAGTGATGAATTTGTCAAAAAAAGAAACTAAAAGAGGCAAGAAATAGAAACCCTCCACAGTTGTTGAGTATAACAGCATGAGAGAGGTTGATCTTAGTGACCAGTTTCTCGTGAGCTATCCATGTGCTCGTTTACGCCTCAAGAAATACTGCATCAAACAATTTCAGCACCATTTGGATATGGTGGCACTCAACGCTTACATACTGTATGCAAAATTAGGAGACAAGAAAAGCCGGCTCAGTTTCCAGCTTGCAAAGGTCAAGCAAATGATAGAACGCTATCAAAAGGAGAAGCCGCTTGTACGCCACGGACGACATCCAGCTGAACCACGGCCACAGTGGTTGACTGAGTGCCATTTCCCTCAATTCATACCCCTATCTGAGAACAAAGAATATCCTACTTATCTCTGTAAACTGTGCTGCAGTAAATACGATAAGTCTGGAAAGAAACTGCAAAGGGAATCGCGTCGTTACTGTCCAACCTGTGATGTCGTGCTCTGTGTGGTGCCAGGTCTCAAGGACTGTAGACATTCTAGACCCTATATTATAAATGCTTACTTGCTTACTTATTATTTAACTTAGTCTATTATACCTATCTCAAAAAGTTTTAACAAAAGATATTTGTTTGAATACCATAGTTGCAAGATTAATTCTTCAGGGAGCAGTTGGCTGGGTGCTATGTATTTCCCCAGTTAAGGGGTCAAATAGTTAAAGGGTATCAATGAACAAACAAACCTTTTTCAAAGAAGGGAAAGCTGTAAAACTAGATGGCATATGATGAAGCTGCAGGGTGGTAAACTTAAAAGCAACATCAGGAAATAGCTTTCACTGAAAGGATAGTGGATGCACTCCAGATGAAGGTGGTGGGGACAAATACACTGATGGAATTCAAACTGACATGAGAGAGACAAAGTGGATCCCTGCATAGCAATAGGATGAAATTTAAACAAACCTAAATATCTTTTTATAGAGGGGGGCTGACCTGCACAGAGCGGCAGATACAATCCTAAACACAGGCAAAGAGGGGGTGACCTACACGGAGCTGCAGTTGCAACCACTCTAGTCACCTTGCTAGGCAGACTAGATGGACCATACTGCTCTTTATCTGCCGTCATATACTGTGTTACTATGTAACTGAAGTGCCCTAGGAATACACTCTGGTTTAAAGTAGTTCTAAGTGGGTGCAGATGAGTTAGGCAGTAACCCACATGGATGAACAGCTCGATAAGAATCAGCAGAAAGGCCGGGCTTATCTTCTGCTGAGAAGTCAAGGCTGGATTTTAAGAGTTGACAAAGGGATCAGTTCGTTTATTAGGAATCTCAAACTGGAGTCTCTATAGGGGATTAGGCAGGACAAGGGCCCATAGTCCTGCTGTGTAAAATTACAGGTTGTAGGTTAGGTTAAGAGCAACCTGAACAGCTGTAAGGAATGTTCTGTGAATAATTGGGCTTGCGTTTAACTGGTGTAAAAGGCTACTTTTTAAAACTAGCATTTAAAGTTGTAAGTAAACTAAGAAATTTAAGCCTACAACAGTATGCTGTTAATGAGTGCTGAAATCCTGTCTCTGAGAGCTAACAAGAAGGTCCCTTGCCAGACGCACAGGCAGGATAAGGAAGTCTTACACAGAGGCACTATCAACTCTTTTTTTCCTGCTGACCATTCCTCTCCTAATGCACCCAGGCATCCTTCTAGCTTTTATCATTGCCTTATCTACGTGTTTGGACACCTGAAGGTCATGAGATTATCATCTCCATATCCCATCTTCTATTGTGCAGAGAACTTCACCCCCTATACTGTACTGCTCTTTTTCATTTTCACAGCCCAAATGTATGACTCTGAAATTTTTTAGCATTAAAATCATAGCTTTCAATCTCTAGACTATTCCTTATGCTTCTCTAGACCCCCTCCTTATGTTTCTGACACCTTCCAGGGTGTCCATCCTGTTGCAGATTTTGGTATCTGTTGTCATATACTATGCTACTATGTAACTGAAGTGCCCTAGGAATACACCCTGGTTTAAAGTAATGTTAAGTGGGTGCAGATGAGATAGGCAGTTTTGACACTGTTGACCACAACCTTCTTTGACACTCTTGACAACAACCTTCTCCTCGATACCCTGTCCTCACTTGGTTTTAGGAGCTCTGTACTATTCTGGTTCTCCTCCTATCTCTCCCATCGCTCTTTCAGTGTGTGTTCTGGTGGCTCCTCCTGCTCTGCTAACCCGCTCCCAGTTGGTATACCACAAGGATCTGTCTTGGGTCCGCTCCTTTTCTCTCTCTATACCCAATCCCTTGGTGCACTTATCTCTTCCCATGGCTTTCAGTACCATCTGTATGCTGATGATTCCCAGATCTACCTCTCTACGCCTGAAATATCTCCCGCAATCCAGACCCGGATCTCTGCCTGACTTTCTGACATTGCTGCCTGGATGTCTCACCGCTGCTTGAAACTGAACATGGCCAAGACTGAATTTCTTATCTTTCCCCCTAAAACCTCCACTCCTCTACCTCCTTTCTCAGTCTCTGTGGATAACTCTGTACTCCTTCCTGTTTCCTCAGCCCGCAATCTGGGAGTTGTCTTTGACTCCTCTCTCTCTTTCTCCACACATATCGATCTGATAGCTAAGACCTGCCGTTTCTTTCTCTATATAACCAAATCCGCCCTTTCCTTTCTGAACACTACTAAAACGCTTATCTACTCCTTAATCACCTCCCGTCTTGACTACTGTAACCTACTCCTTGCTGGTCTCCCTTTGAATCATCTCTCTCCCCTTCAATCTGTTCAACATTCTGCTGCGCGGCTAATCTTCCGCCAGCCTCGTCATGCCCATATTACTCCTCTTCTCAAGTCACTTCATTGGCTCCCTATCCGTTTCCGCATCCAGTTCAAACTTCTCCTGCTGACCTATAAATGCATTCACTCTGCGGCTCCTCACTGCCTTTCTTCTCTTATCTCTCCTTACAACCCCCCCCCCACCCCCACCCCCGGGAACTCCGCTCTTCTAGCAAAATTCCTGTGCCCCCTCATTTGAGAGCTTTCTTTCAATTGAAAGAGGCTCTCCTCCTGTCCTTTTATGCCACAGAGATATTTAAATGTCTCTATCATATCTCCTCTCTCCTGCCTTTCCTCCATACTCCATTTATTCCATTCACTATTATCCTTTGTCACCTTCCACTCAACCAATTTCTAAGCCAGTCAGTTGGTTATGGGTCCATACCAAGGGTGCACATTTTATGTGGAATTGTGTCAAAGACCTTGCTAATATCTATGTACACCACATCTAGCAGCTCTTGGATCATCCTGCTAACAAAACTGATCAAGTCCATTTAAAAAAGACCTATTTCTGGTAAAGGCCATGCCACCTCAGATGTTGTAATCCATTGGATTACAGGAACTGCACTATCCTGTTTTATTAGTGACTCCATTAATTTACTCACCACATTGATTTAGACTAAACTGACTTTAACTCCACAGGTTCCTCTTTACTTGCACTTTTGTGAAAAGGAACCACATCTACCTATCCCCAACTCCATCCATTTCCATCAATCCTAGTTTAAAGTGTTCTTCAGCAGGTTAGCCAGTCTGTGCCAAAAAGCATTTCTCCACTTCTTTCATAGGTAGACATAGAGGGGGAAAAGGTGCACTAAGAGGGGACAAGGCCATAGCGGAGAGACTGAATGAATTCTTTGCTTCCATCTTAACTGAGGAAGATGTAGGGATGTTACCCATGACTGAAATGGTATTTAAATGTGAAGCCGCAGAAGAATTGAAAGAAACATTGATAAACCGGGAAGATATATTACAACTATTTGATAAACTGAAGAGCAGCAAATCACCTGGACAATATGACATATAGACAAGGGTGTTGAAAAAACTGAAATATGAGATTGCAGACCTGCTATTAGTAATTTGTGAAATATCATTAAAATCATCTGTAATACCTGAAGATTGGAGAATAGCCAATGTATCGAAAACTTTTAAAAAGCGTTCCAGGGGTGATCCAGGAAGCTATAGACCTGTGAGCCTGACATCAGTACCAGGAAAAATGGTTGAAACCATTATAAAGAAAAAAATAACTGAACATGTAGGTAGTCATGGCTTAATGGCAGACAGCCAATATGGCTTTAGCCAAGGAGGGTCTTGTCTTACTAATCTGTTATGTTTTTTGAAAGTGTACTGTCCTTCCTGCCTCTTTGCTTACTTTTTGTTTGCTGTGTCAGTCCGGTAACATTTATTTGTATGCTGTGTCTCTCCAGAGTCTGCCCTTCTCATTTGGGCCATCAATCACCTCCTGCCTGCCTGAGCCCTCCCATACCGGAAGTACCGCGGCCGCGTCCCAAGAGGTACACTGCCTTCAAGCTATTTAAGAAGAGCGCCTGCGGCGCTTGTCGCCACGGCACGCGACCTGTATCTTTACAGCGCTTTTTAACTATTTACTTTTAGTTAGTCTTTGTGCTCCCTTAGTGTTTGGAGTCGTCTCCCCTCTTCGGTTTCCTTGTTTATCTCCCACAGTATCCTGCCATTCACCTTTGGTGGATCCCCTGCCCTGTCTCTTTGCTCCTGCTCCCCTCTCTCTTTTCTACCCCATGGAATCTATTCCTGTGTTCTGGGGCAGACGTCCCGCCACGTTGCCTCGTTCACGATATCGCTGCATCTTCAACCTTCGTGTTTGCCCAATTACGACCACTCCTTCACTGCCCTCCTTACCCTCTACCCCCTCTAAGTCTCTCCTCTCCTTTGGTTTAGTCAATTGTCGGTCCTTACGCAGTAAAACTCTCCTTATCCATGATCTTGTCCTCAGGTCCTCATTTGATCTTCTTCTTTTGACCGAGACGTGGCTCAGGGACGGGGAGGATGCCCTCCTCGCCCGCTGTCTTCCCCCCGGCTTCTCTGCAGTTTCCACTCCACGTTTAGGTAAATCTGGTGGCGGTGTGGCCGCCCTGATACGGTCCACCCTCTCTTTCAGTCAGCTTCTTCATCCATCACTTCACTACCCCGAAGCCCTCTTGCTCCGCCTCCACACCTCCCCTCCTATGCATGTGCTCCTCATCTATTCCCCCCCTGCTCTTCGCGTTGAGCATTGGGATTCCCTTGTCCTGACCATCACTGACCTCTCACTCGCTCTTCCCCATCTACTTATTGCTGGGGATTTCAACTTACACCTGGACTCGCCCACTTCAGCTAGGGATCTCTCTTCCATCTCTGTCTTACAAGATTTATCCCTCATACAACATGTTCCCTTCCCCACCCATCAGGCCGGGCACACCCTGGACCTACTCTTAACATCTTCCTCTTCTTCTCTTGCACTATCCAACCTTTCTTCTATGCCTCTCCCTTGGACAGACCATGTATGCCTCTCTGTTTTATGCTCTCACTCACGGGGGTCCCACTCTCCCCCCTCCTCTTCCTTCCCCTCCTCTTCCTTCTACCCCTCCTCCTCCGCGGCTCTTCCGTGCTCTTTCATCTCTCACCATTCACCAATTTCCCACAGCAGCCGAACTCCTACCCTCTGATTTTTCCCTTCTCTCTCCCAATTCTCAAGCTACTCTCTGGTCAACAGCTCTTGCAACTGCCCTTGACCATATTGCCCCTTTACGTCCTCAGCCAATCCGCCGCCGCCCCTCACATCCCTGGTATCATGGGGGTCTACGACTCTTGCGCACGCAGCTTCGCAGAGCAGAGCGACTGTGGCGTAAGAGTCCTTCACCCACCTCACTTTCACTTTTCAAATCTAGTTACTCCCATTACCGTTCTTCCGTCCACCTTGCCAAACGTACATTTTTTACTAAGGCCATTTTGAATGCCCCAAATCAGACCCGGCACCTTTACTCCACCCTCCGGTCTCTTACCTCCCTTCACTCCCCAGCCTCAGCTTCTCCAGTCCTCCCTTCTCCTCAGCCTTCCCTTCTAGCTGCCTGTTTCAGCAATAAAATATCTACTCTGAGAGCATCTCTACCTTCCTGCCCTACCCCGATTCTCTCCCCTCCCCCTATCGCCTCTCCCCCTCCCATCTCCCAAACCTCCCACTGCTGGGCATCTTTTTCACTGATCACTCCTCCTGAACTTCATCATCTCATCTCTTCTTCAAAGAAAACCTTCTGCTCTTTGGATCCTATTCCTGGCTTCTGGAATCTTCACTGGGTCTCCTTCCATTTATTCTTACCATGTTTAATTCCAGCCTTTCCACAGGGTCCCCACTCCTGGAAACATGCCTTAATTCGCCCCCTCCTCAAAAATCCCTCACTTGATCCCCTAGTTCCAGCTCACTACCGTCCCGTCTCTAACCTTCCCTTCCTCTCAAAACTCTTGGAGAAATTCGTCTTTGCACAACTTTCTCACCACCTTAATTCTACTAATTTTCTTCACCCCCGTCAATCAGGTTTCCGTCAGGGTCACAGTGTCGAAACTATTCTTCTTGCATTTACTAATGCACTGCACGTGGCTCATGATCGTGGTGATATCTCGGTGGCGGTTGCACTTGACCTTTCCGCTGCTTTTGATTTGGTTGACCACTCCCTCCTTCTTCTTCGTCTACGGGAAGCAGGTCTTTGTAGTACTGTTCACCGATGGTTCCATTCTTTTCTTTCTTCTCGTACTTGTGCTGTCCTGTCACCATCCTCCTCTACCCCTCCCTCGGACTCTTTCCCTCTCTCTTGTGGGGTCCCTCAGGGTTCTGTCCTGGCTCCCCTTCTTTTTAACCTTTTCTTAGCCCCCTTGGCCCTTTTAATTCAACAGTCCGGATTATCTGCCTTTCTTTACGCTGACGATATTATTCTGCTACACCACACCTCCCCCTCCTGTCCTGACCTCTCCGCGTTAAACTCTTGTCTTTCCACTGTGGCCAATTGGCTGACTCACAACTGTCTCCATCTTAATCTCACCAAGACTATTGCTATCTGGTTCTCCCACAACAACCCTCCCCCTACGTTGGCCCCTTCTTTTTCTGGCTCTCCTGTCCCTCTAGTTTCTTCCTTTCGTTATCTTGGGGTTCACTTTGATTCTGACCTATCTTTCCACACCCATATATCACATGTCACCAAATCCTCCTTTTTCTTCCTTCGACAAATCCGTGCAGTTCGTCCTTTCTTATCCCCTTCAGCGCTCACTACTTTATTGCTATCCTTGGTTATATCACGGGTTGATTTCGCAAATTCACTTTTCATCGGCCTTTCCAAATCCCAACAGTCCCGCCTACAACGAATCCAGAATACCGCTGCCCGTTTGGTCACTTACACCTCCCCCCGTGATCACATAACGCCCCTACTATTTCGTCTTCACTGGCTCCCCTTTCCCTACCGTGCTCACTTCAAACTGCTTATTCTGGTTCACAAAGCTCTCCATTCAGGCACCCCTCAATATTTAACTGACCTTCTTTCTTTTCACTCTCCCAGTACACCCCTCGTTCCTTCCATCTCAACCGTCTCGCTCTCCCCTCCCTTTCCCGTGCTCATTTGCAATCTACCCGTTCCTCTGCTTTCTTCTTTGCTGGCCCTGCCCTTTGGAATTCCCTCCCCTCCTCACTCCGCCTGGAACCTCACCACCCCACTTTTAAACAGAACCTGAAAACCCACCTCTTTTCCCTGGCATTTGATGTTCCCTCTCCCTTCGTGTGAATCCCACTTGCCCTATCCTCTGCTCTCCTCGTATTTGTCCTTTGTTATGTTTTTTTTTTGGCCCTGTCTCTCCTGTCTTATTGCTTTCCTATTAAGAATTTGTATTTCTATTCCATTTCGCTGGCTTCGGCCCTCTTTTAATTTGGTTTTATTGTACACCGCTTTGCCTACCCTGAAAGGCGGTTTTTATCAAATGAAATAAAACATAAACATAAACATAAACAAGTAGAGAAAGGCGAGTCAGTTGATACAGTATATCTGGATTTTCAGAAAGCCTTTGACAAGGTCCCTCATAAGAGACTCTTGGCAAAATTAAAAAGCCATAGGATATTAGGCAGTGTACTATTGTGGATGAGTAACTGGTTAAAAGATAGAAAGCAGAGGATAGGGATAAATGGCCACTTTTCCCAATGGAGAAAGACGAATAGTGGAGTACCCCAGAGATCTGTGCTGGGTCAGCTGCTTTTAACATATTTGTAAATGACCTGGAAATGGGAATAATGAATGAGGTATTCAAATTTGCAGATGACACAAAATTATTCAAAGTTGTTAAAACCCAAGAGGATTGTGAAAAAATTGCAAGTAGACATTGATAAATTGGAAGACTAAAATTACATCTGCCCTTTGATCATCCAATGTGGACAAGTGCAAAGTTATGCACCTAGGAAAGAACAGCCCAAACTATGTCTACATGATGCAAGGTTCCAAATTAGCAACCACCACCCAGGAAAAAGATTTAGGCCTCATCATGGATAGTATGTTGAAACCCTCCTCCCGGTATGAAGTGGCGACCAAGAAAACAAATAGAATGCTAGGAATCATAAGGAAAGGAATGGAAAATAAAACAAAGGATATTATAATGCCTCTGTATTGTTCTATGGTGCGACCGCACCTTGAATATTGTGTGCAATTCTGGTCACCGTATCTTAAAAAGGATATGGCATTATTAGAAAAGGTACAGAGAAAAGCCACCAAAATGGTAAAGAGGATGGAAGGATACCCTATGAAAAGAGGCTAAAAAGGTTAGGGCTCTTCAACCTGGAAAAGAGACGGCTGAGGGGAGATATGATAGAGGTCTATAAATTAATGAATGGAGTGGACTGGGTAAACGTAGATCGATGGTTTATGCCATCAACATATAAAAAGTCTAGGGGCAGGAGAGTGTGTGTTGGAGAACAGAAGCGGTTGAGTTTATCTTGCCGCGGGAGCGGTTTACAGGTGCCTGGACTTACCATCTTGGGCAGGCATACGGAGAGCAGTCCCGGCTGTGGAGGACCCCCCCTTCCCCTGCCTCTACTTAATCCAGCAGCTCCTCTATGCGGCCGCGTGTCGCGGCTCGCGTGGCGTGGTTCAAGGGGCAGGACACGCCCCTTTGGCGCCCCTTCGACGCATCTGAGGAGCCATGAAGTTCTGGTGCTGTAATAGCCATGGGGAAGCGTAAAGCTAAATCAACTGCCAAGTCTGATATGAAAACATCGGGAGGTAAGACTGTAGGCCCCATGGATAGGCACTTGACTTCCCTGCCACCCGCTCTATCGTCTCCAGAAGGGGCTTCTTTAAGCTCCCACTCATGGACACCACCACTACTCCCCTCGCCTCATTTATCTTCGACGCCGTTGGATTTGCCCCTTGATGTGGCTCCCCCAATACCACATCCTGTCTCTCCGAAATGCTGTGAGGCTATTCCTTTAACCCCATTGGATGGGGATGTGACACTTAAGGATATTTGGTCAGCTATAACGAGTATTGATTTGCGTTTGACCACTACAGTATCTTCTCTGTGTCATTTTACACATGCTGTGGTTGATAAACTGCAGCATACTGATCAACAGTTAGCTGCGTTTTCCAAGTGTGTGGCCAAGGCTGATCTTTCACTCCAGTCCCGTACTGATAATGAGGTGGCTGTTATGCGAGATTCTCTTTCTTATCGACTGGAGGTACTTGAAAATCAGTCCCAGGCCAGAAACTTGCGTTTTTTAAATTTCCCGATTACACATCTGTTATCCTCGGATATTCTCTTGAGAAAATACTGTAATGAGGTCCTTAAATTACAAGGAGAGTTAGATATTTTGCATATGTATTATTTACCTGTGGCTTCCACTCCTGTGAATAATGACCAAGATCCTTTAGTTGACCTCTCGGTAGGACAGGATCTTATAGCTTTTTTGCAGGATTCGGTTGATAATATCCCCAAACGCGCCACTCTGGTGGTGACTTTTGGGGCTGAATCTGGAAAACTGTCTGTTTTGCAGGCTTATTTTAAGTACCGAGAAATTTCCTTTTGTGGTCAAAAGCTCCTTGTATTTCCGGATGTAGGCAGAGTGACCCAGGTTAGGCGTAAGCAATTCCTGGCTTTAAAAACGCGTGTGTTAGCGGTGGGGGCTACCTTTTTTCTTGAAATTTCCTTGTCGTTGTATAATTACCTATGAGGGGCAGACCTTAGTATATACTGATGTTTCTCAACTGTTAACTTTTTTGTCTGAGAAAGAGGCTAGCTGAGTAGTTTGTGCTGGTGAGATAATGCTGTTCTCATTGTGGAGTTGTTAAGACTTCTTTTTTCCTTTCTTTTACGTTAATTTTGTCGCATTCTCCTTTGATGTGGGTATTGATGTGGGTTATATTTTTTTGAATTGATATTTGATCTTCTTCCACTTATTGTATCTGTAATATTCATTATTGTTATTCAAAAAATGCAAAATAAAAACAATAAAAAAGACTAGGGGCCATGAAATGAAGCTGCAGTGTAATATATTTAAGACTAATAAGAGCAGATATATTTTCACTCTTATACTTATCTAGACTCTGGGTTTTCAGCATATGTTATTAATATTAAAGCCAAGATTGGGATGCAGTGATAGTTTACATCACACAAGTCCTGTCTGATCTTAGCCAGTCTGTATCTGTCAAAGAAAGGAATAGGTAAGGAGGTAGTAACCCTTTGCATTTCAATGCTGAATGTCTGGTCGTAGCTGAGGAAATCAATGTCTCTTTTCAGTCCTTTGTCAGTGTTGAAATATTTGATTATTTTCATTTCAAATGTTTTCCTTTCATGTGTGTTCTTAAAGTTTCCTTTCAGGACTTGGATTGTGAGGTCGTTAAGGGAGTGTTTTTTCCTTTGAGAAGTGCTCATCTACTGGGCTGGTGTTCTGTTTTTCTCTGGAACAGCTTATGGTATGTCTGGAAAAGTTTAAAGTTAGGATATCCTTTTTTGCTGTCCTAAATTAAACATCATAGCTGTATGAATAGCTGCTGGATATTGCCAATTATCTGTAGAGTTAGGTGGAATGTCCAAACCACTTAAGTGTAAGGTAGTCTAAGAATTTTCAACGGTATCTGTATTGAGGCAGCTGCAGTACAAAGAAGTGCTTTTGAATTTGGCCCTGGTATGTTTAAAGTTTTGTATGTTTTTCAGCTGGCTAAAATTGACCTCAGGATGCCCAGAGTCTAAGGCTTCAACAACACTTTCGGCAACTCTTACAGTTTCTGACCCTCTCCTCACAGCACATTCACCATATCTGGAAGCCCCGTGCTGTGGAAATGCCCCTCTCACTGGAAACGATGTCGCGAGGAGCAGAAGGGAAGCTGGAGGGTGTAACAGAGATATGGAAAAGGGGCAGAAAGGGTATAAGGGGGGGGGGGGAGTGATGGCTGCAATACAAGAGGACTGCTCATGATTCTCCAGTACATTTCACAAGGTATCCGTGAGACTTAATTATCTTTTAAATTCGAGGCAGGTGTGTGACCAACAATGGAAATACAGAAGATTTATCTTGTGCAGTGAACCTTTTCTCAGATATCAGGTTTTTTTGGTTCAGTTCAGCATGGAAAACAGTGAAATGAGCAACTCCCTCTTGTGCCGTAGCAAACTTGAGTTACAGATCCTTAGCAGTGTTGATGGATATAGCAGACTGACCATTTGGTGTTTTTGAGGGTAATCAAGTTAAAACTGTGTTTAATGTACCTAAATTACTATTTTATAAAGACAAGTAGGCGCCTACTAGTCCACTACTAGCCTACTAGTGGAAGTTGCAGAGAACTAAGAGTCGACCACTTGCGTCAGCCCTACAGTAGAACTGGTGTAAATGACCACACCTTCTTGTGAGTATGAATGCAAATTATCATATCTTCTACGCATGATGCGTACTTACTTGCATGTGATAAAAATAATGGTACCTCAGAGTGTAAACTGATTACTCAATACAAATGTTATAAACACTCCAAACTCTCACCAAACTTCATAGCACAAAAAGTCTGCTTGGAGGATATTATCTTCTTAAATAAGAAATCTGCTTAAAGAATATTATCTTCTTAAAAAAGAAGAAGAAAGGAGAAAACCGGCCTCGGAACAAACAAGGAGTAAGCGGCTTTAGCATTGCCCATGCCACCATACTTCCCATGACATCAACGACCTGTGGATCCTGGAGTTTGGAGAGTTGTAACATTTGTATTGAGTATTCACTTGCATGCCCATGCTCTGGCCAAACTCTGCCCTGTGCACGACTACAGTGAAAATATGCACCATCCAATTAATCGTCATGCTTCTTTGTTGGTTGGTGTTTTATAAGGGCGTTTGTGCCGCATAACACGTACCAATCACTAAAATGCTGGCATTTCTGTGCATTGTTAGCTCCTATAAACAGGTGCCTCTGTATAGAATTACCCTCTTTATTCCATTATTCCAGGTGCCTCTGTATAGAATTACCCTCTTTATCCCATTATTTACTATATTACTATGTCACCTTCTTGCTATATCATTTGGCGCTGGTATTTTCAGTTCTTGCACCAACACTTTGGTCGTTAAATGAAAAACAGGCCTAAAATATATAAGGCTCAATGCAGAGTAAGAAAATGATAAGAGAAAATTAATATCTATGGGCGGCATTAACTGCCCTAGTTATCCATGTAAATGCCTTATCCGGGATTTTCCAAAGACACCCGCACGGTAGTGCCTTTGGAAAATCGCAGATAAGTCTCTAACGTGCCCAGATGTTATGCGGGTAGCATCACGGTATGTAGGGGGCGGAGCGGGGCAGAGGAAAGGGTTAAATGGGTAGCAGTGATTTCCGATGCTACCTGCTAAGCCCTCTGCACCTTTTTAAAAATCGGGCCCTATGTATGTATGTATGTATTGTATGTTATGACGGACTTTTATTTACATTTACAAACATAAACCACTTTGACCCAGTGAAAAGCGGGATATAAATGCAGCTAAACAAATAAATAAACTAGAGGAAAATCACGGCCCCTGATACAGTGATGCAAAATGTTTTCATGGAAGTCAGATTTCTATATAGGAATAGGAATAATAGCAATCAGAGCATGAAATGAATACAAGCATAAAGTGGAAAAATTAAATTTTGTACTGGGATGTGAATATGACTTGCCCCAAGTATGTTCAGGATACGCTTGGATTTCTTCCTGCATGTGTTTTAAAAGTAAAAAGCATGTGCAGGAAGCACATTCATCTATATCATATGCTGACCTTCAAAAGTCAAAACCGACTCTATGTTGCAGCTGTCTCTCTGAGGGAGAGAAAACAGGCTACCTGCTTTGCTCCCTTTTATTCCCCATCTGTCTGTCAACGCCTCTGCCCCGCCCTCTGGCTTTTGTACCTCTGGTGGGAAAGTTTGCCACCAGAGATCATGTTAAAGGGAAGCCAGAGGTGGGGAGGGTCATAGAGGCACTGGTACCATATTACTTGCATTTAAGGACATCACTAGACAATGCACTACAAGCACATCTAAAGCTTTAGAATCCATTGCATTTCACTGTGTAACATCTCTTGCAGTCCCACGGCAACAAGTACGTGCGGGTCTGGTCCTTACACACTTGAGCAGTGTCTGTAAGGTCCAGGCAAAAACACAGCACAGTCCTGTTGCATTACCTCTAGTTTTCGGCTTCCCTTTGCTTCAGGGCCAAGCGGGGCCTTCCCTCGCCCTGACTCCAGCCAGGGTAGAAAGTCATACAAAGTTACAGGTACTGCAATCCTGTCAACAGAAGAAACGCTCAGAGTCCTTCTCAAAGCACAATAAGGCAATTCCACTGTGCAGTCCAGGGCCGAGCAGCTGCCTCTTTTCACTCAGGTTCCAAGCGACAGTCTCTCTGAGAACCACCTCTGTAGCTCAGCTGCACAGTCAGGCACTATGTAGCTGCATCATGTTACTCATGTGCAAAACACAAAGTCTTTAGATGAACTAAACCACATAGGTTGAGGCATGTCCATAAGCTGTACAACTGCATCAGCTAGGTCCACTTTTAACATAGAGTCTTTCAGGGAACACAACAATGTAGCTCTGCTGCACAGCCCAAAAAGCTGTGTAGCTACCCCACCCTTCAGGTTCACAACTTGCTTGCTGAACCTGCCCCAAGGGCCAGAGCTTTCATTGTCCCATCCCCTGTACCTCCATCAATTCCGGGTCTCCGTTGTCTTCCTATGCTTTTGTGTTCATGGCCTCCTCTTCTTCCCAGGGGTCACTGCTCTTTCTCTGGAAACATCAGGAGCTTTTCCAGCATCAGCAACAGGCTCCTGAAGGCTGCACTTCCTTCCTTCCTCAGCCCCACCCTCTCCCGAGTGCTCTCTTCCTAACTGAAACACCTAGGCTTCAACTGTGGCAGAGGCCCTCCCATCCCAAGGGATTCTGGGACTTGTAGTGAGCTTCATGTGTCTGACCCTGCCATAACTGCTATATTTACAAAAACAGTATCAAAATTCTAGCTGGCATGTTCATCTTGCAAGAAAATGGAGCACCCTGTGGTTTCTCTGGCAGAAGGGGAGAAGGGAGTATTGTTTTAGGGCCTTTGGGGCTGGTGACACCCTCCTGTGCTCTTGAAGTAATGAAAATTCCACCTGATAGTGCAGTTCTAAAATGAAAAGGTTTCACTGACCTATAACTTGCAGGACAGTGATCAGTTCACCAAGAGTACATTCTCTTCTGGTGATATCACAGAACAAAGTTAAACAGCCACTTAATAAACTTGAACAATTCAAATACATGCAGGGGCCTCCATTGCTAGTCAGCACCCCTTCCAGCTTACTTCAAGGATCTATCATTTTTATCTTGGCAATACCAGTTGCTCCTATCCTGATACTGCCGTGCTTCAACATTTCACTCACTGACCCAATGCAGCCACCATTTTGGAATATGACTGTCTATAAAAGGGTGGCTTGGGAGGGAGAATTCTGGAATATGGAGAAATTAAATATAATGTGCACATTGGATTGAAATAAGCCTCTGGAGACCTAGGAAAACTCAAGAACCGGAGATTGCAACGCCGGACCTGGTTTTCCAGGTACTCCATTTTCCTAGCAGCCACAGTACTATCCTTCAGCTGGGCATGAAGCAAGTTACGCACCTCCCCCACCTCCTTCTCTAGGGTATTAACCCTACTAACTTGCTCTTCATGAGCCCTAGATAAAGAATCAGATGAATCTCTAACCACATTAAGTTCAGACTGAAACGTCCCACAAAGTCTATTCATAGAGCGATTCAATGAGGCCAGTCCTTCCCATAGCGTTTCCATTGTATATGCCGCGGGTCTCACCAAATCTGGAACCACAGGGAGCTCTCCTCTCTTTGTCAGGACTGCAGGCACAGATCTCTCCACTGGTTCACCCAACTCACTCCTCGAACCTCGTCCTGTATCCACCAAAGGAGAAGTCAACACGGCGTTCGCACCTCCTAGACCCTCACGTGTCGGCGTACTCGTAGAGACCGACTCCGGGATCAAAGCGTTCGCCGAGGACAAGCTTCCGGGTCGCGGCGGCGGCGTGCGCTCCTCTGGCGAGAGCCAAACGCCCGACACGCTCTGGGGCGACCCCACTCCTTCTGCCCCAGCCAAAGACGCTGCTCCAACGCAGGGCTCAAAGCCACACTGCCCCAACGTGCGCTGACCTGCAGAACTCGCTGTTTTTTCGCCCGGAGGTATGGCGACTTGCTTCCGCTTTCTCCGACCCATCACACGGATGCTGCTCCACAAGGTCGCAGAACTCAGGGCAGCGGCTCACCACTCCACGCTAGCATCCGCCATTTTGATTACTCCCATTTGCCACATTTGCCTTAGAGACAGATAAAGTTTTTATTCTTAAAATGTATTTCCGAAATGCTAATGAAGAGTTTATGGGTTCAAGAGTTAGGGTATTTCCTGATTTATCACGTATTACTCAAATGAGAAGAAAAGAGTTTTTGGCTCTTCGCACTAGGACTTTGGCCCTGGGTGCTTCCTTCCAACTTAAATTTCCTGTCAAATGTTATGTTAATTTTAAACAAAAGATGTATTTGTTCTTTGACCCTAAGCAGCTGTTAGCGTTTTTGGAACTTAGGGAAAGAAGCGATATTGAGGCTGTTTTACCTTCTCATACAGCTGACGTATGAGTCTCCCATTCGCCTGTTATGATTATATGTGTAATGGCTAGGATTTCTGTGTCATTATTTTCTATGTTTCCTAGTACTCCCCTATTTCTTAAATTTTGGGGTCTAAAATGGGAAAGATGAGTAGGTGATAGTTTATTTCCTTTTGAAAAATTTGGTGGTTGTTTCCATTTTTCTGTTTCATTCATGGATAATGTGGATGTTCAAGATTTATTAAACTTATAAATAAAAAGTTAAAAAAAAAAAGAAATAAGCCTCTGGAAGGTGTTGGAAGGTTTATGGTGATGTGTAAATACATACTGAGGCTTAAAATGATTTTCAGACCTAAGAGACATTACAGGACACTGCTTATTCGCCTTGCATGGGCTCCCAGGTGATCTGCAAATCATATTTAAATTATTAACTGCTGTTTTAAGATGTTGGTATAGTATTGTGCCATCTTACCTAAAACCCTGTATTGAACATTATGTGCCAGGGAAAAGTTCCGCTCTCAATCTGAGATACATTCAGTTATTTCTTTGAATAAGGATATTAAGTTTGTATCACGTCTGAATCGTTCATTGAGTGAGGCTGCTCCAACTATGTGGAATGAGCTCCCACATGATATCAGAAATTATATATCTTACTTGGGCTTTAGGAAAATGCTCAAAACTTGGCTTTCTGAGAAATTACTTGAGAGATAGTGATGGCCAGGACATAAGAACATAAGAATATAAGATATGTCATATTGGGTCAGACCAAGGGTCCATCAAGTCCAGTACCCTATTTCCAACAGCAGCCATTCCAGGTCACAAGAACCTGATATGTTATAACTTGGATTTACTAATGATGTAATATTTGATTTATTTTTATTTAACAGGCTTTTATATAGCGCCTTGAATCCAAGGTGGTTACATAGAACAACAGTATACAAGCTCAAGAGAGTTGTATTACATAGAACATGGGCAAGTAAATTTGGCATTAAATATGGGGGTATACAGTTAGGTAATGTCATTAGGACCAAAATGTTCAATAAACAGATGTGTTTTTAATAGTTTCTTCAGATCTTGTGGCGATTGTGCAGATCTAATGGCTTCTGCAAGAGAGTTCCAAATCGTTGGAGTGAATAGTGTGAAGACTCTATTGCCTCTATGCTGTGTACATTTGATGTTGAAAAGGGGGGGGGGGGCGGGGAAGAAGATTCAGATTTGCCATCCCCCCGTGTGCCTTGTTGTCGATGTTCTTGTGATTAGATCGTTAAGACAGGGAGCAGATAGTTTATGAAGGATTTGATGTAATTATGTATCGTGTGATAAGGAAGCTTATCATAGCTCAGGTAGGAGCTATAGAAAAGATGATGTGACTCTGAACAAGCAACCTGTCAGTTCTGGTAGAAGCAAGAAAACAGAGTTTTCACATAAAAGACTACCAGTCCCAGAATGCACCAGGTTTCCAGCAGCCATGAGAGGGGCTGAAGTGAGAAAACGTGTGTGCAATCAAGAGAGCTATGAGGTAATCCCTAAGCACTCATCTCAAAGGGCAGGGCCTGATTCAACACAGCTGCACTGTGTTAGGGAGGAGCACACATTAGGACAGAATAAGAATAGAGCTTATTCTACAGTTTCAGCTACAAAAAGAGCTTCAGACACAGATACAGCAACAGCTTCAGGCTCAAGCACCAACATCATCTCGAGAAGCAGAAGCCAAGCCAAGTGGATAGAGAGAGAAGGAAACTCTCTGGAAGGAAGAGAAGAAAGGCCATTGGCAGGTTTGGGAGAGTCCAAGGCAGTACCCATACTGGGAGGTATTCCAAGTGCCAGCAGAGTCCATTGGACTGGAGTCAGCCAGAGGAATGGAAGGGCAGTGGCTACCTAGAAGAGAGAAGACTGCACGTGGAAAGGACTTTCAGACCTATGCCAAAAGGTATGTGAGGGAAGATCCAGTGTCCAGGGATCAAGATTGGAAGGCTGGACATCAGAACTGGATTACATACTGGCCAGGCTATTCAGAGAGGAATTATGATAGCAGGAGAGGCTCAGGTATGAACACTGATCCAGACCCTATCTATAATAGAGAATGGCAGCAAGAGAATAAGCATTCTCATGATAGTGCCTTATGGAAAGACTCGTCTGTGCCAATGTATGATAGTGACCCTATGCTGATTGATGAAGGGGGAGATACAGCAGATGAAACTATTGATTACATGGACTGTTCTTTATCCAAGTGCTATTGCTAGCTTTCTGTGAGCAAACACATCAGCCATCACAAAGAAACCTAACTTTGTTCTTTATTTCCACTGCAAACAGCTCTTAAAGCAGGATTTGGGTTCACACAGTAGCAGCCAGCCAGCTAAAGGGTTTCAGCTGGTCAATTGATAGTAATTAAAGCTGCACCTGATTGTGTGTGTGAGCAAGAGAGAATCACTGCAGGATCTGTGTGGAAATTAAGCAGAAGTTAACCTAACCAGCAAAGTTTATTTATTTCTTTGTGCCTTTTTATTTGGTAATTATTTGCTAAGAAAACATTAGCTAATTGCCTGACAAGCTGAAGGTTGTTTTCTGATTTGCTTTGTGACTTTATGTTATCCATTTAAACACTGCAAGCAAGTAACCTCATTTATATTGCTAACAAGCATACTTGTGCTGGGTGAATTAAACCCCATCAATAAAAGAAGTATTTTATTGGCCTTATCACTGGTTTCACAACTCAATTATTGTCTTCAGCTGTGTTTGGAGTGAAAGAACTACATTACCCACAATACCTTGCAAGAATCATATGAATATATGCATCATCAAGATTGTGTAAGTTCTCACCCTAGGCAGCCGTCTGACAATCGCTATAATGTTGGTTTACTATTTTTGATTGATTTTAATGTCTATGTAATATTGTCCACTACATCAATCCCTTTATGGGGTAAATTACAGAATATAAGAAATTGCATTAAATTAAATTCAGTCACTTCAGGTCTAGGGACAGAGACGGTAAATACATCTAAATATATAAATAAGGCAGCCGGGGCAAGACTGACCCGGTATCACTCCTACTCATTTTGGATCAGGGCTGAGAAAAATGAGAAGCAGCCCCAAGGACAGGCTTTTGTAAAGGTTGGTGAGGGGCAAAAATTCATTTGTTTCATTTCAGTTGTACTAAAACAAAGACTTGAACATATATGAAATTTTGTTTTGATTATGAGCCAGTTCAGTTTAGAGAAATCATTATGCAGTATGAAACAAATGCACATCCCTACTGCAATTTGTTCCTCAATAAATGTGAAATGAAACAAGGTGGTTCTTATGGGACTTTCCAGAGAAGACGAACATTGACTTATTCTTTTTGCAAAAATATGAACAAAGGGAGATATTGACTTTAATATCCCCGCACTGACTCATACAGCCCCTCCTCTTTCCACATCCTACTAACAGTCTATTCCTGGGTCCTATCACCCCGTCCCTCCACAGATCTTCTTCCAGTCCCATCCTCCCGACCCTTTTCTCTTCCCTTACCTGAGTGTGAAGCAGCCAGATCAAGGTTTTCTCATTGTGCTGTGATGGATTGCTCAACCTTATATCAGCAGAAGCAGCGGTGGTGATGGTGATAGTTGCATTCCTGTAAGAGTAGTTTCTTAACCTGCAATCTGGAAGTGACAGTGACAGCATTATCTGTGTTTGGGTCTGTTATTTAGGATCATGGTGTTGATGACAGTAGCAGGAACAGAGTTTATTTTAATAAGAACCATGTGAGATCTTAGTCTTACACGTTCAGTAAGAAAAATGGTGTTTGGACAAGCAGCAAAACTATCGGCAAATGTTACCTTATTGAGATATCTAATTTTTGTTTGAGGGATCCTAGGGAGGGATGCCACCTTCCTTGATTTAGGTGAAGGTATTTCCTCTTTTAAGTAGCTACTTCACAACACTTGTTCTATCCTGTTCCCAAGTTTCTCTACCTTCCTGTCCTCAGGATGACTGTCCTGTCAAACTGAACCCTTCAGCAATAGTCTTTGCAAAGCATGGCCATTCACCTCCTCCCTTTCCTCCATCTTGCTGCTTTATGCAATAAGTAAAAAAATGTGTTGTAAGCATTACTGATTCGTTTTATACACGTTGCAAATTATTATTGGCTTCTGAATATTTTTTCATATTTGTTGACCATTTAGGCCAGAAGACTCCGAATTTGGTCCTCAAGACCTGTAAACTAGTCTGGTTTTCAAAATTTCCACAATGAATATGCAGGAGATCTATTTGTATACAATGGAGGTAAGGTTTGCAAGTTCATACCACATATATATACAGGCCCAAAAAAAGTGAGAACATCTCGTAAATTAAAAGCTTAAATAGTTTACTTATTTACCTTTTTTAGCTATATAACGTCTTTATTTCGACAATTTCCGGTCGCCATCTTTTTTTTTAAATTTGTCAATCGTTTACATCTGTCTTTTTGAATTTTTAAATAACATATATGCTACGAGATGTTCTCACTTTTTTGGGGGCCACCCTGTAAATCCTGAAAACCAGATTGTTTTGTGGCCCTCAAGAACCTGCTTTTGGAACCCCTGTTCTAGGATAACTGATACAAGTCTCTGTTATCATAGTCAAAGATTCAAGGTGCCTTCCAAAGAATTTCATTGCGCTCACAGAACTGAAGTAATAAATCTTTTACTTTCTACTGGGTTTTTATTCAGTTTATGTCTCTATAATGTCCATAGTCCATGCTCGAACATATGGCACCATCACCCACTGTTGATCATCGAGACAAATACCTAAATTCTAAGGTATGAGGCAGATGGCACATTGTACTGCTCAAAAACTGGAAAAGTCTAGTATTTCTATTTCACTTTAATTTTGCCATATCTCATGTCACATTGTGTAAGATAAAATTCTGTGTCAGCTCTGCTCTCCCCAAAAGAGGTAACTCTGGTCTGTAGTAGCAAAAACATCATGGAGACTGGTGGCACCTTAGGGACGGGTCGATATTTCAAGCCCTTAATCCGACTGGCCCAAGGGATGGCAGCTGGCTAAGGGCACGGACCGTGATATTGGCAGTGAATTTCTTCACAGCCTCCCCAGCACTGCCTGGTTAGTGTAGGATCTGTCCTTGGGCAGTGGTGGGGCACTAATCGGGCAAGTGCTGACACTTGCCTGGTTAGCACGATTTTCAGCAGGCCCCAGTCCATACAAATTAGGCTGCCTCCGTTGCAATCCAAACAAGATGAAAGTTGTGCCAACTAGGCAAGTGTCAGCCCTTGCCCATTAGCGCTGCTAAGCCTGGATATTCAACAACAGCTCCAATCGAGCTGCTCCCATTGAATATCCCACTGACATTTTGAGGTGCCAGGGCCGACCGCCATGGTGTTTAAACATCAGTTCTTCTGAATATCGGACCCTGAGAGATTTATGGAGGCATAAGCATTCCAGGATTTCAGATGTCTGTTCTTCCAGTTGTATCTTAGAGAGAGAGAGAGAGAGAGAGAGAGAAAACAAGAGAGAACCAACTAGTCGATAAAGAATTTTCATATAACATTCTCATTCCCATGAATGATGTTTTCCTGAGTTTAATGATAAATACTTTTAAGTTCCACCTGCATTCACTGCTGACTTCCTTGGTACAAATTCACAATGGAAGAGAATGAGTGACATTTAAAATGAAAGAGTTACGATGAAAAATAAAAGAGAGAATTATTTAATAGAGGTAGAATTACTATTGATTTACAACAGGGTCGAAAAAATTAAACGGTTGTGAGAGCATTTCACAGTCACTATGCATTTGCATAAATTTATTGCTGCAAAAGGAAAAAATTCAATTACAAGAGAAAACGAAGATGCAATTTTGACTGAGTAAATGTGATAGAGCGGAGGATTTGACTGAGATTAAAGTCAATTATGCTAAAAGGTTGTTTTGAGGTGTATGGTAATTGCTCCAAACTCCTGAGCCACTTTCAAGTGTTGGTTTGTTTGTGTAAGGACTGCTATTCCTTCCAATTCAGAAAAAAAGGTGCAGACTGAGCAAATATTTCCATGACTGCAAGCAGGTGATGTGGCAGCTAATATGTCACTCAGAATGTGAGGCATCTGGGCATTGAGATGGAAGCCCTCCTCCTATTGAATTGCTGGATTGTTTAAGCAAGATTGGTTACTTCAGCTGCCGACAACACCAGCGTGCTCCCCCGAGCGATCTTCCTTCCCACTGCCCGCTCAGAACTTGCCTCCATTCCCTGCACAGATCTTGCTACCCATTGCCTGCACAGAACCTGCTTCCCATCGCCTGCATAGAACTTGCTTCCCATCCCCTGCTCAGAACTTGCTACCCATTGTTTGCATAGAACCTGCTTCCCATTGCCTGCTCATAATTTCCTACTGTGATGAGGAAGATTCATTCTCTGCCCTAAAAACACAGGATTCAGTGAATTCTAGCCTAGAAGCTGACAGGCAGACAAGCCATGTGAGCAGTAGTTGGCAGGGGCAACATAAACAAACCCAGCCACGGGGTTGGCAAACACGCCCAGCTGAAAAACATTCCCCAGTTCCTAATAGCTTGCACCTGGATAGAGGGAGGGCTATTAGCCACTATAAGAGTCACGCAGGAAATAGAGTTTCAGGTTCGGGTTCAGTTTCAGCTTCAGGTTCAGTTCCAGTTCCAGTTCCAGGTTCTTACCCTAGAGGAGATTCAGCGTTATCTTCTTACCCAGGAGGAGCTTCAGCTTCAGAGTCTGACCCAGGAGGTGATTCAGATTCAGAACCAGGAAGAGTTCAGGAACCAGGAAGAGTTCAACCCAGAAGCTACCCAGAATACCTCAGGAGAAAGCAGCTAGGAGCAGTGAGGTCAGAGAGCAGCTGTGAGTGTTCTGCTGAAGTAAAGCTGTTTGGGTTTCTTAGGCTTCCATTCATACCAGCTAGAACGTTGCCTCTGAGTTTCAAACAGTATGCATCTGAAAGCTGTAACCTTGAGAGTGATTCTGGCAGAGAGCTAAGAGAATATACTGACAGTAGAAATACCTACAGGGTTAATACTGAGAAGCCTCGTGTGAGAAATCCTAGGTGGGGGCAGGGCTGTAACACCCAGCCGAGGGATTCATCTGGAGAGCTGAAGAGAGAGCAGTTAAAAGTCCCTGAAAGAGAAAGGTATGCCATTGAAGATATTTGCATGACAGAGGAAGAGGTATTAGAAGTTCCTAAGCCTCAAAGGAAGCTATGCAGAGCTAAACCTTGTGCTGATAAGAGAGAGGAATACTTTTACTCAGTGCCAAAGCCTGAAGCTAGAGCCAACAAATATCCCAAAGGTAGAAACACCTATAGGAAGTTGGATTCTAGAAACCCTGAATGGTGGCTTCCTTCTCTCCCAGACACAGAAGTACAGCAGCAGCTATTCCAGCCCTAGAGGGAGCTGGCCAGATAGGCTCTGTGAGGAGATGTTACAAGGTAACTTACAGACATTTTATAGCCAGGAAAACTCAGGTCTTTCTGAGAACCTGCATGAACCCATGATCACTGATAGCCTCAGTGAATGCTCATTTGGAGACCCGATGGACTGTACATTAACATTCTCTGATAGAATAACCTCTTTTTGTTAAACAGAGGCTGTATAGTGCTGGAAGCTAACACTATATGTGAAGAGTGCCTGTTTGTACAGAGAGGAGCTGTGTGCTGAGTTTTCATATGCTTTACAATTACTGTTTACTTTAAGAAGCAAGAAGAAGCTTTTCTGTTTCCTTTATATTATACCAGAAAGTATGGTTTATGTGTCCTAAGTTTGCTGTGTTATACATCTGGAGAATTCGACCCCGGGAGGGGAAATAAATCCTTATTTACCTTATCATTCGTCTCTACAACTACTTTATTTTCATTAACCACCATCAGACCCAGACCTGCTAGCCCTAGGCAGCAGCCTGCCCACCTGGTGGTGACACTACCCATTGTTTGCCTAGAACTTGCTTCCCATTGCCTGCTCAGAATGTGCTACCCATTGTTTGCATAGGACGTGCTACCCATTGTTTGCATGGAACTTGCTACCCATTGTTGGCATGGAACTTGCTACCCATTGTTGGCATGGAACGTGCTACCCATTGTTTGCATGGAACTTGCTACCCATTGTTGGCATAGAACGCGCTACCCATTGTTGGCATAGAACATGCTACCCATTGTCTGCATAGAACGTGCTACCCATTGTCTGCATAGAACTTGCTACCCATTGTTTACATAGAACGTGCTACGCTTTGTTTGCATAGAACGTGCTACCCATTGCTTGCATAGAACATACTATCCATTGCTTGTATTGAACCTGTTACCCATTGTTGCATTGACCTTGCTTCCCATTGCCTGCACAGTACTTGCTACCCATTGCTTGCATAAAACTTGCTACCCATTGCCATGGCCCCACATCACATTGTCCTTCTCTTCCTCATCCTCCCCAACTGCCTCCCCTCCTACCAACACCCTCCTTCCTCTTCCCCCACCCTCCCTCTTTCTCTTCCCCCCTACCCCCGTCTTCCTCTTCTCCCTACCCTCCTCTTCCTCCCTCACTTCCCCCTCTACCTTCCTCATTTCTCCCTCCATTCTGTCCTCTAGCCTAGCTTCTGCTCTTGAGCTTCATCACACCCTCCCTCACATTCAACCAGCCCCTCTCTCCTTAAGGCAACCCCACCCTCGCTTCCGCCGTACTGCCTCCACTTTACCACGCTCTTTACTGCTCCTTCTCCTTCTCTCATCAGGTAATATCAACCCCAACCCTGGCCCCCCTCGATTTATTTCTCACTCTAAAAAGAGTTCCTCACGTACCTTATCCAACCTCATCCATATCCCACTCCTCTCCCCCTCCGCCCTTCCTCACTCGTGCCCCAATCACTCATCCAGAGATAACAACCCCAACCCTATCTACAAAAAGAGATCCTCACATAACCTATCTGATACCATCAACACCACCCCTCATTCACCCCTCACCTCCCCTCCCTCATGCCCTTCTTGGAGGGCACACACATCCAGACATACCCACCCACACCCTAGCCCCTCTAAATCTCTGTGCTACTCTAGAAATAGAGCCTCACGTTACTCTGGAAAGAAATCCTCACGTAACCTATCCAATCTTATCTATATCCCTCTCCTTTCCCCCTCCACTCTCCCGTTTTCATGTGCCCTATGGAATGCATGCTCAGTCTTTAACAAACTTCCTTTTACCCACGATCTCTTTATCTCTAAAGCGTTACACCTTCTTGCCCTAACTGAGACCTGGCTCCACCCAGACGACACCGCATTGTAGGGCTGGTACCCCTGCAATTCTACATGCAAATCTCCGGCCTGCTCAGCAACTCAGGCCTGAACCAAACTGAACAGACAAGCTGGATTCTTCACTATACTTTTGCTGTGTTCAGCTACAAACGACCTTCAAGCAACTGCTTGAGCAGCGTTTCTAAGCATACATACAGAAGCTATTGTCCGTGGCTGGCCTTGGACACTTGTACATGCCCAGAAGTTACATACTGTTGCTTCTGCCTGACTTTTTACCATGGCTCCTTTGTTTGCAAGAAGCTGACCATCATCTACCTCCTGATTCGCTGAGAACACCTCAGACTGCTTGGTGCCAACCAATCATCGGACCTATGACGGAGGATTCTTACACAGAATAATGCAATCTGCACTGAAACTTTAGTAGTAGTAAGGGAGAGTTGGGGGCTTTTCCCACCTGTTCATACAGACTCCTGCACTGGTTCCTCTCTGCTGTGCACTGCGTACCTGATTCCTGCGACCTGATCCTTCCGCAAGACGGCCACTAAGTGTGGGCTAGGCCGTCCTCCACAGGTCTGAGATAAGACTTTCACAGATACCTCCGGTTCGGACTTACTGCGGCTCGCCTGATGAGGCTAGAGCCCGCATTAGCTAGGAGCTGCCTCCTTGGACTGCATTGTTCCTGAGAGCCCGACGGAACTAAGGTACTGACTTATCTCTCCTCCTCCGGATGGGCAAGGGGTTAGCAATATATTTCTTATTTTTCCTCAGTGCAGAGCGAATCAGTGACGTCTGGTTACTAATCAGTGATTTATTACGTTGTCCAAGTGTACATCTGTACTATAACAAATTTCTACCTCATGTTTCTAATTAGCTATATGTGTGTGTGTATATTTTTCTACCTGGTTGCCTATAATAAAGTCTAATATATATCTGCAGACCAGACTTCTTTCGTGGCTCATTGCTAGAATAACTCACCAAACTTTGGGCTGGGAATTAGTAGCTATTTCCCCTGGACAAACAGAGAGTCTAACTTATTTTTGTGCTACGAATATACCCTACAGCATCCATTGCTGCTCTCTGCCATGGGGGCTACCAATTCTCCCATACACCTCGATCCACTAGTCGCGGTGGTGGTGTTGGCCTCCTGCTTTCTCCCTCTTGCCAATTCCAACCCCTTCTACCTCAGTCACACTCGTCCTTCTCTTTTGAAGTCCACTCCATTCGCCTCCTCACACCACTTTCCCTCCGAGTAGCTGTTAATTATTGCCCACCCGACAAATCCAAATCAACCTTCCTCACTGACTTTGACTCCTGGCTTTCCACCTTTCTAGATCCTTCTTCCCCCACTCTAATTCTTGGCGATTTCAACATTCAGGTTGACAACCCCTCCGACTCCCATGCCTTAAAGTTCCTCGCCCTCACCTCCTCGTTCAACCTCCAACTTTGCTCCACTGCCCCCACCCACCTTCACGGCCACTGCCTCGACCTAATACTCTTCTCTAAATCCTCTCCCTCAAACTTCCGCAACTCAATCCTTCCCTCATCTGACCATCACCTTTTAACCTTTACTCTTCAGCTCCCGCTGTCTCAACCTCGTCCTGTCTCCTCCAACCTATTTAGAAACCTCCATAATATTGACCCCCTGACTCTCTCCTCCACCATCTCCCCATCTCTGTCCTCCATTATGTCCTCCAAGTCCGACGAGGCAGTATCCTCTTATAACGCTACACTATCCTCCAGCTCTTGACACTCTTGCCCCACACACCCCACGTCCTGTCAGACAATCTGCTCCCCAGCCTTGGAGTTTGCCCACAACCTGCTATCTATGCACCTGTGCCCATTCTGCTGAATGTGCTTGGTCCAAATCCCTTTCCCCGGAGGACCTTCTACACTTCAAATTCATGCTTGGCTCCTTCCAGTCAGCCATAGCACTTGCCAAGCAAGAATACTTCATCCATCTGACCAACTCCCTTGCCTCTGATCCTCGCCGTCTCTTTAATACCCTCAACTCTCTCCTCAAGGTCCCCCCGCCCCCGGTCCTGCCCTCCCTATCTGCCCAAACCTTAGCCGACTACTTCCATGACAAAATCCACAAGATTACCCTCCAATTCCCCACCCCTCCTCCCCAATTCTTCCCCCCATCCATACTTCCTCTGCTACCCTCTCCTCTGCTACCCTCTCCTTCTTCCCTACGATCTCTGAAGAAGAAACCGCACTCCTTCTTACCACCTCCAAACCTACCACCTGTTCCTCCGACCCTATCCCCACCCATCTCCTACACCCCATCTCCCCCACCATTGTCCCCCCCAACTCTCATATCCTAATCCTTTCACTCTCCACTGCAACAGTCCCCGTAGACTTCAAACATGCTGTTGTCACACCCCTCCTCAAGAAACCCTCACTCAATCCCACATGTCCTTCTAACTATCGACCCATCTCCCTCCTTCCCTTCATATCTAAACTACTTGAATGAGCAGTCCACCGCCGCTGCCTCGACTTCCTCACCTCCCAGGCTCTCCTGGACCCACTACAATCTGGCTTCCGTCCCCTACACTCCACTGAAACGGCTCTCACAAAAGTCTCCAATGACCTATTCCTGGCTAATCTAAGGGCCTCTACTCTATCCTCATCCTTCTTGACCTCTCCGCTGCCTTTGATACCGTTGACCACAATCTCCTCCTCACCACCCTCTCCTTGCTTGGCTTCAAAGACTCCGTACTATCCTGGTTCTCCTCCTACCTCTCCCTTCAGTGTATGCTCCGGTGGCTCCTCCTCCTCTCCTACCCCGCTCCATGTTGGTGTACCACAGGGATCCGTCATGGGCCCCCTCCTTTTCTCTCTCTATACCCAAGGCCTTGGTGCGCTTATCTCCTCCCATGGCTTTCAGTACCATCTCTATGCCGATGACTCCCAAATCTACCTCTCTACACTTAATATTTCCCCATCAACCCAGTCCAAGATCTCTGCCTGCCTTTCCGACATTGCTGCCTGGATGTTTCTTCGCTGATTGAAATTGAACATGGCCAAGACTGAACTCTTTGTCTTTCCCCCCAACTCCTCCCCTCCTCTTCCCCCTTTTTCAGTCTATGTGGACGGATCTACTATCCTTCTTGTTCCCTCTGCCCGCAATCTGGGGGTCATTTTTGACACCTCTCTCTCCCTCTCTGCACATATCCATCTCATAGCTAAAACCTGCCGCTTCTTTCTATACAACATTAGCAAAATCCGCCCCTTCCTCTCTGAACACTCTACTAAGACGCTTATCCATTCCTTAATCACCTCTCGCCTCGACTATTGCAACCTACTCCTTGCTGGTCTTCCCGTGAGCCATCTCTTCCCCCTTCAATCTATACAAAATCACGCTGCTCGACTAATCTTCCACCAGTCTCGCCATGTCCACATTACTCCCCTTCTCAAATCGCTTTACTGGCTCCCTATCCAATCCCGCATCCAATTCAAAGTTCTCCTACTGACCTATAAATGCATTCACTCTGCGGCCCCTCGATACCTCTCATCTCTTATTTCTCCCTACGCCCCCTCTCGGGAACTGCGCTCTGCAACCAAATTACTTCTATCCAGGCCTGTCACCCGCACCGCTAACTCCCGACTTCGCTACTTTCATCTTGCTGCACCGTACGCCTAGAACAGCCTACCCGTGTCTATACGCCAAGCTCCCTCCTGGCCCTCTTCAAATCTAGGTTGAAGACCCACCTCTTCACCGTCGCTTTCAGATCCTGACTTCTATCCCTATCTTATCCTAACCCCTGTCACTTTTCATGACCAAATTGTATAGACCATACCCTGCCTTGTACCGAATTGACTAATGTTCTGTATTATTGTGACTAGATTGTAAGCTCTGATGAGCATGACTCTGACGGGCAGGGACTGTCTCTTGTATGCTGGCTGCTTCTTGTAGGTTAGCTGTACAGCGCTGCATGCGGAGCGCTATACAAGTACTAATTAGTAGTAGTAGTAGTAGGTTACTTCTATCAAAAGGCATTACCACATAACTTTAACTCATAAGAATATATGCTACACATCTTCAGTTTTCTGAATGAACTGCAGATGGGCCTACAGTTGGGCGCTCCTAAAGCTCTATAAACTGCTGCTTACAGGTGCTGAGTGCCGCCTTCTCTATGATCTGTTGAGAAGCCAGAGACTTGTTATGGTTGCTTTCAGGGAAGAAAGTCCTTCTGCTCTTTGCTGACTCTAGCCACCTGTTAGGATTATCTGCCATTATTAGACGTGTTTCATCATAGTGAGAGCTTTTATTATGTAGCCTCAGTCATGTGTCTGTTTGATTTGTCCACGTGCATAGGTTTGTTTGCTCTTTTGCTAGCAAACCTAAGCGTTCCAATAGGATACAAGCAGCAATGGCATACCCGCCGGAAGAAGATGTGCTGTAGGCCATGATCACAGCGATTAAGTTGCCCGCCTGTGGGGAGCCCCATCCCCCATCAGCAGAAGATGGGTGGCGGCTCATGACCACAGCTTAGAAGACAGCTGCCTGACATCCACAGAAAAGGCAGAGAGACCTCTGGAGCACAGAAAGTTAGATGGGGAAGTGGGGCAGATGTGTGTGGGAGAGGTATTTATTTATTAGTATTTACCTCATGACCTTCCAGGAAACGATCAAGGATGATTTACATTCGGGTACAGAATGTATTTCCCTGTCCCTAGAGGGCTCACAATCAAAATTTATACCTGAGGCAATGGAGGGTTAAGTGGCTTTCCCAAGGCCCCAAGGAGTGCTAGTGGCATTTTAACACTGGGATTTCTGGCTCTAGGCTGC
This sequence comes from Ichthyophis bannanicus, assembly GCA_033557465.1. Taxonomy (NCBI): domain Eukaryota; kingdom Metazoa; phylum Chordata; class Amphibia; order Gymnophiona; family Ichthyophiidae; genus Ichthyophis; species Ichthyophis bannanicus. The sequence continues at coordinate 228,297,967 of CM066043.1, read as the reverse complement.
TGTCCTAAGCACTAGGCCTCTCCTCCATTCTAGGGATCAGCAATGAGCAGAGGGACTGAGAGATGGCAAGAGTGTGGGCATAAAAGGATAGGGAGTGAGCCTAGGAGGAGAGGAATGAAGGGCAGGGGTGAGAGTACAAGGGGAAAGGATCAAAGGAAGAGAATCTGGGACGTGGAACAGAGGGAGAGTGGAAGAGATGCTGAAGGAGGGGAGAGGAAAAAAAGTTCATGTGGGGGAAGGAACCAGAATGCCCCCACACCCCCTACTCCCATTCTATCAGCAATTAGCCACCTAACTGGAGACTGAACACAGTTTGGGACAAATATCCAGAGGGTCGCCATGAGTTGGCACTGACTCAAAGGCACTTAACAACAACAGCCCTTACAGAGTGGCCTAGTGGTTAGGACAGCAGCCTGGAACCAGAAAGACCAGGGCTTAAATCTCACTGATGCTCCTTGTGACCTTGGACAAGCCATTTAACCCTACATTGCCTCAGGTACAAACTTAGATCGTAAGACCTCTGAGGATAGGAAAATACCTACTGTATCTGAATGTAACTCACCTTGACCTACTACTGGAAAAGCATGAGATAAAGAACAGAGGGGAACCTCCCCACCTGCAATAATTAAGCACACACAAGAAGAAACAAGTCTTACCACGACTTGGAGGACAAAGAGCTTTATTGGAACCTACTGAGGTCATCCTACACATGTTTCGGTATAGAGGCTTTTTAGAGGTTTGGACCTCTAAAAATATAACACAAAAATCAAAAAACAAATTACAAATATCATCCTAATCCATTTACACCTAATACAATCAAAAGAACAGATGAAAACAGCAAACACGAAATTCAAATTATACACAAAAGTAACTAAAAACATTTCAAAATCTAAAACCACTTACGTTATATAATTACATACCTCATAAATACCAAATGATAGACATATGACTAAACAATATAAATCAATCACAATGCTCATAAAAACATATAAGACTACATATATTTATTTAGTGTTCTATACTACCTTTTCCTTCAATCAAAGTGGTTTACATTATGTAATTATTACTAGCAGGTACTGGATACATTCCCATGTCCCCAAAGGGCTCACAATCTATGTGTACCTGAGGCAACTGAAGGTTAAAGTGGCTTGCCCAAGGCCACAAGGAGCCTATAGGACTAGAAACCCCAGTCCCTCAAGCCTGAGATTGCTGTCCCCAGGTGGGACTTGAACCCCCAGCCCTCCAGCCTGAAGTACCATGTCCTAACCACTAGGCCTCTCCTCCCTTATAAAGGTACACATAAAAAATCGATACATAAGCGTGTGAATCCCTTTAGGATGATATATTAAAAGATGAAAGACAGACATCATAGATAAATAGCATGCATGAGACCATAAATTACTACTACAGTATAAAACAATAAAACAGTGTAGTAAGAACCATCTTACAAACTTAAATACACACACACCTTCCACCTACATGTACATGCCCACATACACACCTTGCTTCCACACCACATATATGTGCACATCCATATTTACACACACACACCCTCTACCTCACACCAGATTTGCACACACACTTGTCCTACCTCTACACCCATAGGAACATGAAGGGCAGGGGATGGGAGCTCGAGGCAAGAGAGAAGTTGGGAACGGGAAAAGAGGAGGAAGGGGAGAGGGCATTGAGGGGGAAGGGATCACAATATGTGTGTCAAGAGACATACCCCCCACTCCTGCACCAGAGACAGATATACACCTCCACTGCACAACATACATATGCAATCACACACTCCACCCCTGCACCACATATATGCAAACACACACAAACATCGCCTAGCCCCACACCACGCACATGCGCATGCCTACACTTACCTGGATACCGCACCCTATACTGTACATGTGAATGCACGCATGTACCCCTTCTGCAGCACACATGTCAACCTCCCTCATTATACATATATACACACATGCCACCCTTGCATCATGCTGTACCACTAAACAAACACACTCGCACACTCTCTCTCAAGGTAGACACAAATATATACACCAGATGCCCCATACAGGCCCAGATTTGAGAGAGTGAGATCGTCCTCCACATACCCTGTCTTAGAAGTGAGGTTCATGATTGTCATGGTAGGAAAACTAACCCATTTGGAGGAACTGATTCTGCTTCCGTAATGAAAGACACTGCATTTGTATTTGCACCCAGACCCCCTAACATGGGAGGCCCTGAATAGGCCTTCCCCAGGCTCGTTTCTACAACAGAGGAAAACAGACAATGTGAACCATATGTAACACAAAAGCAAAAGCTTTATTATCAGTGCTGCAGCAGGGTCATGAGCAATGAGTACAAGCGACCCCCCACAGACGTTTTATACCTTTTTGGTACGTGCACAAAGCAGGTGGACTGAAACATCTCTTGAAACTTTCTCATGGGTAAAACTAGTTAATTGGCAGGCTGCTTCCTTGGAAGCAAACATGCGCAGGAAGGGGAGTGAATAAGAGGTACAGAAAGGACTGAGACATGGAAGTAGTTGGGTGACGTTGCCTATCAATCAGGGAGGCCTAACTAATGAATCCTTTAGAAATATTTGTGTGGAACCATCATGGGCCCCTTTTCTGAGAGATAAGGAGATGGGAGTTGGGCTATATGAAGGTAACATCTTGACCGTAATTGCAGTTACCTTCTTGGCCTATGTTTTGCTAAGGGGAAGGGAGTTGGGGTGGGCTCATGGGGAATGCTCTATTGATCTAAGCTAAGAGAAACTGTCTGCCTGACCTTATTATCTTCCACTGTATCAAACTAACTTGTTAAGTCCTTGTTCATGTATCACAGTATGCAGCTGTTCTCTTTCATGGGCCTAATATCAGTATCTGTTTTCTCTGTGAACAAGGGAGGGCTTCAGTTCACTGTAATTTGCTTTCTCAGCAGAAAGCAGGCAAGCAGAAAAAAATATGGTTGCTAAAATGATTTGTCTCAAAATGGTGGCTGATCTAGTGTACCAAAAGCATTAATAAAACACACACACACACAATGATGGAAAGGTCTTAATGGCAGCTCAGAAGAACCTGTTAATTTTTCTTCTCACCCTCGTAGACAAATGAATTTGCAAATGGAGGGAAGGGAAGCAATTTTGTCACACTAGGGGGGTTATTCTGTGCCACAAACAGCAGGGATGTATGTCCAGATGGGGTGTACATCCCTGCTGTTTGTCCCCCTGCTGCTAGGGCTCACTGAACAAACAGCGCTGTTGTATGGGGAGCCTTAGACAAGGGTGGGAGTGGGTGGTTTGGAGATGGAATGAGGTCAGCGAATGGGCAGGTCATGAACCTAGACATACAGGGCCAATTCTGAGGTTGGCCCTATACTTCTGAGTCCTTCAATGTAGATGGGGGATTTATTCCACCTCAAAGGTGGAATATGTCCCCCTGGAGGGTGGGGCATGGGACTTGGTGGAGCTGGTGAGAGGGGCTACCTGCAGCCTGACCCAGGCCTTGGAAGGCCAGATTGGGGGGAGTCAGGCTGCAGGGAAAGAGGTTTATTTCAGTGGTTGGGGATTGCAGCTATTGAATGGTAGGACACCATGGCACTGTGGCTCCATTTAGGAGCCTGGCTGACTTAGCTGGATATCTGGCTGATCAGAATTGGAGCCGGCCTGCATGTCCAGGCCAGGCCAGTAGATCTGATTCTGATCCCAGAATTGGATGCTGCTGCTGCATGCCCTGGTTCTGCTGGCTTATATACTGTTTTTCTAGTAGTCAAAGCAGTGTATGTATATTTCTCACAATCTACGTTTTTGTCCCTGAGGCAATGGAGGGTTGAGTGGCTTGCCTAGGGGCACAAGGAGTACTTGTGGGACTAGAATGTCCAGTCCTTCTAGCCCAAGGTTGCTGTCTTCTAGAAGGATTTGAACCCCCTGGCCCTCCAGCCTGAGGTAGCTTGCCCCAACCACTAGGCCATGCCTCCCTCTCCCAATAATGGTCAGGATGTTACCTTCACATAGCCCAACTCCCATCTCCTTATCTCTCAGAAAAGGGGCTCATGACTTTCTCACAACTATTTTCTAAAGGATTCATTAGTTAGGCCTCCCTGATTAATGGTCGCTTAGTGTGCAGATTTCAACTTGTATCCTTTTTATCTCCTGCCATTTCTTCTGTTTGTATATCTGAATTCAAGAAAGCATGGGACAAGTACAGAGGATCTCTGAGGGAGAGGAAGGGATTGTATCTGGACTTTCAGAAAGCCTTTGACGAGGTCCCTCATCAGAGACTTTTGGCAAAACTAAAGAGTCATGGGATAGGAGGCAGTGTACTACTGTGGATCAGGAACTGGTTAAAAGATAGAAAGCAGAGGGTAGGGCTAAATGGCCAATTTTCTCAATGGAGAAAGGTGAATACTGGTGTACCCCAGGGATCTGTGCTGGGTCCGCTGCTTTCTGACATATTCATAAATGACCTGGAAAGTGGAATAACGAGTGAGGTTATCAAATTTGCAGATGACACAAAACTATTTAAAGTTATTAAAACCCAAGAGGATTGTGGAAAATTGCAAAAGGATCTTGATAAATTGGAAGACTGGGCATCAAAATGGCAGATGAAATTTAATGTGGACAAGTGCAAGGTTATGCACCTAGGGAAGAACAACCCAAACTATGGTTACACGATGCAAGGTTCCACATTAGGAACCACCACCCAGGAAAAAGATTTAGGCGTCATTGTGGATAACATGTTAAAACCCTCGGCCCAGTGTGCAGCGGCGGCCAAGAGAGCAAATAGAATACTAGGTATCATAAGGAAAGGAATGGAAAATAAAACAAAAGATATTATGATGCCTCTATATCGTTCCATGGTGAGACCGCACCTTGAATATTGTGTGCAATTCTGGTCGCTGTATCTTATAAAGGATATAGCATTATTAGAAAAGGTTCAGAGAAGAGCCACCAAAATGGTAAAGGGGATGGAAGGATACTCCTATGAAGAAAGGCTAAAGAGGTTAGGGATCTTTAAGCTGGAAAAGAGACGGCTGAGGGGAGATATGATAGAAGTCTATAAATTAATGAACGGAGTGGAACGGGTAAACGTAGATCAATTGTTTACGTTTATCAGAATATAGAAAAACTAGGGGACATGCAATGAGGCTACAGGGTAAACTATTTAAGACTAATAAAAGAAAATATTTTTTCACTCAACATGTAATGAAACTCTGGAATTTGTTAGCGGAGGATGTAGTAAAGGTTGTTAGTGTAGCTGGATTTAAAAAAGGTTTGGACAAGTTCCTGGAGGAAAGGTCCATAAACCATTATTAAGAAAGGACCCAGGATATCAATGCTTGACCCAATACAAGCATTGTGGAACCTGTGTCCTTTGGGGAAACTGCTAGGTACGTATGACCTAGATTGGCCACTGTTGGAAACAGGATACTGGGCTTGATGGACCTTGGTCTGACCCAGTATGGCATATCTTATGTTCTTATGTTCTTATTGTGAAGGTTAGTAGCTCATATAGATGAGCAGACTAGAGAGACTGTATTGTTCCTGTCTGCTGTTATTTTCTATGTTTCCATGTTTAGCCACTGAGGAGATAAAGCTTTAGCTGGGGGCCTAATCAGCTGAGATGCTGGTGGCCAAAGATGACATTGAACTGATAATGAGATTTATATACAGCCCGTTGGCTGCTTTAGGATCCTGATGTTTCTCACTTTCTTGTTCACTAGTTATATGTAGCTTACCATACTCTAGTCCCCAGTTTTGTGGATGTTGTTGTTCATCTAGATGAGATTGTAAGCTCTGATGAGCAGGGGCTGTCTCTTACATCTGTTGTATATTTACAGCATTGCATATGCCTTGTAGCGCTATACAATTGATAAGTAGTAGTGGTAGTAATAGTAGTAGGAACGAGTATTGCCTCTGCTGAGGAACCAGACTGGTCCTTAGGACTAGGAAAGGGGTTGCTGGGAACAGGGGCCTTTCTTTGAAAAGTGTTGCATAGACTGAGAATAAACCCTTTATATGTTTGATTGCTCCCTTGGCTTAAACGTTCCTCATGAATGTCTCCTGACAATGCAACTAGCAGCCCCACAGGGTGCAAACCTTTAGCTGTAGTGGATATGGGCAATTGCCAAACAAACAATTAATGTGGGTAGACGGATTTCTACCCATGCAAATTGCTTTGAAAATTGGCCCCATAAAAGGAACATCAAGAAAAACTGGAGAAAGGAAAGTATTGGAACTGTTCATAATGAGAAACACTTGGCTGATGGTGCAGATGGTATCTGCTTCCTTGTACTTGCTAGAGATTTGAAAGGCTCATCCTTAGGCTGGGTGCATAAAGATCGCAGATCTGGGAAGGGACGGATGCTGGGGGCGAGACAAATCAGGGATCTTGCATTCTTATCTATAGGAAAATAGCCATGAGTGGGCCTGGGTGACCATGCCCCTCCCCCCCACACCCACACTTTGGAAGCAGGTTCACCCAGCAGCACGGTCCAGCGACAAGAAAACTGGAGGTGATGCCAGTATTTACCCTGCCTAGTGCCCACCCATGTTAACCTCAAGAACCACCAAAAAATCACTGGAAGAGGGTCACTGGTATTTGCCCAAGAGGGTGCAGTTCAAAGGGGGAAGATGACAAATATAGGATTTGGTGTCCTAAGGCACATGACTGGATGGGTCATCAATTATGTTAGTGTGTGTTTTTTTATGGTAGGAAAATTGGTTTTGCACACCCCAATAATAGGTGAGCAAAGTATTTACTGAGAGAAAAGCTGAAGACAGGATAGGAACAGCAGATAAAGACCATATGGCCTATCCAATATGTCCGTCCACAAGAATTACTAAGTTTTAGAAACCCTTCCTTTCCTTCAGGGATACTCTGTATTTGTCCCATATTTTGTTGAATTCAGATATAGTTCAAGTTCCACCATCTCAACTAGGAGGCTGTTCCACACATTCACTATGATTTTTGTAAGAAATATCTCTTCAGATTACTCCCGAGTCTATCCCATTTCACACTACCCTTCTCTTCCTAGTGGTTGCTAATTCTATAGCTTTGGGGGTTTTGAGCTTTGATATCTCCTGTTCTGGGGTGTTATTGCCTCTCCTACTTTAGTTCTACAGAAGGAAGTGTCAGGGTGTTAAGTCTGCAGGCTCTGGTGATCTGTGTCCAGCTGCCATCTTTCCGTGCAGTGTCATCTTCCATTCTGCTGGAGATCTTAGATGCCTCTAGAAGCATTTCATCAATGTACCTCTCATTGATACAGATGCTTCTTAGCTTTGCTACCTCTTCTCTTGGTTCCTCAACCTGTTTTCTGAGGGATTCAATCTGCAGGCATCTTGCACATTGAACAGGTTCCACCCTAGATCTCTTTGTCTAGATGGATGTAGAAGTGGTAATAGGAGCAACAGCTTTGGCACCATAATGTTTCCCAGCCATATTTCTGTTACTGGAATGTTGATACCTGTCGGAAAAAAATGAGAAAAAAGGCAAACCAGAGTCCCTATCCTGTCTTCAGCTTTTCTCTCAGTAAATACTAGACATTTTTAATGTACAGATTCCCTGTGTGTCATCCTACTTGTTTGCTCACCTATTATTAGGGTCTGCAGTAGTTTACCTTGTCTCTTCTGACAGCAAAACATGTGTATTTATCTGGGGTGTGTAGTATGCTATGCCCCCTTTGTAGACTTACCTCAAGGATTTATTAAGTTATTACGAATCAAAGACTCCTGAAATATACGTATTATATTGAATTATTTCCACAGATAACCTAAATTTGGCCTAATCTTGCTACCTAAAAATAAAACTATCTAATCTAGTTCTTTAATTGCGTAATTGGGGAATTTAGTCTATAAAGCAAGATTCAACACTGGGGTGGGTGGAAATGGGGGGGGGGGGCAGGAATCTAACATCTCAGCAATGCAATGAATTCAAAGAACATTTGCTACCTTCCCTCCTCTTTGAACTTTAAGGCTACAGGAAAGTAAAAAAACAAACACAAAAAGCCTTACTCAAAACAGAAAACTCCCCTTCCGTAAACAGCTATAAAAAATAAAGTAGTAACTTTAAGGAACAAAATATGTTATCTAACAAAAATAGCCCCCTTTTTAAAGAACGTTTTAGGCAGAGAACCTTTAGTAAACATCACAGAATTACCTGGCTTGAAAAGATGCCCCTCCAAAAAAATATATATATTGAGCCCAATCCCAGAAGGGGCACATCCGGGCCATCTGTACGCCCCTGACAAGATAGGCCCATTAGGACCCAATTCTGCACCACAGGAGCCAGATGTCCCCACGGTAGGGTTGCCAACTGGCTCCAGATGCGCCCAACAGGCTTGTTCCAGTCCTGTGTTTACCCCATTGCATGCAGGGCTTTGTAGTCTTGCTTTTCTTATGGAGTGCAATGGAGACGTCAGAACTATGCGTCCCTGCGTGCAATTTAGTAAACCCAGGACTGGATGAAGCCTGTTGGGTGCATCTGGAGCCAGTTGGCAACCCTATCCCACAGGTGCAGGATTGGATCCTGAGATGGCCCGGCATGCCCCTGCTGCACTGTGGGAGATGTCCTCCCCACTCCACAGACAGCCTGCCTCAGTGCCAACCCTCATTTTCCTGCTGCCAACCTTCAGATGGGGCATCCTCTGAGGTGGAATAAGCTGGGCACTCTCCTGGTGCTCCCTTGACATACAGGGCTGTGACCTGAATCGGCTCAGTATGTTTGGGGTCTGTCCTGCCCCCACTCCACACACTCCCTGCACCTGTGCCACCCCATCCAGATCTCCCTGCACTGAGGCTGTGTGCGTGCGGGGAGATCACTTTCGGGAATGAGGGCTGGACAGCTAGCGGGGCTACACATCCCACTGGGATGTACAGCCCCGCTAGTCGCCTTACAGAATCAGGCCTATTAGACATTTAGATTATGATCTCTAAATCTTTGGGCACAAAATGAGCTAAAAGAAGGTAAAATATCTATATGAGTTCATTAAATATCTTCAAAAAATGCACTAAAGGCTTTTGAGAGAGCAATGGGGTTAAAAATGAGGATACCGCTATATAAAAGAAGTGGAGAACTAGAAAATGGACAATTACAACACTGCTTAGATTCTCAAAGGATTAGGGCCTGAGGTAACCTGACTGTAGACATGCAGCAAATTGAACAGCAGATACAAAGGGCAGCAACCTGGGATCTGAAAGACCAGGGTTCAAATCCTATCAACTCTCCTTGTGGCCTTGGGCAAGTCACTTAACCCTCCATTCCCTAAGGCACAGCCTTACACTGTAAGTTCTGTGGCAACAGGGAAACACCTACAGTACCTGATCCACAGGTGGAAAGGAGTGAGCTAAATACTGACCCTGTGAACATCTAATACAAAGTAGCTGCTGGAATCCCTTTCCACCCAAGGGGGCATGATTACTAAGCTCCATACCGGTAACACATTTGTGGGTTGCATTACCTGCATGGGGCTTCTAGCTAACCCTATATGTACATCTGTCCCACTGCAATTAGCACAGAAAAGCTGCACTTTAATATGGCGAATGGGCTGCAGGAGCAACTAACATCACAAAGCGCAGTTAGCATGGCTGACATGGCGGCACCATGCCACAAACACCATAACCCACCAAGCCCCCAGGGTAGCACAGGGCTTTTAGTGTGGTGGCCCTGTGCTACGTTTTAGCAATTCACCAAAACCACATGCTAACCCCACTCTACCCTGGTGGTGTGGTTCAGTAAACATGCCCCATAGTGTGTCTCCTTGGAATTGCTTTAGCCTAGCTTTTCACCCCCAGTATTTTGTGTCCTTCAACAAGTGAATATTTTCAAGGTTGCTATTTGATTCAAACAGCCTTCCAGGACATCACAATCCTTTGTGAGCCTCTGTTTTGAAACAGTGCTAATGGTGGATTTTAAAAAACCCTAAAGATATTTTAATATCATAGTGATAGCATCAGCCCTGCTTATTGGCTCTTTGACTTTTTGCAGGATGTGATAAGTGAAATGCATTAAGATGACCTGCTGAGATTTGAGCCCATCAGGTGTACTTCCCTCCTCGGTGATTATATCACCCAAAATTCAATCTTGTTTCAGAAAAACTCTCGAATTGAAGCTGAAATACCACATTAAGCCCTGGAATTGCAAGCAGCCATGGATAGACTGGGACTTTTACAGGCTGCAAACGCACAGATAATGGATTCATCTTTGTTTATTCCTGTTGGGCAGTGGAGAGGGAAGGGAGAGGAGGACAGAAAAGGAAAACAATTTCAGCTCCACAAGAAAAACACTAAAACAGATAAAGCAAAGGATTCCATCATATAGGTCAGAGATTCTTTATTTTTTCATCTATTTCAGCTTCAGTTTTCAGAATTCTTTGTTAGTTAATGGTTGTTCTGTGTTTGAATGAATTCACAGTAAGTTTGGCATCTTACCATTCCCTCTAGGGACAATGATTCATTTAAGATTATTTCGGTGTATTTATTTTTCTTAACAAGGAGAGCTGTATCCCTCCGTCTGTTATTTTATAAAAATAAATGGTGCTGGATTTTTCTTTCTTTCCTTGTTTTGTCATCTACACCACCTTTTTCCTTGTCTACAGGTATCGTGCGAGTTGTCCAAATGGAATGACTATGGGCCCGGTTCTGGCTGACGATTAGCAGGGCTGGATGTTCAGGATGGACGTCCAACCCCCGAACAGGCCCGGTATGCTATTCCATGTCCAGCCCTCCCCACACGTACAGAGGGCTTGTGTGGGGAGCGCTGGACAGAGATGGGAGGGGGCAGCCTGGAAGCAGACAGTGGGTGGGCCACAGCACCCAGACATACAGGGCCTATTCTGATTACAGCCCTGTACGTCCTCCGTATGCAAGATGGATGTCGGACTTAGTCCACCTCGGAGGTGGGCTAAGTCCCAGGGGAGGCAGTGAATGGGGCACGCAGACCCCCCCAAAGTCATGAAGAAGCTGCAGGTAGGCCCCTGCCAACCGATCCCGGCCCTGGCTGCCCCCGCCGAGGGTCGGGCGGTGGGGAAAGTAGAGCAGGACCGCTGTCAGGCCTTGCTTGCTCCTGCTGGGCATCCCAGTGCCATGACAATAGAACGTCATGACACTGGCACTCCAGCGGGAGCAGTGTGTGGTGGAGATGGGCAGGCACTTGGATGTAGACTGGCGCAGAAGGCTGTGCACGCTGGCCAGTCCAAGTGTCCTGATTCTGCAACCGTGGGAATATAGAAGTCCTGCGGTTGCAGAATCTGGTACAACGCGGCTGCGTTCTTTTTCTGCATGTCCGGATGGCCCGCATGTGCAAGGTGCAGAATGGACCTCCACATCAACTCCATCTGCTTGCTGGCTTCTGCCTTTTATTACACCAGAATAAGAACAGCCCAGAGCTGTTTAAGGAAATGAGCTATCCTGACCTCATGGACCCTGGCCGTACGGATTGCAAGGCTGAAGAAAGGAAGGAAACAGAGTTTGGGCATTTTCAAAGCACTGGTCTGCAGGCGGCATCACATAGAAATTGGAATAGCATCAATTAGCGGACATTCAGTCAGTGGAGATTTTAGAAAAATGGCAGAGGCTAAGCTCACACCTCATCAGGGTTACTATAAGTCATTACGATGGAGGTACCTAAGGCTGTACAGAAAGACATAAGTGTGTGCACAAAAAATAACTACAAATCTGTATATCACAAACTAAAAAATAAACTGAAAAAATCCCAACACAATATTGTCTTTCAATAAGATATAAAAATGGACCGATGATCATTTTCGAGCAAACTAGTGTTGGCCCTTGCGACTTAGGCTGATATACTAGAGCAGCGGTTCTCAACCTGTGGGTCGCGACCCCCACAAGGGTCACCACAGGATTTAGCGGGGGTCGCCTCGTCTCCGCCAAGTTAAAAAAAAAATTAAAACGCGTCCAAGTTGCTGCCACTGCCGAGGCAAACTCACCCCCTTCCTTCTGATGCAGCCGCTGCTCCCTGCCTCTTAGGGAACCGTGGCTGTGCCTGTAAAATCGTTGCGGAGCCTCCCTGTCTCTCGATGGGCTCCATGCAGCATTGTCCCGCCTCCTTTGGAAGGGGGACAATGCTGCACGGAGCCCGTCGAGAGACAGGGAGACTCCGCAACGATTTTAGAGGCACAGCCGCAGTTCCCTAAGAGGCAGGGAGCCGCGGCTGCATTAGAAGGGAGGCAGACATGGGGAGAGGTGATGAGGGGGCAGGGAACCTGCAACATGGCTGACATCGACAGGGGGGGGGGGACTGATATGGATGGATGGAGGGCGGAAGGGCTGACAGGGACGGAGGGAGGCTGACATGGAGGGAGGGAACTGATATGGATGGATGGAGGGAGGGAGGCTGACATGGACAGAGGGAGGGAGGGGGCTGATATAGATGGAGGGAGGGGGGCTGACATGGAGGGATGGAGGGAGGGGGCTGATATGGATGGATGGATGGAGGGCGGGGGGCTGACATGGGGGGTGGGAGCTGATATGGATGGATGGAGGGAGGGGGCTGACATGGACAGAGTGAGGGAGGGAGGGGGCTTATATGGATGGATGGAGGGAGGGGGCTAACATGGACAGAGGGGGCTGACATGGAGGGAGGAGGGGCTGACATGGAGGAAGGGAGCTGATAGGGATGGATGGAGGGAGGGGGGCTAACATGGACAGAGGGGGCTGACATGGAGGGAGGAGGGCCTGACATGGAGGGAGGGACGTAAACGGAAGGATGGAGGGAGGGGGGCTAACATGGACAGAGGGGCTGACATGGAGGGAGGAGGGCTGACATGGAGGGAGGGGGCTGATATGGATGGATGGAGGGAGGGGGGCTAACATGGACGGAGGGGGGCTGACATGGAGGGAGGGAGCTGATAGGGATGGATGGAGGGAGGGGGGCTGGCATGGACAGAGGGAGGGAGGGGGCTGATATGGATGGATGGAGGGAGGGAGGAGGGATGGGGCTGACATGGAGGGATGGAGGGAGGGAGGGATGGGGCTGACATGGAGGGAGGGATGGAGGGAGGGGAGGGCTGACATGGACAGAGGGAGGGAGGAGGCTGATATAGATGGAGGGAGGGGGGCTGACATGGAGGGATGGAGGGAGGGGGCTGATATGGATGGATGGATGGAGGGAGGGGGCTAACATGGACAGAGGGGGCTGACATGGAGGGAGGAGGGGCTGACATGGACGGAGGTGGGCTGACATGGAGGGAGGGAGCTGATAGGGATGGATGGAGGGAGGGGGCTGACATGGACAGAGGGAGGGAGGGGGCTGACATGGATGGAGGGAGGGAGGGAGGGAGGAGGCTGATATGGATGGATGGAGGGAGGGGGGCTGACATGGAGGGAGGGATGGAGGGAGGGGAGGGCTGACATGGATGGAGGGAGGGAGGGAGGGATGGGGCTGACATGGAGGGAGGGGGCTGACATGGAGAGATGGAGGGAGGGGGCTGATATGGATGGATGGAGAGAGGGGGGCTGGCATGGGCAAAGGGGAGAGACAAGGGGACATACTGGACAGATGGGATAAATGCTGGACAGAGGCAAGAGACAGTGTGGGTTAGGATTATAATGGGCTGATGGGGGAGCTAGCACTGGTAATGGGCAGATGGGGGGGCTAGGATTGGTAATGGGTTGATTAGGGAAGGCTAGGACTGGGAATGGACTGATCAAGGGGGGGGGGGTAGGACTGGTAATGGGCTGATTAGGGGAGCCTAGCACTGGTAATGGGATTGAGGGGGGGGGGGGGACTAGCACTGGAAATTAGCTGATTAGGGGAGGCTAGGACTGGTAATGGGCTGATGGGGTGGGGTAGGACTGGTAATGGACTGATGGGAGGCTAGCATTGGGAATGAGCTGATGGGGGGGCTATGACTGGAAATGAGCTGATTAGTGGAGGCTAGGACTGGTAATGAGCTGATGGTGGGTAGGACTGGTATTGGGCTGATTAGGGGAGGCTAGCACTGGTAAAGGGGTTGAGGGGGGATTAGCACTAGAAGTGAGCTGATTGGGGGGCTTTGACTGGGAATGGGCTGATTGTGTGGAGGGGAGGATAAAGCTGCTGGCCCTGGAAGAAAACTGGGGGCTAAGGCTACAAATGGGCTGATACGAGGGGATGGGAGAATGGAACTGGAAGGGAGTGGATCTGAGAGGGGCTGCCATGGTATTTGTACTAGAAGGGACTGGTCAGTGGGGAAGGAGGGGGACTGGAAGGGAATGGACACCAGTGGCAGTCATGGGAATGCAAGTTGACATTGGAAGATACTGGGAGTGAGGATTGGAAAGGGGCTGATACTGGGGAGGGTTACTCGGACTGGAAATAGGCTGATGGAAAGAAGTGAAGAAAACGAAAGAAGAGATAAGAAATGGCAGATGGACCATAGACCACAGAAAGAGAGCTAAGAGAAGTCAGGAAAGCAGAAGCCTCAGATCGGGACCAGCATGATCAGAGAATAAATTGATCAAACAAAGGTAGAAAAAAAATAATTTTACTTCATATGAGTGATTTGACTACAAAATCATCATAATTTTGAAATCAAATATTGTTACTTGTTATTGTGATTAATTATTGTGTTTTAAATAAGTAAATTTTATAAATAAAAACATATTGCAAAGGCCTATAATATATTAATAATTCAACAAATGATTACAGCGACAATGCGTTAACGGTAAAGGAAGAGAGATGCATTTGATTTTATCATTGGGGGTCACCACAAGTTGACCAATGGTAAAAGGGGTCACGGTACAAAAAAGGTTGAGAACCACTGTACTAGAGGGTCTAGTGGACCATTGTTAGCTCAATAACTGTTTTGAGGTCCCTTATATTGTTGGAACATTTTTGGTAGGCTCCACAGTTTGCAATATATATCCAAGAAATCTCTTTTTTGGTTGTTAAATTTTGGGATTTCTCCAGGTGCAATTTTTTTTAATCAGAAAGACATAGGTGACAGTCCCTATATTGTAGAGCTTACAAATCTAATCAAGGTGTTAAAGGTTACAATAATGAGTCATGGATTCATAGTTCATTTTTTTTAATCGGTGAGCTGAATATATTTCAATTACTACGACCTTCTTATGTGCAGCAATGGACTTCTATTCATGACTTCCGAAGCAGTGTTGGTACCAATGCTGCCCAACCTCCCTCTCCTCTCACTCAGATCTCTGAATCATGTTCTTGCTCCAGCAACGTGTCCTCCAACTGCAGGAAGTCTGCCGTCATTCATAGGCTCTGCCCTCACATGTCCAGAGAAGGTGGGGCTACTGTGGCCCTATGATCGCATACTCATTGCTTTGCAGCATATGTCACAGCTTTGGAGCCGCTGAATTCTAGGGGATGGGGAGGGATCCAAGATCCAGAATGCGACTGGAGATCAGCAAGTTAGTGGGAGCAGGAACTTAGCTGCACCCAAAATTTTGCCGTGAAGCATGAGCCGCATAGATCTCTGTTTAAATCCAGGCCTGCTTACATGTTTTCAAAGTTGCCCTAAAGGACCAAAACAAATAGGTCAGAAGCTGCATTCCCTGTTTGGGAAAAGGATCAGTATGAGAGATCAAATTCTACATTATAAAGTCCAAAATTCTCTGGCTCAAACCTATGGTATATCTCGGTAGTTTCTCCTAATGGACTAGTTTTGCGCATACCATGGCAGTCGTGAACCTCACTTCTTAGACAGGGCATGTGGAAAATGATCTTAATCTCTCATATTTACTGCTAATGCTCGATGTAATACTTGCATTGTGCCAAAGAGAGCCTACTGAGCGGAGCGGCTGGTGTTCAGACTTTGAATCACTGGGTGGCTCGGCAAAGATTAAAGTTGAACAAGCGGGGAGGGTTTGCATATACCTTGAGGTTAAGAACCACTCCTGCCCCTGAGCAGGGATGGCCCAACTTCTGGGGAGAGGGGGAAGCCAAGAGCAGGGCAATAAAAAAAAAATGGCCTGCCCCCTTCTTCAGCACTGATCCGCCAAAACAGCTCACGATCCCCTTTGGGAACTATCCATGGGGGGGGGGGATCGGTGCACTCCCTGACAAAAGCAAACATCTCAGCTAGCCAGTCAGGCGTCCAAAGGCTCCTCTCCCCTCATGATTCTTTTTTTTAAAAATTCAGCTAGCTAGTCAAGGTCCCTTTCCCCCCTCCATCCCCCATTAAAACAAATAATCCCTGTTAGCCAATAGGCTAGAGGACCCCCCCCCCCCCACTGGACCCCCTAGTCCATACCTTAAATCCCTGGTGGGGATTGGGAGTTGTTTGGGGGGGGGGGGGAATTGGTGCTAAAGGGGAGGTTAGGGCACTTTTTTTGTATTTTTGGTGCCACGGCAAATTTACTTTAACCAAGCTGCCTCTGCTCCGGACCCAGCGGCGGTTACTTCCTGGGTGAAAGTCTCGCGATGCAGCTGTTATCATGAGACTTCAGCCCAAAAGGTGGCAGCCGCTGGTCCTGGAGCAGAGATAGTTTACTGGGTGTGAGGAGGGTGCAATTGCCATGTGAGCCCCTCGCATTACAGGGGGCTGCTTCTGTGGAATTTATGCCACTGAATCCACCACAAATAGAAACATGCCAAAGTTCACCCCTTTACGCCTGTGGCACTTCATGTCCTGAGAGTCACGGCTGCTTTAAGGTATAACCATCCTATATTTTCAGTAGCATCCTTCTGCCCTAACTTCCCTTCTCTATATCCAGGCTGAGTTGCGTAGGAAAGCTATTTATTTATTTAACGTTTCTTATATACCGCCTTTCATGATATCAAGGCGGTTTACATTGAACAAACTGAAATTACATTGAACAGGGCATTATAACTTGGAGATAACTATTTTACAGGGAACATGGAACTGTAGCTATTCATTAAAATCACAGATGTGAAGCAGAATTGTGTTGGGGGGTTTGGTTGGGACCTTTCCCCTTCTTGTTTATCGCTTAGGTAGGGAACAATTGGTTACAATGCTACATTAAGCCTCAGTCACTGTGACAGGGAACACTAAGGTCAGTTAATCTACCAAGGGCTGAGAGAAAACTGAATACTAATTCTATTATTCTCTTCTCCTGAAAATCCTTGAGCAGAGGGAAGCAGAGGGAAGAGGTAGGCTGCCTGCCAGAAAGTCCATCGCGTAGCTCTGTAAAAGCTTTCTAGATAGAATAATGCATGGCTGTGTTAGTTCACTTGCAGCCTGGGATAAAAGGTCAGCAAAAATATAAGTTGGTGATACCTTTTTATTGGGATAATGAAAATATAGTTCTTAACTAGATTTTATGATTTTGTAGCTCCCATAAACTAGTCAAGATATCTATTAAGCTAGTCCAATAAAAATGTATCATCCAGTTTATTTTGTTGACCCTTTATGCCAGCGTTAAAAACTTTCTGAATATATTGTTAGAACATATCTTCCTTTAGTAATACCATGATAGTGGAGGAGTAGCCTTGTGGTTAGAGCAGCAGCCTGAAAGACCAGAGTTCAAATCCCACTGATTCTCCTTGTAATCTTGAGCAAGTCACTTGATCATCTACTGCCTTGGATACAAACTCAGGAGCTGATACAAAAAGCTATGTGCATGGTTTTCTAGTTTGAGAGTACCTTAAAAGTTGTGCACAGGTATTTCATAAAGAAAATGTATGCAAATGAGACGTGCGGAGGGCGCCAGAACATTTGTACAACGCTTATGCAGCAGTGACAACGTATCTGTAGCAAAGTCTAAACAAGTTTCAGCACAGAGTAATAATTGCTTACCCACATGGCGGTGGGGAAGGTTATGTGCTTAACTTTAGTGTCTGAAACAATGGCTTGTGGAGGGCGACTATACGTTTTGTTGCCACAGTAAGGAATAGATAACTGCAAAGCCCCCACAGCGGGTAAATTGCACCAAAAACATTTCTGTTCTCCTACACACTGAACTGCTTTCTCCTATACGAGCCAAAGTTTCATGCACCAAAATTTCCTTCTCCCACATTCACTGAAGATTTACTTCACCTCTGTTTAGGCGTGTACACAATGGCACTACTGAACTCTGTTCAGCTTTTCCGTCTTCTGCGCACTTCCTTGCATCTGGGTGGAATAGGTAATGACCTTGTTACCATGTCATTTGAATACATTTTAGTAGGTAGCATCCATTTGTGCTCAGGCAACGCTCACACCAATCCCATGTCTACATTGTGGTGCAGTGGTAATATGTACAGATGTTGAATTAACTGCGCGAATGATGTGCTGTTTCTGCATTGGCCGCTAAACTGTAAGCCCCTCTGGGGAAAGAAAATACCTACTGAAGCTGATTGTATCTTGTCTTGAACTACTATTGGAAAGGTTTGAGCTAAATAAAATAGAATGTGGGCTCCCATGTTCAGCCTATTTTGTACAGCTTGCAACATCCTTTCACCTGGGATAATTTTCCAGGTTCCCCAAGATTGTTCTTGAACAGGGACAAAGAAATGTCTTTGAGGGCACTGGGCTTCTGAAATATTTTTGACACAAATTCCTATGTACAGAAACCATGCACTATATCAGTTTGGGGTTGTTCAAAATGAAAACCTCTACTGTGCTTCTTAATGCAGGTGGAACAGTGATTGTACGTGATGTTCTCGCCACTGTCACAAATACAAAACAGAATGTCCAGTCCAGAAATTAAAAAACTTAAATCCAGGAGTCACATCCGGAGTTTGCACACACCACAGACTCTCTTAGGGAATGGGACCCCCCGCCCCCCTCCATTGTCTTCTTGTTGGTACCTGCAAATCCTGGATGCAGACCAGGGGTAAAAGACACACTCTTCTCTTGTCAAATGTGGGCTTCTGCTGATTTCTTTGCAGTAGTAACTTTGAGGCAAAGTTCTCCTTGGTGATCCTCCCCATGTCCCCCAATGAGAATTCCACGTCTACAGATTACTGGTAATCTGTCACACCAAGTAAAGTGTATGGGACTAACTCCCATCTTCACATGAGATCACCTTCTGATACTTTCAGCTCTCAGCAGTCCTCACCAGGAACTCCTCCATGTCATGAAGGCCTGGCTTCCTCGATCTTGGGCCCTCATCACTTTCCCAGGACAAGAGGTGACAGGCAGGAGATCAGTGTTTGATCTGTGAAAAGTATTGCGGCGTTGTTCCATACTGTTGCCTGTACTTACTTAGCAGAGGGATTCCTAGGATCTGGGTTAGGGTAGGGATTGAAACAATAGACATGCTTTTGTATTTTCAAAACAGTACATATCATTTTCATCAGAGAAGGTGTCCACTAGGAGGTGCAATGGTTCACAGGTACTTTTTCTTTTGCGGTATTCAAGGTGAAAGTATGCAAGTGCTTTGATTTTGAAAAGTGGTGCAAACTCTATGGGGCTTGTTTACAAAGCCGCGGTAGCGGTTTCCGATCGTTATCGGAGCCGCGGCCCCATTGATTTCATTGATAACGATCGGAAACCGCTACCATGGCTTTGTAAACAAGCCCCTATGGGTTAAATGTGCCCACAAATTTGCAGCAATGCGGACAATGTGAAAATTACCCCCCCACGGAACATAGAAGAGGCTAGAAATGAATTACAGCTTATGACTCGATAGCTATGCAAATTTACACAATTTTGTATGTGGTCATAATTATGCAGAAAATTATGTGCATGCATAATTGCATAATTCCCTAAAGTGAGAGGCGGAATAGGCATTTCGCATCCCCTTCTTCTAATTTCCAGGACCTTACTGGAGAACAGGGTTCATCCTTCTCAACCTCTGTGGCCAAGATTTGGGCAACCTGACCTCTCCTTTGCACAACCGTGGCTCCTCTCTCTCTCTTCTGCCACCAGTAGTTGGATTCCTGGCAGCACATTAATAATAGCACCACTGCAGGGGGTGGGCGTTCACTCTTTGGGTGCCATGGGGTCCTCATGGCACCAACTTTATTAGTTCTCCACTCATCTTCCAGTGGCAAGGCCTTATTACGCCGCTCACTTCAACTTGCTCCCCCTGCCTTTCTCAATGTCCACTGATAATATTTATACAAGTGCAAACAAACCTACGTGTACAGACCTATGAACAAAGAGACAGACAAAGGGTCCACTCCAATAAGCGAAAGAAGAAATCCTGGCATGTACATCAGCTGGCCAATCCCTATCATGCTCTGGAATGGCCAATCTTCAAAGAGCGGTTCTCTTCAGAAAAACATCAGTTTACGTACACAAATTCCTTTCAAAATTGTTCCCTTAAGTTGCAGATCGTTGCCCATGTACGTATGAACGTCACTCAATGCTGACTTGTTTGGAAGGGTAATATAAATAAATTAATTAATTTTGTAAACCTGGGCTAGCGCTAAACATTTGGATTTTGATTTGCACTGAGTTATTGTCGTGGAAACGGGGAGAAAAATCAGAGGCAGGATCAGCCCATTGCTTCTAAAATTCAATCCAGGGTATAGCCAACTCATCCAATTTTGGTCAAAACGAATAATAGCAGAGGATTTGCTTAGCGAATACTGAATACAAGAGACAGAACCCCCATTAAACCCGACTAAAGCAGAGTACTAACTTTTGTTCTTTTCAAACGAGAATAATAGTTAAAGAGAAAGTGTTAAAAGGCAGAATTCCAATGAGCATTGGATGAAAATGATTGGAATTATGCTTCTATCTTTCATAAACTGGAGTGTGTTGTATAAATGATTAATAGTAATGGTAACAGTAGTCATGAAGTGCTTCATAGGAGGATAGAGAATTTTATTTTCCTACAGGGTTTTTAAATAACTTCATGGTTTACTGTTAATTTGACTTTTTTGCAAAACCTGTACTTAGGGAACACTTTATCATTTTAACTGTTTTACAGGTTCATTACTGAGAACTACTAAAATATGATGATGAAGGCAGGACCATTAGGGCATGGTCTATGTGGTACATCTTTGAAGAGAACCTTCTTTCCATTTTATTAATTTATTTATTATTTCAGTTGTCAGTCTGCTTTCTCATATTGTACTCAAAGCTAGGGGCAGATTACTGGAAAATATAAGCCCATGGGGTATCAAAGGATATTGAGATCCCACAACACCCCCAATCTACATCAGTAAACGTTTATACACACACAGAACACTGCAAATAATACACCAAACCCTAGGATACCAATATACCTATTAAAGAAACAGAATAAGCCAGACTGCTTTAGTTCCCTACATGGAAACTACTTACTAGCAGAATCCCTTATCTCAGTCACACACACAGGATACAAGCAGACCCTCACCCAATATAGAATAAGGGAGCACAACTTAGAACTTGGCAGATAACAACTGAAAAATGCCACATTTTGCATTCCATGTGAACCCCCTCCCCTCCTAAAGGTGGGTGTTTGAAAGTGTTGAATAATGAGGAATCAAAGGTAAATGGTCACTGTGTGCTGCTGAAGAGGTGGCTGCTGGGGAGGTCAGATGAGGGACAACATTAAAAGAGCAGCCTGTAGTAACAGTCACTGTACTAGCAGACCTGGAAAGTAAACATTTAGGGAGGATATGCAAATTATTGCCTGTGCTGAAGGAGCAAGGGTAATATATGCTCACATTTATATATATTATTAAGATTTAAATTTAAATCTATAGGGAATAGTATAGGGCAGGGGTGGGCAATTTACGGCCCGCGGGCCGCATGTGGCCTGCCACAGAGTTTTCTGCGGCCCGCGGAATCACTCCTAGGCACCAGGTGTGCTGCCTCCCTGCTCCTCTCTTCTTGTGCCCCTCCCATGCATGGCCCATTATTGCGCCGGGGAGTGACATCACGCATAGCCGGAGCAGAGACTGGAGAGGGCTGGGAGGCAAGGAGGGATGAAGCACATGCGTGGTGGCGGTGCCCTGGGAAGGGGGGTGATATGACGTAAAAACTCCTTGTCCTGGGAGGAAGGAGGAGGTGGGGCTCCATTGCTTTCTGTTTCTCACGCGCACCCCGGTCCCAGCACACAGCGAGTGGGCGCAGTGGCTCCGCCGCCGCCTCTCCTCCCTCCCGGCTCCTCTCGCATAGCGCCATGCCCAGCTCCATCTACCAGCTGGAGGGGGAGACGGGCTGCACCGGGCTGGAGGCTGCGGGGGAACAGCAGCAGCCGCCGCTGGATCAAGAGCAGGGGGAGCAGCAGCCACTGCCTCCGCTGAATTCGCTACCGGAGAGAGGTGAGGAGCAGCAGCAGCCCAACGATTTTCAGGACAGGCTGATCCAGTTCTGATTTTACCCTAGTGCATGCATGTAATTGGAAAGCTATTCAGTGTGGTATGGAGAGATGTAAAGAAAGTCACAAGAAGTCTGTTTCTTGACAGAAGTTTGAAATTTTCTGGGTAGGAGAGGCTCATACATAGAGGGTTGTTTTCTAAAGGGTTGCCTAGTTTCAGGCAGTAAAAACATGCGTACTTAGGTAATATTTTATCAAGCAACGTAGGTGCCTGCATTCAGGGCTGGTGCTTCCATTAGGAGAACTAGAGGAGTCACCAAGAGCACTAGTGGTGTGAGGGCAGTCCATTGGAGTGGAGAAGCAGCCTGTTGGTTTGATAAACAAGAGGCCAGGATTTGGTTCCCACTAGTACTCCTTGTGGCCTTGGGCAAGTCGCTTAACCCTCCATTGCCTCAGAAGAATCCAAATTTATCAATGTTCCTGTTTAATGAACATTACCAAGATTAAGTTACAATGTAAACTGCTTTAACTAAAATTTATTTTTATTTATTTATTTATTATTATTATGCAATTTACACTTTGCATTAAATGAAATGTAATGTTAACTAATGAATACGATCAGTTTTAAAAGGTGCAGCACCCCTGGTATAGGGGAATAAAGTACACACACTAGATAGAGGGTGCAGAAGTAAATCCTGGGGGTAGGTAGAAATTACTCACCCTAAGAACAATGGTACCAGTTGGCACTGGCACCCGCAGCCCTATGCAGAAAAGAGTTGAAGAGTTACCTGGGATTTAGAGGTGTCTGGCCTCTTTATCTAAAAGAACTTAATCCTCATCTGAGAGCAAAGGAGGGAACTCCCCCTGTTCTGCAGGCCTTCCTCCTGAAGATAGCACTGGAAAGTCTCCTGGAAGCCTAGACAGGGTTAGAGTGAAGATGCCAGCAGAGAGCCTCCTACAGACCCAGTCAGGGGTAGGAGTGAAGATGGGAGTGGTTGGTCTTCTTCCAACCCAGGGAGTGGAGATGGCAGCAGATAGATGCTGGAGAGCCAAATTCAGGCTTGGGAGTCCAGCGGATGATCAGCTCATTAGGGAGCTGCAGTGGCAGATCACCTGCAGGGAAGCTGCAGCAACAGACCGTCTCTAGGAGGAGCTTCAAGAGTGGAAGGCCCAGGAAGAGCCCGAAGGCAGATTAGCTCATTGGGAGTTGCAGTGGAAGATCAGCTCAAGAGAAAGCTGCAGAAAATCCAGGAGCCACAAGGCCCAGGAAGGGCCCAGCAGCAGATCAGCTCATTGGGGAGCTGCAGCAAAAATCTGCTCCAAAGGGAACTACAGCGGAGAATCAGCTACAGTGGTGGATCAGCTCAATGAACAGCTACAGCAGAGAATCAGCTCAGAGAGAGCTCCAGTGGCAGAATCAGCTCCAGGGGAAGAGCTATGGCAGCAGAAACAGCTCCAGAGACAACTGCAGCAGCAGAGAATCCACTCCGGACTAGGAGCCACAAGAGCCGGGGGGGGGGGGGGTTAGGGTTGCCAACTGGCCGGTTTTCAGCCGGCCTGGCCGTTTTTTCCATGGCCAGGCCGGCTGCCGGCGCAGATGCAAAACCGGTCCTTGAAAAGCCGGTTTTTTGCTCTGGCCGCAAGATCGGGAGAGGCATGAGCAAAAGACCGGCTTTTCATCCGACCCGATACCCGAAGTAAAAAAAAAAACACATCCAGGGCCGGCCCACACACCGGAGGGCTTCAGAGGGAGCCGGGGAAGCCCGCGCGAGGCCCCGGCTCCCTCTGTACAGCCGCCAGCGTGAAGAGCCTTTTCCTTCACGCTGGCGGCTGTTTCTGTGAAGCCGCGATTGGTGGGAAAGGTTAAAGGCAATGCCCTTTAACCTTTCCCAGCATTTGCGGCTTCGCAGAAACAGCCACCAGCGTGAAGGAAAAGGCTCTTCACGCTGGCGGCTGTACAGAGGGAGCCGGGGCCTCGCGCGGGCTTCCCCGGCTCCCTCTAAAGCCCCTCAGACAGCCGCGGTGCTGGTCGGGGTGGGGGGGAGGCCAAGGACTGCATGGGCTGTGATGGGGGGGTTAGGACTACAAATGGGCTGTGATGGGGGGGGGGCCTGGACTGGAAAAGGGCTGGGGGGGGGAACTTGTACTGCAAATGGGTTGTGATGGGGGGGGGACCTGGACCGGAAAAGGGCTATGGGGGGGGGGGGGACTTGGACTGGAAAAAGGCTGTGATGGGGGGGGGCAACTGCAATGTAAAAGGGTTATGGGGGGGACATGGACTGGAAATGGGATGTGATGGGGGGGGGACAAGGATTGGAAAAGGTGTATGGGGGGGGGGTACATGGACTGGAAATGGGCTGTGAGGGGGGGGACCTGGACTGGAAAAGGGTTATGGGGGGGACATGGACTGGAAATGGGTTGTGATGGGGGTGGAGAGGACCTGGACTGGAAAAGGGCTATGGGGGAGGGACTTGGACTGGAAATGGGCTATGGTGGAGGGAGGGGGAACTTGGACTGGAAATAGGCTGTGATTAGAGGGGTAGGACTGCAAATGGGCTGTAATTAGGGGGGCTAGGACTGCAAATGGGTTGTGATGGTGCGGGGGGACTCGGACTGCAAATGGGCTGTGATGGTGGGGGGGCCTAGGACTGGAAATAGGCTGTGATGGGGGACTTGGACTGAAAATGGGCTGTGATGGGGGGGACCAGGACTGGAAAAGGGCTATGGGGGGGGGGGAATTGGACTGGAAATGGGTTGTGATGGGGGGGGGGGTGGCCTGGACCGGAAAAGGGCTAGGGGGGGGGGACTTGGACTGGAAATGGGCTGTGATGGGGGGGGGACCTGGACTGTAAAAGGGCTATGGGGGGGGGGGGCATGGACTGCAAATGGGTTGTTATGAGGGGGGAGGGGACCAGGACGGGAAAAGGGCTATGGGGGGGGGGACTTGGACTGGAAATGGGCTATGGTGGAGGGAGGGGGAACTTGGACTGGAAATAGGCTGTGATTAGGGGGGCTAGGACTGCAAATGGGCTATGATGGTGGGGGGGGCTAGGACTGCAAATGGGCTGTGATGGTGCGGGGGGACTCGGACTGCAAATGGGCTGTGATTGGGGGGGGGGCTAGGACTGGAAATGGCCTGGGATGTGAGGGCTAGCACTGGAAATGGGCTGATGAAGAGCTGGAATAGGACTGGAAATGGGCTGATGTGGGGGCATGGGACTAGAAGGGAATGGATGCTGGGTGGGTCTAGAACTATAAGGGAACTGATTTTGGGGGAGGACTAGAATGGATGGGGAATGAGAATGGAGAGGGGAAATAATATTTTGTGTGGAAGAAAAGTCTATGATGGGCCGGGTATTGGGAGAGTAAGAGGGGCTTGAGAATGGAAGGGTGAAATTTAAACGGATGATAAAGGAATAAAGAAAGAATTGGGGGAAAGAGCAAAAAGGAAACAATCAGTATGTTAAAGCAGAAATAGAGAGAGAATGGAAAACATCTAAAAGAGAAGAAAGGACAAATGGATAGCTCGCAGAAGACACGAAGAAACCAGAAGAAAGTGACTGGAGCAATTGCAACTGAAAAATAAAACGCCCAAACAGAAGGTAGAAAAATACTTTTTATTTTGAATTTATTAACTGGAATATGTCTGGTCTGGGAAGTGTGTATTGCTAACATCTTTGCGTTTTTGTTTAGTGCAAGAGGAAATTACTTTATAGTTTTATTTCTCCAGTGTTGTACATTTCATGTTTGGATTTTGGGGTTCCCAGTTTAATTATTATCTGATCAAGGAAGTTAGCCTACACGTATCCTCGGTAATTTTTGTGGGTGGGGCTGGGGGCGGGGCAGGGGTGGGACTAGGGGCTGAGAATGGGTGGAGCATGGCGAGCCACAGGTGTCGGGTTTTTCTTGGTGAAAAAGTTGGCAACCCTAGGGGGGGTCCAGTAGCAGATCACTTCAAAGAAGAGTTGCAGCAGTTGTTCCTGACTGGACAGGAGTGGAAAACCCTCTCTGGATTGGAGGAGAGCTTGGGGGAGATGGAACCAAGGATATAGCCTCAGCGATTGGACAGATCTACAAAACCTCTCCTTTCACAAGCACCCACCAGGAGCTCTAGCAGTGGGTGAGATTTTTTGCTGGAGGGCAAAGGGAAAGGGAGGGAAGATAGGAGACAGGTTAATAAGGTTAAATCCATAAGCTTTAGAGGTTAACTTAAGTCACTATGTATTGGTTGTTTGAACTGTCTTATCTCTTTTCCTATATTGCTATTTCACCTTACCTGCCTTAACCACTTATCATAATACGGGTTTTATACACTGCATTATTTTATCACAATTCTCGATGTTTATATTTTGTAAATAAATTATAAATACTATTTAAGCCAGCCTTGTTTGCAGCAGTGCTTTTTGAGGGGTTTCCTGTGGTGAAAGGAGGGAAATCCTGCCCGCTAACACTTTTCTTCCCAAGGTGGAGGCACCAGGCACCAAACTGACAAGGACTGATGGAGCCCACCCTTGAGGGGAATCCAACCAGGCCAGTGCCGGACCCAGAAGCGCACCCAAGGGGGCACTGCACATGCAAAGTTGGATAAACACAAACCGAAATGCATTCTCGTCTGCACAAAGATATAAGAGGTGCACATTGTCAAAGCTGACTTACTCCAAATGCCAAAGTCAAAATACTATTTTTTCCTACCTTTGTCATCCGTACATTGTTTTTCTATTCACTTTTGTCCTGGTTGTGCTTTTTCTTTATTCGTCTTTTTAAACTTTTTTTCCAGGGTCTAATATTCATTTTCCATATTTCCCTCTTCTTACATAGGATAGCCTTTCAGAACAGGGATGCTTAATAGCCTCATGGTGAGAGTAGTGGGTTAGGACTGGGGTAGTCAGCGATCAACTAGCAGTGCTGCTCCTTGTGATCTTAGACTAGTCACTTAACTTTTTATCTTCTCTACGCCCTCTAATGTTTTAAGGCCAAAACAAGCCCTTTCCTGATGCTTAATTCTGCCTGATGCAGGTCTAAATGTGGACAGGTCATAGATGCCCCTGATGTTCCTGAAATCAAGCGAGGGCATCTAAGTTCATTGCACCTCCCCAGACATGCCTCTGCCACGTCCTCTGCCTCCTCGGATGTCCCTGCACCGCAGACATCTTTAAAAGCCATTTGTAAATTGGCTCCAGGGATCTCCATGTGCACGTCCGACCTACATCTGATCTTGATCTTTTACTTTTTACCTCATTTTGCCCCATTTGCCTCTTCTCAACCTCTACCTCTCTATCTACTCTAAGCCTCTGTCATCCCCTTTCACTACCCCGATTCCATCATCTCTTCTCATTCCCAGTTGCAATCTCTTTATCTCTCCCCCCTTTCCAGCTCTCTCAACCCTTCCCATCTTTTATTTTATGTCCCCATATCTTCCATCCATCTTCTTCATATCTTACCCCCCATTTTTCCCTCCCACTTAGCCTACCTACTGGCTTTCCATCTTCCATTGTATTAACCTTCCCAGTCCTTCTTCCTTTTCTGTCCCCATTTCCCCCTCCCCATCATCATGAGTCTCAACTCCTGCATTTTTACTGCAGCCCCTGAGTCCTTTTCTCTAGCCTCTATCCAACAGTTGAGTTCCAGAATTCCCTTTTCCCTCAGTTGCTAAGTATCCCCGTAATCGCCCTAGGCACCCATTAGTAAATGGGTCATTTTAAAATCTTAGTCATGATTTGGACATCCAAAGACGTGCACATGAAGATCCCTGGAGCCAGTTTACAAATGGCTTTTAAAGATGTCTGGGGTGCAGGGACATCCGAGGAGGCAGAGGACGTGGCAGAGGCATGTCTGGGGAGGTGCAATGAACTTAGATGCCCTCGCTTGATTTCAGGAACATCAGGGGCATCTATGACCCGTCCACATTTAGACCTGCATCAGGCAGAATTAAGCATCAGGAAAGGGCTTGTTTTGGCCTAACCCACTACTCTTACCATTAGGCTATTAAGCATCGCTGTTCTGAAAGGCTATAGATGTCCATATTGGTCATGTCCATGTTTGTGAAATCGTGCCTGCATTTTTTTCAGATGTTCAGGCTTGGATGTCCCAGAATGCACTTAGACATCCTTTGTGAAATGTACCTTAAAGTTCCTATTGTCACTCTCCCCATTTGTAAGCACCAGATCCAGTATGGCCCCTTCACATGTGGATTCGGTTACCAGTTGCTGGAATAGTTCTTCTTACTTCTAGATGGCACCGCAGCAGAGATGTGCCAATCAACATCCGGCAAATTGAAATCCTCTATCAGTAGCACTTTTCCTTTCATGGCAATACTGCAAATGTCTTCTATTAAACCTTCATCTACTTCTTCTGCCTGTGAAGGAGATCTGTATATTACACCAATGCAAATGAATTCCCCATTCCCTCTTTCTAGTTTAACCCACAGTGCCCCCTCACTCCCTTGTAAGCCCTGTAATTCTGTAGCTTTAATATTATTTTTTACATATAGTGCCACTCCTCCTGCCCTTCTTCCTACCCTGTCCTTCCTGAATAAAGTATAGCCTAGTATAATTACAGCCCAGTCTGGTTGTCCGTGAAGCATTTCTCTGTAACCACCACTAAATCCAAGTCAGCTTCTTCTATTAAAGCCTCAACACTGCTTTCCAGATGTTGCCCCCTTTACCCATTTCTACAAAGGCATTTAATGTTTTACTTACCTGGGGGCTTTCTTCACCCATCCTTCCAAAATCTCTCAGTCCAAATTCTCACCTACTTCTCCCTCAAATAACTAAATTCTGCTATTCCCCAATCCCCAGTCAAAACTCCAAGCCTCCAGTCTCTCTTCCTCCCTCCCACCCTCTCTCTTTTTCCTGTCCTCCCCTACATCCAGCATCCACCCTGTCTCTTTCCCTCTCTCCCCCAATCCATCATCAGCCCTCTCACTTTCTTCTCTCCTCCTTCCCCATCCAGCATCTGCCCTCTCCCTTTCTTCCCCTCCTTCCCCATCGAGCATCAGCCCTCTTACTTTCTTCCCCTCCTTCCCCATCGAGCATCAGCCCTCTCACTTTCTTCCCCTTCTTCCCAATCCAGCATCAGCCCTCTCCCTTTCTTCCCCATCCAGCATCAGCCCTCTCTCTTTTTCCCCTCCTTCCTAATCCAGCATCAGCCTCTCCCTTTCTTCCCCTCCTTCCCCATCCAGCATCAGCCCTCTCACTTTCTTCTCCCTTCCTTCCCCATCCAGCATCAGCCCTCTCACTTTCTTCTCCCCTCCTTCCCCATCCAGCATCAGCCCTCTCACTTTCTTCTCCCCTCCTTCCCCATCCAGCATCAGCCCTCTCACTTTCTTCTCCCCTCTTTCCCCATCCAGCATCAGCCCTCTCACTTTCTTCTCCCCTCCTTCCCCATCCAGCATCAGCCCTCTCACTTTCTTCTCCCCTCATTCCCCATCTAGCATCAGCCCTCTCTCACTTTCTTCCACTCCTTCCCCATCCAGCATCAGCCCTCTCACTTTCTTCTCCCCTCCTTCCCCATCTAGCATCAGCCCTCTCACTTTCTTCCCCTCCTTCCCAATCCAGCATCAGCCCTCTCACTTTCTTCCCCGCCTTCCCAATCCAGCATCAGCCCTCTCCCTTTCTTCCCCTCCTTCCCCATCCAGCATCAGCCCTCTCACTTTCTTCTCCCCTCCTTCCCCATTCAGCATCAGCCCTCTCACTTTCTTCTCCCCTCCTTCCCCATCTAGCTTCAGCCCTCTCACTTTCTTCCCCTCCTTCCCCATCCAGCATCAGCCCTCTCACTTTCTTCTCCTCTCCCTGTCTAGCATCAGTCCTGTAACTTTCTTACCTCCCTTTCCCATGCAGCATTAGTTCTCTTACCTTTCTGCTTCCCTCTCTCAGCCAGGAGGACCCCGTGGAAAGGCCTACATACAGCAGCAATAAATAGAGAAAGATCAGGCAGGGCCTCTGAATGAATGAAACCATCCAAATCCTTGTCAGATTCTGCTCCCTCTTTTGGCATAGATTTCCTATTAGTAAAAGTAAGCCTATGCCAAAGGAAGGGGCAAGACCGACAGGGCTTTCAATGGCTGTAAGCATTCAGAGGCCCTGCGTGCTCTGGCTTTTTTTTATTCTTGCTTCATCGTTCATAGCACAGGAGTGGCATTTAAAAGATACAACTACTGTGTTTGCTGTCCTGATTGCAGCCACATCATCCACATGACAAATTACTGTGGCCCATCGGGGCATGTCTGAATGCTCAATAGGGCAATCCGCCCCTGCTCAAATTTAGTAAATCATAAATGTAATTTGTAATATAACACAATATTGAGAGAGTACAGTCTAAGAATACTAAGAAAGAAACCCAGGAATATAACTGTATAGTATGTGGCAGAAGCAAATAACACACTTAGGGTCCTAGTTACTAAAATGCACCAAGCAATCGCTCCTTATACTATATGGCAGGTTGAGGCATAGTGGTAGGATCACGAGGCCACCACTAGGGGTCATAGCCATCATTTCGAACACTGGGGCAGGAGCCAGATAACCAGGGAGCCTCCAGATAAGTCCAGGTGGGAGTTTGAAGGGCCTTTGGTTTGAGGGGAGTCCCTTGAGAGGGGGTGTGCTTGTGGGGGGTATTTTGAGGAGGGCTCGTTGAGGGGTCTCTTTGGGAGAGCATTCTGTTCAGGGAGAATAGCTTCAGGGGTGTTGCTGTTCAGGAGGCTAATGGTGTTCATGAAGGTTTGCAGTCTGCTGCTGCAAGAACTGGAATATTCAATTTTTTTTTTTGCACCAGGGCCCACATTACATGCATCAGCAGATCTGTTGCAGCATGTAACATGGCCCCATGCAAGTGTTTGACCTGTGTAGTAAATACAGGACAGATATTAGAAACATAGAAACATGACAGCAGAAAAAGACCACATGGCCTATCTAATCTGCCCTTGCATATCAACCACTACAACAGTCCCCTTTTTTCCTTTAGGGATCCTCTGTGTTTGTCCCATATTTTTTTGAATTCAGATACTGTCCTCATCTCTACAACCTCCACTGGGAGACTATTCCACGCATCTACCATTTTTTCCCTAAAGAAATATTTCCACATATTACTCCTGAGTCTATCCCCTTTCGCTCTTGTCCTATGTCCCCTCATAGCAGAGCTTAGTGAAAGAGACCCTCCTGTGCATTTATGCCACGGAGGTATTTAAAGGTCTCTATCATATTGCCCCTTTCCTGCATTTCCTCTAAAGTATACATATTAAGATCTTTAAGTCTGTCTTCATATGCTTCATAACAAAGACCATTAATCATTTAGTAG
Source organism: Ichthyophis bannanicus (assembly GCA_033557465.1). Classification (NCBI taxonomy): domain Eukaryota; kingdom Metazoa; phylum Chordata; class Amphibia; order Gymnophiona; family Ichthyophiidae; genus Ichthyophis; species Ichthyophis bannanicus. Next base: position 228,266,583 of record CM066043.1, on the reverse strand, counting down.
CACCCTTTGCACCGACTCCAACCTGTCTATATCCTTTTGATGTGCGGTCTCCAGAATTGCCCACAATACTCCAAATGAGGTTGCATCAGAGACTAATATAGAGGCATTATAACCTTTTTTCTGCTGGCCATTCCTCTCCCTATATACCCAAGCATCCTTCTGGCTTTCGCAGTTGCCTTTTCTACCTGCTTGGCTATTTTAAGATCGTCAGACACAATTACGTCCAAGTCCTGTTCTTCTTTTGTGGACAGAAGTACCTCACTCCCTACACTGCACATCTCCTTTGGATTTTTGCAGCCTAAATGCATGACCCTGCATTTTTTAGCATTAAATTTCAGCTGCCATATTCTAGACCATTCTTCAAGTTTAGCTAGATCCCTCCTCTGCTTGTCGACTCCTTCCTGTGTGTCTACTCTATTGCAGATTTTGCTATCGTATGCAAACAAGCAAACCCTACCAGACAGTCCTTCTGCAATATCACTAACAAGGATGTTAAACAGAATCAGACCAAGGAAAGATCTCTGTGGAACACCACTGGCAATCTCCTTCTCCTCAGAGTGAGCTCCATTTACCTGTACCCTTTGTCACCTCCCATTCAACAAATTTCTAACCCAATCAGTAACTTTAGGGTCCATCCCTAGGGTGTTCAGTTTGTTTATAAATCACCTGTGCAGAATGGAAATCTAAATACACCACATCTAGGACTCTTCCCTCGGTCCAATGCAGTCAAAGAAATCTATCAGCTTTGTGGACTTCAATCTTCAGTCTTCCTTCTGGTTTTACAGGGCCCCAATCTTGCATGTACACCCATATAGCAATGTCTCCAGTCCTCCACAGCAAACCTGCTATAGGGGGGGCAAGCCCTCCTCTCCCCTTCATGAAAAATCATAGGCACTCCAACCTGGCCATTGGTTTCCGCATAAAATTCGGCTTCATCAGGGATTAAACAAACACTATAATTCAAACATAAGCAAACATCTAAATATCCTTTCTTATTTAACATCATATTTACAATTTAAATTTCACATATTTGTTAAACATATTATTTTAACATACAGTTACTGAACACTCACCATGCTCTTTGCTATCCTGCTACATCTGAGGTAAAGTCTTCAGTCATGCGTCCTGTCATCTCATCTCACCATAAAACCGCTTCCTTTAATATATATGAGTTGCGCATCCCCAGGACACTCGCGCAAATTAACCTAAGATACTCACATGTATTGTACCAATGTGAACAAGAATATATCTTCCAGTGGCAGACCTTGGCCCCTAGGGGTTTAACACAGGAAATTGAGTGGAAATGGTTCTATTAGGTTAATAGCAAAAGGAAAAGAATGTTTCATAAGAGAAAAAAGAGTTCTGAAAACATCATTGTGGTTTTCTGTGAATTGTGTTTTTGAGAAAAAATGAATTTGAAAGGTTATACTTACCTGTATTTGAGCTTACCTGTAAAAGTGAATAATAGTTAATAGTTATTGTTAAAAGGAGTGGAGGAGTAGCCTAGTGGTTAGAAAACTGACTTGGTAACCAAGCAACCAGGGTTTAAGTCCCACTACCACTCCTTGTGGCCTTGGGCAAGTCACTTAACCCTCCATTGCCTTGGAAGAAAGGCCTGGCAATCTACTTCCAGTGACACTGCCAAGAAAACCCAGGAGCTTCTGGGTCACCAGTAGTGAGGACTGATTCAAAGGCACACATTGCATTTTTGCATTGTTAAAAATGAAAATAGATTTGTTAGTGATATTTCAATTATTCTTGTGCAATAACATCTAATGCATTTTAGTTATAGTAATTATTTGTTCTCATTGGCCATTTTTAACTAGCTATATTTCAAATGCCCTCACATGGTTTGCAGCTTGTTGTGCTGTGAGGGCGTTTGTGCATCAGTGATGCCGAGGGCTATGCCATTGGTAGTTTAACTACTGGCAAGGTCTCCCAAGATGGACAGGTCTCAGCTGAGGTGCCAGACCGAGACAAACCACCCATCTGGGCAGCAGCAGTGGAGGATCACATTTCTGTGACAATGGCAACAACACTAAACTTAAACTGCATGGAAGAAAGGCCTAGCAATCTACTTCCATATCTTGTCTTGCAACCCAATGGATAGTCACAACAAAACAAATTGCACTATAGTGCTGGAATATGAGACCCCCAAGTTGGAAGGCATTCAACTGGCTACTGGAGAGAAGCTGAAGACTTTTCAGAATAAAGACAGCATTTATGATATGGTTGGATTAAAGCCCTCGGGACGTCTGACTGCTGATGTAGCTGCGCATGAAATGAGACGCAGAAGTTGCAAAGATGTCTTACATACTGGGGCATGGAACATACAAAGCATGAACCAAGAGAAGTTGGAGGTGGTCAAGAATGAAATGGAACATGTAAACTTGATCTGTTCGGTGTCAGCGAACTGAAATGGACTGGCATCGGGCACTTTGCATCAGATGAACATATGGTGTACCATGCTGGAAATGAAAGACAAAGAAGAAATTGTGTTGCATTTATAATTAAGAAGAAACTTGCAAGAACTGTAATGAAATACAGTACAGTCAGTGAATGCTTAATTTCTATTCATCTACGAGGAATGCTTATCAGCACAACTATAGTCCAACTATGTGCCCCAACAAGAGCTGCAGAAGAGGATGAAATTGATGAGTTCTGTGAGCAAGTACAAGCTGAAATTGACAGCTTGACATGCAAACAGGATATCCTGATAGTCATGGGTGACTGGAACACAAAAGTTGGCAACAAAGAAGAAGGCAAAATGGTTGGAAAGTATGGACTTGGCAACAGAAATGAAGAGAAAGACTGATAGAATTCTGCAAGACCAACGATCTATTCATCTCAAACACCTTCTTCCAGCAACACAAGCGGCGACTTTACACATGGACTTCATCCAATGGGTTGTACAAAAATCTAATTGGAAGTCAGCAATGGAAAAGCTCTATAACATCAACAAAGACATAACCTGGAGCTGACTGTAGTACAGATCACTAACTACTAGTATGCAAACTCAAGCTAAAGTTGAAAAAGAACAAGCCATTCATGAATGTAGCAAAATATGACCTTGAGAATATACCACTGGAATTTAAAGACTACCTGCAAATAGATTTGCTGCTTTAGAAAGAAATGACAGAGCTCCAGAAGAGTTATGGGATGACATCAAGAAGGTCGTGTTGGAAGAAAGCGAGAAGTCTCTACAAAACATGAAAAAGCAAAAACGGTCAAGATGGATGACCGAAGAAACTCTGAAAATTGCCCAGAAATGTAGAGAAGCTAAAGCCAGAGGAGAAAGAGGTAATTGTAGAACTCAACAGAGATTTCCAATGTACAGTAAAACAAGGAGATGTACTACAATGACGCATGCAAGGAATTAGAAGCAGAAACTATTAGAGGAAGAAGAAGATTGGCTTTCCTAAAGCAATGAGAGTTAAAGAAAAAATTCCAACTTCAAACTGGAATGTTAGAAGATGCTCAAGGATCTTTGTTGAATGATACTGAGAAGATGAAGAAAAGGTGGAAAGAACATACAGAGTTTTTATATGATAAAGATTAAGTGGACCAACAGTCATTTCAACCTGTACCTTATGAGTGGGAACCATTGGTGGTGAAAGAAGTTGAAGCAGCATTGAAAGCCTTATCAAAGAACAAAGCATCAGGCATTGATGGAATTCCCATAGAAGTATTACAGCAATCTGATGCAGCTGTTACCATACTTACAAGGCCCTACTAGGAAATTTTGAAGATAACATCATGGCCAACTGACTGGATAAGATCTGTGTTTATACCAATCCTAAAGAAAAGTGATCCAACTGTGGAAATTATCACACAATCGCTCTGATCCCACATGCCAGCAAGATTCTACTAAAGATTATTCAACAGAGACTACAACCATACCTGGAATGAGAACTACCTGAAGTGCAAGCAGGGTTCAGGAAAGGACGAGGAGCAAGAGACATCATCGCAAATGTGAGATGGATCCTTGAAAAGACTAAAGAATACCAAAATGATATCTATTTCTGCTTTATTGACTATAACCCGGCTTTTGACTGGTGTAAACCATGAGAAACTCTGGGCCACATTAAGTAGCATGGGTATACCAGAACTCCTGATCGTTCTCTTGCATAACCTTTACAGTAATCAAGAAGCTACAGTTCAAACAGAACAACGAGAAACAGAATGGTTTAAAATCAGCAAATGTGTACGACAAGGCTGCATATTTTCCTCCTACCTGTTTAATTTACATGCATAACAAATCATCAGAGAAGCAGGTTTGTATGAAGACAATAGAGGTGTGAAGATTGGTGGAAGACTCATCAACAACCTTCAATATGCTGATGATATCACATTACTAGCTGAAAGTGAAGGCAATCTGAAACATTTGTTTCTCAAGATCAAGGAACATAGTTTTAAAATGGGCCTGTGCCTTAATGTAAAGAAGACAAAGATCATGACAACTGGCAAAAACAATAAGTTCATCATTGATGGAGAAGAAATTGAAATAGTGGACAACTTTAACCTACTTGGATCAACTATCAATAAAGAAGCAACAAGCAGTCAAGAAATCCGACGACACATTGCTCTTGGCAGAATGGCTATGAAGGACCTAGACAAGATTCTAAAGAGCAGAGATGTCTCTCTCCATACAAAGATTCGACTTGTTCAAGCCATGGCATTTTCAATAACGTCATATGGATGCGAAGGTTGTAGAGTGAAAAAGATAGGAAGAAAATTGATGCCTTTGAATTATGGTGCTAGCGACTAATACTGTGTATACTATGGACTGCCCAAAGAACAAACCAATCAGTACTTGAGGAGATCAAACCTAAGCTTTCTTTAGAAGTTCAAATGATAAGACTTCGACTTTCATACTTTGGACACATCATGCGAAGAGAGAGATCATTAGAGAATGACATCATGTTTGGCATGGTAGAAGGTTAACGCAAAAGAAGATGGCCAGAAATGAGATAGATCAATACAATGAAAGCAGCTACGGGTGCCAGTCTGTCAACAATGAACTGAAGACCGAACACAATTTAGGACAACTATCCAGAGGGTTGACATGAGTCAACAACGACTCAACAGCACTTAACAACAAGAACATTTCAAATGAATATTTATTTAACTAAACATCTTGTGCAATAAATATTTTTAATATTTCAATTGAAGTGTCTGATAAGAATTTATTTAAAGAAAATTCAAAACTGAGCTGCTTAACAGCTACACCTGTGATGTCTTGGTGGTTTGCAGGAATTCTATTTAGTTTAGTTTATTTCTCCTAGCTTTGGTCCCAAAGGAAGCAGCTGGGGGATGCAGTCTGTTTTCTCGGTGAAGTGAAAGTCTGAGATAGCATCATTTAACTTTGGTGATGACTACTTTAATAAAGGCCCAATGCGGGATTAAGTAAGACTAACACTGCTCAGAAGAGGCTACATTAAGCGATGGTGGATGAAGTGGCTCTACCCTGTGTGTGTGACGTTTTGTATGTGCAATGACTGAAAGTATTTTTGTCTCGACATATATCAAAGTTCATAATGAAGATTATTTATAAATGAGTTTATTTGATGTTGATCTGAAATCGTTTATTTGCTATTTAATTCTGGAAAAATATTTAGTGGTGCTCGTGGTAGAGGTTTTTATTGGATTTTGTTTGGTACTATGATATAACCATCAAAAGTGGAGGAGTGGCCTAGTGGTTGGGGCAAGGTACTTCAGGCCGGAAGGTCGGGGGTTCAAATCCCACTAGAGGACAGCAACCTTGGGCTGGAAGGACTGGGGTTTCTAGTCCCACAGGTGCTCCTTGTGGTCTTGGGCAAGCCACTTAACCCTCCATAGCCCATGTTCCCTGTAAAATATTTATCTCCAAGTTATAATGCCCTATTCAATGTAATTTCAGTTTGTTCAATGTAAACCACACTGATGCAGAATAGCGCGGTATATAAGAGAATGTAAATAAAAAAACTTCAAACCTGTTCAAGTCATGTACTGCAGTTTTCACATACATACTTCTCTCTCTGGGCTTGTTAATACCATAGTCATTTCTACCGTAGTTTCTCTGACTGTGATTCCCATCCTTTTGTTCTAATTTTTGACATGGCACTTTCCTCCAGGATTCAAATCCCACTCTCTTCCTTGTGATTTGAAGCAGGTCACTTAACCCTCCATTGTCAAAGGTACAAACTTAGATTGTAAGCTCTCCATGAATAAGATACTGTAGCTATTTACAGTGCCTTGAGCTACTTCTGAAAAAGATGTGAGCTAATCCCAAACCCCTTTCCTTCCTTTGGGCTTTTACAAACTGTTAGTTGTTTGTGGTTACATGTAAAGCTCTAAAACACAAACTAAATAAATGCTTTGGTCCACATTAAATGTAAAAAACATCCTTTGTATCTAATCCATTGACAAATTCCTTTGTTAATAAAGAGACTAAAATACAGGTGCCTATTCTGTGAAGCTGAAAAGAAAGCTAAAATGATGGCGAACCAAGGATTGTTTATGATTTTATTTTCCAGGGTTACTCTTGCCCTGTGTCTGATTCCTTCTGATAAATTCAGTTCCCTTAAAGTTCCCATTTGAGAAATAACAATCAACAAATGCACAGCGTCTTTCCCATGAACCACTTAATGGTTTAAAGAAAGGGGGCTGGATAGTTGATGCTCATTAACTCAATTCCATTTAGGGCTCTTAGCCACCTGCTGAAAGAGCTTTGAGATTCAGACGTCACATGCTGCTGGGTAAGTTGGCTATCTGAAATGCAACGGCCAGTGTGTTATGACTGTCTAGCTGACTGCATGATCATTATATACCCTCGGTAGAAATTTAAAGCCAGTTTGATTATTTTGATGTGCTTTGGTGTAGGCTGAAAGTGAAGAAGGAGGGAAGTTGTAATTAGGTGACATGGAAGGCCAAACAGATATGTAAATATGCTTTTGCATTTACTTGTTCATAAAATTTACATTCCTCCTCTCTATTGCCCTAGGTGGGTTACAATACAACATTCATAGATCAAAATTAACAATACCTCGTGTTTGCCATGGTTGCTGATATGAGGTGTGATCAAAAAGTATTGAGACTTGGACAATAAACACAAGAAGTATAATACTAACAGGTTTTGCACTGTCTCCTTCAAAATAGTCCCCACACACTTCCTCCAGCATTCCTACCACCGCTGGAAACAATTTTGAAATGCCTTTTTCATTATGCTGTGAAGCTGCTGTGTCAAATTTTGCTTAATAGTCTCCAAGTTGTCAAATCTTCCTTTCAGTTTTGGTAACAAGAAAAAGTCAGAAGATGAGAGGTCAAGTGAGTATGGAGGCAGATGGACTTGCTCAATTTGGTGTTTGGCCAAGAACTGCTGGACAAGATGTGATGCGTGAGCTGGGGCTTTATCATGATGAAGTGACCATTTACCATTCCTGTGCAATTCTGGCCTCTTACGACGAACTGCATCTCTCAGATGAGTCAGAACTTGGCCGTAGTACTCCCTATTGATGGTTTGGCCTTTTGGAGCATATTCATGATGAACAATACCCTGGTAATCAAAGAAAACTGTGAGCATGACCTTGACATTGCTCCTCACCTGACGGGCTTTCTTGGTTCTGGAGAGTTTGGAGACTTCCATTGTGAAAACTGAGCCTTAGTTTCTGGGTCGTAACCATAAACCCACGATTCATCACCAGTAATAATCTTTTTGATGAAATCTGAGTCATTTTCAATGCATTCTAATGCTGTAGGTGCTTCGGCACGAATTGTACAGACACGCTTCTCATCCTGAAATTGACGGTAAGAATGGACTGTACCGGCCTGAAACTGATGTCCATGTCTTCAGCAAGCTCCCTGATAGTCAATCGACTGCTTCAACTTTGTCTTCATTCCTGCTCGTGGATGAACTTCCAGAACATTTGTCACTGTCAATACATTGGCGGTCCTCTTGGAAACATTTGTACCAATCATAAACTCGAGCACGACTCATGCATTCATCGCCATACACTCGCTGTAACTTGTCATAAGTCTCTTTGCATGAATCTCCAAGTTTCTGGCAGAATTTAATGCAAATTTACTGTTTAATTTTTTTCACTGATTGTAAATCTGACAAAATGCTTTTACATAATACCAAATATCACGTAATTAAAAAAATTACAGGTGTGCTGCAGCCACACTACACTCTGCACATGCAGAGCACATAACTAGGTCGCTGCACTGCTTAATAGCATCGTGGGGTGACATATTGTCATAAAGCTATTCAACAATTCTCAATACCTTTTGATCACACTTCATAAACTGTGGAATCTTTGCCAGCTAATTTAATGGTAATGACAGACACTTCTTTATTTTGTAAGCATTTAAACTCTAATTTATTTCAGCAAATTTTGTAGATGTGATATAGTATATACTGTAAACCAGCGAGTGGGCATTGATTTTGTTAATAAATAATTGCTTTTGTGTGAATGTGGTATTTTATGTGATTATATTATGCATGGTATTCAATATTTTTTTATTATGTGTGTTATGGTAATCCACTTAAAAGATTGGATAGTTCAGGAAAGAAATGCTTTTTAATTAAACAAATAAAGCAACAATAACAATTACAAATGCACCAACGTGGCATAAACGTGGCAAGTTCTTGCAAACACTGGCTGTTGCTGAAGTGTGGCATCCTTGTTGTGATCCAGTCTGACTTGGTCTACTCTAATGGCTCTGAAAACACCAAGGAGGCAATGCTAGAAAAACTGCATGTTCTTTGCACATCGGAAAAGCATGTGGAAATCAGCATGCATGTATAAGTAGTGATTTTACAAAAGGTTCTAATTATACATGAATGCTGTAGCACATAGAATTTCAAAGAAGCGTGTTCTGGGTCTGGTTTGGGCAGTCCTTCAAAGTATATGTGCATTCTGTGTTTTAAAATGGCAATACATGTGAATCCTGGAAACTTCCACCATTTGCGTCTACACCTGTTTTGAGTTGTGTCTAAGTCTTGGCTAACTTCTTATTTGGACCCAAGGTTTGGAGGAGACCCCGAGGGAGGAATTGTGCTCAGCTCGATGGTGTTCAAAACCACCTCAGATTGAAAAAAAAGTTTGCTTTTTGCAGGACAGCTCCTTAATCAGTTCCACGTAGATTTCAGAAATCCACAACATAGATGTAAGTGGTGGTATGTGTTAAGTAGCAAAACTCACCACTTGTGCATGCGTGTAGCACTACTTACAGTACACATGTTCAGTCTCTGAACGATGCTGTTCCTTTTTTGAAAGTGTTTCCTAAAACGGCTTTTCCTGTTGTGCATGGCACCAATTGCATGTTTCCCAGGCAGTGTTGCCAAGGCTGGCGCTACCACCAGTAGAACTAGGCAGTTGTCTGGAGCACTGGCCCTCTGGGGGCACCGGTTGCTGCTGCTGCCGCCACGCCTCTCCGGGTCCTACAGTGACACAATGGCCTGAAACAACCCCATGGTGCTTATCTCAAATTTTTGGTGTGTGGAGCTGTATGCTTCTGATCCTACCAATGACAACTTCTTGTTTGCGTGCGGGCAGAAGTAGCTTCCGCCCTCATATAAAAGGAAGTCGGCATAAGGTGTCTGTGGGGGGGGGGGGGGGAAGCAAACAGCCTCGCAGCAGCAAAGATTTGAGGTAAGCACTGCGGGGCTGTTTCAGGCCATTGCTGCCATTGTTGATCCTGGAGAGGGGTGGCAGTGGTAGCAATGAGGGAGGAGGGCAGGGGGGGGGCATGGCGAGGGGCAAGAGATGAGGCTCATCACCTTATCTCCTTGAGCCGGCTCTGAGTGTTACACTTTTTTTCAAAAAAGCTCTGCGTTCACTGAGGCTTTTCTAAACCACCAGGGGGTTTTTTTGTACACGTTTGGTATCTGCAAATGGACAAACCTTCATTTTCCAGTGACAAGCATCCAAACTATATTAAGTTAACATGCATTTTGGGCCGTCGCCGTGACACTGCCGCGCACCTGTTAGGCTCTGTAGTGTTTCTGCTATTGCAACAAATGCTATAACAAATGCTATGTTTGTTAGGGCAGCAGACTTTTCCAGCTCTTTTAATGGGAAATCACCATGTATTGAAGGTCAGCATGAATCAGCAAGGCGAAAAATCTAATTAGCAACAAAAAGAATATTTGTTTGTCAGTTCAGATCTTGCTGTGTATTAAATTTATTTCACTTGCATTTGAACTCCCCTTGTCAGATACAAAAGCATCGGTAATTAATCAGGTCTTTTATTCATTTAAAATCATTCCGAGAGCTGCATTCTCTAATCTTACATATAATATATCACCAATAGATGCATTTTTAATTATTTTATCTTTAAGATAAAGGTTTTATTGTTTTATTATGTGGAAATTTCAGTTTCATCAGCCCATAAAAAATGCACCCCTCCCTTTTTATTGGATAGGGTGACTGGGGGACAGAAATTAGCACACTTGGGTACCACAAAAGAGTTCTGGTTTAACATCCTTGGAAGATCCCAAAATATGCAGCATAAAATCACACGGGACTCGGTGATGCATAGGGACATGTTTACTAAGCCCTGCGCCAGTAACACATGTGTAGGCCGCATTACCAGTGCGAGGCTTCATGCTAAATGCAGGTGGGTACATCCATACCCCTGCATTTACCATGGCACTCTGTAGTAAAATGGCCCTGGGAGTAGCTAATGCCACCCACTGAGGTGGTGTTAGCTGCACTTGCAACACATGCACCAAGTGCAGATATTGCGGACTACAAATGCCTTTGCTACCTGTGACACAGTAAAAATACTTCCATCCTGCCCAGTCTTCCCCCAACATGCATTGCAAGGCTAGCATGAGGTTTTTAGCATGGGACCCTGTGGTACGTTTTAGCGTGGCGCCAATACGGCACATTAACTTTGTGCTACCTTGGTAGCACGCTTTAGTAAACATGTCCCTTAAATAGCCACTGGAACTCAGTTTCTACTTCCTTGAGCTTTTGTCTTGCTGTTTTTAGGAAGAAATGTGAAGCCTCCCACAGGAGTACACAAGCATTATATTTTACTTAATAAGCTGAGTTTGACATAAACTGCCTTCTTTGCATTTTTCCAAGGACGAGGTTCGAAGCTGGAAACATTCCTCATCTTGTTGCCTTGGCGAAATGAACGATACAGGCTCAATTTTCAAATATTTTGTTTCCTTTATGCCTATGATAGGAGGACCTAAAAGTGCTCCTCACTGCTTAGAGATGTAAGATTGCAGGGACTCTGATTAGTTTATTTATTTAGATATAAAACTTCAGATCCCAAAGTCCCAAGATTACATCAATGCGGCTTACAAAGTCATACATAAATGTCTTCATGACCCTCCCATTTCCGGCTCTGGGCCACAATCTATCCCATCATAGTTCCCTTCTTAAATCCCACTGGCCTGCTTGTGAAGCCAAGTCTTAACCAACTTGCAGAATTGTTGGAGCAGCCCAGCTAAAGACTGAGCATCACATAGACTCCAGCATGCCCTTCCTCACCTGCAGTAAGAGTGGAAGAGTGGACTGCATTTACATAAAACACTTCCTTACATCAAAGTAAATGTCCTGACGGTTAATCTTTAGTCCCAATATAATGCTCATAAGTCAGAATTACTGTGCTAGTCTCAGATGCAATAAATTAGCATTTAGAACATATTATCCTTTCTTTGTCTATTAGGATAAATATCCATTGTTCATTTATACCCCCTTTACAAGGTTGACTCTAATTTATGGTTTTTTTAAAATTGGCTATTGCATTAGTTGAATACTGCCTTGATGCAATATGTTGCATAGGTATGATACAGCAAATACTATTTGAAAGGGTCCCTTGTAAAAACTCTTGCTAGGGAATAGAGAAAAAAGGCAACACTGCCCTTACAAAAACTTTTGCTGATACTCATCTGATATGCTGGGCATGGTGTGGGTCACCACAGTGTCTCTGATGTTTTGCTCCCTGGCTCACCAGGGTTGGGGATGCCATGAAGGCATCATTCACAGTCCCGTTGGAATCCCAGTCATTGACTGTAGGGTCATGGAAATCGTTCCAGTGCATAGCTCTTGATGCAGGACTGCTGTTGCAATTACTGGGTTAGGTGATTTGGAAAGGAATGTAAAATGGAAGGGGTGGGATCCAAGGGTGGTTGTGAATGAATGAAGGCTCAGAATGCCAGCTAACTGCTCAGTTCCAATTGAACTAGAAGTCAAAAGACATCAGAAGAAATTGCTAGACTTCAAAAACATGAAGCATTTATATATCTGGGGCAACTAGACATTCTGGGAATGCTTGCTGAGGGAACTATAACATTGTCTGAGTATTCATCCCAGTATAACTTAAAAATATATCTAAGATATATGGAACCACTAGAACTTCAGAAGATAGGATGCTATACTCTGTGATAAAAATTATGTGCTTGAACTTTCACCATAAGGAACCAGTAAAAATACTATTCTTATGCACCAGGGTCTCAGTTTAAAACATCGCAGCTAAATGTAAGGGTCAAAATTGAACACCTTTACAAGACTGCTTCTCACATCAACGACCCACTCCACATGCCCTCGATAGTACTTTACAAAAACGTTTTTCTTATTTTTCCACCAATTTTCTCTAAAAAATCTTTTTTAATAATTTATAACATCCCATGCGCATGTCCCTCACGGGGTGCTGCAAGTCTTCCTCGAGAGGAGTTCAGTGTTGTGGAGATACTTTAAACTTTTATCCAACAAGACAGTCATTTGTTGATCTCTAACAAACACTTATCTGGTTTTTCTGTTGTTAAATATTCTTTCTGCTGCTCCGCGAGGAGACTGTCACTCTTAACGATTGTTACTGAAGTCCTTATAGCCAAAAGCCATAATCATCTAAAGTCCCTTTTGGCTATAAGGACTTCAGTAACAATCGTTAAGAGTGACAGTCTCCTCGCGGAGCAGCAGAAAGAATATTTAACAACAGAAAAACCAGATAAGTGTTTGTTAGAGATCAACAAATGACTGTCTTGTTGGATAAAAGTTTAAAGTATCTCCACAACACTGAGCTCCTCTCGAGGAAGACTTGCAGCACCCCGTGAGGGACATGCGCATGGGATGTTATAAATTATTAAAAAAGATTTTTTAGAGAAAATTGGTGGAAAAATAAGAAAAACGTTTTTGTAAAGTACTATCGAGGGCATGTGGAGTGGGTCGTTGATGTGAGAAGCAGTCTTGTAAAGGTGTTCAATTTTGACCCTTACATTTAGCTGCGATGTTTTAAACTGAGACCCTGGTGCCTAAGAATAGTATTTTTACTGGTTCCTTTTGGTGAACGTTCAAGCACATAATTTTTATCAATTCACTGGTGAACTGCTTGGAGTATATTGACCGTATTTATTATACTCTGTGATAAAGCAGACTTAAATTGGAGTCGGCTCCCCTTCAGGATTGGCTTGGACTGTCTGGGACTACCATTCCCTAGTCACCTCCTGTTTAGATTATTTCAACCTGCTCCTCACTGGTCTCCCTCTGTATCATCTCCCGTTCACGCTCTTCAAAATTGAGCTGCATGGTTTATCTTCTGCCAGTGTTGCTAGGCTCACCTAACTCCTCTTCTCAAGTTGCTTCACTGGCTCCTATCCATTTACACATCCAGCTCAAACTTCTCCTACTGATCTATCAGTACATTCGTTCTGTGACTCCTCGCTATCTTTCCTCTCTTATCTCTCTCTATATCCATCCTCGGGAACTCATCAGGCAGATCACTTTTATCTCTGCTCAAACGCAAACTTCATTCCTTCCACCTTGAATAGATTACCTGGGCCAGTGTGTTAGGCTCCATGTTTGGTCCTATTCAAATCCAAGTTAAAACTCACCTCTTTGAGGCTGCTTTTCGATCCTGACTCTTTATTGTCCTGTTTTTCACCCATGTGTGTTAAAACCATTTATGTTGTGTTTCTTGCATAGATTGTAAGCTCTATCAAGCAGAGACTATCTCTCATTTGTATATGTACAGTGCTGCATTGCCTTGTAGCACTATATTGTCTAAGTCCCATATGAAGAAGAAGAAATCTATAGGGGCACCAACCCTTGTTGTCCAATCCACTCACATCTCTATGCTCACAGTAGACATAGAAACATCCTTAAAGGTTTTGGAGAAAGATTTATGAGTCCACTTAGTTTACGTCACTTAACAGATATAAAAATACTAGACTTGATATTGAAAGAGGCTGTGTACCACATAAAGTTATGGGTCAGCACTGGTGTTTATGTTTATATTCAGTGATGCCAACTCTTTAAGAGATGCTACTGAATATACACTTAAGCAACGACCATGTCACCGGTGATATACATAAAGAAGCCCAGCTGTTTCACTGACCTAACATATGCATATAGTTAGACAAAAAGCAGCTGAATTTCACCCCTCTTCGTATCACTTTAATGCCCACCTCTGGCTGCCCCAAACCCTGTTCCCTAGCTATGCATGTTTTATACAAAGGACCCACAAAGGTGTAGTCTGTGCATAAAATTGGGCATATAACTGGGGCAAAATATAAGAAAAGATTTATGTGGTCAGTCTTCACACCGACTGCATAAGAATTTTTAAATATCAGGCCTACTGTGTTTGAACTATAGTTGCTATCTATGTTTATTTGAAGTGAATGGGTTACGCAAATAAAGAGTGAAATCTGGTATTTCTTTTTAGTGAGATTTTAACAATCTTCCATCTGAAGTATCTGAATTTGAATTGATCTCACTTTCAGCTTTGAACGTCTAGCGCTTTGAAAACAATTGTATGCCCTCTTTCCAGCTAAACTGAACTCAGACGAGGACAGTACTGTCTGTCTTGTTGGTTATCAGTCCTGGTTTCTGTGTATTGATTTAGCCTTTTAACCATCTCCCTTCTTCCTCCTCACTTTTAGCCTTCATCACAGACATTGTAAAGAAAGTTGTGGTGGTCTAATAGCAAAGAACTAAAACAGATACAGAAATTCTAATTCTTCATAATTTCAATTACATTTAGATCTATTTCTGATTATCCGTTCTATAACACTACTAGACGAACACAATGCTGTACCGATACTCGTAAGAGAAGACTTTACCCCATCAAACATACTTTCTAATCAAAACAAACTGGAAAGACAAAAGAGACTCTGGGAGTTGTACTTCCAAAAAAACAGATGATAAATGTAAATAGTTACCCCGCCACAGCTTTGATAGTTGAATGTGTAAACAGTTCACCCAGTTACGTTCCAAGTTACTGATCCTGTTCAATGTAAGCACAAGTTAGCTCTCACTGGTCTTTTGCAAGAATTGTTAATTGTAAACCGCTCTGATATTAAAGAGAGCGGTATATGAAAGCTTTTAAATAAATAAATAAATAAATGTATAATAGATTATGTGCAGTTGGCTACATATTTCAATATGATCGACATTCGACTCACTAAAAGAATCAGAATTCATTGGCATTGAAAGCTTAAAATCAAAGACAATCTAGAGTTTTGCTTCACCCTCAGCACAGTTTGAAATGCTTGAGTTTCCAGATCTTTGTACATAAAAACAAAATCAGCAACTGCACCTAGCTAGTCATCCATAAATATTAAAGAGAGACACCTTCATAACAGATGTGCAAACATAAGTCACTTTCACGGACACGCTCTGCAGAGGCCTGCATTTCATCTCCTTGGGATAGATAGAAAGCCAATATACGACTTGTGGCCTTTTATTATCTCTCCAATAGAGTTTGGTGGCTGTATTCTGTAAGAGAACACTGACCTAACAGATAAAGGAAACAGAGATTTTGGACAGGCTTCTAAAACACATAAATCAAGTCACTGTAGTGCTGTTCTCCATGAAATGGAATGAGGTTCATAATTATGGGTCTTTATTGGTTCATCACTCAAATCCAGATGAAAAATTGATGCATAGCTTCTAAGGAATGGGGGCAACTGTATGAAACAAAGTCAGAGAGAGAACATAGGGGATAAAGCCTATAAAATATTTGCTTCTAGATGATCACAATTAGTCTTTTATTCTTGTTCTGTTCCTTTGTTTTCTGCTGATGGCTGAGTGCAAACGTGCAGTGCAGTGACGTAATAACCATGCTGAAGTCTCAGCCATTTGCATAAGAAGTCAATCTGTGGCTTTTGGTCTAATATTTTCTTTCTTTGGTTTGCATTAAGTTAAAACAAGGACAGATTTAAGTCATGAGTGCCCATAGATGAAGGCAGGGAGGGAGGAATTCTTTCTTTTCGCTCCTCCACCTCCCCACACAATTGCCCTTGGCCAGATCCTCTCTCATACCTCTGCCACTGTACTTGAAATCCCTCCACAGCGGTCAGCACTAATTTCCTGTAAAGGAACTCTCCAGCACAGGGCCTTCTGGCACTCTTGCGCTTACAGGCCCTGCAATGCTCCACTCCTGCCTCCGACATGGACTTCCTGTCATCATATAAATCTATGCAAGAGGTAAGGCATCATATAGATTGTCTGCACACAAGTCCTGCACTGGGAATAAGGGGGTGCGGATCTAGGCATGGCAATGGCCACAATGCTCTGGCGCCTAACAATTACGCACAGAAGGCAGTTGCCTGCATTGCCTATGCCTAAATCTGGGTCTGAGTTAAACCATGCTGGTTCAGAGCAATATCCATAGAGCCCAACATCCTGTCTCCAACAGTGGCCAGTCCAGTTCACAAGTACCAAGCAGATCCAAAAAGTAGATCTATTTCTTATAGCACATTTCTAGGGATAAGCGATTCCTTCCGACAATCTACCAGGCTAGTAATATTTTATGGATTTTTCTTCCATTAACTTGTCTGAACCTCTTTTGAGCCCTGCTATATTAGTCACCTTCACCACATTCTCTGGAAACAGATTCCACAACTTAATGGTGTGTTAATGGAGGTGATAGAGTGCTTTCTTCTCTATAATCTCTGGATGTTTTTCAGGTAGAACAAGAACTTTTCAGATGCTTTTTAATCACTTTGTATGCCTCAGAGCAGGTCTAAAGTTAGATGTGACATCGGACGTCCATTCTAATTGAAATTTCAAACTCAATCAGGTGCTAGTATCAGCAGATAGCTTTTAGTTTAAATTTAAAAGCCAGCAGAGAGCTTTTACATTAAATTTAAAACTCAGAAGAGAGCTTTTAGTTTACTTTTAAAACCAGCAGAAACCTTTTAGTTTAAATTTGAAACAAGCAAAGAGCTTTCAGTTAAAATTTAAAACTCAAGCAGGACCTACTGTACTATCATCAGCAGAGAGCTTTTAGTTTAAATTTAAAACTCAATCAGGGCCTAGTATCAGCAGAGAGCTTTTAATTTAAATCAAATCAGAGTATAGCTTAGCGTAGAAAGAAAAATAAGGTCAAATATTCTTTGAGTTGAAAGAAATAAATTGTTTTTAAAAAGGCCTTACACTTATGAGGCAAGAGAACTGGAAATTTGTTTTAAATAGGCATTAAAGCCAATTGAAAGGTCAAAGGGGAAATTTGAAAGTCTCCCTCTATCAAACTAAGGGCTGTGTGAATCACCCAGGAAATTGTTAACAGATTACCTTAGAAGCATGGGTCTGGGACCTGTGCAGCAAGCCAGCATTTACTAAGTGTTAGTTCCCTCCCACCCACCCAGCTCCTGCCCACCACAGGCATAATCTTAGCTTTATAGGCTCTTAAACCAATTAAAGGGAGAAGGGTGGTCAAAATCACTTTCAAGTTCAGATGGTTATCATCACCAGGAACAGATTAAGGCCCTGAAGTTAATTAATCCTGAGGTGAGCAAAGTCCCTTAAAGGTAATTGATATAGTTGTATCGGTAGTTAGGGGCAACATCTGGAAAGTGGTGTGTTTAAATGCCCTTAGCATGGGAAATAAGATCTCAGATGTTGAGGTTTTAATGGAAGAGGCTGACTTGGATTTAGTGGTGGTTATGGAGACATGGTTCATGGAAAACCATGAATGGGATGTAATTATTTGGGGTTATACTTTATTCAGGAAGGACAGGGTAGAAAGAAGAGGAGGTGGAGTGGCACTATATGGAAAATATAGAATTGCAGGGCTTAAAAGGAAGTGGGGAGGCACTGTGGGTTAAACTAGAAAGAGGGAAAGGGAAATCCATTTGTATTGGAGTTACGTATACAGATCCCCCTCACAGGGTGTAGAAGTGGATGAAGATTTAATTGAAGACATACACAGTATTTCCATGAAAGGAGAAGTGTTACTGATAGGTGATTTCAATATGATGGATGTGGATTGGCACATCCCTATTGCAGTGTCATCTAGAAATAAGGAGATCCTGGATTTGCTACAGGGAGAACTATTCAGGCAATTGGTAACAGAACCCACACATGATGGGGCCATACTGGACTTAGTGCTTACCAATGGGGAAAGTGTTTCTGATGTTACAGTGGGAGATCATCTCTCATCCAGTGATCACCTGGTGGTATGGTTCAGTATTAGGACTAAGGCTGATAAAATCCATTTAAACGTGAGGGTCTTAGACATTAGGAAAACTAACTTTGTCATTAGTCATTAGTGGGATGGGAACATCTAGGGGATGTAGAAAAACAGTGGGCAAAACTGAAAGGGGATTTTTTAAGGGCAACAAATCTTTTTGTTAGAAAGGTAAAGAAATATAAAAGGAAAAGGAGGCCACTATGGTTCTCAAAAGAAGTAGCTGAAAAGGTGAAGAAAATGAGAGAGGCCTTCATGAAATACAAGAGATTACAGAGAGAGGAAGACAGGCATCTATATTTGGAAAAAAATTAGATATGCTAGCAAAGTAGTCAGGAAAGCAAAGGTAAAAAAAGAAGAAGAAATGTTGTTATTGTTAAGTGCCGTCGAGTCGGTGTCGACTCATGGCGACCCTCTGGATAGTTGTCCTAAATTGTGTTCGGTCTTCAGTCAGGTGGCTCTAGCAGGGATTAAAATGCCAGGATAAGACATTTTTCAGATATGTCAGTGAGAGGAGGAAGAGCAAATGTGGTATTGTCAGACTTGGGTGCAGAGGAAGAATATGCAGAAACTGATGAGGATAAAGCAGAATTGCTTAATAAATACTTCTGTTCTGTGTACACAGATGAAGGGCTAGAAGCAACACCCAAAAACAGGAAAAAAAAGCGACGGGGATCTCAAACGATTTTCAGAAGACTGTGTTCATAAGGAACTAGCTTAACTAAAACTAGTCAAAGCCATGGGTCCAGATGGAATACATCCAAAAATACTGAGGAAACTTGGGGACATCCTAGCGGCTCCACTGTCTGACCTTTTGAATGCCTTTTGGAGTAGGGAGTAGTGCTAGAGGACTGGAGAAAGGCACATTTGGTACCTTTATACAAAAGCAGATGTAAGGAAGACATTGAGAAATACAGCCCGGTTAGTAAATTATTGGAAAGACTACTAAAAGAGAGAATAGTGAGGTTTCTGGAGTCTAATGGATTGCGAGATCTGAAGCAGCATGGATTTACCAGAGGCAGGTCTTGTCAGACAAATCTGATTGATTTCTTTGACTGGATGACCAGGGAGCTGGACCAAGGGAGAGCCCTAGATGTGGTGTATTTAAATTCCATTAAAGCCTTTGACACCGTTCCACACAGGCAACTTATAAACAAACTAAGCACCCTAGGGATGGACCCTAAAGTTACTGATTGGGTTAGAAATTGGTTGAGTGAGTGGGAGTGGCATGTCTAAGATGGCCGCTTGAGTGAGAGCCTTGTATCTATGCCTAAACGCAAAGGGTAGGTGAGGGTTTTTCCCTCAGAATCCCTACCCTCTGCTGTAGGTCCAATGGACCAGGTTGTGGAGGTCTCCTTGGCAATGAAACAGGGGATAAGAGCCGGGATGGTGGTGTCTGAGGAGGAGGTTATGGCATCACCTTTGGAATTGGACATCTTCCTCGCCCCTGAAGTAAGAACGCCTTTGTTATGCCCGAGCATGCCTGGCCTCACTCCTGCAAAGCGTGAGCTAGTCGCTTCGCAAGATGGAGGATGGCTGGGCTGTATCCGAAGAGATCAGGCAGTTCTGAGGGTCAGCAGGTATCTGGCAAGTCTGGAGGTAGCCTGCAGCAGTTTTCGGCAGTTGAGTTACTGGCGGCAAGTAGTTCTGATGCAGTTGAACCGTTACCCCGTGTTGCTTCTTCTGGGTCTTCTACTCCAGTTCCCGTTTTGCTTCAGAGGCTGAAAGTAATTACCTTGGAGGTGATCTGGGAAGGTATTCAACTGTACAACCCCTTGCTACAAAGAAGCAATAGCATACAATCACAAACTCCTCCTGTGATGACCAGCAAGCAGTAAGTTCACCTCAACTCTCTCCTGCCAGCAAACCTATACCAGTCACCTCACACACACGGTTAGTAACCCTTATACTCCAATACTACCTGCAGACATAAAAGCAATTAGAGGTATTCAAAAACCCTCACAGAAGCCTGCACAATGAATAAGAGAATATTAACCCTTATACTCCTTATACTTTTACTCCTCAAACCCCATGCTTCAATGCCGGGAACTCTATCCCCCACCAAATGGCACAGATGAGTCCTATAATCCAAAAAAGCAGACATGAAATGAAAAGGATACATATCCATCAAAATATACATGGCAGACCACGCAGGCTTATCCAAATATACCCCGTCAACCTACCGAAAATAGCTCTAACTGAAACTCACCAACATAACCTACACAAATGTGCACTAATTAATGCTTGCTCCATTCGGAACAAGTTCCATACTATACTGGACTACATACAAGATCAAGAAATAGATATAACACTGCCAGCTCCTCCAGCTGCCCAGAGCCCCAATAGGCATCAGGACAGAGAGCAGGAGGCAGGAAACCCCTCCTGCTCTCCTGCACAAAGCCAATCAGGGCCCAATGCGGGACATTTAAAAGAAAGCACCTCCCGGCGCCACCAACACCGCTGGCTCCTCCAGCTGCCCAGAGCTTTGATCGGCGTCGGAACAGAGAGCAGGAGGTAGGAAACCCCTCCTGCTCTCCAGCACAAGGCCAATCAGGGCCCAACGCAGGACATTTAAAAGAAAGCGCTTCCCAGGCCACCAACACCGCCGGCTCCTCCAGCTGCCCAGAACCCCTCCTGCTCTCCAGCACAAGGCAAATCAGGGCCCGACACGGGATATTTAAAAGAAAGCGCCTCTATACTAGCACAGCTCTACCACTCTTAACAGAATGGCAGACATTATCTCCTTTCTCCTTATTTTCCTCATAATTCAACCCACATATCCTACAGACCCTCTAGTTCAACAAACAAATTTGATACCAATCATTCGTAACCAAGGCCAAAGATGGCAAGGAATTCCATATTCTGATACAACAACACATCATCCAACCAGCAATAAGCATCTGATCTATATCATATGTCAACCTCCAGTAAAAAGGTGAGGACTAAAACCCTCTGATAAACAACACCTAGCATGTATGCTAACAAACACGCGTTCCATCTGCAACAAATGGCCTGTAATCTTAGACTATGTTGAAAACTACAAATTAGATATGCTATTTGTGACCGAATCATGGCTAACTGACATGGACACAGTCATCACGAACCATATAAAGCTCCCAAACTATGTCCTCTTCAACTGCCCAAGGGCTAATAAAAGAGGTGGCGGAGTCCTAATCATAGCCAAAGATAATCTCCAACTTCAGTGCCACAACATACATAACTCAAACATCCTTGACGCTATTCTGATCTCCAATCAACACCTTTCAACAGCCCTCTTCTACCGTGCCCCCTCTACATTTGTTGATGCCCTATCAATCGTCCTTGACATTGCATGCAACTCCTCTATGAAGAGAAAGCCTATATGGCTACTAGGAGACTTCAATCCCCCTGCGCTCTCAATGAAGCACAACTCTGCATTCCTTGATGCTATGGTTTCTTTAGGCTATAATCAAATAATACACGAACCTACCCATATTGGAGGTAATACCTTGGATCTCATCTTTTCTCCTATAACTACTCAGCTGGTCAACAATCCATATCATCTACAAATCATTCTAGTACCTTGGTCGGACCACAAGGCCATCTTCTTCCGACCAAGGTACTAGAATGATTTGTAGATGATGTGGATTGTTGACCAGCTGAGTAGTTATAGGAGAAAAGATGAGATCCAAGGTATTACCTCCAATATGGGTAGGTTCGTGTATTATTTGGCACAACAATCAACTAATCATGAGCCTCAATCAAATCATACTCTGACTCCCCCTCACCGTTTTCAACCATTCATCAAAGAGGAATTCATAGAGGAAACCCTCCACAGGCTAAAAACCGACAGCTCTGATTTACTTGAATTAACACACACTTGGAAATCTACCTTAAGTAAAGTGGCACTCCCAACATCTGAAAAAAGAACCGCTAAACGAAACAATGCTGCAATCTGGTACACTGCTGATCTAAAGGAATCCTTGCGAAAACACAGGAAGTTAGAATGCAAATGGTGAATTTCTAAGCTCCAACTTGACAAGACCATTTATATGAAGACATTGTTGTTGTTGATAAGTGCCGTCGAGTCGGAGTCAACTCATGGCGACCCTCTGGATAGCTATCCTAAATTGTGTTCGGTCTTCAGTCAGGCAGCTCATTGTTGACAGACTGGTACCCGTAGCTGCTGTTATTGTATTGATCCATCTCATTGCTGGCCTTCCTCTTTTGCGTTGACCTTCTATCTTGCCAAGCATGATATCTTTCTCTAATGATCTCTCTCTCCGCATGATGTGTCCAAAGTATTGTGGTGATGAGCAGGTAGCTGAGCCTTTTAAAACTAGGAAAAAAGAGGTTTTTTCTCATGAGCGGGGGAAGGGCTCACTACAGCATAGCTCCCAGGCAGGGAATGAGGCTAGAATACACACTAATAGGGATAGCTTGAAGCCACACCCAGCCTCTAGAGCTCGTGCAGACAGAGAGGGGGTGGGGCCAGGAAAGGAAACAAGCTGCAGGATATTTAAGCTGCGTCACTCAGGAAGTGGGCAGGCAACGAAGAGAGAGGCAGAGAGAGAGGCAGGAGGGCTGAGGAATACAAGCAGAGGCACAGCAAGAGACACGAGGAAAAAGAGAGACACAAGCAGAAACACAGAGAGAGGACGTGCTCAAGGAAAACTGCATGCTAAAAGCCAGGTGGAGAGGCCAAGAGTCCAGAGGAACCAAGGGAAGAAACAGCAGTATAAAGCTGTAAGGCCTGGAGGTTCAAAGGGGACCAGCCATAAATCCCAAGGCAAGTGCAAAGGTTGTGGGCATGAGTGGAGCTGGGGAAAACGTCAAGAGTATATGACTGATTCTGAGAGTGACAGCTCAAGTCCTGAGTCTGTGATTAGGCAGTACAGAAAACCAGTTGGGAAGAGGGTTTCTGCCAGTAAAGCGATTTGTATGTGTCCTGAACAGGAGTGCCTAAGAGGAAGAAGGGCAAGAGCTTTTGACCCGGTAAAAAGAGGAAGCCAGAAGTTAAAATGGGGGAAGCTTCTTAGGCTTTTAAAGGAAGTGAAGCATAGCGTTCCAGAACGTGCCCCAAGCCCTGAGTGTTATAGTACCCCAGAAGAAATGGAAGTAGACTCATACTCAGACTCTCCAATATCGCCTGCGGAATCCATGGAGTGTGGGATTTGTATAAGCCGTGTTTAATACTTTTATAAGAAGCTGTGAGTAACAGGTTAAGAAGATATCTGTGCTGGTGTTGTTATGTGCCAAGCTGAAAAGCAGACAAGAAGTCATATGAACCTCATTGTTTAAAGCAGCCAATTGTATCTCTGAAGAAGCCAGGCTTAACAGGGCTAGCGTTTTAAACCAGGAGGCAGCACAGGAGAGATATCCTAATCTGCAGCAGCTGAGAGTAAAGGTCAAAAACTGTCTTACAGAAGTTTTTGGAAAACTGTGCATTTAAAAAGTGTTACACTGCTTTGTAAATGAAAGAAGCTGAAAAGAGTAATCAAGAGTGAAGTAACTACTTGAAGAAATATTGCTGAGAAGTCTAAAGGGAGAAAATATCCTATATTTTCAGTTCGTGATATTGTTTGCCTTATCAAGGTCATTTGCCTCAGCAAGGTCACTTGCCAAAAGTTGGTTCCAGAAAGAAATAAATAAAAGCAATTTAAGTAACAAATTGTCCTGTGTTCCTCTTCCATTCGGACTACTGACAAAGCAAACCCACAACTACACAAAGAAGAGTGACGTCCCGCGCTCCCCACTAGGAAACCGCCTAGTCGCAGCGGCGCCGGGCGTTTCACAGGTGGCATAACAAATTGGATTTTTCGCTGGAAGCAAGTTTTCGTTGGAAGCAAGTTGGCATGCTATAAAGGCAAGCCGGATTAAAGGCAAAGGAGAGACAGCCCCAGGAGCAGCCGAGTCAACCCCAGGTCTGAAAAACAGAAGGGAAAATCCGGAGTGGCGGTGGAGCTGGATTCCGGATCAACGGAGTTGACAAAGTGAGACTCTGCACCAGAACCAGGTAACCCGTAGGCTGGAGGGTTGATCTGGATGGCACTGGTGTAAGAGGGTGGCTGTGGGGAAAGTAATCACCAAGGCAGGGGAAAAGGAAAATAAAAAAAGTCCGCACTTGGTGTTTTTCTCTTTTTGTTCTCTCCACAGAAAAAGATGGAATCGCGAGACATCCTGGACTGGGCTGCTGGCCAGATAGCCAAACAACAGGCGTTATCCATGCAGAGCCTAGAGCAGGCGAAGGCGCTGTTCCAGTCACAGCAAGCACCACTCATAGAAGCCATGTCCAACTGGTTGAAGGCCCAGGGCAAGAAGGAAGATGCTGCCAGGACTGTGTCAGGTGCAGGGGCAGGTTTTCAGGGCTGGGACTGGCCAGGGACTGGGACTTTCTCAGGTGGGCGCCTCACGAAGGAAGACGATGTAGAGGATTACATTGAGGCTTTCGAGAGGATAGCTCTCTTAGCCGGATGGCCAAAAGAGCAGTGGGCGCTAAGGTTCGCCGCTTCTCTCACGGGCGAAGCCTTAGCGGCCTACAGGGCTATGCCTGCTGGCTTAGTTAAAAATTATGAGGATGTTAAACAAGCTGTGAAAGATCGCTTGGGGTTAAATCCGGCGGTCTATCGCAGGCAGTTACGCACATGCAAGCTGAGGCCAGGGGAGACGCCTCAGGCCTTGTATCACCGCGTGAAAGGCCTGGTGTACAAGTGGCTGATGCCAGAAGTGAAGGATATGGAGTCTATATTAGATGCAATTATCCTAGAGCAATACATGGAGTCTGTACCAAGCAGTGTGCAAACCTTCCTAGTACTCCAAGATTGCAAGAACACCCGGGAGGCCATGGCTTTGACCGACCGCTTTCTGGAGGCTAACAAGTTAAGCCCAGAGAGAGGGGGTGTTTTCAAAAATAACAAAATGGAGTTACTAGAAAGGAAGGCCAAGCTTGAGGAATGTGCAGAAGAAAATGTAAAACTGTATAGAGGATATAAAATGCAGAGAAAGTGTTTCTCGTGCGGAGAAGCTGGTCATTTAAAGAGGGACTGTGGAGCCAAGAAGGCCTTAATAATAACCCAGCACAGAGAGGCAGGAGAAGGGTTCCTGTTGAGAGTGGAGGTAGAGGGAATATCAACGGAGGCATTATTGGACTCAGGCGCAGACCAATCTATGATTTCCCAGAGGCTCTGGCATAAAATAGAGGCGAAAGACAAACCCTCGCCACTGACCTCTGGGAATCATATTAGGATACGCTGTGTCCATGGCGCCGCTTCTACCTACCCTGTACAGTCTGTGATAATAGAGGGAGTAGGCCTGAGAAAACAAATGGAGGTGGCCATAGTACCCAAGCTTCCACACGAGGTAGTGCTGGGCCGTGACTGGCCACAGTTCAGGAAGGGTTTAGCGTAAGAGTTGCAGGGGGAAGCCAACCAACCAGCTACCTTTCCGCAAGTAGGTAATCTAGCCAGGGAGAAAACCTTACCCGAGATAGGAAAGGTTGCTGACCCCAGGCTAGGAGAAAAGAGGGCTACTGAAAATACCACAGCTAGGGAGAAAACCTTACCCCAGTTAGGAAAGGTGGTTGACCCCAAGCTAAAGGATAGTAAAAAAGGTATGATTACTACCCGTACAGGTTATAAGCCCATAGAAAGAGGAAATAGCCCTCAGGAAGACCCAGTGCCAGGGACATCCTTCCAGGGGGACTTAATCACTCCTGCCAAAAATACTCCTAGGAAAGGGAAACCTGAAAGGAGGCGGGAGAGGAAGACCAGAGCGCAGAACAGGGCTGATTTGATAGCCGGACAGGAATTGCCCTGGATTCCTGCTGAGTTAAAAGAGAAATTTCCCTCCTTTCCCGGGGAACAGAGGGCAGATCCTGCCTTAAGCCGAGCATTTGAGAATGCCAGAGAAGGATCTGAGACCCTACCAAGATTTCTCTTGGAAGACAATGTGTTATATAGGGAAAGTATAGATACACGGTCAGGTGACACTAGGAGGCAGTTAGTGGTACCTCATGCTTTTAAGCGCATGGTTTTAAGATTAGCTCACGTTCACCCGATGGGAGGGCATGAAGGGGCACAAGGGACCTTAGAGAGAGTATTGGCTAGGTTTTATTGGCCCGGTGTTTATAGGGAGACGGCAAGATTTTGCGCGTCTTGCCCGTCCTGTCAGAAGGTCGTGGCGAATCATCCCCCGAGGGTACCAAAAATTCTAACTGTTTTGAATGGCCGCTTGCAGCGTATGGCAGAAGCGGTGGAAGAGAATTTAAAAGCGAGTCAGACCCGTCAGAAGGCTTATTATGCCCGACGAGCACGACCGCGTGTCCTGAGAGTAGGGGATAAGGTACGGGTAATGGTTGTCGCTGCCAGTTCCAAATTTGAAAATGCATGGAAAGGGCCTTACAAGGTTTTAAAACGGGTGGGTCCTGTGACATATACTTTGGAAACGGGGAAAGGGAAGCAGCAAGTGTACCATATCAATATACTACGCCCATGGCAGGAGCGGGCTGTGGACATAGCTACAGTGCAGAACAATGTCCCACCAGCTTTAGTTGGGATTACCAGCTGTGTGCGGGTTGTGGCGCCAGCCGGTAATAGCTTAAGGGGGGGGGATATGTGGTGATGAGCAGGTAGCTGAGCCTTTTAAAACTAGGAAAAAAGAGGTTTTTTCTCATGAGCGGGGGAAGGGCTCACTACAGCATAGCTCCCAGGCAGGGAATGAGGCTAGAATACACACTAATAGGGATAGCTTGAAGCCACACCCAGCCTCTAGAGCTCGTGCAGACAGAGAGGGGGTGGGGCCAGGAAAGGAAACAAGCTGCAGGATATTTAAGCTGCGTCACTCAGGAAGTGGGCAGGCAACGAAGAGAGAGGCAGAGAGAGAGGCAGGAGGGCTGAGGAATACAAGCAGAGGCACAGCAAGAGACACAAGGAAAAAGAGAGACACAAGCAGAAACACAGAGAGAGGACGTGCTCAAGGAAAACTGCATGCTAAAAGCCAGGTGGAGAGGCCAAGAGTCCAGAGGAACCAAGGGAAGAAACAGCAGTATAAAGCTGTAAGGCCTGGAGGTTCAAAGGGGACCAGCCATAAATCCCAAGGCAAGTGCAAAGGTTGTGGGCATGAGTGGAGCTGGGGAAAACGTCAAGAGTATATGACTGATTCTGAGAGTGACAGCTCAAGTCCTGAGTCTGTGATTAGGCAGTACAGAAAACCAGTTGGGAAGAGGGTTTCTGCCAGTAAAGCGATTTGTATGTGTCCTGAACAGGACTGCCTAAGAGGAAGAAGGACAAGAGCTTTTGACCCGGTAAAAAGAGGAAGCCAGAAGTTAAAATGGGGGAAGCTTCTTAGGCTTTTAAAGGAAGTGAAGCATAGCGTTCCAGAACATGCCCCAAGCCCTGAGTGTTATAGTACCCCAGAAGAAATGGAAGTAGACTCATACTCAGACTCTCCAATATCGCCTGCGGAATCCATGGAGTGTGGGATTTGTATAAGCCGTGTTTAATACTTTTATAAGAAGCTGTGAGTAACAGGTTAAGAAGATATCTGTGCTGGTGTTGTTATGTGCCAAGCTGAAAAGCAGACAAGAAGTCATATGAACCTCATTGTTTAAAGCAGCCAATTGTATCTCTGAAGAAGCCAGGCTTAACAGGGCTAGCGTTTTAAACCAGGAGGCAGCACAGGAGAGATATCCTAATCTGCAGCAGCTGAGAGTAAAGGTCAAAAACTGTCTTACAGAAGTTTTTGGAAAACTGTGCATTTAAAAAGTGTTACACTGCTTTGTAAATGAAAGAAGCTGAAAAGAGTAATCAAGAGTGAAGTAACTACTTGAAGAAATATTGCTGAGAAGTCTAAAGGGAGAAAATATCCTATATTTTCAGTTCGTGATATTGTTTGCCTTATCAAGGTCATTTGCCTCAGCAAGGTTACTTGCCAAAAGTTGGTTCCAGAAAGAAATAAATAAAAGCAATTTAAGTAACAAATTGTCCTGTGTTCCTCTTCCATTCGGACTGCTGACAAAGCAAACCCACAACTACACAAAGAAGAGTGACGTCCCGCGCTCCCCACTAGGCAACTGCCTAGTCGCAGCGGCGCGGGCGTCTCACAGTATGAAAGTCGAAGTCTTGTCATCTGAGCTTCTAAAGAAAGCTTAGGTTTGATCTCCTCTAGTACAGGCTGGTTTGTTCTTCAGGCAGTCCATGGTATACACAGTATTCGCCGCCAGCACCATAATTCAAAGGCATCAATTTTCTTCCTGTCTATCTTTTTCACTGTCCAGCTTTTACATCCATATGATGTTATTGAAAATATCATGGCTTGAACAAGTTGAATCTTTGTATGGAGAGAGACATCTCTGCTCTTGAGAATCTTATCTAGGTCTTTCATGGACATTACAAGAACATCATAATGCAATTAACCTGAGAAGAAAGGAGCACCACACCAACCTCCTTATGCGCTCTATCAACACACCCTGTGAGCTTTTCAGCATCACCCAATCACTAATCAAAGACAACACAAGGCAATACACTGAAAACAAACCACACCCACAGGTCTTCGCTAACTACTTCAAAAGCAAAACCAATATGGCTGATCCTTACAATACTTCTGCTACTCCACCAACTGCCCCTCCTGCAGCACTCATTCATCTACACACCGATAACACATTGCTCTTATCCAGTACCCTCGGACCTAATAACAATAGTATAAACAATCAGACTACAGTGACCTCTCCCACACAAAACAACGAGCCCACCATTCCTGCACTGGGAGTTTTCCACCCTTATTCAACAGATCAAATAGAATTTGAAACACAGAAGAGAACTTTCTGGTTATATTTCATACCCAGCAGAGAGCTTGTCGTTTAAATTTAATAGTCACTCAGGGTCTATCATTAGCAAAGTACTTTTAGTTTAAATTTAAAACACAGAAGAGAGCTTTCTGGTTAAATTTGGAACCCAGCAGAGAGCTTGTAGTTTAAATTTCATAATAAGTTAGAGCCTAGCAGCAGCGAAGAGCTATAATTTAAATCAAATCAGAATATAGATTACCTCAGCAGCACAGGACAGGGTACTGTGTAGCAGCCCTCTTTTAATAAGTATTATTTCCCTCTCTCCCTCCCCAACACCTATCCACCCCTGCAATAATCGTAGCTTTATAGGTACCTACACATCTTAAGAGACAGGAGCTGCTCTCAGGTGAAGCTCGTTACCCAAATCAGTCATACACTAAGGACCTGAAATTAATTAAGCTTCAGGTGAACAAGGTATATTAAACGTATTAGGTACAGTTTTATTAGTATAAATATCCATAGCAACCCTCAGTAAGTAAAGAACTTAAAGATCTAAACACAAGCTTAAAACTAAGATGCAGACAGCAGTCCAGCAGCGAGATGGGGGCTTTCCAGTCTTTTGCATTGAGTGTCACATGTATGATTTTCTACCAGTTGGTGAGAGGTCTTATGTGTGCACTAGGTGCAAGGAGCTATTTCCTCTCAGGGAATGAGTCCGTTCTTTAGAGGCTAGAGTAGCAGACTTGGAAAACATAAGAAAGACAGAGAGGTACATAGATGAGACATACAGTGATATAGTCCTGAAGTCCCACCTCCAGTCTGGCAGCATCCCTGTTGCCATGGAGGAGAGACGTCACGTGACAGGAGAGCATCACCCTGGTGTGGCAGGAAGTGATCCTGTAACTAAGACCTGTCCTCCAGGTGATGTAAAACCCTCTCGCACCGAGGAAGTTTCTTCAGGGCCATGTGCCCATGAGGGAAGGGTTAGGTCAGCCGTTACAGTTGGTGATTCAATCATTAGGCATGTAGATAGCTGGGTGGCTGGTGGACGTGAGGATCGCCCGGTAACATGCCTGCCTGGTGCAAAGGTAGCAGACCTCACGCGCCACCTAGATAAGGTCTTAGATAGTGCTGGGGAGGAGTCTGCTGTCTTGGTACATGTCGGTACCAATGACATAGGAAAATGTGGTAGGGAGGTTCTGGAGGCTAAATTTAGGCTTTTAGGTAGGAAGTTGAAATCCAGAACTTCCAGGGTAGCATTCTCCGAAATGCTTCCCATTCCATGCGCAGGACCCAAAAGGCAGGCAGAGCTCCGGAGTTTCAATGTGTGCATGAGACAATGGTGCAGAGATGAGGGTTTTGGATTTGTTAGGAACTGGGGAACTTCTGGGGAAAGGAGGGGCTCTTCCAAAGGGATGGGCTTCACCTTAACCGGGATGGAACCAGGCTGCTGGCATTAACCTTTAAAAAGGAGATAGAGCAGCTTTTAAACTAGATAATAGGGGAAAGCCGACAGTCGCCCAAGAGCGGATGGTTCGGAAGAATGTATCTTGAAGGATATTACCAAAAGCAGAGAGTTTCCAAAAAAGAGTAAAGTAGCCCAAATGCCCTCGAGTATGGAGCAGACAGAGCTTAAAGATCCCAAATTACCCATGTCTACCAATAGCCAAATTAATATGAATAAAATACAATCTCTAAAATGCTTGTATGCAAATGCTAGAAGTCTAAAAAATAAGATGGGAGAGTTAGAATATATAGCACTAAATGAGAGGTTAGATATGATTGGAATATCAGAGACATGGTGGAAGGAGGACAACCAGTGGGACACTGTGATACCTGGGTACAAACTATATCGTAATGATAGAGCTGATCAAATTGATGGAGGGGTTGCGCTCTATGTTAGAGAGGGCATTGAGTCAGAAAGGATTAAAGTATTGCTGGAAACAAAATTTGCTGTAGAATCTCTATGGATTGAAATTCCATGTAAAAAGGGGAAGGCGATGGCAGTGGGGGTGTACTATCGACCGCCTGGCCAGAATGAACAAATGGATGATGAAATGCTCAAAGAAATCAAGGAAGCTAGCAAACGTTACAGTGCAGTAATAATAATGGGTGATTTCAATTACCCCATATCGACTGGGTTAGTGTCACAGCAGGACATGCTAGGGAGATAAAGTTCCTAGATGAACTAAATGACTGCTTCTTGGAGCAGCTGGTTCATGAACCAACCAGAGGGAAAGCCATATTAGACCTAGTCCTTAGTGGAACACCAGATCTAGTGCAAGAGATAAGGATGTTGGGGCCACTTGGCAATAGTGATCATAGCATGATCACATTTGATTTAATTAGTGGAGGAGGGATAGTAAGGAAATCCACAGTACTACCTTTTAACTTTCGAAAGGGAGACTATGATAAAATAAGGAAAATAGTTAAGAAAAAACTAAAAGGAGCAGTTGCAAAGGTTAAAGACTTACATCAAGCTTGGGTGTTGTTGAAAAATACTATCTTGGAAGCCCAGACCAGCTGTATTCCACGCTTTAAGAAAAGTGGAAGGAAGTCCAAAAAACTGCCAGCATGGGTTAAAGGAGAGGTCAGAGAGGCTGTTGTTGCTAAAAAAGCATCTTTCAGGAAATGGAAAAAAGAGCGAAACGACGAAACCTGGAAACAGCACAAGCACTGGCAAGTGAAATGCAAGGAATTGATAAGGCAGGCAAAGGGAGAATTTGAGAAGAAGCTTGCTTCGGAAGGAAAAACGCGAAATAAAGACTTTTTCAAATACATTTGTAGCAAAAAACCTGTGAGAGAGTCAGTTGGTCCATTAGATGATAGAGGGGTTAAAGGAGCACTAAGAGGCGACAAGGTGATAGCGGAGAGACTGAATGAATTCTTTGCTTCGGTCTTTACTGAGGAAGATGTAGGGATGTTACCCATGGCTGAAGTGGTATTTAAAGGTGTGGAAGAATTGAAGGAAATATCAATACATCGGGAAGATGTATTACAACTATTAGATAAACTGAAGAGTAGCAAATCATCTGGGCTGGATGATATACATCCAAGGGTGTTGAAAGAACTGAAATATGAGATTGCAGACCTGCTATTAGTAATCTGTGAACTATCATTAAAATCATCTCTAATACCTGAAGATTGGAGGATCGCCAATGTAACACCAATTTTTAAAGAGGGTTCCAGGGGTGATCCGGGAAACTACAGACTGGTGAGCCTGACGTCAGTACCGTGAAAAATGGTAGAAACCATCATAAAGAATAAAATTACTCAGCATGTAGATAGTCATGGCCTAATGGGAGACAGCCAACATGGCTTTAGACAAGGAAGCTCTTGTCTTACTAATCTGTTATGTTTTTTTGAAGGTGTGAATAAACAGGTGGAAAAAGGTGAGTCAGTTGATATAGTGTATCTGGACTTTCAGAAAGCCTTTGACAAGGTCCCTCATCAGAGATTTTTGGCAAAACTAAAGAGTCATGGGATAGGAGACAGTGTACTATTGTGGATCAGGAACTGGTTAAAAGATAGAAAGCAGAGGGTAGGGCTAAATGGCCAATTTTCCCAATGGAGAAAGGTGAATAGTGTTGTACCCCAGGGATCTGTGCTGGGTCCGCTGCTTTTTGACTTATTCATAAATGACCTGGAAAGTGGAATAACAAGTGAGGTTATCAAATTTGCAGATGACACAAAACTATTTAAAGTTATTAAAACCCAAGAGGATTGTGGAAAATTGCAAAAGGATCTTGATAAATTGGAAGACTGGGCATCAAAATGGCAGATGAAATTTAATGTGGACAAGTGCAAGGTTATGCACCTAGGGAAGAACAACCCTAACTATGGTTACACGATGCAAGGTTCCACATTAGGAATCACCACCCAGGAAAAAGATTTAGGCGTCATTGTGGATAACATGTTAAAACCCTCGGCCCAGTGTGCAGCGGCGGCCAAGAGAGCAAATAGAATGCTAGGTATCATAAGGAAAGGAATGGAAAATAAAACAAAAGATATTATAATGCCTCTATATTGTTCCATGGTGAGACTGCACCTTGAATATTGTGTGCAATTCTGGTCTCTGTATCTTAAAAAGGATATAGCGTTATTAGAAAAGGTTCAGAGAAGAGCCACCAAAATGGTAAACGGGATGGAAGGATACTCCTATGAAGAAAGGCTAAAAATGTTAGGGCTTTTTAACCTGGAAAAGAGACGGCTGAGGGGAGATATGATAGAAGTCTATAAATTAATGAACGGAGTGGAACGGGTAAACGTAGATCGATTGTTTACATTATCAGAATATAGAAAGGCTAGGGGACATGCAATGAAGCTACAGGGTAAACTATTTAAGACTAATAAAAGAAAATATTTTTTCACTCAACGTGTAATCAAATTCTGGAATTTGTTACCGGAGGATGTAGTAAAGGCTGTTAGTGTAGCTGGGTTTAAAAAAGGTTTGGACAAGTTCCTGGAGGAAAGGTCCATAAACCATTATTAAGCAGGGACCCAGGATATCAATGCTTGATCCAGTACAAGCATTGTGGAACCTGTGTCTTTTGGGGAAACTGCTAGGTACGTATGACCTAGATTGGCCACTGTTGGAAACAGGATACTGGGCTTGATGGACCTTGGTCTGACCCAGTATGGCATATCTTATGTTCTTATGTTCTAATGCATAATAAGAGGTCTTAACTCTACTACCTCCCCAACGGATCCATACTGAGATAAGCACAAAACAAGAAGTACGATACTTGGGAATAACCCTAGACCAACGTTTGACAATGGAGCTACACATAAACAATACTACCAGAGCAATATACCTGAAATTACGGACCCTTTGCCAGCTCCATCCCATGCTTGAAGCTGTAGACTTCCGGATAATTTTCCAAGCATTGATTACCCCGCATTTTGACTTCGTAAACATCATTTATGGTATTCCAGATTATGCAATTCATCACCTTCAAATGGCAATGAATACGGCAGCATGAACCCTCGTTGCGGCCTCAAGATATGAACACGTCACCCTGATCCTGAAACAGCTCCATTGGCTCCCTGTCTCTGTTCATCTCAAGTATAAAGCTATCATCATAGCATTCAAAATCCTACACAACCTCTCAGTGAGACCCTACAATGGACAGTTGACAACAGATTAAGAAGATCTACCATGTCAAATACTCTTATGGACCCTTCTGTAGTAAGAAAGAGTTCCAAATTTGTTAAGGGGCAAGCATTTGACTTATATGCACCAATCCTCTGGAATTCCCTACCCCCCTTATCTATGCCATCTCTGACCTTTCTACCTTTAGAAAACATCTAAAGACACATCTGTTTCAACTATACTATGAACAGGTAACTTAAATTACTACATACCTTCAAACCCTTTCTACCAAGAACTTCAAACCTTCTACAATGCTCATTATATTATATAGCTACATTATATATAATTTCATTATATATATTTACAATGTATATAGTTTTCCTGTTATGGTCCAAGTTATACCCGCCTAAGTTATATAGGTTTACTGCACCAAACCTGTTCTATTTACTCTGTTTGATTGCTCATATGATTGTTCCATGAAGTTAATATGTTAATATGTTATCTACTTGTTCTATGTAAGATCTGTTCTGTTCTGTTCTCTGTAAACCGCAGTGAATGTGAAAAACACGGTATATAAAAAACAATAAATAAATAATATGCATCACCAAAACATGGCTCTCAGACACAAACAATGTCATTATAAACCAAATGACTTCCCAAGCATATTCTATACACAATTGCATAAGGCCCTCCTGAAGGAGAGGAGGAACCCTAATTATTGAAAAATCACACCTCAAGTTCACAATCATCTCCTCTTATCAATCAAAAGGAAGTAACACCATAACAGTCTCAAATAGTAGCATAGCAATATGCCTAATATACAGGGCACCAAGCTCAGATGCGGAAGAATATCCTTGAAGCAGTATGCACCCACTTGATACCAAGCAAACCTCTCCTTGTATTAGGAGACCCAAACCTCCCCTCTTTATCCCAAAAGTATGCAAACTCATTCACAGATGCTATGAAGGACCTACATCATACCCAGATCGTAAATACTCCAACACACAAGAAAGTGGAAACACTCTATCTTATATTCCTACGCAACCAATACATTGAACACAACTTACTGACATGCCTAGACACCACCTCAATCCCTTGGTCAGACCATTACATGATCAACTTCTCCATTATTGCACCTGTGAAAAAAAGAACATCAGCTGGAACCCCAAAAGAAAAGAGAAGATTTAGAATCTTCAACAAAGATAAATTTCTGAAGCAAATTCTACCAGAATACGCCTGATCTAGATTTTATAACAACAATGGAGCAATGACCCCAAACAGAGTAGTCTAAGACAGAAAGAAACACAAAATTCCTTGTTCTCAATGGAAATCAACAGCCAAAAGGAACTGCTATGGAAGTTAGAAAGAAAATGGCATTAAAATAAAAACCAGGAATACTTAATCAAACACAGTGACATGCAAGCCTCATACCACAACATGATAAACAGATGCAAGAAGGAATATTATACAAACCTAATTACAAAGTCACTCAATAAACCAAGAGAACATTTTGAAATAGTGAACACACTGATTAGCGATCCAAAATAGCCAAACACCAACTCCTCAGATCCCCAAGAAATGGCAGACTACCTGATGCTAAAGTACAGACGCACACCTTCCTTGGATTCTACCCTGTTATATCTGCACCAGCCATACCTCAAGAATATAAACTCATGGAAATCTTTTCGCATTCCCTCTGAAGAACACCTAGAAGCCATCATAACCAGCATAAAGACAGCTACATTTCCTCTAGATCCATGCCCAACCACATGGATCAAACTCACAAAAGAATACTTAACACCCTTCCTACTGGAAATCACCCGGTCTTCATTCACTCAAGGATACCTACCCTCTCAACTTAAAAAAGCATCGACAAGACCCATTCTAAAAGGCAAGAACCTTAACAGCAAGGACATCAACTCATATCGGCCAATATCAAGCCTACCATTCATAACCAAAATGATCAAAAAAGTAGTCCTGCAACAACTACAAGACCACATAGATGAACATGCCCCATCAGTTCTTATCCAGTTACTCTGGCTTCCTGTAGCCTACCACTTTCAATACAAAATTTTAACACTGACCCATCCTGTTATATACCGGTATTCCACAGTATTTGCTTGACTTAGTGCAATTCCATACCCCCTCTCGCAGCCTTCACTCTATCCATATTAACTGCCTGGTGCTCCCATCTCCCTCCCATGCACACCTCCAATCTAGCCGGCACTCTGAATTCATTTTTCTGGGACCCTCACTATGGAACTCTCTCCCTTCCACAATATGGCAGGAACCAGTTTTTGTGAAATTCAAAACTCTTCTGAAAACCCATCTCTTTGAAACTGCTTTTGATTTGCAATCAACCATTACCTAACCTCTGCCCTCCAGACTCTTATAGGCACCTTTTCTCTTCTCTCTTTGTTCTGCTTTCCACTTTCTCTTTCCAGTCATTTAATGGAGTTCCTTTCTTTTTCCACGGCCTATGACCATTATGTTTGTTACTAATTGTAATCCGCCCTGGGTCAATAAGACGCGGTATATCAAGTCTTATTGACAACAACACAGCACCTCTTACTCTAAACAACCTTATTAACAAAGAACCCAATCATAATCTCCAAAGGCGAGACCAACTAAACAAACTTATAACACCAAAGGAATTTATAAAGGCCAAAAAATCAACAAACAAGAAAGCATTCTCTCATGCTGCCCCTATAATTTGGAACAACACTCCATTGGAATTAAGATCCTTACCTCAAATCATGGAGTTCAGGAAAATACTCAAAACTCACTTATTCTCAACATACTACGGATCCTTGTCGAACTCACCTATTCAACAGGAAAAAGGATAGCTTCACCAGCTGACATATCCCAGCTTTGAACTGGAATAAATGAGAAAACCCCAAACCGACGATCTCAAAAACATACATACCTATACATAGTTAATATTTGGTTCTTTGTATATAGTTAACAAACTGTTAATTGTAAAATTGAATTTCTTTGTAGTTTCACAAGCTGTAAAAGCAGCTTTGCCTGTTTACTGTTGTTCCATGTAAACCGCAACTGATCAATGGAAGGTGCGGTATATATAAACTCGCTAATTAAATTAAATTAAATTAAATTAAATTAAAGTATTCTAATAAACATAAACATAGACACACACCAGTACGGCTTCAAACCCAATCACAGTGTGGAAACACTAATTACATCACTCTTTGACACCATAACAAATGGTATAGCCAACATACAACAAGGTTTTATCCTGTTTTTCATTGACATTACTGCAGCTTTCAACTCAGTCAATCATAGGACCCTGCTGCAAAGGCTACACGAAATAGGGATCCATGGAACAGTGATGAATTGGTTCTCATCTTACCTATCAAATCGGAAACAACAAGTGAGATCTGGTGACCAACAATCAACACCATTCATACAGCAACAAGGTGTCCCGCAGGGCTCTGCCCTCTCGCCATTGCTCTTCAACATTTACATGCAGCCATTCTGTAACATCATAAAACAACACAAAATCCAGTACAAGATATACGCAGATGACATAATGGTCTTTACCCCAGTAAACATTGTACAACCCGATTCTACACAGATCACCTCAGGCCTCAAAGCAATGACTGGATGGCTTAAGAAACAAAACCTCACTATAAACTTTAAAAAATCGGAAGCACTACACATCACCAGGAATATATTATTCTTTCCACCTGAAGCCATAGACATCTTAGACTACACTCTAAGAGTCAAGAATGAAGTCAGATACCTTGGAGTGATGTTTGACAGAAAACTCAACTTCCAGACCCACATCAAGATATCAACCAAGACAGCATACCAAGAGCCAAGAACTATACAGACTCAAGCCTCTGCTCAGTGACAATGACTTCAGATCATTCTGCCAGACCATTATAACCCCCATCCTTGATTACTGTAATATAATCTATCAAGGTCTCCCGAAGAAAGCAACACTTCCATTCCAACTTGTACAAAACACTACTGTGTACATAATAACTGGAACAGCAAGATACTGCCACCTAACTCCTATGCTACAACAACTACACTGGCTTCCAGTAGTCATGCATTCCAAATACAAGGCCTTATTGATGATCTTCAAAATAATCCACAATCTGGCACCCTCAGTTTTTCAACCGCTGATAAAAAGACACCAGATGACAGAACGAGTAGACCCTCAAATAACAACACTCTGAACATCCCACACACAAGAGGAAAGCCAAGCAAACAACATGTAAGATAGCATTCTCTTTATATGCTCCCTTTTTATGGAAAGACCTACTTAACTCAATGAGCCATCAAGGACATATCAGACTTCAGAAAAGCAATAAAGACCTTCCTCCTTTACTGAACACCTAATCTCTATTTGTCTATGAGGATTGCCTATCAACACAACTATAATTCAAATATATGCCCCAACAACAGCTGCAGAAGAGAATGAAACTGAAGAGTTCTATGAACAAGTACAAGCTGAAATTGACAGAACATGCAAACAGGATATCGTGATAGTCATGGGTGACTGGAAAGCAAAAGTTGGCAACAAAAAAGAAGGCAAAGTAGTTGGAAAATATGGACTTGGCAACAGAAATGAAGCTGGAGAAAGACTGATAGAATTCTGTAAGACCAATGATCTATTCATCTCAAACACCTTCTTCCAGCAACACAAGCGGTGACTGTACACATGGACTTCACCCAATAGATTGTATAAAAATCAAATTGACTACATCTGTGGAAGTCAACGATGGAAAAGCTCTATAACATCAACAAAGACAAAACCTGGTGCTGACTGTGGTACAGATCATCAACTACTAGTATGCAAACTCAAGCTAAAGTTGAAAAAGAGCAAACCACTCATGAATGCAGCAAAATATGACCTTGAGAATATACCACTGGAATTTAAAGACTGCCTGCAAAATCGATTTGCTGCTTTAGATACAAATGACAGAGCTCTGGAAGAGTTATGGAATGACATTAAGAAGGTTGTGTTGGAAGAAAGTGAGAAGTCTCTACAAAAGGTGAAAAAGCAAAAACGGCCAAAATGGATGACGGAAAAAACTCTGAAAATTGCCCAGAAACGCAGAGAAGCTAAAGCCAGAGGAGAAAGAAAGACAATCGCAGAACTCAACAGAGATTTCCAACGTGCAGCAAGACAGGACAAGGAAAAGTACTACAATGACACTTGCAAGGAAATAGAAGCAGAAACTATTAGAGGAAGAACAAGATCGGCTTTCCTGAAGCTACGAGAATTAAAGAAAAAGTTCCAGCCTCGAATTGGAATGTTACAAGATGCTCAAGGTTCTATGTTGAATGATGCTGAGAAGATCAAGAAAAGGTGGAAGGAATATACAGAGTTTTTATATGATAAAGATCAAGTGGACCACCAGCCGTTTCAACCTGTACCTTATTATCGGGAACCATTGGTGATGAAAGAAGTTGAAGCAGCATTGAAAGCCTTATCAAAGAACAAAGCACCAGGCATTGATAGCATTCCTATAGAAGTATTGCAGCAATCTGATGCAGCTGTTACCATACTTACAAGGCTCTGCCAAGAAATATGGACGACAACATCATGGCCAACTGACTGGAAAAGATCTGTGTTTATACCAATACTAAAGAAAGGTGATCTAACTGACTGTGGAAATTATCGAACAATCGCTCTAATCCCACATGCCAACAAGATTCTACTGAAGATTATTCAAAAGAGACTACAACCATACCTGGAACAAGAACTACCTGAAGTGCAAGCAGGGTTCAGGAAAGGGCGAGGAACGAGAGACATCATTACAGATGTGAGATGGATCCTTGAAAAGACTAAAGAATACCAAAAGGATATCTATTTGTGCTTTATCGACTATAGCAAGGCTTTTGACTGTGTAAACCATGAGAAACTCTGGGCCACATTAAGAAGCATGGGTATACCAGAACACCTGATCATTCTTTTGCGCAATCTGTACATTGATCAAGAAGCAACAGTTCGAACGGAACAAGGAGAAACAGAATGGTTTAAAATAAGCAAAGGTGTAAGACAAGGCTGCATACTTTCCCCCTACCTGTTTAATTTATATGCAGAACAAATCATCAGAGAAGCAGGACTGTATGAAGACAACAGAGGTGTGAAGATTGGTGGAAGACTCGTCAACAACCTTCGCTATGCTGATGATACTACATTACTGGCTGAAAGTGAAGATGATCTAAAACATTTGCTTCTCACAATCAAAGAACATAGTCTCAAAATGGGCCTGCACCTTAATGTAAATAAGACAAAGATCATGACAACTGGCATAATCAACAGGTTCATCGTTGAAGGAGAAGAAATTGAAATTGTGAACTACTTTAACCTACTTGGATCAACTATCAATAAAGAAGCAACAAGCAGTCAAGAAATCAAACGACGCATTGCTCTTGGCAGAATGGCTATGAAAGACCTAGATAAGATTCTCAAGAGTAGAGATATCTCTCTCCATATAACGATTCGACTGGTTCAAGCCATGGTATTTTCAATAACATCATATGGATGTGAAAGCTGGACAGTGAAAAAGACAGACAGGAAGAAAATTGATGCCTTTGAATTATGGTGCTGGCAGCGAATACTGTGTATACCATGGACTGCCCGAAGAACAAACCAGTCAGTACTAGAGGAGATCAAACCTAAGTTTTCTTTAGAAGCTCAGATGACAAGACTTCGACTTTCATACTTTGGACACATCATGCGAAGAGAGAGATCATTAGAGAAAGACATCATGCTTGGCAAGATAGAAGGTCAACGCAAAAGAGGAAGGCCAGCAATGAGATTTATTATTTATTATTTATTTATTACAAGCTCTTATATACCGCGCTATTTAGCATCAGCGCGGTTTACATAAAACACAAAGACTAGAACAAAATAATGTTTGGTTTTACAGAGAACAGGTACGACAACTTGGATAACATAGGGAATTGTTAACTGAACTATTTACATATATATATAGTATAGTATTTACATATAAATAGTATGCTTTATGCTCTGGGTGTGAATAGAGTCCTGTGGTACAGGTGGTTGAATTGGAGGAAGTGTGGTTAGGTCGTTGTCTGGTTGACCTGGTAGTAGTGGGGGAATAGGTGGAATTTGAGTGCCTTTCTTAATAGAGTTAGATCGTTGACGGCACGAATCTCCGGTGGTAAGGTGTTCCAGCATTTTGGGGCATAGAAGCTGAAAGCCCTGTTAGATGTTGCTAATGTGCATCTTGTTGCTGCCTTGGGGATTATTAGAGCGTTTGTAGATGTAGTTCTTCTAGATCTGTTGGGTGGAACAGTCTGAATGAGGTCTATTAATGAGGAGGAGGTGATGCCTTTGATGGCCTTGAAGGTGAGTAACAAGGTCTTGAACAACAGTCTTCCATGTATGGGGAGCCAGTGGAGCTGCTTTAAAATAGGTGTTACGTGGTCTCTCCTTGATGCTCCGTAGAGGACTCTGTATGTGTAGAGCACCCAACCTCTTTTCAGTGACCTCACAAACTTTTTTCTTTTTGTCGGAGCTAGCCGTAGGAAGGTCGGAAGAGAAACCGACCCACACCAAGTGAGTAGCTACTTTTATTATTATAGGTTCTTCACCAAAATAAAGTTAAAGTTCATTTAACCATAGAATAGTCAAAAGACTTATCTCAGTCCAGAAATGCCAGTTATGATAGAGACACGACGCGCACGTTTCGGGCACTCTAGCCCTGTTTCAAGTGCAATAACTAGGATTCCTTAATCTTCAAATACCATCCTCTGAACGCCGTCGATGCAGCTAAGGTCATTATTACAATGGCTGATGAATCACTTTTAAAATAAAAGAACCGACCAATCAGTATCGGGAAAACCCCCACATGATGGGGAACCCCTGATCTGATTGGTTTATTGATCATGTGCCAGCTAATCCTCGGGGAGGACAGCGGGAAGAACGTCTGCAATACATAGAACAACGATGGATTTTTCGTCTTGAAACAATGGAGCCAGGAGGTTTGAACAGGGAAATAGACTGGCAGAGTCTCATTTAAGTTACAATTCTATGTGACCATCTGGAATGACATAATAATGATATATCCCTATTTCGGAAGGATGATACCAGGTGTTTTGAAGAGCATAAGATGATGATGTCGTCATAACTTTTGAAAACCAATCAGATCAGGGGTTCCCCATCATGTGGGGGTTTTCCCGATACTGATTGGTCGGTTCTTTTATTTTAAAAGTGATTCATCAGCCATTGTAATAATGACCTTAGCTGCATCGACGGCGTTCAGAGGATGGTATTTGAAGATTAAGGAATCCTAGTTATTGCACTTGAAACAGGGCTAGAGTGCCCGAAACGTGCGCGTCGTGTCTCTATCATAACTGGCATTTCTGGACTGAGATAAGTCTTTTGACTATTCTATGGTTAAATGAACTTTAACTTTATTTTGGTGAAGAACCTATAATAATAAAAGTAGCTACTCGCTTGGTGTGGGTCGGTTTCTCTTCCGACCTTCCTACGGCTAGCTCCGACAAAAAGAAAAAAGTTTGTGAGGTCACTGAAAAGAGGTTGGGTGCTCTACACATACTGATTATTGATTTGCACTGACTAGAAGGTTTTTTTTGTTTGTCCGTAGAGGACTCTGGCAGCAGTGTTCATGGCAAGTTGTAAAGTGTTTAAGGTAGACTGTGGGAGGCCTTAAAGAATGGCATTAGCATAATCGAAGTGTGGTAAGATTAATGCCTGGTATATAGTCCAGAAGTCGCCTGGATCAAGCAAGGAGCGAAGGTGACGTAGAGTCCGGATCTTGAAGTATATCGCTCTAAGTTGGATATATGTAACTTCATATCCAGGTGTTGGTCCAACGTAACTCCAAGGTATCGAATTGAGGTTTTTCTTTGGAGCTCGGCTTCTTTCACCTTAATTTGGGGTGGAGGAGTGAAATTAGGGTCCCCTGTGATGAAGAGTACCTCGGTTTTCTTGTGTTGAATACGGAGGTTTTGATACTGAAGCCATTCAGACACTGCATCGAAACATTTGGTCAGTGGGGAAAGGTCCATATGAACTGTGGAGAAAGGCATGTAGAGAAGGATGTCATCTGCGTATATCAAACAGTCTATCTTGAAGGACCTGATGATACTGCAGATGGGTTGTATGTATATGTTGAACAAGAGTGATGATAAGGAAGACCCTTGTGGAACGCCCTGCCTCTGATGGAAAGGTGTAGAAGCTGCTGCTCCTGAAGTTACATACTGCCATCTCTCGTCTAGGTATGACCTGCACCAGTCGAGAGCAATGTCGTTGATGCCCTTTTCTTTTAGTCGCCCTAATAGAAGATCGTGATGTACTGAGTCAAAAGCTGCAGCAATGTCTAAGAAGATCAGAACAAAGCCTTGGCGGATGTTGTCGATACCTGTGATAATGTTGTTGCAGATGGATGGATGGATCGATACAATAACAGCAGCTATGGGTGCCAGTCTGTCAACAATGAGCCGCCTGACTGAAGACTGAACACAATTTAGGATAGCTATCCAGAGGGTCGCCATGAGTCGACTCCGACTCGACGGCACTTAACAACAACAACAGAACCCCCCATGAACCATAGACACATACTGAAGCACCTCAGTATACAGACCCATATCCTCCCACTTTTCTGCCACATTCCTCTCCCCAACCCAACCTACCTCTCATTCATT
Organism: Ichthyophis bannanicus; assembly: GCA_033557465.1. Classification (NCBI taxonomy): domain Eukaryota; kingdom Metazoa; phylum Chordata; class Amphibia; order Gymnophiona; family Ichthyophiidae; genus Ichthyophis; species Ichthyophis bannanicus. Next base: position 228,222,649 of record CM066043.1, on the reverse strand, counting down.
CAACCAAAGAACATACTCCCTATCTGCGGTAATGTGTCTCCCACAACACTAATACAAGTGAATTATCTGTAACCCCATATAATCTACCAAGTTTAATCACCCTTGTTCAATGTACAGTAACTTTTATTTGATTGCTGGTTCATGTTATATGTAAATCACTCTGAATCCTGTGATAGGGCAGTATAGAAAAACTTTAAAAAATACATAAATATTTTCACTTTCAGATCTGGTGACCAGGCAATCTTCTGAGTCTTCAGCCAGAATATAGAAGAATACTGAACAGATGAGTAGTCTAAAGAATGATTTGGATAGTGTAGACTAGGGAAGCCAGTTGGCAAGTTTGTCTGAATTGAATGATAGTTAAGGATAATGTGGTTCTGCAGTACAAGCTGGAGGTATTGGAGAATTCCTCTCGGACTATGAACCTTAAGACATTGAATTTCCCCAAGACTAAGGGGTTTCTGCCCTTGATATGTTCAAGCACTACCTTTTGGAAATTTTGAGAATGCCTCCAGATCTTGTACCATCTTTGACTAAGGTCTACTATTTCCCTGTGGGGAAGAAGGAGCTGACGGTTTCAAGAGGGGACTCTAACTTGGAGGTTTTAAATGTATCAGATCTTTTGGATGTATCTGGTTCTGAGGAGTGTATACCTGCAACTCTGTTAGTGTCTTGTGCTCTGGCTTCAGATTTTCTTTAAAAAGCAATTGGAAACCTTTTGTGGTTTTGTGGTATCTATGTTCCCAGATATCTCCAAAGAGACTCGGAAACAGTGGAAGCAATTTATGCTTCATAAGTCTGGAGTTTTCCAGTTAGGGAGAACTTTTCATCTTAGGTTACCATGTAAATATTTGGTTTTATATAAATCAAACAGGTATATCTTCTTTCAACCTGATGATTTGTTAGCTTTTATAAGCACCAGGCTTCCTTTGTCATCTTAGCGCCAATATATAAGTACTATCATTCTCACAGTATAAATGTACAGCCTTGGTTTGCTCAGTTGTTATCTTGTATCATTTATTACTTTATTGTATTGAGCTGATGGGGGTTCCATCTCCCCCAAGCAATGTTACTCCCTCCCTTTTTTATGTGGACTGCAAGGGAATAATTGGGGACCTATTTGTTTGAAAAATGACTTTTTTGCGATTATCTACCATTGTTTCTTTTTCTGTACAGGAGCTTGTCTTGTTTGCTTTGTAAAAGCCTTAATAAATATAAATATAAAAAAAAAGGAATTGGTTGAATGGGAGGCAACAAAGGCTACAGATAAATGGAGCTCACTCTGAGGAGAAGGAGATTACCAGTGGTGTGCCGCAGGGATCTGTCCTTGGTCTGATTCTTTTTAATATCTTTGTAAGCGAAATTGCGGAAGGGCTTTTGGGTAAGGTTTGCTTGTTTGTGGATGATACCAAATTCTGCAATAGAGTAGTGTGATATAGCAAGTCCTTCTGGCCCGGTAGAAAGGCTTAAAAACCAGGTAGAAAGTGCAGGGCTGCAAGGTAAACAAAGGCACATGGCTACCAGTTGTCAGGGAAACCAGGCACGAGAGAAGGAAACACGCCCCTGCTATCAGTTTAGCAAAGAGTCACGGGGAAAGTTTGAACACCTGCTAGGGGGTGGAGCCAGGCCCTACCCAGGAAGGCTGTCTCATAAGGAGGCCCCAGCAGGCAGAGAGGGAGAGGAGAGAGAGGAAAGCAGACTTCCGGTGAGAAGTTGGAAGGAGTTTTCAGCTGAAGGGAGGTCAGAGGCTCCAGCTGAGAGCTATCGAAGGAGCAGACCAGACCAGCTGAAGCATACACGGGATTACAAGCAGCCAGGAAGGCATTTGGAAATTGCCTCACACAGGTTCAGCAGGGAACCTACCAGTATTTTTAAACCCAAGAGAAAAACTTCCACAGCCAGGTCCCCAGGTAAGCCTAAGGGCTGGAGTTGCCAGAAATATTGGGGGTTTATTGACCCAGAAGGTTGGGGCTACGGTGAAGAGTACCAGGGAGAAAATGAATGTTTAGAGCTACGTCAAACCCAAGAGCTCTGCATTAAACCCAAGGTGGGAGAAAAGGGTGCGGTCCCAGAGAGAGCCAGGCAAACAATCTCTGCTTCAGTGTGGGAACGTGTAGGAACAGAGCCAGCCTGGTTAAACGTTCATAGGAAGGAAATGAACTGTATGATTACTTGGGCTGAACAGAGAATATCTTTATGTTAGAAAGATATGGTGAAGAAAATACAACCTGGCTGTGAGGGAAACAGCTGTATGAAACCATGTGCTGAATTGCAACTTGCTGGAAAGAAAATGTTTATTTCACGCTGAAGGAAGCTATTCTTATTTTGTCCTTTTTGCTGCCAGAGAGCAGATATTTTGTGTTACCTTTTTATCCTTGTGAAGTCCAACCCCGGGAGGGGAAATAAATCCCTTTTTGCTTGCAAACATTCTGAGTCACACTACTCTTCATTTGAACTGGTGGTAAACTACATTTCCCTACGAGCACTGCTCCAGGAAGTAGCAGAACATTGGTTTAAAGAAGGAACTTAAACTCCTTAACCCCTACTTACGGGTACTGGAAAGGGGAGGGATCACAGTAGATACCCAGGAAGGAGTAGATAGCATGAGGAGGGATTTGGCTAAGCTTGAAGAATGGTCTAGAATTTGGCAGCTGAAATTTAATGCTAAAAAATGTAAGGTCATGCATTTGGACTGAGAAAGCCAAAGGAGGGGTACAGTGTAGCAGGTGAGGTACTTCTGTCCACAAAAGAAGAGAGGGACCTGAGCATAACTGTGTCTGGCAATTTTAAAGTAGCTAAACAGGTAGAAAAGGTAACTGTAAAAGCCAGAAGGATGGTTGTGTGTATAGGGAGAAGAATGGCCAACAGAAAAAAGGAGGTGATAATGCCTCTGTTTAAGTCTCTGGTGCAACCTCATTTGGAGTATTGTGTGCAATTCTGGAGACCACACCTTCAAAAGGATATAAGAAGGTTGGAGTATGTGCAGAGGGTGGTTACTAAAATGGTTAGTGGTCTTCATTATAAGGCATATGAGGACAGACTTAAAGATCTTAATATATATACTTTAGAGGAAAGGCAGGATAGGGGCAATATGATAGAGACCTTTAAATGCACAGGAGGGTCTCTTTCAATTGAAGGCAAACTCTGCTATGAGGGGACACAGGATGAGAGTGAAAGGGGATAGACTCAGGAGTAATATGTAGAAATATTTCTTTATGGAAAGAGTGCTAGATGCGTGGAATAGTCTCCCAGTGGAGGTGGTGGACATGAGGGCAGTATCTGAATTCAAAAAAGCATGGGACAAAGATAAAAAGGGGACTGTTATAGTTGATATGGAAGAGCAAACTAGATAGCACATGTGGTCTTTTTCTGCCGTCGTGTTTCTATGTTTCCAGTACAAGTATCCCTAGCAACTTTAAATAAATAACTTAAATACCTAAACAAAACCTTAAAACTAAGATGCAGAGAGCAGTCCAGCAATGAGATAGGGGCTATCCAGTCTTTTGCATTGAGTGTCACATGTACAATTTTCTCACACTTGGTGAGGTGTCTTACATGTGCACTAGGTGCAACTTGCTCTTTGCCCTCAGTACAATCTCTAGAGACTAGAAAAGCGGACTTGGAGGACATAAGGAAGACAGAGAGGTACATAGACAAGACCTACAACAATGTAATACTGAAGTCCCATCTTTAATCTGGCAGTAACTCAGTTTCCATGGAGGAGAGAAGTCACTTGAAATTAGAGCATCACCTTAGTGAGGCAGGAAGTAATCCTGTAGCTAGAACATGTCCGCCAGGAGATGTAAAACCCTCTCACATTGAGGAGGTTTCTCCAGGGACATATGCCCAAGAGGGAAGGTTTAGAACAGCTGTTATAGCTGGCAATTTGATCATTAGGCATGTAGATAGCTGGGTGGCTGGTGGACGTGAGGACTGCCTGGTAACATGCCTGCCTGGTGCGAAGGTAGCGAACCTCACATGCCACCTAGATAAGGTTTTAGATAGCGGTGGGGAGGAATCTGCTATCTTGGAACATGTTGGCACCAATTATAGGAAAGTGTGGGAGGGAGGCTCTAGAGGCTAAATTTAGGCTTTTAGGTAGGAAGTTGAAATCCAGAACTTCCAGGGTAGCATTCTCTGAAATTCTCACTCCACATGCAGGAACCAAAAGGCAGGCAGAGCTCCGGAGTCTCAATGCGTGGATGAAACGATGATGCAAAAAAGAGGGTTTTGGATTTGTTAGGAACTGGGCAACAATCTGGGGAAGGTAGCGGCTCTTCCAAAGGGATTGGCTCCACTATAACTGGGATGGAACCAGGCTGCTGGCATTAGCCTTTAAAAAGGAGATAGAGCAACTTTTAAACTAGATAGTAGGGGAGAGCCGACAGTCGCCCAGGAGCGTATGGTTTCTAAGGATGTATACCTGAAGAATACTAGCAAAACAGGAAAGTTAGAGCATCCAGACAGAGGTTCCAACAAAATAACCTAGATGTTCTTCAGTCCAGAGCCGAAAGATTCCAAATTACAACTATCAACTGATAACCAGATTAATATTAAAAAGTACAACCTCTAAAATGCCTGTATTCAAATGCTAGAAGTCTAAAAAAATAAGATGGAAGAGCTAGAATAAAAGGTTAGATGAAAGGTTAGATGTGATTGGCATCTCAGAGATCTGGTAGAAAGAGGACAACCAATGGGACAGTGCGATACCTACTGTATCGCAATGATAGAATAGATCAAATTGGTGGTGAGGTTGCACTCTATGTTAGAGGGCATTGAGTCACACAGCATTAACGTTTTACAGGAAACAAAATACACTGTAGAATCTCTATGGATAGAAGTTCCATGTAAAAAGCAGAAGACGACGGCAATGGGGGTGTACTACCGACTGTCATGTCAGAATGAACAGATGGATGATGAAATGCTAAATGAAATCAGGGAACCTAACAAAAGTTACAACACAATAATAATGGGTGATTTCAATTACCCTGGTATTGACTGGGTCACTGTCACAGCCCTCACCCCACCCCTATGCACAGCTTATGCACCATCTGCGGATAGTAGGTAAAATTGCTATGCAATCTGTGTAAGCGGTTGCCAAGTTAACAGCTATGCAATTTAGTAAACATGCCCCTTAAGAGTAACTTTATAAGGAGCCACTCAGATTTAGGAAGCAAGAATGCCCCAAAACCTCAGTATTTTAGTCATATACACATGTAAATGTCCTCTTTTAAGCTGGATGCTATCTTTTTTTTCTTTAAGTGCTGTCAAGTCAATGTTGACTCCTGGCAGCTCAGCAGTCCCTTGGTTTTCTTGGCAAGGTATGACTGGAAGTAGGTTGCCAGGCCCTTTTTTTCTGAGGCAATGGAGGATAAGTTGACTTGCCCAAGGTCACAAGTAGTTACAGTGGGAATTGAACCCTTATCTCCTGGATGTTAGACTGTTGCTCTAGCCACTAGGCTACTCCTCCTTCTTGGTGGGTCCAAAAACAGAAATTTTTGAACCTGGCGACAGCAAACCCCATCCTTGCAATCTTGAACCAAGTCATCCAATTCTGACTGTGTTATCAAATGAGGCACACTGGACATAAATAGTTCAAAATCTGTATCCATGTCATTTTCATGTCTGGCCCATGTATTGTGGCATCTTTGTCTGCCTCATCTAGGCTCCATGTCTCTGGTGGCTTCGGTACTGGTATACTATCATCATGCGGCACTGTTTTCAGGGCTGAAGGCTGACTAGGATATTCAATAGATTTCTTATTTTTAACAGAAAAGCTGGATACATTGCTCAGATGGAAGTAACAGTTTGTCACGTTATCCTGTTCTCATCATATCATCGGGACTGCAAACAGCATTGACTTCTGAGTACCTCTGAGCCAAGTTCTAAGATGGATAGCATATGTTGCACAGCAAATGTGAGGAGCCCAGGATTTGTCTTGATCGCCAATTTACAACTGAAGTAGAACTCATACACTTTCTTAATAAATGCAGTCATGCTGCGTCTTTGAAGCTTAAGTGTATACTCACCACCAATGTTCCTGCTAACCTGCCCTGGGTCCACCGCCAACAATCCTGCCGGCAGGAGGAGGTGCAGAGCGATCAATGCTCTGCCCCTCCCCCCACCGGCAGGAATGCTGGTGGAGGACCTGGCGCAGATTAAAGAGAACATTGCGAGGGTGCTGCGGCGTGTGGGCTATCACAAGAAACCGGTGCGATAGGCAGCCATCCTGGGTCCACTGCCACTGCCACTGTCACTGTCAACACTGCTAACACCGTCACTAAAGCGGCAGCAATATTTAACTACCGTGTTGCCATCTTTATGCAGCCACACAGCTGCTGGTAGCCACACCATGAAAGAAGCTAATCAACCCACCCAGTCTGCGGCATCACTCTGTTCTATCCCTTGCTGCCCAGGGTGGTGCGTAATCTCTCTGCAGTCCTGCCTATGGACCTACAAGCAATGCAGGGAGTATGAAACTTGGTCTAAGGATCAGCAAACTAGGATAAATTGGATCTAGACCTTTTCACATCAGGGTATTTGGTTGAGCCTTATCTTGTCGAGTCTCATTTAATATGAACTATTTTGATTTAACTCTTGTGAGGTTTGGCAATTTGTTTTAACTTCATTGGTGGGCTGGGGTAATATAAATATCAGAATGTGATCATCCATCCATATAAACATCAGAATCAAGTCAGAATCACACAATGATCCATGGAAAACTCTATTTTTAGTGCTTTTTGACATTTGGAAAAAAAATGTACTTAGAAGGTGATTTAGCTTATCTATCTGTCTTTTCAGACAGAGGCAGGATATAACTGCCCATAAATTGTAGATAGGCTTCAAACCTAAATCCTTAACAACCCTGCAAGACCAGCATGTAATATTATAGAAAATAGCCTGAACCTGATGGGTTTGAGTCCTTTCTCAAGAGGATCACAATGAAAAGTACTCCAAATCTTTATATATGCAGAGTTAGTTTTTCCTTGTTAATAAATTCTCATTTGGTTCAGTAGCCTAGATAGAGGGCCACCCTTTGGTTTGGGCACCTTTATATTTTCATCCATGTGAAAATCCTATGCAGTGTCTTTTCATTGCTTAACACAAACTTTATCACTGTTCATGAGAGCAAATGTACCCATTGTACATAAGAACATAAAGACTTACAGAGTCCTCTCTCAGATAATGGCAAGTAGTGGGTGCATAGAGGAAGTATTTATAGCTCTTGCATTTCTGGGGATCCTCACAGTGGGTTATTAGAGCTATGTGACAAACCAGGAGTACAGCTTCAGGAGGTAATACTGTCTCTTCAGGTTTAACTTTCAGAGATTTTTCAGGGTTCTAGGTTGGACCAGTGAAACTGGGAGGCCATTGGTACACTAGATCCACTTTCCAGCCCCGTTTTTAAATGAATCTGTCTTGGCCAGATGTTTTGTTCTGAACCAAATGTACCTTGGTGGTACTATGACTTATCTAGCTAAAGGTGGCTAACTGCCTCTAAGCTGGGTATTACTTACCAGTTCAAATTTTCCTCCCAGTGCAGTCTCCTCCCATCAATACCTTGTTATTGCAGAGACTCCTTCTTTCTTCTAGAAAATTACAAGAGGCATAAAAGGTCACAGTACAATACTCTAGAAGAGCCAGTAGAGGTCTCTGCCATTTAAGCAAAGCAGAATCTTAAAGGTCTCTAGATGTATAAAAAACAGGATGCATATACTTACCCAGTCACCATCACAGTTGCAAGCAGGCGAGGTATATTGCCTCAATTTTGAAAAAGAATTTTGCCCTTTGCTTTGTTAAATTTGTCTGAGCTGTGAGTTTTCAGTAGGCCCAGCTTGGTTTCCACCCTATTTTTTAAAAACTTCACTCTGAACGATGAAAGTAAGATTTTTTACATAAAGGATCAGATGTACTAAAGAGTGACATTTGGCCAAAGTTCTTCATGATGTTGCATCGGTTCTGTTAATTGGAATATGAATTACAAAGCATACAGAAGCTTATGCAAGTGTGTTAAAGAGATTTAAAGAGGGGAATTTTAGAAGATCTGTCCACGTGTAATCTGGAACATCTAAGCTAGAATGTCTGAAAAAAATACAGGCACGTTCAGGTGCAGACGTGATTTCACACACCTGGATATGCCCATTAGAGACATTTATAGAGGTATCTACTTAGACATCCCCAGAATAGAAAGGGCGCGGGCAACGTCCATTCGCCCGGATGTAACCGGGTGCGCGGCGGCGTCGACCGTAGGCATGGCTAAGGGGGGAGGGGGGGGGATGCGTGGGACGTGATGTCGGTGCATCTCGCACCGCATCATTCAAATTGATTGGTCAGGGTTGGGGCCCATGTGCAGTAGTGACGGGCTTGGGGGGGGGGGGCAGCCGTCCTATGCATTGCAGCCTGAGCACATGCGGTGGGAAGGCTGACTTGCTGGCTAACTTGCTCCTTCGTCGTCTGTGGCAGCCGTCTTGGTTTTCAGCAGCGGAGTGTCGGCGAGTGCGGCTGTGGGTCGTGCGGCACGGCGGGATTTCCAGTGCCTGAATTCGATTGTTCGGTCTGCCGGGAGCGGAGTCAGCGGGTCAGGCGAGTTCAGTCTCTGTGCTGTCGGCAGTGCTGCGATTGTTGCTGGGGGTATCTTTCTTGATATTCTCCGGGCTCGGGGGTAGTTTTTGTGGGCGGTCAGTCTTTCCTTCTGTCTGGGAGCGGGGAGTTGCGTCCAGCATGCCGTCTGGCCGTGGGCAACGTGGTTCGGGGCGCGGGAATGCTAGGGCTGGCAGCCAGTTAGCTCGTGGAGGTGCAAGAGGCAGGAAAGGGGTGAGGGCTCGGATGGGGAGGCAGCGAGGAGGAACTGCGCGCCCTATGCCAGTTTCTGGGGCACACAAGGTCGGGGCAGCAGCCCAGGTGAGGGGCAGAGCAGCAAGGGCGGCGGGTAGGGCTCGGGGAGGCCCGCGGTCGCTTTCACGTGTGCACGGCGCGGTTGAGGGACTAAGCGGGGTGCAGGGGAATACAGCGGTTTCACCTGCAGTTGCAAGGGAACCACTGGGGTTTCAGGGGGTGAGTGGGGATGCAGTGGATCAGGGTGCGGGGGTAGTGCCCAATCAATCTGGGAGTGCTTCACGGCCTAGTTTGTTCGGGGCTGCAGGGCTAGGGTCGGCCTGGGGTGCTGGCAGGGGTCTCCCTTATGGACTGGGTGAGGCAGGGACCTTGGGTAGTGCTGCGGGGGGTCAATTTTCTGGATGGGAGCATTGGGCGGCTGGTGGGCAAGGTTCTTCTGGGGCTAAGTGGGCTCGGGCTTGGCAACCAGCATGGACGGTTGGGTACCCCCCTGCTCCTGCGCTTTCTCCTTTTGTTTCTCCACAGCTTCCTTGGCTTTCGGCCTCCGGACCGGCACTCGGAGCGGCGGGACATTCGCCAGCGGTGATGGCAGATCCACGCCGAGAATCCGACAGACCTAGAGAATCGGTGGGGGATGCGGTCGGCGCGCTGGACCAGCATTCTCAAGAGGAGCCCTCGACGGAGGTGGTGCAATCACCCGGGAGACTGAGGCCCGCAGGTGGGCTCAGGTGAGTTACAAGCCGATATCGGTTCTCATGTGGGGGGCAGCGGTGCTATGCCGGAGCAGGTCCGTAAAGCGAGCAAAAAACGGAAGCATTCGTGCAGGCGGGGTCGGAGTTCTGAGTCGTCGTCTTCTTCTTCCTCTGAGTCGTCGGCTTCCTCCTTAGAAGTGGATGCCAGGCGGACGGGGGTACTGGAGGGGTCTGCGGCAGAGGCTGGGCGGACTAGCGGCCCATCCAATGTGGCGGCGTTGGCGGAGTTATGGGAGGGTGTTCCGAGGAAATTGAGGCGAAAGATTCGCAAGCGGCGGTATATTGATATCTTTTGTTTGTTAGAAGGTCGGAAGCGTTCTGGGGAGAGCCGAAAAAAGCGAAAAGAAGATGAGAAGGCAGGGAGGGTAAAGAAGGTGTCCCAGACGGTGGTCAATTGGGTTCGTGCCTTTTTGCGTTTGGCTAGTGTTTGGGGGCACCATTTCCCCGGTCAATATGGTCTTCTGCTTGCCTACGCTGATTCCATTCTTGAAGCCTCTCAGACTCATGAGGGGTGGTCGTGGCTTAACTACGACGAAAAGTTTAGGGATAAGATGGAGGAGCATAAGTCGTTAACCTGGGGTATGCAAGACATCAATTTATGGCTCACGCAGATGTCGTCGCGGTTATCGGCGGGGAGTGGAAGCGGCAGGGGGTCTATGGGTTCAACTGGGGGAGTGGGTCGTTCCTTTCAGGGCGGGGGAGTCGTCTCGCCCGTTAGACCCATGGCAGTTGCGGGAGGGGACGTCTGTTGGAGATTTAACAGGTCGTCCTGTCCGTTTCCAGACTGCAAGTTTCGACACGCGTGTTCCGCATGTGGAGGGGGTCATTCAGTCGCCAAGTGTCTTAAAAAGGGTACGTCAGGCCCGGCTTCACCGGCCCTCAAATAGTTGGGGTTGTTTTGGTGTTGCGCCCACACCTATTCGAGTCGACAGATTGCGGGAGTGCCTACTGGGGTATCCTAAGTGTGGGGTGGCGAACTTGTTATCGTGGGGTTTTTCAGTTTGGTTTTGTGATACCGGTTCAAGGTATAGTTTCGGTGGCTTCCGCGAGGAATTCTCCTTCGGTGCGGCGATTTGCCGCGGTAGTGCGTGAGAAGGTGGCGTCTGAGTTGGCGTTAGGTAGGTTCGCGGGGCCTTTCGTTCAGCCACCCTTTCCTGATTTTGTGGTGTCGCCGGTGGGGATCATACCGAAGAAGGTTCCCGGCAAATTCAGGATGATTCATAACTTGTCTTGTCCGGGTGGTTCTTCGGTGAATGATCACATACCACGCGTTTTTTGTACAGTGCGCTATGCCTCCTTTGATAGGGCAGTGGAGTTAGTTTGGGAAGCGGGGCCGGGGGCCCTGATGGCGAAGGTGGACATCGAGTCTGCATTTCGTTTGTTACCGGTTCATCCCTCCTGTTTTCATCTCTTAGGTTTTCAAGTGGAAGGGAGTTTTTACTTTGATAAGTGTATGCCCATGGGCTGCTCGATTTCCTGCGCGTATTTTGAAAAGTTCAGTTCCTTCCTACAATGGGTGGTGATTCGTAAAGTCGGTCAATCGGCGGTAGTGCATTATCTGGATGATTTTCTGTTTGTTGGAGCCGGGTATTCCACGGATTGCGCCGAGCTGTTGGAGGGTTTTGTGGAGTTGGCGACTGAGTTGGGGGTTCCATTAGCTTCGGAAAAAACGGAAGGACCATGTTCCAAACTCACATTTTTGGGTGTGGAGTTAGACTCGGTTCAGATGCTGGCGCGCTTACCAAGCGAGAAGGTGGTGCGCTTACGGGTTTTAGTGGCGAATGTGCTGGCTTCTTCAAAGATAACTTTGCGAGAGATGCAGGCATTGTTAGGGTCTCTTAACTTTGCTTGTAAGGTGATTCCTATGGGGCGGGTATTCTTGCGCCGTTTGGCGGCGGCGACGGCCGGGGTGGCAAAGCCACATCACCGGATACGACTATCCAGAGTGCTGAAGGAGGATTTGAAAGTTTGGGATGTCTTTTTGAAGGACTTCAACGGGGCGACGGTCCTTTTGGAGGGAGTGTATTCCTGCGAGGATTTACAGCCTTACACGGACGCAGCTGGGGGTGTGGGGCTGGGAATCTACTTCGGGGGGCAGTGGTGTGCGGAAAAATGGCCCGAGGTCTGGCGCGAGACTGGGCTAACGAAGAATATAACTTTTTTGGAGCTTTTCCCAATGTTGGTAGTTTTGGAGCTTTGGCCCGAAAAATTGAGGAATCGGAAAGTAGTGTGGTGGTGTGACAATGAGGCAGTGGTGAACGTGGTTAATCGTTACTCTCCGCGCTGTTTGCAGGTGGGGGAGCTGATGAGAGCTGTGGTACTTCGCTGTTTGCGTTACAACGTGGTGTTGAAGGCGCGTCATATTCCAGGTCATGCTAATTGCATTGCGGATGTGCTTTCTCATTTGCAGATGGACCGATTTCGGAGGCTGGCGCCTTCGACAGATCTGGAAGGGCATGCGGTCCCATGGAACTTGTGGACCTGTGGCCGGCCGAGATGAAGGAGCTCCTGAGATGTTCGGTGGCTGAAAGAACCTGGGAGTCTTACCGGAGAGGTTGCAGAATGGTGGTAGCCTTCTTGGGGGATTGCGGTTGGCAAGGGGGGTCAGTGTCAGAGTATTGGTTGGGGCGATACATAGGCCGGGCAAAATGTCTTGGCATGTCCCGGTCGGCGGTAAGAGGGCATCTGGCGGGTTTCGCTTTTTTCTCGCGCGCGGTTGGGTGGGGGCAACCGTGGGGGAGTGTTGTCGTGCGGCAGCTTTTGCGGGGCTGGGAGCGTTTGCGGCTGACCCCGCCGGATCGGCGACGTCCTATGACGCACGAGTTACTGGTGCGACTTTGTGAGGTTTTGCCCGCCATAGCGGTTTCTGGGTACAAAGCGCGTCTTTTCAGGGCGCTTTTTACGGTGGCATTTTTTGGGGCTTTCCGGGTGGGGGAACTTACTGCGAGCTCCAAAAAGGTCGGGGCGCGGGAGGGAATGCAGCGGAGTCATGTGCAGTTCGACGGGGCAATCATGCGGATACGGCTGGTCAGATCCAAAACGGATCAGCAGGGGAAGGGCTTATGGGTGGTCTTGGCCGCGATAGGCGGCATTACTTGCCCTGTGGCGGCAATGCAAGAGTATTTGCAAGTGTGCCCTGCGGGAGGGGAGTGTTTGTGGGTTCATCAGGACGGTATCGTGGTGACACAATTTCAAGTGTCCGCGGTCTTGCGGTTTGCTCTCCGTCGCATCGGGGAGGATCCGGGGCGTTTCTCTCCGCATTCCTTTCGCATTGGGGCTGCTACTAGTGCAGCGGGCCTGGGGTTTTCGGGTGGTCAGATTCAGCACATTGGCAGGTGGAGGTCCAAGGCTTTTCAGGGCTATGTGCGTTTATGAGTGTGCGGGGTGTCTGGGGGGGGGGTGTTATTAACTATTCATTTCTTTTTCAGCTCTGGTGCATAGTCTACTTACGTGTTGGATCCTCGGGCACTCTTTCGTCTTCTGGGCTGGTCGGAGGGCTGAGGAGAGGCCTGTCGGAAGAAATTTGGGCATCGATCCTGCAGTGGTGTCTGTGGCATGGCTGGGCGAGCGTGGGCTGAAGTGGATGCAGCTGCTGCCTTTGCTTCGACATCAGCGGAGTCGTCTCCCACGGCCTGGGATTTTATTAGTGCACCTGGGGGGCAATGACTTGGCATCTTGGTCATGCAAACAGTTGATTAACGCAGCAAAACGGGATTTAGCGGTGGTATTGCGCTGGTTCCCTGGGCTGCGCTTGGTCTGGTGGATATTATTCCGCGACCGGCATGCTGGGGTCGGCGTAGGTGGTCCAGGGGCCTAATCAAGGTCAACAGGCAAATTGGGCGTTGGGTCTCAGAATTGGGTGGTTTGCAGGTGCAGCATGACTGGGTGGAAGTGCATTGTGCGGGCTTGTATAGGGCAGATGGGGTTCACCTGTCGCCAGTGGGTGTCGACTTATTGTTGAACGACTGGCAAGAGGTGCTGGAGAGGGCGGTGCGGGACGATGCACGCTGGTCGCAGCTTCCATGTGGGGGGGGCGGCACAGTTTGAGCATCAGACTGTGCCGGTGGCGGGTTACCGGAGGTTTTCCGGTCCCGAATTTATTAGTAGACCTTTGGGGGCGTGGGCGGGGTGCCCACGACCCGTTGATACCCGTGTAGACTTTTGCTACTGAGATGGCGGAGTTGGCGGAAGGGTATTAGGACTTGGCCGGGGGCTTGGCCAAGACACGGGGGATGAGAGGTCGCCTTGCTAGTAGTACGGCTGGTGACGGAGCTCTTAGAGATTTATGGTTCTATTAAAATATGTTGGATGTTAAAGTTTTTGATTATCACAAATTAAAGCTGCGACCAGTTTTGCATCCCTTAACAGAGTTGTCTTGTCAAGTTTATGGGTGACTGATTGGATTGGGTGGGGGAGGGGGGGTAAAGTATGTGATCCCTGGGCAATAAGGGGAGGTAGCCGGTCCGACTACCCGGTTACTATATGTCGGTACCTTATATGTCAGAACTTGGACATCTAGGATGGTATAATAGTTAGTGTAGTGGGTTAGGAACAGGGCAGCCAGGGCTCATATCCTGCTGCTACTATAGTTGAACTTTTGCCGAGTATTGGGGATGATAGACTGCTTTCCTCTCTACACAGTCTGGGTGTTTTTCAGCCTAAATGAGCACTTTTCAGATGCTTGTTCATTGCTATGCGTGCCTTGGAGCTGGTTTGAAGTTAGACATGAAGCCAGATGTTCATGACATTTCTGTAATCAGGTAGAGACATCTTGGTCCATGGGAACGCCCTAACCATGCTTCCTTGGTCCTGGGAATGCCCCAAGCATGCTTCCGTTCAGAGTCAAATGTCCTCACATTGGGGACGTCTCTAGAACTAGCTTCTGAAATGGCTCTGAAGACATCTCTGTGCTTTGGATATCTCTATGCACATTTTCAGACAACCAGGGCTTCTAAAATTTCACCCAAAATGTTGATATATTTTGACTTTTATAGTCAAATAAAGTAAAATGGACCAGTGATGAACTAGCCTTGCCTAAGGTGGCAAAACAGTGCGACAAGGCAGTGGCAAAAGCCAGGAGGATGTTGGGTTGCATACAAAGAGGAATTACCAGCAGAAAGGAAGAGGTACTAATGCCACTGTATAAATCACTGGTGAGGCCTCACTTGGAATACTGTGTTCAGTTTTGGAGACCATATCTCACAAAGGATGTACTCGTAAAAAGACTGGAAACTGTTCAGAGGAAGGCGACCAAAATGCTTTGGAGCCTGCGTCAGAAGCCTTATGAGAGGAGACTTCAAGACCTAAATATGTACACTCTGGAGGAGAGGAGGGTCACGGGATATATGATTTAGACCTTTAAATACTTAAAGAGAAATAATGAACAAACAAACCTCTTCCAAAGACAGGGGAGCTGTAAAATGAGAGGGCATAACATGAAGCTGCAAGGGGGTAAATTGAAAGGCAATGTCAGGAAATACTTTTTCACTGAAAGGGTGGTGGATGCTTGGAATGCCCTCCCGATGGAAGTGGTGGGGGAAAATACAGCGACGGAATTCAAAATGGCATGAGACAGACACAGTGGATCCCTTTGCAGCAACAGGATAAAATCAAAATAAACGTAGGTATCTAATTTCTCAACAAATACATGGAGCAGTGGGTTCATCCCTAAACAAAGACATGGGGGGGGGGGGCCTGCACGGAGCAGCAGGTGCACCTACTCTTGCCTTCTTGCTGGGCAGACTAGATGGACCATACTGGTCTTTATCTGCCGTCATTTACTATGTTACTATGTTACTATGTTTATATCGGAGGAGTGAGTCCAACAAAAAGAGTAAATTAGACTTACCTGCTAATTGTTGTTCCTTGCGGAACTCTAGTCCAGTCCCGGAACCATAGAGTTGTGAACCTCCACCAGCAGCTTTGGAGACTGAACATCTTCATCTCTTTGATCATCCAGCTATATGCAGCCCCAAGGACCGCCCACACATCAGTACCTATTGACAAAGCATACTAAGCAGAGCAACAAATAAGTAGATATAACAATACAGTGGAAAAAAAGGATCCTGACCCTAAAGTTCCCACTACGAGCAAAAATTCTTTCTTTTTTTTTTTTCCAATTGCGTAAGAACAACCTCCCGCCTACGGGAAGGCGGACCAGAACGGCCGTGGCGACCCTTGTGCAAAACGCATGCAACAAGAGGCGCCACCGCTCACCCCCAAGATTTGACCCCGAAAGGAAACTAAGGCGTGCTGCAAGCAGAGGAGCTCTGACCGAAAGTATAGAGAACAAAAACCCTGGCAGACTCCTATAATGAATTAACCTTCTTGGCTGGCAGCGAGAACAGATAGAC
Organism: Ichthyophis bannanicus; assembly: GCA_033557465.1. NCBI lineage: Eukaryota > Metazoa > Chordata > Amphibia > Gymnophiona > Ichthyophiidae > Ichthyophis > Ichthyophis bannanicus. The sequence goes on along the minus strand of CM066043.1, from coordinate 228,206,709 downwards.
AGGGAGGGATCTGGGACTGGACTAGAGTTTCGCAAGGAACAACAATTAGCAGGTAAGTCTAATTTACTCTTCCTTAGCATCCCTCTAGTCCAGTCCCGGAACCATAGAGGATGTAACAGAGCAGTAAATCTCAACGGGAGGGCCTCGCTAGTCCAGCCTGAAGCACCCGAGACCCAAACCGTGCATCTGACGCCGCCTGCACATCCAGACGATAGTGCTTAACAAAGGTGTGCAAGGACGACCACGTCGCCGCCCGACAAATATCCACCGCCGGTACCAAGCTCACTTCTGCCCCAGACGCCGCCTGCGCCCTAGCCGAGTGAGCCCGAAGCCCGGCAGGAACCATCCTGCCGTGTAAAAGGTATGCCGACGAAATCGCCTCTTTCAACCAGCGGGAAATGGAAGACTTAGACGCCGCTTCCCCCTTGCGCGGACCGCCAAATGCGACAAATAGGCGATCGGACTTACGGAAGGCCGCCGTTTCCCTCAAATACCGACGAAGAGCTCGACGGACATCCAACGCGTGCAAGGAGTTATCTGCGTGCTTGCCCCGTTACTTGGCAAACACCGGGAGAGACACCACCTGATTCATGTGAAACGCCGAAACTACCTTAGGCAAAAATGCGGGAACCGGTCGCAATACCACCTTGTCGGCAGAGAAAGACAGATAGGGTTCCCTACATGAAAGAGCCTGCAACTCCGAGATCCTGCGAGCTGACGAGATCGCCACCAGAAACACCGTTTTCAACGTCAAGTCCTTCAACGAAGCTTGTGCCAAGGGTTCAAACGGCGAAGCCACCAGAGACCTCAACACCAAATTCAAGTCCCACGAAGGCACTAAAGCCCTGCACGGAGGACGCATAAGCAACACCGCTCGCAAGAAGCGCTTCACGTCCGCATGGGACCCCAATAACTGGCCCTGAACCTTGCCTCGAAAACACGCAAGAGCTGCAAGTTGGACCCTCAATGAACTGGCCGCCAGGCCCTTGTCCACCCCTGCTTGCAAGAAGGAGAGGATCTGAGGAACGGAGGTCCGCAAAGGCCGCAACTCGCGAGCCGCACACCAGCTCTCAAAAATACGCCAGACCCGGACATACGCTAGCGACGTAGACTGCCGCTGCGCCCGCAACAAGGTAGCAATGACCTCTGGAGAATAACCTTTGGCTCTCATTCGCGCCCTCTCAATAGCCATGCCGTAAGCGAGAATCGAGCCACCTGAGGCATCTGCAGCGGCCCCTGCCGAAGGAGATCCGGCCGAGGAGGAAGGAGCCACGGATCGGCCACACTCAACCGCACCAGATCCGCATACCAAGGCCGACGAGGCCAGTCCGGGGCAATCAGAACCACGGGACCCGGATGCCGTTCAATCCGCTGTACCAGGCGACTCAGCAGAGCCCACGGAGGAAAGACATAGAGCAGCCCGTACCTTGGCCACCTTAGTGCCAATGCATCGAGGCCTTCCGACATGCGTTCCCGACGCCTGCTGAAGAACCTTTCGACCTGCGCGGACTCGAAGGTTGCCATGAGGTCCATTATCGGCAGACCCCAACGACGGACCAGCAACGCAAATACCTCGGGATGTAGAGACCACTCTCCGGGGTCTACCCTGCGATGACTCAGAAAGTCCGCCTCCACATTGTGAACCCCCGCGATATGCTGGGCCGACAGACACTGAAGATGCCGCTCTGCCCAATCCAGAAGCAGATCCGCTTCCGCTTCCAACGCCACGCTGCCTGTGCCTCCCTGGCGATTTATGTAGGCTACCGTGGAGGCATTGTCGGATAGCACCCTGACCGCCGCTCCCTGCAGCCAAGGCTGAAACGCTGTCAGAGCCAACCACACGGCTCTCATTTCCAGTCGGTTGATGGACCACCGGCTCTCCCGCGAGGACCATTGGCCCTGAGCAATCTGGCCCTCGCAATGAGCCCCCCAGCCGCTCAAACTGGAATCCGTCATCAGCAGACGCCAGACGGGAGACTCCAAGGGCATACCGTTCGCCAGAGAGCGCCGACGCAACCACCAGCGAAGGCTGCGCCGAACCCCCAAGGGGCAAACTAACTGACGAGCTAGCGAGTCGGACTGATGACACCATCGACACAGCAGCGCTCGCTGCAGGGGCCGCATGTGCGCCCTTGCCCACGGAACTACCTCGATGGTCGCCGCCATCGTGCCGAGAAGCTGAAGGTATTGCCAAGCCGAGGACGCCCGTCTCGCTAGAAACTGCTGCACCAGCCGCCTCAGGGCCCGCGCTCTGTGCACTGGGAGAAAAACCTTCCCGTTGCCGGTCTCAAAACGCGCCCCCAAATACTCCAAGGTCTGCGAGGGAAGAAGGCTGCTCTTCGCCCGATTGACCACCCAGCCTAACGACTGCAAAACCTGTACGACCCGCGCCGTCGCCCGGAGACTCTCCTCCCTCGACTTCGCCCGGATCAACCAGTCGTCGAGATAGGGATGCACGAGGACACCCTCCTTCCGCAGGAACGCCGCTACCACCACCATGATCTTCGTGAAGACCCGTGGCGCCGTCGCTACGCCGAAGGGCATGGCTTGAAACTGAAAATGGCCCATCGGCAGCGCAAACCGCAGAAATCTTTGATGTTCCCGGCGAATGGGAATGTGCAAATAGGCCTCCGTAAGGTCTAGGGATGTTAGGAATTCCCCCTTGCGGACCGCCGCTATGACCGAGCGCAGCGTTTCCATGCGAAAATGCGAGACCCGGAGGCACCGATTCACTCTCTTTAAATCCAGGATTGGTCGAAAGGTGCCCTCCTTTTTCGGCACTACGAAGTAGACGGAGTATCAACCGGATCCTAAATGCCCCTCCGGCACGGGGGCGACTGCCCGGAGCCGAAGCAGCCGGGAAAGTGTATCGGATACGACTCGTCGTTTCCAGGGAGCGCTGCACGGGGACATAACGAAGGAATCGAGCACCGGTCGATGTAGCTCGAGCGCATATCCCTCTTGTATCACTTCTAACACCCACCGATCGGATGTGATAGCGGCCCAGGCAGGGTAGAAATCCCGCAGTCTTCCCCCTACGGGAATCACTGCCACCGGAGCCGGCCTCGCTTCATTGAGACTTTTTGGGGACCTGCGCCTGGAAGGAGCCAAAACCTCTACCTGCCCCCCGAAATCCGCGGAAACTCTGTTCACGCCCCAGATATCTGGAACGCTGGGACTGACCAAAGCGGGAGGCACGAAACCTCCGAAAGGACTGCTGAGACCCCCGGAAGGTGAAGGTCGGCTTCCCCTGCTTGGGCTTATCCTCCGGAAGCCGACCCCCCTTAGAATCCCTGAGATCTTTTACCAACCTATCCAAGTCCTCTCCAAATAACTGCCTGCCCTTAAATGGCAGCTTACTAAGGTGAGCTTTAGAAGAGCCATCAGCCGCCCAATTGCATAACCAAAGAGAACGACGCGCCGCTACCACCGACGCCATGCCGTTAGCTAACCCCCTAATGAGGTCATAGTGGATATCCGCCAAATAAGCGGTACCCGACTCCAATCTGGATGCCGCGGCCTCTTGTTCCGCTGACTGGGGCCCCTGGAACTGTTGAGACCAGCGGAGGCAGCCGCGCGCCACCCAGGCCCCGGCCACCGCCGCCTGCATTGACAGGGCAGCAACATCAAACGCCTGTCTCAACAAGCTATCAACTTTCCGATCCTGCGGGTCCTTCAACGCCGCAGCACCTTCCACCGGGATAGTAGTCTGTTTAGTAACCGCGGAAACTGCCGCGTCCACCTTCGGCAAACGAAAGGGCTCTCTATCAGCCTCCGACAGAGGATACAATTTAGGCAACAGTCTAGCCCCGCGCAAAGCGGACTCTGGACTGTTCCACTCCTCCTGGATCATAGCTTTAAAAACCCTATGGAGTGGAAAGACTCTGTGGGAAGTGCGCACCGCCTGCATCAAGGGATCCTCCAACTTGTCCTCCGCAGTGGCATCTTCCACGGGTATGATCAATACCTTGAGGGTTTCGGCAATCAGTGCCGGAAGTTCCTCTTTACGAAATACACACACTATTCTACTACTCTGCTCGTCGTCCAACAACTCGCCGTCTTCTAAATCCTCCGCAGACTCCAGCTCGAGAGCCTCCCCCAGCCCCTCGTGGAACTCGTCCCCAGGAGGCGCAGAATCCGCAACACTCGGGGGCCAGCTCTGCTTTTGTGGACCAGTGTCTCCCTCTACTGAAAGTGGACGCTTTAGCCCACGGCGGGGCAGGACCGAGCCTCCCCCCGCCGACTGCAAGAGAGCCAGAGCCTCCTGCATGAGAGAGAAAAAGGTGGGCGGAACTCCCAGGGATCCCTCCTGGACGCCCCCCGCCAACAGGCACTCCGGCACTGCAGAAATCCCCGGACCAAGGACCGTCTCTGCCTGCTCTGATGTCCCTTCTGTAGATACAGGTGGGAGATCTGCACTGGAGCCCTCCAGAGGGTCCTCCATGCCAGCACCCACAGCAGAACAAGTGGCACAGACTCGGGCTTCCAAATTACTACTTCTACGAATGCCACAGACCAGACACCGAGGACTAGGAGGCATGGCTATGCACACAGCCCTTTGCCAGCGAAGCAGGAACACCTTGCTGAAGCAAACAGAGCAGAAAAAAAAAATTGTGATTTTAAAAGTGCTCAAAAACGCTCCAAATTGCAGGATTAGATAGAGCTGGAGTCAATTAGCTGATATCTGACCAAGAAATGCAAAAACGAAGCTCCTATCCCTAAAAGAAAACACGAAGAAAAACAACTTTGAAAAAAATCCAAAATGGCCGCCGGACCCGATCCCGCCAAAAAAAGGACCAGAAAAAATACCCAAAAGGTCTAAAACACTCCCCAGAGCTGATTCCAGGCCACCCCAAGGCCTCCACCACTGCCTTTAGAAAGAAAAAGCTTCAAACTCTACTCACCCACACACAGGAGTGGAGGGGGGGTCAAAACACTGAGAGTGCTGTCCAGTGTGCCTGTCACAAGCTCTGAGTAGCAGTTATCAGAGTCAATAACAGAGTAATAACCGCTCAGGGCAGCTCAGGGAACCCCTAAATCAGTCAGGGGACCCTCAGAGCCTACTGCTGTATTCAATTGCTGCCTGTATTTGTCTTCAACCTTCTCCTCACCCACCAAGGGGGTGAGGTAGAAAGGAGACCTGTGTCCTGTGCAGCTCCCTGCTTGTTTGACCTATGGGGAGACTGACAGAGAGAGACAGAGAGAAAAAAACAGATTAGAGAAAGACAGAAGGGACACAGTCAAAGATTTCCTCCACAGCAGCAGCCCAGCACCTAAATCTAGAAAATAATAAAACACTAAAGCTCTGCTTATTTGTTCCTAAGGAGCCCAGTTCTGGGCTCTGACTTCCAAGCTGCTTGGAGACTGAGATACTGATGTGTGGGCGGTCCTTGGGGCTGCATATAGCTGGATGATCAAAGAGATGAAGATGTTCAGTCTCCAAAGCTGCTGGTGGAGGTTCACAACTCTATGGTTCCGGGACTAGACTAGAGGGACGCTAAGGAATATAATTTTTAGGGCTTACAAGTATTGGGTACTTCTGATGTTATATATTTTGTTAAATATTGTTCCCATAGAAAATCCTCTTTGTGATTCAAAGTTCTTCAAAAGCAAAAGTAGAAAGTCAAAAAGGAAAAGCCTTACAAATATATAACCCCCAAACAATTGCCTTCTTGTTTGACAGGCATCAACAGCTTTCATCCTCTCATTTTGGCCGCAAGAGTGATTTCAATTATGTACTGTAACTCTTTAAAAAAGACCACATTGGCAAATGGGGTTTTAATTTAAACACAAACTCCTGGTTGTCAAATGACTTGACAAAATGCATTTTGCATGAACAATTTTTTGTCTCATCTGTCAATCAGTGCATAACTTTGCATTTTGTGAAAGAACTTGAAAGTCAAATCTGAAAGGTTGAAGACAAAGCCAAGAATAAACTATTGTATTACAATGACCATCTTGTATCTTTAAAACCTACAGCGTACATTGTATGCCAACCTTCATATATACATGGCAACCTATTAACTGTATATACAGAAAGAATTAAAGTTGCCTTAAAAGAAAATTCAAATAATAACTTAGTGATCATGAATTAATTTGGAATGTGCTTGTCATCCCTAGCTTCACTATCAAATAATTAGTTATTTGGCTGTTAAATATTTAAAGATATCTTTCTGTACTCAATGTTTTCCTATTTCAGAGCTCCTTCGGGCATTTCTTTGCTGTTACCCACTATAAATATGTCTGCCTTCCTGACAGGAATGTTGGCCATAAATCTGAATGCCGCATGTATTTTGAATAGTTACTCCGGGGCCTGTTTACTGAAGTGCAGTAAAGTTTTTCAGTTAATTTGTGTTAACGGTGATTTTCAGTGCACATTGGCTGCGCTAATCTGTAAGGGCAAAAAGCACGCCTTCTTGGCAACTGGAGAGAACTAGCCCTGATGTCAGCATGTGTTAATACAACAGAGAACTACTACTTTCTCTTTTTTTCTTTTTTCCCGATTCTTTTTTATTCATTCAACTAGCTCAATTGTATTACTTTTATTGTTTTGAATTAATTTATATTCTATTATGTACTTTGTACCCTGCTTTGATAATACTGTGAAAAGTGGTCAAGCAAAACTAATCAACATAATATAACATTTAAACTTTTCTGTAGTATCGTCATGCTTTGATGCCCTCCCTACTTCTTCCTACCTCCTTCCTTGCATTAACATAAAATGTGCTTTAGGTATTTAATGCAGGATTTAATTCACCTCATATTAAGGATTTTGAACCCACATTAAAGACGTAGGGGGTAATTTTATAAGGAGGCCCTCTGTTGACCCTTCTCGAGGACAGTGTCTACAAATGGCTAAGGGGCATGATTACTAAAAAGCACACTGTTAGCATGCGGAGGCCCGTGCCAATTTAAGGGGCCATGTGCATCCATCCCCTTGCCATTAGTACATTGATAATGCACAGCATAGTGGAGCCTAACATGTTACGGGCACCTGCATTAATGCCAGCCATCATGGTTAGAGTGCGCTATTAACACTTATGGTAACTGCAATGTGCCATAAAACCTAGAATGTACCCCAACCCACCGTGTCTCTGCCCATTCATGCATTAATCTGTTAGTAAGGGAGTTTTGGCACAGGGCCCCATGCTAACTTTAGTGTGGAGCACTTACCACACATTAAATCCCATGCTAGCAGTTAGCATGATTTAGGAAACATTCCCTTTAGTTTTGTGCATACCATTACATCTCATGACAGTAATGACCCCACACTCCTAAGCCAGGGTATGTGGAATATGATTTCTGTCTCTGAAATATCACATGCTTCATCTTGCGTCATCTCCCACACGTCACACACGTTTCCTTTTCTACCTTAGCATGTCTATCCTTTTTCCAAAGGCCTGTTTTATAACCGTTCATGGAAGCTCATGCCATTCAGGCCTTGCTGTTTTCTTCTGTCCCCCGTCAACCTCTCTCTGCCATTTTTGGCACTTTAATGGCTACCTAAATCTCACTTTTGGCTGCATATTTTCAGGTTGCATGTCTGAGATTCCATAATGTTAGTTGCTGGAGCACACATCGATGCAAAGCTTGACGTTCTGAAAATGATGACAATATCAACATGTCGGAATGCTTTGCCTGGCCACGGAAACCCTGAAATCCTGTACTCTTTTTCACATACAGGCCGATGCAGAAAGATGGCATTAGAGCCGTGCATTAAAAGCCGTGCTCACAGTTTTCTAACACCAGACTAATGCCAAACACATGCAAATGAGATATGTGCAAAATGTCTGCACTAAATGTGTGCTGGCTATGTACTTTGCATCTGGGCAGGATAGCTAATGGCCTTGTTATCATGTCATTGCAATATGCACAGTCCATAATTTGATAGGCTACTTGCTGTGCAGCCATTACTCCGCAGGTAATATTCGCACCAAACCTCTTTCTGCATTGCGGCATGGTGGTAACTGTACGCGGATGTCAGGCTACCTATGTGCAGATGACATACCAATGTTTGTGCATTGGCCCCACTTTATATAATCTCGCTGCTTATTTTGCTCTGTAAAGACCAAGATTTAATTTTGTATAATTACCCACTGTATATAAGACAATCACTTAAATGCGACGCATGAGTGGCCATTGGTGTAGGTGTCATTGATTGTCATGGAACCGCCCATATCAGTAGCTCTTCATCATATCTACAGGAAGATGCTGGTACTATATATAACACAGAAACAGAATATGACATCGTAAGGACTGTAGGGCTCATTCATCCTATGCCATAGACCCTAGCTGATCGCAGGCTTTCCTTCATTTCTTTTAGCTATTGCCATCAATAGATATGATAACAAGTTATAGGGAGAGAGTGTTAGATGTATTGGTAGTCATAAACCACAGCATTTGCAACAGTATTCATATCCAATCACAAATACCATTTCTAGCCAGTCAATGAGAAATCTTATGGACATATTGTATTTGAGGAAAGTTCAGCTCAATGGATAGAGTAAACAAACACTGTGTTTCTATGCTGTTGTAGGTGATGGGTAGTGTGGGTGCATTTTAAATTAGACTGTAAATTTTCAGAGTTTTGGAATGTTTCCCCAAGGTGCAATACCCAAGGTTCCCTGTGATAGCATTGCAGGGTTTTATGCCCAACCTTAAAGGCAAGTGTAATCAATTCTGCATCAGTTAGCATAACATACTTCTAGAATGCCTCTTCAGCAGGAATTAATGCCTCAAATACTTTATCTGCACATTTTAATTTACTCTGCCAGCACTTTTTCCGAGTGTGTTAAAAACTGAGATTAGCACTACTAACTATTATCTCACCTCCCTCCTCGCTTTCATTTCCAAATTGCTCGGACACGCCTTTCATGTTTGCTGCCTTGACTCACTTTAATTGAAATTGATTTAGATCTGCTCCAAACAGAAACTACTCTTGTCAAAGTCTTTAGTGACCGCTTTAGTGACTAAGAGTGAAGACCTTTATTCTGCCCTCACCCTCTTTTACCTATCTGCCACTGTTAACACTATTGATCACCATCTGCTCCTTATTACTATTTAACATTCATAAAGCACTTCAAGGCATACGCAACACTGCTGACACACTGTGCTCAACTGCAATTCAGGACTCTGCTCTATCTTGGTTTTCATCTTACCTCTCCCATGATATTTTCAGTGTTTTCTCTCGCAGTTCTTTCTCAGGGCCGGCATGTCCAATAGGCAGGCTGGGCAGCCACTCAGGGAGGCACATGGCCTGCCACACCGCCCTCCCCCCTGTGCTGAGCACTGTCACACCCCAGCCCCCGGCCACGTGCCTAAAGAGCTAGGGTGGACATTATGTCCTTCATAAACGGGTTGAAAACTATCTTCAGCACTGAAGCATGTTGGGAGTTGTAGTTTCCCTTTTAAAAGTATAGCCGTGACAAATCAGTATGAAGGTAAATGATAAAGATTTTATTTCCCCAATGTCACAAGGTTCAACATAAAGCATCAGGATATTCTCTCCAGTTAGTATTTCCAAAGATATTTACAAAACTCAGGTTGAATGTGTTTCACAGTCACTACTTCTGTTCAGGGGTTTTAATCCAAAAATATAGTAGATGAAACAAAACACAAGCTTCTTCATTCAGCTTAGTAAAAATGTTCTCTTTTATCCTTTCCTTCTTTAGTAACCCCAAGCACAGGTGCTAGGCAATATTCCTTTGGTTAAACAAGCTCTTACCTTCAACAAGGTCAGACTTCTTTACTCTGTTACCCAAAAACGCACATCCTGAAAGCTATTCTTCAGTTAAGGACTCCATGCTTCCGGCCAAACATAATATGCAATCCATGGGAAACTCAGGCAGTAAGGAATCCTGTTCGCTAGGATCTATCTGCATTTCTTCCTGCTCTGAAGAAACTTGCTCTGAGCTTTCCCCGTATCAACTTGCTCTGAGCTTTCCCCGTATCTCCCAGGATATACTTTCTCGGGGGATCTCTGTTATTCCCTCCAGCAGTGGTCTACCTGGTATGGAAGACAGGTATCTGGGGTTTGAGCTATCTCTTTCTGGCTAGGTTCACAACCCTCTCTCCAGCTGCGGTTAAACAGTTCCTGGCCTCCTTGCTTAAGTTCCTCTCTGGTGTTAATCGATGGCTCCCTGTTCCAGGCTGGGTTCTTCTGCCTCCTAGCTTGAGCCCTGGACACCCACCTCTGAACATCTTGAGACTGCCAGTCCGGCATAGACGTGGGAAGACTTTTATGCTCTCTCTCCCTGAGCTGTGCTTTCCTGGTACCTCTCCTGATGGCTTCTCCTTGGAGCTCTCCACCTTGGAACTGCTGGCCTCTGTGGAACTTTTCCTTAACCTGCAACGACAGCCACTCCAGCTGCCTTTCTTGGTGTTGCTTCTTTGCCTTCTCCCTCTTCTTCCCTTTCTCTCCTTCTAAGCAAGGCTTATAAAGCTACTTCTCTGTCTGGGGCTCTCCTACTCCCCACAGGTATGTGTGATCATCCCCTAAGTTTGTAACTACGTCAGGATAGCTTGGGTGTGGCAACCTAACTTCCGACTCTCTGTGCTTACTCCCTCTAGCTGCACTCTGCAGTGTGTGTATTGCAGACCTGTCACATTCTTTGAAGGTACATTCACTAGTTTTTCCTATCTCCATAGGCTCACTAGCATCTTCTTCATCACAGCACGGGCCCCCCCCCCGATCGCTGCCACTGATTCTGGCTTCGGGGGTGGCTAGGCTCTGCAGCAAGCCATGTGCTTTGGCACACATGGCCTACCACTTCTGACCCCCTCCAATACAACCTCAGGGGTCAGAAGGAGGATTGGTGTTAAGCCTAACCACCCCTGATGCCGGAATCAGTGGCAGCAGGGGAGAGCAGCAGCATGGCTCAGTATGGGGGGGGGGGGGAGGAGGGTGGCATGGCAGGTGGTTCTGTCTGGGATGGCAGAAACCCTTGGGCTGGCCCTGTTCTTTCTCCAGTGCTATTAGTCAGTATACTTCAAGGCTTGGTGCTAGGACCTCTTTTCTCTCTACACTTGTTCCCTCTGTGCTCTGATCTCCTCTACCTCTATCTCTCTGATCTACCACTCTACTACAGAAATGTCATCAAGAAGCCAGCTCCAGATCTCAGCCTGCTTGTCTGTCATTGTCTCCAGGATATCTCATTGTCACCTTAATCTTAACATGGCCAAAACAAAACGCTTATCTTTCTCCCTAAACCCGCTTTTCCTCTTCCCCCTTTTTTTCTCTCTCTGTGGATGGTGCTTTGGTTAGTGTTGTCCTTTTATTTCCCTCAGCTTATAACCATGGGGTGATCTTCAATGTCTCTCTCTCTCCTTCTCTACACCATTGGTTTACAACCAGGGTGTTGTGACACACTTGCAAGACCTCAAGAAGTGTGTTGCTGGGAAAGAGGCTGTAGGAGGGCCAGTGCAGTCCATGAGCAGCAGCTCTGAGGGGGCAGTAGTGGCAACAGCAGCAGGAGACACAGCCACGGAGAAAAGCTGGTAGCAGGAGATGCAGCCCTGCAAGCCCCAGAGCTTTCACAAGCATTTTCTGAATGTTGCTCCTCCTTCGGATCACAGCAGCAAGACACTGACGATTTCACTTCCAGTGTGACCCTAGACACCAGAGCTGAAATCATAAGTGACTCATGCTGGTCTGCCCCAGAAAAGGAGAGCCATTCAGCAAAAGCTAATGAAAGTGCAGGGGCTTGTATGACTGCTCCATATGCCACATTGGACAGTGGAGATGTTGGGGGATAAGGGAGAAGAAAGTTGCTGCACTGTTGGGGGGTGGGTTGGGGGGGGGGGGAGAAAAAGAGAGAGAGAGACAGAGAGAGAGAAAGAAAAAAGCAGAGACTGGGAGCGAGATGAATAGAAAAAAATGGCCAGAAAACAAAGCTAGTAAATAGAATATTATTTATAGCTTAGTACTGTAATTGGAATATAGCAGGTTTTGGAATTCTTATCTGCTGTCATTATGTTTTGCAGAATACAGGGGAAAATGCATTGCTGTCCCTATTTTTCTGGCATTGCACTGCATGCAGAGTATGACTTCTTGAGTTTTCAACTTAATTGTTGTCTACATTGTTCTATTTTTAGTTTGTGCTAATTTATTCTGTATTGGTGTGAGTGTGTGTGACTGAAGTCGGGCATTCTGTTAGCATATAGTCTCTTTGTAGGGTTTTGTAGTAATCTGGCTTGTTCAGTTTTCTTAGTAGGTGTATTGATGTTCTAGAACTCATTGAAATATTTGTGAAAGGCTTCTTGATGTGTGAGTTATGATAATATACCTGTTGAGTGACTTTTGATAATTTACCTGTTATTGGAGAGGGTTTATGTTGCTGTTACTGTTAGACATGAATGGCCCCTAGCCGAGGTAACATGTCTTGCAGTGTACCTTGTGGATGTTACAGAGCTATGGTTTGGGGACATGGTATGCTACACTGGACATAGTGTGCCAGCTCACATGGATATAGGTAGTCCCCCACCAGACCTGTGCCTACATACTTGTGGCAGTTTGCAAAGGTCATCTCAATAACTACATTGACCTGTGAATGGTAGCAGTAACCATGTGCTACAGGGAGAGAGGGCCTTACGTAAGGGGGGTTGTACATGGATTGTGCCCCTGGAAATTTCAGAGTCATGTAACTCTATGTGAAGGAGATCTGTTATGCCTGGGTTCACAATCCCTCACAGTGTCCATGTGCTTGCCCAGATGTCTCTAGAGTTCAGTGGGATGGCTGGAGCTGATGTGGGTGACTGAGCTCCCATGCTCGGCATACAGGTGTTCATGATTCCCATGGTAGGGCCTCATTGCACATGTTGGGATCAGGGGACAGAGGAGAGCTACATAGCTACAAGTGGTGTGTTTGTGCACCTGCAATGACAACAATGAACACGTACGTATTGACAAATTCAAACGTATTTTATTCCAGCACCCACCTTGGCCACTCTTCACATGAGAAATATGCAATATTTACATGGTGATGCCCTACTCCCCACCCTCCTGCTTCTAACTGAAATGTCTGGAGCAGGGTTGCATGTCATGAGCTGGTTTAAGGCCCTAAGTATGGCATTTATCTCCACTCTCAGGCCTTCCAGATGTGACCACGAGATTCTGTAACCTGGTGACCACAGCAAAGCCCCGTTTTCCCAGTTGGTGGCAGTCATCTGTGGTTATGTGATATGTAGGCAGAGTACAAATGGGTTCACTGGTGTGGATGTGTGTGTCTGCTCTACCTGCATCTGATTATTGTGATCCGAAGGGGCAGAGTCTTGCAAGGCATGTTACAAACCTATAGGCATGTCCTTGCCAGTCTCTGGCTGTGGCTCATGGCATTTGTACATATCTCCATGTGCCACAACCTGTACATCCTTGCACCCTTACTATATGTCACCCCTGCTCAGCCTGTGCCCCTCATTGATTAGCTGATCCTATTATGGTATGGGCCACACCAGTGATGGTGTGTGTGTGTGTGTGCGCATATGGGTTTGCATGAAATGGAGGGGCCTGCTCTTTGGCAGGCTGCACATGTGTTCATGACAGTGACCTCATATGTGCAGCCCTGGGCATACCTGCTGCCTTGTGCCCTTTCCCCTGTGACTATTTTGGTACACTCAATGGTTGTGGCCATCCAGTCACCATTCTTGTGACCCACATCCTGTCTTTGGGCTTCATAGCACAATACTTTGCCTCTGGTACGTTTGCTATGTTTGTATGTGTGTGACCACTCTCCCTGCCGGCTGCTGGCTGTGCTTCTGGATATCTGCATGTCTGTGGCTGCACAAATCTACTGCATTGCTTTGAATGCTGCTTCTCCTTACAGACCCTCAGAGGATGATGCCCTGGGTGATTTCCCCATCTTGTCTGCTCTTTGGGCCAGCCCTACTTCCTTGCCTGCACACCTGGTGTCTGCCAGCAACTAGGCGCTGTTCTCTGAGATGCACCTATGGATGTGTAATGGTTGGCTCACCTGGCTAGGTATATGCAGATGGTCTCCCTCCTTGCTGGAATGTGTGAGGCCTCTGCTATCCCAGTGAGAACAGGACCTCCTCATTGGCTATTATCAGCATTGAAAGCACAAAGACATCTCCAGAGACATTTCAGAAGCTGGGTCTATGGACGACCCCAAAGCGAGGATGTCCAAGTCAGTAGGGACATGGTGGAGGCATGGTCAGGGCATTTCCAAAAACGTGGACATCCCTGTCTGATCTGAGAAATGTCGTGGACATCTGCAATCACGTCTAAGGTTATACCTATATGAACAGACATCTGAAAAGTAATCTTTTTGTCAAGCAAATGTCTGAAGGGAGTGGAGAAGAAGCTAAACTAACACCCCCTTTTATTTTACTGTCTACAGGGAACACTGATGGGGAATGGAAGCTCGTGTCTTCATTTTGCTCTGCTGCTGGGCATCTCCTTATGCTAATCTGCATGAGATGGACGTCCCTGCCCCACACTTTCCTAAGGGGGACATCGATGTGGCCACCAGCATGGACATCCATGTTAGGGGCATCTATGCTATTACAATTGACCAGATAGATAGACATCCTTGGCGTTTTTCTGCACTTTCAGCCCTGGACATCCCCGATTTAACTTGGATGTCCTTTCTAAAATGCCACTTTATATGTGTTAAGCTGATATACTTTACACCAGCCCGTATAAAGCTGAGACCTCCGGTCCACTTTTGGTATTTAGTGTAACAGCAGTAATAATTGAGAATGAGATACCCAGAACTGAAATGCAAATGGTTGATTAGTTTTTTGGTTTTTTGAGTGTATTAGTATTTTGCTTGTATTTTACACACTCGATTAAAAGACCAAGGTTTTTTGTAACTTTATATGTAGGAGCAATCTTAAGATCTGATGATATGATACTCCTTCAGATAAAAGGCATTACGGGCACCTATAACATCAGGTTAAGTTGCAGAACACACAGACTTAAGATGCTATTTTCCCCTGAGATCTGTGGGTTCCTTGTGGTAATTATTCTCTGTTAATAGTATGTTACTAGAAGGTGATTAATGTTTGTGGCACTTCAATTTTGCTTTCCTATTATATTCAAACCTTGATATTAACAGCTTGATAACCTTGATGTGAAGTGAATCTTAGGATTTAAAGGCAATTAGTCTTCAAAATATTCCTCCCGTATTTCAGGATAGTGCATAGAAGAGCATTTCTAGTTGTGTTAATAAGCCACTGGCAAACAGTCCACAAATCAAAGTGGTTCAATAAAAAATATGATAAGTTCTTAAGGAAAAGAGTAATGCTCAGCAAACAGAGTTGAACATGCAGTCTCATGATTTATGGTAAAGAAGTTTTGGAGGACATCATGTTCTCCTATTCATTTAAATCCAGCAAGTGATTATTGAATGTTCTTTTATGACAAACTCTAGTGAAGACAAGTGCCAACTTCTTTTAAAGAGATTTAATTGATTTTATTTTAAAAATTTATATTCCCGTCTTCTAGAAAATGCTAGTTACGGTGGATTAGAACAACATAATGAAATGGTCAACACAAATAGGTTGACAAACAATTTGAAAAACCTGGAAATAAATTCCAAGGGTTAATTAAATCAGTTTGATGACCCTGTTTTAAAGACAAAGTATTCATTAACTCCCTCTCACTGAACATAAGGTTTTGCTCTCTCCTCCACAACCATGTCACTGTTCATTCTTTTCTCCCTCAATCCATATAACTGCTCTTATCCTTCCGTCCATTCACAGGTAAGCCCCTCCTTGCCTAGGTCCTCACTTCACTCTGGTGGCAAAGTAGTCTCTCTTCTTTCCCCTGGGGAGGACGAGGCTGGCGCAGCAAAGGAGACCAGAACAACAGACGCAACAGCAGCATCCAGAGGACAGTGTGGAGTGGCAGTTGATTTGTGGAAAGAGAGAAATTTTGCAGTGGTAGAAAACTGAAGGAAAAAGCAAGAACACTGGGGGAGGTAGGAGGAGAAAGTAAGCAGCAGGCAAAGGGCCAAATTTATTTGTGTGCAACACTACAGCAGAAGGTTCCTCTTCCATCTGCCATATTCCCCTCCATGGACCTTCTTTCCCCTCATAGTATCCCACCCTTACCCCAACTAATTTCTCTGGAGTGAAGTACTAGTCTAATGGTTAGAACAGTGGGCTTAAAAAGCAGGTGCAAACCAGGTTAAAATCCCACCACTGCTTCTTGTGATCTTGGGTAAGTTGCTTAGCTCTCCATTGTTTTGCTTCAGCTCCAAACATAGATTAGAAGGCCTCTGGGATAGGATGAGCCCCCTGTGCATGAATATAACTCACCTTGAACTTCTGAGAAAGTCATGAGCTAAATCCTTTATTTGTTTTTTGTTTGATATGCATATGCATATAGACATACTCACACACACATACATACACAATTCATTTTTGAAAATTATTATATTGCATTGGTATAGCTAAATATTCTGAATCTCTACTAGGATTTATTTTAACTGAAAAAATAAAATTAAAACTGTATATTCAAAAATATAGCAGACAGATAGAAACACGTAAAGTATTATCTTCTGACATAAATCTATCACTCACTAATCTATAACTTATTATGACATGGGAAGAGGCTATGTTTGAAGGCTTGCATGCCTTTTACATGTGGAGATAACCAATGTGTATAAAATCACTATTTTCGAAAGCCACTATTTATAGAAGTAGTTCCACAGAATGAACGATTTTCAAGGGAGTGTGTTGTGGGTAAGTCTTGGGCAGGCCAGAAAAGTATACATTTAAGAACATGCCTTATTGGGTCAGATCAAGGTCCATTAAGCTCAGTATCCTGTTTTCAACAGTGGCCCATCCAGGTCACAAGTACCTGGCAGGTTCCCAAAAAGGTACACAGGTTCCATAATGCTTGTCTCGGGGTAAGCAGTGGATTTCCCAGCTCCTCTTTGGTTTATGGACCTTTCTTCCAGGAACTTGTCCAAAATGTTTTAAACCCAGCTACACTAACAACTTTTACTACATTCTCTGGTGACGAATTACAGAGTTTGATTGCGTGTTGAGTAAAAAAATATTTTCTCTTATTAGTCTTAAATGGGCTGCATTCTAACTTTATTGTGTGGCCTCTAGCCTTTCTATTTCTTGATGGAATAAACAGCCAACCTACATTTACCCGTTCCACTCTATACATTAATGTATAGACCTCTATCATAGCTTCCTCAGCCGTCCCTTTTCCAAGTTGAAGAGCCCCAATCTTTTAAGCCTCTCCTCATAGGGGTATCCTTCCATTCCCTTTACCATTTTTGTCACTCTTCTTTGTACCTTTTGTAATTCAACTAAATCCTTTTCAAGATATGGCGATCAGAATTGCACACAATATTCAAGGTGCGGTCGCACCATGGAACGATACAGAGGCATTATAATATCCTTTGTTTTATTCTCCATTCCTTTCCTTATGATTCGTAGCATTCTATTTGCTTTCTTGGCTGCCACTGCACACAGGGCGGAGGGATTCAGTATATTATCCACGATGACACCTAAATTTTTTTCCTGGGTGGTGGTTCCTAATGTGGAACCTTATATTATGTAACCATAATGTAACCATGGTTACATAATGTAAGGTTGTTCTAATGTAACCATAGTTTGGGTTGTTCTTTCCTAGGTGCATAACTTGCCCACATTAAATTTCATCTGCCATTTGAACGTCCAGTCTTCCAATGTTTTAAGGTCCTCTTGCAATTTTTCACAATTCTTTTGGGTTTTAACAACTTTGACTAATTTTGTGTCGTCTGCAAGTTTGATTACCTCACTCATTAGTCCCATTTCCAGGTCATTTATGAATATATTAAAAAGCAGCGGACCCAGCACAGATCCCTGGGGTACACCACTATTCACTTTTATCCATTGGGAAAATTGGCCATTTAGCCCTACCCACTGCTTTCTATCTTTTAACCAATTCCTAATCCACAATAGTACACTGCCACCAATTCCATGACTTTTTAATTTGGCCAAGAGTCTCTCATGAGGGTCCTTGTCAAAGAATTTCCGAAAATCCAGGTGCACTGTATCAACTGGCTCACCTTTGCCTACCTGTGTACTCACACCTTCAAAAAATATAACAGATTAGTAAGACAAGACCTTCCTTTGCTAAATCCATGTTGGCTTTCTCCCACTGAACCATGGCTATCTACATGTTCAGTAATTTTATTCTTTATAATGGTTTCTACCATTTTGCCCAGTACAGATGTCAGGCTCACCGGTCTGTAGTTTCCTAATGATAGTTAATGATTTTAATGATCATCCACAGACTACTAATAGTAGTTTTGCATTCTCATATTTCAGTTCTTTCAACACTGTTGGATGTATACCATCCGGTCCAGGTGATTTGCTACTCTTCAGTTTACAAACAATTGTAATGCATCTTACCAGTTTATCGATATTTCTTTCAATTCTTCCACTACATCACCTTTATATATCATTTCAGGCACAAGTAACTTCCCTACATCTTCTTCAGTAAAGACCAAAGCAAAGAATTCATTCAGTCTCTTCGCTATGGCCTTGTGCTCTCTTAGTGCCCCTTTTACCCTTCTATCATCCGATGGTTCAATTGACTCTGTCACAGGTTTTTTGCTACAAATGTACTTGAAAAAGTTTTTATTATGTGTTTTTGCTTCCATAGCAAGCTTCTTTTCCAATTCTCTCTTTGCCTGCCTTATTAATGCTTTGCATCTAACTTGCCAATGCTTATGTTGTTTCCGGTGTTCATCATTAGGCTCCTTTTTCCATTTCCTTTAAACTGTGCTGGTAGTTTTTTTGGCCTTCCTTCCTCTTTTCTTAAAGCATGGAATACATCTGGTCTGGGCTTCCAAGATAGCACTTTTAAACAGCACCCATGCTTCATGTAAATCTTTAAACTTTTCAGCTGCTCCATTTATTTTTTTCTTAACTATTTTCCTCATTTTATCATAGTCTCCCTTTTGAAAGTTAAAAGGTAGTACTGTGGATTTCCTTGCCGTCTTTCTTCCATTTATTAAATCAAATACGATCATGCTATGATCACTTTTTTGTCAAGTGGCTCCAAAACCCTTATCTCTGATTATGCAACAGCAAGCCATGCATGCATAAAAACATCTACACATCAACATTTACAACCACCGCAGAAACAGTTATATCATTTGTCTCAATCAATGGGTCTTCCTGGATGTCTGATTTTGTAAATTCTGATATTTATTCCTATAAGTGCAGACACACACACATTGGTTATTCAATCACCACCTTCATGTTCAAAATGCCAAATGATGCTACTCTTTTTTTTAATGTGTTTCTTATTAAAATAGGTATTGCCACTGGGTGTGCTGTTATTTACAGGTGTATGTTCCAGTGTCCTTATACCTATTTTACAAAAGTCTCTGCATTTATTGAGCCTTTTGTAAAATAATTGGAGTGTTGTGCATGCCCAAACCCAGATGTCCCATTTCCTACCTAGATGACCTATGCAAAATTGAGCTTCTCATTTACACACACTGCTGTGATAGCAACCTAAAAGCTACTGAAAACTCTGCAAAAGAGACACTCAGAAGTTATATAGCAAATCTGCTATACCAGGCGGCACTAACTCCCAGGGCTCAAACAGCAACAACCCTATTTATTGGAAAGCAGCACTACAAAGATAGCACCAGTCCCTATTTCTCTACTGGGAAAACAAAGCAAGGTGGACTGCAACACAACACAGGCAGACTACACACTAGGCGAATGCCTAACTTTAATCACACACTCATGGCATAGACGACACAAAATAAGGGGCCACAAATTAGAAATAAAAGTGTGCAGACATAGTGCAACATTGACAAAAGAGAAACAAAAATGTATTTCTCCTGTATTATGCAAAGTACAAAGACCAAAGCACATTCCCAAAGTTAACATATTATGATCATTAATCTGAAAATAAAATGCTTTGTTAATCTTTGCTGTTCAGACATTTTATTCTTGCAATTATCTTGGCCCTAGTCTCTTCTCCCTACTTTTCTCACACTTTTATTTCTCTCAACCCATTCCAAGTTCTCTCATCCTTTAATTTACCCCTACTTATGTTTTCCCATCACCACCTTTCCACCCTTCTCATCTACAGTATCAATTTGGCTTCCCATTGACATTACCAGTCCTCAGTCTTCTATCACAGCAGCCCCAATAGCTCTCTCTCTCTTATACTAGCGTCTTCTCAACCTTCAGCCCTCCTCTACCCAGCACCTTTTCTCACTTCCAGATCATAATCCCCCCCCTCTCCCCCACACACATTCCCAGAATCTCAGCTGGAGAAACCTGGTCATCACGGCCTCATCAATTAATGCAGACTGTGCTAATGCACATCTTTATTAACTGCATTGTACAGCAAGAGTCAAGGGAACCACATGGAAATCGCGGTATAGAAATTGTTAATAAATAAGTAAATAAGAGAGTATGGAAGAGGGTGACCCAGGCTGCCCTGACTCGTGAGGACACTTCTGCAATCACCTGTTGGAGGCCCTGCAACAGTCTGTCAGGGCCTCAGAGCTTAAGGAAAAGAAATCTGCACTCAAACCAAAACAATTGGTATACTTAAAGAGGTTTTTGAGACCCAAACCACTGTTCAAACTTCAAGCTTCTTAGTGCCTGCTATTCTCTTTAACTATATTAACAATGCCAATGACAACAAAGTTCTTTGTAAACCTATCACTTGTAGATAAATTTGTGTTGCGCAAATAAATGCAGATGCATTTTTTAAGTGTTTAGATGTATTTTTATATCTCTTATCTGTGTCCCTCTCCTCTTTCTCTCTCTCCATCTCCTCCTGAGCAGTCACGTCTCCTCTTATTGTCACCCAAAGCATCTCAGTCCTGCCACATCTCTCCACTGGATACCAGAAGGAAAACCAGCCAGCCCTAAATCTAGTAGCATCTGCATGCAGCCATCCAACCTCTACGAATATATTGTAGTGCTGGGACAAGGGCTGGCCCTAGTCTTAGTGGTGCACTGTATGAACAATATGAAAAAATGAGGGAAAGATGGGTGAGGTTCTCTTAAGAAGAGGGGATCATGTGGGACCCTAAGAGTTGGCAATTCAGTTTGTATGTACAACAGCAGTAAAACACCATCTAAGAAAGTCTCATGGTTGTAATCATCCCAGAATGGTTAGGGCTAAATGGGCTAAATACCAAAATAAGTAAGCAACTATATAAAAAGAATTGTTGGCATCAAAGAAGCCTTTAACACCCAGACTAACATTCTGAGTCAAGATTCTGAATACCTATAATGGTCGTTGTCAGATTACCCAGATCATAAAAATAATGATCACCAGAGTCATGCAATTCTGTATGACTGAGGTATTTATTTATTAGACTATTCTTAAACACGGTAAAATACACTGTGCCTTCTACTTTGAAGAGAGTTATGTCATCTTCATCTTTCAGCCACAATAATGTATGCTACGATTTTTGTCCTATCAATAGTTAACATCTGATCTGAGGTGGGTGTTAAAATATTGGCTTTATTGAGAACTTCTTAAACAGCACATAGAATATCACACTGTCTTGCATGCCTTCTTTTCATGTGACTTCTGTCCATTTACAAGTGGATCCACAGTAATATCTTCAGACCCCCCGTTTAATATATACATTAAGGGCCCGATTCAGAGAGGTGACTTACGGGGCTGCAAGTTCTGGTGGGATGTTCAGCCCCACAAGCCATCCTGCCTGTATTCCTCCTCTGACTCTCCCCGCATGGCCAGAGCTGAAGTATGGGGAGAGCCGGCGGAGGACGGGAGGGGGCGGAGTGAGGGCAGAGTGAGGGCAGAGCGGGGGACGGGCCAAGACAGCAGGACATAGGTGGAATAAGCAGCACAAACTGGGCGATCAGGGCCGGAACCCCCCTCTCCAGAGCTGGGGCCTGGTGCAGTTAGGTTTAGGTTGCCCAATCCAGGCCCCGGCTGCCCAGCCATCGGTTGGATGGTGGGGAAGAAGAGGGTCGGCACCACGAGTGACAGGCGAGCTGGCGGGAAGTCATCCCCGCAAGCATGCAGGGGCATGCTGGGCTGTTTCAGTGCCCGATTCTGTATGTTGTGGGAATGTTTTGTTCCCACGTTCAGAATCAGGTCCTAATGGGCCCATCCTACTCGGCGTCATCCGGATGGCCCGGACGTGCCCCTTTCTGAATCGTGGTCTAAGGGGGCAATTATATAAGGAAATGACTAGTTTTAGGTGTTAAGAATGTGATATTTTAGTCACACATATAGGTGTCCATGTGCGTAAATGACCTCTTATAAAATACAGGCTACAGTAAAAGTTCATGTGTGGTTTGCATGGTGTTTACTTACACTGTGGGCATGCATGGGGTGCAGTTTGGGGAGAGCATGGGTGGAGTTCGCCTTTACACGCATAGATCATTATATTCCTTAATTTTTGCACATACTTGAGGAAAGTGAGTGCTAACCTTTACACCAGCCCTTGAGCTGCCTACGTGCACTGTGTTCTTTGCGCTTCTGCTAGTATTTCCAAAGGCAAATACTGCATCTACTTGACTTTTTAAAATAGGAAAGAAATAGGTATGTGACAGCAGGCATTAACTAGGGGAAACATGATCAAATTACCACCCACATCACTATTGCATCGGCTATTGTCTTTAGCACCTGCTAAAATGCCTTGTCATCAGGGCCGGTGCAAGGACTGAAAGCACCCCAGTGAGCGTTTGATAGACACCCTGACAATTTCTATATCTTCCAAAAGCATTTTTGCAGCAAATTCAGAGAAATTCCATATGTAGCAAGCTGTTAACAGGAAGCTTAGCATTGCAAAACGGCACTGAAACAGGAATAAATTATTTAGCACCAACTGCATTCAAAAAGTCATGGCAAACTTAATGAAATGCAGTGTTATTCAAGAAACACTAAACAAGCAAAGCCTTTCTGTCGTTCCTGTATGGAGGCTTCTTCTGCAAAATCCTTCAGTCACACTGAATAACAAAATAGCTGGAAATATTCAGCCCTGCTTTTTTTCTGAGGCTGCAAAGAGAGAGATTTGAGCCTCACTTACAGTTGCGGTCAACATTATTGGCACTCTTGCATTTTAGGTATGATATGTACAGTATCTTGGGAAATAATTGGAAATATTACAACTGTATGTCATAATATTTTAATAATATGTTCAAAGTTATATAACAAAAAAGATGATGTCTGTAACTTAAACAGTAATTTTTGAGGAAAAAAACACAAAATATGACCGAGACAGGATTAATGGCACCCTTCACTAATATTTGGCTGCATAACCTTGGCAGTGATGACAGCCTCCAAATGTTTCTTGTAACCATCTGTAAGTTTCGTACATCTGTCTGCTGATAGTTTCTCCTATTCTTCAACAGCAGTTTGTTCCAGCTCATGAATGCTTCCAGGATTCCTTTCACCAATGGCAGATTTCAACTCTTTCCAGATTTCAACTCTTTCTTGAGATCAGAACTCATTGCTGGCCAGTTTAAAATAGTCCATTTTTTCCCTTTTAACCATTTTGTGCTTTTGGATGTATGTACTGGGTCATTATCCCATGACCTTCGACCCAGACCTAGCTTTCTGATACTAGGTAGCACATTTCACTCCAAAATACCATAATAGTCTTCTGACTTCATGATTCTTTTTATACGTTCTAGGCCTCCAGTTCCTGAGGCAGCAAAACAACCTCTCAACATTATGGAATCTCCTCCATATTTAACTGTAGGAAGGGTGTATTTTTCCTTATAAACGTAATTTCTTCACCTGTACAGTAAATGCATCGCTGGTCTGCATTGCCAATGAGCTCAAGTTTTGTTTCATCTATCCACAGAACATTTTCCCAGAAAGACTGTGGTTTCTAAAGGTGGGTTTGGGCAAAGATCAGGCATGTCTTTTTATGTCTGTCTTTGAGCAGTGGTGTCCTCCTTGGCCTTCACCCATGAAGTCCTTCTTTGTTTAGTGCATGGAGTATGGTGTGGGATGAAACCACCAACTCCAGATTGCTCCAAATCAGTCTTAAGTTCTTTGAATGTTGTACGTGGTGCTTTTCCAACAGATCACACTAACCTTCGAATAAGTTTTGGATTAATTTTCCTCTTTCCACACATCCTAGGAGGTTCTTGACAGTTCTATGAGCAGAAAACTTCTTAATAACATTGTGAACTGTAGACATAGGATTCCCAACGTCTTTGGAGATGGTCTTATACCCCTTTGAAGTTTGATGCTTGGTGATAATGGCTTTTCTATTGGTCTCTTGTCTTCACCATTGTGAAAATGGAACAGGGAGTGAATGTGGCCATTTTAAACATTAGAACCATCATTCATTGGTTGATTCAAGTCATGTGAGAACTGACAATTCATAACAGATGCATTTAATTTTACTGCAATAGGAATGTGGCTACATAGAAACATAGAAACATGACAACAAAAAAAGACCACATGGCCTATCTAGTCTGTCCTTCTATATCAACCATTACAAAAGTCCCCTTTTTCCCTTTAGAGATCCTCTGTGTTTGTCCCAGCTTTTTTGAATTCAGATACTGTCCTCGTCTCTACCACCTTCACTGGAAAACTATTCCACTCTTCAAGCTGATTTGAATTGTTCATAAGCATGCCAATAATCATATCCTTCGATGCAAAAGAGTCATTGAATATAGAACGTTGAGTTCTATGCATAAAGTCACAGCATTTGTTGATTCACTTCTTATAATTCTTTGAATACATAACAAAGTATATCTTTTTTATATTATTTTATGTCGGGCATCCCCGGCAAGAGAGAGAAGGGGGAAACCTTTTCTCTCCATTCCGGGAAGTCCCTTTTTTTTAAAAAAAGTCATAAAAACCAAACAGCAGGTAGTGAAAAATCACTTATCTCAAATGACGGCGAGATATGATTCTCCGTGAGGGGAAAACTGCTTGCACGACATGCATGTTTCGGACCTATCAAGGCCCTGTGTCAAGTGAAAAACCCCATCTTGGATCCTTCGCCCAACCAAGATCCAAGATGGGGTTTTTCACTTGACACAGGGCCTTGATAGGTCCGAAACATGCATGTCGTGCAAGCAGTTTTCCCCTCACGGAGAATCATATCTCGCCGTCATTTGAGATAAGTGATTTTTCACTACCTGCTGTTTGGTTTTTATGACTTTTTTAAAATAATGATACAATGTATCTCACTGTGCCACATTAGCATCAATGACAGTCCACCGTCCCTCCCGGTCTCTTTTTATCACTTTTTATACAATGTAATTGATACACCCCAGCTCATAACAAAATATGCGTTGCACTTAACTTCTTATCAGGTACCCCAACGCCAGTTGTGTCGGCACCTTCCGTTGCGTTTCACTCAATATCTGTGAGTTTCTTCAGGGGGATTTGTAACTAAAAATAGGCAAAAAGTTAAGTCAAAACAATCTTCATCGATAATACATCCCTCAAAATAGTGCCCACAAAAAAATGTTAAAAAAATATATATATGTACAGTGTGGAACAAACACATATAACAGCCCCATACCTGAGACATTGACTGATGTTGCCCACGTTCAAAAATCTGAGAAGTGTACTTCTGAGATCCAAGTGCTCAAAAAAACGCCGCGCATGCAGACCAACTATTACTAGCGCTTAGGCCAATCTCTGCTAAATAGGAGATATGGACCCTGCATTCTATTGATATAACTTTGGTAGTCGATTGCTTCATGTCTAAGCTGCCTCATATTTCCTGGTGCTACGTTACCATTCGTCATAGTGGAACGTGGACTTTCCAGCACTGGCTTGTTCATAGGTAGATATGCAGAGTTGTTGTTTTTTTTCAATTATCCTGTTAGTGATGCTACTGTACATATGTTATAATAAAAACCCTAGCAAGACATTTTTCATGGATTCATCATATGCATGCCAAGTACGATGCTAAATATCTCAGGGCTGGATTTTTAACGTGGCCAGCCCATGGATGAAATTAGGTGCAAGCTCTTACTTTTATGTGCATATTCAGTGGATCTGGCCATTTAAAGAGAGTCCTTGAAGCTGCATATATCTGTGGCAACTGCACTGGCACGCGTGGGCATAAGTTAGGCCGGCTATTTCCGTGACCTGACTTGTGTGTTAAATTTATGTGGAGAGCGGCTAAACCTTCCTGCTCACCATACAATGTTTTTTACTAGCCTACCCTTTATCTCACCTCTCTGCATATGCATATTATTATGCATAGGACTTGCAGTAGCAAGTTATACTAACAAAGGTTATACAAATAAGCATCAGCAATGTTTAAAAAGCACTGCTTATGCAAACCGTGCAGCCATTGACAAGGTCGGTGCCCTAGGAGAACCTCTCCCACCACTCAAAATGTCCTTCTGGCACCCCATCCCCACTGCATGCCTACCTAATGGTCAACAGCAGTCTTCAACCTCTTCGGGCTGGTATTGACTCCAACACAGATGGAGGTTTTGGACTTGGGTCTTTCCTTTATTCCCACAGTCCCGTATGACCCTTTTGAGATGCGTGTGGCGTTATTTCGCTTTTTCCGAAAATTAAGAGTTCTTTGTCATTTTTCGGGGCGTTCTGATTCTGACGGTTCCGTGGTATTTCCTCGATCTCGTTGGGTCCCCAAGGGACCCTTGGACCCCACTCTGCTGGTTTATCAATCTTTGGTTTTACAAGATTTGACATCTCAGGAGCAGTCCCTTTACGGATCGTTACTCCAACATGTCTAATTTACAGCGGTTGGCACTTCGGCAATTGGCGGCTAACGATAATTTGATTATACGGGGGGCTGATAAGGGTGGGGCGGTGGTAGTTCAGGCCAGATCAGCTTATCAGGAGGATGTCTTTTCTCAAGTGAGTGACCCACGGTTTTACAAACTTTTACCGGCTGATCCCACGCCACAGCTACAGATTCAGATCCGATCTCTGATAAAAGAAGCTCAATTTCGGGGTTGGATTACATCTCAGGAGGCTTCTTTTCTTTTTCAGAAGCACCCGGTGATTCCGGCTTTTTACACAGTCCCCAAGATTCATAAATCCCTGTCCGCCCCCCCAGGTCATCCTATTGTCTCCTGTAGGGGTTCAATTCTTGAGCCGCTGTCTCAATTCAGCGATGTTTTTTTGAAACAGGAGGCCTGGGTAGTTCGATCATATTTACGGGACACTTCACATTTTTTGAACCTCTTATCGGAAGTTACTGAGCCATTGGGCAATTGTGATTTGGTCACATTAGATGTGGTGGCACTTTACACCAACATTCATCAAGAAGAAGTTTTATCTCTTCTGGAGTCAGCATTCACCACCGCACCCCTTCCCCCCCCCCCCCCCCGGATTCCGAGATCATTTCTTTTGGACCTTATTAGATTAGTACTGACAAAGAATTATTTTGTTTTTCAAGGCTGCTTCTATCAGCAGTGTCAGGGCATTGCAATGGGTGCCACTGTGGCCCCTTCAATTGCCACCTTGTATTTGGCTGACATGGAGGAGAAGCTTATCTACCCGGCACAAGATTTCCAATTTGTTCGCCTTTGGCTTCACTTCTTGGATGATATCTTTTTATTGTGGTCCTCCTCTAAGGTACATCTTTGCCAATTTGTTGCTTGGCTTAATAGTCTCAAATCCAATATTCAGTTCACGGTCCATTCTGATGAGCGAGAAATTGAGTTTTTGGATGTTTTGGTCCGGAAACAGGGGGGTTCTTTAGTCACCACCTTATTTCGGAAGCCTATCCAGCGAAATAATTTGCTGCGTTTTCATAGCCATCATCCTTCTTCTCTACGGAGGGGTCTTCCCTTTGGCCAATTTTTACGGTTACGTTGCGTCTGCTCTACCTTGGCAGATTTCAAGCTTCAAGCCAAGATTCTGCGGGCCCGTCTTGTGGACCGTGGATACCCTTTGTCTGTGGTTCGGAGAGCTTACACACGTGCCCGCTTCTCCCACAAGGAATGGCTCTTGGGGGGGGGGGATTAAATCCTCTTCTAGCCCTCAAGATGGGGAGGATTCTGATCTGGTGACTGGGGTGCTCCCTTTTATGCAACATACAGCGCAAGTTACGGCCCTGTTGAGAAAACATTGGGGGGTGCTGCAGGTGCATCCCTGTTTTCGGAAATCTCTTCGGTTGGCATACACTAGAGGAAGAAATATACGGGATTGGTTAGTACATGCCATTTTACCTGCAGCACCTGCCCCGGTGGATGTTTCCTTGCAAGGTCATTGGCCTTGCGGACAGAGTCGATTTTGTGGCTCCACTAAAGCGGGGGTTCGCTGGACACATTCACTCTCGGGCAGGACTTTTTCTTTTACTGGCTATTCTACCTGTCAGACGTCATTTGTAGTTTACATGCTTACCTATCCTTGTGGTTTGTCTTACATTGGCAGGACTGTACGACCGGTTCGGATTCGTTTAGGAGAGCATGCCTCTCGTTTGAACAGCAAGTCCCTTTCTGCCCCGATTGTGGAACACTGTATTTTGAACAATCACCGGTTTGAGGATCTTCGGTGGCGAATCATTGATTGGATCCCTGCTAGTCCCTGAGGAGGGGATCGGGAGCAGCTACTTCAGCGACGAGAGCAATACTGGAACTTCCGCCTGAATACAGTTGAGCCTTTGGGTTTGAATTTGGAATGCGATTGGTGGAGTGTGATCTAATGGACCGCTGTTGCCAGCATTGTAGGGAGAGGGTAATCCCTGACTCCTCCTTTTCTTTTAATGACGCTATTTCACCAGCCAATCAGTGGGGTTCTCCACTTCATGAAAAACGGACCGTTGAGTTTGTCATTTTGCGGGCGTTTTTTGGACAGCTACACTTGACACAGAGCTCGTGATGGGCTCGAAACATGCATGTCGTGTTTTGGATGTTAGTCCCCTTGCTTGAGAATTATGGACATCGCCTGTTTACAGATAAGTGTGTTCACACTCACTTGATTCACTTGAAGTTTTAATAATCTTGATCACTTCAATAAAAGGGCTTGACCGGCACCGAGGGGGGAGCTTTTTCCTCTCCCTCTCTCATGCCGGTAATTCCCGACAATAAAATATATTTTATATCATTTTGAAATGGTGAATTAGAGCTCATGGTTCATATGGTAATGACTTTATTTTGTTTTTTCGTACCTAATGGTCACAGCTCAGGCCTCCAGTCAATGGTCAGCTGCAGAAAAGGCACAAGAAGAGCTCTTCAATTTCCTCTGCAAGAAGGGGAGATAGGGCCAGTTCTGCTGTGCTAACAAACATCCCAGCAGTTGAACTTCAATCTCCTGCCCCACGGATGGCACGCATAAGAAAAGATGCTTAAGAGTGCGTTATACTCCTTTGCGATGCAGGGTCAGTCTTACAAGATGATCTGCCAGATTGATCCTACCCCACAGAGGAGTCTGAGATGCTCTTCTTAAGCGTCTTTCCAGCTGCTGGCCATCAGCCCGGGGACTGAGCTGCTGGTCTGCTGCACCCCTTTGGCATCCCCAGAAAATTTAGTTAAAGCACATTTTCATGCACCTAAATTCAGTCTACTTTATAAAAACAAGTAGCCGGCTACTTGTCTTTATAAAATACTATTGTACATGCCTTAAACATGCCTTAAATTAAGGAACATGCCTTAAATTAAGGAACAATCACACCAGCCCTAGAATTGGTGTAAATGAATGCAACTATAATTTGCAAGTATGCTTGGCAATTTGTATTTTTTCAACAATGTGCATACTTGCTCATACCATTCACACTCCAACCAAACTCCACCCTGTGGACACTGTGGTGATGAGAGCTGCCATGAGAAAATGGAAACAGAAGAAAATGCTGTTTGTACCTTTAAAATGAGTGACAAGCCAGGTTTGCACAGAGTTAGAAAAGCAAGCAGGAGAAAAAAAACAGCTCTCTGCTGAAGCTAAGCCACGCCCAAACTCTGACGTAGAGCCAGGCTTGGAGGCTGATTACGGGAGAGAAGTACCTGAAGAGGAGGAGGAGGAGGTGGAACAGAGAGAGGAGAATTACCTGAAGGGAGAGGATTACCTGAGGAAGAAGAAATTCCTGAGCAGAGGAGAAATCCTGAAGGAAGGAGAGAAGTCCCTGAGTAAGAGGAGATCTCTGACGGAGTGGAGTTCCCAGGAGGAAGTGAGTTCCCAGGAGGAAGAAAGACCTCAGAGAAAGGGGAGAGCTCAGAGAAGAAGGAAACGAGAAGGACAAGGGAAGTCTGTCTTCCAGCTGCTGGATGGTACCGGTGTAAAGGGAAGCACACTGTCTCTGAATAATACTCCTAAAGCTGAAGCCAGCAGATGCCTTGCTGGAAAGGTTACAGCACACGTGGAACAAGTTCTAACGTCCAGTGTTCTAGACCCCGCGTTGCATTCTTCAACTGCTAGAAGGTGGGTGAATACGCTTCTTTATGGAAAGAGCCAGAGCCCAGCTGAAAGTTGGGAAGCGGATTTGAACACCATAGAGACTTTAAGGGAAGTGTTCTAGGGTAGGAAAGCTCACTCTCCTAACGTAAGTGTTCCCTCTCAGAAAGAAAAGCTATGGAATGATTTCTGTAAGTTTTTACAAGGGAAGAAGTTTGAACAAGCTTCTGAAGCCAGAGAAAGTGACAAGCAAGCTATAGCCCAAGAACCTATGCAGCTTGATTTCTGTGAGTCACAGTCTAGCTCGGAGGTGTCTCCAATGGACTGCTCTCTATGTTTTAAGGAAGTCTGAAAACATGAGAGCAGGGCTGAAGAAAGAAACGTTTGCTGAGAAAAAATGTTTAACCAGCTTTTGTGTCTAATAAGCATTTTCCCAAAGTAAAGAAGTTTTTTGTTAAGAGAAGAAGTTTACCTCTACTGAAGGTGCTTAAACAAAGCTGTGCTGTGAGAGGTTAATTTGTTTATTGAAGACAGCAGCTTGTGTCAGAAAGCTTTGTGTTCAGTTTTCTTCAGTTCCAATATCCTTGTTTCTTTGTGTTGGAGAAGTATCCTTTTACCCGTGTTCAGAACTTTAATGCGTTTTGAAAACCCACAAGAAAAATAAATATTCTTGTTTGCCTCAACCAACGGTTGCACAACTACTTTGTCTTTGAATGCAAATAGCCAAACTACAAATCCCAGAGTTCTTTGCTGAGAACAAATAGTAAAGCTTAATTTAAGGACATACAAAGGCGACCCTATGCCTGTAAGATCTTGGGCCCAGGCTAGGGGATGACAAGTGGCATAGTAGTGTGGATTTTTCACGCATGCACAGGATTTAGAACTCCAGGATTTACACCGGGAAGCAAGTTCACTCTGGAGCCTTGCAGAGAGGAGTGTGCTGGAGATGGAGCTGATCCATGGGAAGGTTGCTGAGATCTTCAATGGTGTAAAAGCGTGAAGCTACACCTTTGCCAGGTAACCGGTACCTAACTGGGTTGAATAGGATACCAGTACTGGGGGTGTAGATTTATCTCTTAATAAAACCAAAGGAAACAGTGAAGTGGCTGTGGTGTCGCACTTGGATTGTGTTTTTGTTCTTGTGTTACAGAATGGAGAAGACCTTGGAATACCAAGAAGTGCTCAAATGGATGGCAAGCCAATTCGAGCGGCAGCGGGAGATGTCATTGCAGGCTCAAGTCCAGGCTACAGCACAGATGCAGGCTCAGCAAAGACCACTGCTCGAACTGATGGAGGCATGGCTGGCAAGCCAGAAGGAGCAGGCCAAAACAACGATGACCCCTCCAGGTTCTACAGCACCAGAACAGTCACATGCACTAGGGTTATATACTACTGGAGCATTTAACTTTGGACAGTTAACAGACAAAGATGACATTGACGACTTTATAGAAGCTTTTGAACGGGTAGCTCATACCAGTGGGTGGCCTGTAGAGCAATGGGCTGTGCGCCTAGCCGCATCCTTTACGGGGGAGGCCTTAGCCACGTATCGAGCCACGCCTGCGGCACTCGCTAGTAACTATGAAGAGCTGAAAAAAGCAATCAGAGATAGGCTAGGATTGACTCCCTTAGTATACCATAGGCTGTTGAGAAGTGTAAAGCTAAAACCTGGCGAAACGCCTAAAGCATTATGCCAGCGTGTTAGAAGCTTGGAATCTAAGTGGCTAGTACCAGAAGGGAAATCAGTAGAAACCATAATTGACAGCATTGTACTAGAGCAGTATATGGCGGCTGTGCCAAAGGATATACACACCTTCCTTATACTCCAAAATTGTCAGAACCCTCAAGAAGCAATAACGCTCACTGAGCGCTTCATGGAAGCTGAATTAACTGCCCGAGAAAGTGGCAGTGCTTCCAGGCTGACAATGCAAGAGGTATCAGAAAGGAGGACCAGACTGAGAGAGGATTCCATGAAAATATGCATGCCTATGTTGAAACCTCATTTTGTAAAAAGGAAATGTTTCAAATGTGGGCATGGGAACCATTTACAGAAAGAGTGTAAATTAAAAACTGCACTGATAACTGCAAACACCCAGAAAGTCAGGGAAGGCTTCCTGTTGTCGGTAGAGGTGCACGGTATTGTTACCGACGCGCTCTTGGATTCTGGTGTTGATCAAAGCATGATGTCCAAGGCGCTTTGGCAACAAATTGAAACACAAAGTGAGGCAGTCCCTAAGCAACCTGTTGAGATGGTGAAGATAAGGTGCATTCATGGTGCAGCGTCTGCTTATCCAGTCTACAGGGTCCTAGTGAAAGGATTAGGGCTGGAAAAGGAGATCCCCATAGCTGTGGTGCCCAGATTGCCCCATAGTTTGGTATTGGGGAGGGATTGGCCAAGGTTTCAAAAGGGTATAGCACAGGGGTTGCAGCAAAAAGAGGCCATGGTTTCCACGAGGGCTCAGTCAAGGCCACTGGGAGGAATCCACAGAGGAAGCGGTAGAAGATCTTCCCTGTCATGAAGATCTGATAACTTCCTCGGAAGATAAAAGCAGGAAAGGAAGAGGAGAAAAACGTAGAGAGAGACAGTCTCGGACTCAACATAAGGCGCAGGCACAGGCTGGACAAGGTCTACATTGGGTCCCAGCGGAACTGATTGATAAATTCCTTTATTTCCCTAAGGAGCAGCAGGCGGATCCCGCATTGACCCAAGCTTTTAAGTACGCCCAGGATGAGAGGGACACCCTGCCTAGGTTCCTTTTAGAGGAAGGAATATTATATAGGGAGAGCCTGGATCCCCGAACAAGGAATAAACGTTAACAGCTGGTAGTGCCCACAATGTTTAAGGGTTTAGTTTTAAGGCTGGCGCACGACTACCCAGTAGGGAGCCATAAAGGGGCACAGGGAACCCTGGACCAGATTTTAGCCCGTTTTTACTGGCCAGGGGTATTTAAGGAAACTTCAAAATTCTGCGAATCCTGCCCCTCCTGCCAGTGGGTCTCCTCAGTTCATCCAAGGGAAGTACCTATGTTACCCCTACCCGTGATCTCAGAGCCCGTAAACAGAATAGCCATAGACATTGTGGGACCACTAATAAAGACACCTCATGGCTTCCAATACATGTTAGTAGTGGTAGATCAGGCCACAAGGTTTCCTTGGGCTATTCCCCTTCGGAGTATATCGGCAAAAGTAGTGGCGGGAGAACTTATAAAACTATTCTGTGAGACAGAGGCAGCAACTTCATGTCCAAGTATCTGGCCTAAGTGTGGGACGCGTTTGGGATTCGGCATATAAACCTTCAGGCCGGAAGGTTGGGGTTCAAATCCTACTAGAGGACAGCAAACTTGGGCCAGAAGGACTGGGGTTTCTAGTCCCACAGGTGCTCCTTGTGTTCTTGGGCAAGCCACTTAACCCTCCATAGCCCATGTTCCCTGTAAAATAGTTATCTCCAAGTTATAATGCCCTGTTCAATGTAATTTCAGTTTGTTCAATGTAAACTGCACTGATGCAGAATAGCGCGGTATATAAGAGAATATAAATAAATAAATAAAATAAATAAAGACTTCTGCATACCATCCACAGTCGAACGGACTGGTGGAGAGGCAGAATCAGACCCTAAAGAAGATGCTAAGGCGAAGTTTAGAGGGCAATATGGCCGACTGGGACACCATGCTTCTTTTCATATTGTACGCTTGCAGAGAGCGAAAGCAAGCGTCTTTAGGGACCTCCCCATATGAATTAATGTATGGCCAATCTCCCCGAGGTATTTTAGATATCCTGCAAGAACAGTGGGTAGAGTCCGGAGTGAAGGAAGTGGGGGTACCTCAATTTTTGAGAGACCTGAGGAGCAGGTTGCAGCGAACCTCTCACCTGGCGGGGGAGAATTTAAAGGCTAGCCAGTTGGAACAGAAAAAGTACTATGATCGGGGTACAAGGCCTCGCCAACTGATGACAGGGGAAAAAGTTATTGTAATGGTGGCAGGGGCCACTCCAAAATTCGAGAGCCAATGGAAGGGGCCTTATAAGGTAGTAAGAGCCATAGGGCCAGTCTCATACTTAATCGAAAACAGGAGAGGCCGCCAACAGGTCTACCATGCTAATGTATTAAACCCTCATATGATCCCTCAACAAATTGTTTTTCCATTTTTGTTGGGCATAAATCACCAGGAGGAGGCATTCACAAGCCTACCCCCAAAATGTAATACATGCCCCTTTTATTCAACCACTTAGGTTTAAAACACGAAACTTTAAATATTCAATGCTTTTCCAGCATGAAAAGAGAAAAATTGTACTTATCTTGTGTATATGCGCGACGTGCACGTTTCGGGGGAGAAGACCCCTGTATCAAGCGCCACCAAACGTAATTCAATAGGAACTCAATCCACCAAGAAACTGGCACCTTTTCATGCTGGAAAAGCATTGAATATTTAAAGTTTCGTGTTTTAAACCTAAGTGGTTGAATAAAAGGGGTATGTATTACATTTTGGGGGTAGGCTTGTGAATGCCTCCTCCTGGTGATTTATGCCCAACAAAAATGGAATAAAAATTTGTTGAGGGATCATATACGGTATCTTTTTCCTGAGACATTACCTTTTGATTACCGTCTGGGGTTACATTGTGACTTAATGTATTAAACCCTGGCATGAGAGAATGGCGTTAGCTCAATTAGCCACAGTAGACTCTAGAATGGAGAGGTGGAAGGCAAACACCAACCTCCCAGCTAGAATCCCAAGCTGTGCAAGTGACATTTTGCCAGCCCGTGATATCTTAAGGGGGGGGGGGATATGTGGTGATGAGAGCTGCCATGAGAAAATGGAAACAGAAGAAAATGCTGTTTGTACCTTTAAAATGAGTGACAAGCCAGGTTTGCACAGAGTTAGAAAAGCAAGCAGGAGAAAAAAACAGCTCTCTGCTGAAGCTAAGCCACGCCCAAGCTCTGACGTAGAGCCAGGCTTGGAGGCTGATTACGGGCACATGTGCAAACAGAAGGGTGTGGCAGGCAGGAAAAGCGTTTTTAAACCTGAAGGGAGAGAAGTACCTGAAGAGGAGGAGGTGGAACAGAGAGAGGAGAATTACCTGAAGGGAGAGGATTACCGGAGGAAGAAGAAATTCCTGAGCAGAGGAGAAATCCTGAAGGAAGGAGAGAAATCCCTGAGTAAGAGGAGATCTCTGACGGAGTGGAGTTCCAAGGAGGAAGAGAGACCTCATAGAAAGGGGAGAGCTCAGAGAAGAAGGAAAGGAGAAGGACAAGGGAAGTCTGTCTTCCAGTTGCTGGATGGTACCGGTGTAAAGAGAAGCACACTGTCTTTGAATAATATTCCTAAAGCTGAAGCCAGCAGACACCTTGCTGGAAAGGTTACAGCACACGTGGAACAAGTTCCAACGTCCAGTGTTCTAGATCCCGCGTTGCATTCTTCAACTGCAAGAAGGAGGGTGGATACGCTTCTTTATGGAAAGAGCCAGAGCCCAGCCGAAAGCAGGGAAGCAGATTTGAACACCATAGAGACTTTAAGGGAAGTGTTCCAGGGTAGGAAAGCTCACTCTCCTAACATAAGTGTTCCCTCTCAGAAAGAAAAGTTATGGAATGAATTCTGTAAGTTTTTACAAGGGAAGAAGTTTGAACAAGCTTCTGAAGCTAGAGAAAGTGACAAGCAAGCTATAGCCCAAGAACCTATGCAGGTTGATTTCTGTGAGTCACAGTCTAGCTCGGAGGTGTCTCCAATGGACTGCTCTCTATGTTTTAAGGAAGTCTGAAAACCTGAGAGCAGGGCTAAAGAAAGAAACGTTTGCTGAGAAGAAATGTTTAACCAGCTTTTGTGTCTAATAAGCATTTTCCTAAAGTAAAGAAGTTTTTGTTAAGAGAAGAAGTTTACCTCTACTGAAGGTGCTTAAACAAAGCTGTGCTGTGAGAGGTTAATTTGTTTATTGAAGACAGCAGCTTGTGTCAGAAAGCTTTGTGTTCAGTTTTCCTCAGTTCCAATATCCTTGTTTCTTTGTGTTGGAGAAGTATCCTTTTACCTGTGTTCAGAACTTTAATGCGTTTTGGAAACCCACAAGAAAAATAAATATTCTTGTTTGCCTCAACCAACGGTTGCACAACTACTTTGTCTTTGAATGCAAATAGCCAAACTACAAATCCCAGAGTTCTTTGCTGGGAACAAATAGTAAAGCTTCATTTAAGGACATACAAAGGCGGCCCTATGCCTGTAAGCTCTTGGGCCCAGGCTAGGGGATGACAACACGCATAGTGAATGTACAAGCTATGCAATTTACACTAGTCAGTATTTAATAAGAAGACATTCATACATGTAAATTCAGACTTATATATGTAAATAACTAAAATATTGGCATTTTATGCATGCTGTTAGTGCCTAAAAATAGATACTTCTCTTATGAAATTATACCCATAAAGTCAATTTGCATTTGTAAGAAGTTCTAACATTCATATTAATAAACCTTTCTAATGTATGTTTGAAGTGAACCGAAAAATCTCTCAAAATCAAGTACAAAGACCAAATGAATTGAAAACCAACTGAACATGTTTTGCCTGTACATCCCTAAAGGTTTAAAACTTTCCCCCAAAGAGACTTGCTAGCAAGTTTCCTTCAGTTAGACCATATGATTCATACTGATCACACTAAAATCTGAAGGGCTTCTTCTCTGATTTACAGTTTGTGAGCAGGCGTACGGCCTTCATTTTTATGTAACATCTGCCCCTTGGTGGTCACGTAGCTTATTACAAGGAAAAAGTAAGAATGGCCAAGCTAAGGAATTCATTTTACAGTTCTCTGTGAACAAAACAGACTTCCTCCATATTGTGCAATTGTTTTCAACATACCTTTACTGCTGTTAAGTGCCATTGTGTCAGTGTCGACTCATGGTAACCCTCTGGATAGTTGTCCTAAACTGTGTTCGGTCTTCAGTCAAGCAGCTAATTATTGATAGCATGACATCCCTAGCTGAAGTTATTGTACTGATCCACTGCATTGCCAGCCTTTCTCTTTTGGATTGACCTTCAACGTTGCCAAGAATGATGTTTTGCTCTATGAAAGTCGAAGTCTTGTCATCTGAGCTTCTAAAGACAGCTTAAGTTTGATTTCCTCTAGCACCAACTGGTTTGTTCTTCGGGCAGTCCGTTGTATGCACAACAATTATTGGGTCAATATTAAAACCCAGAGATCACTTAAAACACTGGCTAGTAAGATGATTGAAAGCCACCTACTGTCCCCTCTTTTCTCTGAAAGCAGCTTTTAGTTATCAGGCTCCAGTTATGTGGAACTCATTCCTTCATGAACTTAGAGGTAATTCAGCTTATTCCAGTTCTTGTGTGCAGGTTAAGGCTTGGTTGTTCACTCAAGCCTCTGAGAGCGGAGAGACCTGGTTTGCACACACTTAGATCGAGGTTGGCTATACTTTGGTATGCCAACTGTTTTTGATTGATGTTCTGCTCTGATTTTACTTTGACACTTTTACTTGTACTGTATTATCTTATCATACTGTGTCCTGCTTCAGGCTTTATTGGGGGGAACTTCCCATAGCAGACAAGTCACACTTATATCCTCTTCATGTGGTCTCTCCCTCTTTACTTTGGATTGATTGTTCTACTTGTGATTTCAGACGCTCATCTTTGATATAAGGCGCAACTTGTCTGCTATGGGAAGTTCTCCCCAATAAAGCCTGAAGCAGAGTCCTTGAGGTTCTGGATTCCAAACGTGCCACACTGCATTTTTGGGGCTTCCTTATTGCTTTTCCAGATAAGTACTGCATGTTTTAATTTACTGAGTTGTTTAAATAAATATAATTATTTCATTTTTTGGTTTAATAAAAATGATTAAAATGAAACTCAATGTTTTAGCGGGTTGATAGATGCACTTTCTTCTTGCTTTCTTAGGGTTCCAACATTTAAATGTGTTATCATTCTTGGCAGCCTAGTTGCCGGTAGTCTTTTTGGTGTTTACTGTATGTATAGCAGTAGAATATCGCTGCTCTGTGTTTACTCAGTTGGAACCGCCCATGCTTCAGCTTAACTCCACCCAGATACTGTACAGATAGTGCCAAAGTGGTTTGAACAATTTTTGATGATATTTTCCATATTAGGGGTCTGCATTTGCTTTTGTACGTTCAGTTTGTTAGTGCTCTTTAAAAAATTTAGTCTACATTAAGTTGATTGATATGCACTGAGTTTGCACGCGTTAATTCATCAATTAGCGAGCATTAAATCAATTTTAGAATTCAATAAAAATTCCCTAAGATGATTGTGTGAAAAAATACCCAAAAACATTACCAAATTCATCTTGCCCGTGCTCATCCCTAATCCATACAGTAGCTTTGAAAATTGACAGCTAGCAGAGTTCTATGTTTACCGGCCACCAGTGGACTTATAACTGCTTTTGAACATAGAAACAGAAATATGATGACAGAAAAAGACCACATGGCCTATCTAGTCTGTCCTTCCATATCAACAACTACAACAGTCCCCTTTTTAGCTTTAGAGATCCTCTGTGTTTGTCCCATGCTTTTTTTGAATTCAGTTACTGTCCTCATCTCTACCACCTCCACTGGGAGAATATTCCACGGATCCACTACTCTTTCCATCAAGAAATATTTCCGCATATCACTCCTGAATCTATCTCCCTTCACCCTCATCCCATATCCCATGTCCCCTTGTAGCAGAACTTGCTTTCAATTGAAAGAGGCTCTCTCCCTGAACATTTATGCCGCGGAGGTATTTAAACATCTCAATCATATCACCTCTAGCCCGCCTTTCCTCTGAGGTGTACATATTAAGATCCGTCAGTCTGTCCTCATATGCTTTATAATGAAGACCACTAATCATTTTAGTAGCCACCCTCTGCACCGACTCCATCCTGTTCACATCCTTTTGAAGGTGCGGTCTCCAGAATTGCACACTATACCCCAAATGAGGTCACACCAAAGACTTATACAGAGGCATTATCACCTCCTTTTTTTTGCTAGCCATTCCTCTCTGTATGCAACCAAACATCTTTTTAGCTTTTGCCGTCGCCTTTTCTACCTCTTTAGCTACTTTAAGATCATCAGACACAACCACACCTAGGTCCCGCTCTTCTTTAGTGGACAAAAGTACTTCACCTCCTATACTATATTGCTCCCTTGGATTGCTGCAGCCCAAATGCATGATCTTACATTTTTTAACATTAAATCCCAGCTGCCAAATTCTAGACCATTCTTCATGCTTAGCTAGATCCCTCCTCATGTTATCTACACCTTCCTGGGTGTCTACTCTCTTGCAGATTTTGGTATCATCCGCAAAGAGGCAAACCTTACCCAACAGCCCTTCCGCTATATCACTAAAAAATATGTTAAAAAGAATTGGACCAAGGACAGATCCCTGGGGCACACCACTGGTAACATCCTTCTCCTCAGAGTGAGCTCCATTTACTTGTACTCTTTGTCACCTCCCACCCAACCAATTTTTAACCCAAGTAGTAACTTTAGGGTCCATCCCTAGGGTGCTCAGTTTGTTTATAAGTCGCCTGTGAGGAATAGTGTCAAAGGCTTTACTGAAATCTAAATACACCACATCTAGGGCTCTCCCTCGGTCCAACTCCCTGGTCACCCAGTCAAAGAAATCAATCAGATTTTTCTGACAAGACCTGCCTCTGGTGAATCCATGCTGCCTCGGATCGTGTAATCTGCTGGACTCCAGAAACCTCACTATTTTCTCTTCCAGCAGCGTTTCCAACAATTTACTCACCACCGAAGTTATACTAACTGGCCTGTAGTTTTCAAACACATCCTTACTTCCGCTTTTGTGTAAAGGCACCACATGAGCCTCTCTCCAGTCCTTTGGCACCACTCTCGACTCCAACGAGGCATTGAAAAGGTCACTCAGTGGAGCTGCTAGAACGTCCCCAAGTTCCCTCAGTATTCTAGGGTGTATCCCATCCGGTCCCATCGCTTTGTCTACTTTAAGTTGAGCTAGTTTCTCACGAACACAGTCTTGTGAAAATTGTTCAAGATGTCCCTCGCTTCTGTTCCTATTTGTGGGTGTTTTCTGAGGTCCTGCTCCTGGTTCTTCATTTGTGAACACAGAACAAAAATATTTGTTAAGCAATTCCGCTTTATCCTTATCAACTTCTACATATTCCTCCCCTGCACCCTTGTGTCTGACAATACCACTTTTGCCCTTCCTCTTCTCACTAATATATCTGAAAAATGACTGATCCCCCCATTTTATTGCATTGGCTATTTCCTCCTCCTTTTGAATCTTTGCCTTCTTGACTACTTTGCTAGCTTCTCTAAGTTTTTCCAAATACAGATGCCTGTCTTCCTCTCTCTGCGATCTCTTGTATTTCATGAAGGCCTCCCTCTTTTTCTTCACTTTTTCAGCTACTTCTTTCGAAAACCATAGCAGTCTCCTTTTCCTTTTACCTGTATTTACCATTTTAACAAAAAGGTTGGTTGCCCTTAAAATATCCCCTTTCAGTTTTGCCCACTGTTTTTCTACATCCCCCAGCTGTTCCCATCCCACTAACAACTCCCTGAGATACTGGCCCATCTTTGCAAAGTTAGGGGTCTGTTTACTAAAAGGCCGGTGTTGTGCGGTCCGCGGTACCGAGCGGGTGCCGTATAAGGAGTGGGCGTTCCGTCGTGAAGAACAGAAGCTGTGATTGACAGATGCGCTAAGGTGCGCGGCGCCCGTGTGGTTAGTGCCCTGTGACATTACGGCGTTTGATCTGTGCACATAGATCACACTGCTCACGGTTTTTGGGCTTCCACTATTGTGCTGCACATTGCTGACGGAAACGGTTTCTTTTCCCTGCACAGCACCTCTAACGCGAGTGTTTCACTGGCGGTAAATTTCTTTGCAGATTCGGGCACGCTCCTGTGCGGCGAGTCTCTCCCCTCCCACATTCCGCCCACTGACCCCGTCTCTCCGCCCCTAGGGGGCCTTCCTCCGCCCTCATTTCGCCTTGGCACGCCTCTTTCGCACATTACCGCCCCGCAAATGTGCGCGTTGTCGGCGCACGCTTGCGGGACCCGTTAATGTGCCGCGCACTCGTACGGGGCGCTTAAGAGCACTTAAATACATCTTTTAGAGCGCTCATGTGCGCCCCGTACATGTGCGCCGTTTAGTAAACAGACCCCTTAGTCTTCCTAAAGTCTAAGGGGTCTGTTTACTAAAAGGCCGGTGTTGTGCGGTCCGCGGTACCGAGCGGGTGCCGTATAAGGAGTGGGCGTTCCGTCGTGAAGAACAGAAGCTGTGATTGACAGATGCGCTAAGGTGCGCGGCGCCCGTGTGGTTAGTGCCCTGTGACATTACGGCGTTTGATCTGTGCACATAGATCACACTGCTCACGGTTTTTGGGCTTCCACTATTGTGCTGCACATTGCTGACGGAAACGGTTTCTTTTCCCTGCACAGCACCTCTAACGCGAGTGTTTCACTGGCGGTAAATTTCTTTGCAGATTCGGGCACGCTCCTGTGCGGCGAGTCTCTCCCCTCCCACATTCCGCCCACTGACCCCGTCTCTCCGCCCCTAGGGGGCCTTCCTCCGCCCTCATTTCGCCTTGGCACGCCTCTTTCGCACATTACCGCCCCGCAAATGTGCGCGTTGTCGGCGCACGCTTGCGGGACCCGTTAATGTGCCGCGCACTCGTACGGGGCGCTTAAGAGCACTTAAATACATCTTTTAGAGCGCTCATGTGCGCCCCGTACATGTGCGCCGTTTAGTAAGGGGTCTGTTTACTAAACGGCGCACATGTACGGGGCGCACATGAGCGCTCTAAAAGATGTATTTAAGTGCTCTTAAGCGCCCCGTACGAGTGCGCGGCACATTAACGGGTCCCGCAAGCGTGCGCCGACAACGCGCACATTTGCGGGGCGGTAATGTGCGAAAGAGGCGTGCCAAGGCGAAATGAGGGCGGAGGAAGGCCCCCTAGGGGCGGAGAGACGGGGTCAGTGGGCGGAATGTGGGAGGGGAGAGACTCGCCGCACAGGAGCGTGCCCGAATCTGCAAAGAAATTTACCGCCAGTGAAACACTCGCGTTAGAGGTGCTGTGCAGGGAAAAGAAACCGTTTCCGTCAGCAATGTGCAGCACAATAGTGGAAGCCCAAAAACCGTGAGCAGTGTGATCTATGTGCACAGATCAAACGCCGTAATGTCACAGGGCACTAACCACACGGGCGCCGCGCACCTTAGCGCATCTGTCAATCACAGCTTCTGTTCTTCACGACGGAACGCCCACTCCTTATACGGCACCCGCTCGGTACCGCGGACCGCACAACACCGGCCTTTTAGTAAACAGACCCCTAAGATCCTCACCTTTGAATGGATTCTAACAGCCCTAGTCCTAATACTGAACCACATCATCTGATGATCACTGGATGCAAAATGATCTCCCACTACAACATCAGAAACACTTTCACCATTGGTAAGCACCAAGTCCAGTATGGCCCCTTCACGTGTGGGGTCTGTTACCAATTGCCTGACTAGTTCTCCCTGTAG
The DNA here is from genome assembly GCA_033557465.1 of Ichthyophis bannanicus. Taxonomy (NCBI): domain Eukaryota; kingdom Metazoa; phylum Chordata; class Amphibia; order Gymnophiona; family Ichthyophiidae; genus Ichthyophis; species Ichthyophis bannanicus. The sequence goes on along the minus strand of CM066043.1, from coordinate 228,163,954 downwards.
AGAATCCAGGATCTTCTTACTTCTAGATGATACTGCAGCAGGAATGTGCCAATCAACATCTGGCATATTGAAATCTCCCATCAGTAGCACTTTCTCTTTCCTAGCAATGCTGCGTATGTCTTCAATTAATTCTCTGTCCACTTCTTCCTCTTGTGAGGGAGGTCTGTATATCACACCAATGCAAATAGATTTTTCTTTCCCTCTTTCTAGTTTAACCCACAATGCCTCCTCTCTCCCTTTTAAGCTCTGTAATTCCAAAGCTTTAATAGTAGTTTTTACATATAGTGCCACTCCTCCTCCTCCCCTTCATCCTACCCTGTCCTTTCTGAATAAAGTATAGCCAGGTATAGTTACATCCCAATCATGGTTTTCTGTGAACCATGTTTCTGTAACTGCCACTAAATCCAAGTCAGCCACTCCCACCAAAGCTTCAACATCAGGGATCTTATTTCCCATGCTACCGGCATTTATACACACTGCTCTCCTTATCTTACCCCTGTTACCCATTTCCATAAAGGTATTTAATGTATCACCTACCTGGGGGCTTTCATCTACCTGGGGGCTTTCTTCACCCATCCCCAATGAATCTAGTTTAAAGCCCTTTTCAGTAGATTAGCCAGTCTACTACCGAAGACGCGTTGACCTTTCTTGGACAGATGGATGCCATCTCTGCTCTGCAACCCTTGGAACAGCATCCCATGGTCTAGGAAACCAAAACGCTCTCGATTGATACATATGCGCTGAACAGATGATTTGGAATTTAGTAGCCTCACACTCATGCAAAATACATTCAAGGTTTGCTATAGCACTTTCAACAGGCCTAGTTCATAGCATCCGCCTAGTCATCCAATCCTGAGCAAATAGAGAACCATTGGCTAGGCTTCTACCAGAAAAAATCCTGCTTAAAGGAGGAGTGACTTTTTTAAGCCAAAATTAAAATTCATCACAAGAAAGCAACAATGTAAAACCTCTAGGGAGCCTTTTTTCTGATGTGACAGCTCTCAAAAAAGTTTAGAATGAATGACAAGGAAGTGAGTGCATCCTGAGTGGACTTCTGTCGATGGTTAAGTCTTTGCCCGGTTTGATGAAGAAAACCCAGGTTTGTCCTCTTCCCTGCACATTTCTGCCATGCAGTTGACATAAACCTTTACAACCTTATTGTAAATAGTTCCTTGAAGTAATATGGAAAATCATGTTGGATAACGTTCAATTTTCATTTATCTTGTGAGCAGCAGCCTTGTTTTATGGTAGCCACTCTGTTCCTCCAATATATGACATCATCCTCACTGATATCTACATCAGTCCATTTTAACTGTAAAATTTCATCTTTTCCCTCTGGGGACAAGAAAAAAATCATCTCATCTACCAGGAAGGAAAGTATGAAAGTAGAGAATAGACAATTTAGAAACTGTATAAATAAGTTTCTTCACTAATTTGCACATGTCCAACAAACAGGAGCAACTTTCATGTATAAAAATTGCTGAAAATTATCTTTTTCTTTATTGAGCTACCCAGTGACCCAATTTTTAGAGGAAGATTTCTGGCCATTGTTGCTGTTTGAACTTATCTCTAATTTGTGGCCCAGAGCGATCCATTGAAAAGCAGCTTGATGGCTATAGAATGGGTTGAGAAGGGTGTCATATGAGCAGACTATCACAGACGTTCCCTAGGGAAATTGTATCTCTTAATAGCTCTGTCTATTCAAGGATGTCTGCTCTGAGAAAGGAATCTAATAAGGGATAATGAGTGATATGGTTTACCTAAAATTTGAAACAAATGTCACAATAATTGAGCCCTGAGGTTAAACTGCAGTATTAAAACAGTTCTTCAACGGAACAGATCTGAAGATACCTCTGCTAAAGTGTTTTAAGCAGAGGTTTCATGTTGTTTCACCAATATGCGACTTTGGATGTAAAAGCTGTGCACCTACAAAATTTAAGGGTCTACATACAAACCGCCTTTTGATTTCTGTTGGCCAATCCATGAACAGAAGGGCTCAGCAGCGAAGGCTTCAAAAGGGAGCTAGTCCTTGACTTTGGGACAGAGGCAAGTACATTTTTAAAGGAAAAGCTATTTCACAGAAATTAATAATGATTCAGATCTTACCCAAATTGATCCCCAAAGCCTAGCCGACTATTATATGAGCAAACGTATGCCCATATCCACTTGCAAGCCCCCATCTAGCCCCAACCACCATGAGTGCAATATGGAATGCCCTCCCTGACGAACCACGATCGACAGAAGATATTAAGGAATTTTGAAAACAACTCAAGACAACGCTCTTCATCGAGCATTACGATGATAGCACATAATAGTGCCCGACAACCCCTGGACTAATACCGGCCCCCCACCCTTTATCACTCATGTACATAACAATGTAATGTACTCATGCTGTAAATAGCCCACAACGAATCAACGCCAACTTACACACACACACATATACTATATAACACTGCATGATAACACAAATGTCAATATAATTTAATTGGTTGCTGTGAACACCGCGTTGATTAAAGGAGAAGGCGGGATATCAGTCCTGTTAAATAAAATAAATGTCAGTCACCTAAACCAAGCTACATGGTCCACATTCTATCCCATCATCATCAAACAACTTTAAAATATAATAGCAAACCTTAACACCACCACATCCCCTGCTCAATTGTTCAAATGCTGTAAGTGCTTTAGGAAGAAAAGTACACAATATTGGTTCAGAAACTATATCAAAATAAAAATATAAATTTAGATCTTATTCTGTCCAAAAAAACCTGAAGATTAGTGTCAGAAGTATATCGCTATGGGGTATTATTAAATTGGAACCAATTTACATCATTAAAGTCAGTAATGTGTTGGAAACCCTTTGGCATCAATGATAGCTTGGCATCTTCTGGGCATTGTTTCAAAAAGCTTCTTGAGGTCCTCCTTTTTGATTATATGGAACCAGGACTGATAATCACTCAATCAGTTTCTGTTTGTTGCCTAGACACTTTGATGCCACAGCTGTCTTCAGTCCCGACCAAAGATTTTCAAGCGGATTGAGGTCAGGACTCTTTCCAGGCCATCACAACAATTCCACATTATTGTCAGCAAACCACTTCTTGCAAATAGTTGTTGTGTGGCATGGTGCTACATCCTGTTGACATTTAAAGTCCCCATCAGACCCGAATATGTCAGAAACAGAAGGCAGCATTTTTGATTTGAAGACATCTGCAATATATCGTTTCACACTGATGGTGCTACTCAGAACTTGAATCCTGCCTACACCATGCCAAGACATGCATCCCCATATCATGACACTCAGGGGATGCTTAACAGTGGCATTGAGGCATTCTGGGATGAGGTTTTCTCCAGGTCTTCTTCACACATATTGAATACCATTGCTCCCAAAAATTGAAATCGTTGTCTCATTGCTCCAAATAACTCTTCCAGTCTTCAGTTGACCAACTCAGGTGTTCTTTGGCCCAGTCAAGCCTTTTCCTTCTTTGAACTGGATTTAGGAATGGCTTTTTCCTTGGTCTTCTGGCTTTCAGACTGGCCTTGACTAGTCTACGACAAACAGTTCTGTTTGACACTCCGGTATCATACAAAATATTGTTTATATCATTCACAGGAATTCTTCTGTTCCCTAGAGCCAGTCTTGCTAGTCTCTTGTCAGTTATAGGTGTTACTGACCTTTTCTGCCCTTTCCCTGTTTGTTTGCAATTGTTCCAGTCATCTTAAAGCAGCTGCACAGCTTCTGAACACTGGAAGCTGTTACTCCACCACCAAGTTTCTTTGCTATTTCTCCAAAGCTGTAGCCTTCCATCCTCAGGTTACTGCAGAAGTCCTCTTTTTGGGTGACCAGTCTTGTCTCTTGGTAGTTTTCATTCTTAGTACTTACTTAAGAAAAAGACCATAGAAACATTTAGGTAGTAAATATTAAATGATATCTATATCTTAAATAATTAATTAAATTTTACTTATTAAAAATATAAAATAAATATTTTTGAAAACGTAAATAGCAACATGCTGTTACAAACATTGGTGATAAACATTCAAAAGGAAAACACACAAATTTTAATGGTATAGCAGAGTAAAACTGCATGAACAACAAGTGGTGTAATTACAGAAAATAGGCAAAATTATGCTCACCTCTCATCTTTACATGCAAAATCACACATTTTCAGAGTAAAATTATGCTTTTTAGGTTTCCGCTGATTCAATAAACATTCTACTACTACTACTACTATTACTACTACTAGACTTTACATCAACTAGAATAGACGAGGGAAGCAACTAAGAGACCTCAACTATGCATGATAGGAATGACTTGCTGGTGTATCTACAATTTTGGCCACTAGTGTATTTCATTTAAAATGAGGATCTGATCCTGCCCCAAAATAAATTACTGAGTAGTAGAGCGGATTGTAGAGAAATCATTCAGAAATGAGTCAATTTCTGTTTTCAAAGAAATTTGTTTTCAAATCAACTTTCGTATTCTTCAATATCATTTATTATAATTGCCAAAATCTTAAAAGGTCTTATATTTTCACAAAGTTTACCTTCCCTTCACCCTTTATGTGAAGGTTTTCTTGAGATTCTGTGACCTGGGAAAGTCTTTATTATGGAGGGAAAATGGCCATGATGCTCTTTATTGTTACTGACAAGACTCATCAGTGAATTACACACACTGCACACATTGCTCTGTTTTCAGCTTTAATAGGACAAACACAGAACAGAGACACGAGTCCATCAGGATGGCTCCAGTTAATCAATGAACAACGAAAATCAAAATAAAGAACATTTAAAAAAAATGCAGGAAAGGAAATTGTCCATTTTACACAAACAGCGTTCTCACGAGGCCTACAAAAAGAGTAAATAAACTAAATCCCATATTATTTACAACAAGATGCACGACCTATATAAGTTTAGACAGTGCTAGAGAAACATATAATGATAGACCTAATAATGCTTTCATTGTGTTTAAATAATACATGAAGTCAACTTTCAGATTTGCCTCTTATGTTTCTGTTTCCTGCGAAACAATCACTGACTGATATTTGTTGATTCGGGTATACAATTATCAGTGAGTTTGTGGGACCCAGGAATAGCTAATGAATGTTCAGCAACAGTAACGGGATAATTTGAACTATGAAGGCCATTTGAAAGGGGAAAGAGTTGTAGAGGCCTGAGCTTTTACTGTCCTTGCAAAGAACAAAGAACTTAGACGTTCGATGAGATGTATACATCACTGATACCGTCTCACAGGCTGCTTCTTCCCAGGCAAGCATCAATGGAACATAAAAGTCTATTTATCTATAGACCACAATCAGAGATCATCTTGGACAGTGGATGCAATGATTCAATCTTGCTCCTTCATAGCAATTTACAAAACATCTCACAAGAATCAACAAAACTTTATATGTTACGTAGATTTTGACAATTTTCGCAAAGTATATCAGGTAATTTTTCTTCCATGCTTTGACTTTTGTAAAATTGCCTTAACGGGGATTCCAGTGACTACATCGAAAGCTCTGCAGGTGGCACATAATGCTGCAGCCCAAATATCGATGAATAAATCTCAAACAGATCATATCACCCCATGTTTAAGGGAGGTGCATTGGCTCCCAGTTTAATAACATTTAAAAAATAAAATATTTAGGATGGTTTCCAAGGCATATCATGGGTTATTAGCTGACTGAACTCTCTCTTTGTTGCAGCCTTACAGGTCAAGTTGCTTGGCTAGACCTTGTTATCTTAACACTTGTGATTTCCGTCAGCAAAACAGGTTAGTAAGCAAACTATTTGCAATGGGGCCCTTTCTGTGTCACATCCCTGACTGATATGATGGTGTTTCAGAAGAAAAGATTTTCTTTTCACAGGCATCTAGAGCATTTACACTAAAAGCTCAACTTAAATCTTTCACACTTCCAGAATAGCAACAGGAGGTAACCTGCATAGAGTGGAAGTCATAAACCTAAACAAAGGAATGGGAGGGAGCATCAACTTACTTTGGGGAGGCAAAGGGTAAGAAAGTCATATGACAGTGGTGGCAGGGGGACTAGTTCACTGTTAGTGTCTACAACATTTGGGAGCACGCTCCCCCCCCCCCCCAACCATGATCCCCCAATTACGCCTATGGTGGACAGGTAACTTGCATAGAGTAGTAGGTACAATCTAGCCACTTTAGTGGTCAAGTGAGATGGCCTTAATCTGCTGTCATTTACTGTGTTACTATAAGTTATTATATGTTAAGTACAAGACAGGTAACATCCATTCCCTTCCCAATTACATGCTATGCATTTCGGATGTAATTTTAGAAGGAACTACCTAGATGCACACCCTCAATAAGAATAAAGCACCTATTTTTACTACCTTACCTATGGTTTCTTTTTAAGTACCTTCAAGTCAATACTGACTCCTGGCACTCCAGCAGCCCCTGGGTTTTCTTGGCAAGGTATGATTGGAGACAGATTGCCAGGCCTTTTCTTCTGAGGCAAAAGAGGGTAAAGCAACCTTCCTAATGTCAGAAGGAGTGCTAATGGAAATCAAACCCTGATCACTTGGGTGCTAGGCTGCTACTCTAACCACAAGGCTACTCCTTCACTCCACATCAGGGCCGGCCCGTCCATTGAGCAAGAATGTTTTTTGCACAGGGCCCCGCGTTTCAGGGGGCCCCGCGCAAAAAACATTCTACATTAGCACAAGCACATTAAAAAAAAAAAAAACGGCTGCTGCTTCCGCTGCCTCCGTGGCAGCGGCAGAATCAAATGTCCCGCCGTGGGGCCCCGCCTGCCCGGCAGAGCCTCCCTGAGCTCCCGGGTCCCTCCCAATCCGCGGGCTTCCAGAGCCACGAGAGCTTCTCTGACCTCTCGCGGTTCTGTTAATCCTGCTGGGGCTGATGGGAAATCCCATCAGCCCCGGCGAGATTAACAGAGCCGCGAGAAGAAAGGGAAACTCTCGCGGCTCTGAAAGCCCGTGCATTGGGAGGGACTCGGGAGCTGATGCTGAAGGGAGGCTCTGACGGGCAGGCGGGGCCCCGCGGCGGTACATTTGATTCTGCCGCTGCCACAGAGGCAGTGGCAGCAGCAGCCATTTTTTTTTTTAAATCTATCAGGGCTGATGGTGGGAGGGGGGTTAGGACTGGTAATGGGCTATGGGGGGGGCTAAGACTGGAAGTGGTTTGATGGGGGAGGGGGTTAGGACTGGTAATGGGCTATGGGGGGTTAGGACTACTAATGGGCTATGGGGGGGGCTAAGACTGGAAGTGGGCTGATGGGGGGAGTTAGGACTGGAAATGGGCTGATGGGGGGTTAGGATGTAATGGGCTATGGGGGGGCTAAGACTGGAAATGGGCGGTTGGGGGGTAGGACTGATAATGGGCTATGGGGGTGCTAAGACTGGAAATGGGCTGATGGGGGGTTAGGACTAGTAATGGGCTATGGGGGGGCTAGGACTGTAAATGGGCTATGGGTGGCTAGGACTGGAAATGGGCTAATGGGGGCTAGGACTGGTAATGGGCTATGGGGGGGGCTAAGACTGAAAATGGGGTGTTGGGGGCTTAGGACTGGAAGTCGGCTCATTGGGGGCTTATGAATGTAAGTGGGGTGAATGGAAGTGGGGCTTGAACTGCAAATATCTGATGGGGACGGGGGCTTGGAATGGAAATGGGCTGTGTGGAAGAAGGGCTTGAACTACAAATAGCTGATGGGGAGGGGGGCTTGGAATGGAAATGGGCTGTAAGGGAAGGGAGCTAGGGCTTGAAATGGGCTGATGGGGGTTAGGACTGGTAATGGGCTATGGGGGGCTAAGACTGGAAATGGGGTGATGGGGGGCTTAGGACTGGAAGTGGGCTTATGGGAGGCTTAGGACTGGTAATGGGCTGGGGGAGGTGGCTAGGACTGGAAATGGGCTGAGTGGAAGGAGGGCTTGAACTGCAAATAGCTGATGGGGACGGGGGCTTGGTATGGAAATGGGCTGAGTGGAAGGAAGGCTTGAACTACAAATAGCTGATGGGGAAGGGGCTTGGAATGGAAATGGGCTGTGAGGGGAGGGAGCTAGGACTGGAAATGGGCTGAGTGAGGGGGGGCTAGGACAGGAAATGGGCTGATGGAGGGCTAGGATAGGACTGGAAATGGGCTGTTGGGGGGCTGGGATTGGAAATGAGCTGATGGAGGGACTCGGATGGGGAGATGGTCTGGAAATGGGCTGATGTTGGGCCTAGGATAGGACTAGAAATGGGCTTATGGGGGCTGGGATTGGAAATGAGCTGATGGAGGGACTCGGATGGGGGAGCTAGGACTGGAAAAGGGCTGATGCGGGGACTAGAAGGGAGCGGATGCTGGGTGGGGCTGGAACTAGGAGGGAGCTGATGTTGGGGGAGGATTAGAATGGGATAGAGTTGGGAGAGGGAAATGGAGAGGGAAAAAATATTTTGTGTGGGAGGGAAGACAAATCTACAATTGGCCGGATATTGGGAGAGTAAGTGGGGATTGAGGATGGCAGGGTAAAATTTGATTGGATGAAATAAGAATGAGGAAAGAGCAAAAGGAGAGAGATTAGTATGTTAAAGCAGATGTAGAGAGAGAATGGAAAAAAACTAGAAGAGTGAAGAAAGGACAAATGGACAGCAGACGATGGAGAGTTAGCAGAAGACACGAAGAAACCAGAAGAAAGTGGCTGGAGCAATTCCAACTGAAAAAAAATGCACAAAAGTTAGAAAAATATCTCTTTATTTAATTTATTAACTGAAATATGCCAGCTCTGGGAAATGTGCATCATTAACGTCTGCGCTTTGTTTAGTACAAGAGGAAATTAATTTATAGCTTTATTTCTACAGTGTTGTTGGGCTTTTGGGGTTCCCAGTTTAATTATTGTCTTCCTGTTTCTACATTGTGATTTCTTGTTTGGTGACGGTCTATGTTCTGCATGTGTAACTGAGCTGAGGTATTCTGTTTATGTAATTACTATTTGACATTGCCACTTGTTCTCTTTCCCCAGTAGGTCATGTATTGTTGTTCTCTGAAATGTATTGGTTTAATATTTGTAGTGTTGCCTTTTGATAGGTAGGGTCTTGTGCTTTGTGAGTCCTGGTAGTGCTGTTATGATACGGCAGGTTTGCTATGGGTTCTAAATGGGCAGTGTTTGTAGTAGTTCCTAATGTGCCTGGCAGTTGGCACTGGATAATAGTAATGTAGAAATCTTTTAGTCTTTCTTTATCCATACACTCATTAAGAGGCATGTTTACTAAAAGTAACATTATGCAAATATTTATGCAAATGAGTCCCTTATGCAAATGAGGCCCCACACCGAGTCTCCGCACATGGCCCCGCACCCCCCTTGGGCCGCCTCTGCTCCACATAGTAGCCAATTGCTATTCTACATAAGTACACATGTCAAGCCAATGATGCCTACTTTCACTGTGGATGTGCACATGGGCAGCACATTGACAAAGCACCAATTTACATGCATAAAATATAAAACATAATTTATGCACATTCTTGAGAAATTCTAGACAAAGGCATTTACACCAGCCCTAGAGTTGGTGTAAGTGAGCATGCCTAAATTTGACACCCACATTCCACTACTAACGTCCCTATTTTATAAAGTATGCACGTATTGATTTTATAAAATTGGTGCATGTAGAGACACACATTAACCTAGGTGCCCCTTTTAAAATTATCCTTCACATGCTCTGAGTGTCAAGTCACTGCATGACTAATTCTCATGTTTAACGCATGATAGAAAAAGAGCTCTTATATGTTATACATCCAATGCAATGCAACATAGCGAGCTCTATGGGTTTCCAAAATGTGTTATTCCATGTAAGAGTCTGTGACAAGTCAGGAATATTCACAATCAGCCAAAAGTCAGGAATATTCACAATCAGCTACTGAAGACAAAGATGAACTTCAACAATATTTGTGAGTTACTGCAAATATTCCTGACATGACCATGGATTGCCGACAGTTTTACGTAATCACTTCTGTACACTTTATTTTAATTACACGTGTTAAATTTAGCATTTCAAAATACATTTGAAATAAAAGTATTTAGTGCACGAACAAGTACATTTTCAATTATAATCAAAAGTATATCACTAAAAGCATATCTGAAAGACCTATTAAGGAAACGTTTTGGTTGACTTATTAGAGCATGACTATAGGTAGACGACTGGGTTACCTTAGTGTTCAAAAGAATACTATATAGATTATGAACATGTAGAAAGTTCAGCTGTGGGCAAAATACCACCAGTACTATAAATCTGAAGAAATAACTCCTGAATTTTTTTTTTAAATTAAGAAATATGTTAATTGTATAGGAAAGCTTTCCTACCAAAATACAAATTTCAATTTTAGCTTTTCCATTTATAAAAAACAGAGCAGATGAGTACGGAGAAGAGTTTTCTTCACTAATATAGCTGTTCAATTAGATACCAAATGATATCTCTGAGACTTGATGTAAATTTTGAAAGTAAACCATCTCCATTTATCTTAGCTGTGGCTGCAATTCTTGGTGTTTTGGACCTAAGTTCTCAACTCGGAAAAAAAACTATCTATATAAAATCCCACAGTAGGTCCAAGTCAGAGATGTTAATTGTGAAAGAAGCATATTGGGTTAGGCCATAGTTCATTCAAATTGTAGCACTGTGGTACAAAAAATTCAAATTCAAGCCTTGAGAGCCCACCCCCACTCTCCTGCAGGGAGTAAAGGAGGGGAGGGCAACTTAACATAGCCGAGCCAATGGCAGTATGCTCTGATTTTTGATTGATTAGGTAGTGGCAGAGGGGAGGGGATGTTGTGAGGAGAATTAGAAGAAATTGAGCAGGAACATAACTAGCTGCTTACCTCAGCTGAGTCTCTAGTAGCAGTAAGAGCAGGGGTGTATGAAAGTCTTGTGCTGTTCGCGCATCCTCCCTCCCATATGTCATTGGTAGGTTCACTCGGATAAGGTTTAGGATATAGGTGGGGGATAATTTTGTCACAGCTAAGGCAGAGTTCAGTTGAACGTTCCATTATGACATTGAAGGGCCATGTATAGATTCCATGGAAAGAACTGAAGAATGGTGATTATTACTGAGCGGAGGAGCAGCATGGTGGTTAGAGCAAATGCCTAGTACCCAGAAGATCAAGGGTTCAAAAAAAATAGTAGGGGACATGGGCACCACTGCCATGTCCCAAGGCAGGAGGGGGATTGGGAGATGCCCAACTTGTACAGTGCTACCCTTCAGCCTGGCATCACAGCAGGTTGGTGGCTAAAGTGACATTTAGCAATTGCATGACTAGGATGTCACCATCTAGCCGAGGTATGGGATACCAATCATGAGTGATGTCTTATGTATTCATGGTTGTTTGAATTATGTGTTGGTTTGGTTAATAAAGCTGCAGCCTGGTTTTTGCCACTGACTTTGAGTCTGGTGTTTTATTGTGTTATGTGATTTCTGGCAAGAAGGGAAGGAGGGGGCTCAGGGACAGAGCAAGGGATTTGAGCAACAAGGGCATATTCTATGATGTTTTCCTTGCATCTATTGGAATCATACATCATTGCATTTATTCAGCCTAAGAACATAAGATCCTGATGCAATTGTTCTCATATATCATGTCTTTATTTAATGAAGATTATAAATGTGTGTTTCATTGATGCTGGGTTTCCTGGTATATATTTTTTTAATTTTTAAATTATTATTTCACACTTTTAATTATATCATGCACTATGGGGGTCATTCTGGAACAGGAATAAGCCCTTTGGACATGTGGCATAGATATTTTTCTAGTGAAAATGTCTACGACTGTATTGTGAAACACCTGTGGCCCTCCACGTACACGGCGCTAGCACGGGGATCTCAGAACGTGGGCAGGAGGGAGTGGAACAGAGGCATGGTCAGCAGTGGAGACGCACAATGCATATTTAAGAAAGGCCCATGTATGTTCTGCGTGTGTCCCGTGGACATCCACATTATACTAGGGGAAACGTGGAATAAGGCCAGGACTTAGAAACTTTCCTGCTCTGCTCTTCAATGCATCCCATAGAGATGAATGGCTGTGACAAAGATGTGAACCAGTGTGCCTGGAAGACCACAAGATGCAATTGTAAAGAAAAGAATGCAGAGGTGGCGGAAGGTTGTATGGTTAAGACGAATTACCAGACACCCCTACAGAAATATTCAGAGGTGCAATGGTGATTATTCCGGCTATGCTGACAATTGCTGTGTGAGCTAGAGGAGATGATCTACAGCACCCTAACAATCCCTGTCATCCGAGAAGTGGGACTGTTGATGTTGGGATTGTGTATGGATGAGTATAGGATAGATGCATGTGTGAGTGACAAACGCATATCAGATTAGTCATCCTGGCACTCCATGCCATCATGTTATACCAGCTGTTTTCTAGAGGTGCAGGGAATCTGTACTGCAGATATATGTTGTGTGTGTGTGTGTGTGTGTGTGTGGTTAAAGGGATGCATGGGAGGACCTGGTGTGTTCAACTGCAATTTTGGGGGGAACATCAGTGCCTTGCCAGTACCTAGTCCATAGGGCTGACCGCAGCGTGACCAGGTTCCGCTGTGATTGGCCAGGATACAGCAGAACAGGATCTCTATGGCAGAATGTCTAAGCATATCCCTGACAGCAATATGGGGCCCTCAGAATGAGTGCATGCAACAGGGCACACAGCACCATCAGTGGTCTCACAAATGCTCACATTTGTATAGACAGATGCTGGTGCTTTTGGGCATCTAGTAGCGCTGTTTGTGCTGGTGCAAGCACTCAATCTGATGGTCCCCATTTAATATTAAAGATATGCTCTGACATTTAGCTGTAGAGGACCATTTCAGATTTTTTCTGGTCCATACATACATAGCATTGTATTTGCAGTGCCTTGGTCATACAAAGGATTAGCATATATGATCTGTTTTGCATCAGCATATCTGTATCATCCATCTTCATGGGTAGTTGGCATGGACACCACACCATCAGTGTGAGGAGCAGCTATGGGATGCACATTTTAACTCAGGAGGCATGGACTCGTGGAGATGGGCAGCAGTGGAGCCGTACATCTTTTTGTAATTTGCCAAGGGCAGGGATGTCCATTTAGACGTGTCCACAGATCAGACGTGCCATTCTTTATATTTATTTAATTTCTTGACATACCACCGAGGCTGAAAGGCATTAGAGCAGTTTACAAACAAAATTGGCTGTGAGAAAGAGGACAAGATAGTAAAGAGAGAGAGAGAGACTATGCAAGGAGAGGAAAGAGAGGGAGGGAGGAGAAATAGGAAGAGAGGGGGACCTCAGGTTATGGAAGAAGCTGGAGGAATGGAAGAAGCTGGAAGAAGAGGCCAGGCAGGGAGGGACATAGTGTATCCAGTGTAGGCTGAGGAGGAGGGATGACATGTGCTGAAAATGGAGGCCATGTATAGGCTGCCATCTCCCTAAGGAGCCAAAGCTGTGCCTCCCTGTGTCACTGCTCCATCATGTGGTGGTCCAGCATCATTTGATTACTTGCTTGCAGCTCCTGGTGGATGGTGCGCAACTCCAAGCGGATGCCGTCCATGCACTCGAGCATATTTGCCCCTTCCCAGAGCATTTGTTGTTCCACCTTGGAATTGTACTCCGTGTGGATAGTGTTGAGGTGGTCTGTGAAGATATTCAGGGGCACTATCTCAGTCAGCACCCTTTTCCAGGTGGCCTCCCATTAGACTGTAACCCCTCTTAGAAAATATCTACTATAACTGAAAGTAACTCACCTTTGAATGGCTGACAAAGGTATAAGTTAAATCCAATTCTCTTCCCCTTTCAATTCTCCCAATATTTTACAAAAGGTTCTGCCAACTGCAGAGCCTTTTGTAGACTACATCTAAGAGCTTGCAGGAGTGCACATGCATTGGCCAGAACATCCAATAGGAGGAGTCTTTTTACAAATCTACACATCAAGAAAATATCTTCCATGTATAGGCGTTGCTATTTGCATGTGAAAGCGAGGATTTTGCAACTTTGACCTAGAAGTGCTAGCACTTATTGATATAGTGCAGCCATTTTACGAACCTAGACAGAAGTGCAAACAAGCAACTCATGAAGCTGCTATTTTTTTTTTTAATTTGGAGAGGGTGGGTTAAGGACGATTGCTCCCCTAATCCTTTGTATAAAGCTCTGGCTGAAACAAGCATTCATTTAAAATCTGTGCATCGTTTTGAGCTGGTACAAAAGCCAAGGGGGAAAGTTTCTTAAATATACATGAATTCACTATGCAAGATGCAGAGTACACGTGTAGTCTTTTGGCCCACTCAAACCACGCCCCCTTGAAAATCTCTGCATTAAGTTGATTTCCACGAGTAAGTAATGGCTTTCTGAAATTGTATTTACTCGTATATGCCTATCTATACATTTAAATGCTGCTACTTACATAATAGGTGGTATACAAATATATAATTCATATAAAGGTTAGTCCTTGCTGAACATTCAACTTCAATGGGTCTGGAATGGAAATCAGTTTGTAATGAATGGAAATGCTTTGGCTTTAGTAATCATTGGATGCATTTGAAACTGGTTTGAGATTGAATTCAAATACATTATTATTTGCAAAAAGGTTCTACAGACACCACACTTTGCCTTTAATTACTACCTTTCACAGCACTGGAATTCAAAGAAATTCTATAGCTGACAATGTAGACACTGTTTAATCAAGTCATTTTAAGATTGTATGACAATCTTAACAGCTTGCTTTTAAATTTTAAGCTATTTTTTAAACAATATTCCACATATATGAAATTAGAATCAATGAAATTGCTAAACTAAGCTTAGGAAATTTTAGCAAGTGAAAACTGATTCAGTTTCACCTACAATACTTCCTAGGTTTCCATTTTAAATGAAGGGAGGCGTGGTCTAGTGGTTAGGACAAGGTACTTCAGGCCGGAGGGCCAGGGGTTCAAGTCCCACCTGGGGACAGCAATCTCAGGCCGGAAGGACTGGGATTTCTAGTCCTATAGGCACTCCTTGTGGTCTTGGGCAAGCCACTTAACCCTCCATTGCCCATGTTCCCTGTAAGTATTAGCATATGAGTCTCATATCCCCTCGTGTTAAATGTATCCCCCAAGATATAACTACAGCTAAATAAATAAATAAATGGGATCTACTGAGAACAGCTATCCAGTTGTGCTAGTTGGATGGTTAATACCATTCTAGCTATATATAGGATCAAACTCACAATTTACAAAGGATATTATAATGCCTCTATATCATTCCATGGTGAGACGGCACCTTGAATATTTTGTGCAATTCTGGTCGCTGTATCTTAAAAAGGATATAGCGTTATTAGAAAAGGTTCAGAGAAGAGCCACCAAAATGGTAAAGGGGATGGAAGGATACCCCTATGAAGAAAGTCTAAAAAGGTTAGGGCTCTTTAACCTGGAGAAGAGACGGCTGAGGGGAGATATGATAGAAGTCTATAAATTAATGAACGGAGTGAAACGGGTAAACGTAGATCGATTGTTTACCTTATCAGAATATAGAAAGACTAGGGGACATGCAATGAAGCTACAGGGTAAACTATTTAAGACTAATAAAAGAAAATATTTTTTCACTCAACGTGTAATCAAACTCTGGAATTTGTTACCGGAGGTTGTAGTAAAAGCTGTTAGCGTAGCTGGGTTTAAAAAAAGGTTTGGACAAGTTCCTGGAGGAAAGGTCCATAAACCATTATTAAGAAGGGACCCAGGATATCAATGCTTGACCCAATGCAAGCATTGTGGAACCTGTGTCTTTTGGGGAAACTGCTAGGTACGTATGACCTAGATTGGCCACTGTTGGAAACAGGATACTGAGCTTGATGGACCTTGGTCTGACCCAGTATGGCATATCTTATCTTCTTATGTTCTTATTCACTTAAGATTACCATGAGAAGGGAAAAGCTGATTTTGTGTAATTTGCAGTTTTTTTCTAAGTGCATGCTGATGCTGAAAACATTATAATAAATAGATCACTTGTACCAAAAAAAACCCTATTAGCCAAGTGATAGAAGATGAATACATTCTACAGGTCGTGCTTCTCTTCCTGACGGACCTTCACCCAGCTTTATGTTGCCTATTGATTTGTTTGAAGATCTAGCATCGAGGAGTCATCTCTGCTTATAATTCTTCTCTATTTAATTCCATTATTTGAATTTACTTAGTTTTCAGGAGGCCAATTCTGTTTGGGGCCCGTCCGGAAATCCAGAATCTGGACCGGCCGGATTTGCACCCAGTTCTGATCCTGCAAGCGCTATACATCCCAGTGGGATCACAATCAGGTGCAACTGGACTGCATGGTCAGGAAGTGCCCTGATTCCGGCCCACTGGACATCCCGGATCCTGCCTGGCTAGCCCAGCCTGGGCTCCTGTATGGAGCTGCAGTGCCATGGCATCCCATCACCATGGCACCGTGGCTCCATGCCAGAGCTCCGATCGCCCGCACCCAACAAATGACTTGTTCCCCACTGCCCGGGGAACTGCCGCTGCAGGGAACCCTCTGCTCTGCTCACCTGACCTTTGGGTCCCAGCCAGGCTGGTCACCAACATCAGGGGGACCTTAGTCCCCCATCTAGATTGCCGACCCCAGACATCCAGGGCCAACGCTGGAATCGACCCTGTACATCGAGGATAAGGGGTGCCATCTACTCCCTGCCCTTGATCCTTCTCCTGCCCAGCCCCTCCCGCCTCCATCCAGAGCTCCCCACACATCTCTGCATGATGGGAGCTCCTTGACTGGAATCAGCACCCTAGCTTTTAGCGGGGATATTGGTCCAACCTGGACCTTTATCCCCACTAAATGCAAATCGAACCGCGGGGATGTACGTCCAGACAGGATGTACATCCCTGCTGTTCATTCCCCTGTCGCTTCTGGTGCTAAGGCTCCCCATACAAACAGCACTGTTGTATGGGGAGCCTTAGACTGGGTGGGAGGGGGCAGTCTGGAGTCAGAGCGAGGGTGGGGCATGGGCAGGTCATAATCCCTTGATGTACATGGCTGATTCCAAGGTCGGCCCTGTACATCTGAGGCCTTCAATGTGGATGGAGGACTTATTCCACCTCAAAAGTGGAGTAGGTCCCCTTGCACGGTGGTGGATCATAGTGTGGGACCAAAAGGAGCAAGTGAGGGGGTGCAGTAGGTTCCCCACAGCCCGACCCAGGCCTTAGACGGCCAGATCAGGGGTCGAGCTGTGGGAAAAGAGGTGTCTTTTCTGGGCCGGAGATTGTGGCTCCTCAATGGAGCTGCAGTGCCATGGCGACGGGACATCACAGCACTGCGGTTCCATTCAGGAGCCTGGCTAAGTTAGCCGGGTATGTGGCTGGGCATGCGCCACTCAGAATTGGGGCTAGCCTACACATCCATACCGATAGACCATGTTTAGCCCCCCGTGGGATCAGAATCAGGTGCTACCACTGCACACCCCGATTCTTCCTGGCCACACAAGGGGTTGGATGGCCAGAATAGAAATGGCCTCTTCATGTTTAAGAAAGCGGATCTGAAAGGACTATGTCACTATCCATTGCAATGTGAGTCCAATTCAAAATATGCCACTGCGGCATTTCTCCCATATAATGGGGATTTACATTCTGAACTAGCCGTTCGGGCTGCCAGTTGACTTTTTCCATACAGTAGATAGAGGCTTGCTTATTGGGTCCAAAAACTAATTCATTCTTGTCTACCTTATCGTAATTTATTGCACTATTAATGCATCACACACAGTGGCCCCAATGCAATATTGTATGCAGAGCAAGCTAACAAAATCTTTTGTCAGCTATAGAAATGTATTCTAACATCATCCTGCAATCTTAGCACGTCTATATATAACTTTTCCTTTCTGTTTTCCTTTATTGTAGTTCTGATCTGGCAGCATCTTCTAAACAGGTTTTTCCAAACCTATTTATTTATTTAACATTTCTTATATACCGCCTTTCATGATATCAAGGTGGTTTACATTGAACAAACTGAAATTACATTGAATAGGGCATTATAACTTGGAGATAACCCTCCATTGCCTATGTTCCTTGTAAAAATAGTTAAGTGGCTTGCCCAAGACCACAAGGAGCACCTGTGGGACTAGAAACCCCATTCCTTCCGGCCCAAGGTTGCTGTTCTTTAGTGGGATTTGAACCCCCGACCTTCCGGCCTGAGGTACCTTGCCTGGCTTGGTATCCAGAAAATCCAGAATGAATATGCATGAACTACATTTACATATGCTATGGGGCCTATATTCTAAAGGTTTTCCCCCAATTTATGCCTATTGTAAAAATGTGTAATATATAAGGCCCTATGGGCCCGATATTCAAGGAATTTATCCACCTAACTTTGAGAGTAAATTGGCCTGTTTGAAAATTTACTAGGGCTGAATGTTTAAAATGTTCCTTATAATTTCACTAAACTCCTAAATTTAGGCGCATAAAATGTGGGTGGCTACGGGGACGTATTAAGAGTGGGAAAAAGAAGTTAGGAGCTTAGCACTGATTTTTTAGCACTAGACACCTAAATTAGGCTCATAAATCTAGGCAAATGAATGGCAGGCCTAAGTTTAGGGCACAGCAAGGAACAAGTGTACCAAATGTGGTTCAGCTGAATGCCTTCTTCAGGGGGTACTAACCTCAAATAAATCATAAAGATATAGACAGTATGAAAAATCAAAACAATAAGTGGAGGGCTTTTTCTGACCTGTGAGTAGTTGCACCCAGACTTTGTTAAATCGAGCCAGCTCTTTGGAACATAGGACCAAATGGAGGTCTTTTCCCCTTCTTATTGTGACATCTGCACAAACGTATTTTTTGTAAGAATATTTTTGAAGTAATCTATACAGATTGCATTCATATTTTGTATTGAGACACTTTTACCAGGTGATTATTGCTGTTTTGATATCAGTTTACACCTGTTGCGGCCTGTTTGATATTGACTATAAGAATGTCATCCGCCTATGAGAGACATATCGTTGGGTTATGTAATGACCCTGTCAATGACCAAAAAAAAAACATTGAGGAAAAGCAGGGTCTTTCTGAGATGGTTGTTTGGCTTGCCTTCAGGGGCAAGTAGGAAGGGGAAGAAACCCAGCCCCAAGAATTGTTGGCCGTTATAGGATCTGGTGGGGAAACTTGTCTGCTTGGAAAGTCAGAAATCCATCTGTGTGTGGAATTGACTGAATGAAGGGTATTTAGCCCTCTTTTGATAGTCTTGGTGCTGGAAGTGTAGAGGTTGACTGGCTCATTGGTTTTGTGGACTGTCTTATCTGCCTGATTTGGCTCCTTGGGGATCTAGGAGGAGGAGTAGGGGGCAAGGGGAAAAACATAAAAAGTTGTGAACCCAGGTTTTATTGTAATTATATATGCTAGGTGCCTCATTTGCTGGCTTATTGTATTTTGTTTTTGTATGGCCTTGCTCCAAATATACAGATTTAAACTAAGTAGGATAGGGGAAAGAGCAGATCCCTGTAGTAACTCACACTTACAGTCCATTCCTTGGAAAGATGACCTTTTCATTTTACTCTCAGAGTTGTACTGGATACGAATTCTCCAAACCATTGTAGGCCCACACATTCAATTCCTTGATAAAATATCATAGGCAGCTGAAAGCTCCATCTGCATACCAGCCCTTCTCCCTTATCCATTAGGTTAGACAGCAGAGCTACTATCACTATTTCTATACAATGCAGACTATGAATATCTGACTGGGTCTCATCAAGTAGACCATAGTCATCAAGATGTCATTGCAAGTGAATAGCCATCACTGCATCCAGGAGTTTTGCCAAAATAGGAATACCGATAGTTGACCGATAGCTGCTATACTCACTTTCATCTAGAGCCCTACTTTTTAGTATTGGTGCTAACACAGGGATACAGTGAAGCTGGCTGCCTGAAATGATTTGTTAACAAAAGCTGTAAGCCAGAGAACAGTCTCCAATGGGAGATTTTTAACAGTGTTCCTGGACAAGTAATTGCTTTGACTAAA
This sequence comes from Ichthyophis bannanicus, assembly GCA_033557465.1. Taxonomy (NCBI): domain Eukaryota; kingdom Metazoa; phylum Chordata; class Amphibia; order Gymnophiona; family Ichthyophiidae; genus Ichthyophis; species Ichthyophis bannanicus. Next base: position 228,144,014 of record CM066043.1, on the reverse strand, counting down.
TTTCCTTAGCAACCTCTGAAAATCATATGGAAACATAAGAAAAAACATCTCAATTACAATCTGTTAACATAGAACCTACTTCCTCCCCTGTACCACGCGACATTCCCATCTTACAACATCCTGAAGAGTTGGATTGAGGGAGATCACTAGATGTGATGTACTTAGATTTCAGCACAGCCTTTGACACAGTTCCACACAGGCAACAATAGATCCTAAAGTGACCGATTGGGTTAGAAACTGTATGAGTGGGAGGTTACAAATGGTACTGATAAATGGAGCTCACTCTGAGGATAACGACATTACCCATGGTGTGCCATGGGTATTGGTCCTTGGTCTGATTCTTAACAATTTTTGCAAGTGGATATTGCAAAAGGGCTGTCAGGTAAGGTTTGCCTCTTTGTGGAAGACAGCAAACTCTGAAATAGGATAGACACCCAGGAAAGTGTAGATAACATGAGGAAGGATCTAGTAAAGCTTGAAGAATGGTCAAGAATTTGGCAGCTGAAATTTAATGCTAAAAAACACAGGGTCATGCATTTGAAAGCAGTACAGTATAGGGGGTAAAGTACTTCTGTCCATGAAAGAAGAGTGGGACAGGGGTGATTATATCAGATGATCTTAAAGAGACCAAATAGGCAGAAACGGTGATGGCAAAAGCCAGAAGGATGGTTGGGTGCATATGGAAAGAGAATGGCCAGTAGGAAGAAAGAAGTGAAAGTGCACTCTGTATAAGTCTCTGGTGAGTCCAACAAAGGGGCAAAAAATCACGTTAAAACAGGCACACAGTCCAAAACGTGATGGGGTGGAAAAACACTTTATTTCAAAAACTAAGACCTAGCAACCCGACACAGGCCGTGTTTCGGAGACCTTCATCAGGGGTTGTCTAATTAGGTACTAGAAACATAGAAACATATAATTAAAACATATTTAAAATCCATTATTAGTGAAAGAACAATAAAATGCACTCTATACGTTACAAAAAATAAAATTATAAATAATAAATAGTTAAAAGTAATAAATAATTAAAAAATGCTAAATAATCATTAATAAAAATCATAAACCTCAAATGCTAAAAAGTGTGGATACGCAAAACTAATTAAATTGAAACAATCATAATTAACATAATTAACATATAGATAGTAAAACCAATATATTAGATATAGAGATGATGGACATGTAATCCTTACAAAGAGGCAACCGAAGCTAAAATAAAGAAAACACAGGATGAGGCATATGTATACCATTGGAGATAACACTTCTATCTTGTTTTCAATTGCCTTACACTGTATATCTTTTTTCGTGAAATCTAGGCTGAATTTAAATTTAACACAGAGGACTAAAGAAGAAAGAAGAAACAGGCAGCGGGTGTTTTGTCCTGAAGCTGATTGAGGGAGGAGGACAGAGCTATGGGAGGCCTCCCATAGCTCTGTCCTCCTCCCTCAATCAGCTGCAGGACAAAACATCCTGTGTTTTCTTTATTTTAGCTTCGGTTGCCTCTTTGTAAGGATTACATGTCCATCATCTCTATATCTAAGGTAGTAATATTTAGATTAGGATGCAGGTCACCTCCCTTAAAGATTATATTGTGTTTTGCCTTTATCCTTGATTTATTTAAACGTGTTCCATCTTGGTTTTACTATCTATATGTTAATTATGATTGTTTCAATTTAATTAGTTTTGCGTATCCACACTTTTTAGCATTTGAGGTTTATGATTTTTATTAATGATTATTTAGCATTTTTTAATTATTTATTACTTTTAACTATTTATTATTTATAATTTTATTTTTTGTAACGTATAGAGTGCATTTTATTGTTCTTTCACTAATAATGGATTTTAAATATGTTTTAATTATATGTTTCTATGTTTCTAGTACCTAATTAGACAACCCCTGATGAAGGTCTCCGAAACACGGCCTGTGTCGGGTTGCTAGGTCTTAGTTTTTGAAATAAAGTGTTTTTCCACCCCATCACGTTTTGGACTGTGTGTAAGTCTCTGGTGAGACCTCATTCGGAGTACTGTGCACAATTCTGGAGAACTCACTTTCAAAAGGATATAAACAGGATGGAATCAGTGCTGATGGTGGCTAATAAAATGGTTAAGGGTCTTTATCATAAAGCATATCGATCTCAGTATGTATACTTTTGAAGAAAAGTGGTAGAGGGGAAATATGATGGAGATATTTTAATACTTCCAGAGCATAAATTCACAAGAGGAAAGTCTCTTTCGATTAAAAGAAAGCTCTGCAATGAGGGAACATAGGATGAAAGTGAAAGGGGATAGGTTCAAGAGTAATCGGAGGAAAGAGTGGTGGATGCATTGAATAGTGTAGGTGGTATCTGAATTCAAGAAAGCATGGGACAAACACAAGGGATCTCTAAGGCATTGAGAAGCTTAATCATTGGTATAAAGCTTAATCATTGGTATGGATGGACAGACTGGACAGGCTATATATTCTTTATCTGCTGCCATTTTTCTATGTTTCTAATAATCCTACTGCTGAATTATCAAGTGGGTAAGAAGCAGGAGGCAAAATAGAAGATCCACATCTGTCACCTTTAACACTGAACTACCCAACGGAATATATAATAATTTTTTAACCAGCCTAAACAATGCCCCTGATCCTGTTTGACCTCATAATAATTTGTTGGCTCTCTTCTAAAGCTTGACGTCGTTCTACCAGGTTAATCTTAAAGAAGGGATTGTAATAGCTACTCAGTGACATTCTAGATGATGACATTTCTTCTTCTCTTTCAGAAGATGATCATTAAACCAAGGTTTTCCTTTTCGGATACCAAGGGGAAATGGATTTAGCTCATGTCTTTCTCAGAAGTTCAAGGTGGTTCGCATTCAGGTACAGTACTGTTGGTATTTCCCTGTCCCCAGAGGTCTTGCTGTCTAAGTTTGCACCTGAAGTAATGGAGGGATAAGTGACTAGCCCAAGACCACAAGGAGTAACAGTGGAATCTGAAGTCTGTGCAAGGGCCTTTGTTAGTGATACCTGGAGTGATGGAGATGAGAGAAGCAGTTTGGCGAGCTCGGGCTTTTAGTGTGGTTACACCTGAATTTTGAAATAGGTCACCTGAGGAGTTGTAGCTTATTGGGGTTTGGAAAGTTGCTGAAAACATGTTTGTGTTCTGAAAGTTACGAGGGGGAGAGGAAGAGTATACTATATGTTATTTCTCTGAAAATTTAATTTATGTTTTTATTGGAATATTGTACACCATTTTGAATGAACAGAATTCAGAAAAGTAGTCTAAACAGTTTATAAGTAAATAAATAATCTCGTTTAACTTGTGGCCTGTCACTGACTGAAGTACAATCAACTGACTCAAAACAATGAGATATTACCTAGTCTACCATCTAGCCCTCTTCACATCTTATTCGGAATTGTTATGAATGAATCAAATTATGTTAAACATAGATCGTTTTGCCTCAAGACCAACAACAAGCAAATGTGGTGTCCTAAATATGCTTAAAAGTCAGGAATCATCGTACTGGACATAACAATGAATTATCAGTGAAGAAAGAAACTCATACTGAAAGTTCACTTCATGCATACTCAAGGTAACAAGTCAGATGACCAAAGGGGCATGTTTACTAAAGTGCGGCCATTTTATATTACTCCTCACACATGTTGTGAGTCAAAATCAACATGTGTTAGGTGCAACCGTGTCATGGTAGTTATCAGCGGACGTAGCCAGCATGTGCCTAATAATTACCACAGAGGCAAGCCCTGTTGCATGCATTCTGGCCCTTGGAGTTACATGCACCCAAGCTAACCTCCAGTTGCACCAACTGTAATGCCCATTTTCCATCCAAGCCTGCCCAGCCCCTGCCCCCTTGTACAATGCACAGTTAACGCACATTCAGTACACGGTAATTATCTTGTCTGCGCAGTAACATTTACTGCGGGCCCATGGAAGTGGTTAACACATGCTGAAATGCACATTAACCACATAGCTTACTTTAGTAAATGGGCCCCTAAGTGTCTGTGCTAACACTGCTAAAATTATATGCAGATAAAATATCTTTGACATCATTTTCCTGTCTAGTATGGCTAATTTGCTGGTAACTTACTGCAGGTACCAGATGCAATATGAGATTTAAGACCATTTTTCCCTATTTACACTGCATAATATTTACAAATTTGGTTTATAGGATGTTAATGCTAATTTTTAACTTCAGAAAAAGATGGCGTTCAAGAACTCCCTAGAATCAGACATTTCCTAAATTTTACACAATTGAAATGGACTTCTGATAAGATCTCACCGAGGACAAGGATGACTTTTTAAGTCATGTATCTTTTCATATCGGTCTTAAATTTATATAGTTTTTTTTGGTATCATTAACAATATTCTCTTTTAATTAAATAGATGCAAAACCACTGGAAACTGTGCATACATGAAATAGGTTTTCGTTATTGTTCTCCTGGTGTGCTAAGCTATGCGGCTGAGCACTATTTTCCTTACCTGCATGGTAATAAAACATTAAATTTGCTCCTTACGAAATCCTGGATGGATCTAAAAGCAATGTATGCTGCATTGCCTTACAGGGATATTGACTCAAAGGTGCAATGCTGAGCTGTTAGCTTTGACACTAGTTGACCTACATTATTCTATTCCTGCTTGTTTTGTTTTCCCATATATGAGGTATTAGTATGATATTTATTCTAAAACTTGATCAAACCGCCTTTCAAAATGAAACAAAAAAAGAGTGGTGCTGTAACTGGGTCACTATAATACTAATTTGGATTTTTAACTCACCTTTCCAATTAGTTTAGGTAGTTTATTTGTGAATTTGATATACCGCTTCCTAGTCCAAGGGATATTTCAAAGTGGTTTATGACAATGCGGAAGGTGGCAGCAAATTGGGTATTATCAGCAAACTGGGTATAATAAGCCCCTGCTCCCAAAGAGCTTACAGCCTAACGGAGTCTCTGAAGCAATGGAAGATAAAGTGACTTGCTGAAGGCCACAATGAGTGCCAGCAGGGAATGTAGGATCTGATGCCTCGCTTCCCTCGTTCTTAACTCGTTGCTTTAACCACTAGGCCCTGCCTTCTACTCTTGATACGTTGCCAGGTGGTGTTCGTTCTTCTTCAGGTTCCTACATCAGGACTTGTTCACGCGTTTCGGGTAACCTGAGAGCAATCAAGCTTCCTCCTACCAAGGCAGAAGATGCGAGAAGGATTGGAACCACTTTGGTTATACCCACAAAGGAGGCAAAGATGGAATTTCCAAGAACAGCAGCAAACTTGCAGAGACCATTAAGAATGCCAAAGGCTGTGGCTCTGTGAAAGAGATGAAAGCGAGTATTACACAAGGTTAAGAAAAAACGTCCAGAGTAACAAGCGAAAGCTTTTCACATTTGAATGATTATCTCAGATTAGAAATGAAGCTATTGGTTTGAAAGATTGGGTTGGTTTTACTAGACAATGAAGAATTGCATTTGTATAGTTTTAGAACATCATCACCTGAAAGCTGGTCAAGAGAAGTATTAAGTTAGCCCAATAAAAAGGTTATCACCTTATCTATTTCTTATTTTTTCTATTTATTAACCTTCAGGTTGATATTCAACTACCAAATGCTGTTATACAGATAAGCCACTCTATCTGTGAATTTTCAACACTACTATACAGATAATGTAGCTGAAAATTCTTACAGATCACCTTGATACTACGGGGGTCATTTTGATCCCCAAATAGCGGGGATGTACTGTACATCCGGGTTGGATGTGCAACTCCCACTATTCACAGGGACCATATTATAGTGTCTTGGCTCCTCGCATGCACTGAGCTGCTGTGCGGGGAGCGCTGGACGGGGGCGGAAAGGAGGCAGAGAGTGGGTGGAGTGGGGGCGGGTCAAGCACCCAGACATACAGGGTCTATTCTGGTCTGGGCCCTGTATGTCCATTGGGGGCAGGATATGTGTCTGACTTATTCCACCTCGGAGGTGGAATAAGTCCCGGGAGTGGTAGTGATTGAGCCAGGCAGCTCCAAAAAAACCACATGGAGTGGATGCAGATAAGTCCCCACCACCCGATCCCGGCCCTTGCAGACCCTGCCAAGGGTTGGGTGGCAAGGAAAAGAAATATGTTATGCTATTGGGCCTTGCTTTACTCCTGCTGGGCATCCCGGTGCCATGGCGATGGTTTGCCATGACATTGGCACACCAGCAGGAGCATTGAGTGGAGATGAGCAGCCTGCCGTGCACTCTTGGCCATCCAAATACTCGATTCTGCAGCCATGGGAACATATAGCTCCCATGGTTGCAGAATCGGGTACAAATGTGCCCCATCCATTTTCTGGATGTCCGGACGGCCCAGACGTGCAGGGCTCTGAATCAGCCTCCACCTGAATAGTACTCAATGGAGTCATGGCAGATCATATGGATTCCACCTAATTTAGTGGATAATCGCCAATATGCAGCACTATCCATATAGCTTTGGGTTTAATTAAGAACAGCAAAATGGATGTCCTAAATTAAACTGCATAGCTATAATGGATAGAAGCTGAATATCACAGGTATCCTTAGAACAATAGCAGTCACCGCTCCCCATGTATACTCAGTGTCGCTTGCTATCCAGATAATGGACCGGAATATATAACCATGGTCTGGTGTTTTCAGAAAATTAAGCAAAATATTTGTATAGTAAAGTCTGCAAAAGCTGTGTGAGCATTGCCTAGCCCCTTAATATATTGAAGGCCCTCACAGAACGTGGAAAAATCCGTTAGTGGAAAGAAGGCCCACAGTACTTAACATTCACAACTCAGTGCTATAAAAAGACTATGGGTGAGGCAATGGACTAGGGTAATGGGCTCATTTTCAGCAGACCAGCATTTAAATCCTGCTTCATCCACTGACATGTTTTTGTGATTTTAGGTAAGCTGTGCTGTCTTTCATTACCTCAGGTGCGTACTAGACTGTAAGCAATATGTCCCCTGAGCTGCGTGTGTGCATAGCCGTACAGCCGTACATGCCACACATCTGCTGGAAGAGCAGGGGCCCATCTCGTGGCAGCTGACACTACAAGTTTCACAGGCTGGCATGTCTTACCTGCTGGTAATTCAGTGGGAATAAGGAGGGAAGCAGCAGGAGAAGCAAATGCTGTGAAGTAGGGAAGAGGGTTAAGGAGCAGGGGTGAGTGGATTCTGCGCAAAAGAGAGGCAAGAATAGGGGAGAGCAGAGATTGGGGACTGCAAAACATAAAAACATGACGGCAGAAAAAGACCACATGGCCTATCTAGTCTGTCCTTCCATATTGACTACTACAATAGTCCCCTCTTTTCCCCTAGAGATCCTCTGTGTTTGTCCCATACCATAGAAACATGACGGCAGAAAAAGACCACATGGCCTATCCAGGGTGCTAAGAGCAGGGGAGTGGATGCTACGGAAAGGGGAACGAGGCAGGGGAAAGATGGTGGGAAAATGAGGCACAGGCAGGGGCTGATGCTAGAGAAGAAGGGAGAAGTAGAGAGTAAACGTCTGAGGGCAGGTGAAAAAACAGGGGAATGGATGATAGGGAAGTGAGTAGATGCAGAGGAAAAGGAGTAAATGGGCAGATTTTGAGGAGAAACATTTGTGGATTCTGGGGGAGAGGGTAAGATGCCAAGGATAGATGCTGGGAAAAGGGGAAAAGAGTCAAAGGGTGGATGATAGAGAAGAGACAAAGGAAGCCAGAGGCAAGAATGAGAAAAGAGTCACTATGTGGCTGAGGGATGACACAGAGGGGTTGGAGACAAGAAATAGAAAAGGAAAACTAAAACAGAGGGGTAGGTACAAGAGCTGAAAGATATGAGAAGAGCTACTGGGATGTGAACTGAGGATGTAATGTGTGCCTTTGAGTCAGTCCTGACTCCTGGCGACCCAGAAGCTCCTGGGCTTTCTTGGCAGTGTCACTGGAAGTAGATTGCCAGGCCTTTCTTCTGAGGCAGTGGAGGGTTAAGTGACTTGCCCAAGGCCACAAGGAGTGCTAGTGGGAATTGAACCCTGGTTGCTTGGTTACCAAGCTAGTGTTCTAACCACTAGGCTACTCCTCCACTCGAACTGAGGATAGAGGGCCTGATATTCATCTGGGCAGGTTATACACCACTACGGTGCCTAGCCCTGCTTGCTGACCCCTAACCCCGGATATTCAATGCTGCGGGGACGGCATTGAATATCTGGGTTTAGCACACAGAGGAAACCATTGCGGAGCCTAACCGGGTAGCGGTGATATTGCGGTTAGCGATCCGCAACTAAACCTAGGCAAGCTAAAAGCTGACCTAATTTTAGCCATGGATTGCTAACTGGCTAGCAGTGTAATATTGCCGCTACCTGGTTAGCAGCAATCTCCGCCCTGGAATTCCCCCAACACGCCCCGACGCTAAGCGTACAACATCAGTGCACGTAGATGAGTTAGATGGGGATATTCATTGGCACTAACCACATAAGTGCTGTTGAATATCCCCATTTAAGGCATTTATACCGTTTACTGGACTGTAAACCATGTAAATGCCTTTTGGAAATCAGGCCCAGAGAAAATAAGAACATAAGAGAAAGAAAGAAAAAGTTTGGGTCCCAGGTGGCAGCAATGATAAGTGGTGATGGTGCTGTAACAGATGCAGCTCACTGGTGCTGCGATAGGGGGTTTACACAGGACTCATGCAAAGGTATCAGACGACTCTTCAGCCTTGTATCCTACTCCCCTAATTAACTTTAGGCCCATAGGATACTCCCCCACCTAAGATGTTGATAATTAAACTCAACCATCATAATCACCCCACACATACTTTGAAATATTAAACTTCGTTACAGTGTCTGATGAATAAGGCATGTATGACTTTGGAGGAAGAGTATCAAAAGAACACCAAGAAGTAGATAAATTAAAAGAAATCCACGCCACATCTGCTGAGGGTAACCTCTGGAACGGCCGGCTAGACGGAACTATGGTATTTCCCCTTATTGCTTAACATGAAAAAACAATGAAAATTCTGTTGTCATCTCAGTGAGGGTGACACAGCCTCCCTCCATTATCAGGCACTTTGAGGTATGTTTATTAAACTGTGCTAGCGAGTAGTGCAGGGCTCAGCGTAAACTTTAGCACACATCAACAATGCAGCCATGCTAAAACTCCTGCCCACTGTTCATGTAAGGCCTACTGGCCAGGGAACACTTAGGATCCCGCCCACCCTACCCCTCACCCCACCCACCTCAGGGCTGCATTGACTATATAGTGGTCACATATGTTGCCATCTATCCTTTTTAATTTGGTGTTAAGCCCACCTTTTCTTCTTCTCCTTCTAGGACTGTTTAATTAGCATGTCGTGTATTCAGTGCAATACCTGTGGTGCTTTCATTCTGAGATGAATCATTTGGAACCTAAGAGCCTGTCCTATGTGCCTCAAGTCAGCTGCCATGCATAAAGAATTGACTCTACTAAGGGAAGAACTAGCTGCCATGCATAAAGAATGGACTCTACTAAGGGAAAAACTAGTTGCAGTGAAACACACTTCTTCTACAATACAAACAGAACAAAGTCTACCACCGCTCCCACAAAGAATCAAACATCCCAGGAACAAATGGATCACAGTGGGCTCGGGTAGATTGCGACCTGTAACGAAGAGACATCCTATACATCAAGAGATATCCCTGCATAATGCTTTCACTGCTTTGGTTAATGAGGATCACCAATCCATGGAAACTGAAGGGCCCTTAAATGAGTCAGTCAATGCCCAATCTCCTGCTAAAGCACCAAATATGAAGAAAAACTCACCAAACAGAAAACTACTACTACTTGGAGATTCCATCATCAGAGGCATTAACTTGGGATCACAGTTCAAAGGAGAGAAGATAGTCAAATGTCTCCCAGGCTGTTCAGCCAGCAGGAATACAAACCAAATAGTTGATATACTTAGCGCAGAAAGTGAGCACTCCAAAATTGATGTGGTCATCCACCTGGGTACAAATGACATGGCTTGAAACAGTTCCTCTGCAGTTCAAAGTGACTTCCAGACTCTGGGAGATAAACTCAAGCCCATTGTTAACACTGTAGCATTCTCAGAAGTTCTACCTGTTTATGTTAAGGGAGCAGAAAGGCTGCGTTGCATAAACAGCTTTAAACTTGGCTCCAGACCTGGTGTGAACGAGAAGGATTCCGATTTATTGGCGACTGGGGAAACAGATGGACCAACAAGAGACTATACTGTTCTGATGGACTACATCTCTCTGTCGCAGGGAAAAGAATCCTAAGTGAAAAAGTCAGGCAGTATGTGGATATACATTTAAACTAGAAAAGATGGTGATGGATGGAGAAGGACTAGTTCAGGACGTCACTCCCAGCAAATGCAGTACATCAGAAACAGCCACACTTTTAAACCATACATCAACGACAAGTGGGAAGAAGTGGGCAGAACAAAATCAATGCAAAATATATGCCAGCCAGTTAAATGCTGGAAAGCAATGAACACAAATGCTTGAAGCTTAGCCAACAAAGTTCCAGACCTGGAAGCCCTAATCGTGGAAATGGACTTGGACAATGTGGCCATTACAGAAAAATGGTTTAATGAATCGCATGAATGGGATATAGCCATAGCTGGCTATAATCTATTCAGAAGAGACAGAGAAAGTGGAAAAGGAGGAGGAGGAGCCTTGTATGTCAAAAGCAATATTAACGCTACTGAAATGCAGGGGGCATGGGGAAAAGAAGAAGCGCTCTGGTTTGTGTTGGAAAGAGGAGATGGCACTGTCATCCATACTGCTGTAATCTACAGACCTCCGACTCAAATCGAAGAAATAGATAATGAATTGATTATAGATATTGCCAAGATAGCCACAAAGGGGGACGTGATCATATTGGGTGACTTTAATCTACCCAATGTGGATTGGAGTACTCCTTCTGCGAATCTGGCAAGAAGCAAAACAATTGTGTATGCTTTCCAAGATGCGTCACTTAAACAAATGGTGATGGAACCAACCAGGGAAAGCTCAATGCTGGATTTAGTGCTCACCAACGGTGAAAGTGCGTTGAATGTCTGGGTGGGTGTCCCTGTGAGCAGCAGTGATCATCACACGGCGTGGTTTGAGATAAAAGCCAAGGTGCAGTCCAATCATAGCAAGCTCAAAGTCCTAAACTTCAAAAACACTGACTTCAGTAGAATGCCAAGTACCTGAAGGAGGAGTTGGCAGGGTGGAAGGAGATAAGGGAAGTGGAATTGCAATGGGCTAAACTAAAGGTGGCAATAAAAGGGGCAACAGAAAAATATGTAAGGAAAGTAAATAAAAACAAGAGGAGAAAGAAACCAATTTGGTGCTCCAAAGAAGTGGCTGCTCAAATAAAGGCAAAAAACACAGCTTTCACAAAATTCAAAAGCTTGCAAACAGGAACACAGAAAGGAATACAGGATCAGACTAAAAGAGACAAAAAGAGGAATAAGAAAAGCAAAATCAAAGGCAGAAGAAAAGATGGCTAAAGATGTGAAGTGTGGCGACAAAACTTTCTTCAGGTATATTCGGGAGAGGAGGAAAATCAGAGGTGGAATTGCAGGACTCAGAAGTGCTGGGAATGGACTCGTGGAAAGTGACATTGAAAAAGCGAAATTGTTAAACAAATACTTCTGCTCTGTTTTTCTAAAGAAAATCCTGGAGAAGGACCATCTGTGACTCACAAATATAAAAATGGGAATGAAGTAGATACCACACCATTCACTGAAGAAAATGTGTTAGAACAACTTGCAAAACTGAAAGCGAACAAGGCCATGGGACTGGTTGGGATACATCCCAGGATACTGAAAGAGCTCAGAGAGGTTCTTGCAGGGCTGTTAAAGGATGTTTTCAAAAGATCCTTGGAAACAGGAAAAGTTCCTCAGGACTGGAGAACGACTGATGTCGTACCTCTTCACAAAAGTGGTGACAAGGAAGAAGTGACAAACTACAGGCCCGTGAGCCTTACTTCGGTGGCAGGAAAAGTAATGGAAGTGCTTCTGAAAGAGCGAACGGTGGGCTCTCTCAAAACCAACAGGTTTCATGATCCGAGGCAACATGGTTATACCAAAGGATGATCTTGCCAAACAAATCTGATTGAGTTCTTTGACTGGGTGACCAGAGAACTAGATCAGGGGCATGCGATGGATGTCATCTACCTGGATTTCAGCAAAGCCTTTGATACTGTTCCTCATAGGAGGCTTATCAATAAACTCAGTAGTTTGGGGATGGATCCCAAGGTGGTGAATTGGATCAGAAATTGGTTGACTGACAGACGACAGAAGGTGATGGTAAATGGAGCTCACTCAGATGAAAGGAGGGTGATTAGCGGGGTGCCCCAGGGTTCTGTCCTGGGTCCGGCACTGTTCAATGTATTTGTGAGTGATATTGCTGAAGGACTGCATGGAAAAGTCTGTCTTTTTGCAGATGACACGAAAATTTGCAACAGAGTAGACTCCCCTGAGGGAGTGGATAACATGAGGAAAGATCTACAAAAGCTGGAAGAATAGTCTAATGCTTGGCAGTTAAGATTTAATGCGAAAAAGTGCAGTGTCATGCACTTGGGAATCAGAAATCCAGGTGAAATGTACGCGATAGGGGGAGAGAGATTGGTGTGCAAGGACCAGGAGAAGGACCTTGGTGTGTTTATTTCTGAGGATCTCAAGGTGGTAAAACAGTGCGACAAGGCAGTGGCAAAGGCCAGGAGGATGTTGGGTTGCATACAAAGAGGAATTACCAGCAGAAAGGAAGAGGTACTAATGCCACTGTATAAGTCACTGGTGAGGCCTCACTTGGAATACTGTGTTCAGTTTTGGAGACCATATCTTGCAAAGGATATAAAAAGTCTGGAAACTGTTCAGAGGAAGGCGACCAAAATGATTGGAGCCTGCGTTAGAAGCCTTATGAGAAGAGACTTGAAGACCTAAATATGTACACTCTAGAGGATAGGAGGGACAGGGGAGATATGATTCTGACCTTTAAATACTTAAAGAGAAATAATGAAGAAACAAACCTTTTCCAAAGATGGGGAAGCTGTAAAACCAGAGGGCATGACATGAAGCTGCAAGGTGGTAAATTGAAAGACAATGTCAGGAAATACCTTTTCACTGAAAGGGCAGTGGATGCTTGGAATGCCCTCCCGATGGAAGTGGTGGGGGCAAGTACAGTGACAGAATTCAAAATGACATGGGACAGACACAGTGGATCCCTTTAATGCAATAGGATAAAATCAGAATAAACATAACTATCTAATTTCTCAACAAACAGGGGTGTCCTACACGGAGCGGTGGGTTCACCCCTAAACAAAGACATGGGGAGGGGTGGCCTGCACAGAGCGGCAGGTGCACCTACTCTTGCCATCTTACTGGGCAGACTAGATGGACCATACTGGTCTTTATCTGCCATCATTTACTATGTTACTATGTGTGGGTTGGGGCAGAGACTGAGCGGTTCAGAGGTGAGCATGCACATTATGATTAACATGGGCATTTTTGGCAGACGCTCATTGGCAATGTTGCACTTAGTGCAGGTGCACTTACCACCATCTAAATGGGTGGTATTAAGTAGATCTGTGTTGATTGCATCAAACAGAATGAGAACAAGGTTTGTGCGAAAGCCGTTCTAGCTACAATGGGACATGCCAAACAGGTCTTCATTTTTCTGCATGGACTCAGTGCAATAGGCATTTGCATTATAGTAACATAAAACTCTCCCAAAAAAGTGATTCAGAACCAATATAGCAAACCTGCCATACAAAAACAGCACTAACTCCTAAACTCAAACAGCAACAATGTTACTTATTTGCAGCACTGTAAATATTACACCAGGCCTTGCTACTGCTATTAGTGTTAAAACATTTATATAATGCATCAAAGCAGGGCCGGTGTTAGACATGCAGGGACCCCAAGGCCCACCTACAGGCCATGTCTCCTTCGGCTTCAGGCAGACTTGGGGGCCCCCTGTGGGGTGGGGACTCAGGGCAATTACCCTGTTTGCCCTGCTTCAAGGTATATGCAGCACTTTACAGACACACAGAAGAGACCCTCCATGCTGAGTGGAGCTTACAGGCCAGTCACAGCAGACACGCAGACAAATCACAAAAGCATTTGAGGAGAAAGAGGGAAAAATTAAAGTCCCAAAGGCAGAGACCATGTCGCATTGTCAGGTGTTCTCTGAAGTAACAACCATGACAACAAGCAACACATATGTAGCAGCCTCCTTTGGGAAAATAGAACAACTGGGCTGCTACAGATCCCTACGTAGAAACTACGCATTAGCAGAGCACTGCACCTTGTTCCTGCATTTAGAACACAGCTTTCACCAAATGCAGAATCAAAGAGCACATGTTAGAAGGAGAAATATGCACCTGACAAGTAAGGAGCGCATATAAGGAGAGTGGGGGAGTAGGCTAATGGTTAGAGCACTGGCTTTGGCACTAAGGGGTATGTTTACTAAACCGTCTTAATGTTACCAACGCTAGTTGCAGCGATAATGTGAAGAATGCCATATAAGGAGTGGGCGTTCCAGTCCTAAGGTAGCAAGAATCTGTATCGCACAATAGTGGGCGCCGTGGCACGTTAACGCGCGTTAACCCTAAGTACATGCCAGCGCACTATTAGAAGCTATAATGATGTAGCCCGCTGGTTACTGCAATGACTATGGAGGCAGAAGTCATGGGTTTGATCCTGCAGTGGTGTAATCTAAAAAGGCTGTCTGAGGCATTTTCTTTTAATTTAAATCAGTGCTGCCAGCAAAAACACCCTCACAGTGCCATAACCTAATGTGCCTCATAATGCGCCCTATAAGGTGCCCCATAGGTCACATTATAAAGTGCCCTGTCTGCCAAGGCACCCTATAATATGCCCTATAGGGCGCTGTATAGGGCGCCTATAAGGCACCTTAGGCTATAGCACTATGAGGGTGTTTCTGCTGGCAGCACTGATTGCAATGAAAAGGAAAAGTCTCACACAGCATTCCTAAATAGCACCACTGTGGGATCAAACCCATGACCTCTCACCTCCACAGTCATTGAAGTAAACAGTAGGCTACATCTCTATAGCTACTACCACACTGCTGGCTGGCTACAGAAAGACTGCAGGCCACCACACAAACTGTCTGCTGTGGTTACCAGGATAGGGTAAACCCACCCATACCCATGATGCACTGCACTGGCAGATCAGCAGTCTACAACTGATCACATAATGGGGTATGCACCCCCACAGCACCTAGGCCTGGTAGGGGGGAAATGACCATGTGTGCTACTGGCACAGAGTAGCTACAGACTGTGACATTGTGCAGGTCTTGTGCTCACCCTGAGGGTGAGGTGGGGCACCCAGCACCAGGTCCGCAGTACCTGGCTTGACTGAGATAGGCTGTGCTGCAGGTCCCTATCAGTGCCAGTGTGTGATAGGTAGTCCTTGCAGACACACCTAGGATACACCTGTCTCCATCTGTATTTCCCAGTCACGTCTAGCCCTTGTGGACTATGATGCACCCAGAATAGTTCATATCCTTTGTGGTTGCCATGGTTACATGTTATAAGAGAAGGGTGGTGTTTGGACCCAAAAGCGGATAATGTAGCACCACCCAACCCACCCTCTGTAGCTCAGGGTGGGGGGACAGGATCTCCTACCAACAGATCCACATTGTACATCTCTGCAATGAAGGCAGTAGAGAGGACCATCAACCGCAGTCCTGCTGGGGAACAGGCACCAGACAGGGCAGTTCATGCAGATCTGTAGGCATCACATAAGGCAATGGCAGACAGGCAGAACACTGGAGAAGCTTAGCTGCCCCCCACCATCATCTGACATTCACCAGCAGAGGGCACAGTCAGTCTCTACCCACTGCACCCTGCAAGGTGTTCCAGCCATACACATGCTAACTGCAGACAGTCTGCTAGCTAGTACATAGTGCATGTTCCTGGGGGAACTGTGTGCACCCAAAAATGGGATGTGAGCACACACACCAAGCAGGTATGTCAGTGATTGGGCCACAGAAAAGAGAACCCATAACTATCAATTGAAAGAAATGCTGCATAACACTATGGGGGGAACCTAGCCATGCCGAGGTCACTGCTCAGTCAGGGTGAGAGTGACCTCCCAGCATGACATGCTGTGGCCACCTTATCCATGCAGGTGGTGGTCAGGCACTACAATGTCCCAGCCATTGCCCTATACCCTGTGCAGATGCATCCTGCCCAGGCCACCCTGTCCGGGCCATACCCACAGTACCTTGCTCCTCATTATGCACATTGGCAGGCTAACACTGGAAACAGTGCAAACAGTGTGGGCTCAGTAAGGTGTAGGCAGCCACAACACAATGGATAGACATACACACACTCCCACACCTATGCCAGCATTGTGCAAATATAGAGGTTTGTGGCAGCCCTGGCCACCACACCAGTCCTGGGCACAGTGCGGGCATTGCTATGGTACGCAATACTGTTAGGGTCACTCCCTGGGGTGGTAAACACTGTCAGAGGCAATAACTGAAACACACTCCACAGATATCCGAACATTGCTATGATGAATCTCTATCGATAAATCATGTTTAACTTAGGAATTGTTATCTGCCATTAATCATAGCAACCTTTTGATATATGTGGAACATGTTCCCAAGTTTAGGATGGCATTGCTAAGGTATGCAGGTGCCAGTATTGGGAGATGCTGCTCCCCACAGGGCGCAACAGCCTGACTCTCCATGAGGCTTTGGATAGTGGAGCCTGTGGGTGTGGGTGTGGGTGTTTATGCCCCTGTTGGCTGCTGCTCTAGGGCAGAGGCTCCCAACTCCGGTCCTGGTGGGCCAAACACTGTTCAGGTTTTCATGCTGTCCCTAATGAATATGCATGAGATATATTTGCATACAATGCGGGTGGTGCATACAAATGCAGCACAGGCATATTTATTAGGGTCAGCATGAAACCTGAATGGTGTTTGGCCCTCCAGGACTGGAGTTGAGAAACTCTGCTCTAGGGATTGCACATGTTTATGGTGTCTGTGCTCTGTAGGGTAAAATATAGGTGTTTCAGGCATGTTTATTTTATCTGCAATAAAGGTTCCATCTTTATTACCATGGTTTAGTACTGGGTAAAATATGGAGACAAGGTTGGCAGGAGCCACAGCTGGGACTTGAAGCTGTGACTTTCTGCCCCTGAACACACTAACTGTGTGTAGTGCACCAAACTGTTGGTCCAACTAAGAGCAAACGTCACGTCAGAAACAGTACACAGTAGGGAAACGTGATGTGTCCAAGGATAGAACAACTGATCATATAATGTTGAAACAGAGGCTTTAATTTGCAATACCAAATGGATGATGCCCACCCGACACAGGCCGTGTTTCGTTTAATAAAACTTCATCAGGGGTACAGGGCAACTAAAAACAAAAATATCCAATAAATACACTCAAATGTACATAACATTAGAACATGTATAAAAAATGAATGACTCAAATCATAATAGATGAATAAATAACCACTCATATATATGTACCTAAAATATTGTTGGAACGCTATATAAATAAATATAAGATAAATAAATATCATTATAACAATAAATACATAAATATAAATATAAATATACAAATAAATACATATTAAAAACATAGATAAGAATATGTAAAAAACATATATATATATAAAAGAGAGACTGAGGAAGGAAGGGGGAATTCTTTTAGAAGGTGCAATGACCATGAACCAAAAGAAAAAGAGAAGGAAAATCATCTGTGCACAATTATGCTAAAGGTATTAAACCTTAAAACATATTAAAATCATAAAAAACTAAAAACATCAAATAAATAACAGCAATAGATGTGAAAAAATATTTTTTCACATCTATTGCTGTTATTTATTTGATGTTTTTAGTTTTTTATGATTTATGATTTATGATTTATTGCACCTTCTAAAAGAATTCCCCCTTCCTTCCTCAGTCTCTCTTTTATATATATATATGTTTTTTACATATTCTTATCTATATTTTTAATATGTATTTATTTGTATATTTATATTTATGTATTTATTGTTATAATGATATTTATTTATCTTATATTTATTTATATAGCGTTCCAACAATATTTTAGGTACATATATATGAGTGGTTATTTATTCATCTATTATGATTTGAGTCATTCATTTTTTATGCATGTTCTAATGTTATGTACATTTGAGTGTATTTATTGGATATTTTTGTTTTTAGTTGCCCTGTACCCCTGATGAAGTTTTATTAAACGAAACACGGCCTGTGTCGGGTGGGCATCATCCATTTGGTATTGCAAATTAAAGCCTCTGTTTCAACATTATATGATCAGTTGTTCTATCCTTGGACACATCACGTTTCCCTACTGTGTGCACCAAACTGTTGCCACAGGGGCAGGTCATTCCCTGGGGATACCATGACTGTTCGTCAGGCACCCACCTAAACGGGGCTTGGCTGTGGTCTGGTGTGGGCAGATGCCACTGCCCCCTCCACTACCAGCACCCCTCTGCCATCATGCTGACATGCCCTTATGCCGGTGGTGCTGGTGGTGTGCAGTCCCAGGCCATCCAGTGTGCCGGTAGGCAGCTGCCTATGGTGTGGGTTGTCAGGTAGGGGTGCCTACATGGACATGGGCGCTTCCCCCGGCACCACCTGCCAATGTTATGTGCCCTTGGGGGTACCTACTGGGTAATATTTTATTTTATTTATTTTATTTAGTATACATTTGTATACTGCTACTTCCAGCGATCAGCAGCGGTTTGATTACAGATTGGAAATTGTCAAATCATGACAGGAAATTTTTGAGGTATAAACACATTGATTAGACAGGAAAGCACAGCACGCAGAGAACTATTTTACAGGGAACATGGGCTATGGAGGGTTAAGTGGCTTGCCCAAGACCACAAGGAGCACCTGTGGGACTAGAAACCCCAGTCCTTCCGGCCCAAGGTTGCTGTCCTCTAGTGGGATTTGAACCCCCGACCTTCCGGCCCGAAGTACCATGCCCCAACCACTAGGCCACTCCTCCACTCCACACTGTGGGACGCACACTCGTGCCCATGTTGGGCCCTCGTCAGTTGCTGTCTTGCTGCTTTACAGTTTCGGCATTCTTATGTGCCACCTAGGCATCTGCCTAGTCCGCACTGTGACCCAGCTGGACCACAGCATGTGTTGCCTGCAGCCCCCTGTATCCCATTTACAGCATCAGTACAGTTGCTGTTTCCTACGTGCCCACTCTGCTGTTGCTGCACATGTGCAAGCCATAACAAACCTGCCCAATATAAACGACAACAACCCTGATCACCGCTATTTCAATGTGGGATCATTCACTTTGTAGGGGGACAGAGCATAGACCCTTCCAAACATGATATCTTCCTTTTTACACTTTGTCAGTAGTGTTGCTTTATGTTTATCATTAATATCACTATTGGCCAGCTTGGTTATTGGGATTTCAAATGTGGTTCTGGTCATTTTATATGTTTATTTGCCTTTTTGGTTCCTGCACATGTATCACTACTATCACTTTTCTGGGTTTCCCTGCCTTTGCTGTACATTGCTAACTGAAATGGTTTCTCTGTCCTGCAAATGCCACTTAATATTCCCCTCTGATGCGCAGGGCTAAACAGTGAATTTTCTCAGTGCAGAAAGGTGAATGGTGGAGTATCCCAGGGATCTGTGCTGGGCCCACTGCTTTTTAACATATTAGAAATGACCTGGAAATGAGAATAACGAGTGAGGTGATCAGATCTGCAGATGACACAAAATTATTTAAAGTTGTTAAAAAAAACAAGAGGTTTGTAAAAAATTGCAGATGAAAAATGGCAGATGAAATTTAAGATGGACAAGTGCAAGGTTACGCACCTAGGAAAGAACAACCCAAACTATGGTTACACGATGCAAGGTTCCACATTAGGAACCACCACCCAGGAAAAAGATTAAGATGTCATCATGGATAATACGTTGAAACCCTCCACCCAGTGTGTAGTGGCAGCCAAAAAAACAAATAGAGTGCAAGGTATCATAAGGAAAGGAATGGAGAATAAAACAAAGGATATTATAATGCCTCTGTATCATTCCATGGTGCGACCGCACTTGAATATTGTGTGCAATTCTGGTCACCATATCTTAAAAAAGATATAGCAGAATTAGAAAAGGTACAGAGAAGAGCCACCAAAATGGTAAAGGGGGATAAACCTACGAGGAAAGGCATAAAAGTTAGGGCTCTTTAACTCTGAAAAGAGATGGCTGAGGGGAAATATGATAGAGGTCTGTAAAATAATGAATAGAGTAGAACTGGTAAATGTAGATCAATCGTTTACCTTTTCAAAAAGTAGAAAGACTAGGGGGCACGCAATGAAATTAGAATGTAGCACATTTTTTCACTCAATGCATAATCAAACTCTGGAATTCATTACCTGAGGATGTAATAAAAGCTGTTAGTATAGCTGGATTTAAAAGAGGTTTGGACAAATTTCTGGAGGAAAAGTCCATAAACCACTATGAAAGAGGACCAGGGAAATCCACTGCTTTCCCATTGGACAAGCAGTATAGAATCTGTGTGTCTTTTGGGAACCTGACAGGTAGTTCTGACCTGGACTGGCCACTGTTGGAAACAGGATACTAGGATTGATGGACCTTGATCTAAGCCAGTATGGAGGTTTTGCATTTAATGTGCATTTGGTGCCTTAATTATGAATTCTTTGTGAGCTTTAGTAAAAGAGGATCTTGGTTTTTACATCTGCCATGAACTGTGACTTTGCAGATTATGCATCTCACGTAGAAGCTTTGGGCAACATAAATCCCTATAGACAACAGAGATCCTTAAAAAATCTATATTGTCATGAATATTGCAGAAATGTTCATAATTACTGATCAAGGTGGGGCAAGTGCACAAACACTAATATAGGGACTGATGTACCGAAGTGCACCAATGCTATCACAACCATTAATACACATAAAAAGCACTACTTAGTTTAGCTTTTTCTTGACATACCACCTCTCAGACTTTTTATGGCCTAGAAAAACTGTTTGCAATGCAGTTTTAAACCTATTTATTAGGGTTATTTATGTATGAGATTTAGTGGGTGATAAAGTTAATGTGAAACTTATTTTAATGAGGTAATGAGATGCAAAACTATGCAAAATGGTTCATGACCACATAGCACAACAAAATATAACACTGATATCACTGGCTCTGAGAATCACCCATTTATCTGTAACAAGTGTGATGGCAAAAGTGTTTCTGAGCCTATGGAAATAGGAGCAAAACACCCATTTACCTTTAGGGAGAGAGACAGGCAGGAAGGCTGTAGCTCTCATGCTGAAGCTAAACAGAAAAAAAACACACGTAGCTCCTGGTTACAAGCCACGCCCAAGCTCTGAAGCAAGTAGTAAAGTTAATGAGAGCCACCTGGGGGAGGAGCACGGGACCCTAGTTCAGGCACACTCATATAAACGCAGGGGAATAGAAGGAAATGGAACCACCAGGGAAATAGAAGGAAGCAGAAACTCGAGGAAGTCTGAAGGAAGGAAGACCTTCAGGGCAGCTGAAGAGAAGATTATTTCCAAGGACAACACTAGAGAGGGTTCCAGAGGGAAGGAAGCGGTGAGACTGAGTCACAGGAAAAGTTTAACCACAGAGAACGCTGAGTAATGCAGTGGAGCTCTCAGTGGTAGAAGCCATAACCCAGAGAGGAGCCAGTGTTGCAGAGAAACTGCTTTGGGCTCTAGAAGGAGGAGATTTATAGCTGAGAGAAGTCCTGACGAGGAGCAACATACTTTGGCAATAATCCAGGAAGATATAGGAAATTTGCCAGCTCCAAAAGGGAATGTGAGTAAATCTGTGACTAAAAGTAATTTAAGTCAGTTAGAGGCACTGTGCCACTTAATGAGAGAGAAGAGGCTTCACGGGCCTGCTGAAAAGCCTGTGTGCAAAGAAAAGTCTTATTGGGGGAAAGTACTAGAGCTGCTAGAAGGGGTTAAACCTGAGTTTATACAGGGAGAATTAAACCAGGATACAGAAAACACTGATGCTGAAGAAATGCAAACTGAATGTTATGAATCTGACCAGGAGTCCGCGTCTTCTATAATGGACTGTTCTTTATGTCATAAGACTTTGTAATGATCTTAACTAAAAGGAGAAAGGCCTAGAATCTTACTGTCTGGTAAAGCAGAAAAGAAAACAGGCTGGACGTTGTTTAAGTCAGTATTGCTCAAGAATCCTGTTTGCCTTTAAAAGAAGGAAACAGCTACACGTGCTTTATGCTGAGTGAAGCAGCTAAAACCTTATGCTGAAGGCTGGAACTTTAAAAGAAAACAGCTACATGTCTTTAATGCTGAAGGAAGCAATTAAAGCTTTGTTCTGAATGCTGGAAGTTGTAAGAAAAGTAGCTACAAACGTTTTAACCTGACAGAAACAGTTCCTATGTGGTGCTGTATGTAAAAGTCTTTTCTTTTGTGGAAAACATGGTTTTGGGAGAAAGAATCCTATATTAATTTGTTTACCATGCGTTGAGCTTTTAAAGGCTCTAAAGGTGGAAAACAAAAATAAATATTCCTGTGTTTGCCTTAAACTCTCGGGCCTCAATATTATTTGAACCCACAACTACAATCCCCAGAAGCCCCGGCTCTGGACTACATTAAGGCACGTCCCCTCCTCTAGGCAGCCGCCTGGACAGAAGGGGGCACGACACAAGGAATTAAACCTTGCTGAGGAGGGAAAATAAACACACTGGCTGTTGTGGTTCTGGAAATGGACTGACCCGACAAATAGGGTGTATATTTTGTAACTTCATGTACTTTCCAACAGCGAGTCTGCAACTGCAAATTCTTGCACTAGAGTTATCAATGAGGCCTAATGGGAAATGGATTTTCAAAGGGAGACTCGGCAAATAGTTTTCTTTGGGAAATATGCAAACTTCTAGGTCAAAACAGAGCCACTGAAAGGACTTGGAGAACTTGTGCTAGGAGAATGTGAATATATGCTTACGATCCTCTTATGTCCTGTAAGAATGTCCATAATTTGTATATAGTTTTCCCGGTTCATCCAAGTTTACTACCCCTGTTCAATGTAAACTCAATGTGACCTGCTGCATTGCTGTATGTTTTGTTTAACTGTAAACCGCACTGATTACAATAGCGCGGTATATAAGAGATATAAATAAATAAATAAATAAATATGAGAGTTGGAAAACTGAATGAATTTATGGCAAAAGATAAGTGTGAATTTTATCCCTGACACAAGGCGATAAGAGATGCGAAGTGGCATTTTAGAGGGGACATCTAAGAAAAACCTGGGACATCCAGATCAGAATGTCCAACAACCGTGGAAGTAGAAGCCGTGCCTTTTCAAAATGCCCCCGCCCTGAAAAATGAACATCTCACTAAGCGGTTGTGGAGATGGGACCTGTGCAGTTGGCATGGCCGGGTATATACACGAGTGTAGACCATTTTATAAATGCAGACGTCCCCCAAGTGCATGCCTGCAGAACGGGATACTTAGAAGCCCTCGCCAGGGTAGGTTAGAAAGGAAGGGGGGTCAGTGTTATGAAATTAGCACGTCCTGCCCTGTCATTTCAGATACTCAGACCTGCGGCATCAGTCCAGTAATATGTCTGATGTATGTATTTATGGGCAGGTTTCTTCAGTCAGGAAATATTAACTGCTGTGATATAAGCACATTTTGTTCTTTCTCCTGGAAGTTTTGCAGCCATGAAACAAGCACTTTTTTCCACCTTAATTGTGGTCAGGAACAGGAATAGACCTGGACGCCTCAACAGTTTGGACCTAATGTGCTTGTTGCATTCTGAAATCCCACCACAACAAGCAACTCCACTTAGTCACATCTCTAACATGCCCATGCTACCTGCATGTTCTTGCACTGGGGATATCTAAATACCCAGTTTTCTAAAATGGCCACAGGGGACATCACAACTATTGGCACATCTAAGTGCCCATTTTCAGACATCCAACTCACAAACAGAGCTTATAAAATAACCCGATTATTGTGCTATCATCCTAAATATAGCACTGTGTTGGACAATTAAATGGATCATGAAAAAATTGGAATTATGTGAAAACTTTTGAGAGTTTAAAACAAGTTCAAAACTTCAATTAAATAAAAAAGAACTCATGATAGAATAATGTGATAGATATATCACTGTGCTGAAACAGAGTCTGACAAAAATGTACCTTTTGCAGTAATTAACAAGATCACCAAAAATACACCCAAAAGGAGCAAATATAAATTATACTATGTAATTCCGACATCGCTCACTTCAAAATATTTTTGTCAACATAAGATATCAAATTAGTCAATTTTAATTTACTACATATTGCCTTGCATAAAATGTCCATATCAAAAATCACCAAAATTTGACACAATTGTGTTTCGAACTGTCATAACAAATCAACAGTTCTGCTTCAGGGGAAACATCAAAAACATGTTTTTTAAAGATGAATCCATCCATATTCTGCCATATCAAATCATTCTCATGGCGTCCACAGGACCTTTCTTTCTTACTTAAATGACGGTAAGACACGGATTGAGAGACTGTCATTTAAGCAAAAACGAAAAGTTCTATGGACTCCATGAGAAGAATTTTACATGGCAGAATATGAATGGAGTCATCTTTATAAGACAAGTTTTTGATGTTTCCACTGAAGCAGAACTGTTGATTTGTTATGATAGTTCGAAACACATTTGTGTCGGGTTTTGGTGATTTTTGATATGGAAACTCTATGCAAGGAAATCTTTAGTAAATTAAAATGGACAAACTTGATATCTAGCTTATGTTGAACTGGTATACAGTATTACAGATAACAGTCCGATAAAAATATCTTGACGTGGACAATTTCGGTATTACACAGTAATTAATTGACAGTCAAGATTCAAGGATTGTTTTTGCACTGTTAGGTGATATATTGATCCTGAAGTAATTACCACTAATATTTGGGTCAGATAATGGAAACAAGCGAAAAGGAGTCCAGTTCTACAGTTTTACCTTTTATCTGTAGGATAGAGCTCGACGGTGATCACATCCAAAGCATTCCAGGCTGCTATGTTAGTGCCACAAAATAGGCACTGCCAGCCAATCATAGCAGACTCGCTATTGCCAAAAAACAGAAAGAAACAGCACACGGCCGATATCAGCATTGATCCACCTACGGCGAAATGATGAAATGGAATCAGATCAATACAGAAGCAACAGAAAGCCGCTCTTCGGGAACTGTCTACCAATCATTTTCCTCATGAAATGGCAAAAATCCTGTAGTAGACAGGCCCCATTGCTACTGCCGTCCTGCATTCAGAACTGCAATGTGAATTAGTTGGCAACTTGCCACTTTCCACGTCCTTCCGTCGGCAAGTACCAGACTGATCCACCAACCTGGAGTTCTTGGAGCAGCACCAAACTTGATACCCAGTCGCAGACTGATTTGGATTTAGCAAAAGCCTTTCATTTGTAGCTTAAGGTGAGTTACACTGAGGTACAGTGGGAACCTGTCCCCAGAGGGCCTGCCATCTACATATTAGATATACTAACGTGCCTAATTGCACATTAGCATGGGCCAATGTAATTAACACAAGTCCCATTATCTTCAGTGAAGCTTATTTGCATTAATTATCATGCATTAGTAAATCTAGCTCTAAGTTTCTATCTGAGCAAAGGAGAGCAAAGCAACTTCTGCAGGGTGCATTCAGCGGGAGAAAGAGGATTTGAATCTGGTCTCTATGATGCTCAACCTGCTGGGCCATTATTTCACTCTGTACCGTACAGGGCAGCTTCTCGTTTGTATTGTGTCAGGTTGGTTAGTTCCTTAAATACATTCTGTCCTTATCTTGAGAAAGTCTGATTAGTTTCCATTCCCTTACTCTCATCCTTTCATTATTGGTGAAGAGGACACACTGCTGCTTTAAGGTGATAAGCCCTTATCTCCCTACTACCTCAGAACACCAAACTGTTGAATCCAAACCATGCCATAAACGCAAATTACAAAATTCAGGATTGGAATTCAGGCTTTTAGTCATCCCAAATGCGAAGTGTGATCTGTGTATAGAAAGCTGGATTTTTTTTCTTGAAAGTTGTTCAACAATATATTAAGTTCATCAATAAAAAGGATTGCCTTATTATTATTTTTTTACTGTTTTTCAATGTATTGAATTGAACTACCTCATAAGAACATAAGATATGCCATGCTGGGTCAGACCAAAGTCCATCAAGCCCAGTATTTTGTTTCCAACAGTGGCCAATCCAGTCCTGGGGCAAGCAGTGGATTTCCCTGGTCTTTTTTAATAATGGTTTATGGACCTTTAATCCAGGAACTTGTCCAAACCTTTATTAGTAACAAGTGCCTATCCTTATAAATCCTCGGCAAAAGTAAAACTAGAGAGAAGGGATTACTGGCTTACAGATACCCATTTGCCGGTCATCAAGCACCGTAGATTACGGGACTAGATATATGTCAATATTTCAGGATTTGACTTTTGAGGCCCATTTCAGCTTCATTCAAGTCTGATGGGATCTAAACATTTGCCCCAAGTTCATAGGAGAGGGCAAAATCCATCAAATTTCCTTCAACGTCCCAATAAGGAAGGAGGCAATCCAGTTCGGTTCAGTTATATTTGAAAAAGATTCACAGAATTACTGATGACATTTTTCTAAATAGCGTTCACTAAAACATACTCAACAAGCCCATGAAATTCTGCATATCTTCAATCAAGAAGTTATATTTCCTGACCTAGCTGGTACTTTAAACTACATTTCCCATGATGCACATTTCCTGCCATAGCACCACCCACTGCATCATCCCTTCTAACCAGGGCAGGGCTGGTGGATGCCCTAGAAGAACTAGGTGGGTGCCTAGAGTGCCACAATTTGAGGAGAGGTAGATGCAGGACTTAGTGCTTTCACCAGCCCTGCCTCGCCTTGATGTCACTCTTGCTCAAAACTGACATCCCTCCCTCTGACATTCAGGAGAAGCCAGTCTTACAGTATAATCTCTGAAATTTCTGTGGCTTACGCCGCAATATCGGTTTCCCATAGGAGAAAGCAAGAATTGTATTAAACACCATTTCTCCTTCATGCCAGAGGAAAGGATGTCGCCATGACAGAGTGAGAGGAAAGACTGGTGGAAGAAACCGGTCCCACAGTGGCAGTCCCCCCCCCCCCCCAAATGTGGCATTCTAAGAGCACACCTACTTTGCCTAATGTTTCCAGTGGTCTTACACCCACTAGAAGGAATGATGTGGTGGGTAATATCACCATTAGAGCTGCTGAGGAGGAAAAAGACTGCAGTGCAAGACCTCTACATCCTCCTATCATCTAGGGGGGCGGGGGGGGGGGGGGAGGGACAAGGCAAGTAGACCTGCTGCACTGAGTCTGGGAGGCGGCAGGTCAGATGGGAGGAAGGGCAACACAGTGAAGAGGGGTAGAAGGAGAGCAAAAGCATTAAGATATGAGGCACCAATTAGAATCTCATCTGTTCTTAAAATTGACAAACCCCATCACAACTTAAGATTCAAAGACACAGATCTGTTTGCCATTCCTGTATACTGAGGAGCACATTTCAATCCCTTCAGGATACAATATTTTCATGAATTCTCTATTTCTAGATTTACAGTTTTTACAGTTAGAAACTAATTATTAGTTTCAGGAAAAAGCTTAAGGCGCACCTTTTTTGACATGCCTTCTGCAGTTTTTTGTAAATTAATTAAAGGGAGGAGTGGTCTAGTGGTTAGGACAAGGTACTTCAGGCTAGAGGACCAAGGGTTCAAATCCCACCTGGGGACAGCAATCTCAGGCCGGAGGGACTGGGATTTCTAGTCCTATAGGCACTCCTTGTGGTCTTGGGCAAGCCACTTAACCCTCCATTGCCCATGTTCCCTGTAAGTATTAGCGTATGTGTCTCATATCCCCTCATGTTAAATGTATCCCCCAATTGACTGCTTTAACCCGGTGAAAAGCAGAATATAAATACAGCTAAATAAATTTTGCTGCCCTAGGTAGCCTCACCACACCAGCCTCCCTCTCACCTGAGAAAGGGAACAGCACAGCAACCCCTGCTCCATGCTGCTTTTAAAAAAAAGAAAGAAAAAGCGGCAACTTTCTAGCACTGCAGCGGGCTTTAAAATAGCTGCCCCTGCACGTGCCCTCACTGCCTGCTGCTTCTACCCCCCCCCCTTCTGATGCAACTTCCTGCCCCCTTGGAATGGGGAGGCAGGATCAGCAGACTGTGAGGTTACACATCCGCGCAGCCACTTTAAGGCTCACCACAGTGGCAGAAAGCTGCTGAATTTAAGCAGTGTGGAAGGACCAGGATCGCCATGCCACCCTCAGGGACATGCCACCCTAGGCAGTTGCCTAGTCTTCCTAGTAGACAGGTTTTGTTGAATATGTTAATTTCTTGTTATTTTAATTTACTCTGTTTATTTTATTGAAGTTTTTATGTATGTTTTATTTGTTTCAATTCATTTTTTATTTTTAAATATTTTGTAGGTTATGATGTAATCTGCCTAGGTTGCATATGCAGAATATAAATCCTAAATAAATTAGTTAATTAAAGGTTGAATGTTCACACAGGGCACCTAATACCCCTGTACCGGACCTGAGTTAGGGCCTACAAATATTGTAAAGTATTATTTGGCAAGGCACAAGCCCGATTGGTACCATAAAATGCCAATAAAAGAATTATATCAGCTTGGCGTCCCAATGAAACTCTGTAGTCCTATGATTCTACTAATTGGCAAACAGTAAGGAGGTCTATAGTTAACTCAGCATCTCCTATAGATTAGCTTGGTGAAGGCCTGAGTAATCCTAATGAGGAACTTTCATAGCTCTACTAGACAAATCTGAAAATAAGTGTTCACTGATGTAGACAGACCAGGGCCTGGTTAGAAAAACGGGTATCAGCAGTCACTCACCAATCATTTTTATCCTTCCAATTTTATCCATGAGCAGTGCTGAGATGACGTTGCCGGGTAGCACAGAAAGACTTCCCAAGAAGCTTACCAAGTAAATAAGGAAGTCGTTTTCTTGTTCAAAATCAAGATGGCAGCCTTTTTTCGGATTCATAAAAGTACTGTTCATGATTTTGCATTCAATGAATTTATAGCTGTACAAATCTGCATAACAAAATGACAATTAAAAAATTGATTTATTTCTTTATTTCCATGCCACAGTTCTAAAATTCTAGGTGGCTTATACCAAACAAATGATATAATCAAAACGGGATCCACAAATACTCTTGCACAATACTGAACACATCAGACAAACTCCACTAAATTCAGTCAGTAAACCAAACAGCACTAAAAACCTGAGCAAAAGGAAAGACCACTAACCATTTTAGTAGCCCCCTCTGCACCGACTCCATCCTGTTCACATCCTTTTGAAGGTGCGGTCTCCAGAATTGCACACCATACTCCAAATGAGGTCGCACCAAACACTTATACAGAGGCATTATCACCTCCTTTTTTCTGCTAGCCATTCCTCTCCGTATGCACCCAAGCATCCTTCTAGCTTTTGCCGTCGCCTTTCTACCTGTTTAGCTACTTTAAGATCATCAGACACAACCACGCCTAGGTCCCGCTCTTCTTTAGTGGACAAAAGTACTTCACCCACTATACTATATTGCTCCCTTGGATTTCTGCAGCCCAAATGCATGACCTTACATTTTTTAACATTAAATCCCAGCTGCCAAATTCTAGACCATTCTTCAAGCTTAGCTAGATCCCTCCTCATGTTATCTACACCTTCCTGGGTATCTACTCTATTGCAGATTTTGGTATCATCCACAAAGAGGCAAACCTTACCCGACAGCCCTTCCGCTATATCACTAACAAAGATGTTAAAAAGAATCAGACCAAGGACAGATCCCTGGGGCACACCACTGGTAACATCCCTCTCCTCAGAGTGAGCTACATTTATCTGTACTCTTTGTTGCCTCCCACCCAACCAATTTCTGACCCAAACATTAACTTTAGGGCCCATCACTGGTAAAATATTCCAACACATAGGTGCCAAAGCTGAAAAGGCAGAAGAACATACATAGAAGACAACGGCAGTAACGTTCCCATGAAGTTTTCTGCCCTCACTGCACCAGTTAGGGAGCTGTTGCAATATTTGCTCTTTCAGTGGCCTTTCACTGGCAGCTTTCACAGGCAGGCCGATTGCCCGTAAACTTTGGCCAGCAGATCACAGCCATCACGTAGGTTGATAACGGGTCAAAGAATGTTTAAGGTTTGATAGTGCAAATTCATGCAATGTCTTAGATAGCAAAATTGCAAATTTAAATTTTGCATGCTCAGGAACAGGCAGCCAGTGCAGTGACGAAAGGCTAAACCTACGTACGTTCCAGTTGCTCTAGACTATCACAGCACAGATTATTAAATGGAAAGTATGGATCTGTTTTAGCAGATTTCAATGAATTTCTAGTCTCTCTCTGCGTCCTTCTGTAGTCTGTATTAGTGCAGAATGTTTCCGCATGCCTTTAGCTCCTGACATGGATAGTTTTATGTGAAAAAATAACTGCATACTTGCAGGTGCTGTAAACTTACTGCATGGAAGAAAGGCCTGGCAATCTACTTCCAGTTGTACCTTGCCATGAAATCTCAGGGACTGGGCTGCCAGGAGCCAGCATTGACTCAACACACAACACACACACACACAGTTTTAGGACTTGCACAGGTCAACATTCAAGTAAAGTATAAACTGACATAATTGTTCTTCTACGACTATTACAAGGATGAGTTTCTAATGCCATTTGAGTTTTCATTGTGTACAAGCCCTTAAAGAAGTGACTAGAATCAAGCTTTGGCCACACTATAGACATAAAGAACTTCCAATCTACATCGATTTATAAAGACATGCCCCATACATTGTGACATAGAAGAACGAGTTGGGGTACCTGTGTCAGAGAAATTAGTGGATAAGATAGTGCAGTTTTTAAAGAAAGTCTCGCTGGATGTAACATCTTCAAAGTTGCAGTCTTCAAAGAAAGAGTCCTCAAAAATAACAGATTTAAATTTCATGTTGTGGAACCTACAAAAGAGACATCGTGTGAGATAAGTCTGGTGCCATCACTACAAAGTTTACCATTGCTTTTGCCTAAAGCAGAAAATCCAAGTTATCAATGTCCCTGTTTAATGTACATTACCAAGTTTAAGTTTCAATGTAAACCGCTTTGATTGAAATGATAAAGCGGTATATAAAACCTGTTAAATAAATCAATCAATCATGGGTTTAGATTCAGTTTGGCTAGTTCCAGAATTCTGGTGTTCCGATGTATGACAACCATTTCACTAAAGGCTACAGCGTTCACTTCTACCTATCTCCAAAGGCTTTACATGTGGCAGAAATAGATCAGTATTAGAAACATTGAATTGTATGCGCCTGCTAGGCTCTCTTCACTCTGCTCATACCAAACAACTCTGTCTCCCCGCAGTCTCCAAAGTGCACTATGACTCAACCAGACAATCAGCCTTTTACTCTCTCGTACCCCCATTCTCTGGAACTCCCTCCCATCTGACTTCCGCCAAGAAATTTTGTTCCGCCAATTTAAGACTGACCTGAAAACCCTTTTCCAACAGGCCTTTAACACTGAATCCTAGTTATTCTCACACTGTGGCCCCTGCAGAATATTTGTGCTTACATGTGTTCTGGGTAAGCTTGCTCTCTATTTGCTTTACCTTTGAATTTGGAGTTCTTTCCTCTCTTTTATGATTCTTATTTGTAAACCGCGCTAATGTTCAAAGGGCGGAATAGAAAGTCCTAATAAACCATAAACCATATTTATCTATTTGAAAATACTTCTATGCTGCAAATCAAACATACTAAGGAGGTAGTTACTAAATCATGTTATAGGAATAACACATGATATTTGCCTCTCAACACACATTAAAGGGCAAATGTGTGCATTATTTCATTGTAGCACAATTTTGTAATGTAATATATGTTGAATACTAATGGATACAAAGCATGCAAATGGTGCAAAACACCTCATTAGCATTCAAAGAGAGTAATGCGGCTTGCGGCTGTGTTATTCATGGAAAAGTAACGCCAGCTCGAAGCTAGTATCATTTTTCCAGACTAACGTGTAGCCCAGTGCTCTTTAAAGGGGCCAGCAATGTCAAATGATGCCCCTGACCCCTCCCGACTCCCCCAAAGTCTGCCATGAGATGGCTCCCTTGAAAAGTAGAGAGGCATCCCCAGACGTTGCACCCCATGAAGGGAACCTTGCCAAAGTGGCACCACCCTGCAGACCCCACACCCTCCCCTAGGCCCCCCAAAAGCAAATCTTTTAAAATCATTGGTGGCACAGGGTTCTGGGGTCAGGAGTAATCCTCAGTCACTTCTGCTCCCTCCGGCACTGGATTCAAAATGCAATACTTGCACCCTAGAGGGTCAAGCTGCCATATGGTAGTAGTGCAAGACAACCACTAGGGTTCAAGTGGGGTTATATTGAACCTAACATCAGGGGGAGCAGGAGCAGCTGGGGATTGTTCCTGTTCCCAGAACCCTGGACCACCAATGATTTTAAAAGATGCACCTTGGGGAGGGGGACAGAGAAGGATGGGAGGGGGTGCAGGGGGTGCGACTCCCAGGGAGGGGTGTTCTACTTTGGAAGCTCACCAAGAACAAGTTTGTTTAAACTGGACATGAATTTTGAACAAAATCTTTTGAAGGAAGTTTGACAAGTGCATTTATGATAAGTAACAAAACTTCATTTTCTAAGAGTAATCATTCACGCCCTGATGCAGAAATAAGTGTAACTGTTCCGAAACATGACCCTCGTAGTTAGCGGCATAGTATGGTTGAATCTCTTTGAAGAAAGCTTTTATTTGATCGGCTTGAAAGCTGACTTATTTTTGATCGTTCTACTTTCTAATAACTTAAAAAGAAAAAAAGATGGACTGATATGATAAACAGCAGCTGATAGAAGCTTTTTGAATAAATTTGGTCCGACAAAAAGACATTTTTGTAGGAATGAGCAGTCTCTTTAACCAGGATTTTGTGTGAGTTATTTTGTGGGGTTTCATTGTCATGAGGGCTTTCTCGCAGGAAATGTGGCGGAGGGTCGGTGTGTCATGTGACATCACTGGCCTCTTTCAAATGACAGCCTGGAGCAGTGGGCCACATGTTAGCAGTTCAATTCCCCTGGCCTGAAAAAGTAATGCCAGCTTCAAGCTTGCATTGTTTTTCCACTTGGAATAATGCAGCTTGTGCAGTTCATTGCAAGCCGTGTTATTCCTTTATCACAGGAGTCACTAACCTGCAGCACCGAGTTATCACAAATTAGTGACGCCTGCAGTAAATTAAGCTGCGATAAAAGGTCGGGTTTGACCAGAGTTTAGTTACTACCCCTGAAGTGGCCTACAAAAACTTATCTATATGGTAAACTCCCAATAGCTCTTACTTGATTATGCACAATTAAGGGACTGTACAAGCCACCAATTCACTCAATGTTTTAATCATTGGTCCAGTACATATATTATTTAAAAACTATTTTCCAATTTTCACACTTTTTGAATTTATGTAAAAATTACATCATTTGATTCTAACCATTTCCATAATAATAATAAAAAAGATACTGCTTATCTCCACATTCATGCAGGATATCTATGTTTTAAAAAGTCTGCATCAGGATTTAATCTTCAGAAATAATATACATGGTCCATCTAATGGAGTGAGAGACACATGGAGGTTGATTCTGCTTCTGGCACGTCCGGCCGCATTGCCCAGCCAAAACCTGGACGTGCAGGAGATGTACCCGATTCTGCCGCTGTGGGACCTGGACGTACCCGCAACAGCAGAATTGGGGACATACATGTCTGAGCGGGCACCCTATTCCTGTGCGGGGATGTCCAGTGGGCACCCTATTCCTGTGCAGTGGGCACCCTATTCCTGTACGGGGATGTCCAGTGGGCACACACCCACATCACATAGCGCTCTGACTGGCATGCCAGTGTATTGGTGTCCCATTGTCATGGCATTGAGACGTCCAGCACACCACTGTCCCACCCTCGGTGGGGGCCCACAAGGCCAGGGTCTGGCATGAGTTCTCCCACTGTGGTGCAATGGTGTTGGGAGGGCTACAGGATGTGATCGCCGCTGTGCCCGGCACTTATTCCCCCATTGGGGAGGAATAAGGTGGGCATCCATCTCTGCGCCAGGGGAAGTACAGAGGCCCAACCTGAATGGCCCCTATACATCCCGGCAGCTGTCCACTCCCTGGTTCCACCCCAGCCCATCACCATTCAGTGCTCCCTGCACCCTTTGTGTATATGTGGGGAGCACTGGTGATGGAATCGAGTCTAGGGGTTGAGTGCAGGTTGGACGTCCAGCCCATTTGTCCTACCCTGCTATTCGCATGCAGAATGCTGGCCATACTGTTTGAAAGAAAAAGACCATTGATATTTTTGAAGAAGATTAATCCTTTTTTTTATTTATAAATTTTCAAAACATTTACAAAAGCAAGCATCGAGGAAACATGACAAAAAATAAGAACATAATAGAATCAAAAATGAAATAAGCATGACAGAAAATAACAAAGTCCATTAGCCCACATCTTAGGGAAATAACCAATATAAGATCACCAATTAACTAAGGAAAAACAAGGAGGAAAAAAACACTTTCCAAAACTGCAACCCAATTTATACCACCAATAAACTCACCCACCATTACCCCATTTCTCTCTATCAGACAGGAAAGCTTCTAACTGTAAGGAATCTAGTAAAACAAATTTATACCCTTCAAGTGTAATTAAATACTTACAAGGGTATCTCAAAAAGAAAGAGCCAAAAAAGCCCTTCTGCACAGTTGCATGGCCCTCGAGACATTGTAAAACAACTGTATTTTAGCACCACAAAATAACACATCTTTGTTTTTAAAATAACTTTTAAACACTGAAACCTTATCCTGCTCATACAGGAAAGATACCACCAACGTAGCCCCTGTAGGAATATTATCCTGAAAATCTTCTAAAAATTAAGTTAAGTTAAAATCTGATTGGGGTTGCAAGATATCAAAACCCTCTAGATATTTGTTGGTAGCCTTCCTACCCATAACGTAAAACATTTTAGAAAACACCATCAGGTCAGAATTAGGTAAAGACAAAGGGGCATGTTTACTAAAAACCGCATAATTGCGCGCCGCACAATAGCACACTAAAAGCAGCACTTAAGTGCGATGAACCCCCGCGCAGGTGCGTGACACACTAACGGGCCCTGCACAAGTACGGGCCCGCAAATGTCCGATAGAGGAGTGGAAAGGCTAACGGAGGGCGGAGGAAGGCTCCCGAGGGGCGGAGAGATGGGGTTAATGGGCGGGGAAGGGGAGGGGAGAGGCTCCCCGCACATTATCGGGGCCGAATTTCAAAGCAAAAATACCGCGAGTGAAACACTCGCTGTAGAGGGCATTTAAAGGGAAGAGAAACCATTTACGTCAGCAATGTACAGCAAAACCGGGGAAACCTACAAAACGTGAGCAGTGTGATACATGTGTACAGAACAAAAGTGCAAATAAAACCCAAAATGACCACCACGAAAATGTTTTAAAATTATAATTCAGCTGGGCAATAGTGCTAGCAATGGGCAAAAATAAAAAACACAACCAGGAAAGCTACAAAAAAAAGAAATGAATTTTGGAAGGGTCTACGGAGCGGAGACCCTTCCAAAAATCATTTCCTTTCTGTGGAGCTTTCCTGGGTGTGTCTTTTTATGTGTGCCCATTAATATCACTGTTGGCCAGCTTGGTTATATTTTTCCCCCATTTTCCGCGGTCATTTGCGGGTTTTATTTGCACTTTTGTCGCCAGACACGGTGAATGAGCCCACAGTAAAAATGTGCAGCGCAGGGCTCCCTACTCTTTTGGTCAGGTTTCCTATCTCCAGGGACTGCACTGTCTGTGACCACAGTGTGGTGCAGCGGACAGAGCCAGTACCTATAGGACCAAAGAGTCACAGGTTCAAATCGCAGCTGTGGCACCTACCAGCCCAGTCCCCACATTTTACCCACCACTAAACAGAGATAGTAACGACACCCCTATATTGCAGAGTACAGAAGCATGGTGCAAACACCCATATTTTACCCTACACCGCTCACACACCATGACAATGGGCATTACCTACAGCCAAGTCCCCCAAATGCAGTCCGGGAGTGCCACAACTCAATCAGGCCATATGCTTTTACCAAGATAAGGACATGCCAGCATGTTGGCGTAAGGGGACAGGTGGTGGGGGGGTAGTGGCTGCTAGCCACCGAAGACAGTGGCCTATCCATGTGCAGGCTGGCACTGTCCACTGCAACAGACAGGCTCTGTCGGATGTACAGTCATGGACTTCCCACGGAATCCAGTCAATCTGTGGCAACACGGTGGTGCAGTGCACACAGACAGTGTATACAATAACAGAAGGTCACAGGTTCAAAGCCCAGCTGGGGCTACTGCCAATCCTGTCCACATATTTTTAACACAACTAAACCGTGATAGTACGGACAAACCAGGATTGCTGGGGACATATGCATTGGTATTACGCCTATCTTTTCGCTCACCGATCACAGACACCATGAACAGGGGCATTACCTAGAGCAGAGTCTCCCAAATGCAGTCCTGGAGGACCACACACCATTCAGGCTCCTTGCTGCCGCTAATACAAATGCCTGTGCTGCATATCTATGCACCACCCACATGGCATGTAGATGTAGCTCATGCATACTCATGAGGGACAGCAGGGAAACCCGAACAGTGGTAGGCACACCAGGACTGGAGTTGGGAAACACAGCCATAAAGCAACATCCAACAGAGGCGAACATACCCACACCCCCAGGCCCCATTGACCAATGCCTCCTGGAGAGGCAGGACATTGGGCCCTGCGTGCATCTCCCAATACTAGCACCTGCATACCTTAGCAATGCCACCCTACACCTGGGTATGCGGTGGACAGCTCTCAAACGTTTGCTATGTGTACTGGCAGGTAGACTGTCCTACTTAAAGCACATTTGGCTCTTTGATCTCCAACATAAAAATCTGTCTGATGTCTGCGGTGCGTGCTTCAGGTCTGGTCTCTGACAGTGTTTACCACCCTGGGGAGTGACCCCAACAGTACTGCGTAGCATATCCATTCCTGTACTGTGCCCAGGACTGGTGTGGTGGGCAAGGCTGATAAACCCCTCTATAGTGGCACAATGCTGGCATACGTGTGGGAGTGTATGTCTGTCTATACAGTGTGTGTTGGCTGCAAACACCTTCCACAGCCCACACTGCCAGCACTGTTGCCAGTATTGGCCTGACAATGTGCATAATGAGCAGCAAAGTACCATGGGTATAGCTCAGATAGGGTGTGCTGGCCAGGATGCATCTGCACAGGGCATAGGGCACTGACAGGGACATTGTAGTGGCCGGACACCACCTACACAGACAGGGTGACCTCTGTATGTGCTGCTGGGTGTACACTCCACCCTGACTGTGCAGTGACGCCAGCATGGCTAGGCACCCCCATAGTGCTATATAGCATTTCTCTCATGTGATATGTATGGGTTTCCTTGTGGGGCCCAGTCACTGACTTATCTGCTTGTGTGCGCTGCCATCCCAGTTCTGGATGCATGCATTTCTACCAGGACTAACTAGCAGACTGTTCTCAGCTGGTATGTGTCTTGATGGAGTGCCTTGCAGGGTGCAGCTGCTGAAGGCCTGCTGCAGGAGAATATCAGATAGTGGTGGGGTGCAGCTTAGCATATCTTGGCCTACTGTCTGTCTGATATTGTGTTATGGATGTGTATAGGGCTGCTTTGGATGCCCTGTAGGGTGTCTGTTCACCAGCAGGACAGGGGTTGATGGTCCACTCTACTGCCACCATTGCAGGGTGGTAGAATGTGGATCTGTTGATAGGGGACCCTGTTTTTCACCTGGGGGGAGGGGAAGAGGAATGGTGGTACATAGCCCACCTAAGGGTCCATAAGGGGTTCCACTGACTGACACAGACAGAGTAATCCAGGGTGTTTCTGCAGGAACTACCTATCTCTCAGATTACTACTGCTTTGGAGCTCCGGCATGGCCTCTGTCAGCCATGGCAGGTGTTGTGGACCTGGTCCTGGGCGCATCACCGCACCCTCAGGGTGAGCACTGTACCCGCACGATGTGACGGTGTGTAGCTACTCTGTGCCAGTAACACACCCGGTCAGTACCCCACTACCAGGCCGAGGTGCTGTGTGGGTGCACATGGACACTTCCCCCTACCAGGTCGGGGAGCTGTTGGGGTGCATTCCCCATCTTGTGTTCATCTGTGGTCAGCTGCTTTGCATGTGCAGTGCATCATGGGTACGGGTGGCCTAACCCTATCCTGGTTCCCACAGAAGACTGTCTGTGTGGTGACATGACGGCTCTCTGCAGCCAGCCAGGGGCTTGCTGGCAGCTGTAGCCCAATGGTTATGTCACTGCCTATGAAGTCAGAGGTCATGGGTTTGAACCCACAGTGGGGTTCTTTTAGAGGGTTGTCCAATGTTTTTTTTAACTGTCATGTACATATGTTGTTGCCAGCAAAAACACCCTCAGCGTACTGTACCCATAAGGTGCCTCTGAGGGTGCTTTATAGGGCGCCCTATAGGGCACCTTATGGTTGCCGTCCATATAAGGTGCACTATACATTACCCTGTACCGCAACATATATGGGGCCCTATAGGGGACATTCTAGGGTGCCTTGCCAGACAGTGAACGTTAACATGTGCCTTATGGGCCGCCTTATGTTAACACGCTTTGTGAGTGCGTTTGCTAGTAGTGTTAACAGAGATAAAAAAATTAACCTGCCCCCTACAGCACTCATCCCCATAATACATAATGCCTCTGTGAGCCTTCTTCACTGAGCACCTTGGGGGATTGAACCCATGGCCCCTGTACCATTGGTAAGTGTCGTAACCATTGTGCTGTGGCTCTGTTCCTGTGCTTGCACATCGGCGTGCCGCCTTCTGCCACACAAAATTAGGCTCCCTCCTAAAACAATCCTCCCCATAATAGGTACTGCCTGAGCCAGCCTTGTTCATTGCACCCAGTAGGGGTTTGAACCTGTGGTCCCTGCACCATTGCTCAGTGTCTTCACCGTTGTACTACGGCTCTGTTTGTTTGTGTGCCCAGCAGCGCGACACTTAGCCTTCCCACGCGCTAATACGGACCCCGCACAGTTGTGCGACTTGCACAAGTACGGTCGCTTTCTCCCGTTTTTTTTTCTTTTTTCTGCCTGAACCGCCCACTCCTTATATGGCACAGGCACACTAACGGGGCCCCGCACAATTTCGGAGTTTAGTAAACATGCCCCAAAATCTCCTTAAAGTATTTTCACAGTAAAATTTCAGGAGACAATAAATAGTTGATATGGAAGGGCAGACTAGATAGGCCCTGTGGTCTTTCCGCCATCATGTTTCTATGAATAGAAAAATTCAGAAATCTAATGTTTTTAGTTTTAAGGGAATTTTCAAACAATTCCAATTTACAATGGAATTTACATTAACTGCCTGATGGGAGGAATATTGAGTTTCACATTTAAGAATTTGATTATAAAGAAATTCCATCTGCTTCACTTTTCCCAGCCTTGCCACAATCTCCTTCTAGAAATTGCAAAGCTGAGAGACCATTGGTCACCAGAGTTCTCTCAGTCAGGGTCATCGCTCTCCAGATGTCAACCAAGGAAACCTGAGACTCTGGTACATCCTTGGAGTCACCTACAGGTGGAGACCAAGTTACTGCTTGGTAAGAACTAGAAAGGAACAGTGGAATACTCTACCATAGCCTTCGACCACTATCAGCCAGATGGGGTGGAGTCAAAACAGATGAGGGAGGAGATGGAGTGCAGTCTGGAGAGCTTAAAAAAGCTCCCAGTAGAGATGGAGAGAGAGATCAGTACATGCAGGAGGAATTCCCACGTCCTTGGCCTTAAGGTGCCTGTCCATCGGGCCAACAGCAACTTCAACTACAGCAACAGCCTTCTTCTTCCTGTTTTCCCATGGACACCAACCAAACAACCAAAGGAGAGTCTCTGGAGTACTCCTCCAGTGCACCTAGGGGACTCCCAAAGGGCCTATCCTGCCCTTCCCTGGCTGCATGTGGATCTTATAGGGCCCTGCTGATGTCAGGGTTGTCCTCCACACAGCCTGCGCTCCTCCAAACAAATCCCATTTCGCAGCTGCTCAGCTCAGCTCTCCCCAGATTAATCCTTGATACACACTTATTGAAATATAGTACTCAGGTGAAGGGCTCCTAGTTATGGAAATAACGCATGTTATTGGCCCTTAATGCACATTGAAGGGCAATAATGTGCATTATTTTACCGTAACCCACAATTTGCCACTTTACCACACATTGAGTAATAATGAGATGCAAAGCATGCAAATGCATGCAGAACATCTCATTATTATTCAAATAAATATCACAACTTGTAATAAGTTACTGGAAGCTGCATTATTCTTGGAAAAATAAAGCCATTTCAAAGCTAGCATTATTTTTCCAGGTGGGAGCACTGAACCTCTAATACATGCCTGACGTTTCAGGCACATATTTAAAGGACAAGCAATGGAAAGCAAACAGCTTTGGTCCAGGGGTCCCCATCCCTGACACACTATGATTCTCCCAAAATAACCCCCCTCCCAACAATTGCCTCTGACCCCCCAACCCCCAAAGGCT
The DNA here is from genome assembly GCA_033557465.1 of Ichthyophis bannanicus. Classification (NCBI taxonomy): domain Eukaryota; kingdom Metazoa; phylum Chordata; class Amphibia; order Gymnophiona; family Ichthyophiidae; genus Ichthyophis; species Ichthyophis bannanicus. The sequence goes on along the minus strand of CM066043.1, from coordinate 228,103,420 downwards.
TGATCACACACACACACACCCTGACCTTAAGTCCCCTCGCTCCTTAGGCCTCCCCAGGCCTACTTCTATACTATCATGCTACCTGAATGGAAGCAGCCTCCACTCACTCCTATCCATTCAAAATGATGCCTGCAATCCCCTACTGGCGGTCTCGTGGTACTACTGCAGGAGTTGACCTCTAGTGGCAGTACCAAGCATCTACCTCTAGGGGATCACAGGTGCTATTTTGAACCCAGCACCAGACTGGACAGGAAATAGTGGCCCAGGGAGGATTAAAGGGGATTAGAGGCTTAGGATTGAGGTCCAGAGAGTAAGAGGCTTTGGGGGATATGGAGGGATCAGAGGCAGGGGTTGGGAGCGGGGTATTTTGGGGCGTGTCCCTGTTTCCATGGTGGTGCTGGGGGTGATTGCTTGCCAACACTGACCCTTTAATTATGTGGCCAGGAGTATTTGGCCATCTGCTAGAGGCCCAGTGCTCTAAGCCAGGAAAAGGATTTTTAAAAAATTAATACCGCATAATGATAACTGCTTCAGCATGGTGTGGAATCAAATACAGTGCATCTAAAAACATGGAGATTTAATGACTTCAGAAATTTGCCTTCTATTTGTAATGGACAGAAGGCAAATGGGGAGAAGAGGAAAGAGAGTATAGGGTGTTATTTTCAGGGGGGGAGGAATATGGGATGATGGGGGAAAGAAGGCAGGAAAGGAAGACGGAATAGGAAGATAAAACCTACAGCATGTCAAAGAAGCCGTCAGCTCTTACTATTTCTCTTTCTCACGCTCTGGAAAGATATTAATTTACCAAAATGAAAACTTCTTACTTTCCAATGACAAAGCACAAGCATCGCAAAAAAAAAAAAAGAATTATGATGAAAAAACGGAAGAAAGAAAGGAACTATTAATTAACTGGATATAACTATTATTAAAGGTGCTTTTGAGCTGCAAATCTTGTACGGAGGCACACACTACCCTTTAGGGGCATGTTTGGCTATCCCCCTGCCTATAGCACATTGGTAACATGCTGCGCCATGCTACTTGGCATGCAGATACACTTTTCGCCTCCCTTTGAGGTGGTGTTAAGTGCAACTGTACCAATGGCAACAGTCGTAGTAAGTTCACAGTCATAAAATCTGCGTTAACTGTGATGCGCTGTCAATGCCCAAGTCATGCCACTAAGCCACCCAATCCCAGCCCACTTGCACACTAACCGGATGGCATGGGATGTTTTAGCACGTGGCTCTATGTTAACAGTTAGCATGGTGTGCTTAGTGTGTGGCAAGCCCTGCACTAATAGTGCACCTTAATGAACATGCTTCAGAATGAGTTCTTTGTGAGCAAAAAAAAAAAATGAAATTCTAAAATGTAATTTCTTAAAATCACCTCCAGATGTCAGCATAACACCAGAAAAGTAAAAGTCCATATGCTACTGTGCTACCTTTCCATATCCTAGGCCTAACTCAGCATATAGGAGTCCACAAAAAGAACAACATCATGCTTGCTAAAATTGCTATTAGAGACCTAGTTGTATGGAGAACTGTTTCAGAACAGGGCACCTAGGTTTAGAGGGCAAGAAGGTGCCTATTTTATAAAGACACATAGGTGCATATGTGTCTTTATCAAATACCCACCCAGAACTGTCTCAAAAATTCAGGATATTAAAAAAAAATGTCAAAAAAGTCCTTTTGAGATCCTTTATAATAAGAATATTTATCTGTTCGGGAGTTCTTTGACATTTATCAAACACCCTGCATAAATCTAGCAGTAATCATGGGTACACTGAGCTTGTAGCTATTTACACCTGCATGGAAACAGACGCAAATGTCTGCTGCTCTAACCACTAGGATACTCCTCCACTCCTAAGCACATACATTGCTACATAAACTTACTCCCTAGAGGTTCATATTCAACAAGCTGGTGGGCAGTAGAGTTATACGGGTGAAGTTGCCTACCTGTAGGAGATGTTATCCATGGACAGAAGGACAAGTTCTCACATATAGGTGATGTCATCGACAAAGTCCTGCGTAGGAAACTCTCCCATCTCCTTATAGAAGCTTTTAGATAGCTTCTTCAGTCGTGCCTTATGTCTTCAGTCTGGTAACCAGCTAATGCCAGAAGGTGGGAGGATTGTGAGGACTTATCCTGCTGCCCACGGAGAACACCTGCTACAGGTAAGTAACTTTATTTTCACCGTGAGCAAGCAGGATACGTACTCACACATGGGATTCCCTGGCTACTGGCTGCCTTGTAAATAAAAAAAGGGAAAGGGGAGTGTTGTAACTGTCAGACACTAGAGAACAGAACAGTTTTGGGTTTTTTTTGCACAGGCTTTTAGGCAAACACATGGCACAATGAAGCAACATGAAACAGAAGAAAAAGGGGCCTGGAAGAGATGGAGTTGGATTGTAGTCCCTAACCAGATTCTGAATTGCAGATTGGCTGAATCTGCTGTTGTCTTGGGAGCCCCTTTCCAGACAATAGCGAGATGTGAATGTGTGGACAGAAGTTGCAGCTTTGCAAATCTCTCCCATGGACGCTGAGTGTAAATGGGCCACTGACACAGCCATGGCTTGGACTTTACGAGCCGTGACGTGGCTCTCAAGTGCCAGACCTGCCTAGGCATAAGCGAAGGAGATGCAATCTGCTAGCCAAATTGAAGAGTATACTTCTTAATGGCGGCCTCCAACCTATTGAGATGAAAGGAAACAAAAAGCTGGTCAGACTTTCAATGAGCTTTAGTCAGCTCAATGCAAAAGGCCACGATGCACTTGCAGTCCAAGATGTGCAATGCCCTTTCCGTTTTGTGAACAAACGTTAGATGGACTATTGACTGATTAAAGTGGAAGTCTGACACCACTTTAAGAAGTAATTTAGGATGAGTACGCAAAACTATTCTATTGCTGAAAGTTTTCTAAAGGGTGAATCTGCTACTAGAACCTGGACCTCACAAGCTCTGAGTACTGAAATTACCACCATCAAAAACAAGACCTTCTAGATTAGGAACTTCAGAGCATAGTAATCAGTGGCTCAAAGGGAGCTTTCATCAGCTGAGTTAAAACTACGCCGAAGTCCTAAGACACTATGGGAGGCTTAGGGGGAGGCATCATACAGTATGAAGCAAGCCTCGCATGAAGTGAACTAAAGGCTGTAGAGAGATGGGTTTACCTTCTTCTGTGGTAAGCACCAATTGCCTTGAGGTGTACCCTTACAGAGTTGGTCTTTAAACTAGAGTCAGACAAATGTAGAAGGTATTCAAGAAGTTTTTTGTGGGATACGTGAAAGGGTCTAGGACCTGTCCCTTACACCAGACAGCAAACCTCCTCCACTTAAAACCATATGATGTCCTCATGGAATCTATTCTGGAGGCCAGGAGGATAGTGGTAACACCATTTGGCAAGTTCAGAGTGGATAAGGTTACCCCTCAACATCCAAGCTGTGAGACTTGATGTTGGAATGCAACAAAGTCCCCTAATCTTGTGTAATTAGTGTTGGTGTGTTGCCCAGATTCCTGATGGTAAGTTCAAGAAGAGGAAACCACAGTTGTTTGAGTCAGTAAGGTGCTATGAGTATCACTGTGCCCCTGTCATCTTTGAGTTTCAGAAGAGTTTTCACTATCAGTGGAATAGGAGGATAAATAAGAACATGTAATGACCAGACATATGTAAATTGTCAGATGTTTCTGTTCCATGTAAACCGCGCTGATTGCAAATAGTGCGGTATATAAGAAATGTTAATAAATAAATAATAAATAAATAAACATAAGATATGCCATACTGGGTCAGACCAAGGTCCATCAAGCCCAGTCTGTTTCCAACAGTGGCCAATCTAGGTCATATGTACCTAGCAGTTTCCCCAAGGGACACAGGCTCCACAATGCTTGTATTGGTTCAAGCATTGATATCCTGGGTCCCTTCTTAATAATGGTTTATGGACCTTTCCTCCAAGAACTTGTCCAAACCTTTTTTAAACCCAGCTACACTAACAGCCTTTACTACATCCTCCGGTAACAAATTCCAGAGTTTGATTACACGTTGAGTGAAAAAATATTTTCTTTTATTAGTCTTAAATAGTATCTCCAGGAACAAGCAGGAATAAGTCCTCACATATGGGTACGTCGGAACCGACGAAGCCTGCGCAGGAAAGCTCCCCAGCTTCCCAGAAAGGAAGCTTTTGGGGCCTCCCACTGCACATGCGCGCTGCCTTCCCGCCTTCCTGACCAGCTCTCCTCAGTTTCTCTTTTTCCGCGGAGCCAGCAGGTCGTGTTCCTGTCACCGCTGAAGAAATTATTATTTTTGTTTGTTTATTTATACCGCGTACCTGCCTTCCCCATACCTAAACCGGTACCGCCGGTATCTATTTTATTTTCTTTAAAAAAAAAAAACAAAAAAACTTTTATTTAGCACAACTTGGTGACTTCGGTTAGGCCTCAGGCCTACACAAATTCTCCTCATGGAGAAACCAGCCCCTGGTTTCAAGAAGTGTACCAAGTGTAGTGCTGTTATTTCTGTTACAGACACCCATGACTGGTGTCTTAAATGTTTGGGGCCTGACCACTCCATTCCGGACTGCCCAGCCTGCTCCCAGATGTCTAAACGTGGTTTGCAGAACCAGGCCAACAAATTCCATGTGCTGTTTGCTTCAGATAATCCAGCATCACAGTCATCCAGGTCTTCCTCTCCGGATGGATCTCAGGTAACCAAACCTTCTTCGGGCAGGTCCTCAAAAGGCAAATCTCCTTCAAAGTATCGAGAGGCCCTCAATCTTGAGTCAGAGGACCCTGCCCCAGCCAAACAACCCCGGCGGGAAGCTCTGGCTTCCAAAGCACCATCTATGGGGTTACAGGTTGACATCGATGGCACGGCCTCGACTGATCACCTGTTAGACTGCTCTGGGGTACCGGCCCATGCCGGTACCGACATCCAGGCAGCAGTGGCGTCTATGGGCAATACTGTCCAGACCATGCAGCAGGCTGTTCTGGCTTTCATTAAAGCTGCGACGCCCTCGGTACCGCATCTAGTGGTTCCGGGTCCGGTTCCGGTACTGTCTTCCATACCGGAACCGAGACCATCGTCTTCCAAACGCAGATCGGTTCCGCATGCCGGATCCGGGTTTTCACCCGATACCGATCCCATACCCGGTACGCCCGATGTCGATACCGATCGGTATGCATATCGTGCGTTGGAAGCAAATAGAGGATACTCTGATTCTTCTGAGGATTTTGACTCCTCTGATGACTCTGATGAGCTGTCTCTAGTTCTTCCTGAAGAGCCTTCTTCCCCAAAGAGGAGAATGTCTCCACCAGAGGATTTGTCCTTTCAAGACTTCATTATAGAAGTAGCTAAAGGACTTTCTATTACCACATCCTCTGAAAAAGAACCTAGATCAAAGAAATTGGATATTTTAGGATACCCTAAGGTTCCTAAAGAGGCAGTCACCCTGCCTATCCATGAAATCCTTCAAGAACACTTGATGGACTTATGGGAGGCTCCTCTAACGTTGTCTCCTCATTCTCGTAGGTTGGACACCATGTACCGGGTCCCTCCTTCTCCTGGTTTTCAAAAAACTCAGCTGCCTCACCATTCCATTGTGGTGAAGTCTGCGCTGAAAAAGATTAAGAGTACCAAAAGGCACTCTTCTACCCCTCCAGGGCGGGAATGTAAGACCCTAGACTCTTTTGGTAGGAAAATCTTCCAGGCTAGTATGCTTATAGCCAGGATTAATTCATATAGTCTGTATATGGGCATGTTTCTAAGGGAACTTGCCCTAAAGGTACGGCATTTTGCCCCCTTTATCCCTGAGGATAGAAAGGAGGAGTTCATTTCTCTGGTGAAACAGCTTCTAGATGTTTCTAAGTTCTCCAACAGAGCAGCCTTTGATTCCTTTGAAGGTGCCGGTAGAGCTTCGGGCATTGCCATTGCAGCCCGACGACTTGCTTGGCTCCAGGCCTCTGACCTAGAACCCTGGGTCCTGGATGGCTTACGGAATCTGCCCTGTACAGGTGAGAACTTATTTGGTAAAGACTGGCAAATTAAAGCCACTCAAATGGACGCAGAAAATGCTACATTAGATAGACTTTCTAAGTCTACCTCTACTCCTGCCAAGAAAAGTCTTTCAAGAGGCCTTACTACAAGAAGGCCAGATTTTCCACAAATACTGGCCAACAATCTTCTCAGCCTCGCTTTGCTGCTAAACGTCAGCAACCTAAACAGGCAAGGTCAAAGCCTGCAGCGTCTGCCACTCCTCAGCAGGCTCAACCCCCTCAGGGGTTTTGACTTGCCCCTAGAGAACTTAACATTTCTGGCTCTAGAACAACCAGAGCCCCTCACCATTCCCGGAAGGTTAGCTCACTTTGCTCCCAGATGGGGAAAATTACATCAGAGCACTGGACCCTCTCTATCATCAGAGAGGGCTACAAACTTCATTTTTCCAACCTTCCTCCACATACCATGTTGAGGCACTTCAATTCTCCCCCATCTCTCCTGGCCCTGTTGGGTCAGGAAGTCTCTTCCCTCCTTGCCCAAAGGGCAATAGAAGAGGTTCCTCTTCTCCAACAAGGGACAGGTTTCTACTCCCCTTATTTTCTCATACCAAAGAAGACAGGGGATTCAGACCTATCCTAGATCTGAGAGAATTGAACAAATTTCTATACAAGGAGAAATTCAAAATGCTTTCTCTGGGCATTCTCCTTCCATACCTTCAGAGTCAGGATTGGCTTTGTTCTCTAGATCTCAAGGATGCGTACACACATATACTCATCCACCCATCCCACAGAAAATATCTACGATTTCTGTTCCAGGGAAAACATTTCCAGTACAGAGTACTTCCCTTCGGTCTAGCCTCTGCTCCAAGAATATTCACCAAATGCATGGCAGTTGTAGCCGCATTTCTAAGAGGTCTGGGAATTTTTGTATTCCCATATCTGGACGACTGGCTCATCCGAGCTCCATCTCAGTCAGAGGCCCAGATTTCCCTGGACCGCACAAGGCACATTCTGCAGTATCTGGGACTGGTGGCAAACCTTCCCAAGTCTCAACTCATCCCTACTCAGTCTCTGGAATTCATAGGGGCCCAGTTGGACACCACCACTGCAAGGGCCTACCTACCTCAAGTCCGGGGCCAACGTCTGGTGTGCTTGGCCTCCCAAGCTCAGTCCAGCAGTCACTTGACAGCCAGAGAAATGCTGCGACTTCTGGGCCACATGGCCTCCACGGTACACGTGGTGCCCTATGCTCGTCTTCATATGAGAGCAGCTCAATGGACCTTGGCCACCCAGTGGACTCAAGCATCAGGAGCGCTCTCCGACCAAATACTCACCTCAAAGCGTCTGTTTTGGTCCCTCCAATGGTGGATATCCACCAAGAATCTGTTGTTGGGGGCCCCCTTCCAACCTTTGTTGCTCCAAGCAACCCTCACAACAGATGCCTCCCAAACAGGGTGGGGAGCCCATCTACAACACCTCTCCACTCAGGGTACTTGGTCTCCACAGGAGACCACCCTTCACATCAACCTCCTGGAACTGCGAGCAATCTTCTTTGCCCTCAAAGTCTTCCATACCCTCCTTGTCAACCTGACCGTCCTAGTTCAAACAGACAATCAGGTGGCCATGTTCTACGTAAACAAACAAGGAGGGACAGGCTCTCTGTCGCTTTGTAACGAAGCTCTCAGATTATGGGCCTTCGCCAGAGAGCATCAAATTCATCTTCTGGCAGTGTATCTTCCAGGGGTTCAAAACTCTCGGGCAGACAGACTCAGTCGAGTCCTGCTTCCACACGAATGGTCCCTACATATGGACCAGATACGCAGAATCTTTCAGGAATGGGGAACCCCGGACATAGACCTCTTTGCAAGTCCGTGCAATGCCAAACTTCCCCGGTTCTGTTCCAGGACTCCGTGTCAGGGAGCTCAGGCCTACGACGCCTTTCTCCTGCATTGGGGTCAGGACTTCCTATATGCCTTTCCACCCATTCCTTTGATTCCCAAGACTCTGTTCAAACTCCAGAGGGATCACGGATCGATGATCCTCATAGCTCCACGCTGGCCACGCCAAGTGTGGTTCCCTCTACTTCTGCATCTTTCCCAGGGACCCTCCCTGGACCTGGGAGCTGCGCCAGACCTTCTGTCTCAGGAGGAGGGGACTTTGTGGCACCCAAACCCCAAGTTCCTACACCTCAGAGCTTGGTTACTGAAGGCCTAAGCCTTCATGACTTCAATCTTTCTCAACCAGTGCAAGATATCCTTCATGCCTCTAGGAAACCCTCCACGAGGCGTTCCTATGCTTTCAAATGGAAACGCTTTTCCATTTGGTGTGCTCAACAGGGTCTTGACCCTCTAGCACTTCCCTTGAATTCTCTACTAGACTATCTCCTGCATCTTTCTAATGCAGGCCTTAAGACGAATTCAGTCAGAGTCCATTTAAGTGCTATTGCAGCATCCTTAAAACCTATAAATGGACAACCTGTCTCCTCTCATCCTCTTATTGCAAGGTTCATGAGAGGCCTGACTCTAACTAAGCCTCCCATCCGACCTCCTCCGGTAGCATGGGATTTGAACCTAGTTCTAGGTCAGCTTATGAAGCCACCTTTTGAACCGTTGGTTTCTACCTCCTTGAAATTTCTTTCCTGGAAGGTCCTTTTCCTTATTGCAGTCACTTCGGCTCACCGCATCAGTGAACTACAAGCCTTAGTGGCTCATCCACCTTATACTAGGTTTCATCATGATAAGGTGGTCCTCAGGACGAATCCCCACTTTATGCCCAAAGTGGTCTCGCCTTTTCATCTTAATCAAGAGGTATATCTACCTGTCTTTTTTCCGGCTCCTCATGCATCCAGTGCAGAGAGGAACCTTCATAATCTAGATTGTAAAAGAGCTCTTGCCTTTTACCTCAACAGGACTCAGCCACATCGAAAGTCTTCCCAACTTTTTGTGGCTTTTGATACTTCTCATTTGGGACTTCCAGTCTCCAAACGTACACTTTCCAATTGGATTGCTCAGTGTATTTCCTTTGATTACCAGAGTAAAAACATTTCTCTGGAAGGCCATGTCACAGCTCACAATGTGAGAGCCATGCCCACTTCTATGGCTCATCTTCACTCTGTATCCATAGATCAGATCTGTCGAGCCACCAACTGGGCCTCGGTTCATACCTTCACAGCCCATTACTGTTTGGACAAGGACTCCCGCCGGGATGCCTTGTTTGGTCAGGCTGTCCTCAAACACCTGTTCCATACTTGAACAACTCCTGCCCACCTTCCCAGGATGGATGCCTGAGATCCATACGAAGATGGCGAAACCCTTGGAAGGGGATCTCCCAGGCATCTCAGCTAGGGAGTCCCCATATGTGAGGACTTATTCCTGCTTGTTCCTGGAGATAGCACAGTTACTTACCTGTAACAGGTGATCTCTGGGAACAGCAGGAATTAGTCCTCACAACCCCTAGGAGTTGTATCTTCTATCTATCTTCCTTTCCTCTCTCTATTGTCTCAGCTATAAACTCGAACTGAGGAGAGCTGGTCAGGAAGGCGGGAAGGCAGCGCGCATGTGCAGTGGGAGGCCCCAAAAGCTTCCTTTCATGGACGCTGGGGAGCTTTCCCGCGCAGGCTCCGTCGGTTCCGACGTACCCATATGTGAGGACTAATTCCTGCTGTTCCCAGAGATCACCTGTTACAGGTAAGTAACTGTGCTTTACCCTGTAGCTTCATTGCATGTCCCCTAGTCTTTCTATATTCTGATAAGGTAAACAATCGATCTACGTTTACCCGTTCCACTCCGTTCATTAATTTATAGACTTCTATCATATCTCCCCTCAGCCATCTCTTTTCCAGGTTAAAGAGCCCTAACCTTTTTAGCCTTTCTTCATAGGAGTATCCTTCCATCCCCTTTACCATTTTGGTGTCTCTTCTCTGAACCTTTTCTAAAATTGCTATATCCTTTTTAAGATACGGCGATCAGAATTGCACACAATATTCAAGGTGCGGTCTCACCATGGAACAATATAGAGGCATTATAATATCTTTTGTTTTATTTTCCATTCCTTTCCTTATCATACCTAGCATTCTATTTGCTCTCTTGGCCGCTGCTGCACACTGGGCCGAGGGTTTTACCATGGTATTCACAATGATGCCTAAATCTTTTTCCTGGGTGGTGGTTCCTAATGTGGAACCTTGCATCATGTAACCATAGTTTGGGTTGTTCTTCCCTAGGTGCATAACCTTGCACTTGTCCACATTAAATTTCATCTGCCATTTTGATGCCCAGTCTTCCAATTTATCAAGATCCTCTTGCAATTTTCCACAATCCTCTTGGGTTTTAACAACTTTAAATAGTTTTGTGTCATCCGCAAATTTGATAACCTCACTCGTTATTCCACTTTCCAGGTAATTTATGAATATGTCAAAAAGCAGCGGACCCAGCACAGATCCTGGGGTACACCACTATTCACCTTTCTCCATTGGGAAAATTGGCCATTTAGCCATACCCTCTGCTTTCTATCTTTTAACCAGTTCCTGATCCACAATAGTACACTGCCTCCTATCCCATGACTCTTTAGTTTTGCCAAAAGTCTCTCATGAGGGACCTTGTCAAAGGCTTTCTGAAAGTCCAGATACACAATATCAACCGACTCACCTTTGTCCACCTGATTATTCACTCCTTCAAAAAAACATAACAGATTAGTAAGACAAGATCTTCCTTGTCTAAAGCCATGTTGGCTGTCTCCCATTAGGTCATGACTATCTACATGCTGAGTAATTTTATTCTTTATGATGGTTTCTACCATTTTTCCCGGTACTGATGTCAGGCTCACTGGTCTGTAGTTTCCCGGATCACCCCTGGAACCCTTTTTAAAAATTGGTGTTACATTGGCGATCCTCCAATCTTCAGGTATTAGAGATGATTTTAATGATAGTTCACAGATTACTAATAGCAGGTCTGCAATCTCGCATTTCAGTTCTTTCAACACCCTTGGATGTATACCATCCGGCCCAGGTGATTTGCTACTCTTCATCTTATCTAATAGTTGTAATACATCTTCCCGATGTATCAATATTTCCTTCAATTCTTCCGCACCTTTAAATACCACTTCAGTCATGGGTAACATCCCTACATCTTCCTCAGTAAAGACTGAAGCAAAGAATTCATTCAGTCTCTCCGCTATTGCCTTGTCGCCTCTTAGTGCTCTTTTAACCCCTTTATCATCTAATGGACCACCTGACTCTCTCACAGGTTTTTTGCTAAGAATGTACTTGAAAAGGTCTTTACTTCGCGTTTTTACTTCCGCAGCAAGCTTCTTCTCAAATTCTCCCTTTGCCTGCCTTATCAATGCCTTGCATTTGATTTGCCAGTGCTTGTGCTGTTTCCAGGTTTCGTCGTTTGGCTCTTTTTTCCATTTCCTGAAAGATGCTTTTTTGGCAACAACAGCCTCTCTGACCTCACCTTTAAACCATGCTGGCAGTTTTTTGGACTTCCTTCCACTTTTCTTAAAGCGTGGAATACAGCTGGTCTGGGCTTCCAAGATAGTATTTTTCAACAACAGCCAAGCCTGATGTACGTCTTTAACCTTTGCAACTGCTCCTTTTATTTTTTTCTTAACTGTTTTCTTCATTTTATCATAGTCTCCCTTTCGAAAGTTAAAAGGTAGTACTGTGGATTTCCTTACTATCCCTCCTCCACTAATTAAATCAAAGGCAATCATGCTATGATCACTATTGCCAAGTGGCCCCAACAACCTTATCTCTTGCACTAGATCTGGTGTTCCACTAAGGATTAGGTCTAATATGGCTTCCCCTCTGGTCGGTTCATGAACCAGCTGCTCCAAGAAGCAGTCATTTATTTCATCTAGGAACTTTATCTCCCTAGCATGTCCTGACGTGACACTGACCCAGTCGATACCGGGGTAGTTGAAATCACCCATTATTATTACTGCGCTGTAACTTTTGTTAGCTTCCTCGATAGTACACCCCCACTGCCATTGCCTTCCCCCTTTTACATGGAATTTCAATCCATATAGATTCTACAGCAGATTTTGTTTCCTGCAAAACTTTAATCCTTTCTGACTCAATGCCCTTTCTAACATAGAGAGCAACCCCTCCACCAATTTTATCAGCTCTATCATTATGATATAGTTTGTACCCAGGTATCACAGTGTCCCACTGGTTGTCCTCCTTCCACCATGTCTCTGATATTCCAATCATATCTAACCTTTCACTTAGTGCTATATATTCTAACTCTCCCATCTTATTTTTTAGACTTCTAGCATTTGCATACAAGCATTTTAGAGACTGTAATTTATTCATATTAATCTGGCTATTGATAGGCATGGGTAATTTGGAATCTTTAAGCTCTGTCTGCTCCAAACTCAAGGGCATTTGATCTACTTTACTCTTTTTTGGAACCTCTCTTCTTTTGGTAGTATCCTTCAAGGATACATTCTTCCGAACCATGCGTTCTTGGGCGACTGTCGGCTTTCCCCTATTATCTAGTTAAAAGCTGCTCTATCTCCTTTTTAAAGGTTAATGCCAGCAGCCTGGTTCCATCCCGGTTAAGGTGAAGCCCATCCCTTCGGAAGAGCCCCTCCTTTCCCCAGAATGTTCCCCAGTTCCTAACAAATCCAAAACCCTCATCTCTGCACCATTGTCTCATCCATGCATTGAGACTCCGGAGCTCTGCCTGCCTTTTGGGTCCTGCGCGTGGAACAGGAAGCATTTCGGAGAATGCTACCCTGGAAGTTCTGGATTTCAACTTCCTACCTAAAAGCCTAAATTTAGCCTCCAGAACCTCCCTACCACAGTTTCCTATGTCATTGGTACCGACATGTACCAAGACAGCAGACTCCTCCCCATCACTATCTAAGACCTTATCTAGGTGGCGCGTGAGGTCCGCTACCTTCGCACCAGGCAGGCATGTTACCAGGCGATCCTCACGTCCACCAGCCACCCAGCCATCTACATGCCTAATGATCGAATCACCAACTATAACGGCTGTCCTAACCCTTCCTTCATGGGCACATGGCCCTGGAGAAACTTCCTCAGTGCGAGAGGGTTTTACATCACCTGGAGGACAGGTCCTAGTTACGGGATCACTTCCTGCCACACCAGGGTGATGCTCTCCTGTCACGTGACCTCTCTCCTCCATGGCAACAGGGATGCTGCCAGACTGGAGGTGGGACTTCAGGACTATATCCCTGTAGGTCTCGTCTATGTACCTCTCTGTCTGTCTTATGCTTTCCAAGTCTGCTACTTTAACCTCTAGAGAATGGACTCGTTCCCTGAGAGCAAAGAGCTCCTTGCACCTAGTGCACACGTAAGACCTCTCACCAACTGGGAGAAAATCATACATGTGACACTCAATGCAAAAGACTGGAAAGCCCCCATCCCACTGTTGGACTGCTGTCTGCATCTTAGTTTTAAGTTTGTGTTTAGATCTAAGTTCTTTACTTACTAAGGGTTGCTATGGATATTTATACTAATAAAACTGTACCTAATACATGTAATATACCTTGTTCACCTGAAGCTTAACTAATCTCAGGTCCTTAGTGTATGACTGATTTGGGTAATGAGCTTCACCTGAGAGCACCTCCTGTCTTTTAAGATGTGTAAGTACCTATAAAGCTACGATTATCCCAGGGGTGGGTGGGTGTGGGAAGGGAGGGAGGGAAATAACACTTAGTAAAAGAGGGCTGCTACACAGTACCCTGTCTTGTGCTGCTGAGGTAAGCTATATTCTGATTTGATTTAAATTATAGCGCTTAGCTGCTGCTAGGCTCTAACTTCTTATGAAATTTAAACTACAAGCTCTCTGCTGGATTCTAAATTTAACCAGAAAGCTCTTTTCTGTGTTTTAAATTTAAGCTAAAAGTACTTTGCTGATGCTAGGCCCTGAGTGACTATTAAATTTAGACTACAAGCTCTCTGCTGGGTATGAAATGTAACCAGAAAGTTCTCCTCTGTGTTTTAAATTTAAACTTAAACTGCTGCTACTAGGCCCTGACTGATTTAACAAAAATAGTGGATTCACAGATTAATTAGCTTTAATACAAAGAATTCCTTTTAGAAAATTACCAGAAGTATATACTCACAGTTGCAGATCTCTCTCCAGAAGTAACTTCAAGACTTTAAATGTAGAGAAGACACTTATCCCAGTGGAACAGGAAGGCATTTGAGGCTAGTTTACTGTGCATCCCCATCCTGAAACAGAACTGAGACACCTGCTTGTTCTGAAGCGGGGCAAACAAATCTATTCAGAAGGTGCTCCACTCTTGGAAGATGGACTCAGCTACTCATTGGTCCATGATCCATCTGTGAATTTGAAGGACATAGCTAACAATCTGCTAGGGCATTGTACTTGCCGGGCAGGTATATGGTTCTGAGCATAATCTCTTCAGAAATGGCAAAATTCCACATTCAAATTGTTTTCCAGCACAGGAGGTATAACCCTGTTCCTTCCTGCTTCTTGATGTAATACACTGCTACCTGACTGTCCATCTGGATCCAACTGATCTCTGAAAGCCTTTGGAGCATTCAACATTGCTCTCAGCTTTAGAAAATTTATCTGAAGGGGATTATTCTGGGTGGACCATAGTCCATGGGGATGAAGTCCATCTACATGCCCTCCCCCAACTTAGTTAGCAACATTTGGTAGGGGAAAATTTGAAAAGAGAAGCCTTTGGCTAGATTGGAATGATCCATCCACCAGGAGCCCCCCCCCCCCCCCGCCACAGGAGCACCGGGACACGGTGGGTGAGTTCCTGCCACCCAATCCAGGTCCCAGCAGCCCTCATCAGGGTCGGGCGGCAGGAATTCACCCCCATTGCTTGGGACTGTGGGCAGATGTATCCACAGGAAGGACATCCCCATGGTTGCAGGAGGGGCACGCCGCGCCATCCTCAGGCCTGATTCTGACAAATACGGGAATGTTTTGCTCCTGTGTTTCAGAATCGGGTCTAAATGGGCCCATTCTGCACAAGGCCGTCTAGACAGACCGGACGTGCCCCTTCCAGAATCGGGTTCTGTGTGTCTCCTGATAAGGACATATAATCATCCAAAGTCTTCTATCTTAGCTTCTATTGTGTCTGCTGATGTTGTCTTGACCAATATGCCAATCCATATCTACGATAAAGACACACCATATTCCACCAGTGATGAAATTCTAAGGAGAACGTATCTTTCCAATTATTTATAATTAATTTTAGTGCTAAACTAAGCATTAGATCCAAAAAAAACAAAATCTGTGGGTTGAAGATTGGGAACATCTGCAAGGGACCTAAAAATAATAAGTCTGTATGTTGAATCCCCTTGTAATTGTAATAGCTGTGAGATTTTCTGCCATATAGGTTGCCGAAAAGTTTAGATATTAGGACAGTCAGAGGATATGATGAAAGGTGCCTGGCAACGAATAACAAGACCAGCATTGGTTACTGCATCCCTCTTGCCACTCTGACAATAATATGGGTGTAATAAATGCCTTATGTGCTAGAAAATATAAAGATTGCATAACTAAAGCTGATGTAGAGATACGGGTAGAAAAGCCCCAAAAGAATTTCCAACGAGTAGGAGTAAGGATGGTATTAACATCATGTGACCATAAGATCTTCAGCCCAGTACACAGAGACTACTACTACTACTGAGCATTTGTATAGTGTAATAAGACGTATGCAGCGCTGCACAGAAATGTAAGAGACAGTCCCTGCTCATCAAAGCTTGCAATCTAGTCAAGACAGACAACACAGAAGGAGTAGACAGGGATATATCTAAGGGGAATGGTAAAGAAACACAAGGAAATCAGGTGCGTCAAGATCCAAGCGCAGCAGCAAAGAGGTGAGTTTTCAGCCTGGATTTGAAAAGGGTCAGAGAAGGCGCCTGGCATACAGACTCCGGTAGTATGTTCCTGGCGTAAGATGCAGCAAGGTGAAAGGAATAAAGTATGGAGTTAACAATAGAAGAGAAGGGCGCAGACAGAAACAATTTGCCAGAAGAGCGGAGTTCCCGAGGGAGGGTGTAGGGAGAGATAAGAGAAGAAAGGTAGTGAGGAGCTGCAGAGTGGATAAATGTCTTAGTAGTGTGTTCAGAAAGGAATGAGCGGATTATTTTGATGTTATAGAGAAAGAAACGGCAGGATTTAGCTATCAGATGGATGTGTGTGGAGAAGGAGCGAGAGGAGTCAAAGACAACCCCAAGGTTGCAAGCTGAGGAGACAGGGAGGAGTAGAGAGTTATCCACAGAGACTGAGAAAGGAGGAAGAGGAGAGGAGCTTTTAGGGGGAAAAATAAGAAGCTCGGTTTTGGCCATGTTCAATTCAAGCGGCAGCGAGACATTCAAGCAAGACTCGAACGCATCACGGAGCGTCATATAAATTTTAGAGACCATATGGGAAGAATCGGCAATATTCCTCACAAGAGATAGGAATTTCCACTCCGTGACAAGTTGGGTTGGCTTAACATTGGCTTTGGACAGACATGAATACAACTGAAGCCACTGGTAATTAGCAGTGGATGGGAGATGAAACTCATTTTGCAAATCTCAAAAGGTTTTAAACCCTGTCAAAAATATCAATTGACCTATCATCCAAAATTCGCTTGAATTGCCAAATCTTCCAACTAATGGGTCTCATTGACATTTTAAATCTGGTATTAATGTCAATTGCTGTTAAGTGTTATTATTATATCAGCATGTTTTGCCACCTGTTTCATTGTATTTTGCCTCTAGTTAAACGTTCTAACTTGTTCATTGTAAAATAATAATAATAATTCTCTTTATTATTATCATTTTGTTATATGTAAACCGCCTCTGATCTCTGGAAGAGGCGGTATAGAAAAATGTACAAATAAATAAATAAAAATGCCAAATCGTCTGAGAACTAGACAGTTTGCAATCTTTGAAAAGAAACAAAATAAATGTCTGAAAAGCAAACTGCATAGCCCGGATTATATCCAATTTACCATTCAAATACTGGATTATCACATCATTCATAGGAACATAAGATATGCCATACTGGGTCATACCAAGGTCCATCAAGCCCAATATCCTGTTTCCAACAGTGGCCAATCTAGATCACTAGTACTGTCAGACGGCTGCCTGGGTGAGAATCTTCACAGTCTTGGCAAGTGCATATATCTATATGATTTGCAAGGAATTGTGGGCAATGCAGTTCATTCACACCAGACACAGCTGCTCACAATAATTAGTTGTGCTTTTCGGTAAAGCCAATAAGATATTTATTTATGGCGTTATTTCTCCCAACACAGATATGCTTGGTAGCACATAAATCAGGTTACTTGCTTTCAGTGTTAAACTTGGAAAAACAAAATAAGGAAAACAACCTTTGAACTTGTCAGGCAATCAAAGCAAAAGAAATAAGATCTGGTGGCAACAAACTGGTCTTTTCTGTAGGCTTTAGCTAATATTCTCTTAGCAATGTATCAAACAACAAACCAAAAGCCACAAAGAAAGGAAAAAAACTGTTCTTTTCAAGTTAACTTCTTATATCTTCCCACATAGATTCAGAAGTGATTCTCTCAGAGCTCACAAGTAATTAGGTAAGGCTCAATTGCTAGCAGTTATCCAGCTGAAACCCCTTAGCTGGCTTGCTTTCTACTGCGTGGCTAAAAATCCTACACAGGAGCTTTTCTGAGTAGATTAAAGAACAAGTTTGTATTTCTTTGTGATGGTTGCTGTACTTTATAACAGAAAATCACCAAAGGAGTTTAGACAGAGAGCAGTCCATGTAAACAGATTCTTCATCTGCTATCACCCCCTCTTCTTCAACAAGCATGGGTTCAATATCATGGATTGGCACAGATGAATCTCCCAATGGAGCACTTTCAGGAGAATACTTGTTTCCCTGCTGTCTTTCAAGGTTATAGCTAGGGCATAGATCAGTGTTCATACCTGAGCTTCCTTTGCTGTTAGAGTTCTCTCTATATAGCCTGGCCAGTATGTAGTCCAGTTCTTATGTCCAGCCTTCCAATCTAGATCCCTGGACACTGGATCTCTCTTCACATACCTTCTGGCACGGGTCTTAGGGTCCCTTCCACGTGCAGCCGTCTCTCTCACAGGTACCGTCTGGAGATTCCTAGCTCTGCAGCACCATTCCTCTGGCTTTCCCCAGTCCAATGGTGTATGCTGGCCCTTGGAATGCCTCCCAGTATACGTACTGCTCTGGACTCTTCTAGACCTCTCAAAGGCTTTTCTCCTCTTTCTTCCAAAGGGTTTCTTTCCCTCTCTGTCCGTCCGGTTTGGCTTCTGCTTCTGATGATCCTCCTGATGATGAAGATGACCAAACTCAAGCTGCTTCTCTGTAGAATAAACTCTACCTTTATTCTGCTTAGATGAGTGCTCCTCCCTAACACAGCGCAGCTGTGCTGAATCAGGCACTGCCCTTTGAGATGAATGCTTAGGGATTACCTCATAGCCCTCCTGATTGAACACACATTTCCCCACTTCAGCTCCTCTAATGGCTGCTGGAAACCTGGTGCATTCTGGGACTGGTAGTCTTTTATGGGAAAATTCTGTTTTCTTATTTCTACCAGAACTGACAGGTTGCTTGTTCAGAGTCACTTCACCTTTTCTATAGCTCCTTCCTGAGCTATGATAAGCTTCCTTATCACATACCCCCCTGCTTAAGTTATTACGGACTGGTGTCACTGGTGAAACTTCTTCTCTACAGTCCGTAATACGGGAAAGGGCATCCGCATTCTTGTGTAACTTCCCAGCACGATGTTCAACTTGAAAATCAAATGCCTGTAAGGCCATGTACCAGCGTGTCAACCTGGCATTGTGGTTCTTCATTTGCTGCAACCACTTAAGTGGGGCATGGTCTGTGACCAACTGGAACTTTCTCCCTGTAAGGTAAAACCTTAACGCCTCCACTGACCACTTGATAGCTAAACATTCTTTTTCTATTGTGGAATACTTTTGTTCAGCCGGTGACAACTTCCTGCTCAGGTACATCACAGGATGCTCCTCCCCTTCATGACACTGGGATAGAACCACTCCTAGCCCTACATCCGATGCATCTGTTTGAACCAGAAAGGGTTTCTTGAAGTCCACCCCTTTCAGTACCGGTCCTGTACACAATTTTCCTTTTAAGACTGAAAACGCTTTTTCAGTTTCAGGTGTCCACTTTAGCTGGTTTGGACAATTCTTCCGCAGCATATCCGTGAAAATTGCACTTTTCTCTGCGAATTGCGGTATAAACCTGTGGTAGTATCCAATAAGTCCTAAGAAACTTCTTAGTTGTTTCTTTGTTGTTGGAGGAGGAAAATTCCTGATGCTATCTACTTTACTCATTAGAGGTTTAATTTTTCCTCTTCCCACTAGGTGGCCCAGGTATTTTACCTCCCTATTTGCAAAGGCACACTTCTTCGGGTTTAAAGTGATTCCCGCTTGCTTCATGGAGCACAAGACTGCCCTGATCCTCTTTAGATGCTCCGCCCAGGTGTTACTATGGATTATGACATCATCCATATATGCAAAAGCATAATTTTGGTGGGGTCGAAGTACCTGATCCACTAACCTTTGGCAGGTAGCCGCTGCTCCATGCAGTCCGAAAGGCATCCTCTTGAACTGGAAAAGGCCAACGGGGGTGCTGAACGCAGTCTTCGGCTTTGACTCCCTGGTGAGAGGGATTTGCCAATATCCTTTTGTCATATCAAGGGTGGTTAAGTATTGAGCCTGTCCCAGCTGGTACAACAGCTCTTCAATTCTTGGCATTGGATATGCATCAAAAACTGATATGGCGTTTACCTGCCTGAAGTCAATACAAAATCTTAAAGATCCATCAGGCTTCGGCACCAGGACTATGGGGCTATTCCAGGGACTCTTTGACTCCTCTATTACTCCCATGTCCAACATCTCCTGGACTTGTGCCACTACTTCCTGTCTCTTGGCTTCAGGCAAGCGGTATGGCCTTTGACGTACTAATTTCCCAGGTGGAGTTATTATTTCATGGGCAACCAAATGTGTCTCCCCAGGTATGGGTGTCAACACATCTGGGAATTCTTTAAGCAATTTCCTAATTTCTTCCTGTTGTACCACTGTTAGGTCCTCACCTATTTGGGGCTCTGATTTTTCTTTACAATCAGATACCTGGGGTCCCAAATCTTCCTCTTCATTCACCTCCCTCTCTCGGGCACAGGTGGCAGCTAGGCTTTTAACCCCTTTGACGTCAGTAGAACCAAAGCCTTTGGTTCCATGCTCAGAATTTTCCAGGGATGTGACCTCCTCCACAGGTGGAAAACCCAGCCTCTCACAGATCAATTGGGCAATTCTATCTCCTGTCTTCACGTGATAATCATTCTGTCCAAAATTAAATAACAGAACTTTAATATTGCCCCTGTAATCGGGATCAATTACTCCCGCATCCACATCGATGAAATATTTAAGAGCTAATCCGGACCTTGGGGCTACTCTCCCATAGCATCCAATAGGTATTTCTACTTGGAGACCGGTGTCAACCAGGGCTCTCCCTTGGCTAGGTACAGTCACATTTTCTATGCTGCACAGGTCAAACCCAGCAGCTTGAGGGGTTGCCCGCTTAGGAGTTTGGGCCTTCTCTGTGACCCTATGGTACTTTAGGACGAATGTCTGCTTTGGGGTAGCTTGGTCTTCTGGACGCTTAACCATCTTTTTAGCTGGGGTCTGAGGACTTCCAAATAAAGGCCCAGGAGCTATTACCATTAAACCTTCTCCTTCCTTCTTTCCTAGTCCTTCCACTAGACCCTGCTTAAATCTTGGCCAGTCTCTTCCTAGAACCAAATCAAAGGGTAGCCTAGGCACCACTGCTAACAGGACTTCCTCTTGTTCCCCCAGGCACTTAACCTTTAGCCTATAGGTGGGATATGATGTTGCAGCACCATGAATGCATCTGATGTGAACTTGGCTTTCAGGGGTTCTAGGCACAAATCCTTCTTGGGCCTCTATCCTCTTCCAAAGCCTTTTTGACATCATACTCTGGTCTGCCCCAGAGTCTAACAAAGCATTTGTGGTAATTCCTTGCACATCAACCATCAAAAGAAATCCTTCTTTGGGCTGTTTTAAATCCACACCCATTAAGCTCTTGTGTGTCTGGCATCCTTTTTTTAAATGTCCCCATTTTCCACATTTGAAACATTTCTTTCTACTCCACTGTGTCATCTGGTTTGATACAGTACATTCATTTTCAGAAACATTTTTAATTATTTTCTTTTCTGATACAGCACATCTTGCCTCAGCACCAATCTTCAGAGAGCCACCCATTCTATGGCAAGCCTGCGTGGCTTCCAAGAATCTCTCTGCTAGCATGGTTGCCTCTCCAAGATTTTGGCAATTTTGCTGTATAAGGAAAGTGTGCAAATCTTTAGGGACCGCAGACATAAATTGTTCAAGCATTATAATGTCTAATAACATTTCTACCGTCTTTTGCTCAGGCTCCAACCATTTTACAGCTAATCCTCTGAATCTCTGACTCAGAGCCCTGGGTGTTTCACCCACTCTCAATGTAGTAGCTCTAAACATTCGCCTATACTCTGAAATAGACAACCCTAGGCGATCTCTAATAGCAGCCTTTACATCCTTATAATTCAAAGCCTGGGCTGCTGGCATTGCTCTATAAGCTGCAAGCGCCTCTCCAGTTAATGAGGCTGCCAGCCTTACTGCCCACTGGGTCTCTGGCCATGCTAATGCTTGTGCCACTCTTTCAAAAGACTCTAGAAAATCATCAACATTATCATCTGGAGTTAACTTCCCAAAACTAAATGCCCCAATCCCCTGATTGAGTCCCACAGTGTCCACATGTGGTGTACCAGTATTTACTGCTGGTCTTGCATCTGTTCCACTTTGGTTCTGCAGCTTAACTAGGGCTTGCACCAGATCAAGCACTGGCTTCTGCTGTTCCATTAAGGCTTTCATAGCAGTGTCCTGAGCCTGCTGTGCTAGCTCCTGTTGCCTGCTAAACTGGGCTGCCATCCATTCAGCTAGTTCCCTTGGATCCATCTTGATCCCTGCAAGAAACAAAGAAAAAAAAAACGAAGTGCACCACCTTCCAAACAGGTGTGTTTTTTCTACTTTTTTTTTTCCAATTACCCCTGTGCCCTACTCCCATCCACCACTAGACATGCCCAGGTACTTGTTACCTTGTGTCAGTGATGAATCCAGCTCTGCACAGGGTCTTTTCCTCCTGGGACAGCTTCCTGGAACATCCACTTCTCCTCCAAAGTGCAGTTGAGGGAAAATCTTTTTTTCCAGCTTTAAACTTGAACTTTAGTTGTAATCCTATGCAAGTAAATCCCCTTTGTGCAAAAGCAATCCGAAAAACTACGCCATTTGTCAGACGGCTGCCTGGGTGAGAATCTTCACAGTCTTGGCAAGTGCATATATCTATATGATTTGCAAGGAATTGTGGGCAATGCAGTTCATTCACACCAGACACAGCTGCTCACAATAATTAGTTGTGCTTTTGGGTAAAGCCAATAAGATATTTATTTATGGGGTTATTTCTCCCAACACAGATATGCTTGGTAGCACATAAATCAGGTTACTTGCTTTCAGTGTTAAACTTGGAAAAACAAAATAAGGAAAACAACCTTTGAACTTGTCAGGCAATCAAAGCAAAAGAAATAAGACCTGGTGGCAACAAACTGGTCTTTTCTGTAGGCTTTAGCTAATATTCTCTTAGCAATGTATCAAACAACAAACCAAAAGCCACAAAGAAAGGAAAAAAACTGTTCTTTTCAGGTTAACTTCTTATATCTTCCCACATAGATTCAGAAGTGATTCTCTCAGAGCTCACAAGTAATTAGGTAAGGCTCAATTGCTAGCAGTTATCCAGCTGAAACCCCTTAGCTGGCTTGCTTTCTACTGCGTGGCTAAAAATCCTACACAGGAGCTTTTCTGAGTAGATTAAAGAACAAGTTTGTATTTCTTTGTGATGGTTGCTGTACTTTATAACAGAAAATCACCAAAGGAGTTTAGACAGAGAGCAGTCCATGTAAACAGATTCTTCATCTGCTATCACCCCCTCTTCTTCAACAAGCATGGGTTCAATATCATGGATTGGCACAGATGAATCTCCCAATGGAGCACTTTCAGGAGAATACTTGTTTCCCTGCTGTCTTTCAAGGTTATAGCTAGGGCATAGATCAGTGTTCATACCTGAGCTTCCTTTGCTGTTAGAGTTCCTTTCTATATAGCCTGGCCAGTATGTAGTCCAGTTCTTATGTCCAGCCTTCCAATCCAGATCCCTGGACACTGGATATCTCTTCACATACCTTCTGGCACGGGTCTTAGGGTCCCTTCCACGTGCAGCCGTCTCTCTCACAGGTACCGTCTGGAGATTCCTAGCTCTGCAGCACCATTCCTCTGGCTTTCCCCAGTCCAATGGTGTATGCTGGCCCTTGGAATACCTCCCAGTATACGTACTGCTCTGGACTCTTCTAGACCTCTCAAAGGCTTTTCTCCTCTTTCTTCCAAAGGGTTTCTTTCCCTCTCTGTCCGTCTGGTTTGGCTTCTGCTTCTGATGATCCTCCTGATGATGAAGATGATCAAACTCAAGCTGCTTCTCTGTAGAATAAACTCTACCTTTATTCTGCTTAGATGAGTGCTCCTCCCTAACACAGCGCAGCTGTGCTGAATCAGGCACTGCCCTTTGAGATGAATGCTTAGGGATTACCTCATAGCCCTCCTGATTGAACACACGTTTCCCCACTTCAGCTCCTCTAATGGCTGCTGGAAACCTGGTGCATTCTGGGACTGGTAGTCTTTTATGGGAAAATTCTGTTTTCTTATTTCTACCAGAACTGACAGGTTGCTTGTTCAGAGTCACTTCACCTTTTCTATAGCTCCTTCCTGAGCTATGATAAGCTTCCTTATCACAGTACCAAAAGGCACACAGGTTCCTTGTCCCAGGGCAAGCAGTGGATTTCCCGGGTCCTGTTTAATAATGGTCTATGGATCTTTATGCCAGGAACTTTCCAAATCTTTTTTAAACCCAGCTACATTAACAACTTTTACTACATCCTTCGGTAATGAATTCCAGAATTTCATTACGTGCTGCGTGAGAAAATATTTTCTCTTCTAAGTTTTAAATAGGTTACATTGTAGCTTTATTTTGTGTCCCTAGACTTTCTATGTTTATCTGTTACATTCCATTCATTAATTTATAGACCTCTATCATATCTCCCCTCAGCCTTCTCTTTCCAAAGTTGAAAAGCCCTAACCATTTAAGCCTTTCCTCATAGGAGTATCCTTCCATTCTCTTTACCATTTTGGTAGGTCTTTTCTGTACCTTTTCTAATTCCACTATATCCTTTTTAATATATGGCAACCAGAATTGCACACAGTCTTCAAGGTGCAGTCACACAATGGAACAATACAGAGATATTATAATATCCTTGGTTTTATTCTCCATTCCTTTCCTTATGATTCCTAGCATTCTATTTGCTTTTTTGGCTGCCGCTGCAAACTGGGTGGAGGGTTTTAACATATCCACAATGACACCTAAATCTTTTTCCTGAGTGGTGATTTCTAATGTGGTATCTTGTATCATGTAACCATAGTTTGGATTGTTTTTTCCTAGGTGCAAAACTTTGCACTTTACATTAAATTTCATCTGCCATTTGAACATCCAGTCTTTCAATTTATCAAGGTCCTCTTGTAATTTTTCACAATCCTCATTTTAACAACTTTGAATAATTTTGTGTGATCTGCAGATTTGATCACCTCACTCATTCCTATTTCCAGGTCATTTATGAATATATCAAAAAGCAGCACAGATCCCTGGAGTACTCCACTAAGAAAATTGTCCATTTAGCCCTATTCTCTGCTTTCTATAACCAATTCCTGATCCACAATAGTACACTGCCTCCAATCCCATGACTTTTTAATTTGGCCAAGAGTCTCTAATAAGGACCTTGTCAAAGGCTTTCTGAAAATCTAGGTACACTATATCAACCAGCTCACCTTGATCTACATGTTTATTCACATCTTCAAACAAATATAGCAGATTAGTAAGACAAGACTTGCCTTGGCTAAATCCATGTTGGCTGTCTCCCATAACCATGGCTATCTACATGTTCAGTAATTTTATTCTTTATAATGGTTTCTATCATTTTTATTTATTTATTTAAACGGATTTCTATACCGCCTTATCCTACAATCAGGGCAGTCTACAGAGCAAACAATCAACATACAGTGTCTAGTGTGCGCATGCATTGAACAGTGAATGCGTGTGTGTGTAGAGGGTCATTGATTCTTTGTGATCTATTTACAACGTGCGCTATCTACAATACTATGTACATCAGGACTTTGATGCAAGGCATTTTACCTTCTATTGACGTCAGGCTCACCGGTCTGTAGTTTCCCGGATCACCCCTGGAACTCTTTTTAAAAATTGGCATTACATTTGCCATTCTCCAATCTTCAGGTACTATAGATGATTTTAATAATAGTTCACAGATTACTAATAGTAGGTCTGAAATCTCATCTTTCAGTTCTTTAAACACACTCGGATATATATCATCCGGTCCAGGCGATTTACTACTCTTCAGTTTATCAAATACCTGTAATACAGCTTCCTGGTTTATTGATATTTCTTTCAATTTTTCCAATATATCATTTTTAAATACCATTTCAGGCATGGGTAACTTCCCTACATCATCTTCAGAAAAGATGGAAGCAAAGAATTCATTCAGTCTCTCTGCTATGGCCTTGTCCTTGCCCCTTTTATCTCTCTATCATCCAGTGGTCTCACTGATTCTCTCACAGGCTGTTTGCTACAAATGTACTGAAAAAGGCTTTACTATGTGTTTTTGCTTCAACAGCAAGCTTTGTTTCCATTCTCTCTTTACCTGCCTTATCAATGCCTTGCATCAAATTTTGCAGTGCTTATGTTGTTTCCCTTTTCCATCATTTGGCTCCTTTTTCCATTTCCTGAAAGATGCTTTTTTGGCTACAACAGCTTCTCTGACCTTGTCTTTAAACCATGCAGGCAGTTTTTTGTCCTTCCTTCCATTTTTCTTAAAGCATGGAATACATCTGGTCTGGGCTTCCAAGATAGTATTTTTTTTTTAATTGAAATTTAACAAACTTACAGAAGCAAGCATAAAGAAACATTCGATGATCCAAAATGGAAATCAATACATACAAAATAACAAGCATTACATCAATCCTAGCCCACAATATGAGGAGATATTTAAGGAAACAAAATAAAGGCAACCCAAAAGCAAAGCTCTAATTTCAGACAGCCTTTAAACTAACCACCCACCCCAGTCAATTAGTGCCAGGCCCCTCTTTATCAGAAAGAAATACCTCAAGCTGAGTAGGGTCAAGAAATATAAACCTTGATCCCTGAAATGTTATCAAACACTTGCAGGGATATCTAAGGAAAAAAGTAGCTGATAAGGCAACCACTCTAGGCTTAAGGGCCAAAAAACCCTTCCTCCTAGCTTGGGTTGCCTTACAAACATCTGGGAAAATTTGAACTCTAAAGCCACAGAACGGAACTGACATATTTTTAAAATAACTATGAAAAACAAGAGCCCTCTCCTGATCAGACAAAAATGATACCAACAAAGTGGCTCTAGAGGAAATATTATCCTGTGAGTCCTCCAGGAATTTGGTGAGCCCTAGGCTAACTTGTCCCTGAACTTCATCAAACCCCCCCCCCCCCCGGAGAACCCCGAGAGAGGCCCTTACCAGTCAAATAATAGATATTAGAGAGACCAATGGAGTCAGCCGAGGCCAAGCCCAAGACCTCCTTAAAATACTTCCTCAAAAGAATTTCAGCAGACAGCAAACGACAGATAGGAAAATTCAACATACGAATATTTTTTGCACGTAACATATTATCATACTGTTCCATTCTATGATGTAACACTAAACTATCCCTAATATGAGAAGAATTTACAGCCTTAAGAGCCTGACACTGAGTTTCACAACCAATAACCATATTTGAAATATTCCCCACCTTAGTATCCACTTCTGACAACCGTGTAGTAATCTCGGAGGAGAAACTACAAAGTTGTGCCACAGTAGGAATCAAGGAACTTTCAATACAGGTTACCACCTGCCAGATATCCGCCAGAGTCACCTGATCATCAGGTACCACCCTCGCTTCACCTGGCAAGGGTGCCCATACTACCGGTTTCAGCTTTTCCCCGGCTTCTATCGGGGTACTCTGCAGAAACCGCACCCCATCAGAAGCAGACACAGGAGGGGATGTATAGACTGGAGGAGAAGGTGGTGTCCGGTCCGGGGAACTCAAGGACACCGGAGAGGGCTGGAGTACCAGAAAGTCAGAGTCAAGTATAGCATTAGCACCAGTCAATACCTTGACGTGTCTGTCCATCGGACACACCGCAGGCTCAGCTGATGCCGCCAACTCCGTCTTTTTCTTCCTTTTACCCATCAGGTTCACCACAGCCGGCAGTCAGCTCCGGATACGATGCTCCTTCGATGCTCCAAGGGGCTCCCAAGGGGCTTGTTATGCCCCTTGTATCTAGCCCCTTCTATCGTTGCCCCGGCTAGCGCCTCCGGCTGCGCCAAACCAACGGCCTTTTAAGGAGACTCTCAAGGCAAGCTCTCCCTGTTCCGGTTTTAAAGAAGAGGCTCCCGGTGACGTCGGGGCCGCCGGAACAGAAGCCTGCGACTCCGGACCTCTGCACTGCCTCTCTGCTCTCCCAAGGCAAAGCTCTCCCTGTTCTGGTTTTAAAGAAGAGGCCCCCGGTGACGTCGGGGCCGCCAGAACAGAAGCCTGCGACTCCGGACCTCTGCGCTGCCTCTCTGCTCTCCCCCAAGATAGTATTTTTAAACAATGCCCATGCTTGATGTAAATCTTTAATGTTTGCAGCTACTCCTCTTAGTTTTTTCTGAACTATTTTCCTCATTTTATCATAGAGCCCTGTTTACTAAGCATTTCCCTATAGACACAAAATGCGAGAAGACTTTTAGTAAACAGGGCCTATAGTCTCCCTTTTGAAAGCTATAAGGTAGAACAGTGGATTTCCTTTCCATTCTTCCATTTATTAAACCAAACGCGATCAGTGCTATGATCACTATTGCCAAGTGGCCCCAATACCCTTATCTCTTGCACCAGATCCTGTATTCCACTAAGGACTAGGTCCAGAATAGCTTCCCTTCTTGTCAGTTCATGAACCAGCTTCTCTGATTTCTATTAGTATTTCATCATCCATATGTTCATTCTGCCCAGGCGGTCAGCAGCACACCCCTCCTGCCATCGCCTTCCCCTTTTTATTCTGAAGAGCAAATAGCGGGGATGGACATCCCATTTGGATGTCCATCCCCGCTATTCGCTCTCCTGCCAGTCCCGGCTAAAGCCTCCCTGCATGAACAGCACTTTTGTACAGGGAGGCCTAGATGGGGGCGGGAAGGGGCATTCTGGAGGCGGATTGAGGGCAGGGCATGGGTGGGCTGTGACCCTGGACGTACAGGGCTGATTCAGAGATCAGTCCTGTATGCCCGGGATCGTGAACATAGATGGGGGACTTACTCCACCACAGAGATTGAATAAGTTCCCCTGGACATGGGGGATGATGCTGCTGGGCCTAGAAAGTAAGGTAGGGGGGTGCAGTAAGATCCCCGCAGCCAGACCCTGGTCAAGGGAGGCCGGATCGAGGATCTGGCAGTGGGAAAAAAAAAGGATTTCAGCAGTGGCCGTGATTCTTGACTCCTGAATGGAGTCACATTGCCATGGCGATGGGATGCCATGGTACTGCGGCTCCATTCAGGAACCTGATTGAGGTAGCCGGGCATGTGGCTGAGCATGCAGGCCAATCAGAATTGGGGCCCAGCCTGCACGTCCAGGCCCTGGACCCAATTCTGATCCTGCGGGCATGTCTAGTCCCCGTGGGATCCGAATCAAATCTAATTCCGGGTGTCCTACTTCTGGTTGGCCGCACAGGGGGCTGAATGGCCAGATTGGAATGTACTTCCACATGTCTATTGTCACCAATTGGTCCACCTGTAGCCTTAGCATACAGGGTAGGCTGCTTGGAGACCTTTTATTGAAAGGTTTAGGAGTGTAGTTGTGGGCCTTTCAATAAGTGATAGTCGTGGGTCGAGTGGTTAAGGTCAAAACAGGCTTTTAATTCCCCTCCCGGGGTTGGATTCAAACACAGGATAACAAAAGAACATAAGCCATGCACTCTGGCATAAAGTAAGAAAAAGTAAAGTCTTGTGCTTCTTAACAGGAAGTTAGATAACTTCCACAAACTGTTTGGCTTCAGCACAGAGAAATCACATCATTTAATACAGCTAATGTACAGTCCATCTGATTGTCAGATAATTCAGCTTCTGGAGGATCAATTATCATGGACTCACTCTGACAATCATCTGAATAAAACTTTGGCTGTGATTGTAATGTGGGCAGATTATTCTCCTCTGCTAGTTCCCGAGACTTCCCCAATATTTCCTCTAACAGGTAAGGATCAGTCTCAGCATATCTCTGTACATAGTTCACAGGAGAATTATATCCTTTATAGCTTCTACAAGAGAAAGTCTTATGAGCACCTTTACAAGGGTTAATTAGCCTACCTTCTGGCTTTGAGGCAATGGGAGGTCTGTGCACTGCTCCTTTAGGACGGGGTTTAAACCTCAGAGGCTTCTCTCTGCATATTGGCTGTTCACCCTCCTCTTCATACATACAAATGTCTTGCACTATAGGTCCTTCACTCCCTTGTGCTTGTAAATGCTTCCCAGTTATCCTCACTGGTATTTTCTCTCTTATGCTACTTTCACCATAAGATAAACGTCTGGAGGCTTGGTTAAAAGGTTTCTATGCCTTTCTCCTCCAATTACCACTGTCAGCTGCCTTCTGCCTTCCTCTCTCCCAATCAGTATCAGAATCTACTGAATCACTCACGTAAGGTTCCCTTTCACACCAGGGCAGACGTTGCCTCCAAGATCCAGACCTCAGCTTACACACACCTTTCAGCTGGTTCTGATCTACAGCGTCTTTCCTGCTTCTTACGTAGTTCCTTAGAACTCTGTCACTCGTGGTTCTTTCTTTCTTTGCATCTGCTGCAGCTGCTTCCTGCTCCTCTCTCTCTTCCTTCCTCCCCTTCTCTTCCTCCCCTTCTTGTTCAAACTCTAGTGAACGTCTCTTATATGTTTGCTGGGGATCTAATCTGGCCCTTCCCCCTCCCAGGTGAAAGCTATTAGACCTAGGAGCTCGGGATTGTTTGTCAGCTGGGTGGGGTTCCTGCCCTCGTGGCTGGGAATGTTTATGTTGCTCTTGGCAACTGGGAGTCCTGATCTCTTCCTTCCTGCTAGAAACAGCCCTATTGCATTTAGGTTCCCCTGTTTTTCTATCACAGGATATCTCTTCCCCATTACACTATCCATAGAAATTCTACAGCGTATTTTGTTTCATGCAAAACTTTAATCCTGTGTGACTCAATGCCCACCCTAACATAAGCACGACCCCTCCTCCAATTTGATCTACCCTATAATTATAATATAGTTTTTACCCAGGTATCACAGTGTCCCATTGGTTGTCCTTCTTCCACCAGGTCTCTGAGATGCCAATCATATCTAACCTTTCATTTAGTGCTATATATTCTAGCACACCCTTCTTATTTTTTAGACTTCTAGCATTTGCATAGAGGTTGTATTTTATTTATATTAAGATGAGTGGGTATAGGGGAGATAAGAGACCCCTCTGGAGAGAGCCATGCTGGACAAGCATAACGCTCGTACTGTTTCATCCACTGTGACCCCTGCTGAAGAAGAAATGCCATATGATATTTCTTAAAATCAGGGAAATGCACACCTCCTCTCGTTTTAGACAGTTTTAATTTCCAACACACAATTCGAGGCGTCTAATTACATTAAAGAAAGGCCGTTACTCGAGCTTCAAGTTTCTTGTTCCAACTATCAGGAAAGAATACCAGAAGCATGCTAAGTATATAATTTATCTTAGGTGTTAGAACCATTTTTGTGATTTCTACTTATCCCCACCAGGGGACAATAGGGACCATTTTAACAAAAGAAGCGTTTGCTCACTGCTACTTATGCTCTAAATTAAATTTAAGGATATCCTGAATATTGCGACTATATGTTACTTCCAAATATTAAAGTGTGAAATCCTCCCATTGAAATGGAAATTGCAGAAAATCTGCCTTAAATGTAAATCTATTCAAAGGGAAGAGTAGTGACTTAGTCCCTATAAAATAAACTGGAGCAAGGGCCAAATAACGTAGAATGGTCATCAGTACTTTATCTAAGGATGTCGGAGTGACGTATAGAAAAAGATCATCTGCATAGGCCGACAACTTAATGTGGGTATCACCAACCTGCAATCCAGTAATCTGCAAATTTTGCTGAAGAAGAAAAGAAGTTCTAAAGCAAGATTAAAAATGAGAGGAGAAAGAGGGCAATCTTCCTTTTGCCTCTTTGAAGAGAAAGGGATTTGGAGGGAGCTGAATTAGCCAGAATACGAACTATAGGATGAGCATATGTAGTACAAAGTATTCGAAGAAAACCTTCAACACTCCAAAATACTTAAGTGTCAAGAACATAAAGGACCACTCAAGGCAGTCAAATGTCTTTTCTTTGTTTAGTGAAATTCCAACTAGTGGGATTTGGAGATCCGAAGCCAAGGTCA
This sequence comes from Ichthyophis bannanicus, assembly GCA_033557465.1. Classification (NCBI taxonomy): domain Eukaryota; kingdom Metazoa; phylum Chordata; class Amphibia; order Gymnophiona; family Ichthyophiidae; genus Ichthyophis; species Ichthyophis bannanicus. The sequence goes on along the minus strand of CM066043.1, from coordinate 228,071,833 downwards.
AAACATTACATAATAAGTGTGCATTATCTGATGTGAACCTACTGGCCACAAAACCACACTGATCCGAGGATGGAAACTTCACAAAAATTTTATAGTCAATACTGAGTAAAGAGATTGGTCGATAGTTACCAACTAATTGAGGACCTTTACCAGGTTTTTCATGAACTGCAATGGTAACTTCCACAAATGCACCAATTGCCGGAGCTTGAGCAAATAAAATTTGATAATATTTCAAGAGCTACAGAGCTAGATCAGCCTGAAGCTTTCCCAGTCAGAAGTTGTTAAACCGCTTACAAAGCGTCTTCTAGTTGAGGGTCCGCGTCAAGGACATGAATCTGTTCAGACGTTAGAGTAGGGTGTGCTACATCTTTAACAAGAGTCTCAAACTTCTGTTGATCCACCTCTACCTCTGAGGAGTATAGGTTAGTGTAAAAGGAACAACATTGATAAGAATGTCTGGGGTCTGAATGTGAAGACACTTTTGACTATCCTTGATTGTCAAAATCCTAACAGAGTCTTGTCTGGATTTCAACATATTAGCCAACAAACGTCTTATTAGCCCCTTCATAGATGTAACTCTGCTGTGAAAATATAGCCCGTAAGCCTGCTCACCCACAATTTTATTATATTCATATCTGAAACATTGAAGGTGCAAAAGAATAGTGGGATCACTATGCCAAATCTAAAACTGTTCTTCTTTAATTTTAGATTCTAAGGGTCTGATATTTCAAAGGCATTTACATGGTTTACAGACCTGTAAACTGTGTAAATGCCACTGAACAGGATATTCCCTGATTATCTCCCCTACATGCTGTGATGCTAACCGATTAGCAACATGGCATGTTGTGGGCATCCCAGGGCAGAGCAGAGGTGGCGACAGTCGCTAACCAGGTAGTGGCAATATTGCACCGCTACCCAGTTAACGGCCTGCGGGTAAAACTAGGCGAAGCAAAAGCAGTCTAGTTCTATCCGCGGGAGATAACCAGGCAGCGGTGCAATATTGCCGCTGCCGAGTTAGCTTATGCGGCTCCGGGGCATTTCGGTGATCCCGGATATTCAATGCCGGGGCTGCATGTGCTCCAGCATTGACTATCCAGGGTTAGAGGTTGGCGGGGACGGCTATACGCTATAGCGGCGCATAGCCAACTCAATTCAATATTGGGCCCTAGGTCTTGAAAAGTTTTTTGTTTTTGCCTATGAGTCAATAGAGTAACATGTAATTGTGACTCTAATGGATTTCTTGAAGCCCAACCAACCAAATCTAAAGGGAGATTCAAATCAAAATACTGTATGATAGATGCTTGAATTAACGTTATAAAGTCATCATCCTGGAAAGCTTTATCAAGTCTCTAAGGAGGCACACTTTTTTGGCCCTGCCAAAACTGGATTGACAAAAGGATAGCCACATGATGAGATAGTTATAGCTTTAATGTCAGAACAAGAAGCTTGGACATTAAAAAGAAATCAGTTCTAGAATGTGCAAGGTGCAGGGCCGAGCAAAATGTAGAATCTTTATCTCTTGAGTGTTGCAATTGCCAAGAATCTTCAAGGCCAATCATATCCATCATACTATGCACAGCCTGTTCAGCTCATGAAGGACAAGAAAATCAATGTGATTGGCAGTCAGAGGGTCTAAAACCAAATTAAAATCACCACCCAAAATAATTAGTGTAGATATATCTGTTAAAAGTTCTTGAGTCAGCGCTTTTAAAAAATGAGGATTATCTACACTTGGTGCATAGACCGCAGCAAAAACAAACCTTTGGCTATCCATACAGCATATCACTTTGACCCATCACCCTTTAGAATCACTTTTCTTATCTAAAATCTGCAAAGGCAGAGATGTACGGGCCAAAATAACTACCCCATTCCTCTTTCCCAGTGCAGGACAAGCAAGCAAAGCAAAGGGGGACAGAACCTAATTTAGTGGCTTCAGTCAAACTGAGGTGAGTTTCTTGAACATAGATAACATCAGCCCCCATCTTTGACAATAATAAATTATTTTCTTCCTCTTGATGGGAGGCCAATTCAGAGATGTGCATTCGCGGGCCATCTGGATGTCCAGACATCTGGACGGCCTGGGGATGCAGCAGATTCTGCTCCTGCGGGGGCTAGATGACCCCGTAGGAGCAGAGTCATGGCATAAGGTACCCCAGAGATGCTGATACTTACCCAGCTAGCCCAGCCAGGCTCCTGCATGGAGCCACGGTGCTATGGCACCACGGCTCCATGCAGCAGCCGCGATCCCTGGCAGACCGCAAAAAGTTTCTTTTCCCGCAGATTGACCCCCCATAAGGCCTAGCATGGCCAGGGTCTGGCTGCGGGGACCCCCTTGCACCCCCTCACCTTGCTTTGCGGCCCCGGTGTCGAACGTCTGTGCTGTCTAGGGGGACGTATTTCACCTCCGGGGTGAAATACGTCCCCCCATGGAAATAGCCGGCCCTGGACATACAGGGCCAAACTCGGCTACTGGTCTCCTCCCCCAGCCCACCCCCTCCCACACACGAGCAGAGCTCCCCACACATCTTGCTATACATGTGGGGAGCTCCATCTGCAGGATCACCACCACAGCATTTAGTGGGTCTGTATATCCGGATCGGGTGTCCAGACCCACCAAACGCTGCTCGGATTCTACCCCTTAGGCTTACAGTCATAATATTTTAGATAAGTAGGCTAGTGAGAATGGTAACAATGCCAAAAGAAATATAATGCCCAAAGCCCAGTGTAGAACAGCTCAGCACTAACACATAAGGCACATCCACAACTACCCCCGGCATACAAACAATCATAACAACTATGCCCATTTCCGTATCCTCAACCCAATCCTACCACAACCTCCATCATACACTCACAGTAAGCAACTACCACCAGCAGTAATAATGCATGTCACACTTAACCTGACCACACACACAAAATCAAATCCCCATCTCCACCAGAGAGCACAACCATATAGCACAACATGAAAAAGCTGATGCTACAGCAAACAAAATCATACCACACCAAATAACATCCACAAGAGTCATCACCAATCAGGCTTGGGGGGTTTTTGTGCCATCAAGTAAGTGTTGACTTCTAGCAACCCAGCTGCCTCTGGGTTTTTTTGGCAATGCATCACCAGAAGTAGATTGCCAGACCTTTTCTTCTGAGGTAATGGAGGGTAAAGTGATTTGCCCAAGGTCACAAGGAGTGTGCCAGTGGGAATTGAACCCTTGATCTTCTGGCAGTTGCTCTAACCACTAGGCTACTCTTCCACACCAATCAGTAAGCCTTCAAAAATTAATGAGAAGCCTCAATAGACCAAGAGAAATAACAGGGAGGAATTTCAAACAAGAAAACAAAGAAAAAGTCCTTCAGGACGCCAATTGCATTTTCATACGAGTGCCACCACAGTTCTCCAGAAAACCGCAAAGTTGCTCTGGGTCTTCAAACGATCTGGTCTGATTGTGAAGTGCTACTTGCATACTGACTGAATAAAATAAGGCATATTGCACTTTCAATTGCTGTAATGGGGGAGAAAATGCCAGCAATTGTTTTTGGCAAGAGACAGCAGAATTATTAAGATCAGGAAATAATTGATGTTTGTAACCTTCATGTAAAATTGCAGCAAGCAGACGTGCCGCCTGAAGAATCTGAAGAACTCGTTGATCTCGCAGCACTTTAAAAACTATAAACCACAGATGTAGCTCTATGTGAAGGAACTTGGTGAGCATACTCAATTTCAAACTGCCTATCGAAAGTCAACTGGAGCAACTTAGGAAGAAGAGCTTCAAGGTATTGAATCATATTAGACCCTTCCAGGTTCTCTGGCAAACCAGTTATCTGAAGATTGTTCCTTCTGGCATGATTACTGTAATCCTCTAACTGCCTCTCAATCTGTGCCACATGCTGAGTATTTATCTGCACCCCAAGTAGCCAAGCCTCATGATTTTCCAGCCGGGCATCAACTTTATTCAACCGCAGGGTAACCGACTCCAACTCCTCTATCTGCGCACTTTCCAATTCCTTAACTTAGTGTATTTCTCTTAACATCTCCTTTAAACTGCTGTCAGATTCCTTGCCAGCCGCCATTTTCCCTGGGGATGACAGTTCAGGCTTTGACCTCTTAACTCTCTGCATTTGTGAGTTTCGGAATTCAAGTCATGCTGGTTTTAATGCTGTCATATTAGAAAGTCATGAGAGATGAGGGGAGGCCGAAAATACCACGGAAAAGAAGTGAAGATGAGCAGGATTCTCTCGTTATTCCAGAGCTACTTCCCTAAGCTGCCTATCTTGGCTCGTGAATGACTCCGCCCCCCACCCTTTCAGCATCTTTTATCCAAAGTCAATACTTAGATGATTAATTCAGTTAACTTCAGGAGTTAACTGAATATATTTTTTAATTCCAAAGGCCACTGACTGCCTAAATTTTAGCCAGATTGACTCCTAGAGGAGTAGCCTAGTAGTCAGAGCAACAACCTAGTACCCAAGAGATCAGGACACTCCTTGTGACCTTGAGCAAGTCATTTACTCTCCATTGCCTGGGAAGAAAAGGCCTGGCAATCAACTTCTGGTCATACCTTGCCAAGACACCTGCTGGACCACCAGGAACCACAATTGACTTGATGGCATTTAAAAAAAGAGTAAAGGAGGGAAATGTTGGGGGAAAGGCTAAAAATTAACCAGACAGCACAGATATTTTGTGCTATGTGGCTAACTTTAACCAGTTAAGTCTGGCCTAAAATGAACCAGATAAAGTTAGTCATCTATCTCTAACTGGGTATTTCCATAATATCAGCATTTAGCTATCTTTTTGAATATCCAGTTAAATCTAACCAGATAAGTTATTCAATTATCTTCAGCTTGATGTACAACAGCAAAATATTGTTATCATTGTGAACAGCTAACAATGATATAATATATTAGATATTATGACTGGAAATGAAGAAATATTTATGCATGAGAATCTCAATGAATTTGTAAATATGTAAGCATTGGGATTGGCCCTGTGACTCAGACCTGACAACCATGCATTAAGGCACAGGGGAGGAAGGTTATTTTAGATGCCTTATCTGCAATTTCCCCATGGAAAATCTGGCATTTACGAGGACAAAGCAGCCACATGGAAATGAAAATTTTAGAAAGGGCAAAATTAACACATGGATGTCCAGAATACAGAGAGATTGCAAGGGCGCATGCCAGGGGTGTGGTCAGAGCATAGCTGGGTAGGTCAAAAATCTACATGTGTATTCTCCATTTCATATAGAAAATGCACGTGTATGAGCAAAATTGTCTGCTCTGGAATTTACAGCTGATCCTTGGCAGGTCTAAGTTTTTAAAAAGTGCTTATTTCATCTAGCCCTTTGCAGGAGTGATTAAGGGAGTTATTCTCTTTAATCCGCCTGTAGTTTATTTTTCCTCCAAATTGAAAAGAATTAAGGACAGCAGCATTTGGAGTTAATTGGTGACATTGAAACATATAGGATTGCAAAAATACCAAGTTACATATTTAAATTACACTTGCAAGTTATAAAATACAAATTTGCACATGCAAATGCAGCATTTACATCTGTAAGTAGCCTCCACTGATTTTTCCTACATGTTGATTTGTAAAATGGCTGCCCTGGCTCCTGCACGTCCTTAAACAAATTTTAGAAAAGGCGCCACACTTGGCAGAGCCTTTTCTAAAATACTGCCAGAACTGTGTATGTCTCGACCCTGACATCTCAGCTCCTATTTCCATGTACTCTCTGTGCTATCTAAAATTTGCCTTTTAGGTTCAAGGACAGAAGGGAGATGTTAGATACTTCAAAGGCAACTCCTACAAACCAATGAGCGACACTGAAATTGGCCTTGGAAGAGGAATTCCTCCAGGCTGTGGGTCAGTGTGGATTTCCTGTGCCCCATGTAGCCTGGGGGATGGATTAGGGAGGAATAAGACAAAGATGGCCAGAAAGGTTAAAATAAATAAAGGTGGAGTTATTTTGACATGAAAAATGGGAAAAGGTTAAGAGAGATTCTTTGTTAGGATTATCACTGACACGCCATATACTTCCCAGGGTCACATTATCCTCTCTTAAGCACCTTCTGTACATCCTCTCAACATGCTACTCTTCTTAGGAAGTAGCACGCTGCAAAGGGAACATAAGGGAGGGGGGTGGCGTACTGGGAACTTTACCAGGAAATAAGGTTAGGCAAACAGTAGCCTGCTAAACACCGTGTTCTCAAGGCCTTCCAGAAAAATCACAGACTAAAATTTCAGTTGTGGATGGTGATGAATTTTCCAACACAAGTCATCTTGTGAATGAAAAACTAATATAAAGAACTAATGAGCTCTTCTACCTGTCACTGATGTAAATTCCATTTTTATGAATTTGATTTTCTAGTGTGAAGTTGAAGGTGAAGTTTTGCACTTGCTCCCAGTGGAAGAATTTGACCTTGGCTGCATAAGCCTCATCTTGCAAGTATCGGATCATATCAGGGAACCAGACTGTAAGGCCATAATAACTAAAAAGGAACAATAAGGGAATACTTTAGAAAGTTAAACCACAAAATATTCAGCCTTGCCCTTGACTGCATTCCTTCTTAAGATGGTATTTCTGGCTAGAAAATTCCCAGTGAAGTGTAAAATTTAAAGCACTTGATAAACAAGATCTGGTCTTCCTGACAAGATGTTAACTAAATTCATGATTTGTTTTTCCCATTAAGAGCAAACATGCTGTTCAATTTTTAATGCAACTGTTATAGCTTTTAGCATTCAACAGATCATATTCAGCAAAGAGTTTAGTAGAATTGGAAGCTTCCAGAAGGTCTCTGTAGAAGCAGAAGGACGCATAAATTCTTGTTATTTGAATTAGTGTAGATCAGAGCTGTCTAAACCTGTCCTGGAGACTCTACAGCCAGAATATCAACAATGAAAACAGATGCGATCAATTTGCATATACTCATGCATATTCACTGCCGATATTCCGAAAACTCAACTGACTATGAGATTTCCAAGTCAGATTTGGGAAGCTCTGGTATAAATGATCCACTTATATCTCAACTTGGATTGTCTCCTTAGGGCTCAAACCGCACTCTAGATTTCTACTGCAGTTTAACACTAGTCTGAATTAAAGTTCAAGTTTTATATGTGACTCAGACTTTCCAGACCTTATTCAATTAAAAATTTTGAACCCATTCAGTTGAAAATCTATGAGCCACTTATTAAAAACTGTAGATTTTTGTGGGTTTCTAAAAATCCACCATGGTTGGCCAGAGAACTCTGAAGAGCAGCTCCACTGAAGCCATCGTTCCATGATCAGTTTTGCAAAACTGATCATGTGGAACCTGTCAATTGCTTGCAGAATTCCATAGCAAGAAATGATTAGTAACGTATTTACAATAGGCCGGTGCATTGAACTCTTCTCACCCATAGACTAACTGCTTAGTATGTCATTTACCTTAGAATAAACTCTTTTTGACCCTAATGTATTGCAGAGAACATTCAATACTATACATACACGTTGGGTCAATTTTCAAAAGGTTTTCCAAACCAAGGGGCCTGTTTACTAAGCTGTGTTAGCTGATTAAAACACAGAATTACTAAATTCTAAGCGCACGGTGCTAAGATAAGAGGTAACGGAGTGTGTTGACTACTGTATTAATGCTTGCCAATTGTCATGTTAAACAGCTAACACAGAAACCATCGTTTTGGAGCATGTATTGGGTGGGGAATGGATAGGGACTGTGCCTGCTTTGTCTATATGTTGTACCTCACCTAGCAATAGACAGGAGCTAAATATAATAAATGGAATAAAAAGAATAAAACATAGAGGCTGTTAATGTGCATTAACTGCAAATACAGCAGATAACAAGGTGCAGTTATCTACGCGTCCAGCTAACTGTATTCCACAGTATCTGCCCTGTGGTCAAGGCTTGGTAACTAATGTTAATCTTCTTTAGCTGAATAGCAGTCTTTCAGAAAAGTGCTGGGAAATGCCCCCACAATTAATGCACGAGTTTTGCTACTGAGCACATTTAACATTCGCTGTTAACGCATGTTGAGGGCAGAATCCCAGTGCAAACTAGCAATGAAAGCACTACATGTTTTCTTCTAGTTTGTATCTGTGAGATCAATCATTCATAAACAAGGCCCTAACTTTGGAAGTTAGCTGAATAAACCTCTTTTGAATATTCCCCAAATTCACAGAATACAAACATTTTTAAAGCGCTTACATTTGGGTGAATTTCAGCCAAACATTTTAGTCGTTAAGTTAAGCTGAAAGTCCTAAATTTATAGTTTAATGCAGAAAAGTGTGCTGGCATTAGCACAGGCCTCTGTGCAGTGTTTAAGCAGAAATTCCTGCGCTACCGTGGGCGCAGAACGCAAGAAGGAATCTGATGCAAGCATAACCAGTGCTCAAAGACCTCTGCTAATGGCACATTTAAATCCATTCAAATGGATGTTATTGATGCAATTAGCTATGCAGCGCAGATGCTGAGATGAGCACAGCAGACCAGTAGGTTGAGCTCAACACACAATTTTAATGCGAGATCTGAGATGGCGTTAAGCGTTAGCTCATAAGTCTGCAATCAGTGCTGGTGAGGAATTTAAGTCTGTTTCTTGAGTGTACAGCCCCTGCAACGTTTTCCTGGTTTTGCAAAAGAGCCTGCTGGAAAAAAAATGGCAGGGGGAATGTGCTGGAACAATGTTATGCACATATGCTGGGTTTGCTATCTGCTGACAGACAGCAATATCACTCTGAGCAGAACGACTGCACTAAATTTACTTAGGAAACCCTGAACTAAGTGCTGGGCTCTAGCACAAGGTTTCCGCATCAAGCTGTTAGTAACCTAAAATTTAGTCATCTAATTTAGGAACTGAGCAATTTTTTGAAAAACTGACCCCCTCACCTGCAGATATAGGCATAGTAGCTAATACCTCAAATACGACATAGAACCCTAATTCAATAATATTCAGGAAACCATAAGGCAGATAATTGAAGCCTTAGTGTAAACAAACTCCTAACTTCTAAAAGCAAATTTGAAATTAAGAAATGGTAATTGAGCACCTACCTTAAGGCCAGGGTAAACCAAACCACTGATAGGAGCAATGTGTTCCTTCTGTACTGGCCGGTGAAACAACGCAACATGTTCTCCCAGACCTAAAAATCAGAATTCAGATAGGGTTTCATAACAATTCCTAAATGTCCCTGCTGTTTTACCTTGCTCAGCCTAATGTATTCCTTGTTCATGTCTAAGAGCCCAGGGCTGCTGAATCCTCCCTCCACCACGAAATAGCACCTCTAAGCTAGGTGCTCCCTTAAAAAAGTATCCTCATAGTGGTTGAAAATCGCTATACACACAGCTTCCAGCAGCAGGTGCCTTCCATGTACATTCAGCGCCACCACCTATTGGTATAGTGATGTCGAATATACAGATTTTATAAATGCCACAGCTAATGTTTTTAAAAAATACAATTAAACAAAATAGTTCTAGACTGCACAAGAGGAGGTTTACCTCATTTAGGGCTACTTATTACACATTAACTGGCTCCAGGCAGAATAGGGTCACTTCCTAAGCTGGAAAAGCATGTTCTGGCACAGAGCCTCGTCTACTATAGTCAGAAGGTGATCATAAAGTATGCAGTTATCAATTCTTTCGAAGAGTCCAGTGCTTCAAAGATGCTATTTAGTCCAATTCTTCTAGCTACCATGACATTAAAAGCTTGATCTAGTTTCCTTTGCACAGCCTACTACCAAAGTCCACGAACCACCAGATTCAGAATTTTGATAAGGGATGTCAGTAGGTCCAGACAAAGTATATTTGTAACAGAGAAGTCATAGTCATACCTGTTTGATTATAGTCATGATTCTGACAAACCAACGCTGGAACCATGTCCCTGTTGAATTTTGAATTTCAATAAATTCATCTATTTGCTTTGGAGTTTTGATGTGGGAGACCTGAAAAACAAAATCAAAGCATAAAACATGAACAATGTTGCCCTCTGCTAGAACTACCAGGCCGCACAAATAGCAGTCCTAAATTTATCATGATAATTTTAACAGATATTCAGCAGCAAGACTTAGGAGGCTAGTTACTAAGGTGTGCTAACATCAACATTCATTAGTTCAGCATTAAAGTGTATTATTAGTAACTTGGTCCCATTGAATAACATGGGACCTACCCTAAAATAACACACATTATGGTGACTTAAGTTGTGTTAAAGTTAGTACACCTTAGCAGGTTAAATCTCCTGAATATCCAATTAATAATCGGGATAATTTTAAATGATGACTTGCCCAATGAATTTCAACCCCTAAACATGTGATGCATTTCCTTTACACCATAAAATACTGTATATTTGATACAGAACCTGAACTTCCACACCTGTGAAATCATTAGTACACATATAGTTTGCTAGTGCGCCTTAAAAAAGTCAGTGCACGCTAAATGGATTTAGCACACATTAACCTACGAATCAATAATGTGCATTAAGTCTACCATGCGTTAAAGTTATTTTTATTGAAAGGAACATGTAAAATAAACCAAAAAATGTCTGAAACTTAGGGAAAAGTCTAAAACGAGACAAACAGAATGCTAAATATTTTTATGCACCCATCCCTTTTCGATTTTTCCTCTATATTTACAGGGGTCTTTATGAAGTGGAAAATGTTTAGCTGAAGCCTATCTGCCCTGTGCGTATGATGACAGGGATTAAAGCACTGGTTATGCGATGGGTAGCAAGCATGACATTTTTATTGGCAACATTATAATTGTTCTATTTGAGATGCATGTTTTTTTGAGCATTGTATGCCTTTCAATGATTGGTTACGCTATCCTTTTTTGGCTTCATTCTCCTTGGTTCACTCTCACTTTGTTGATTCCTTTTTGTCCTTTAATGAACATTTTTCATATTTATTTTTATTTATTTATTTATTTATTTATTTATTTAACATTTATATACCGCATCTTCCAAAGTTCAGTTGCGGTGTACAATTAACAACAATTAACAAAGCGCAGTTTGTTTTACATAGAACGTCATAACTTTTACATAGAACATCATAAATTAAACAAACACAGTTTTATAAACAAACAGTATATTTAAGCTAGAACCGTAAGTATCAAGTTAACTAACGTATTGTAGTGTCGAACAGCTTAAAAAAGAACATAACATATGCAACTATATACATGTGGAGGTATTTGGGCATAAGAGCTTGGATGATGGTTTTACTCAAGAGAAGGTAATGCCGAATCCTTTGGCAATAAGTATTATGTCCTATACGAGAATAGGCATTTGCCCTTGTATTAGAACCTCTTGCTTGGACGTCTGGTCTGGCTGTGCTCCCCATGTCTTCCCCCCGAAAAGCACCAGATGACGGGCCTCAGCATATTATTTTGATCATATCACAGCTAAAGATCCTAAAGCGTTTCAACCAAAAAGGACTAAATTTATTAAAGAGATTTATTTGGAGAAAGCAAAACTTACAACCAAATATTATTATTATTATTTAACAGGTTTTTTATACCACTTTATCATTTCAGTCAAAGCAGTTTCCATTGTAACTTAAAGATGACTCGGCACTTCTGTTGCCAGCCTCCCCATTCTCTATCTCTGGGACTGGGAGTGAAGGCAAACATGTGGCCTATGGAGACTGGTCTCAAGGCTTTAATTCCAGAGATTTGCGCCTCAAAAATGGAAATCCTAAATACAGTATTAAGTAAGTTTGAGAAGAAATCTGAGGCTGTGGAGTTGAGATTGGGGGAAGCAGAGTGTAGGGTTAGCGCATTGGAAGACTGACAGTGCAGGCCATGACGATATTCATGCTATCGCCAAAGAAGAAGCTAGAAGATCACAAGAACAGGGACCATTGATTGAATGTTCATATCTTCCGGGTCCTAGAAGGAGAGGAGTCCCAGATGTGATTATGTTCATGAGTAACCTTTTTCTCATGTGCTTCCCCTGTGGCCATGAGAGGCTTGTGTATGAGATTGAGCATGCTCATAAGGAAACACGACCAAGGTCAAATGCAGAGAAGCCTTCCAGAGTTGTTGTTAAGCTGCTATGCTTTCAGGATAGAGAACATATTTATCAAAGCAGTGAGACAGGCCAAGCAAACATCATATGAAAACTGGAAGCTGGTCATTTTCTCTGATTTTAGTGTCAAAACTATGAGGAAGCAGTGGGATTTGGTAAAGTACTGTGGCCAACTGGTCTGCATAGGGATCAAAACAACTATTTGGTTTCCATCTTGATTGATGATACTTGACAATGGTGGCTGCCGCAGTTTTGTGAAATCTGTTGAGGTACAAGCTATTTGTTGGAGCTTTGAATAACGGGACAACATAGCCCTGAGAAGAGTCACTTGCTGACCCCCCCGTGCAGGACTGATGTGAACAGAAGAATGTCAGAATTAAGCATCCACTGTCAGTGAGAAGATACTAGGCGGCCAGGACTTAAATGCAAGAAAGGAATAATGGTATGGCCCCAAGCATTGTCAATTGAGTTGGTTATCTGGACACTGAGGCCTGAAGGCTGACCTCTTAGCTTGGCTGTGGTCAGTTTGGAGGAGGTGCTTACTGTTGTCTGAATGCGGTTGATTGTTCTATCTGTTTGGATTGTATGCAGTGATTAGATCAATTGCAACTGCGCAGAACTCTTATTATGGTGTTAGTTGTGGTGCTGGATGGAGGAGATGGAGGTGGCTAGAGGTATATGGACAGAACGGGGTTGTATGTGGAAGTTATGGTGGAGTATTAGTAGGGGATGTTTGGAAGGCTGGTTGTGGAAGTCTGTTTCTTTTTGGCTGTACTGGTGTCCTGCGGTGACTGTAAGGGGTTTAGGGAACTGGGGTGTGGGTATGTACACTTTCCCATCTTGGGAAACAGGGTTTGGTATTGTGTACTTATTATCATCATTTGAGTTAGAAGATTGTCTCATTAAATGTTGGGAGTATTAATAGAGGATTTTGAAATAGAGGAGAAAAAGGTGGACTTTGTTTTACTGTGAGAAACCTGCTTTACCATATCAGAACACAAGAAATCGCACAGGAGTTAGTATGGGGCAGTATATTACTATTTATTTATTTACATTCTCTTATATACCGCGCTATTCTGCATCAGTGCGGTTTACATTGAACAAACTGAAATTACATTGAACAGGGCATTATAACATATCACACCTGTATTGATGGAACTACACTGGCTCCCAGTCACTGCCAGGATTCAATACAAAACATTGGTAACGACATTCAAGCTAATTCACAACCTGGCCCCGTCATTCCTCTCCACCCTGATCTCCATGCAACCTACCACCAGATGCAGGAGAACCATCAGCTCAGACACAATAATAGTTCCAAACAGCATCAGGCATGTAAAAGTCAGTACTAGCCGAAGAGCATTCTCCTTCTCTGCCCCCACTTTATGGAACCAACTACCACACGAGCTGAGAGCAATTAAAGACTTAGTCGACTTCAGAAAAAAATTAAAAACACATCTATTCAATTGTCACTATGGCCAGATGTAAATCCAAGAAAATAAAATGAATTGAATAGTTGGATGTAAAAATGTAAATAGTTGGAAGATTATCTCTCTTGTAATGTATGATAGATCATTAAGTTCATTAAGGTCGATCTGTAGACCCTACTATGTGTGCTGTGTAATACCCCTTGCTATCTATGCCCCATATATTCTGTCTTGATTTTGTGACAAATCCCAAAATTATAATCGAACCGCTTCTGATCGCTGGAAGTAGCGGTATATAAGTATCTACTAAATAAATAAATAAATAAATAAATAATAAATAAATAACTATTTTACAGGGAACATGGGCTGTGGAGGGTTAAGTGGCTTGCCCAAGACCACAAGGAGCAACAAATGAGGTGCAGCAATCGGTTAATAAACAGGTACCCTTTCTGCTTTATGATGTTGGGAAAAACGATCAGGGTCAGATTGTATGGATAAAAAGGAGAACCGACTAGGAAGAAATTTCCCTTCTCAATGTATATGTTCCTATTGGACCTAAAAGGTCTTTTCTAAAGACTGGGTAACTGAATTTCAGGTGGTGGCACTGTGCAGTTTGATACTTGGGGAAGATTTTAACTGTACTGTGGTTGAACTTGACAAATCTACTGACCCTAAGAAGGCTTGGAAGTCTGAGGAGCAAGACTTCAGACAATGTATTGCTGGCCTGCATATTACTGATACTTGGAGAGCCCAGAACCCTCAGCAGTGGGCTTTAACTTATTTCACCCCCCCCCCTTATTTCCCCTTATATGGCTCCTATTTAAGGACCTCCAATGTAAACACCAATTGACAGGAGACAAAAAGCTTATAAGCAGTGGCTGCAAGTTAACAAAAAGACTTTATGTGACATGATAATCGAGTAATTAAGTTGTAAGCCTGGCGGTTAAAGAAGGGTAGCAAGTCTAATCTCAAAGAAATTCAAGGGGCAGATGCTAACTGGTAAGTAGTATATAAAGCAATGGCCATGGAATATCAAACATTTCATGAAAAAGTTTAGAGCTTGGAGGTCGCATCCCAATCTGAGCAATTAGGTGCATCCTTGAAAAAAATTATATATTTCTCAGAAGAGGATGCTAGAATGCCAAATAGATCTATTGGGATAACGGAGGTTGAGCGGCCATCTCTGACTTGCTGGTAGGGAAAGTGTTTGGTGAAGACGTGCTTCCAGTAGAAAATTATGAAATGAGGAAGAGAGTTGCCCCCCTATTGACTCAGGTTCCGAATGAGGCTTTGAATGGGTCGGGACTTCTGGAGTTGATGCATAGAGCTCATGATGCTATGTTCCATAAAGAAGGTAAACCAGGACCCTTAATGGTAACTAAAGACCAATCACACTGCTTAATTGTGATGCTAAGATTACTGCTAATGTCCTAGCGCATAACTGGAAAGGGTTGTGCCAAAAGTCATCCATCCAGATCATCTCTGATAATGTTTGACAGGTGGTAAATATTCACTCTTTGAAAAATGCACCAGAAGGCAATGTGTGTGGCCCTCGATGCCAAAAAGACATTTGACAGGGTGGAGTGGAGTTTTTTTTGTTTTATTTATTTATTTATTTATTTATTTAACATCTCTTATATACCGCGCTATTAAAATCAGCGCGGTGTACATCGAACAAAATATACTGCAATGTGTACAGGTAACATCGAGTTTACAGAGAACAAGGGAATATAAAACATGGAATAACAGGGATAACTATGTACAATCAACAATATACTATTTATATGCTTTAATTATGTACCATATTTAAACTCGAGTGAATATTGAACATGTATTCATGGGTAGGATGAGTCTATAGTAGTAAGGTAGATTTTCGTGGGCACTAACCGTTTTCTGGTTGGATTAAAGTGCTAGGGTGTTTGGTGTGGGTGGGAGGCCTGTTGGCTGTGTGAGTGTCCATGGACACTTCTGGGTAGTATTTTGTGAATAAGTGATGCTTTACGGCTTTGCGGAATTGTAATAGACTTTTGATGCCGCGGATTTCGTGGGGAAGTTTATTCCAATTCCTGGGTGCAAACAATGAAAAAGCTCTGTTTGATGTGGCTTTAGTACATGAAGTCATCATCTTAGGAACTATTAAAGTGTTCATAGTTGTAGTCCTTCTGTTTCTATTTTCAGGGGTGTTGTGGATTAGTTTTCTGATTGGTGTTGGTGGGTAGATATTCATGGCTTTGAAGGTTTTAACTCATGTCCCATCTAAACCTCAAGCAACATTTTATTACCTGGGTTCCAGCCCTGCACTGCAACTCCTATTCCAAAATTCTCGTCCCCATTATACATCGGTCTAGGCCTACTATAATGCTAAAACAGCATAATGAAAAACAGATTAGCAAAAATGCACATAGATTTGTTTTAAGTGGCCAGATACTCTTCTTTAGACCCTAATGAGTATTAGGCCCACATCAAACAGAAAGACTGAACTAACTCCACATGAGATACTCATGGGAAGATCAATGAGATCACTAGCACCATCTCCTGTTGCTGCCTATCATACTACTGCACACTTAAATGATACAATTCTGAATTACTTAAGGCATTAATGAAATATGTAAAACCTTTTCATTCACAAGGTTAAGCAGCCCTTCCCCAGAAACCAGAGGAGCAGTACCTCCCAATTCAGCCAGAAGCCTTGGTACACATCAAGGTCTATCAGCAAATTAACTCAATGGAGCCCCACTAGGAAGGTCTATATCAAATGCTACTTACTACCCATACTGCTGTGAATTTCAAGGCCTGAAGATCACAGCTCTAAGGGATTCTGTGGCACTTGACATCTCTGAATTTAGTAGCCATCTGTCCAGAACTAAAAGAGCATTCTGCAGCTCTGTGCTTCTTCAGGAGCTAGATGAGCATGCCCATGATTAACTATAACAGCACACATGTAAAGTAGTAAGGTAACATGCTAGTAATCTCTCCTTTACCTGGAGGATTGGCCACCACTTGTCTGTGGAGGGATTACTCTGCCATGAGACCAGCACCTTCCTTAGCACATTACATCAATATGTCAAGGACCTGAACCCGACTAATAGTTGGGTTTGCACTCAAGTGCTACATATCCAAAAGGTGGGATGCCCATGTTCCATATCCCATGGACACATGCAAACTATGACACTACTGTCTTCCAAAAGCTACGTAAGCTCTGGTCCAGTTTGAATTTGATTTAAGATCTCTATATTCAATTAGAGCTTGCTACTGTTGTCCTTGTGTGTATTCAACAAAATGGCACCCATCCAGTAGGCCAAAGTACTTTCAATGAGACCTTTCCTTTGCCTGAATCATTGAGTTTTGAAGCAGGTGGAATTAAGGTTTACTGCTGGTTGCCCCACGGCTGGTCAAGAAGTTGTTACTATGGCTATATTATGCCAACAATACAACACCTTGTTAACCTCCAACCAGGAAAAATAAGAAACATAAACAGAAAGGTTTTGCACCATTACTTTCCCCGCATATGGGGTAGGTTGCACCATTAAAGCAGTCACATTGCTGTTCTACTTGCTAGAATAGGTCAGCAATAAGACCTTTGATGTCTTGGAAAAGGTAACAGCTAATATGGCTGCAATGAAAGCCATGGTATTATAAAATTGCATGGCGTTAGATTTAGCCCTAGTCAGCAAGGGTGGTGTTTATGACCTCACGGGGAAATGTACTGTGTATATATTCCAGATAACACAGGTCAAATCTTTGATCATGCTGAAAATACAGGGTGGCCCAGAAAAAGTGAGAACATCTCATAACATATAAGTTATTTAAAAATTCAAAAAGAGATGTAAACGATTGACAAATTTTAAAAAAAAGATGGCGACCGGAAATTGTCGAAATGAAGACATTATATAGCTAAAAAAGGTAAATAAGTAAACTATTTAAGCTTTAAATTTACGAGGTGTTCTCACTTTTTTTGGGCTACCCTGTATAAGAAAAACAGATGCCAAGCTGCACCGAATCATTGGTTGGCATTCCGATGTTGTTTGCACTGTTTATTTGTGTTTATGTGGTCCTCCTGCTTGTAAAATATTGTTTGAGCTGTACTGCTATAGAAATGCAAAAAGGTTTAAGCTCAGAACAAAAGAGAGAGGGGCATGGTATGTATGTGAAGATTAATAAGGAAGTTAAAGAAAAATATGATAGAATAAGTGTTTTCATGAATTTACAAATTTGAGGCCAGATATATCAAAAAGGGGAGTGGAGGAGTAGCCTAGTGGTTAGAACACTGGCTTGGCAACCAAGCAACCAGTGTTCAAGTCCTACTAGCACTCCTTGTGGCTTGGACAAGTCACTTAACCCTCCATTGCCTCAGAAGAAAGGCCTGGCAATCTACTTCCAGTGACACTACCAAGAAAACCCAGGAGCTTCTGGGTCACCAGGAGTCAGGACTGACTCAAAGGCACACATTGCATTTGCATATCAAAAAGGCATGAAAGGAGAGGATACTGAAGAAGGCCTTAAACTTTGCTGAAGATGAGCTGTACATGACCCTAAAGAAAAGAGGGGAGATATAGAAAATTTGAGATGTCCCAAGGAATGTGACCATTGAACCTCAAGTTCAGCATAATGATGGTCACTTTATAAATTAGTTTTACATGTAAAATATTGAGTTATGCATGTAAATGGACTCTTACAAAATTAGGTTATGCCTAAAAGCACATGGGCTACAAACTGGCATGTACTTGTACAGTGAGTGCATTCAGGGGCTGAATGTGAACAAAGCGGGGTGGAATCATGACATATACTACATATATACGTATGCATAAAGTATGCGCTAACATTTACGCTTGCTCTTGAGCAGGTCCAATGTCAATGCCTAGATTCTAATCATGATTTCTGCTGGTTTACTATTTTATAAAGACCAATATTCATCTATTCGTCTTTATGAAATAGGCACCTTCCTGTGTCCAACAAAAGAGCACAAATCCATGTGCAACAAACTAGCCCATTACAAACCGTGGATTACAAAGGAAGAATATATTTTATTGATCGATTCCAGCCATTGGCCTGACACAGGCCGTGTTTCATTGAGCCTTCCTCAGGGGCTAAAATGGCTAAAAAAATACAACATATACTCATAAAAACATACAGTAAAAAATAATCAAACACTCAAATATAACATATAAGACCAAGACATGAACAGCATTAACGTGTTTTAAATCATAAATAGGAATTAACTCATATATAACTTTTATGTACAGCGTAATACTTAAATCGGAGCAAAGGAACAAGTATAATTGTAATAAAAGAATGAATAACCACATTGAATGAATAAATACAAATTAAAATTAAAACCAATAAAACATAAAAATCATACAATTTTATATATTGTAAAACAAACTCACTAAGGGTGTGACAAAAAATATGGTGAGGATATACCTGTGCGTGTTATTCTATTTCCAGATCGATCTATACCACTATGGGAAGGAAGATAACATAGATCATAAGGCAGCACCAGAGTGAACAGCAGCAGTGGAATGAGTGGACATGGCAGAATTGTACTTAATATGATAAATTTCTGAATTAGTGTGACCAAAAGGAATAAACCTTTTCATTGCATATTTATACTACATGAAAACAATAACAGATCATGCATGAACCAATAAATGACTTGCCAGGCCTGGGCTCAAGGGAAATAATATGTCTGCTGATTATATATGCTGTGGATAATCGCAGTACAATGCAGAGATCACCCTTAACCACCCGGCCAAGAGGATCCTCATCCATGGGTCTATAAAGCATAGTAAAATATGCACATTATGATTTTAGAGACAAAACCAGTATTAGTACTCTATTATTTGATTGTCTTATACACAACCTGTGTATTGCTCCCAATTGTCTTATTAGAATTCAAACCGCAAAACGGGACAACCCATGTCATTAAAGATATAAAACTAAACCCCACTCACACTTTAATGAATGTATCAAAAAGATTTTTATGGCCATAGGACCATGTGTTAGCCATTGTATAGTATAAAAAATAAATAAATAAACATGCCTGTGCAATATAGCACCACCTACTGTCACGGACATATAATTTGATATGATTCTAAGGGGTATGTTTACTAAACCATCTTAATGTTACCGGTGCTAGTTGCAGCGATAATGTGAAGAATGCCATATAAGGAGTGGGCGTTCCAGCATCAAGATAGCAAGAATCTGTATTGCGCAATAGTGGGCGCCGTGGCACGCTAACACGCGTTAACCCTAAGTTCATGCCAGCGCAGTATTAGAAGCTATAAAGATGTAGCCCACTGGTTGCTGCAATGACTGTGGAGTGTGGTGACGAGGCTGCAGGAAAACCTGGGAAAATAGCTAGAAATGAAACTTTTTTCTATGAGCAAGGGAATAGCTCAGCCAAGCATACGCATCAAACTGCAGGCAGAGAAAAAAACCACACAGGTAGAACTACTGAGTTCAGACCACACCCAGGCTCCATGGCAACACAGGGTGGAGATAGGAAGTACCTGTGGGAGGAGCTAGAAGGGGGAAGACGCTTACACACATTTAAGCTCCCAGAAAGGGAGAGGAAGGGGCACGGGAACAGAGCCAGCCACAGCAGCAGTGATGGAGCCAGTCACAAGCCGTCCAAGAGAGAGGGCCTGAGGAAGCTGGCCACGGGCAGGCTGAAAAGAGAGCTCACAAACCAAACTGAAGAGAATGGAATCTTCAGGGGTGAAAGGCAGAGAGTGTCTAGGGACAGACACAGGAGAGATTCTCAGAGCAGCTGTTATACAGGAGACTGCACTTCAGAGAGGAGCACCTGCTGTGAAGAAATTACAGCACGGCTGGAAGGTAGGAGGGATAGTCCTGGGGGAGCCGTGGATTATAGCCTAGACACAGGAGCAGCCCTACAAGACTCTGAAGGAGAAATTCTACCTTTTGAAAGGCCCATAAGAAAGACTGTTCCCAGGAGCAAGGTGAGACAGATAGAACCTTTGAGTAATTTATTCAGAGATAAAAAGCCTTGCAGACATTCTAGAAACCCAGAGGAGAGAAAGAAATCTCACTGGGAAAAGTTGTTTAAACTTTTAAAGGAAGTTAAGCCTGCATTTCCAGAGCAAGTTCTAAACCCAGAGACATGTGACTCTGAATGTGAAGACATGGAAACGGAAGCCTGTGAGGTGGAACAGGACTCTGTTGATTCTTTGATGGATTGCTCTTTATGCCTAACGTCAGAGTGAAAAGGGACCAATGGTTTTAAGGTAGAAAAACCAGGAGCTAAAGTAATTAAATGTCCTGATACTTTGGGGGCTGGAAATCTGGGTGAGAAAGAGAATTGCTAATGTTAAAGCTATGAGAAGTGTTCAAGTGTGAAGTGAATGTGTTAAAGAAGCAGCTATTCTGTGGGTAGTACATATTCTCTATATTGTGTTGTCCTGTTCAAACTTCTAAAGAAAAGTCTGTTTGCAAAGATTAGACTACAAAAAAGAATAAATTTCCTGTGTTTGCCACTAAAACCACTCGGACTAGCTTATTTGCACACAACTACAATCCCAGAAGCCTTAGCTCTGGAGCATAAGCATAAAAAGGGACATTAGATGGCACGCTGCCACCTCTAGGCAACCGCCTATACGGGACGCAGTGCCACAGGAGGCAGAGGTCATGGGTTTGATCCTGCAGTGGTGTTATGTAAGAAGGCTGTCTGAGGCATTTCCCTTTTCTAATTTAAATCAGTGCTGTCTGAGGCATTTCCCTTTTCTAATTTAAATCAGTGCTGTCTGAGGCATTTCCTTTTTTAAGTTAAATCAGTGCTGCCAGCAAAAACACCCTCACAGTGCCGTAACATAAGATGCCGCATAAGGCACTCCATAGGGCACATTATAAAGTGCCCTGTCCACCAAGGCGCCTTCTAATGTGCCCTATAGGGCGCCTTATGAGTCACCTTAAGGTTACAGCACTGTGAGGGGGCATTTTGCTGGCAGCACTGATTTAAATTAAAAGGAAAAGCCTCAGAGAGCCTGATTAAATAACCCCACTGTGGGATCAAACCTATGACCTCTGCCTGCACAGACATTGAAGTAACCAGTAGGCTACACCTCTATAGCTACTACCAGTTGTACATATGCAAAAGAACACTCAAACCAAACGTATTAACAAATAACAAAACTGCTTGCATTCATTCAAGAAAGGGGGCAACCTTATTTACCAAAGTGTGAGATTTTGTGTGCGAGGGCTCACTAGCTCTGATTTTAAAACAGCCGACTGCTGTCTGTGAAAGATGCCGGCTTCTGCGCTCTAGATAAAGATATTTTTCGCGGTAAGGACGCTGCTATATGTAAATTTACCATGGGAAAGGTTGATAAAAAGACTAAAATGAACCCATCTCAATCTCGAGAAATGAAATTGTGAGTAAAATTACCTTGTACTCTCAATACCTAATCACAAATAAAATAATTGATAAAAAAAAAACTTTTATCAACCAAATTGGTACACTTTACCAGAACAAAAATAGGGGCATTAACTACAGGCATATAAAAGGAACTTGATGGAACCTTTTGTATAGCTTTATATCTAAACCTCATATGACAAACAGTGGACTTGACCATAAATTACCCCAGTGAAACCTTTCAAAAAATACATGCCAAAATAAATCACCACGCACTTCCCCAAATAAAAATTATATAATCTGTAAAAAGAGAAAAAAGGAAAAAGGGGGGTTCACATCTATAGATATGGAGAATCTATAAATCATCATAACACCAGAGATCATACCTAAAAAATGATATGTATTAATAAAAAATGTTGCACTAGAGGAAAACGGAAAGGTCACTTTCCATGTTTAATCCATCAGGGTATAAACTATTGAGAACAAAAATGTATCGTTGTTCAAGGCGTAAAATGGTCTTGTCAATATTACCACCACACCAATTTAAGAGGGAGGAGTGGCTCAGGGGTTGGGATAGGCTACCTCAGGCCAGAAGGCCAGGGATTCAATTCCCACATGGGGACAAGCAACTTCAGGCCAGAGGGACAGGGGTCTCTAGTCCCATGGCCACCCCTTGTGGCCTTGGGCAAGGCACTTAACCCTCCATTGTCTCAGGTACACTTAGATTGTGAGCCCTTCAGGATCAAGGGAATAAAAAGTGCCTGTTAGTATACATGTAAA
Organism: Ichthyophis bannanicus; assembly: GCA_033557465.1. Lineage (NCBI taxonomy): Eukaryota > Metazoa > Chordata > Amphibia > Gymnophiona > Ichthyophiidae > Ichthyophis > Ichthyophis bannanicus. Next base: position 228,049,260 of record CM066043.1, on the reverse strand, counting down.
CCACACAGATTCTAAAGAGCACAGTATAAAATAAATAAATAAAACTTAACTTTCTTAATTACAAAAAACTTCAACTCTGACACTTTATGATTTTGTTCTTGCCGATGGGTGACCAAAGGTTTTTCCACTGCACCTCTTTTAATGCAACTTCTGTGTTCAATTATTCTACTGCGGTTGGGACGCGTAGTCTTACCTACATATAACATATTGCAAGGGCATGGAATGACATAAATCACATGACTAGTAGCGCAGTTGGAAAAGTCATCTAGATGAAATTTGTGATTACTAATTGGATGGATAAAATGATTTCTGACCGGTAGTACATGACTGTATACAGAACAATGTCCACATTGGAAGTGTCCCTTATATTTTGAAAGAAATTTCCGCTCAGTAAAAACCGATGGAACTAGCATATTTATTTATTTATTTATTTAACCAGTTTTGTATACCACCTTATCCTTCAATCAAAGTGGTTGACAAGACAACAAAGGACTTACATGTTGAGGGCATGGGAAGATCAAATACAATACATTACAATATAAATACAGTACAAACAGTAAATTATAATATAGTTATTATGTGCTCAAAATTGAAATATAGTTATTGAATTATAGTTATTATGTGCTCAAAATGTTCTATGCAATTTAATGTTTACCACGTTCTCTGTAAACCGCCCCTGATCTCTGGAAGGGGCGGTATAGAAAAGTGCACAAATAAATAAATAAAAATAAATTATCTCATAGTGAAACTGGATATACAAGTTGATCAATTTAAGTTATTTGACCAAATGATTCTATGAATAAATAAGTCTTTAAAGATATGCGAAAGTCTTTGTTGTCTTCCTGAGCTCTTAATTCTTCAGGAATAGAATTCCATACCTCTGGTGCTATGAAGGAAAATGCTCTTTTAGAGGTCATCTGTTTTGATCTATTGAAGTTTAAAGGCGTACTAAGCTTATTGGAGTTATGAGATTGTCTAGGTCTTAGGCTCTTGTCTTTGGATATTATATACTGTAGATTATCTGCTGAAGATTGGTGAAAGATTTTGAAAATAATCATTAGGTTTTTGTATTTTGCTCTTGCAATAATTGGAAGGAAATGTAACTGTTTAAGGACAGGAGTTATATGATCAAATTTTGCAGAGCCAGTAATTATACGTGCAGTAGTATTTCGAACTAATTGGAGAGGATGGATAGTGTTTTTAGGAAGACCTTGATACAAGACGTTTCCAAAATCAAGAAGGGGTGTTATGACATACCGTGTGAAAGTGATTTGTATTTAATATTGATTTTAGTCTTCTTATAATCTTTAAGCGATGGTATGCTTTAGCTGCAATTTTTTTATATGAGATTTTAAGTTTAAATATTTATCTAAGGTTATACTTAAATATCTTCATCTTTAATTTTTATTTTTTTATTTAATAGGCTAATTTCACTTGGTAGTTTTAAGGACTGACAATTCGATATGAACAATGCTTCCGTTTTGTCAGAATTTATTTTTAAATTGTTGTTATTGAGCCAATTATTCATATCATTCAAACAGCTATTAATTTTTGTTGTATCAAAGATATTTTGATCAATTGAAGTATAAATCATAATGTCATCAGTGTATAAATGATAATCCATTTCATGATGTTTATAATAATTTGACATATGGGTTGAATATTGATATTAAAGAGGATAGATGATAAAGCAGAACCTTGTGGAATAACTTGTACAATCGTGAATTGTGAGGATTTTTTGTCCCCATTTTTTACTAGTTGTGAACGATTGGTTAAGTAAGAAGTGAACCATTTTATTGTATTATTGGATAAACCAATATTTCATAGACGTTGCAGCATTATTGAGACACAGTATCAAATGCTGCTGAGACATCGATGAAGATTAATAGAAATAATTTGTTTTTGTCAAGACCTGTTATAAGATTATTAAAGAGAGAAATCAGTAGCGTTTCCACATTGTGATTTGGTTTAAAGCCATGCTGATGTATAGCCAGTGGGGCATGTAAGTCAATGTGATCTTGCAGTTGTTTTTGTACTACTTTTTCTATAATTTTTGATATAAAAGGTAAACTTGAAATAGACTTGGGGTCAGTGATGTCTAGTGATTTACCTTTATAGATTAGTCGAATTATAGCTTTCTTTAGTATAGATGGTAAGTGTCCTTGTTTTAAAGAGTTGTTGAGGATATTTACAATGTGAAAACTAATTTGATTTTTAGTACTTTTAATCCATTCCACTGGACATGGGTTAGCTGGGGAAGTTGTTGTATTAATTGTGCTGATTATATTTTCAATTTTTTTTTGAATTTGGTATAGAAAAATCCTTCCAGACTTTTGTGAATTTGATGCAAGGTTTCATCCAGAATCGGTGGTCTTGTGATGTAGGTAAGTTGTTTGGCGAAAGTGAATTTTTGTTTATCAGGTAGTTCGCAAATAGTTGGGGATCTATTTGATAGTCACTATATGAAGTGTTCACTTTTGTGAGTTGTTGAACAATGTTAAGGAGCTCCCTTGGTTTATTAGCTGCTTTCATTATTAGATTTGTATGGTATTGTTGTTTACGATCATTTATTAGCTTATTGTATTCTATTTGTTTAACATTAGACATTTTATATCTTGAGATTTAGTTAGTCTCCATTTACGCTCAAGGTTTCTTAAAATGCGTTTTGTCTCCCTGATTTCATTTGAATACCATGGTGCATTTTTCGCCCTGCCTGTTTGCACTTTATTATTTTTCGGGGCTATAGCAGCATTTGAAATGATGTTGTTCCAATTTTCTATGGCTTAACCGAGGCAGGCGGACCCGGTGCTTCGGGCCCCATTTCCCCCTCCTCCCCTTTACCCCCCCCCCCCCCACTCCCCCAACCCTACAAAATACACCACACAATATGTCATGGAACTCAACTGGTCGCAGCTTTATTAACCTTAACAATTCAACCATAATCCAACATCACAAACATTCCAACTCGATTAGCGGAGCATGGCCGCACCAGCCATACCTCAGCAAAGTGTCTTGCCACCACCAATGCCATAACTTGCCACCCGGCAAGCTTCCTACCCCTTTCCCCGACTTCGCCATGCCATTAGCAAAAGTCGGCCAGGGTTAACCGGGTCAGGGGCACCCCGCCCCCGCCCAAGAATAGCCTGAGGCTCCGGGCCCCAGAAACCTCCGGGATCCCGCCATCCCCCCCCAAGCTGCAACACCCCATTCCCCACCCCCAAAACATTCCTGGGCGGGTGGGAGGGAAGCCGGCACCCGAGCAGCCTCCGCCAAGAAATGACCACGCAGAGGCTGTCGGGCCGTAGTCCCGCCCCCCACGCCGCCAACCCGTCAATCGATTGTCTCCCCAGCGACCGCATCTGCTGGGAGCCAATGAATTTAAATTCCCCTCCTGCGCACCCATCTGTGGCCGCGCGCAGGGTCCTCGCACCGGGCCGCGCGCCCAGTTAAGATCGGCTGCCGGGACCCTGCCCGCGGCCTCGCCACTAACTGAGGCAGGCGGACCCGGTGCTTCGGGCCCCATTTCCCCCTCCTCCCCTTTACCCCCCCCCAATTCCCCCAACCCTACAAAATACACCACACAATATGTCATGGAACTCAACTGGTCGCAGCTTTATTAACCTTAACAATTCAACCATAATCCAACATCACAAACATTCCAACTCGATTAGTGGAGCACGGCCGCACCAGCCATACCTCAGCAAAGTGCCTTGCCACCACCAATGCCATAACTTGCCACCCGGCAAGTTTCCTACCCCTTTCCCCGACTTCGCCATGCCATTAGCAAAAGTCGGCCAGGGTTAACCGGGTCAGGGGCACCCCGCCCCTGCCCAAGAGTAGCCTGAGGCTCCAGGCCCTGGAAACCTCCGGGATCCCGCCACCAGCACAGGCTATAACCTTGTTCCTGTGACGCCCCCCCCCAAACCCCCAGCTGCGACCTGCGAGGATCACTAACCACCACATATTCCAAGGCCTCCTGCCAGTCGTTAAAGAGCAAATCCATCCCGACTGGCGACAAATTCACCCCGTCACTCCTGTAAAGCCCCGCACACCCCACCTCCACCCAAGGATGCATGATCTGGTAGCCCCCCTGCTCGCAGACCCAACGGCCTATCTGCCAATTGATTTTTATTAAGCCCCTCGACCAGCGCCGCTGGCTCCAACAGGCAGGCCTTGGAATGATGTCGGACCACATCAAAATAACACCTGGAAACATCCGCAACACCACCCCCAAATCCTCCTGTGCCGCCTTGATCAGTTGCCGGCAGGACCAGGACACTAGGTCATTGCCTCCCAGATGTACAATCAGGACTGCCGGTGGACGCGATCTTCTCCCGCGGTGCTGTAGCAAAGGCAGCAGCTGCAACCATCGAAGCCCCCGCTCGCCCAGCCATGAGACAGTCACCAGCGCCGGGTCAATCCCCAGATTCGCTCCCATCGGCCGTGTCGTTGCTCGCCGTCCCGCCCAGTGGACAAAGGAGTGACCAATCACCCAACAAGCAGCAGGTTCCGCTCCCCCATCTGTAACAAAAATAAACAATTAAAATCCCCCAGTCCCCACAACCCCCAGCCCTTCACAGCCGAACATAGCCCCTAAACACCCGAGAGCGCCATCTACCGATGCCCTATATAACCTGCTCAGGCAACCCAGCCGCCGCTGCACTAGTAGCCGCCCCGATGCGAAAGGAATGCGGGGCAAATTGCAGAGGGTCCTCGCCCACATAACACAATGCCAACCTTAACACAGCAGTCACCTAAAAATGTGTCAATACGTGCACGCTCTCGTGAATAAAGAACCCCCCCTCAGGGCAGGACGCAGCCGCAGGTACTGTCGCACCACCGCCACTGCGCATGTGACCAGGTCATGATCCTCCTTCAAACACACACACACACCTTTCCCCCGCTGATCCGTTTTAGATTTCGCCAAAAGGATCCGCAACTTCCCCGCCGCAACCTGGACGTGGTGCCGTTGAAGCCCGCCAGCACCCCGAATCTGCCCCGAGTTCGCCACCAGCTCACCGATTCTGAAAGCCCCGAAAAAGGCAAGGCAAAATACTGCCCAAAACAAAGTGGCCTCATACCAGGACGCCGCCACCCGCGGAAGAGCCCCGAGGAGCTTTACCAACAATTCATGCGTTATAGGCCATCGCGTATCACGCGGAGTTGGCCATGCACGCTCCCAACCCAGCAGCAGCCGGCGTGTTAAACTCCCCACCGCAGACGAGCCCCACCCCACCACACTAGCAATAAAGTTGAAACCCGCCAGTTGCGACCGCACCGCCGATCGGGAGAACCCAGCATCTTTAGCCGCCACTACATATCATCCCATCAGCTCCTCCGGTACCCTCCCTGAATGCCACCCCTGTGCCAATAAGAATTCCACCACTCTGTCACAGCCCCGCTGATAAGCAGACCAGGTTCCTGATGACACCGAACTCCGCAGCAAATTCAGCATCTCCCCAGGTCAATGCTCCATAAGTGCTCTGGGACCACGGATCCTTCCTTGTCCGCTTCTGGGGCCAAGACCCGAAACCGCTCCCACTGGAAATGAGAAAGAGCATCGGTGATCACGTTAATACATCCAGGTACATGCCGAGCCTTCACCACCACATTCAACCGTAAACATGTTAAAACCACCTCCCTTATCAATCCCGCTATCTGCAAACATCTGGGAGAGTAGCGATTGACCACGCTGACTACGGCCTCGTTGTCACACCACCATACCACCCTACGGTTACGAAGCCTCCCAGCCACGACTCCAAAACCACCAATATCGGAAACAGCTCCAAAAAGGTGATATTAGTGGTCAACCCCGATACCAGTCAAGACTGCAACCATCAGTCCGCACACCAGGCCCCACCAAAGTACACTCCCAGCCCCCCCCCCCCCCGCGGCATCCGTATAAAGCTGTAGATCCGCACTGGACACCTCCGCCTCCATCAAGACCGATGTCCCGTTGAAATCCTCCAAAAATCTACTCCAGACCCGCAAATCCGCCCTCATTGACTCCGTAACCCTAATCCTATGGTGCGGTTTCCGCACCCCCGCCGTGGCAGCCGCCAAACACCGAGAAAACATCCTGCCCATCAGGATCACTCGGCACGCGAAATTCAAGGACCCCAGTAAGGCCTGCAACTCCCATAAGGTCAGCTTAGAAGACGCCACTGCATTAGCTACGAGAATCCACAAACTGTCAATCTTTTCCCCCGGCAGGCGAGCCACCATCTCCATCGAGTCCAGCTCAACCCCTAAGAAGGTTATTCTCATTGACGGACCCTCCGTCTTACCCCCTGCCAATGGAATGCCGAAATCATGCGCTATTGCAGTAAACCCCGCTAACAGGTCCTGGCACACATCCGTCTGGGCAGCACCCACGAACAGAAAATCATCCAGGTAATGAACCACATTAGTCGAGCCACTCTTCTGCACCAGCACCCACTGCAGGAAGGTACTGAACATCTCAAAATACGCACAAGAGACGGAGCAGCCCATCGGCATGCATTTATCAAAATAATAACCCCCTTGAAAACGGAATCCCAGCAAAGGAAAAGAGGACGGATGCACCGGCAACAAGCGAAAAGCCAACTCAATGTCCACCTTGGCCATCAATGCCGCCCGACCCACCTCCCTCACCATACCCGCCTCCCAATCAAATGATGCGTACCGTACCGTGCACAACTCGCGTGGAATGTGGTCATTCACCGACGTCCACATCGGGCATGACAAGTTATGAATTAGCCTGAACTTCCCAGGCTCCTTCTTGGGTACTATCCCCAGTGGGGAAATCACCATGTTTGGGAATGGCGGATCGCTGAACGGGCCCGCAATTCTGCCCAACCCCAATTCGCCTGATAATTTGTCATGCACCACTGCGGCAAAACGCCGCACCGAAGGCGAATTCCTCGCCCGAGGAGCCGCAACTACACCCCTAACTGGAATAACAAAACCGAACTGAAAACCGCTCCCCAACACAACCCTGTCTCGCCATTTCGGATACCGCAGCAACCACCCAATGCTCCCAACCGAATTGGAGTCGGCGCTTGAACTCCCACCTCATTGAGGCTTGGGGGCTGCCCAAAGGTGCCGTTGGGCCCTTTCTTAACACACCTCGTTGCGGAGTGCCCCCCGCCACAAATGGAGCAGTAGTGCTTGAACTTGCAGTCTGGAAAAGGGCAGGTCGACCTATTGAACTGCCAACACACGTCATTGACCCCTCCCGCCCCCGCTTTCTGCAGACTGACCGCCCCTGGCCGAAAGGAATGAACCGCCCCAGCCGCCAGCGAAGCCCCGCCTCTCCCCCCCCCCCCACCTGAACCCGACCGAACCGACATTTGGGTCAGCCAGAGGTTAATATCTTGCGTCCCCATGATAACAATCTATTCTCTTCCATCTTGTCCCTGAACTTTTCATCATAGTTCAGCCACGCCCAACCCTCGTGTGTCTGAGACACCTCCAATATAGAGTCAGCGTAAGCCAAGAGCATACCGTAATGCTCCGGCTAGTGATGTCCCCAAACACTAGCTAGGCGCAGAAATGATCTAGTCCAGTTCACAACATTGCGCGCAACCCTCTTAACGCGCCTTGCCTTTAAAGGTTAGGGCTCTTTAACCTGGAAAAGAGACGGCTGAGGGGAGATATGATAGAAGTCTATAAATTAATGAACGGAGTGGAACGGGTAAACGTAGATCGATTGTTTACCTTATCAGAATATAGAAAGACTAGGGGACATGAAATGAAGCTACAGGGTAAACTATTTAAGACTAATAAAAGAAAACATTTTCTCACTCAACGTGTAATCAAACTCTGGAATTTGTTACCGGAGGATGTAGTAAAGGCTGTTAGTGTAGCTGGGTTTAAAAAAGGTTTGGACAAGTTCCTGGAGGAAAGGTCCATAAACCATTATTAAGAAGGGACCCAGGATATCAATGCTTGACCCAATACAAGCATTGTGGACCCTGTGTCCCTTGGGGAAACTGCTAGGTACATATGACCTAGATTGGCCACTGTTGGAAACAGAATACTGGGCTTGATGGACCTTGGTCTGACCCAGTATGGCATATCTTATGTTCTTATGTTCTTATGCCTTCTCGTCTTCCCTCCTCTTTTTCCGACTCTCCCCCGAGCGCTTCCTCCCTTCCAAAAGCCGAAATATATCTATGTATCGCCGCATGCTGATTTTTCGACGAAGCCGTCTCAGCACCCCTTCCCACAGCTCCGGAAACGCAACCACCGAAGGTACCCCTCCTCCCACACTAGGCCCCGATCTGCCCTCACCATCCCCCCCTTGTCGCAGCAGAGCCCCCCCAGATGCTGACAATGAATCGCCCGAGGAGGAAGAGGAGGACGACTCCGAGCTATGGCGCCGCCTTTTCTTCCGTGCCCCCCACCCGACTTCCCATGCCCCTCCTGCCCTGTCCCCCCACCAAAGATGACCGACCACTCACCAACCGCAGGACCCTTCACCGCAGTGGCAGCATCAGTCATGACATCCCCCTGGCCAACCACTTCGCTGGTCCGTGCCGTTTCGCCGCTCCTCTCACCGGATGCTTCCGCTGCAGTACCTTGCCGTGCCGCTCCTCCAGCACCAGGACTCGACCAGCTCACCAGACCACCAGCCTCAGGCCTCCAATAAGACTGCCCCATCGCCGGTCCCTGCGGAGACATAGTAGAAAAAACAGGGGGGGAACTGCCGGTGACCCTGCCGGGGACCAGGGCCCTCCCTACTCTGCCCTCAATATGCCCTGCCCCCCCAGCCAATGCTCCCAAGGCAAAGGCGAAGGCCCACCAGCTCCCATACAGTCCCCATAAACTGGCGGCCAAACCGCAGGGAAGAGGTTACCCCGACCCCAATGTGCCCACCCTGGCTGAACCCCCCCTTGCCCCAGACCCCCCCACTCCACCCCCACCGCACCCCCTGACCTGCCCCCCTGGGCCGTCACCCCCCCACCACCCCCAGCATCCCCTTCCCCATCCAATCCCACCCCCCTGGGCTGCACCCCACTAGCCTGCTGGGCTCTCAGAGGGCCAGGCACAGATGCCCCGCCCCCTCCCTCCAGCTCCCCCCCCACCCGCCTTCTTTGCCCCTTTGGCCCCACCCCACCCACCACCAGCTCCCCGTGCCCGTAAGGCCTCCCCCCCCAAGGCCCCGTGCCCCCTACCCAATGCCGGACGCCCAGCCCCCCTTTCTGCCACCCCCCCCCCCATGCTCATGCTCCTGCTCCCTATGTGCAGGCATGGCACGACACCCCGAGGCCATGCCCTGCCCCTTTGCCCACCCCACACCGCCCCTGCGCGAAGGCATAAGGCCCTTGAACTCACTCTTGCAGTACGCGCTGTGAACACACTTACTGGGAGCTATCGCAGTGCAAGAGCCCCGGTTCCGGTTGCCTTTGTGTTTTCTTTTGTTTTTAATCAGCCCCCACTGCCTATCCCCAACCCCACATGGAGCACCCCAAGGCCGGGAGTCCCCCAGCCGCCTAACAGGGACTGCCCCACTTCCAGCTGCTGGGTCCCTGCAAGGAGCCCTCGCTGCAGCCGCTGGCCCCCAACCCACAAACTTGCCTGCCCAGCGAACCAACACCTCCTGGCACCTAGAACTGCGCTGTCTTCCCACCGCACCGCCGCTGTCGTTCCGCTGCCGGCCGTCCACCACTGGGCCAGAAAAACGACGCCGCGATGCCACCCAGGCCCCGATTCCAATGCTGCGATCTCTCCACAAGCCGGCACCCGAGCAGCATCCGCCGAGAAATGACCACGCGGAGGCTGCCGGGCCGTAGTCCCGCCCCCCACGCCGCCAACCCATCAATCGATTGGCTCCCGAGCGACCGCATCTGCTGGGAGCCAATGAATTTAAATTCCCCTCCCGCCGCCCATCTGTGGCCACGCGCAGGGTCCCCACACCGGGCCGCGCGCCCGGTTAAGATCGGCTGCCGGGACCCTGCCCGCAGCCTCGCCACTTATCCAATTCGGTGTAGTTTTGTTGCAACTGTGGAATAATTTCTTACAGAAAATCTTCTTTATGGAAAGCTTTAAATTTTCTAGTTTTGTAATCACTTGTTAAGTTGTTGGATGAAGTTTGAAGATGCAAGGAAAATTAAATTAGATAATGATCATTCCAAGGTACTGGAGTAGCTTTTGGGACTGTAATTTGATTTTGTGAAAATAGTTGCTCTGAGCAAAAGATCAAATCTGGAGTGGTTCCATGTTGGTGCGTAGGCTGGTTAATTATCTGTTGATAACCTAACAATTTTACTGCATTTAGGAAAGTTCTGGACTCATTAGAAGGTGATGATGATAGATTGTAATCACCTAGTGCAATTAGTGGTTAAATTTGAGAGCTATATGTGCACATTAATTCCAAAATTGTTGAAAGGTGATCCTTTGCAGCATTAGGTGGTCTATATGTGAGGCAGACATTGAGATGGCGGTTTGATATAATAATTGAGGTTGTTTCAGTAGAATTATTCGTTGTGATAGATTTAAATTTATAGATCGTTTTTGCTTATATTAGGATTCCTCCTCCTTTTTTATGTTCTCTCGGACAATTAAATATTTCATAATCTAAAGGGGTAATCTGATTTAAAATAATTTAATCTGTGTCTTTTAACCAAGTTTCGTGATGCAAATGATATCAAGGTTATGATCTTTGATATGATCATAGATAATGTTTGGCTTATTTCTTATTGACCTTGCATTTATTAAGACACATGAAATAGGTGAATGAAGAATTGGGTTTCTGGTGCTACGTTTAAATGATGAAGAATGAATTTTATTTAATTTTTTATCTTTTTGTTTATGATGATGATGGTATTTGAAACTATTATTATTATACCTAACATAATTTGGACTAATAGGATTAATTACTATAGCGTTTGGTAAAGCTTGCTGTGTAAGAAATAGCACATTAAAATAAAGAAGTATATATTGATATGTTGTATGCATGTTTGAGAAACTTGTGTGAACGTTAAAGGAGTTAGATAATTGAATTGTTTTAAATTAAGAAGGTAAACTTTAAATTACATATGATTACATTCACTATTGTAGTTTTTTGTTTGCTATGTTTAGGAGAAGATAACAGATTATTTGGGTTTACAAAGTGAGTTGATAGGTTAATTAAATGAACTTTTAAATTAAATTAAATTACTTGCTTACTATTATTTTCTTAGTTTTAATGTTGATAGTTTTGCATTTTCTGCAATGTCCCCCGCCTAAGGACCACTCATGACGGTGGCAGCTCCTAACGGTATCAAGGCTCCTCCCCCTAGCCCCGATTGGTAGATTAAGCAAGGGAATGCCTTAGATGTGATCAGGCAAAGAGCTGCTTATTGATACTTAAATCAGCTGTGCAGGACAAACAGACAGTCTGATTCAGATGGTGGCAGCTCCTATTTTGCTTATTGCCCACTGTCAGGGATAGATCATGGAACCCTGAGAGGGCTTGTATGAGATGCCAATGTTTTCTTAAAAGGCTACTAATACTGTGGGATTGATGAGAATAAAGAAGGGTACACACTACCCCTTCATTAGCCTGTTTATTTCGTGGTTGTAATAAATACTCACGAGATGATTCATGGGCTCTATTATATGCTTTATTTATCTGATGTCGAGGGTAACCTCTTGCTGTAAATCTATCCTTCATGATAGAGGCATGCTGTTCAAAATCTTGGATAGATGTACATATCCTCCTTGCCCTTAAGAATTGACCTACTGGGAGGTTATTCTTGAGTGCAGTCATGTACTACCGGGCCTTCTAATATTTGTACTGTAACCAAATTGTCTAGCTACAATAGAGCAGTACAGTTGAAGTTTGCATGTTGTAAAAAGGTTTATGGTTAGAATTACTCAAAATAAGTTATCAGCTCATAAACAGCTTGTTTCTAGTAGAGAAGAGAAGGCACTTGTGATTTAAAATGAATAGAAATTACAGTAATTTGCAATTACCATAATTATATGCTTCTCTTTCTGGGCTAAATTACAGAAGCCACTGCTGTAGCCTTGCAAACTGAATAATGCTGCCGCGCCGCAGGAAAGGGTCCCGAGGCCGGTTTGTAACCGGGTTCCCAGGGCCCAGAAATTCCTTGCGGCTGCAGCGCTGTTCAGGTGATGGGGGGGAGCAGGGGATGCGCAGGGGAGGCCGGCACCAACGGCCCACTTGCGAGGCGTGGGGCCAGATGATTGGTGCTGGTTGTGGGCGGGGCAGCGGCATGCGAGGGAGATCGCCGGCGTGCGATCTCCCTCTTTCAGTGTGGTCGCCGCAGAAAAAGGTGCGTTGTTAGGAGGGCTCCTCTTCTCAGCAATTTTTGAGAGCTGGGCAGGCTTTCTTCGGGCTTTTGGGCCAGCGGTTTGTCGGGGCGGCCACAGGGCAATATTTTGAGTGGCAAGCGGGTCGGTGGGGGGGGAGCGGCCTGTACGGGCAGGTAGTGGGGCCTGCTTCACGTGGGGGGCCTAACGTTTGGCGGTGGGGTGCATCGGTGCTGGTTACTGGCTGTGGGTGGGCTCGTTGAGAGCTGGGCAGGCACAGAAAAGGCCTTATACAAAAGAAATGCAATTTTGCGTTTTAAGATAATTGCCTACTGTATTTGGCAGTGGACCTTATAGCACAAAAACACAAAACATAATCATAATAATCCTATAAATAAAAAAAAAACCAAGGAATAAGAGGAGCTTGGGGAGAACTAAAGGGGTTGTGGGAGTTTATGCATTTGGCTTCTGAGCCCCCATTTAAAGGTGCGCGATGGCACGTCGGTGTGGCAAAAAAGCAGCCAAAAAAGGGGTGGTGGTCACAGGGGCAGTTACCAGGGGGCAAAGAGTAGGAGGGCCCGTGCACAGTGCCCCTACAAGGGGCAGAGTGACAGAGGGGGGTCCAGTGTCAGTGGGGGGCCTCTCGGGGTGCCCGACGGGGGTGTGGAAGGGGGAAGGCCAAGGGGGCGCGTGCCGGCAGTAACACAGGTAGGGCCTCTCGGATCAGTGCTGATGTGGTTCCTCCTGTGGGCCCGAGGTGCTTGGAGACAGGGCCCTGGTTGCCGGGGGGAGGTGGCGACGTGCCCAGTGGGGCGGTGGCTGGGCCGGGTGCTGAGTTTTCCGCTGGGGTTGGCGGAGCAGGGTCTGCGGTTGGTTCTGGGGGGGAGTGTTGGCCCAGGATAACGGTTGCCCGGACACCATGGCGGGTGAGTCTGCGGGGGTGTCCTCCCCCCTCTGTCATCCGGTGTGCATGCTCATGACCTTGGGAGCGGGACTTTCCTGCACCCTGGCTTCTTTGGGGCCCCGGGTCCGTGGGCATTTGGGGCTGGCCCATGGGGCGGATTTGGGCATTGGAGTGGGGGGGGTGGGGCGACTGAATGGGGGCCGGGGTTGAGGGGGTGGGGAGCCCCCCGGGTGGGGGTTCAGCGGCCTCGGATGCTGGTGGACTCGGCTCCTCGGTGTGGGGTTGGGGCAGGGGGCCGAGTGTTGCGCCAAGCGCTCTGCAGGCAGTTCCTGCTGGTTTTTCTCCTTCTCATCCACTCCAGATCCCACAGAGTGCAACGTCCAGAATTGACTTGGCTGACCCGGGTTGAGCTGGCGGTGTGGGGCTCGTAAGTTCTGCGGAGGAGCGGACTGGTGCGGCGGCTGGGGTTCAGAGTCTTTCCCCATTGGCATCGCCATCACGTGAGGCTGGTGAGTATGTGGGGGGTGTCGGTAGCATGGAGGGGGGAGTCCAAACCCCAGGTGCGGGACTCGCGGTTGGTGGGAAGGAGAGGGCGAAGCGCAAATGCGGGCGCCGTTGTCGGCGGGCTTCCTCGTCTTCCTCGTCCTCATCGGCGGGCTCCTCGGTCGACTCAGCGGTTGTGGCGGGTGAGAAGGGTGAGGGCGGGGGGACCTCTGTGGTGCACTGTGCTGAGCTATGGGAGAGTGCTGCGGAAACTGCGCCATCAGATTAAGCGGCGCAGGTATATTGACATTTTCCGCCTATTGGATGGCACGAAGCGATTCGGGGAAAGCAAGAAAAAACGAAAGGAGGATGAGAAAGCAAGTAGAGTGCGGAAGGCCGCCCGCAACACCCTCAATTGGTCCCGGGCTTTCTTGAGATTAGCCAGTGTATGGGGTCATTATTACCCAGACCAGTATGGGGCGCTGCTGGCATACGGTGACACCATTTTAGCAGTGTCGCAGGCGCATGACGGGTGGGCCTGGTTAAATTATGATGAGGAGTTCAGGAACATGATGGAAGAGAATAGGCAGTTGTCGTGGGGGACTAAGGACATTAATTTATGGCTTACGCAGATGTCTATGCGGAGTCGTATCGGAGGTGGGGTAGGAGGCAGGGGTAAGGCGGGGCCTTCAACTACGACTGCTGGTTCACGGTCCTTTCAGGCGTCAGTACCCTCGGTGTCTCAATCGAGAGGGGGAACTGTGGGCGGAGATGTCTGTTGGCATTTCAACAAATCATCTTGCCCGTTCCCCGACTGTAAATTTAAGCACGCCTGCTCCCTGTGTGGGAGTGGGCATGCTGCCACTAAGTGCAGTCGCAAAGGAGTGGCAGGAGCCCCAGCGGGGGGCAAGTGAGGGCACTCTGGGGGCATTGGCTCCTATGTCCGTGAGCATCGAAGCTATGCAGCCGTGGTTACTACAGTACAGGCAGTGTAAACCAGGGGGGGCGTGGAGGTTGCTATTGGGGTTTTTTTTGGAGGTTTTTCGGATTCCGTGTCTAGGTTTGCCGGTGGGGGGTGGGTCGCGTAACGCTGGTTCGGTGAGCTCATTGGCCGAGGTTGTGCGGAGGAAGATTGCGGAGGAGTGTGCGCTGGGACAAGTTGCTGGGCCTTATTCTGAGCCCCCATTTGCTACATTTATGGTGTCCCCTTTGGGTGTGATTCCCAAGAAGGAGCCTGGCAAGTTCAGGTTGATACACAACCTGTCTTGGCCTACCGGAGGTTCTGTGAACGATCACATTCCTCGTGAGCAGTGCACGGTGCGTTATGCTTCCTTCTACACAGCTGTGGTTTTAGTACGGCAGTGTGGGGCCGGCACTTTGCTGGCGAAGGTGGATATCGAATCAGCGTTTCGCTTGTTGCCAGTGCACCCTTCGGCTTTTCCCTTGTTAGGTTTCTTTTTTGAATCGCAGTATTATTTGGACAAGTGCATGCCTATGGGCTGTGCGATTTCCTGTGCCTACTTCGAAGCCTTTAGTACTTTTCTGCACTGGGTGTTGGAGAGGCAGGAGGGCGTTGCTAACATAGTGCATTACCTGGATGATTTTCTGTTTGTTGGGCCCGGCCAGGTGCAAACTTGTGCCACCCTGCTGGAGACTTTTTTGCGCTTGGCGGGCAATTTTGGTATTCCTGTAGCGGCTGGCAAAACTGTCGGGCCCGTTACGCGCCTTACCTTTTTGGGGATTGAGATTGATACCAAATGTATGGTTGTGCGTTTGCCTGAGCAGAAGGTCGAGCGACTCAGGAAGCTGGTGGCCTCCATGGGATCGTCGAGCAAGACCACTCTCCGTGTCATGCAGTCATTAGTTGGGCATCTCAACTTTGCTTGCAGGGTACTGTCCATGGGGCATCCCTTTGCGCAGCAGTTATCGCTTGCCATGGCAGGGGTGCAGCTTCCGCACCATTGGATCCGTGTGTCGGCAGGAATGCGCGAGGATTTGCGGGTGTGGGACGCTTTCTTGTTTGATTTCAACGGTTGCTCGGTTATTCAGCTGCCAGAGCTGTCGAACGCGGATTTACATTTGTTCACTGATGCCGCGGGTAGTTCCGGGTTCGGGGCCTATTGTCAAGGGGCTTGGTGTGCCGAGCCTTGGCCTCGCGAATGGATGCAGGCTGGCTTGACTCGTAGCATCACCTTTCTGGAGCTTTTTCCCATAGCTGTGGCCTTTTGGGTTTGGCCGGAGCGCCTGAGGGATCGGCGAGTGGTTTTCTGGTGTGACAACGCCGCAGTGGTGGAGGTTATTAACCGGTAGGCGCCTCGGTGCCCGAGGGTAGCTTCCTTGATGAGGATTTTCGTGCTTGCTTGTCTCCGCCTGAATGTCACCGCCAGGGTGCGGCACGTGCCCGGCTCCCAAAATTCCATTGCTGACGCCCTGTCCCGTTTCCAGTGGGTGCAATTTCGGCTGTTGGCAGAACAGGGGGCGTCGCCAGTCCCAGAGCATCTTTGGAAGGTTGGGATCCAGACCTGATGGCACTGCTGTCTGCCTCTCTGGCGTGTGGCACTTGGGTCCTGTATCGGCAAGGATACCATCAGGTGAGTTCATTCGTGAGTGCTCTGGGGTGGAACAGGGGGAGGGTTCCTGATGGCCTTGTAGGACAATTTGTGCTCTGGGCAAAGAAGGAGGGATGGACCCATTCGTCGGTCGCATCTGCGTTGGCTGGGTTCTCTTTCTTTTGTAAGGCTGCGGGATAGGGGAACCCCAGGGTATAGTTTTTAGTTAAGCGCCTGCTGGCAGGTTGGGCCAGGGCACACCCCAGGCCGCGGGACTGGTGGCTCTCAGTCTCCCATGAACTTTTGCTCCAGATTTGCGAGGTGTTACCTCGCATTGCGGCCTCGAGTTTCAAGTCCACTCTGTTCCACGCGCTGATCGTGACTGCATTTTTTGGGGCATCTCGCATGTGTGAACTTGTGCCTCGGTCCGCAAGGCAGGGCGCGTTTGGCGGCCTCGAATTTGAGCACGTGTCAGTGGAGGCATCTCAGGTGCGCATTTTGCTCCCGTGGTCCAAGACGGATCAAACGGGCAAAAGTGGCTGGGTGGTATTGTGTGCTATCTTTCCCTTGCTATCCTGTCCGGTGCATGCTATGCGGAACTTTTTGCAGTTGCGCTCGGGTCTGCAGGGCTATTTCTTCATCCACGAGGACGGCAGGCCGGTAACACAGTTCCATTTCATGGCTGTTTTGCGCTTGGCTTTGCGGTTTTTGGGTTATGATGAGCGGAGCTATGCATTGCACTCGTTCCGGATTGGAGCGGCCACGAGTGCGGCTGCAGTGGGTCTAGAAGGGTGGGTTATCCAGCAGATTGGTAGGTGGCACTCAGGTGCATACAAGGGGTATGTTTGCCCTTCAAAGGCTGGCGCTGGGCCTGGGGGTACAGTACAGGGCTGATAATTTGCACTCACGGTGGGGGGGCATTAATAGTTTTCTTCCTATTGCAGAGTTGCCTGCTGGTGGCAGTCCGATTTGTCCTTTCAGATCGTGCGTGCTCCGGGGACTGGTGGATCATCAGCCATTCCTTTGTTTACTGGGCGGAGCGAAGGGCTGCAACGCGGCCACTGGGCCTTCACCTCGGACTGGCAGATTCCGGAATTCGACTTTGTTGGATGGGACAACATGGCATGCGGTGGTGGCAGCTTATGGCCTTCATCCAGGCGAAGATCGCACAGCAGCAGCGGCCAGTTGGGCTCCTGATCCACTTGGGTGGCAATGACTTGGTGAGCTGGTCCTGCCGGCAGCTTATCAGAACTGTTCAGAGGGATATTGGTTTGGTGCGGGAGTTACTTCCGGGTGTGGCCATAATTTGGTCGGACATCATTCCGCGTCCCGCGTGCTGGACAAAGCGGCGGTGGTCACGGGGCCTCGTCAAGATCAATAGGCAGATAGGGTGATGGGTTCAGCGAACGGGCGGGACGCAGGTGTTGCACCCTTGGGCAGAGGTCAGGTGCGTTGGCTTGTACCATGTGGACGGGGTTCACCTTGCCCCTGTTGGTCAAGATTTATTGCTGAATGACTGGCAGGAAGCCCTTGAAGTTTGGTGTTGGTCGCAGCATTCTTTGGGGGGGGGGGCGGTGCAAGAATAGTGGTCTACCTCGCGCCGGTGGCGGGGTAGCGAGCTGGCGCTCGCCGACCCGACGGGGCATTTGAGGCTGATGCCGCTTGGCAGGGGAGCGGTAGTGCTCCTTAGGTTGGGAGAGACATCACGGTTGTGGTCTCTGCCCGGTGGAAGGCAACTTGCCGGCCTTTGCTAATAACATGGCAAGGCGGGCGGTAGGGGAATGGGGGGTGGATGATGCACCACTTTGCTATAAATGGCTGGTGGGGGGCATCATCTGGAAAGGTGGGGTGGGGGGGCAATGTTGGACTTAAGAATGTTCTGTTGGCCATGTTGGGCCGGTTTGCAATACAGTTAATAAAGCTGTAACCAAGTAATTGTTACCAAAGTCCTGGTGTGTGAGTGTTTTGTACTGGGAGAGGGGGGGGGGAAGTGGGGAGGGGGGGTTGTGCTCACCGAGCAAATTTGGGCCCTGACGACAAGTGGGGGTGGGAATAGTTGTGGAGATGGGAGTCAAGGCTGCAGGAGAAAAGGGATGGGCATCCGGATACCTCGGTTACTGGCAGATAGGAGGGCATTCAAATACCTTTAATATATAAATGCACAAAGAATTATACAAAAGGAGTCGAGGATGTCTGTCTGGGAGAAAAATATAACTCCAAAAAATTAATGGAATGGAGAAACTTGGCATGTGGAGAAAACTGATAAAGATGACACATCAAGTGTTCCTCTTTGGTGCCCTGCATAGAAACTTACATACAGTAAAATGCAGCAGCTACAGAAGTCCTCCTTTCAAAATTCCCCTTCCTGCATGCTACTCGCCCAACCCCCAAAACCGCCCCATCCCCAATACATGTCCCGTGCAATTGCCCTAGCACCCTTCCCACTTCCCTTACCCCCAAAAACTATTCCCTCACAATGAGATACCAAACTTCCACATGCTCCCACCCCCAGTAAATACCCCCCACACACAACTGCTTCTCCACCCTGTAAGCTGCTGCACTTCCAAAAATGACATCTCCACATCTGCCCACCACACTGCAATGTGTTCCAACCCCCAAAACGTCTCCTGCAACCACCCCATTGCCCCATACCCTGTCCTACTGCTAAAAAAAAACTACCTCACAACAGCCCTACTGCCTCACAAACTGCCCCATCCATAAAAATACCCCACCACTGCACCACCAGCTTGCATATTGCCCCACCCCCAAAACAACCCCCAACTGTCCCACCATGTTGCCAACTGCCCCATGCATTGCCCTACCACCCCACACACTGCCCCACCGCACAATTGTCTCACTCCCCTTTTAACTGCACACCCTCAAAAACTGCCCAACAACCCTACAAACTATCCCCAGCAAGCCTTTTCCCAGCCTCCCTCTCCCTAATCACATTCTCCTGGGCTTTGCCTGCTTTGTCTCTCTGCTCACATCCCAGCAGAAATGTACCCCCCCCCCCCCTTTCCTTTCTTCTCTTTCCTCTTTCGGTACCCTGATCTTTACTGTTTGTATAGTGCTATGGAAACCTCTGGCATTCGGCAGTATATCAAGCACTGAAAATAAATAAATAAATATAACTACCTTCCCATATCTTATCCCATCCCCTAAAACTACATAACCTAGAAATGCCCCATCACCCCCAGCTATGTTACCTACAAACACAACACAAGCACAGCACACACAGAGACAAAACACAAGACGTATTTATTTGGGCAAGCATATCTGCCTTCTAGTGGTTCTTGAGCTGTATGTTTCAGTTTATGCTTATGTTTATTAGATTATTTGATATTATGCCCTTTTAACATCAGGGCAGTGTACAATCCAAAGAGTATACGAGAAGTCCAAAGGCCAAGAAAGGAAAAGAACTACAATATGTCATAGGAAAAAAGGAGAGATCAGTCAATCAGACAAGACAGAGAGGAGATCGTCATAGATAAACGGGGTCAGCCAGTAGGAGTGGCCAATTCAGGTCACAAGTACCTGACATATCCCTAAGGTAGCTAGTCCCAGGCTAATTATCCCAAGGAATACACAATGGTTTCTCTTGGACTACCTTAATAATCGATTTATGAACTTTTCTTCTGGGAATTTGTCCAAACATTTTCTATACCACATCCTCCGCCAATGAGTTCCAAAGACTAATTATACAATTGTGGTTGATTCTCATTGATAGCAGATGACCATTTTAGTTGATTTGTGTTTATTGCATGTGCATTGTGTTGTGTAGATGTCTTATTAGGTATGTTTTTTGTACTCCGCCTAGGTTGTAGTGCTGAATATAAATGTCTTAAAATAAATACGATAAAATAAATAAATAATACACACACACGCACACACACAGAGGTATTATAATTCCTTAGCTGTGATGTACATGCATTTTAAATTATTCACATATCACATATATATTTCATTCTCTTTGATATTATTTCTACTGTGAAAGCCACTGGCTAAATTGTACTGTTTTCTTATTGCTTGCTATGTGTACTGTCAGCTAGTGTCTGTTGCCATGGGCAGGGCTAGATTAAGGAACTGGCAAGCTAGGAATATATCTGTGGTCCAAAGTTTAGGGGGGGAGGGTGGCCTGTCACTACTACTACTAATAATAATTATTTGTATAGTTCTACGAGGTGTATGCAGCACTGCATATATACATGTAAGACACAGTCCCTGCTCATCGGAGCTTACAATCTAATCAAGATGAAAAAATAGCAGAACTGGGGACTAGAGTATGGCGAGATACACATAAGTAATGGACAAGTGAATGAGAAGCATCAGGATCCAAAAGCAGCCTCAAAGAGGTGGGTTTTTAGCCTGGATCTGAATAGGGCTAGAGGAGAAGTCTGACTCATCAACTCTGATAGTTTGTTCCAGGTATATGGTGCAGCAAGGTAGAATGAATGAAGTCTGGAGTTGGCTGTGGCAGAGTAGGGCACAGATAAAAGGGATCTGCCAGAGGAGTGGAGTTCCTGAGGAGGGGTGTAGAGCGAGATAAGAGAGGAAAGGTAGTGAGGAGCCGCAGAATGAATGCACTTATAGGTCATAGGAGAAGTTTGAACTGGATATGGAAACTGATAGGAAGCCAGTGAAGTGACTTGAGAAGAGGGGTTACATGAGCAGGGCGACACTGGTGGAAGATAAGCCGTGCAGCTGAGTTTTGAACAGATTGAAGGGGAGAAAGATGATTCAGAGGGAGATCAGTGAGGAGCAGGTTACAATAGTCAAGACGGGAAGTGACCAGTGAGTGAATGAGAGTCTTAGTAGTGTGGGTAGAAAGGAAGGGACAAATTTTGCCAATGCTATAGAGAAAGAAGTGACAGGATTCAGCTATCTGTTGGATATGTGCAGAGAAAGAGAGAGCTAGATGTATTCTGTACTAAGGAGATTAGGCTTGCAGGTTTCTACTGATTTTTACATTAATGTCTGGAAGCTAGAAGGAAGACTAATATGTTTGGACACATTTAGACTTTAAAACCTCTATCTGCAGTTCTCCCCACCAGTATCAGTGAGCCTGCCCTGTCTCCTTCCAAGTAACTAGCAGCAGAAACTGTAGGTGGGATCCAGCCTATGGGAAAGCTGTGGGGAGCAGAGCACTTAAATGCTGCTCTAGTCACAGGAAAGGAGGTGCTGAGATGGGGAAGTTCCTGTGATGCGTGGAAGCCCTCAGCCCCCAGTCCTCACTATATTTCTATGGGAAAAGCTGTTCCAACAGCTCCAATATGTAAACTCTGAGTCAAAGTTATATATTGATTACAGAATTGCACCTGTCAAACAACCCTCCCAATCACAAGAACACAGAGAAACAACACAGATAAAAATACACACACACACATACTAACATGTCCACACATGCACAAACACATGTATGTGTAAGCATCCATGCTCAAGAAGATAAGAAATGTCATACTACGAAAGACAAAGGTCCATCAAGCCCAGTATCCTGTTTGCAACAGTGGCCAATCCAGGTCACAAGTACTTGGCATGTTCCCAAAAAGGCACACAGGTTCCACAATGCTTGTCCCAGGGCAAGCAGTGGATTTCCCGGGTCCCCTTTAATAATGGTTTAAGGTTTAATCATTTGATAAAAACCGCCTTTCTGTAACAATCAAGGCGGTGTACAATAATAAAATACATAAAAACCTTTGGGCCAAAGCCAGAGAAGGAAAGGAAATATACAAATTTGTAAAGGACAGAAGACAAAAGTATAGGAGATACAAGACAGGATACAAGAGGCCAACAAATACACTAAGGGTAAACTCATACAAAACGAGAAGGAACGTTAAATGCTAGGGAGAATAGATGGGTTTTGAGGTTTTGTT
Source organism: Ichthyophis bannanicus (assembly GCA_033557465.1). NCBI lineage: Eukaryota > Metazoa > Chordata > Amphibia > Gymnophiona > Ichthyophiidae > Ichthyophis > Ichthyophis bannanicus. Next base: position 228,027,211 of record CM066043.1, on the reverse strand, counting down.
TGAAAATGGTATATTGTGATTCCAGGCGGAGAGAGGAGGGGAGAGAATTCCAATGAGCAGGGCCGGCAAAGTAGAACGCAGAGAGACGAGTAAGCTGCAGATGGGCACGGGAAGGGGAAGAAAGGGCAAGACGGTTAAGATGGAAAGAGCGGGGTGTATACCGAGGGGAATGGAGGGAAAGAAGATCAGTCAGATAGGATGGAGTGCTGGTGTGGTAGACTTTGTGTAGCAGGGTCAATAACTTAAACTTAAACTTTCCTCCAGGAACTTCTCCAAAGCTTTTTTAAACCCAACTACACTAACAGCTTTTACTACATCCTCTAGTAATGAATTCCAGAGTTTGGTTACGCGTTGAGTTAAAAAAAATTATCTTATTAGTCTTAAATGGGTTACACTGTAGTTTCATTGCATGTCCCCTATCTTTCTACTTCATGATGGTGTAAACAACCAGTCTACATTTACCAGTTCAATTCTAATCATTCATTTCTAGACCTCTATCATATCTCAAGTTGAAAAGCCCTAACCTTTTAAGCCTTTCCTCATAGGGGTATCCTTCCATCCCCTTTACCATTTTGGTGGCTATTCTGTGTACCTTTTCTAATTCACCTATATCCTTTCTAAGATACATCAACCAAAACTGCACACAATCTTCAAGGTGCAATCGCACCATGGAATGATACAGAGGCATTATAATATGCTGTTTTATTCTCCATTCCTTTCCTTATGATACCTAGCATTCTATTTGCTTTCTTGGCCGCCGCTGCACACTGGGTGGAGGGTTTCAACATATTATCCACGATGACACCAAAATCTTTTTCCTTGGTCGTGGTTCCTAGTGTGGAACTTTGCATCATGTAACCATAGTTTACAGATATGCAAAGACATACATATAAGCACACGTACAGTGATAGAAACATACGCATTGTCACATGTTCCTATCCCCAGCCACGTGCTTAGGGGATTAGGGTTGCCATTTTAGTCCTCTTTAAAGGGTTTGAAAACTATTTCCTTCAGGAGCAGCTTCTTAGGTTCAGCAAAGTAAAGAATGTCTTTCTGCTTCCTTAGTGAGATAATATACAGTGCTGTGCAAGCTTGTCTTACTTAACCTGGTTCCTACCTTAGCAAGGTTAAGTTTTCTTTGTAGTGCTTTTCCCCAAAAGCATTTACTCAGGCTGCTACTCCTTAACCAAGGATTCAGTAGCCTCTGCACGACCCAAAGAACAGTCCATTGGCAGTTCAGTAATCAAGGGGTCTGGTTCATTATACTCCACTTGCATTTCCTCCTGCTCTGGAATTATAATATCCTGCACTGAGCCCTCATGACCTGCCTCTGGTGGAATTCTTGCTGAGGATTCCTGTAACTTCCTCCAGGACTTCTCTACCCAGTAAGGAATATGGAGAACTGTATTACTGGATATCTTTCTTTGGTTCTCCTGCCCCAGTTCATCTCTGAGGTTTAACCACGGCTCTCTGTTGGAGGCTGGGTTCTTCTGCCTCCTGGTTTGAAACCTAGGCACCCACCTCTGAGTGTTGTGAACCTCTTGGTCAGGAACAGAAGTTTGGAGCCTGCCCTGCTCTCTCCGTCTGAGCAGCTCTTGCCTAGTTTCTCTTGTGCCAGACTCTTTCCAGGTCCTTCTTCTTTCCTCTGCTTGGAACTTTCTTTCTGGGAACTTCCAGCTCAATTTCCAGTCCTGCTCTGAGTCCGCCTCTGACTCTGTCGTCCTGGACTCTCTCCTTGAATGTTTGCTTGCTCTGCTCTTCCCTTCTGAGCAACCTTTTCTTCCTGAGCAGCTCTTCTCCCCTCTGCTTTTCCCTAAGCAGGGTTTATAAAGGTGCTTCCTGGGCAGCGTTTCTCTCTGTCTTAACAGGTGTTCATAATCATGCTCCAAGCCTGCTACTCCGTCAGCAGAGCTTGAGTGTGGCAGCCTAGCCTCAGAAACTCTAAGCTTGCTCTGAAGCCTGTGCACTGCTGGAATGTTTTTAAAGGTACAATCACTGATTGTCTCTAACTCTGCAGGCTCACCAGTGCCTTCCTCATCACAGCATATGCATACAAACACACATACATATACCAGCCCACAAACATACACACAGTAGACAGACACACACATACAATGGAAGCATGCAAAATAAAATACACACACGCACGTGTGCAGAGAAAACACATACACAAGACACACACACACACACACACACACAGGGGAGTTGGAAAGAATTCAATGATCCATGCTCTGCATGTTTTCCCCACATGTTTATTTCTTTTAAAGTGGTTCCAGAGTTTAACTTTTAAAATGAAAGCAAGCAAAAATTAATGACATTTTGTTCATTTTTCTTTCATTTGATTTTAAAGCAAAATGAAATATAGAGAGTGCTTGGGTATTACTATCAAGCAGCAGCACCATCCAGTGCCCCTACGAAATATTCCAAGGAAGGACATTTGCCAGAACAGGGAAGATTCTTGCTGCCGGTCATTTCATGTCAGGAAGAGACTCCACTGGGAGGGAAAATCCCACTTCGTATATAAACCACTCCCAAAGCCAGAATGCTGTCTTTGGCACACAGTCACTGAACCATGAGGAGGAAGTAGGGCATCTGCCCTGAAGGGCAGGTATCCTTGGAACCCAAACACTGCACCAGAAGGGAGAAGATAAGTCTTTTTCACCTAGCCACTCACACATAATCCAGAGAGTGCAACAGGCTTATAGCAGCAGCATAGGAGCAGAAAGTTGATGTCTGTGCAAACCCTGCCAGCACTCCACTGTCTCCAAAGGAGTGTAACTCAGTATGTGAATGAGGATTCAAGAGATGTATCAGCAACCAAGCCTTCTAGTTCATCAGAGCCAAGAGCCCTGCAGTGCAGTTGTGGGAACCTGCATCTACAGAAGCCGCCAGGGAGAGAAGGAACCCAAGCAATCATCCTACATTAGTGGCATCGGATTAAGTTTGACAGCTAGCATAGCTTCGGGGACATGCGACTGACTCACATACAGATTCAGGTACTCTGGGAAATGCACTAGGACGAGGAGAGAGGGATTTCTACTTAGGCCAACCAGACTAAATAATAATGTGCACATTTGATGACGAAACCAGGTTAATTAACAAAGGCTGCAAGAGTGGTGGATAAAGGAGCACTTATTCAGACTGAGATAAAGAGTAACTGAAAGGTGTGTGGTAAGAAAACTAAACTGATAGAAGAAAGAAGTAATCTACTTGTAACCATTTAGACTGAGAAGAAAGAGTTAACTACGTATAATAGTTATTTGCTGTTTCTGCCAATTATTACTGTTGTTTCACTCAGTGATCTTAAACTTTAAGCAAACCCTTGGTTCAGAACATAATTTCTGACCTGGCCTTAGTTATTTGAGAAGAGAGTGGTGTGAAAGTGTCGTGCCAAAGGCCTCCTGGTGAATGTCATTCCCCACTAAAAGAACCCTGGTACTTAAAGACTGAACTCCAGACTAAAAGACTGAAAAAGGGCTCATTAGATTGGTAACATCAACAAAGACAAAACCTGGAGCTGACTGTGGTTCAGATCATCTACTACTAGTATGCAAACTCAAGCTAAAGTTGAAAAAGAGCAAAACACTCATGAATGCAGCAAAATATGACCTTGAGAATATACCACTAGATTTTAAAGACTGCCTGCAAAATTGATTTGCTGCTTTAGATACAAATAACAGAGTTCCAGAAGAGTTATGGAATGACATCAAGAAGGTTGTGTTAGAAGAAAGTGAGAAATCTCTATAAAAGGTGAAAAAGCAAAAACGGCCAAAATGGATGACAGAAGAAACTCTGAAAATTGCCCAGAAACGTAGAGAAGGTAAAGCCAGAGGAGAAAGAAAGACAATCGCAAAGCTCAACAGAGATTTCCAATGTGCAGCAAGACAGGGCAAGGAAAAGTACTACAATGACAGATGCAAGGAAATAGAAGCAGAAACTATTAGAGGAAGAACAAGATTGGCTTTCCTAAAGCTACGAGAGTTAAAGAAAAAAATTCCAGCCTCGAATTGCAATGTTACAAGATGCTCAAGGTTCTATGTTGAATGATGCTGAGAAGATCAAGAAAAGGTGGAAAGAATATACAGAGTTTTTATATGATAAAGATCAAGTGGACCAACAGCCGTTTCAACCTGTACCTTATGATCCGGAACTATTGGTGATGAAAAAAGAAATTGAAGCAGCATTGAAAGCCTTATCAAAGAACAAAGCGCCAGGCATTGATGGCATCCACATAGACGTATTACAGCAATCTGATGCAGCTGTTACCGTACTTACAAGGCTCTGCCAAGAAATTTGGAAGACAACATCATGGCCTATTGACTGGAAAAGATTTGTGTTTATACCAATACTAAAGAAAGGTGATCCAACTGACTGTGGAAATTATCCCACATGCCAGCAAGATTCTACTGAAGATTATTCAACAGAGACTACAACCATACCTGGAACAAGAACTACCTGGAGTGCAAGCAGGGTTCAGGAAAGGGCAAGGAACAAGAGACATCATCGCGGATGTGAGATGGATCCTTGAAAAGAATACCAAAATGATATCTATTTGTGCTTTATCAGCTATAGCAAGGCTTTTGACTGTGTACGCCATGAGAAACTCTGGGCCACATTAAGAAGCATGGGTATAGTAGAACACCTGATCATTCTCTTGCACAATCTGTACATTGATCAAGAAGCAACAGTTCAAATGAAACAAGGAGAACGTTAAGGCCGCGGGACCACGTACCTGCAGGCCGCCGATAACCAGGTGGGCGGCGTGGTGCGTGGCCCCGGCTGCGGCGGTAAGCGGGGGGAGGGGGGGCCAAGACGGCGCCGCATTTTTCAAAGTCATTGGCTCTCGCGGGCCTGGACAGGTGCGGGAGCCAATGGATGCAGGGGGAGGGATGGGGGGGGGCTGTCAGAGGGGAGCGTGCCGACGAGGCTCCAGTCCGTCGGAGCCTGTGAACGGGACTGGAGTCTTACTTGGGGACCTTGTGCTGCAGCCGGAGTCTTTGGCCTGCGGGACCGCGGCGTGCGGAGGCCTCCTTATCGGTCTCAGGAGGGGGCAGCAGTCAGTGGAGGAGCCGGACCAACCGAGGGCTGTAGGCGGCAGTGGAGCCGGTCGCTGTGAGGTCTGCAGGCAGTTGAGGAGCCGCGGCCGGATCGAGGGCAGTGTTCGGCCCTCCACGTGGTTGGCGGTGTGCCATCGGGGCGGAAAGGCGAGTGGTGCACTATATATATATTTAAAAAAAAAAAAACAACCTAATTAAAGTGATTGTATTGTGGGACTTGCAGGATAAAGGGGAGACAGCTGTTGGGGAGTTAGTTTTGCTTCAGTAATTTTGTTAGGAGGGGAATGCCTGCAAAGAAAAATGGTGGGCCTAGGGGGGGCAAAGGGTCTGGGGGCGGACAGCGGCGGCCAAGGGTTCCCAGGCTGGTGGCAGGAGGGGGCCCTGGGGCAAGCGAGCCTGGGGAGGGGTACAGATGAGGGACATCTGGGGGGGCATGGTGGGAGCCCGGAGGTTGCGAAGGGGGGGGGCTGAGTTGGGGAGAATCACTCCCAGGGGCAGGGGGGCTGTTCACAGGGGGGTTGCTAGGGGGCAAAGGGGGCGAGGGGCGGCTGCGGGAGGTGGATCCTTTCAGGAGGGGAGGGAGGCTGTAGGGCCAGCTGGGCCCTCTTTTGGGCCACAAGGGGCTCACGAGGAGCCGTGTGGGCAGGGCGGAGTGCCTGGAGGGGCCCCATGGGGTTATCCTATGGCATCGGGTGGGTTTTATGCTATGCCTTGGGAGTATTGGCGGGACAGGGTTCCTCTAGGGCAGAGTAGCTGGGGGCATGGCAAACGCCCTGGGTCATGGCAGGCCCCCCCTCCTTTTTTCCACATTTCTCTTCACAGGTGCCGGCGGCGGTGGAGCAGAGGCTGGAGCAGTTGGGAGTTGCATCAGTGCAAGGTGCCGGGATGGATGTGGAGCCAGCCGGGAGCGTGCAGTCAGCGTTGACTGGAGAGGAGCCACGAGGAGCGCTTTAGGAAGAGGTCGGCCGGCCGGTGGCTGTTGACCTTGCAGGATTGTCGCAGGCTGGGACAATGACAGCCGGTGAGTTGCCAGGTGGGCAGGTGGGGTTGGTTGGTGAGGGGGAGGGCAGGAGGAGGGCAAAGGTCAAGTCCAAAAAGAAGGGGCGGCATGCACGAAAGCGGCGTCGGAGGTCCGGGTCCTCTTCGTCGTCCTCCTTGGTTGGCTCGTCGTCGTCTTCGGATCGGGGGGCTGGGGAGAGAGCTTTAGAAGGTGGGGGAGGGGGGGCAGTTGTGGTAGGTGCCACATTAGCATCATTTTCGGAGTTATGGGAGGGGATGCCGCGTAAACTGCGACGGAAGATAAGGAAAAGGAAATATATAGATATTTTCAGGTTGCTCAAGGGTAGGAAGCGGTCAGGGGACAGCAAACGGAAAAGGAGGGAGGATGAGAAGGCAGGGAGGGTTCGGAAGGTGTCACGTAATGTTATTAATTGGATCAGGGCCTTCTTGCGGCTGGCTAGTGTATGGGGGCATCATTACCCGGGGCAGTATGGAATGTTGCTGGCCTACGCGGATTCGATTTTGGAGGCGGCTCAGACTCACGATGGTTGGGCGTGGCTCAACTATGATGAGAAATTTCGGGATAAGATGGAGGAGAATAGGTCGTTGTCCTGGGGAACACAGGACATTAACCTATGGTTGACGCACATGTCGGCGAAAGGAGGGGCGAGGGCGGGCAGAGGCGGTCAAAAAGGGGGTAGTGTTGTCTCCGCGAGCGCGGGGCGGCCCTTTCGAGGGGGCGGGGCTTCTGTGCTGCCAAAAGTGAGCGGCGGAGGGGCCGGGGATGTCTGCTGGCATTTTAATAAGTCCTCTTGCCCCTTTCCGGACTGTAAGTTCCGGCACAGTTGTTCGGTCTGCGGTGGGGGGCATGCGGCCCTTAAGTGTGTCAAAAAAGGGGCATCAGCGTCACCCAATCCTGCCACCAAACAATAAAGACCTAGTGGCTTTGGGCCCGACGCCTATTCGGCTGGAGGCGCTTAGGCCATGACTGCGGCGTTACAAGAAGCGCAGAATGGGGAGGGTGATCGAGGATGGTTTTCTATATGTTTTTCCCATACCGGTGGTCGGGGAGGGGGGTCCTGAGAGAGCTGGCAACTCTCCATCAGTCCGGCATTTTGCGCACATTGTTAGGGAGAAACTGGATGCGGAGCTGGAATTAGGAAGGGTGGCCGGGCCTTTTGCCGAACGGTCATTTTCGCCTTTCGTGGTTTCTCCGTTGGGCATTGTTCCGAAGAAGGAACCCGGGAAGTTCCAGTTGATCCACAACTTGTTCTTCCCAGTTGGGGCATCTGCAAACGACCTTATACCGAGGGAGTTGTGTGCGGTTCGTTATGCGTCCTTCGATGAAGCGGTGCAGTTGGTGCGGGAAGCAGGGCCGGGGTGTCCGATGGCAAAGGTGGATATCGAGTCCTCGTTCCGCTTGTTGCCGGTTCACCCTGCTTCTTTTCATTTGCTGGGTTTTGCCTTCCAGGGGAGGTACTATTTCGATAAGTGCATGCCGATGGGTTGTTCAGTATCTTGTTCCTATTTTGAGATGTTCAGTTCCTTCCTCCACTGGGTCCTGGTTGAGTCGGTGGGCTGTAGGAACGTGGTGCATTATCTGGATGATTTTCTCTTCGTGGGTGGCGCACAGTCAGGGCACTGTCAGGTGCTTTTAGATGGGTTCGCGAGGCTGGCTAGGGAGTGGGGCGTCCCTGTGGCTCCAGGTAAGATGGAGGGCCCGGCATCACAACTTACGTTTCTGGGGATTGAGTTGGACTCTGAGGACATGGTGGCTCGTTTGCCGCAGGATAAGGTGGCGAGGCTTCGGGTTCTGGTGGCGAACATGTTGGGGTCGGACAAAGTGACGCTGAAGGAGATGCAGGCGCTCATCGGCTCGCTGAATTTTGCGTGTCGGATCATTCCGATGGGTCGGGTGTTCCTGCGTAGGTTCTCGGCGGCAACATCGAGCATCAGCAAGCCTCATCATCGCATTAGGGTGTCGAGGAGCATGAGGGCGGATTTGGGAGTTTGGGATGAGTTCTTGAAGGGCTTTAACGGCGTAGCAGTTATGCCCACGGAGGAACGATCTACGTTTGATCTCCAGCTCTTTACGGATGCCGTGGGTGGTTGCAGCTTGGGGGTGTATTTCGCAGGCTCTTGGTGCGTGGAGCCATGGCCGCAGGCATGGCGCGCGGCAGGTTTGACTGACAGCATAACATTTCTCGAATTATTTCCGGTGCTCGTGGCGCTGGAGCTATGGCTGGAGAGGCTGCGGAATTGCCGATTGCTGTGGTGGTGTGACAATGAAGCGGTGGTGAATGTTATCAATAGGTTTACCCCGCATTGCTTGAAGGTAGTGGCACTGATGTGGGAGGTTGTTCTGGGATGTCTGCGGTTGAATGTGGTGGAGAGGGCCCGTCATGTACCTGGTTATACTAATCAAGTTGCTGATTCTCTTTCCCGTTTTAAGTGGGATCTGTTCCGGTGATTGGCACCGGAGGCCGACCCTGTGAGAATGCGGGTCCCGGAGCACTTATGGCGGATTGGCCTGAGAGCATGCTGAACCCGTTGCGGAGTTCCGTGTCACCAGCGACTTGGCAATCCTACTGCAGAGGCTGCGATAAGATTGTGGTGTTTCTGACAGCCCGAGGATGGCGGCAAGGTCCTGTCCCGGACCACCTCTTGGGATGGTACATTACGGCTGCAAAGGCGGCGGGAGCATCGAGGTCGTCAGTGAAAGCGCATATCGCAGGGTTTGCTTTTTCTCCAGGGCGGTGGGGTGGGCAGCGGCCAGCTGGGGCTTTCTGGTACGTCGCTTGCTTTTGGGGTGGGAGAGGGGTTCCCCTATGCTGGAGGATAAGCAGAAGCCTATTACGCATGAGCTGCTTGGTCAGCTGTGCGCCGCACTCCCGTCGGTGGTGGAGTCTTCTAATGAGGACACTCTTTTTCGGGCAGTTTTTTGCTTGGCCTTTTTGGGGCTTTTCAGATTGGGGAACTGGTGGCGGTGTCCAGTTCAGCAGCAGGTGGTGTGGCATTGCAGGTTCACCATGTTCGGTTGTCAAGGGAGGTATTGGGCTTCTGGTTAGCTCGGTTCAAGACTGACCGGAGGGGCCGGGGCACATGGGTGTGGTTGAGAGCTATTGGTGATGCCTCCACTTGTCCGGTGGCTGCTATGGCAGCTTACCTGCGGGAGAGGCCGCGGGGGGGGGCGGTTTTCTTTTCTTGCATGAGAATTTGCGTGTCTTGACGCGGTTTCAGTTCACGGCAGTCCTGCGGATGGCGGTGCGCCAGCTGGGCTTGGAGCCGGGCGACTTTGCACCTCATTCATTTAGGATTGGGGCAGCCTCTAGTGCCGCTGAGGCAGGTTTAAGTGAGCAGGTGATTCAACGGATAGGCCGATGGCGCTCCAACGCATTTCAGGGATATGTGCGTTTGTGAAGGGGTTTTGTGGGGATGGTATTTACCTATGTATTCTTTTTTAGATGGGGGCCGGATGCCGTGTGCCTGCTGGATGGTTGGCCATTCCTTTGTTTACTGGGCAGGTCGGCGAGCAGCGGCAAAGCCCCAGGGGGCGAACATCGGTTTGAACACTGCAGAGGTGATCGTATCATGGCTGGGTGAGCGCGGCCTTCATTGGCTGCAACTCTTGCCTATGCTTCGGCACCATCAGAGTGTGAAGGGTTCCCCGTCTGTAGTGTTGTTGCATCTCGGCGGCAACGACTTGGGGACTTGGACAGTCAAGCAGTTGATCAGAGCGGCAAAGAGAGACCTGGATACAGTATTGTTAATGTTTAAGGATGTCGTGTTGTTATGGTCGGATATAATTCCGAGGCCTGCTTGCTGGGGCCACCGGAGGTGGTCGCGTGGGTTAATTAAAGTTAATCGGCACATTGGCCGCTGGGTATGTGAAAAAGGGGGTCGGCAGATTTTACACCCTTGGGTGGAGGTCGATTGTGCTGGTTTATACAGACCAGACGGAGTACACTATCCCCGGTGGGGGTGGATTTACTCCTAAATGACTGGCAAGAGGCCTTGGAGTATGTTCAGGGCAGGGTAGCAGGTTGCAGCTTTGCTATTTGGGGGGGGAGGCTCAGTGACAGGTGTCTCTGAGCCCGTGGTGGGATCCCGGAGGTGTCCGGGGTACGGAGGCTTGGCAATGCGCAGGGCGGGGGTGGGGTACCCCCAACCCGGTTGACCCCTCAGGGCTTTTGCTAATAATATGGCGAAGCCGGAGTAAGGGGGATGCAATTGCCGGTGTACGGTGCCCGGCGGAGGCGGGAGGGAACTCACTTTGCTAATAACATGGCTGGTGAGGGTTCATCCCGCTGCCGGAACCCGAATGTGGAAGTTACAGTTGTGGCTAGTTTGTTTTGATAATGTTATGGTTAATAAAGCTGCGACCAGTTAAATGCCATTCGAAGTGTGATTGCTGTGGTTATTTCGGGGGGGGGGTGTGAAGGGATAGCGGGGTAGGGGACGGGGCAGGAGCTACACATCTGCCTTGCCCGGTTACGTTAAGGCCGCGGGGCCACGTACCTGCAGGCCGCCGATAACCGGGTGGGCGGTGTGGTGCGTGGCCCCGGCTGCGGCAGTAAGCGGGGGGAGGGGGGGCCCAGACGGCGCCGCATTTTTCAAAGTCATTGGCTCCCGCGGGCCTAGACAGGTGCAGGAGCCAATGGATGCAGGGGGAGGGATGGAGGGGGGGCTGTCAGAGGGGAGCGTGCCGACGAGGCTCCAGTCCGTCGGAGCCTGTGAACGGGACTGGAGTCCCCATCCTCCCATCCCTGTTTTGGGCGTCCTGTGGAACGGGGGGTTGCAGCTGGAGTGGGAGGGGGGGGCGGGATCCCGGAGGTGTCCGGGGTCCGGAGGCTTGGCAATGCGCAGGGCGGGGGTGGGGTACCCCCGACCCGGTTGACCCCTCAGGGCTTTTGCTAATAATATGGCGAAGCCGGAGTAGGGGGTATGCAATTGCCGGTGTACGGTGCCCGGCGGAGGCAGGAGGGAACTCACTTTGCTAATAACATGGCTGGTGAGGGTTCACCCCGCTGCCGGAACCCGAATGTGGAAGTTACAGTTGTGGCTAGTTTGTTTTGATAATGTTATGGTTAATACATCTGCGACCAGTTAAATGCCATTCGAAGTGTGATTGCTGTGGTTATTTCGGGGGGGGGGGTGTGAAGGGATAGCGGGGTAGGGGATGGGGCAGGAGCTACACGTCCGCCTTGCCAGGTTAACAGAATGGTTTAAAATAAGCAAAGGTGTAAGACAAGGCTGCATACTTTCCCCTACCTGTTTAATTTATTTGCAGAACAAATCATCAGCGAAGCAGGATTATATGAAGACAACAGGGGTTTGAAGATTGGTGGAAGACTCATCAACAACCCTTGCTATGCTGATGATACCACATTACTGGCTGAAAGTGAAGATGATCTGAAACATTTGCTTCTCACGATCAAAGAACATAGTCTCAAAATGGGCCTGCACCTTAATGTAAAGAAGACAAAGATCATGACAACTGGCAAAATCAATAAGTTCATCGTTGAAGGAGAAGAAATTGAAATCGTGGACAACTTTAACCTACTTGGATCAACTATCAATAAAGAAGCAATAAGCAGTCAGGAAATCCGACGACGCATTGCTCTTGACAGAATGGCTATGAAAAACCTATACAATATTCTCAAGAGCAGAGATGTCTCTCTCCATACAAAGATTCAACTCGTTCAAGCCATGGTATTTTCAATAACATCATATGGATGTGAAAGCTGGACAGTGAAAAAGATAGATAGGAAGAAAATTGATGCCTTTGAATTATGGTGCTGGCGGCGAATACTGCATGACCCGGTGAAAAGCGGGATATAAATACAGCTAAATAAATAAATAAACTAAATATACCATGGACTGCCCGAAGAACAAACCAGTCAATACTAGAGATCAAACCTAAGCTTTCTTTAGAAGCTCAGATGACAAGACTTTGACTTTCATACTTTGGACACATCATACAAAGAGAGAGATCATTAGAGAAAGACATCATGCTTGGCAAGATAAAAGGTCAATGCAAAAGAGGAAGGCCAGCAATGAGATGGATTGATACAATAACAGCAGCTACGTGTATCAATCTGTCAACAACGAGCCGCCTGACTGAAGACCGAACACAATTTAGGACAACTATCCAGAGGGTCGCCATGAGTAGACACTGACTCGATGGCACTTAACAACAACAACAACAAGTGGAGGAGAAGTTAGGAATGTTTCAGAGGCAAAATTCAATCACTGTAAATGCAACGTTATGCATTTAGGTGAAACAAGTAAATGGTAGGTATAACTTCAAAAGTCCAATTTTGCATAGATTATCTAGGCAGAAAAAGTGACACGGACATTCACAATTTGCAGAGTATTTTATAACAAATTTGCTGAACACAGAGCCTTTTGTAACATACCTTTACGGCAGGGGTTTTCAACCCAGTCCTCAGGACACACCTAGCCAGTTAGATTTTCAGGATAACCACAATAAATATGCATAAGATCAATTTGCATGCACTGCTTTCATTGCATGCAAATCTCTCTCATGCATATTCATTGTGTCTATCCTGGAATCCTGATTGGCTAGGTGTGTCCTGAGGAGTGGTTTGAGAACCCCTGATGTATGGACATAGGAAAAACATTACTACTACTACTGCTAAGTATCATTTGTATAGTGCTACAAATCATACACAGCACTGTGTATATACATGTAGGAGACAGTCCTTGCTCTATAGAGCTCACAGTCTAATCAAGATAGACAACACAACAACTAGGGACAAGGGTAGATAAAGGTGGACATTATTTATTTATTTTATTATTTATTTATTAACAATTCTTATATACCGCAATATTAGACATCAGCGCGGTTTACATTGAACAGAAAACATCCGACAGTTTACATATGTCTGGTCATTACATTTAACAGGAAGTATAACTTGGAGAAATAGGGTAACTAAATACAATGGTGGTTTATCTGATAAGGGGGGTAACTAAATACAATGGTGGTTTATCTGACATAGATGATGAGTAGGAGAATAAGAGGATCAGGATCCAAAAGCAGCCTTGATGAAGTTGGTTTTTAGCCAGAAATGGAGCCTGATGTTCCAGACATATGGAGCAACGAGGTGGAGTGAACGAAGTGTGGAATTGGCAGTGGCAGAGAAGTGGACAGATAGAAGGGATCTGCCAGAGAAGTAGTGTTCCTGAGGAGGGGTGTAGGGTGAGATAAGAGAGAAAAGGTAGCGAGGGGCTGCAGAATGAGTGCATTTATAGGTCGGAAACAGAAGTTTCAACTGGATTCAGAAACGGATAGGAAGCCAGTGAAGTGACTTGAGAAGAGGGGTTACGTGATCTATTGACATTGGCAGAAGATTAGTCGTGCAGCTGAGTTTTGAACAGATTGAAGAGAAGAGAGATGATTCAGGGGGAGACCAGCTAGAAGAAATAATCTGATGGGAGGTGACTAGAAAGTGACTATGGTCTTAGTAATTTGTTCAGAAAGGAAAGGGCGAATTTTGCTGATGCTATAGAATAAGAAACGATAGAGTTTGGCTAACTGTTGGATGTGTGCGGAGAGCGAGACAGTCAAAGATAACCCCAAGATTACAGGTGGAGAAAACAGGGAGAGGTAAGTGTTATCCACTGAGAAAGGAGGAAGGGGGGAATGGGTTTAGGGGAAAACATAAGGAGCCCAGTTTTGCAGCCTATCCAGCAGAAACAGCACTTTACGAAGGAAAATAGTCAAAAAAAGGAGCCGCTCTGAGGATTTTGAATGTGTACACGTCGGTACTTGTGCATGGAAAGGGCGACTGTGCAACCTATGGGGGTCATATTAAAAAAGGGGGCACATTCTTTAAGCCTACTTTGCTGGTCTTTTAGTCATTTGCATCTGTTACTGGCCTCTGGCATAGAAGTATAGATACTCACACAATGGCGGGTACCTTGCTAGTGGGCTCGCACAGGTACATGTGGAGTTTGAGCATAGCACACAGGTACATGCCTAGATGATAAAACACCACAATTTCCATTTTAGGCACAAGACATTAACCTAAGGCATGATCTCTGCCTCTTCCATTAGTATTTTATATAGACACAAGTAAGCACCTAGTTGTCTTTATAAAACAGCACCTACATAGGCACATAAGTAGGCGTCTGTTCGTGACACCCTGCTATAAAATTATTTTACAAAACTGGAAATCTAGTGGATGACCATTAAGCCGCATACAGTAGTTACAAAACTCTATGTTTTGCATTTTTGAGGTGGTTCTTAATGCCTGAAGTTTTGCACAATTGCCCCCCCCCCCCCCCGATTAGCATTCAGGGCACACACTTAGAGTATGGGCCTATGTTAAATGCACCTTTTTCTGTATGATTTTTATATTGTATTTATGAATGTATGTTATGTATGATTGTACTCTACATGTTTATTGTAACCCGCAAAGAACATTGTGATTTGGCAAAAAAAGAAATAGTTTAAAAAAATAAAATAAATGTAACAGATTTTTTTATATTGCTTTATCCTTTACATTATAACGTGGTAACGGTTTATATTATGACATTAAAGCATGAGAAACAGGTTACAGGTTAGCATAATATTTATTTATTTATTTAAACTTTTTTTATATACCGTTTTTCAAGCTATCAAAACAGTTTACAGAAAACATTGGGGAAGGGGTAAGTTTATAGTTACAAAGTTATAATATTCTAAACAGTCAAGTTATATACATGGTGATTTACAAGGGAGTCGGTGCACTAGGAGTATAACTTGGGTATTAACATGATGTGAGGTAATCGGAGGCCATAGTTGATTGATGGGTGGATGTGATGAGTTTATGTTGCGCTATGTGAGAGTTCTGAAGTATTCTATGTAAAGGAGGGTTTTCAACGTTTTTATGAAGTTTTTGCTGTCCTTGGTGGCTCTGATGTCTTCTGGCAGAGAGTTCCATAATGCCGGCACAGCGAAGGAGAAAGCTCTCTTGCAAGTGATTTGTTTAGCTTTTGTATGAGGGTTGTGTGCGATAATCAGGTTGTTGTTATTGATTCTTCTTGGTCAGTTTTTCGGGTCTCTTGTTGGATGTCCGCAGATGCTGTAGTATCTTGAAAATGTTGAGTGTTGTCCTGAACTTGGTGTGTGAGTGTATTGGGAACCATTGTAGGTGGTTCAGAAGGGGAGTTATGTGGTTGTGTCTTGCTGATCCTATGATGATATGGGCTGCCATGTTTTGTGCCATTTGCAGTGGGTAAATGGTGTGCTTTGGCAGGCCTTGGTAAATTGAGTTGCAATAATCTTGGATTGGTATTATGATGGCTTGGCAGACTGTCTGGAAATCATTTTGATTAAGTAGTGACTTCAATTTTTGAATGATTTTCATAAATAAATAAATACAGTAAACAGCTGACCCTTGCCTTGGACGAGGTATAAATTCAGAGATCTAGATTTTATGGAGTAGATGTCTTTGAAGACATGGACTCTCACAAAACCCTTAACCAACCCAATCTTGTAAACCACTTTGATTAAAGGAAAAGGTGGTATATAAAACTCAAATAAATAAAATAAATAAGCAAATTAATAGCAGTAGTGGCCAGCAAAGTTAAAGCAGCTGGCTGTTGCCACTTGCGACGTCCTTGCTACCTGGGCCCAAGAGCTTACAGGTAGGGACGGCCTTTTAAGTGTCCTTTAGGAGTGAAGCTCTAACACTTGGCCCCAGGAGTTCTGGGATATGTAGTTGCTTGGCCTCCTGTGGGACTGAGTTGTAGTTGTAGCTCGAGTAGAAAAAGGCATGCAAGAATATTTATTTTTAAGAGGGTTTATTCCAGCGCATCAAGATTCAGTATCTCAGACGCAAAAGAATGCCAATTCCAACATAAGGGTTGAAAATAAACACACACAAAAGATGCAGCAAAACGGCTCAGCTCTACTTGGCTGTTTCACAGTTCCTTTAGTCTCAGGCTAGGCAATCATGTGATCCTTCAGCAAACTGAAACAGGTGCTCTTCCTTACGGCACGGCTTCTCAGTTTTACCATGTGGTTAAGCTTATTAAACAACTCATAAGGTTTTCTTACAATGACCGCAGGTATGGCAAACTTTATACTATATTACTTCATATAGCTTTCAGTGCTCATTAACCTGGTTATTCTCAATTACGCAAGTAGAACAATCCATAGGTGAGTCAAACTCTACTGAAGGCAGACATACGTCCAGTTGCATAGCTTCCTCAGAGTTACTGGAATTCGGGTCAGGGTTATTATTCTGCTCTGTCCTTTTCTCCAGAAATTCCTTAAACTGACTTAGAAGTAATTCAGCTTGCTTGTGCATGTTTTCAGGCTGATAGCCTTCCTTCCTCTCTAACAAACGTTTACTTAGGACTCCCAGCTCAGGGTAATCAGCTATCCTGCCTTTGTCAAAGGAACAGTTCTCAGTAAGGGTAAATCCCTTCCCCCACTTATCATTAGCTGAATATGCTGGGTTTGTTCTCAGGAGGTTAACACATGCAGGAGACTTCTTAAACAAGGGGTTATAACAAGAAATGTCAGCTTTACCTTTTTCAAGGTCTTTTAGATAAGCATTGGTACCTTTTCTCCTGTTAATTCTCAGGCTTTGTACTTCAGCTTTCTTATCCTTACTTCCAGTGCCTTGCAGGTAAATGTCAGGCTGAACAGTTTCCTTGTAGTTTTCTCTGAAACTGTCTTGGCTTTTACAGCTGTTAGTCCGGCTGCCCTTGTTCCAGGTATCTGACCTACTGGCTCCCTTAACCAAAGGCTCTACCTTGCAGTGAGACTTCCTCCAGGGTGAATCCTTGCACCACTGTTCAGTGCTTCCAAGTTCTGCTCAGGTCTCAGATTCTAGCTGACTTCTCCTCCAAGCAGTTCTCTCAGCTGTTCCAACGTTTTCCCTTCTGCTGCTCCTGACCTCATGCTTGCACTCGCTCCTCCTCCTCTCCTGAGGTGAGGTGTGGCTTTAGATCATCAACTGGCTGTGTTTTTATTCCTGAGGTGAAAATCCTCTTTGTCAGTGCAGTATTGTTTACCTCATCAGGATTTTCTCCTATTTCCATCTCTTCTTGAGGGGCTTTCTCATCACACACTTTAACTTTGCCCCAGATACTCAATGCCAGGGTCATATCTGGACCCTGCCATTCAATATCTAGGTTGCCCAGACTGCGATCTTGCAATCCGATCAGTGGCAATATTCAGCCACTGGCCAGATTGCAAAACCAGCTAAAGTTAGGACAGCCATTCAGCTGCCACCCCAGAATCCCCCAATGCATTGGGGGGTTTAGTGGCCCAAACCAGGTCTGCAAACCATGTCAATGCCTTTCAATATCCCCCATTGCTTTTGTTGCATATTGGCTTCCTAAACCTGCAAGGTTTTTACTGAAAAAATGTTTACTATCCATAGTTTAATAAGATTTTGTGCTGGCATTATTGTTTTTATCTCAAAATGTAAGGATAACGTATAAACATATCAGAGTGGCTTTGACTTACTGTAAACACTTTCTCCGGCTCACCCTTTGCTCTCATGTTGGTGTCATGAACCCTCTTCAGAATCATCCAGGCCTCATCATGCTTTCCTGTCTTTTAGGATAAAGAATCAGTGTGTTAGCAATCCAAAAGACATCCATAGGGATTGGTCCTACTTGTGTTTTAGTTCTAGTTCCTTCTGAAGACACTTTGGAAGAAACGGGGAAATTCTACCTATTTACAATTAGCTACTGTAGTCCTCATACTACTTAATGAGGTTTAAGGTATAATAGGTATTTTTTTCAAATATAGCATACAATATATAAAAAAAACCATATTTCATTCCTAACTCAGCAAAAAAGCTTTTTCTAATCTGCATCCAAATTCCCTCTACCTCTTGGACTCATATTTCAAGGATTTTGCAAGTCCCTGAAATTGCCAATAAATCATGATTCTAGAAATATCATGAAAATTGGTAAAATATCCTCAAATTTTGCATTTCACATTCCAAAATAGTTCTTACTTGAAGGCTACAAACAATGAATACAGCATGACAGATATTGCCACAGAACCAGGTTACTCTGAATGTCACCGTTCGGAAGCTTTGAAGATAAACAATATTAAGAATAAATATGAGGCCAATATTGCAAAGAATTTATGTAGTTGGCTTCGGACTTTAACCACCTAAATCCTTAAATTAAATTAAATTTAGGACAGGCCAATGCATAGTTTGGGCTAGGCATCTCGATGTCCGATTTGAACAAGTTAGGCATGGAGGAGGAAGAGAGGCAGGAGGTGTTCCCAGGGCCAGGATCAAAAGTTATGCAGATAATGCCAGTATTCAGCTTTTTCCAGTAGGGTCGTACCAAGCCACAAATGCGCCCCTATTTCTTTGTGCCCTGTGCAGCCGCACCACTCATACAGGGCTAGGTACAATGCTGTTTTCCGGATAAGTTTATCTTTATAAGTAGGACCACAAAAAATGGCTCTCTTGGGCCGATAACTTATCTAAGTTTTAAGCCTCCATGGTCAGCCGGATACTCAGATAGCCAACTAAAAATCGGATAGAAAACTGCCCCCAAAAACCACAGATGTTATTTGTTTATCTTTATATGGTGACTGCCCTTCTGGATATTGACCTCTACATTTATAGCCACCTTAGGGACTACGATATACCAGCTGGACTGAACCAACCATGCAACTGCAGTGTTACTGTGTAATATTATAGCCACATAAAATGCAGATTTTATACTTGTAAATGTGTGAAGCTATGGTTTCTAAAACATCCTGCTCACAGTAAAATTAACAATAAATTCTAACATTCAAGAAGCTTATTTCAATTTCCAGGAATCTCCGTCTTTAAATGGATCACCTTACCTCAAGCAAAAATCGAGGGGATTCTGGCATAAATTTGAGAGCAACAATGGATGATATGCAAGGCAGAGCACATATGATTACAAACACTCTCCAGCTATGGAAGTGATAATTGGATCCCATGCTAAATCCCCAGCCTGCAAATCAAGGAAACAGGAAGCATACTGTCATGTCTAGACAAGAACTTTGTTCTTCTGGGTTGATCTTCAAAATTATTTGATGAGGCTTATATGATCTCAACAGCACATACATAGTAACATAGTATATGACGGCAGATAAAGGCCAGCATGGTCCATCTAATCTGCCCAGCAAGGCGGCAAGAGTAGGTGCACCTGCCGTTCCATGCAGGTCACCCCTCCCCATGCCTTTGTTCACTGGTGTACCCACCGCTCCATGTAGGTCACCCCTATTTGCATCTCTGAATAATTGTACTCCTGCTGGAATTCTGCAAACAAAATTCAAACTTTAGCATCAAAAGGTCTGAATTATGCAAAATTCTGCATGCTTTGTCAAAATAGCAAAGCATATTGCTTTTCAGTGCTACTAAATTTAAAATACAATACAGGGGGGAAAAATCACAAAAAAGTGCAATTATTATTTGCAAAATTCTAGTAGGAGTATTTATTTATTTAATGAATCTGTAAATGACTCAAGCTGTACAAACCAAACACATAAATGCAACTGTAAATACCCTAAACTGTTTAATTTCTAATCACCAAAATCCAGATGTAGATTCTAATCATTGTAAGAAATTGTTTGCTGTGCCAAAATTTTAATGTGATGTAAACCGCTACTGATCGCTGGAAGAAGCGGTATACAAATGTAACCAAATAAATAAATAAATTTTGTTGGCTCAATAAAGAAATCAAATCCTTACAAATTGACTATGCTAATTTGATATCTAACAGTGGTTCCCAATCCAGTCCTTGGGACACGCCCGGCAAGTCTGAGGTTCAGGATACCCACAATGAATATACATGAGATAAATTTGCATATCATGAAAGCAATGCATGGAAATCTATCTCGTGCATCCTGAAAGCTAGAGGGGCTGGGTGTGTTCCCAGGATTGGATTGGGAACCACTGCTATACAATACCATGTAAAGCGAATAGTTAGCATGCATATTAGAAATAAAGGACCCGATACTCAGCGCCAGTGGCTAACGCAATTACAGCGCAAGTCGGTGCTGAACATTAAATACAGATATTCATATCCATCCCCAGCATTGAATGTCCAGGTTTGCCGCAGAGCCCGATCACTATCCGGGCACTGGCGCCATTGAGCCACTGCCCAGTTAGGGATATGTGGTGAAAGTAAAGCCAGGGTTTCCTGCCACTGACTGGTTTGCGATCGGCTCCACCCCGGAATACCCCCAACATGCCCCGAGTAATGCGTATGTAAACCATCTAAATGCCTTAGAATACCGGGCCCCAAGTGCTTTCATCGCTCTTCTCAAATAAAGAAAATATACAATTTCTTATTTACTATTAAACATTCACCTATTATACCTCAAAATATAAGGCAAACAGAGAAATTACAGGGTTTTCTTGTATTTGTTTGATGGCTTGATAATTAAGAAAAAGTGCCTCTCACAGCCATTGTATATATGTACTGTGGTCAGCCCAAAATTACCTCAAGGTTTTTTTTTAACAACATCTGGCTATGGAGAAGTGGAGGTGCTAGGCTACTGGGACAGGAAGCCATCATGCAGCGCTTCCCAAAGCTGACCTGGGGGGATCTTTAGCCAATCAGGTTTGCAGGATTATGCAATTAATATTCATGAGAAAGATCTTCATGCACTGCAACCATTGCATTATGGGTGGAAAGAAAATAACTGAGAAGACTGGCTGGAACAGATTTTTTTTTTCTGCCACCATTTACTATGAGCCAAATTAAAATACAGAATCCATGCAAATGCCAAGTAGAGAAAAGTAATTTTTTGGTCGAGCCTGCAAAAATGCATCCACTAGTATTTTTCCATTAAGATAGTCTATGTTATCCAATGAGTAGTCTATGATAAAAGGAAATGTGTTCCACTGAACTATTTATTCATTAACAGAAGCATGAAGGAAAAGAGCACTTTATTGGTTTCGCTTTTCATTTTCATGCATTTTCTGCTTAGTTTGGGGAGATTTCAACTTCTCTGAAGCTTTTGTTGCCTTTTTGAGCATGCCCCATCTTTTTCCAACCCATGTTATTTGTTCCATCACATATATTTTGTAAATAGCAATGCAGAATTCTTGTAGCATCTCCTGGGGCATGTTTACTAAAGAACATGCAGGAAGCATATATTGAGGGCCAAAGGTTAGCACGGGCACCCCCACTAACTTTCGGGGATGTAAGTCCCCCCCCATGCCATAAGTGCAGTGTTAACATGCAATCCTACGTTGACTAGCATATAGGTGTACCCTCACCACCACCCACCCATAAGGCTGAGGCGGCATTATGTGCACCCATGCTAAGCTAGCTTTGAGGTCAGTATGCACACAACATCCACGCTAACCATGAAGCACTTTCCATGTCCGTGTTCTGTCTAAACCTGTCCAGTCACCGCCTGATCACGCACTAACTGGTTAGCGTGCTGGTTTATGCTTACTGCGCACTAAATCCCATGCTAAAGGTTAGCTCACTTTAGTAAATATGCCCCCTTATTTGCAAAAATACACATTTTAAAAAAAATTATGTGTTGCCAAAATGCATTGTGCATGTGCTAAAAATGGCAGAAATAATAAAATAGAATATTTCATTTTAGCTTGGTAGTATTACAAATGGATACATAAGAAGATAAGAACACAAGATATGCCATACTGGATCAGACCAAAGGTCCATTGAGCCCAGTATCCTGTTTCCAACAGTGGCCAATACAGGTCACAAGTTGATGTCAGGTTCCCACAAGGTAGGCAGATTCCATGCTGCTTATCCCAGGGATAAACTGTGGATTTCCACAGTCCATTTTAATAATGACTTATGGACTTTTGCTCAGGAACTTGTCCAATAAAATAGCAAATATTATTGATGTTTTCCTCTTAATTTAAGAAGACAGAACATCCCTGTGCATTACCACCCATGGGAAATTCACTGCTGTAACCCTAGCCTGTTACAGGTAGATAGAAGAAAAAAAGCACAGCAGAGCTTCTTAAAACCATTCTATGAAGGCAAGTCCCTTGCTAATGTGCAAGGAGTGACCTTCCTCACCATAGTGCGGAATAATGCTCCAGGCCATCGCTGAGGCGTAGAGGGCTCCAATCATCCAAAACATGCAGAGCCAGCTTAAGTGCTCCCCTCGCTTTTCACGAGACAGAAATTCAGAGAAATATGCAAAGACGATGGGAAGGGATCCCCCAATACTGAGGACAAAACAAAGAACAAAAAAAGGGTCATTGCCCAATAGGTTGGGTTGCATGCTTTACAAGGTTTAGTCAAACACTGTAACACAATACATTTCTTCTCCAAATTTATTTAGACTGAGGCAAGCCCACCAGACCACATACTATATAGGGGTGTTTCCTGCATGTTTCTATGAAACATTGGCTTCAGACATTTTCTCCTGGGGTGAGATAGGAGAAGCAGAACAAATAGAAATGAGTGGGCAAATAAAGTTACTAAAATAAAACTGAACCATTGCATCTTCTAAGCTGGGAGGGCTCCTGAGTTTTGTGTTCCAAGCCTCACTCTGGGTTGGGGTGGGAAGGAGGCCCTTCTCCCTTGGGGATATGATAAAATTAAACGCTAACATTCAAAGATTAAACTCATTTATATAGCACCTACAAGGCACGGTATATCTAATATTTCAGGGATTTAATCTGTGCATGCTTTTTAATTTGAAAGTCACTTGTAGGCCCTCTCTAATATTTTCATGATGTTTTGGTGCAAAGCCTTTGGTTTTCATGGGAGTGCACCGGAAAATGACCTTGGTGGTAGCAGGGAAGTAGCTTCAATTATAGTAAACAGACCCTTTATGAAAAGATTTGGTTAATGAATGGTTCAGTCTGATATAATAAGATTCTCTTTTAAACAATGAAGAGCATTTACCTACCCAACTCCTGAAATAAGTCGGCAGAAGAGGAAAAAACCATATCCCTGCACAAAGGAAGAGAGAAATGCGAAGGCGGCATTGATGACAAGTGAAATAATGAGACATTTCTTTCTTCCAATTTTGTCTGCGAGGCCTCCCCACAAGAAAGATCCCACCATCATTCCCAGGTAGACTATTAACCCTAAAAGAGAAATAAACATCCTTTAATGCATATATATAATAATTATTTAAAATTTGGGGACGACTATCTTGAAGATACAAAAATGCAAAGCAGTAAGAAGTGTCCAGATATTTCATTGATGTCTTTATATGGCTAACAATATAACGGTCTTCTATCCTCAGGCGGCACAGACACTAGATACCAAAGAACTAGCTTGGTTTTTCTTACAGAGAATTGTCTGAACGAACACAAATAACATGTACAATAAATAACAGCAGATAAAGACCAAGAAAGGCCCATCCACTCTTCCCCAATCATTGCCGATTTTGAGTAAAGCACAACTTTCAATGTATGTGGAAAATCTGAGGTTGGCCTTGAACTCAAACCAAGCAAGTTTCAGCTTGGCTTGAATTAGAAGGGTATTTTCCCTCCCATTCACTGGGGAACTGTGTGGAAAATTACCCAGCTAATCTTTACAAAATCTGAGCAAATCTGATGTGGATTTGCCATAATACTCATTGATTCTGGCTATTGCAAACCCTTCCAATCAAGATCTCTGCTCTCATTTTGATGCAGATTTGCTAATCTGAGGGATTCACATTGGATTTTAAAGAAAGGTTGGCCAAGCAAATTTGATGAAATGGGGAACTTCTAGTGGGTCTGTTGAAATAGACCATGGACCTCTTTTTTTAAGCTTGCATATCTCTTTTCAAAATAAGAGGTAATAAACCTAGAAGTAATATAACACTTTCCCTCTATTATTCAATATGTAATATTATTTTGGAATACTTTAGTCATTTTTGGTTGATTCTACTTTAAAGGATATTTTTTGCTTAGAATAGAGCAGGTATTTTAAATAAGAAGTGTTGAGAAAATGGACACCGAGAGGCATCTTTACTAAAGTGAGGGAAGTGTCTGCAGTCAATGCACCTTAAATGCAAATAACATAAGGTGTGATAAGTGCAAAAGCTGTGCAATAAATGTTAGGGGTGAGGCCAGTATCTGTTCTGCATTTACCACACAACTTATAGCATGGGCCCATGTTACATGCATCAGCAAATAGCACAGATATATTTGTGCTATCTCCCACACTGTCCCAACCCTCCAAAAAACACAATGGTACCAATCTTCAATGACAGTGCCTTACCACCCCCACCCCCCCATCTGATCCTCCTCCCTGATCACAACCCTCCCTGTATGATCCCACCAATACAATCCCCAGCCTCAAGCCCCCATAGATGAAGACCCAATCCTCCCCCCACCCCTTTCAGTACTCCCTCCACATACCCAAGCAATCCCTGGTAGCCTAGTGGATGGGGTAGGAGCGATCTCCCTCTACTCCTGCTCTGTTGCCTCCAGGTTCAAAATGGCAGATCTGATCTAATAGTAATTTTGTGGTACTACTGTTAGAGTCAGATCTGCTATTTTGCACCTGGCTAGCATTGGGCAGGAGCAGAGGGAGAATACTCTTGCTCTACACCAGGGGTCTCAAACTCAAATTGCTTTGAGGGCCAAATGAGGACTTGTAAAGTAACCCGGGGGCCGCATAAGACACGGGGCCTCATTTGCATAAAGGGCCTCATTTGCATAAATATTTGCATAATGTTGCATAATGAGTGTATGGATAAAGAAAGACTAAACAATTTATATATTACTATAATCCAGTGCCAACCGCCAGGCACATTAGGAACTACTACAAACACTGCCCATTTAGAACCCATAGCAAACCCCCCGTATCATAACAGCACTACCAGGACTCACAAAGCACCAGACCCTACCTATCAAAAGGTAACACTGCAAATATTAAATCAATACATTTCAGAGAACAACAATACATGACCTACTGGGAAAAGAGAACAAGTAGCAATGTCAAATAGGAATTACATAAACAGAATACCTCAGCTCAGTTACACATGCAGAACATACACCATCACCAAACAAGGAATCACAATTTAGAAACAGGAAGACAATAATTAAATTGGGAACCCCAAAAGCCAAACTTGGAATGTACAACAACACTGTAGAAATAAAACTATAAATTAATTTCTTGTACTAAACAAAGCACAGACATTAATGATGCACATTTCCCAGAGCTGAAATATTCGTGTTAATAAATTCAAAATAGCGCACATAAAGAGATATTTTCCTACCTTTTGTGCATTTTTTTTCAGTTGCAATTGTTCCAGCCACTTTCTTATGGTTTCTTCGTGTCTTCTGCTAACTCTCCATCATCTGCTGTCCATTTGTCCTTTCTTCTCTCTTCTAGTTTTTTTTTTTTCATTCTCTCTCTACATCTGCTTTAACATAGTAATCTTTCTCCTTTTGCTCTTTCCTCATTCCTATTTTATCCACTCAAATATTACCCCTCCATCCTCAATCTCCACTTACTCTCCCAAAACCTGGCCAATTGTAGATTTGTCTTCCCTCCCGCACAAAATATTTTTTCCTCTCCATTTCACTTTCCCAGCTCCATCCCATTCTAATCCTCCCCCAACATCAGCTCCCTTCTAGTTCCAGCCCCACCCAGCATCCGCTCCTTTCTAGTCCCTGCATCAGCCCATTTCCAACTCTAGCTCCCCCCCCCCACTCAGCCCATTTCCAGTGCTAGCTCCCTCCCCTCACAGCCCATTTCCATTCCAAGCCCCCTCCCCATCAGCCATTTGCAGTTCAAGCCCCCCTTCCACTCAGCCCATTTCCAGTCCTAAACCCCCCATCAGCCCACAGCACATTACCAGTCCTAACCCCCCCCAGTGGCATTACCAGTCCTACCCCCCCATCAACCCACAGCACATTATAATTCCTAAACCCCCCATAAGCCCACATAACATTAGAATTGCTTACCCCCCCCCTGTGTCATTACCATTCCTACCCCCCCATCAAACCACAGCACATTACCAGTCCTAAACCCCCCCCCAGTGGCATTACCTGTCCTATCCCCCAATTCAACCCACCGCAAATTACCTGTCCTATCCCCCCCCCCCAATCAACCCACAGCACATTACCAGTCCTAACCCCCCCCCCCATCAGCCGCGGCAAAATCGAATGTCCCGCGGGGCCCCCCCTGCCTGGCAGAGCCAGCCCTCCCTCCCTGCCTGCCTGCCTGCCTGCTTGCTTGCTTCCCTCCCTCCCTTCCTCAGTCCTTCTCCGCTTTGGCTTAGAACCGCAAAGGGAGAGTTCCTCCCTCGCGACTCTGCTAAGCCCGCTGAGGCTTATGGGAAATTTCCCATCTGCCCTGGCAAGCTTAACAGAGTCGCGAGGGAGAAGCTCTCCCTTCGCGGCTCTGAAAGCCGAAGAGGAGAGGGACTGAGGGAGGCAGGGCTGGCTAACATCGGGGAATTCCGGGGGCAGGGCAGACTGCCTCCATACCTGCCGCGTAGAGCTGTGCACAAAATGGATCCTCGAGGGCGCATGGTGCCTCGTGGCGTTCGGCTGGCTGTCCCCCCCCCTCCTTCCTGTCTCTAATTGGTTGAGGGCAGGCTCGTGACTCGGGTCATGTGGAGAGAGAAGACGACTTTAGAGATAGTATTTTTTAACCCCACACAGCCACGCTGGCAATCAGGTGAGAAAAGTAAAACCAACGAAAAACATCGTGGCGTTGCGGGCCGCACAAAATGCTCTCGCAGGCCGCATGCGGCCCGCGGGCCGCGTGTTTGAGACCCCTGTTCTACACCTTGACTACCAAGGATTTATTGGGTAAGTGCAGGGGGGTAAGGAGGAGAATTGGGTCTTCAGCTACATGGAGAGGCAGGGGCTAGCGAACGGGAGATTGAAGTCAGAGGAAGTTAGGAGAGGGGAGATGCAGTGAATCATGGGTTGGCAAGTATTGTGTCGTCGCAGATTAGTGCCGTTGGTTTTTTTGAGGTGGTATTAAGTACAGCTGTGCTATTGGCCGTCCTGACAGTGCATCGCAATGTACTGTGTGCTAGTTGTCAGCGCCGGGCACACTCTAACCTCACCCTGAGCCTACTCCGCCCCACATTAAGCACTTAGCATAATTTTTTTTTTTTACCACACAGCCATTCTAACTGATCAGTAACCATTAGCTAACAATTTAGCGTGGATCAGTATATATTCCCATAAAGACCTCTCATGACTTTAACAATGGTCAGTGATAGAGGTACAAAAGTGCACTGCCTCCAGAATCAGCAAAGCTCTCCCACGTAGATCTATTTACTCGAGAAACACCTTCAAATGGAAAGACAGTATTAACTAAAAAGAAATAAAAATTGTACTAGAGAGCAAAATAATTAAATATCTGTGTTAAATGCTGAAATTACATATCGCCAGTCCACCTTTTCTCAGAGAGGCCTAGTAATTCAGGTATGCATTCGAGAACATGCTTGCTAATGTAATCGCTTTCAGCAATTTAGATGTAACTCGTCTTGACTGGGGCACATTAATTTAGACTCTTGGGGTTTGTCATTTGATAAAAAAACAAGCTGTTTGTACCATAATAAACAGTAAGTCCTTCCCTTTACCATGACATTATATTAATATGCCTATTGCTTAAAACAAAATCAGCAGGAAAGCTAGGATATAGTTGGTAATTGCTCAAAGGGTGTTAAAAGCATTATTTCTTATTAACTATTTAGGTTATTAGTGAGGCCACGGGCAGGGTCCCGGCGGCCGGCGTTAACCGGGCACGCGGCCCGGTGTGGGGACCCGGCGCGCGGCCGTGGCTGTAGGCGCATGGCGGGGGAATGTTTTAAATTGATTGGCTCCCGGCGAATGCATTCGCCCGGGAGCCAATGGAGAGAGGCCGGGGGGAGCGCATCTGGAGAGGGAGGCAGAGACTGGGCACTCCACGTGTTCAGTCTCTGCTGAGGTCCTGCGGGGTGCCGGCTTCTTCTTCGGGCCTGCGGCGTCGGAAGGTTTGGTGATTGCCTGGTGCGGTGTCGGCTGGGGTTCGTGGTCAGCGCGGCAGGCAGGTGCTATTATTTGGGCCGGGGGAGCTGGGGGTGCTCGGGCCCGCGTTGGGTTCTGCTTGAGAGCGCGGGGCTGGGCGCTGAGGTGGGGTGTGGGTCTCGTGCCTGTCTCGGTGGTGTGTGTTTGAAAGGGGGGTTTGTTTTGGGCCCTGTCTAGCAGCTGCGGTTGCTTTATTTAAAAAAAATATATATATATTTAAAATAAGGGGGAGGTAGATAAGGGGCATTGCAGCGGTGGGTGTCAGTTGCTGTGATTGCTGGGACTTATGCCGCCACGTGGGGCTCGAGGGGGCAGGGCAGGTCTGCGGGCCGTTGGCCTGTGCCTTCCAGGGCTGGGGGGGTTGTGGGGGAGGTTGAGGGGGTGGTAGGGGGTTCAGCTGGGGGAAGGGGGTGGCGTGGGGGCATGCCTGTTAGGAGGGGGGTCTCGCGGGGCCGGGGGTTGGCGCAGGGGCGTGGGAGCTCTCTGGGGGAGCGGAGGGCATCGGTTGGGGGAGCTCAGAGGGGGAGAGCAAGGGGAAAGGTGAGCAAACAACGGGGGGGACGTCGGGCTAGCGCCGTTTTGCCTGGGGCTGGGGATGATCTTTGTGCGGGCCCCGGGGGGGGGGGGAATAGAGGATGGGGGGGATGGAGTGGCTGGGGGGGTCGATGTTAGTTCTAAAGTGGGGCAGGGGCTCAGCGGTGCATTGCCGGTGGGTGGGGCCCCTGGCTTTCCGGGGGCGCCTCCCACGGCAGTGTGGCCGTCTGTTCCGGGTGGATATATGCCTGTGAGGGGTCCTTCGCCTTGGGACCACTGGGTGAGTGGGGGCCAGGGCACTTCGTCAGCGGATTGGCGAGCTCCATGGTCCACCACGTGGCCTTCAGCAGGTTCCCCCCCTGTGTTTTCGTTTTTGTCTCCGCAGGTTCCAGGGATGACGCAGCCTCAGTGGGGACTCGGTACCGGGTGCCCGGATTGGATTCCGGCGACAGATGGTGGTGGCGCGGTGCTGAGACGTTTCGCGGAGGGGGATGCTGATGGAGTTCAGGAGGCTGCAGCTCGGCACGGCGGGAGGTGTCGCCAAGGGGTGCAAGATTCTGCTTTGCCTTCTGCGCTTGCTGGACAGGCTGCTGGTGAGTTGTCTGGGGAGCAGGGTGGGGATTTTTTGCACCCGGTGGCGCTGGACAGTGCGGGGCACGGGAAGCGGAAAAAGAGGCGTCGATCTTGCCATCGGCGTCGTAGTTCCGATTCCTCTTCCTCTTCGGAGGCGTCTTCTGTGTCTTCCTTAGGTGAGATCGCGCGATGGGAGGTCGATGGTGGCGGGGGGTCGGGGTCGGGAGGGGGGGCCCCGTCGGTGGTGGCATTCCTGGAGTTGTGGGAAGGGGTTCCGAAGAAGCTGCGTAGGAAAATTCGGAAGCGTCGGTACATCGATATTTTTCGGCTGTTGGAGGGCAGGAAGAGGTCTGGAGAGAGCCGAAAGAAACGGAAGGAGGATGAGAAGGCGGGTCGGATTCGGAAAGTAGCGCGCAATGTTGTTTTCTATTTTATTTATTTATTTAACAGTATTTCTAAACCGCCTTATCTTAATAATCAAGGTGGTATCACAGCAAACAATCAGGTCAAGTGAGTGTGTTATACATGCAGTGGTGGGAAATTGAGTGTGTGTTGTGTTGTGTGCTAGATTGGTGTGAGCTATTTACAGAGTGGGCTATATACAGTGGTGCAAAAACAAGTTCCATGCATACATTGGTTAGGCGGGATCATGTGCTGTTGTTCATTCTCTGAAGTTATGTGATGTTGTTAACTGGACGCAGGCATTTCTGCGCCTGGCCAGCGTGTGGGGGCATTATTCGCCAGAGCATTATGGCATGTTGCTGGCGTACGCTGATTCTATTTTGGAGGCCTCGCAGATGCACGATGGTTGGGCGTGGTTAAACTATGACGAAAAGTTTCGGGATAAGATGGAAGAGAATAGACATTTGTCATGGGGCACGCAAGACATCAACCTTTGGTTGACTCAAATGTCTGCGAGATCGGGAGTGGCCACTGGGGGGTGAGGGGGCATGGCGGGCCCGGCCAGGGGGGCCGATCCTTTCGATCGGCGGGTGGTGGTTCGCAACCGAAGGTCGGGTCGGGGGGTGGCAGCGACGTGTGCTGGCGTTTTAACAGGACCACCTGCCCCTTTCCGGACTGTAAATTCAAGCACCTATGTTCCGTTTGTGGCGGTGGACACTCTGCGGTTAAGTGCAGTAGACGCGGGCCGGACGGTGCTGCTGGGCCGGGACCCAAGGCTCAATGATTGGGGCTGCTTGGCCCCGACTCCGGTGCGTTTGGAATCCTTGCGGGGTTGGCTGCAGCAATACCCGCGGAAGCGGGATAGGGTGGTGTTGGGGTCGGGTTTCCAGTCGGGTTTTGTTATCCCGGTTCGGGGTGTGGTTCGGGCTAATAGAGCCAGGAATTCGCCTTCGGTTCGTCGGTTTGCAACTGTAGTGCAGGACAAATTGGCGGCTGAGTTGATGTTGGGCCGGATTGCAGGTCCGTTCATTAATCCGCCTTTCCTGGACATGGTGATTTCTCCTTTGGGGATTGTGCCTAAGAAAACGCCGGGAAAGTTTCGGCTCATTCACAATCTGTCCTGCCCGTCGGGTGCTTCAGTGAATGATCATATCCCGAGGGAGCTATGCTCGGTGCGATATGCGTCTTTTGACAGGGCGGCTGAGATGGTGAGGGCGGCCGGGCAGAATGCGTGGATGGCGAAGGTGGATATCGAGTCCGCATTCCGTTTGTTGCCGGTTCATCCGTCCTCTTTTCCGTTGTTGGGTTTTCATTTTCAAGGGAGTTATTATTTTGATAAGTGTATGCCTATGGGCTGCTCTGTTTCCTGTTCTTACTTCGAGAAGTTCAGCACGTTTTTGCAGTGGGCGTTGTGTCAGAAGACGGGATTACGGAATGTGGTACATTACCTGGACGACTTCTTGTTCGTAGGTTCGGCCCATTCCGAGGAGTGTCAAACGCTGTTAGCTGGGTTTCAGGAGCTATCGCTAGAGTTGGGTGTGCCATTAGCGGTTGAGAAGACGTAAGGGCCTACAACCAGGCTCACCTTCTTGGGTGTGGAATTGGACTCTGTTGAGATGATCGCTCGGTTGCCGCCTGAGAAGGTGGCTAGTTTACATGCGTTGGTCGCTAACGTCCTCGTGTCCTCTAAGATCACCTTGCGCGAGTTGCAGGCCTTGTTGGGATCTCTGAATTTCGCCTGTAGGGTGATCCCTATGGGCAGAGTTTTTTCCCGGCGGCTTGCTGCTTCGACGGCCGGGGTGCGTAAGCCGCACCACCGGAACAGAGTTACTGAGCTGATGAGGGCAGATCTGCGGGTTTGGAGCCGATTTTTGGAGGATTTTAATGGGACGTCAGTTTTGCTGGGAGTGGAGGTGTCCAGCGCGCAGTTGGAATTGTTCACAGATGCGGCAAGGGGCACGGGATTCGGGGTTTACTTCAGTGGGGCTTGGTGTGCGCATCGGTGGCCTCAGAAATGGCGCAATTTGGGTTTGACATCTAGCATCACCTTCCTGGAGTTGTTCCCAATTTTGGTTGCTTTGAATTTGTGGCCGGATCGGTTGCGGGATAGACAAATAGTGTGGTGGTGTGATAATGAGGCAGTGGTCAGTGTAGTTAATCATTTCTCACCAAAATGCTTGCGGGTGGCTGGATTGATGCGCGAAGTGGTTTTGGCCTGTTTACGTTTGAATGTATCTGTCCGGGCTCGGCACCTTCCTGGTTGCAAGAATCTGATCGCTGATGCTCTTTCTCGTTTTCAGTGGGAGCGGTTTCGGGCACTGGCTCCGGAGGCGGACGCAGAAGGATCCATAATCCCCGAGTCATTGTAGAGCATTGGCCTGGAGAGATGCTGAGCCTGCTGCGAAGTTCAGTAGCAACCAGGACCTGGTTGGCGTATCAACGTGGTTGTGACCAGGTGGCAGGGTTTCTGTGTGAGAAGGGGTGGCTGGCGGGTAGGGTGCCTGATGCCCTCATTGCTAGTTATATAGTGGATGCCAGGGGGCGTGGTCTGTCTAGAACTGCGGTTCGTTCGCAGCTGGCGGGGTTTAACTTTTTTGCGGGTGCAGTGGGCTGGGGGGGCTGCTGGGGGAGTCTTGGCACGTCGCCTTTTGCGGGGGTGGGAACGGCTTCAGCCGTCCCCCGTGGATCGCCGCAAGCCTATTACGCACGAGCTGCTGGTGCAACTCCTGGCGGTTTTGCCTCAGGTGGCTTCTTCGCCTTTCGAGGTTGTACTATTCCGGGCTGTTTTTTGTCTCCCTTTTTTCGGGGCGTTTCGTATGGGGGAGCTGGTGACGACTTCGGGCAGGCTGGGGGCCGGAGGAGGCTTAAGCAGGCAGCATGTACATGTGGAGGGCGGCCGGTTGCGGATCCTTTTGGAGAAATCCAAGACGGATCAGCGAGGACGAGGTTTGTGGGTCATATTGCGGGAGGTCGCGGGTCTCGTTTCATGCCCTGTGAGTGCGGTGCGAGGCTACTTGCAGGTGCGTCCGGAGCAGGTTGGAGTTCTTTTTCTGCATAAGGATGAACGGGTATTGACCCGTTTCCAGGTTGCGGCGGTGCGTAGGCTGGCACTGTGTTCCTTGGGGGTGGACCCCTCGTGCTTTGCCCCTCATTCTTTCCGTATCGGCGCAGCTACTAGTGCGGCGGGGGCCGGTATGTCTGCTGATGAAGTTAGGAGTATAGGTCGGTGGTGGTCTCGGGCCTTCAAGGGTTACATACGGTTATGAGGGGTTTGTCTCGGTGGGGGTGGGGGTCTACTAACTGTTCATTTGTTTTTCAGATGGGGGTGTCGTGCCTGGTGGTGCCTGGGTGGTTGGTCATTCCTTTGTCCACTGGGCTAGTCAGCGTGCTGCCATTCATCCTGGGGGCCTGAACTTGCGGATGGATCCTGCGGTGGTGTCGGTCTCATGGCTGGGGCGGCGTGGACTCCATTGGATGCAGCTGCTACCTTTGCTTCGGCACCACATGAGGACGTCGCGGAGGCCAGTGGTGCTGATTCTGCATTTAGGGGGCAATGACCTTGTCTCCTGGTCCTGTCGTCTTCTGATTCGAGCGGTGCAGGACAACTTGGCAGTGGTTTTGCAACTGCTCCCTGGGACAATTTTATTGTGGTCAGACATTATCCCTCGGCCGGCATGCTGGAGCCAGCGACGTTGGTCGAGGGGACTGACTAAAATAAACCGTCAGATTGGTCGGTGGGTGTGTTGCAACGGGGGTTATCAGATTATGCACCCATGGGTGGAGGTGGGGTATGCCGGTCTGTATAGGAGTGATGGCATCCATTTGTCCCCAGTTGGCATGGACCTGCTCCTTAACGATTGGCAGGAGGCCTTAGAGTATGTTGTTTTGCGGGATAGCCGCTGGTCGCAGCTTTAGGTTTGGGGGGGGCGACGCATCGACAGGCCTGTCGTATGCGCCGGTGGCGGGATCCCGGAGGTTCCGGGGTCCGGTGCCTCAAGGTACACTTGGGCGGGGGTTGGGGTGCCCCTGACCCGGATAAACCCTGGCTGGCTTTTGCTATGGGCATGGCGAAGTCAGAAAAAAGGAGGGATAACTTGCCGGGGGGAAGTGTGGGGCCGTAGCGGTTGTAGGCACTTTGCTATGGCATGGCTGGTGTGGTACTACTCCGCTATGGGGCCTGGTTATGTTTTGGTGGTTGGAATATTGTTAATAGTTAATATTTAATAAAGCTGCGACCAGTTTTTGTTCCAAGAAAGTGGTGTGGTGTTTTTCTTTAAAGTAGGGGGGGGGGGCGGTGGGCAGTGGAAAAGGGGGGTGGTGGTGGGGGGGGGGACGGTGTGTTGATGGCAGGGCCCGGAGCACCGGGTACGCTTGCCTCGGTTATTAGTGAGGCCGCGGGCAGGGTCCCGGCGGCCGGCGATAACCGGGCACGCGGCCCGGTGCGGGGACCCTGCGCGTGGCTGCGGCTGTAGGTGCGTGGCGGGGGAATGTTTTAAACTGATTGGCTCCCGGCGAATGCATTCGCCCGGGAGCCAATGGAGAGAGGCCGGGGGGAGCGCATCTGGAGAGGGAGGCAGAGACTGGGCACTCCACGTTGTCATGATGCGGGCACTAATAAAGCTGATTTTATGAAAAGAAATCCTGATTTAGAGGAACTAGAGGTGCAGTTACCTCCTGGCACACATAGAGGGAGCGGGAGCAGACATACTGATCCTAGTGAATCTAATCACAGTAATGACCTGCAGCTGACAGAGAACCAGGAAGTCAGTAACAAAGGTTCTCTTTATAAACCAGAGCAGAACGCTCTTGGTCGGATGCAGAAGAAGGAGCAGGAGGAGAAGGAGAGGCAAAAGCAGGAGCAGAACCGAAAGACACAGCAATGGAGATGGCAGCAGTTGCAAAGAAAGCCATGGACAAATAAGCAGTGGGAACAACAGCCGGAGCTGAGAAAGGAAGGAACTGGAACCGGAGCTGAACTAGAAGCTGAACCAACAGTAAAGCCTAGAAGCTATCAGAGGTACAAACCTGTTTGCTGTGAAAGAGGCCAAGCTGGAAGTTGGAACAGAAACAGACCACACGAGGTGGGAAGCCATAGAATCCAAACTAAGCCTATTGGGCAAGGAGAGTTTGGTAGAAGGTGCTCCAAGGTAAGAGGCGGTGCCACGCCTAGTTCTTTTACTCTGCCTGTTTATGATACAAGGAGAAGGAAGCTAAGAACCAGAGGGGAAGGTTCTGTAAGGAGTTTATCTCCAGAAAAGCACTGCTCAGTTTTACCCAGTCAGAAGGAAAAACAGTTGTATAAACACCAGAGGTTTTTACTCCATGAGCCAAGGTTTGAAACAGTAAGGTTTAACCCTAAGCACTGCACTGCTGGAAGCCATCCGCAAAGAAAGCTTCTCTCTAAAAACAACCTGAATAAAGATTGGTATTCTAATTTACCACCAGCCATAAGAGTTCCTGCTTACCTAAAGCAAAACTCCCATGCTGAAGATTGTCAGGCTAACATAGACAGGGATAGTGAAACCCCTTTGACCCAAAATGAGGAAGAGGATATGATGGAGGTGGATTTCCCCCATGCTATTCCCTCATCTTTGCCGGAGGACATGGAGTGCGATTGGTGCACGGCCTACGCTCCCAAGTGTGCCTGCTGTAACGAAGAATGAATGTAAATATACTTTTGGTTGTTTATTGTGAAGAATATTACCTTTAAGAAAAACCTGATATAAACTGTGAAGTAACAGTTCTCAAGCCAGAGAGCCTTGGCACCTTTTGAAACAAAGGACTATTTTGTTAAGCAACGTATCTCTAATTTGAACCCATGCATTATAACGGGGAATAAAGCCTTTATTACCCTTCACTCAGGTCTTATTGTTCTTTATAGCGCTACATAGTGGCGCGCAAATCTTTGTGTCACGACACCTTGTGGCAACGTGTTCAGTCTCTGCTGAGGTCCTGCGGGGTGCCGGCTTCCCTCCCTCCCTCCCTTTGGGTCTAGATATGGGGGGCTAGCTATGGGGTGTCGCAGCTTGGGGGGGGTGTGGGCGGGATACCGGAGGTTCCGGGGTCCGGTGCCTCAAGGTACACTTGGGCGGGGGTTGGGGTGCCCCTGACCCGGATAAACCCTGGCTGGCTTTTCCTATAGGCATGGCGAAGTCGGAAAAAAGGAGGGATAACTTGCCGGGGTGAAGTGTGGGGCCGTAGCGGTTGTAGGCACTTTGTTATGGCATGGCTGGTGTGGTACTACTCCGCTATGGGGCCTGGTTATGTTTTGGTGGTTGGAATATTGTTAATAGTTAATATTTAATAAAGCTGCGACCAGTTTTTGTTCCAAGAAAGTGGTGTGGTGTTTTTCTTTAAAGTGGGGGGGGGGGGGGGGCGGTGGGCAGTGCAAAAGGGGGGTGGTGGTGGGGGGGGGATGGTGTGTTGATGGCAGGGCCCGGAGCACCGGGTACGCTTGCCTCGGTTATAGCTCTGACTAAAAAAGGAAAACAAGTGACTAACCTGTGCTCGCAAATAATTACTTTGGAGGATTATTAAATGAAATTTAGACAATCAATAAAAATATAATTTTTCCTTATTTCTATTAATGCTTGATATTTTCTTGAATTCATCTGATTTGGTCTTTGTTATGCTTAGCGTATTTTATTCCTTTTAGATTTTATTTTTTGGATTGTATGGGATATGTAAATTCATTACACTTGTATATCAGTATTTTTTGGAATCCACTTTAAAGCATAATTTGGATAAAGCAGAATAGAAATATGAAATTAAGGGGCCCTTTTACTAAAGCGCACTGTGGTTGTGCACCTAAGGCGCCAATAGTGTGAAAATTCAGGCGCATTAAGTGCAAGGTCACCTTGTTAATTGTCAGGGACATATACAGCAAATTCATGTCAGTTAATGCATGGCACCATACCCTAATGTGAGGCGCTATTACCACGGGTGCACTTAATGCCACCTATTGAAGTGGAGGTTATTGCACCCCTGCTAATTGTCAAAGTGCAAGGATGCAGTGTTAAACCCCGCACTGACTGCAAGGTACTCGCCACGTCCACTGTCTATCTCCAAACCACCCATTTACCATTCTGAACACGCAAGTCATAGTTAGAGTGAATATCGGCCTGCACTGTCATGCCCGCATAGAAACATAGAAACATGACGACAGAAAAAGACCACATGGCCTATCTAGTCTGTCCTTCCATAACAACAACTACAACAGTCCACTTTTTACCTTTAGAGATCCTCTGTGTTTGTCCCATGCTTTTTTGAATTCAGTTACTGTCCTCATCTCTACCACCTCCACTGGGAGACTATTCCACGGATCCACTACTCTTTCCGTAAAGAAATATTTCCGCATATCACTCCTGAATCTATCTCCCTTCACCCTCATCCCATGTCCCCTCGTAGCAGAACTTGCTTTCAATTGAAAGAGGCTCTCTCCCTGAACATTTATGCCACGGAGGTATTTAAACATCTCAATCATATCACCTCTATCCCGCCTTTCCTCTAAGGTGTACATATTAAGATCCTTAAGTCTGTCCTCATATGCTTTATAATGAAGCCCATTAATCATTTTAGTAGCAACCCTCTCCACCGACTCCATCCTGTTCACATCCTTTTGAAGGTGCGGTCTCCAGAATTGCATACCATACTCCAAATGAGGTCGCACCAAAGACTTATACAGAGGCATTATCACCTCCTTTTTTCTGCTAGCCATTCCTCTCCGTATGCACCCAAGCATCCTTCTAGCTTTTGCCGTCGCCTTTTCTACCCGTTTAGCTACTTTAAGATCATCAGACACAACCATGCCTAGGTCCCACTCTTCTTTAGTGGACAAAAGTACTTCACCTCCTATACTGTATTGCTCCCTTGGATTGCTGCAGCCCAAATGCATGACCTTACATTTTTTAACATTAAATCCCAGCTGCCAAATTCTAGACCATTCTTCAAGCTTAGCTAGATCCCTCCTCATGTTATCTACCCCTTCCTGGGTGTCTACTCTATTGCAGATTTTGGTATCATCCGCAAAGAGGCAAACCTTACCCGACAGCCCTTCCGCTATATCACTAACAAAGATGTTAAAAAGTTACCGCAGACACCAGTGTGTGGTTACCATGCACTTAAACCTGTGCCATCTGCACAGTGCCCTTTAGTAAAAGGCCACCTAAATAAATGAAATTATATGCCTACTTCACCACTGGTCCCTACTTAAGTTTGCTCTTAGATTCAGACTTAATATGAAATTATTAGAGATGTACACAAGCAAAAACATGTTGATTCATTTTGCATTTTTTTATTGATATTTATCTTTTTTTGGTTGATGTCACACATTCATTTTAATAATTTTTTATACGAGTTGGAACTTTTTCACACATGTAAATCAATTTGATGCACATTAATTTGTAAGTTAATGTTTCTATGATGGATTTTGAAAGTGCTAAAATTTTTAAGGCACTTAAATGAACTAGGGAGTGGAGAAGTAGCCTATTAGCTAAGGGATCTGGATTGGATTCCCACTGGTACTCCTGGTGGCCTTGGGCAAGTCACTTTACCTGCTATTGCCTCAGAAGAAAAGGCCTGGCAACCTAGTTCTGGTCATACCAGGGGCTGCTGGGTCACTAGGAGTCAGCATGGACTTGAAGGCACTGAAAATGAACTAAATATGCACTATTTATTTATTTTTAATTAATATTTAGCTCACATCTTTCCAATAGACATTTAAGGCAAGTTAAATTCAGGTACAGTAGTTACTTTCCCTCTTCCCAGAGAACTTACAATCTAAGTTTGTACCTGAGGCAATGGAGGGTTAAGTGGCTTGCCCAAGTTCACAAAGAATGTCAATGGGAAGGGTCCTAACTTTATCCATTTTGTGCTATCAGGTCAGCAGCTGAATTTCTGCACTAACTGGACATTAATTGCGTTTTCTGGAGAAACCAAATATTCAGCGCCAGATG
Organism: Ichthyophis bannanicus; assembly: GCA_033557465.1. Classification (NCBI taxonomy): domain Eukaryota; kingdom Metazoa; phylum Chordata; class Amphibia; order Gymnophiona; family Ichthyophiidae; genus Ichthyophis; species Ichthyophis bannanicus. The sequence continues at coordinate 227,988,754 of CM066043.1, read as the reverse complement.
CCAGATAATCTCTAGCGCTGACTATCTGGTCTAAATTAAAGCAATGGTGACCAGGAGCTTTTAAAGTGCTGACTGCTGCTGCTGAATGTTGGCGCCATATCTTAATCAGGAAACAATGTTCCTACAAAACCTTTCTGCAGTTCTTGGAGTGCTGAAGAAAAATTGGAGCTCCTGTGTGATCTGACGTATTTGTTTTCACCAGTGACACAAAGGATACTCTAGAGATTTCTTCATACTGGTTCTCAAAGAGGTATCAGAATGATTCCATTAAAGAACCGCCATTAAAAGATTTATTAAAATATCAAACAGGATCCTAACATGCTTTCACTTCAATAGTTAGGAAGGATTTACTGTATCTTCTGACCACTGGTGTAACAGACTTCATAAAAAAAGTTACTTCCCTTGACACTGTGGAGCTGCTAACTATCTGTTTATGTGGCGAGCCCCGCACCATTTCATCGTATACGTCAGGACCTAACTCTGCACATAACTTTTCAGCTAGTCCCCAGTCCGCCCGAACTCTGCCTCTCAGGGTTACACCTATAACCTGCAGCTGCTGGTTGTATGAATAAAATTATACCGATAGTCAACTTCAATAAAAAAAAAAAAAACGATGATGAGGTCAACATCAGCACAGATGCACGAGTCTTTATAAATGTCGGGCCCTCTGGGATTCATTTTCAAATGGTTTGCCTGGCTAAATTCAGTAGTTAACTGGGTAAACCTCTGTCTTTGAGCATTTCCTTCATTAACCAGTTCAGTTTCAGTGGCCAAATTCAAAGGATGCAAATATGCAGTGGCAGTTCAGAAGATCCCCCCCATGGCAAGCTCTTTATTTAGCTGGTCAATGCAGATTTTTAGGAGAGTTAAGAAATATTTCAGCTGTAAACCTACCAGGTTAATTTTTGCCGATAAATCAGCTCAGCAGTTTTTTAAAAATTGCCCTCTATGACGGCTGCAACAAGTAAGAATGTAATGCTATTGTGCTATTGTCAAATTCCCTTCCCCTCAAATTAAGGATGAGTAAATTGGACTATTACAAAGAAGCTTACCTGGTGTCAGAAGATTCTTTTAAACACTATGAGCATTTGATTGACTGGAGGGGAGTGGCGTGGAAGAGTAGCCTAATGGTTAGGACACTGACTTGGTAACCAAGAGACCAGCATTTGATTCCCACTAGCACTCCTTGTGGCCTTGGCAAGTCATTTAACCCTCCATTGCCTTGGAAGAAAGGCCTGACAATCTACTTCTGGTCACACTGCCAAGAAAACCCAGGAGCTGCTGGGTCACCAGGAGTCAGTATTGACGCAAAGGCACACATTGCATCTTTGACTGGTTGGAGCTTTAGATTTGTCTTGATAAAGTCCCGTATTGCTCTGTTCAGAGACTATTAGAATCAGAGCCAAACTGGATGAGGCAAATAGTCCTCATCTATCAATATTTACTGCATGCTAAAATTGCTTTATTCAATCAATTCTATATGCCTGAATGTTATGAAATATATCTATGCAGATGGCATTATAACATATAGGCAGTGGTAGGTACACACACCTATGCTTGAACTGTATAGCTTTGTGTTGCTTCCTCTGGCTGGTTAACTCATTATCTTTTTGCTCACCTTTATAAAAATGTATAAAATGAAAACCCTAGTCTTCACTAGTTGAGCTATTTATAATGGTATTTCAAGGACCAATGGATTGTTTTCGGACAACATTGATGACATTATCCAAAGCAGCTGTGATGGGCCCTAGTCTGCAGGCTTTGCCATGGAAACAACGGAGAATGGCCTGTCTCTAAACATCACTTCTAGACCTTCTCAATCAGGTGGTCTAAGTAAGGCTCCATTTTATCACCTCTACTCCTAAAGAGGTTATTTTGAAACTGGAACTGCCATTATCTCTTGAATTCGTTTAGAAAACCTTTGGAGAAAGGGCTCTTGATTAAGAGAAGATGGAATCTGTTCAAATCATCAAGAGATAAATAAGAGACAACAGAAAAAATCTCTCAAACAAAAAATCTTCTGTAATTGAAAAGCAATTAAACAATATAAATGGTTAAAGTCAAAATACTCATTAAAACTTTAATAATGAAAAAGAATTAGAGGTACTGAACCTTTCTTTAATACTTGAAAATGTAAGGGCTATTGCTCTCAGTCGTTGATCTGAGTAGGTATGCTCATGCTAACTGCCACATTGCCACTGAGCCAAATTGCTACACTGCCGCTGAGCGCTAGTGGCAATGTACCCTCCGTGCGCACACTCATCCATTCCCCACACCATTACATGATGGCTGATTACCATGTGATTTGCAGCATGGTCGCTGGCATGCCCTCACCATAGTGTTCCCAGCTGCCAGTTGCCGCACGTTAAAACGCACGCTAACTGGCTACCAGTGGGAACAACACTGACAAGGAATATAAATTCTACAGTTATGAATATCCAATTTTGCTATAACGTCAGCAAATTTCTCCCTTTCTTTCTGACCACACTACCAAAATTCTTATCCACATGCTCATCACTTCCCACTTAGACTACTGCAACCTGCTCCTCACTGGTCTCCCACTGAGCCATCTTCCTCCCTTTCAATCTATTTCAAATTCAGCTGCTCAAATATTCACTTCATTCACATCAACCATCTTCTAAAATCACTTCATTGGCTCCCTATCCATTTCTGCTTACAGTTCAAACTTCTCTTACTGACCTTCAAGTGCATTCACTCTGTGGCTCCTCACTACCTCTCTTCTTTTCTCTCTCCCTATATCCCTTCTTTGAACTCCACTCATTAGATTAATCATTATAACCGCACCCATCTCTTCCACTGTCAATTCTAGTTCCCGTTCCTTCCATCTTACTGTGCCATAGGCCTGGAACAGTTTTTCTTGAGTCAATACATCTGGTTCTGCTTCTGGTTCTATTCAAATCCAGACTAAAAGTCCAACTTTTCAAGGTTGCTTTTACATCCTAAACTCCTGTTCTCCTGTTTGATAGCCATGAATGTTTTTTAAATCATCACCTACAGTATAATATTGCCTAATCTCTTGTTTATTCTGTTTGTCTATCTTGAATGGATTGCATGCTCCATTTACCATTCCTAATCTCAATTCTTTAGTTTGGCATGTCTTATTGAGGCACTTCTCTCTCTAGTTTACCGATTCTTACACTTTAAATATCTGAGAGGATCTAAAACAAAACCTACTTTATGGTCAACCTATGATTTACTGAAGCATTAATAGCTACACTTTGGACTGGCACACTCTGTAGCTAGCACACTATGTTCAAATTTATGATTAATGACCAAAAGTGGATGCTATTGAAATTTTAATAGTGCTGCAAAGAGCATTTATACCAGCATGGGAATGTCACTGGAAATCACTCATTAGTAACAAGGCAGTGGGATCCCAATGGGGGCAATTAGAATGTTGTTTGAAGTGGAAAACAGTCAACTCAACTTGCCAAATGCAGCAGAGTATGAGAAGTCAACAGTAAATTAACTCCTTAATCCTCATCTGTCTTTTTTGACCTGGCACTTTCTTCCGATCCCTTGGTACTTCCAGTTCAATCAGAACTACTACTGGTACCACTATTAATCATTTATATAGCACTACAAGACATAATCAGCACTCTACAAATAGATATAAGAGATGGTCCCAGCTTGTCAGAGCTTACATTTAATTAAGACAGACAGTACAAAAGCTGCGAACAAGGGTACCATAGGGAAAGGTAAGGAGACACAAGGAAAACAAGGGATTGGGATCCAAAAACAGCCTCAAAGAGGTGAGCCTTTAGCATGGATTTGAAAAGGGGGAGAGAAGAAGCTGGATGTACAGACACAGTTTGTTCCAGGCATAAGGAGCAGCAAGGTGAAAGGATCAAACAGGATGGTGAACTGCGACCTTGAAACTTCATTTGCAAATACCCAGGGACCTTTCTGCCATTTTCTGTACTTAAGAATATAAGAAATGCCATACTGGGTCAGACCAAGGTCCAAGTCCAGTATCCTGTTTCCAACAGTGGCCAATCAGGGTCACAAGTACCTGGCAGTTTCCCAAAAAGGTACACAGATTCCACAATGCATGTCCCGGGGTAAGCAGTGTATTTTCCTGGGTCCTTTTTAATAATAGTTTATGGACCTTTCCTCCAGTAACTTCTCCAAACCCTTTTTAAACCCAGCTACGCTAACAGCTTTTACTACTTCCTCTGGTAATGAATTCCAGAGTTTGATTACACATTGAGTGAAAAAATATTTTCTTTTATTACTCTTAAATGTGTTACATTGTAGCTTTATTGTGTGTCCCCTAATCGTTCTACTTTTTGATGGTGTAAACAATCTACGTTTACTTGTTCTACTCCATATCATATCTCTTCTCTTTTCCAAGTTGGAGCCCTAACCCTTTAAGTCTTTCCTCATAGGTGTACCCTTCACCATTTTGGTCTCTGTACCTTTTCTAATTCTGCTATATCCTTTTTAAGATATGGCGACCAGAATTGCACACATTATTCAAGGTGTGGTCACATCATGGAACAGATAAGGGAAGCCCTGCTGAGTCTGAACAAGGCTTATCGATCTCGATATCTTGTTTCCAACAGTGGCCAGTCTGGGTCCCAACCACCCAACAAATCCCAAAAAGTAGATCTACTTCTTATAGCTCATTTCCAGGGATGTGTAATGGCAATCTCAAGTCTACATGATTATTTAAAGGCTTTTCCTCCGTTAGCTTATCCAAATCTCTTTTGAACCTTGCTATGTTAGTTGCTTTGACCACATTCCCCAGCAGCAGATTCTAGAGCTTAATGAGCACCTTGCAATTGACTTTTTTAACATATACTGTAAATACAACACTCATCAATTCATGACTTATAACTGATGACAAACAGCTTCAAGAATCTAAAACCACAAAAAGATCCACACTAGGGGAAAATCTGAAAAGTTAGAACATGACTTGCAGTCCCTCAAGCCAAGAGATGAGACATCTAAGAAAATTCTCCACCAAGAGTTTTTGATGGATATCACTTTACAATGCTATCAAACAAGCCAAACTAATTTGCATATGTGAATCACTCTGACTAAAAGGGTGAATGTATCAGTGTATAGAAAACTGCTGAGGAAATAATCAAACTATTTATTTGGAAACCTTTCTATACTGCCCCTTCCATAGATCAGGGACTGTTTACAGAGAACAGCACATCAAAAACCATTACATTGTTTATTGTATATAGTTCCTGTATTACAATATGTTCAATTAAAAATAGAAACTATTTACAATCTTATAGCTTATCTAATCGGTATTCAGGTTTTATTGTAGCACTTCCATTGCTGTGCGGTGAAATGGCTTTATGAAGGACGTGCAATGTTGTGACTTTGATTGTGTGAGCAGAATCCTAGGTAGGGTGGTTGGATTGTATTTGAGGGGTTTGAACACACTACAGGTTTAGCCTTAACCCTAAAAATACATAAATAACATCATAATTTACTCCTTATAGATGACTTAAAGCTCTACAATCCCAGTGATCAACATCTAGTGGAACAAATCTATGTAGTAAAAAGCTTTTATGATGATATCAGGATGACTTTTGACCTGGACAAATGTGCTAAGGCAAACTATCTTAAAGGAAAATTGAGCGAAACTGAAAACATCTCTCACTGAGAACTGTGACAAAGAATTTGAACAGGAAGATGTATATAAACATCTAGGAACAGAAAAAGGAGCAACAATCCAGCATATAGGAATATTATAGGAGATTACAATTAATATTAAAAGTGTTTTAACATCACAGAAACATAGTTTATGGTTTAGCTTTATTTGATATTCTGCCTTTATGTACTCAATCAAAGCAATTTACAATAAAAATATTCTAAGAACTTAAAGATATGAAAAGAATGGCATCTTTATAGCAAAGTGTATGAAAATAGGATAGTGAAGAAGAGAGAAGAGGGGGAAAGAGAATAAAATGCAAACTGGCAGCTTGAAATCCCTGCACTCTAGTACAGCTTTTGGATTATAAATTGGCCTCTTATTAGTATATCCAGGTTTTGAAGACCTCTAAGAAAACTCCTCCATGCTCACAAGGTCACTGATAAGAATCAATGTATGCTGAGACTGTACATTTCAAGACCTGAAGGAAGAATAGGCCTCATAGAAATAGATTATACAAATAGGCCATCATAGGTCTCCAGCCTATTTAGCAGCATCAACAAACTGAAATGCACAAGAAGTCTTGAAGTAGGAAAGTAAAGATGTGGAGGCCAATTCCATTGTGTGTGTCTCCCGCCTGTCCAGACGGTCAGAATCGGGACGTGCTTCGGTGCATCTGATTCTGATCCCACAAGGGCTAGACGTGTGGAGAACTGATATTTTCAGGAACTAATTTTACCTGCACTATGAATCATAAAATGACTCATTTATAGGGGCACTAGTGAAGCCGAAGAGCAAGTCACAATAACAAACTTAGAGGTCCACAGTGGTCAAAATGAATACAATCTTTGTGCGATATTCCTGGTGCTGCAGGAGTAGTCCAATAGTTAGAGTTGTGGGCTAACACCAGGGAAACAAGGGTTCCAATCCCACTGCTGTTCATTGAGCAAGCCACTTAATCCTCCATTACTTCACATACAAATTTAGGAGCATTTTTGGAACTGTGGGAAGCAACTACGACCAGCACAATGGGTGGTAGTAGTTGCTCCTTGTAGCGGCAGTAACACCGCAAGCTACACTAAATTCAGGGGGACAGCTGTCTCCGCCCACCTATATCTAGCATAGCACCCTGCTCTAGTAATGTGGCCCAAACCTGTATTACTGTATTAGGATGGGGCTTAGTAAATATGCCCCGCAGATTGTAAGCCCTCTTGGGATAGAACGATACGTACTGTACCTGAATAAAGTCACGAGCTAAATCTTTATTCTGTGAACTGAATTTCCTGCACATAGAAAATAATGGAGTGATAATTATTTGGTGCCTTTATTTCTATTGTAAGACACCGTGGAAGGCTCTAAATTGAGGATTTCAATATTGAAAAGTTGGACCTATTGCAGGAAAGATTGGGAGAGGATTGGGAGAAAAATTAAGCCTCAGAAAATCAGAGCACACACCATCTCTTGAAATTAAGAGAAGAGACCCTAGTTTTATGTATTTATTTATTTATTTATTTAACCCGTTTTATATACCACCTTATCCTTCAAACAAAGTGTTTACAAGACAAGGTATACAAATATAAGTAAAAGCAAGGAAAGGTATTGGGGGGGGGGGGTATAGGAAGAATACACAAAACAGGAATACAAATTGTATAAGTACATGCTTACGCTAAATCCTAAGTTCTAGCTGAGATATATCTGATGGTACTAGCAGACATCTGTGGAATGGTATTAAATTGCTACTTTTAATTCATCCATGTGGATTTCTCTTGGAATGCATACTCATACTTGTCAACGGTAATATTTTCCCCCTTGGACATTACTGCTTAATTACATGGCAAAGGAACAAATTATACCAAGGAAAAATAATTTGCATAAGGATTGTCTCATTATCTGACATTCTAGTATTCAATCATAATAACACAGTAGCTAAGGAAATAGACAATCATAGATACAGTCCACTTTCATTTTCTGTTTGAATATCTGAATAAGATGAAAAGTACAAAATACTGAATTTTTTTGCCTTTCTGCCATACTTGTCTATTTTTTCCTTGATCTGCTCCCCATCTCATGCAATATGCCACAGGGAGCCCATATTGACTCAGGGGCTGGAGGGCACCCTCCTTTGGGAAGACCCTTGGCTCTACTCTTTGGCCAGTAGGGACCACCTTTGAAGACACCTGAATAAACTTCCATGATCAACCGCATCAAAGGCCACAGAGAGATTGAGGAGAACTAGAACCCTCAGAACCATTTCAGTTGAGAAACCCAGGTGAAACCATAACTCTAAGGGGGTCTCAACACTGGTTTCCATCCAAGAAGCATGCAGATTGAATGACTACCACTTTCTCTATCACTTCAGCCAGAAACGGAATATTTAATAATAAGGATTTGCACAGGGAAAAAGTTTTGCTTTGCTTTGGAAAAATTGGCTTTTTGTCCCTGATTTTCATTAATTTTTTGTTTGTTTCACACATTTGTGTTAATAAAAGCTTTAATGCACATGATAATTTTTTAATGCATGGAAATCGATTGCATTCTTGCTAATTTGTAGGTTAATGCATATGTGAAGGAAAATTTTAAGTACGTGAAGATTGGAATTGAGACGTTGAGGTTGGAACATACATAATTCTGTCGGTACACCGTTAATTAGAAAAATGTTTTTTGATCTCTCATTGACAGCACATAGTAAAACAAACCAGGCTGTTTCCCAGGAAAATAGCATTAGCTGACAGAAGTACTTTGGTTCAAAGACAATCTAACAAAAACAGCCTATTGATGGGTTTTGAGATAGTTTAGGAGTCCAATGCTTAAGTGACAGTTCTGTCGCTAAAATTTACAGATTAATCTACAGGGATAGTACAATTAGTGCAAGCACCCAAGACACTTTCAGAGGAACAAAATGGCAAGAAGACCAGAAGATCACAAAGATTGGCTGCAAGGCCCTAAATCATGCCAGGTGGAAAGCACAATGCCCAAATTGCCTAGAAGGCCCTAAATCAGGGGTTCTGTACCCAGTCCTCGGGACACACCTAGCCAGTCAGGTTTTCAGGATAACCACAATGAATATGCATTAGAGAGATTGGCAGACAATGGAGGCAGTGAGAACCATATTTATTTATTTATTTAGCTGTATTTATATTCCGCTTTTCACCGGGTCAAAGCGGTCAATTGGGGGATACATTTAACACGAGGGGATATGACACACATACGTTAATACTTACAGGGAACATGGGCAATGGAGGGTTAAGTGGCTTGCCCAAGACCACAAGGAGTGCCTATAGGACTAGAAATCCCAGTCCCTCCGACCTGAGATTGCTGTCCCCAGGTGAGACTTGAACCCCCGGCCCTCTGGCCTGAAGTACCTTGTCCTAACCACTAGACCACACCTCCCTACCATAGCCCTATTTATGCCAGGAGGGCAGGCACAGTACAGCACCAAGATTACCTGGAAGGCCCTAAATTATGCCAGGAGGACCAATATAGCTCCTAAATTGGTTTGAAGGCCCTAAAACAGCAGAGGATAGTCAACACAGCAGTAGAAGAAGTGGCAGGAGCCCAGGGTGCAAGAGAGAGATGAGTTCAGCTAAACTCAGTGCCTGCAAGTTAGAGTTTTGGCACTGAGGACTTTGGTCCCAGTAAAGGAACTAGGTACATAAGTATTGAGGAAGATCCCCCTGGAAAAGAAGCATTCAAGAAGTGCCGACGGCATGCCATAAGATGTCAAGAAGAATCAGAGGATGCACCCTGGTGAAGGCCCCAAAAGCAGTGGAAGTGGCTTTTTGTCTCTTATTTTCATAATTTTTTTTTCAGTTTTTCAGCACTGGCTGTGACAGCTCGGAAGAGCTGAGTAAGTCATAGTCATCAGAATGGGGTAGGCCACATGGGCCCTGATCCTACCAAAATTTTGTCTGCCAGGTACCAACCGCAAAGGTGGCCTTCCACTTCCGTTCTGCCTGTGGGGATCCCTTCTCCCCCGGGCAGAATAAAAGAAAGCAGCCACAATCAAAGCAAAGACTCCTTCTGTCTGCCTGCCCGACATTGGATCCCTGTGGGCAGAACATGAGGGGAAGGCCGCAGTCGCTTTCTCCCTGCAGGTTGTCTGCCCGCGGAAAATAAATCTCCCATAGTCAGAAGAGAAGGGGATGGCCATGATCCTCCTGCTCTTCTGCCCACGGGAAACCAAATCCCCATGGGCAGAACAGGAGGAGAAGGATGCAGGGGGTAGGGGAAGAGCTTGGGGCAGAGTTGTAGTGGAACTTGGGTGGAGCTTGGGCCCCCCAATCATATGGCTATTCCGCCACCCCTGCTAATAGTTATGGCAGAAGTCCGACAGTCGACAATTACAGTAATGGAGCATGGTGGATACAAGGGCAGTCTGTCACCCCATGATAGCTAGGGTTAATCAAGCTATCAGGCTGGCTAGGCAAGTGTCTCTTCCTCCTTCAGTGCCCCATGTGCATCCCTCTTGATAGAAATACCATTCTTCAGTCAATGGTGTAACACTAGCTGCGCTCCCTTGCTAGAACCTCTCTTGTTGGAAACAAGTATAGTAATGAAAATTTAAAAGGAACTTTGAAGAGAGAGCTAAAGTTTCATCAATGGTGTTAGGCTGCTGGCGTTCCCCCACCATAGCAGTTTCTCTTGGTCTCAGGTTGTTAGGAACTGCATCTCAAAGTGGGTAGCAGAACAGAGGTGTATAATAACAAGCCAAAGGGACCCCCAAAGATGCAAAGCAGGAGGACAAAGAGGAGGGGTTGCAGAGCCATGCAGCAAGAAGACTGTCATGAAGCACCCAAATTAACGAGGGGAAGGGCAAAGGACAGCAGTGAGGCAAGCCATAAGAATAAAGCAACAGAGTAATTCAGGAACTATAGAGATAAGCAAGGGGAAAGGAGATCTTTCTTTCCTGCTTTTTTCTTAGATTTGCCGTGTGGGCCTAAAATGGTCCACTGAAAATGTGATAGCAGGTTGCAGGGTGGCTGTGCAGGCCGGAGCAGGATTTGCAGCTGCTGCAACATATCTGTGGTCCGGCTCTCAAGAACAGGACTGGCTTGCAACAAAGAAGCATGCCATGACAGAAATGGCAGGACAGTGAGCCTGGCACCAGGAGCAGAATGAGACTTTCAGTTCTTTTTGTTTTATTTTCTTTCTAGTTATTTTTATTTTTTGCTTTATGTTTTATTTCTTGCTTTTTACTTTTAAATTTTGTCATGGGGGCTGAAAGGTAGTCACAGAAATGGGCATCATCATGGAGAGACTGAAGTGCAAATTGTCAAAAACACAGCTAGTAGGCACATTGAAAACAGAATGTGGGCAACGGCACCTCAGTATTGCTGTACACTCCTTCCTCTTCCCAGTCACATGACAATGAAGGGAAATGAAGCAAGGGGAGATTTATCTTCAGAAACACCAGCTCCAAGTACAGTGCTAGCCATGAACAACGGGGAGTGATGCTATCCTCTGCCATGGAGAATATACATTCACTGATTGGAGGACAGAACAGGAAATGCTGCACAACCTTGGCCAGGATTGGCCAGATTGCCCAGTATGCAAAGGGATCTGTGTGCATGGCCTCAATAGGCTCTGCAAGATAGATTGCTACTGACATCCATGCAGGAGTCCAATTTGTGGCAGATTGATCTCTACAGCATAGCACTATAGCTCAGGTTTTGGTTGCCAAAGATTGTCCCTGACTAGAGTTCATGGGCCACGGGCATGTAAAGCCAAGGGAGGAGTGTAGGTTACAAGGCGATACTCATGCTAGCAATACTGCTTGCCGGCATGCAAGGTATTTTCTTTACTACATCAGCACTACCTCCTCCTCCTCCAGTGCTCCCTTACTTCAGACACCAGCCTTTCCTTCCAGTGAGTCAGTGAGCTGCAGTGAGAGTGAAAGTTCCTTTATAAGAACATAAGATATGCCATACTGGGTCAGACCAAGGTCCATCAAGCCCAGTATTCTGTTTCCAACAGTGGCCAATCTAGGTCATACGTACCTAGCAGTTTCCCCAAGGGACACAGGTTCCACAATGCTTGTATTGGTTCAAGCATTGATATCCTGGGTCCCTTCTTAATAATGGTTTATGGACCTTTCCTCCAGGAACTTGTCCAAACCTTTTTAAACCCAGCTACACTAACAGCCTTTACTACATCCTCCGGTAACAAATTCCAGAGTTTGATTACACGTTGAGTGAAAAAATATTTTCTTTTATTAGTCTTAAATAGTTTACCCTGTAGCTTCATTGCATGTCCCCTAGTCTTTCTATATTCTGATAAGGTAAACAATCGATCTACGTTTACCCGTTTCCACTCCGTTCATTAATTTATAGACTTCTATCATATCTCCCCTCAGCCGTCTCTTTTCCAGGTTAAAGAGCCCCAACCTTTTTAGCCTTCCTTCATAGGAGTAGCCTTCCATCCCCTTTACCATTTTGGTGGCTCTTCTCTGAACCTTTTCTAAAATCGCTATATCCTTTTTAAGATACGGCGACCAGAATTGCACACAATATTCAAGGTGCGGTCTCACCATGGAACGATATAGAGGCATTATAATATCTTTTGTTTTTATTTTCCATTCCTTTCCTTATCATACCTAGCATTCTATTTGCTCTCTTGGCCGCCGCTGCACACTGGGCCGAGGGTTTTAACATGGTATCCACAAGGACGCCTAAATCTTTTTCTTGGGTGGTGGTTCCTAATGTGGAACTTTGCATCGTGTAACCATAGTTTGGGTTGTTCTTCCCTAGGTGCATAACCTTGCACTTCTCCACATTAAATTTCATCTGCCATTTTGATGCCCAGTCTTCCAATTTATCAAGATCCTCTTGCAATTTTCCACAATCCTCCTGGGTTTTAACAACTTTAAATAGTTTTGTGTCATCAGCAAATTTGATAACCTCACTCGTTATTCCACTTTCCAGGTCATTTATGAATATGTCAAAAAGCAGCGGACCCAGCACAGATCCCTGGGGTACACCACTATTCACCTTTCTCCATTGGGAAAATTGGCCATTTAGCCCTACCCTCTGCTTTCTATCTTTTAACCAGTTCCTGATCCACAGTAGTACACTGCCTCCTATCCCATGACTCTTTAGTTTTGCCAAAAGTCTCTCATGAGGGACCTTGTCAAAGGCTTTCTGAAAGTACAGATACACTATATCAACCGACTCACCTTTGTCCACCTGTTTATTCACTCCTTCAAAAAACATAACAGATTAGTAAGACAAGATCTTCCTTGTCTAAAGCCATGTTGGTTGTCTCCCATTAGGTCATGACTATCTATATGCTGAGTAATTTTATTCTTTATGATGGTTTCTACCATTTTTCCCGGTACTGATGTCAGGCTCACCGGTCTGTAGTTTCCCAGATCACCCCTCGAACCCTTTTTAAAAATTGGTGTTACATTGGCGATCTTCCAATCCTCAGGTATTAGAGATGATTTTAATGATAGTTCACAGATTACTGATAGCAGGTCTGCAATCTCAAATTTCAGTTCTTTCAACACCCTTGGATGTATACCATCCGGCCCAGGTGATTTGCTACTCTTCAGTTTATCTAATAGTTGTAAGACATCTTCCCGATGTATCGATATTTCCTTCAATTCTTCCACACCTTTAAATACCACTTCAGTCGTGGGTAACATCCCTACATCTTCCTCAGTAAAGACCGAAGCAAAGAATTCATTCAGTCTCTCCGCTATCGCCTTGTCGCCTCTTAGTGCTCCTTTAACCCCTTTATCATCTAATGGACCAACTGACTCTCTCACGGGTTTTTTGCTACGAATGTACTTGAAAAGGTCTTTATTTCGCGTTTTTGCTTCCGCAGCAAGCTTCTTCTCAAATTCTCTCTTTGCCTGCCTTATCAATGCCTTGCATTTGACTTGCCAGTGCTTGTGCTGTTTCCAGGTTTTCATCATTTGGCTCTTTTTTCCATTTCTTGAAAGATGCTTTTTTGGCAACAACAGCCTCTCTGACCTCAGCTTTAAACCATGCTGGCAATTTTTTTAGACTTCCTTCCACTTTTCTTAAAGCGTGGAATACAGCTGGTCTGGGCTTCCAAGATAGTATTTTTCAACAACACCCAAGCTTGATGTACGTCTTTAACCTTTGCAACTGCTCCTTTTAGTTTTTTCTTAACTGTTTTCCTCATTCTATCATAGTCTCCCTTTCAAAAGTTAAAGGGTAGTACTGTGGATTTCCTTACTATCCCTCCTCCACTAATTAAATCAAAGGCGATCATGCTATGATCACTATTGCCAAGTGGCCCCAACACCCTTATCTCTTGCACTACATCTGGTGTTCCACTAAGGACTAGGTCTAATATTGCTTCCCCTCTGGTCGGTTCATGAACCAGCTGCTCCAAGAAGCAGTCATTTATTTCATCTAGGAACTTTATCTCCCTAGCATGTCCTGTTGTGACACTGACCCAGTCGATGCCGGGGTAATTGAAATCACCCATTATTATTACTGCACTGTAACTTTTGCTAGCTTCCTTGATTTCTTTGAGCATTTCATCATCCATTTGTTCATTCTGGCCAGGCGGACGATAGTACACCCCCACTGCCATTCCTTTCATCCCTGGGTCACAGAGACCAGCTAACATTTAAGCATCCCCTCTCGTAAGGGGTTCCAACCTTTTTCCTATTTGACCATGCAAGAAGTCCACCATCAACAAAATCTCTGCTGTGAATCCCTGTTGCTGCAGAAAACCTTCTAACTTAACATGAAAAATATTCACTACCGGGATGAAAGACTCAGGGTCGTTCTTGAGGAACTCAATTTCTCCTGGCATTACCTTTTTGGACCTAAAGTCTACTCTTTGCCTGGAGATTACTGGATAGATTAGATTTTAGAAGACATCTGAAAGCCTTTTTATTTCAGGAAGCGTATGGGGAATGGGTTGATGCAATCAGGGACATCTAAGCCAAAATGTCTGGAAAAAAAAGCTGACACATCCAGGTGCACACATGATTTCACAAATGGACATCTGAAGGGGCATCTACACAGACATCCCAGAAGTGTACTTCAGTACCTAGACTTCTAGGATAGCCTAATGGTTAGACTAATGAGCTAGAAACACTGCAGCAAGGATTAAAATCCCACCGCTGCTATTGTTGACATTGTGCTGAGTACTGAAGATGATGGAGCACTTTCCTCTCTACACCCTCTGGATGTTTTTAAGGCAAAATAAGCAGTTTCTAATCCTTGTTCATGCGGGTTTAAACATAGAAGGGGCACGGGACATCTATGACTTTTCTGAGATCAGGTGGAGATGTCGAGGTTCCTGGGAACGCTCCACCATGCCTCTGTTCAGACTTGGAGGTCTTCATGCTGGGGACGTTAACAGAACCAGCTTCTAAAATGGCTCTGGAGACATCTCTATACATTTTTTTGGTGCCACACCGCAATACCCTCCCCAACCCCCTCCACCATCATAACAAAAGTAGACCACACATATATGGGAATTCAACTGGTCGCAGCTTTATTGCCATAAACCATAACATCAACAATCCAAACCTTAAATTGTATTCCCCCCCCCCCAGCAGAGCGAACCCTCACCAGCCATGAGAGTAGCAAAGTGATGCCGCTTCCGCTTCCGCCTTGTCCAGGCCCCGGCAAATTGCCTAGCCTCCCTCATCCGGCTTCGCCATATTATTAGCAAAAGCCTGAGGGACCGCCCGGGCGGGGGTACCCCACCCCCGCCCTACTGCTTGGCTCCGGCTCCGGACCCCGGAAACCTCCGGGATCCCGCCACCGGCTCAGGCCCTCACCGGCTTGAGCCGCCCCCCCCCCCCCAGCTAAGCTGCGACCAGCGCCCCTCTGGTTCAGCCTATCCGCCAAGGCCTCCTGCCAATCGTTGAGGAGCAAATCCATCCCACTGGGGAGGGATGGACCCCATCAACCCGATGTAGGCCCGCACACTTTACACCAGCCCAGGGGTGCAAAATGGGGCCCCCACCCTGCTCCCCCACCCATCTGCCAATTCGGCGATTGATCTTCGCTAGACCCCGTGACCCCTGCCGCTGAGCCTTGCAAGCAGGCCTTGGAACAATAGCTGACCAAAGCAAAATCACAACCATGAAACATCTCAAATAGCGCTTCCAGGTCCCGAAGCCCGGTCCGACTCCACTGCCGGCCCGTCCTGGACACCAGATCGTTGCCACTCCAGTGGATCACTACAGCAGCCGGTGGCCCCCACAGCCCCTCGTGGTGCCGTAGCAAAGGCAAGCTGAAGCAATCGCAGACACGCTCACCCAGCCATGAAACGGTCACCCCGAACTGGTCCAAACCAATCTTCCGCTCCACCGGGCGTGTTGCTGCTCGCCAACCGGCCCAGAACTCAAACGAGTGGCCAATCACCCAACAGCGACACGAGCCAGGAACAACTTCTGCAAAACAAACAGATCCACAGTTAGCCAGCCCCCCCAGCGCCCCTACAGGTGCACCTATCCCCAATATGCGCAGGAAGGCCATCTTCCGATCCGCCTGATAGCCCGCTCAGGTAAGCCCACTGCCGCCGCACTAGTAGCTGCTCAAATACGAACGGAATGCGACGCATACAACCCCGCACCAAGAACGCTACGGAACACACCGCCCGGAAACAGGCGCCCCCGTAGCTGGACGACACCACCTGTGGTGAAACAGCACACAAGCGTTGCAGCAACTCAGGCGTAAGGGGCCGCCTGCTGTCCCCGGGCGACGGACCACAGCGCTCCCAGCCCTAGCAAAGAACGAGAACCATGCCAGATTCCTACGCGCCGTAGCCTGAGACACTCCTGTGGCTTTCACCGCTGCCACAGACAGACCTATCCGGTGATCGGGAGGTGGCCCCCCCCCTATCCACGCTCCTCTAGAAACCGCACCCAGCAGTCGCAGCCCCACAGGTACGACCTGTCGCATCAAGTTAGCTACCCGTGTACAGCGCGGGGGTAGTTGTTCACTACTCTTACCACCGCTGCTTGGGCGCACCACCATACGAGCCTACGATAGCGAGCCCTGTCCGGCCAGGCCACCAACACCACCAGTAGCGGACCCAACTCCCAGAAGGTGATATTGGCCTTGGGACCAACCGCCTTACAAGAATCAGGCCACCGCATCGCACCCTACGAGCTGCCAAAGAACACCCCAAGGCCCAACCCTCCGGCCGTGTCGATAAACCACTGGAGGTCCCGACTGGAGATCTCCCAATCACGGAGCACCGTAGTGCCATTGAACTCCCGCAAAAACTCATCCATATGCAATATCGGCCCGAATACTGCGCGACCCTCAGGCGATGATGCGGTCTGGAGAGACCTGCTGTAGCGGCTGCCAAATGCCTCATAAACCTCACCCCTTCGGGATAACTCCACAGGCAAAAGTCAGGGAGCCGATTAACACCTGCATCTCCCGCGATGTCATCCTTCTAGCACACCAGGCGTTTGCCACCTGAACCCGGAGCCGCTAGATCCTACCCACCGGCAGGCGTGCCACTAACTCCCCAGAATCCAGCTCAATCCCTAAAAAGGTGAACCGAGTCGTGGGGCCCTCCGACTTCCCCTCCGCCAACGGAAATCCCCCCCCCCCTGCTATCTGCACGAGCCCGACCAAAAAGGCAGCGCCGTGCCCAGTCCGCACCTCCCCCACTAACAGAAAATCATCCAGGTAATGTACCACCTGAGCACCCCCCACCCGGTTTACCAACGCCCAATGCAGGAATGTACTAAACCGTTCAAAGTGCGCACGAGAGATAGAACACCCCATAGGCATACACCTATCGAATCCATAACAACCCCCAACAACGGGAATGCCGAAGGGTGCACCGGCAACAGCCAAAAAACCCGATTCAATGTCTGCCTTGGCCATCAGGCACCCCCGCCCGGACCCCAGCACAAACTCAACCGCCTCGTCGAAGGAAGCATACCGCACGTCACTGAATTCCATGGGGACATGATCATTCACTGAAACCCCGATGGGGTGGGACAGGTGACGGATCACCCGGTATGTACCTGGCTCCCCGGGAAGGGTGACTCCCTGAAAGGGCCCGCTACCCTCCCCAACAGGTTCTCCACAGCTAGCTTATCCCAAACCACGCTGGCAAAACGCCGCACAGACAGGGCATTCCGGACACTGAGAGGCCTCCGGGAAGGAGTCCGCATACACCAGCAGCATCCCGTACTGGTCATGATGCGCCCTCCCCCACACCCTAGCCAGCCGCAGAAATGCCTGCGGGTTGCGCACCACCTTCCGTACCCTACCCGCCGTTGCATCCGCCGTCTGCTGCTTCCTACTGTCCCCAAAACGCTTCCGACCTTCTAGCGCCTCTCCGCAATTTTACGCCGCAGCTTCCTCGGCACGCCTTCCCACAACTCCGAGAATGCTACCACTGACGACGGTGCCCCCGCCGAACCAACCAACCCCGGCCTCGCCCCCCCCCCCCGCCCTTGACCCTGCTCCCATCCGACCTGGACGAAAACGACGACGACACCGAGGACATAGATGACCAGGAACCCGAAACCCAACGCTTACGGCCCGAACGCCGCCGCTTCCTGGCCGCCTTCCCCCCTTTCCCCCGCCATGATTCCCCCCGAAGACCCCGCCCCCACAGACTCACCTGCCGCAGCCGTCGCCTGCTCAGGCACCGCTCCTACCTCCAACCGATCCGGCACCACGCCCGTCGAGCCCTGTCCCGGCTCTGCTGACCCAGCTGCAGGCGTGCTCTCCTCCCCGCTCTGCGCTACGCCGGTCCGTGTCAGCGGACTCTCATGCCTCGGGGTCCAGGGGACTGCCATCTCGAAGAGCCCTGTGGGGAGAAAAAAGGGGAAGACGCCACAGCACCCGCCCCCCCCAAGGCGGCTGCCACGCCCCCAGCCAAGCCACCCGGGAAGGTCCTTGCCCCCCACCCTGCCAAAGTTCCCAACCAGGGGAGCCACCTCCCCCCCAGCCACCCCCGCCCGCCCATAGGTTGTTTTTTTTTTTTTGGTATTTAATAAGCTATTTAATAGGACAATTAGCTTGAAAATAAGTCAGGGACAGTACAATAGAACAAGAAGTTAGCGATATTACCATAGTGCTGGCCCTAAATGAAAGCACACGCTATTGCATTGAGGGATGCGCTTAATGAACGGCAACCACCTAACATGCACACCTAAGTGCCTATTTAGATGGAGCCTATTAAAATATGGACTTATGCACGTACATGGTGCACATCTTTAGGCGGTTCCCACAGGAAAACAGCCCCTTGACTTGTAATACATTGAAAATGTAACAGCGCCCTTGCTAATGCAACTTGGCCTCAGTGTCCTTTGTGATTTGCTTTACGACACTCTAATGCAGGCAAACTATCACATGTCTAGAGCAAGTGTGTAAAAGACCCAGCAACTATAGATTAGGCATCCTGCATATCTGTGCATTCAGTCCCGGCCATCATGTCCAAATAACATCGGAATATGGCTGTGTCCAGTCTTAAACATAGGAACATAGTATATGATGGGAGATAAAGGCCAGTATACTCCATCCAGTCTGCACCGCGAGGCGGCCAGAGCGGTCGCACCCACCCCTCCACGCTAGTCACGCCCTCCAGTTTAGGGTTATACCCAGACTCTGAGCAGGGCACCCCTGCCCTATACCCTTGTTTAGGGTGGTACTCACTCCCTCTGCTTGTTGAATAAAAGATAGTTGAGCTTATTTTGATGTTGTCCTCCCGCTACAAAAGGGATCCTCTGTGTCCGTCCCATGCCACCCCGAACTCCACTACTGCACCTGCCCCCACCACCTCCATCGGGAGGGCACTCCAAGCATCCACCACCCCCTCAGTGAAAAGGCACCTCCTGAATGTTGCCTGTAAAGTACGTCCTAGCACTTTTTTTTTTTTTGTGCCCTCGAGGTTCGCTGTTTCCCCATCATAGAAAAAGGAAAAAGAGAGCAAGCCTCACAAATATATGCCGGGTAGGGTCCACCACTCCACACCCCACCCCGAGCTGCCCCCGGGACTGAAAAGGCAGCGTCCAGAACAACAAACTGAACCACACCACATGAAACCACCACTCTCCCAATCAATGCCCTCAACAAACATGACCAAAGTGTAATAATACATATCTACAAAGATAAATATAAATTCAAAAGAAGTTAAAATAATTAAATTAAAAACATTGGCAGCAAACCAACCAACTCCATATAGACCACAATAAAATTCTCCCACACCTCAAATGCCTCCACACCACAAAGGCAATGTGCATATCACCAGAATCAAACCCCCAAGAAACGTCGACATCGGCCCGTGCACACCAACACAAAATGAAATTGCATCTGCAAATGCACAACTCCATCAAAACAGAATTACCACTCCTTGGCACCTACCAATTAGCCCCCATCGCCCGCATGAACTACCGACCAAATGCACACGAGGCCCACCGCCAACAAGGAATGCCGCCAAGGAGACCCACGCAGAACAGACACCCACGTCCGGCACCTCCGGCCACCTCGAGGGGAAGGCCGGAGGACACCGCAACGCTCCCCTTACTCCCTCCCCGAAACTCCATCACTCCTCCCATTGGCTCCCGCGCACTGCCCTGTGCCGCGGGAGCCAATGAGAGCCCTCCACGTGCTGTGGGCCCCTCCCGCGAACCGCGCAGCCACGACACGGCAGGCAAGCAGCCGGCCGCCCCCCGGTTAACGCCGGCCGCTCGCACGCCCCGGGGGGGGGCCACTCGGCCTCGCCATTCTGGTTAGCATGATGTAGTGAGTTAACACAGTGTTAATGGCAGGAGGAGGGATCGCATACTGCCAAAGGTTAGTGTTGCCCCCACTAATCTTTGGGCCCAAGCACGCGCCATCAGCGTGTTTCTTAATAAACATGCCCCTATATCAACTACTTCACCTTTATTCATGTGTTTATTCAAAACTTCAAAGAAATGTAGCAGATTTGTGAGGCAAGACTTCCCAAAGGCTAAATCCATGTTGACTTTCACCCATTTAATCATGTCTGTCTATGTGTTCAGTAATTTTCTTCTTTATAAGAATTTCTACCATCTTGCCCAGCACTTATATCAGGCTCATTATTCTGTTATTTCCTAGATCAGGGGTCTGCAACCTTTAAGACATAAAGAGCCACTTGGACCCGTTTCCGAAGGGGAAAAAAAAACTGGGAGCCGCAAAACCATTGCGACATTTAAAACAAATCTAACACTGCATATATTGTTTCTTACCTTAATGCTATATACGACCCCCTACTTTTCCTGTTAAAATATAGGTGTTTGGCCTATACTCGCTGTATAAGACTACCCCTCTTCCTTCGCACACCAAAAAAAATACGCCAGAAAATATCACAACAACAAGTAACAATATTTGATTTCAAAATTATGATTTGTAGTCAAATCACTAATATGAAATAAAATTATTTTTTCTACCTTTGTTGTCTGACCAATTTATTCTTTGATCATGCTGGTCCCGATCTGAGGCTTCTGCTTTCCTGTCTTCTCTTAGCTCTCTTTCTGTGGTCTATGGTCCATCTGCCATTTCTTATCTCTTCTTTCGTTTTCTTCACTTCTTTCCATCAGCCTATTTCCAGTCCCAGTAACCCTCCCCAATATCAGCCCCTTTCCAGTCCTCACTCCCAGTACCTTCCAATGTCAACTTGCATTCCCATGATTGCCACTGGTGTCCATTTCCTTCCAGTCCCCCTCCTTCCCCACTGACCAGTCCCTTCTAGTACAAATACCATGGCAGCCCCTCTCAGATCCAGTTCCATTCTCCCATCCCGTCATATCAGCCCATTTGTAGCCTTAGCCCCCAGTTATCTTCCAGGGCCAGCAGCTCTATCCTCCCCTCCCCACAATCAGCCCATGCCCAGTCAAAGCCCCCCAATCAGCTCGCTTCCAGTGCTAATCCCCCCTCAACCCCATTACCAGTGCTAGCCTCCCCTAATCAGCCCAATACCAGTCCTACCCCCCATCAGCTCATTACCAGTCCTAGCCTCCCCTAATCAGCTCATTTCCAGTGCTAGTCCCCTCAACCCCATTACCAGTGCTCCATCCCTCCATGTCAGCCCCCTCCCTCCCTCCATCCATATCAGCTCCCTCCCTCCATGTCAGCCCGCCTCCCTCCATCCATCCATATCTGCTCCCTCCCTCCATGTCAGCCCCCCTCCCCCCATGTCAGCCCCCTCCATCCCTCCATGTCAGCCCCCCTCCCTCCATCCATATCAGCTCCCTCCCTCCATGTCAGCCCCCTCCATCCCTCCATGTCATCCCCCCTCCCTCCATCCATATCAGCTCCCTCCCTCCATGTCAGTCCCCTCCATCCCTCCATGTCAGCCCCCCTCCCTCCATCCATCCATATCTGCTCCCTCCCTCCATGTCAGCCCCCCTCCCTCCATGTCAGCTCCCTCCCTTCTTCTGCAGCCGCGGCTCCCTGCCTCTTTGGGAACCGCGGCTGTGCTTTTAAAATCATCTCGGAGCCCTTCCTGTCTTGAAGGGCTCCGAGATGATTTTAAAAGCACAGCCGCGGTTCCCTAAGAGGCAGGGAGCCGCGGCTGCAGAAGAAGGGAGGGAGCTGACATGGAGGGAGCCCATAATGCCACGTTTAAATACATCTTTACAACACTATTGCCTGTCACCGGGCGGGCAGTGTGCTCCGGAGCTGCGGCAAAGGTGAGAAAGAGCCGCATGCGGCTCCGGAGCCGCGGGTTGCCGACCCCTGTCCTAGATCATCCTTGGACCTCTATTTAAAAATAGGAGTTATGTTGGCCACTCTCCATTCTTCAGGTATCAGATGATTTAAAGATAGGTTGCAAATTACTAATAGTAGTTCTGCAATTTCACCTTTGAGTATTTTCAGCAACCTTGGGTGTTTACAATCTTGTCCAGGTGATTTTCTATTTTTTAGTTTGTTAGTTTGTTCTATTACATTTTGAGGTTCAGTGAAATTTGTTTCAGAAGACATCCAATGATCCAACTGACTCCCCCACAGGTTTCTTGATTTGAATTTACCTGCAAAAATTTTATTTTGAGGTTTTGTCTCTATGGCAAGTTTTTTTTTAATTCTCTTTTTGCCTTTCTTATGAATGCTTGGCATCTAATTTATCGGTGCTTATGCCTTTTCCTATTTTCTTTATTTAGTTTCTTTTTCCATTTTTTAAAATTTGTTCTTTTCGATCTAATAGCCTCTTTCAACTCGCCCTTTAACCATGCCGATTGTCATTTGGCCTTCCTTATGCCATTTTTAGTACATGCAATACATCTGTTTTGGGTGTCTAAGAGGGTGGTGAGAGAAAGTTTTGCAGAGTGGCTGTGGTGGTGCAGGAACTAGGCTGGACCACTGTTATGTGGAGATGGGAGGTGGTGATACACTGCAGCAGTGAGATTTGTAGGAAGTAATCTGGCTGTGGGAAAAAGATGCTGGTAAAGGAGGGGCTGCAAGGTGGAAGAAAGGGAGAGAGAGGGACCAGACAGGGAAGGCTCGGTAAGTGGAACAAGACTGGTGAAGACAGGTTGGGCCTTCCTAAAACTTTGGATGTTGAAAAGGGTTCCCCTAGTCTACATTCAATTGTAAAGAAAAATACATCAGTTGATATATGAAGTTTGACTTAAAGACCAAGAGGTATTTTACTAAACTGTAGTAACAGGTAGCAAGGGATTTAGCATGCACCAATACGATTATTTTAGCAGCTCTATTTGTGGCTTGGACATTTGAAAATGGGCATTCATACATGCAAGTCACAGAGATGTCCCCAGACCCATTTTAGAAAGCTGGGTATAGAGTCATCCCCAGCATGAACATGCCCATGTAGCACAGGGGAATAGTGGAGATGTGGCCTGGGGGGAGCAACAGAGAAACACATCATAGAGCAATTTCAGAATGATACAAGCATGCCTGGCCCTGGTTGGTGAGGTGTCCATGCCTATACTTGCTCCTGACTACAGCTAAGGTGCAAAAATGTGCTTGTTTCAGGCAGCAATGCTTCTAATGGGAATAGCAAAATGTGCTTTTGTCACAGTTAATATTTCCTGGCCAATGAAACCTGTTTATGTTTATTGCATTATTTGATATACCGCCTTTCAAAACATCAAGGTGGTGTACATTTGCTAACAAGAAAAGTAGGCCACAGCCTGGGAAAAGGAAAGGAACTACAATTGTCAGACAGGAAAGAATAAGACTCAATCATTCAGGACATAGAGAGCAGACAACAGGAACAACAGTGAGAAGGTCAGGAGGGAGGAACTGGACAGTCAAAAGCAGAGGAGAAGAGGTGAGTTTTTAAGAGTGACCTGAATTTGTATTAAGTTTGTTCCAGACAGAGAGCAGAGGGGAGTGAGTTCCACAGAGATGGATCGAAGAATAAAAAGGCTAAAAGAAGTATGGATTGGAGATGTGCTCGTGAGGGTGATAGAAGATGCAGACGGTTAATATGTATTGATCGAAGGCTACGGGAGGGAGTATGAAATTGGAGACAGTCTGTTAGGTATTGTGGGATATGAGTATAAATGGCTTGGTGTACAAGTGTCAGGATTTATAACGGATACAATATTATGCTAGGAGCCAATGCAGTTGACAAAGAAGGGAAGTGATATGGTCATGGCAAGTGGTGTGTGTGATGATCCTGGCTGCTGTATTCTGGATCAGTTGCAAACAGTGGAGCTAATACTGTGGGACACTGGCAAGTGCAAGGTTACAGAAGTCGAGTCGAGATATAACTAGCAATAGAAGAAGAGTGGTCAGCGCTTGGGGAGAAAGAAACGGATGTATGGCACAGATGTAAATACATACTCCAAACATATTAATGGCCTGTCACCACAGTCTAGTATCTGAAAGGCAGGCTTGGACATTCAAGTCTCATAACGCAATCACCGCCCCTTCTAAAATATGCCTGCCAGCATGTCAAAGAACCAGGTTCTAAGGCTATGCAATTCAGGTATGACCACATATGAGAAATGGCCTTGCACGTACCTGGTCTTGCTATCTGCATGGGGCTTATCTCCATAACCTGTTACAAGGACATTCCTTTTTCGTAGTGGAGATGGATTGATTTCAGAAGGCATTTATATGTGCCTCCGTTCACTGCTGCCACTCTCCCCCGATTTTTGGATATTCTGCTCTGTATGTCCCACATTCTTCCTAGACACCCTTCTAAAATCTTTATACTGAAGGCCATGTGAAACGATT
Organism: Ichthyophis bannanicus; assembly: GCA_033557465.1. NCBI lineage: Eukaryota > Metazoa > Chordata > Amphibia > Gymnophiona > Ichthyophiidae > Ichthyophis > Ichthyophis bannanicus. The sequence goes on along the minus strand of CM066043.1, from coordinate 227,963,986 downwards.
CTAATCCCTGTGCCTATCAAGTCCAACCAGTCCCCTGGACTAATCACTTTGTAGTCAGATTCTCCATACCTTCCCATCTGAGCACAACCAAAGTTAGACTTACTGTATCCTTGGCCCGTTGCTTCTGTAAATTTGACAAGCAAACATTCGTTAACAAAACCTTATAGCAGCTCAGCATCAATAATCAGGACCTATATAACCTATAAGCAAATGGAATGAAGTCATAAGGCGAGCATTTGTAGCCCTTCAAATAATTCACAGTAGTAAAAAGCAAAAGTAAAATGAAGCCTGATACACACAAGAACTAAGAAACCTAAAAAAGCAAATGCAAAAGCTAGAGCGCATTTGGAGACAGACAAAGCTACCTTGCAAGCAGAATGAATGCATGGCCAAACTATGTGAATACTAAGACAGAATCAACAACAACAAGAAAGATTACCATAATAACTTATAATGAGCTAATTAAATAAACCTAGAGAGCTATCTGAAATTGTAAAAATTCTAGTCAGAGCTCCTAGGCTTGATCTAACACATACTATACCATGACCACAAACGCTGGCCAACCACTAAATGTGCAGATTATCAAACCAAGCTCCAATAGTTCCTAAGCTACTGTACCTCAGATCAACAGCTACCTCTAATAATATTTGGCATTCTTTTTCCCCAGTCACTCTAGACCAACTACACAATATTACCACAAAGTTAAATACTACCACATCACTCCTTGATCCCTGCCCAGTAAGATGGGTAAAAATAGCACACAAAGAAATGTCTCCTTTGATCCTCAAAGCAATTCACCTCTCATTATCCAGGGTTACCCGCCCAAAAGCCCTGAAAACTGCATCCATTTGACCAATCCTAAAAAAACGTATCACTTGATAAAGCAAATCCCAGCTCTTACAGACCAATATCCAGCTTACCATTCTAGCTAAAATAATAGAAAAAGTGGTACCCCAGCAGCTTCGGTATCATATTGATCAATATGTTCCACTGGATCCTCAACAGCATGGTTTTTAGGTAAAAAGTGGACCCAATATATCAAGGCCATACAACCAAAAACAGGAACCTCTCTGTCAGCCCTACAATTCAATCTGTATATCCAGCCAATCTTTAGCACAATCCAAAGGCATAAAGTGTATTATCATATTTATGCAGATGTTATACCTTCTATACGACTCCTCAAAGCTTAAGCATCTCAAATAGTTATATGCTTCAACGATGTGGCCCAATGGTTATCCATTCACAAATTACAAATTAAGTATAACAAAACAGAAGTACTATAAGAGATAAGACATTCAACCTCCCACATACTCCAAGCGTCAATAATGCAAGTTAAGAAAGAAGTGCGATACCTGGGGATAACTTTAGATCAGCAACTAAACCTGGTCACACATTTCAATAATACAATCAGAGCAATCCACAGCAAAATAAAAACCCTTCAACATCTACAACCACTACTATTGTCAAATGACTTTCACAGAATTCTATAGGCTATGATTTTCCCATTCATTGACTTCTGCAATAGCATATACCAAGGTCTCCCAAAGCATGCCTCACACAAGCTACAAATGGCCTAACATACAGCCGTTCAACTCATATACAAAGTTCCAAGATCAGAGCATGTCAGACTCACTCCCATCCTAAAATAACTGCACTGGCTCCCGATAGCTAGCAGAATCAAGTTCAAACTGTTATTAAATACTTTTTAAATACTTCACAACTTATCCTCAAGTTATTTTAAATCCCTCCTACAAGATGTTCCTAACCCTAGAACAAGAAGAGGCTTTCAACAAACAAACATGTTATTCCCATTGAGTAAACAAGGAGCAACCAATCCACATGTAATAGAGCTTACTCACTCTATGCTGCCAAGCTTTGGAACGCACTCCCAGAAAGAATCACAACTACACCGGACATATCACCATTCTGCAAGCAGCTGAACACATATTTGTTCTCAGAGCCCATTGAAGGGATGATCACTAGACCAGATCACTCTTAGTTTAAACTTCATCCCTACTACCCTCCTACCTGTCTCCTTTTGCCTATTAGCCTACTCCATCGTATGATACAGCTAGCATTGTACTGTTAAATTTTATAACTTTATTAATTGTAAAATGTTTTCTATCTTCTAGTTACTGCATCTGTTCACCGTTAACTGAGCTCCCTGTTATTTGTAACTTTTTGTACCGTTCCATGTAAATCGCTTTGATTTTGGATAAAGTGGTATATAAGAACACAAATGAAATAAATAAATAAAATCCCACTTCACATGGACTGTGTCAACCATTACTACATGCTGAATATGCGGCCACACTAGGAAGCCCATGTAACCGCTTTGTGGGGGTTGGGGAGGCGATTGGATGGTTCAGGGGTGGAGCATGAACATGACCATCAATGTTACACGTAGTGGGTGTGTACTTACTACCACCTCAATGGGTGGCATTAAGTGAACCTGCAGCAATAGCAGCAAACTGCTTAGTGTGAGGGTGGCATGAAACCCATGCTGACTTCATCCAGACATGTCTCCATTTGTTAGCATGAGTCCAGAGTCATGCCCATGCCACCTTTTGGAACTTAATGCATAGAGTACTGCCACATTTTTGTAAACATGTCCCCAAATACGTTTAACATTTTTCCCACAAGCATATTTATTTATTTATTTGATTAGTGATTTATTTATAAACATTTAGGGCCCAATATTCGAAGGGCAGTTACACGGTTTACAGCTCTGTAAACTGTGTAACTGCCGCTGAGAGGGACAGTCAATGGCACTAACATGGTTAGTGCTGCTGAATATCCTCAATTATGACCCTTACGCACCCCAATGCTAACCGGTTAGCACTGGGGCACGTCGGGGGTCTTCTGGGGAAGAGCGGAGGCAGAGAGGACTGATAACTGGGCAGCAGCGATATTGCATGCTGCCCGGGAAGCAACCTGCGCCTAAAAAATAGACGAGGAAAAACCTTGTCTATCATTTAGGCACAGGAATTAACTGGGCAGCATGCAATATCACTGCTGCCTAGTTAGCTACTGCATCTTCCTGTGTGTGCGGTAATCTCCAGATATTCAATGTCAGGGCCGCATATAACCCCAGCATTAAATATCCGGGGTTAAGGGTGGGCGGGCATGGCTATGCGCTGTAGCAGCACATAGCCTGCCCATGAATATTGGGCCCTTATAGACTGCCTTCTTGGACAGCCATTCAAAGTGGTTCACAGGCATCAAAAGATACATCAAGATACCTTACAAGTATAAAAATAAAACAATAATACTTAAATAATAACAAAATAAAAACTACAACACTAGACAATAAACACAGAGTCAATAACTTGACTGATACCAACCCTGCTCTACCATCCTCAAGGATTATTATACATAATCTCATCACCCTTTCAAAACCGACAACTGATAAACAGATGAGTTTTCATCTTCTGTCGGAACAACAGCAATGACCCCTCTGCCCACATCCCCTCAGGCAAATGATTCCATAAGCTTGGGAGCACCAATGAGAAAGCTCAGTTCTGGAAATTACATACAGTAGCTAGCAAAGAAACCAATAGAAGCTAATTAGCAAAACAACTAATTTGGATGTGGGTATATATGAACAAAATTTACAATTATTTAAAGTAGTTGGGTTGTTCTGTGGGTCCACTTGAATACATGGAAATAAGTGTCAAGAAAATAAATGTATAATTTTCAAAGCTATTTAAATGGGGTAAATAGTGATTTACTCATTTAAACTGGCAGTCTTAAAATCTCCCTCCCTCCTAACACTATGTTTGATGCATCACAATACACACACACTTGCCTTTGGTAGAGTCGTTCCTGAGGGCATATTTTGAGTGAGTTTAGATAACAATGCACAAAGACTGCAATTTCAAATCTCCGCAGGTTATTTTCCTTGAAAGAAATTACCCTCACAAAACCAAGGTGCAAAAGTCCTTAAAGCAATTTCCACTGCCACCTCCCTAGCTGCCTATACATGTAAGTTTGCTTTGATCACTCCTCTTCTCAAAAAACCATCCCTTGATCCTACTTCTCCCTATAACTATCGTCCCATCTCGCTTCTCTTTATTTCCAGACTCATTCAGCGTGCCATTCTCTCTCACTGTTTTGACTTTCTCTCCACTCATTCCTTCTTCATTCCCCTTCAGTTTGGCTTCCGCCCTCTTCATTCAACCGAAACAGCCCTTGCCAAGGTCTCTAGTGACTTATTCTTGGAAAGGTCTAAAGGCCTATACTCAATTCTTATTCATCTTGACCTTTCTGCTGCCTTCGCTACTATTGACCACTCTTCTCCTTGCTACATTATTTTCTCTTGGCTATAGTGACTCTGTTCTCTCTTGGTTCTCTTCCTATCTCTCTAATCGCTCCTTCATTGTCTGTTCTCAAGTATGTCTTCCTCTGCTATTCCTTTCTCAGTTGGTGTTCCCCAAGGGTCTGTTCTCGGCCCATTCCTTTTTTCCCTTTATACACAATTGCTTAGTTGCCTTGTCTCATCCCTTGGCTTTCAGTATCACTTCTATTCAGATGATTCTCAAATTTATATCTCTTCATCTGTGGACTGGGTTTAAAAAGGTTTGGACAAGTTCCTGAAGGAAAGGTCCATAAACCATTATTAAAGGGGACATGGGAAATCCATTGCTTGTCACAATACAAGCATTGTTGAACCTGTGTCCTTTGGGGAAATTGCTAGGTACTTGTGACCTAGATTGGCCACTGTTGGAAACAGGATACTGAGCTTGATGGACCTTGGTCTGACCCAGTATGGCATATCTTATGTTCTTATGTACCTTTCTCCTTCTCTCCAGGCCCGTAGCACTCCTATTTTTTCTGTTTCCTTGGCTCATAACCTTGGGGTTGTCTTTGACTCCTCCCTATCATTCTTATCTCATAGCCACCAAATTGCTAAATCCTGTCACTTTTTTCTCTTCAACATTAACAAGATTCGCCCTCTCCTCTCTGCTTCCACTACTAAGACTCTTGCTCATTCCCTTTTTATCTCCTGGCTTGACTATTGCAATCTCCTCTTTGCTGGTCTCTCTCAATCTCATCTTTTCCCTCTGCAATCCCTTTCAAAACTCCGCTGCATGGTTAATTCTTAGCCAGCCACATTACTGCCATATTACTCCTCTTCTAAAGTCCCTTCATTGGCTCCTTATCCATTACCACATTCAGTACAAACTATTTATCTTGATACATAAACGCATTCACTCTACTGCTCCTCCTTACCTTTCCTCTCTCCTCTACTACTACTACTAAGCATTTATAAAGCACTACCAGGTGCACGCAGCGCTGTACATTGAAAACACAAAAAGACAGTCCCTGCTCAAACGAGCTTACAATCTGAAAAGACAAAGCAAGAAAAAGGAGTATAAAAAAGATAAGAACAAGGGCAAAGAGACAAAAGCAGGAGAGACAGGACAAAGGAAAGAGGTAAGAACAAGTGTAAGAGGAAGAAAGAAAGGTGAAATAAAAGAGGGGAAGGAAGGAGAACAGCAAAATCAAGAGCCAAAGGCAGAGGCAAAAAGATGAGCTTTTAACTTGAGTTTGAAGAGGGGCAAAGAAGATGCCTGATGTATAGACAAAGGAAGTTTATTCCAAGCGTAGGGAGCAGCAAGGTGAAAAGAGCAGAATCTGGAGTTGGCAATAGAGGAGAAGGGCATAGCAAGAAGCAACTGGGAAGAAGAACGGAGTACACGAGGAGGGAAATAGGGAGAAATGAGAGAAGAAAGGTACTGAGGAGCCACAGAGTGAATGCACTTATAGGTCAGAAGGAGAAGCTTAAAGTGAATATGGAAACGGATAGGGAACTAGTGAAGAGATTTGAGCAGAGGAGTGATGTGGGCAAAACGAGGCTGACGGAAAATCAAATGGGCAGCGGAGTGCTGAATAGACTGAAGGGGGAAGAGATGAGACTGAGGGAGACCAGCAAGAAGGAGGTTACAATAATCAAGGCGGGAGGTGATTAGGGAATGGATGAGGGTTTTAGTAGTGAGCTCAGAGAGAAAGGGGCGGATTTTGCCATTGTTGAAGAGAAAGAAGCGACAGGTCTTAGCAATGAGTTGTATATGAGAGGAGAAAGAGAGCAAAGAGTAAAAAATAACACCCAAATTGCGAGCAGATGAAACAGGTTGGAGAACAGAGCCATCAACAGAGACTGAAAAAGAAGGAGAAAGGGAAATTTTAGGAGAAAAAGCGAGTTCAGTCTTGGCCATGTTCAATTTCAGGCGACGATGGAACATCCAGGCAGCAATAGCAGAGAGAGACAGCAAGAGATCCGGGACTGGAAAGCAGAAGAAAGATCAGGAGTACAGAGATAGATTTGGGAGTCATCAACATAGAGATGGTACTGAAAACCATGAGAGGAAATAAGCGCACCAAGGGATTGGGTATAGAGAGAAAAAAGAAGAGGACCCAAGACAGAACCCTGGGGGACACCAACTGAGAGCAGGGTAACAGAGGAGGAGGAGCCACCAGAACATTTATTTATTTATTTATTTAACAATTTTTATATACCGTCTTTCTACAAGTCAAGACGGTTTACATAGAACAATTTATAGCAGTGTGTTCCAACTGTTTACATGGAACATAACATTGGATACATATAATAACAAGAATAACTATATACATGGAACATAACATTGGATACATATAGTAACATACACTAAAGGAGCAATGGGAGAGATATGAGGAGAACCAGGAGAGAACAGAGTCCTTAAAGCCAAGCGAGGACAAAGTATCAAGGAGAAGATCATGGTCAACAGTGTCAAAGGCAGCAGAAAGGTCAAGGAGGATAAGGGCAGAGTAGAGGCCTTTAGATTTAGCCAGGAACAAGTCACTGGAAACTTTGACAAGAGCAGTTTCAGTAGAGTGCAAAGCACGAAAACTGGATTGTAAGAGCATGGGAAGCGAGGTAGTCAAGACAATGGCGGTAAACCGCACGCTCAAGCAGTTTAGAAATGAAAGGAAGGAGAGAGATGGGGCGATAATTAGAAGGACAAGAGGGATCAAGTGAGGGTTTCTTAAGGAGAGGCATGACCACAGCATGTTAAAAGTCAGCAGGGACAGTAGCAGTGGAGAACGAAAGGTTGAGAATATGAGAAATGAAGGGGACAACAGTAGAGGAAATAGAGGAGAGGAGATGGGAGGAGATAGGATCAGAGGAGCAAGTGGTGAGCTTGGAGGAGGAGAGAAGAAGAGCAGTTTCATCTCTCCTGATACCCCTCCCCGTGATCTCTGTTCCTCTTCTACCTTCTTTCTCTCTGTGCCGTTCTCTTCTTCTGCTAACTCCAAGCTTCATTCTTTTGACCTTGCTGCTCCATTTGCCTGGAACAACCTGCACCTGTCCCTGCATCAAATCTCTTCCTTTGCCCTCTTCAAGTCCAAGCTCAAGACCCACCTCTTAGAGACCGCCTTTGATTCTTAATCCCCTCCCTTGTGTTTCAACTTCTATTGTCCTTATTTCTATCAAATGATATTGTCCTGAATGTCTTCTAGATTGTAAGCTCCTTGTGCAGGGACTGTCTTCTTTTGTGTCTGTACAGCAGTTGCGTACATAGTGCTTTATAAATGATGATGATGATTATTATTATTATTATTATTAATAATAATATTAATAATATAAGCACCCCTGTGGACTTTGCACAAAAGCAGACATTTGAAAATACTAAATATTAGGTGACACCTTTTTATTGGTCTAATAATTTCATTTCATTTCCACCAAAGGCATTGAGGCAGTTTACAATCCCACCACAAAAAGTTGTTCTACACAAAACAGTATAAAAAAAATCCCATTAACCCTTCCAGTCACCCTCTAGTCTTCTCTCCATAGCCACTAGCCTTCAGCCTTATCCCACACAAAGGGGCAACATATTTCTCGTAAAGCCAGGTCTTCACTTACAAAAATATATTAACTGGACTTGTTCTTGACTTCCCATGGTAATGAATTCCAGAAGTATGGGGCTGCATAACTAAAAGCAGTCTAGTGGTTAGACGTTGAATTGCATAATCTCAATAACAATTGGGTACTTGACTGTAAGAAATGACCTGGCTCATGTCTCTGCAGTAAATAACTGGAGATCACAATATATTTGCTCACTAGACTTCAGGAGGAATAATCCCAGAACAGAATAAGCAGGTGAAACTAGGTTCAGATTTAGTCATAGGCATCTGCCTCCGGGAGACAAATTTTGCTAAGTGCCAGAGTACCGTAGTTACTGACATGCATCGCTGTTTTGAAGAGCAAAGGGCAACAGCAGATACCCTAGGAAGTAACTTCAGAATGGAGCCCGACTGCCCTCATGCAGACAGGACTTGGGGTAGAGGTATGCATTCGTTAGTGCGAATTTGGTTTCCTAATGCACCTTAAAATTAGTTGCCTCGTACTTGGACCATCTTGGAATATCAGATGCTGTAGGCTTACTGCATAGAAGAAAGGACTGGAAATTTACTTGCCACCCAGAAAACCAGAGGCTGGGCCTCTAGGAGTCGGCATAGACTCAACATCACACAACAATAACAAAATTGATTTAGTGTGCAGCAATAGCACACCCTAATTTATCAGTTAGAGTCTGTTAAATTAATTTTGCGTACACTAAAAATGTCATATTAAAACAAATATGCAGGAGCTCATGAGGAAGGAAGCAGTGAGGCCCCAAAGGGCCTCTCAGTGCTTGAGAGCAGTCAGACCCACGCTGAATTTACCTCCTGACAGGAATTACTTTTACTGGCTCTCGCTCATCAAGACAGCAGTAAGTGAGGGAGAGACAATGAGAAAAGTGGTAATCGGGGCGGAGGGGAGGGGGGGAAGAGCAGAAAAATCCCCCTAATTTAGCTCCAGCCCTAGGTAAAGATATAGGAAGATGTTGCAAGAATATACAATTATTCAGCAACTGTACACAGGGTGATAAACCTGCTTCCAATTATTTGCTCTTGGTAAAACTGAATAACTAAACAAAAGAAATAAGAATGGAAATAGCAGAGTTTAAATAGCAGCCCAGAGCAGCATAGATTTCACAGAAGGTATGGGAGTGAAAAGTGGTAAAGTGAAACATGCTGTTGTTTGGAAGCATTACAATGCAGAGAAAATTAGTACCGAAGCAGGATCCAGATGTGAAAAAATAGCATTCTAACTACGAGCCTTAATTAGGAGCTTAGAGAAGAAGAGAGAGACAAAGATAGAGCCATTAGGAATGAGAAACCAGGTCTGACAGCTTGCAAATAGGCAGAGATCTGAAGTCAGTAGCTAGGATATATTCAAATGCTCAAGGACCTTATTCTGTTGAAAAGTAATCAGACTCTGTATTGCCCACACTTTCTGTTTTCCAACTGGGTAATTAAGAGATAGGCTTCCACTTAAATTGTTTAGATCTGGCCATTCCTTGGTTAGTGCCGAATGCTCACCAGATATGAAAGCAAAGGAGACAAGCAAAATGAGGTCGTTATAGACCTTTTTTTAGATTTGATTCTGCTAGATTTCTGGCAGCTGTGCAGGTTAGGATATAGCTGAGTTGTCAAGCACCTTTTCACAGAAACTCTGACAGTGTAAAATTACTCCTAACACTACTGATTTAAATTAACACAGAATCTAGGACGTGTAACTCCGGAATGTTGATCATAGTTTCAAGGCATTATAGTAATCTGCAATACTGCTCAAACTGCACAGTAATAGTTTAGTTTTTTTTATCATTTGGAAACATAAAAATGAACTGATTTTGGGTCTGGTGCACTATGCATTTGGGAGGTAATTTCATAAGCAGGCACTTATAAATTTCCCCAGCAGATACATACAGAAATACAGATGCTAGGAAAGCATAATGCTTACTTTTATGCAATATAGTGGTAGGCAATCTCGGGGGCATAGAGAAAGTCATCTTATAAGGAGTTGCATTAAATTATACATTATCAACACACATAAATCACATATTTTCAGTGACCTGCGTGCACACTTTAACCCAGGACTGATGGGGCATGCCTTACTGTGGGTATACACATGGGCAGCGCTTGGGTGGCATATGCCCGTTGGATACACACAAACATTTATACCAGCCATAGGAAGGATGTGAGTGCTTGTGCCTAGATCTGATGGGTGCTCTCTGCCACCTACTTCCCTATGCACACAAATATGCACATTACGTACATGGAAGTTTATAAAATGACCCGCAAAACGGGTAAGATTGGTATTTATGCCCATCTCTTATCAAACACATGCATAAGCAGCAGTTCTTACAGTATATGCGCAGCAGCTTCTCAGTGGGCTGTTGTATAAAGGTGCATTGGTGCACATGGTGGCTTTATATAATAAGCATAACATATAGTATGTGCCTATGTGCTTTTTCTGACTAGACACTCTATGCCCGAATTTGAGCTGGGCGGGGCTATGCGCCATATCGGCACATAGCCCGTCCACCCAGCCTAACCCAGTTTTTCCATGCTGGGGTCATATGCGGCCCTGGCATTGAAAATTCAGCTGTCACCGCACAGACAGGAAGCCACAGGAGCTACCCGTGTAGCACCGATTTTCAGTGCTACACGGTTAGCCCCAGCACCTTAAAGATAGGCGAGGTTTTCCCACACCTGTCTTTAAGGTGCAGAGCGCTAACCGTGCAGCATCGAAAATCAGTGGTACACAGGTAGTGCCATGGCCCACCTCTGCTGTGCCCGGAACACCCCCCCCTCCCCCCCCCCCCCGATGCTATACAGATCTGGGTACGTTAAGGACATATCCAGGATTTTCAAAGGGCACTACCCGTGAATGCGTCCTTTGAAAATTGTGGATAAGGCCTTTATACAGGTAACTAGGGAAGTTATCCATGTAAAGGCCTTCGAAAATTGGGCCCTTTGCTTATAAAATTACCTCTTTAGGAAGCAAGTCACTAAAGGCTGCCAAGATTACTGGGGTATATGCTAAGCCCTTTTAGCACACTTGCTAAATAGCGACCCGAGTACTGATGATTTAGCACAGGAGAGCTTCTCTACTGTACACTATCATCTACATGATTCACAACAAGAGGCTTAAAGGGAGACGTCAGGATGGCGAAATAGTGAGACATGGTCTGGAACAGGACATACTCTTCTGATAGTCAAAGAAATAGATATATGTCATGGCATAAAAGATAGATATTCACAGGATGCAGGTTAGGGAAGCAACAAATACATCCTATTAACATCCTCCGTCAATTACTGATTTACCCAAATATACTGTATGTCTATCTGCATCTTTCACCCACCCCAGCAGTCCCCAAATACTTTTGCCCCCACCACAGCCATGTAGCTTCCATTCCATCCTTAATGGTAATTTAGAAACATTGAAACATGATGGCAGAAAAATACCGCATGTCCTATCTAGTCTGCCCTTCCATATCAACTACAATAGTACAAAAGAGCATACGTCAGGGGAGGGAGGGATCAGGCCAACATGCAAACGTAGAGTTGGAATGACCCCCGGGATTTTTTTTCAATTAGATGTCCACTCCATTGCTGTCAAAAAGCAGCAGCGGCGGCGGGGTAAAGACAGGCGGCAGAGACGGCGCCAAGACCGGCAACCGCAAATTTTTTTTGCACCCTGTGTGGCTGCACCGCTCGCATGGGGCTAGGTACGGTGCAGTCTAGAAGGTGCTATGCCAAAGCTACTTCCAAGGAAAGAGCGGCATTTTTTCTGCAGGAGTTTGTGGCTCTTGTCATTAAATTAAATTTAATATCGCTGCTTATATTCTACCCATTTAATTCCTGAAAGTGCAGAGTGGATTATAATAAAATAAATGTCATTTATCATTTATAAATTACTTTGACATATTGAGCACCATGTCCGTAATCCTGACGTATTTTTCTCATCTCTCATAACTAGACCCTCTCTCTCACTCATACCATCACTCTTCAAACCTCTTTTAGAGTCACATTTGAAGAGGTTTATAAGGTCTTTAAAACATGCACTAGAGCATTTCTCTTTTTGGTTATCTAAAAGGTAGCACAAATTACAATTTTATTTATTTGTAAAGCTTATTATTTGCTAAATTGTATCAATGCCCTAAGCAAGGTGTAAAAACATTAAACAAAAAAAAATTACAATCCTATAAACCCAAAACATACCAACAAAACATCCTATCCCATCATTGTAAAAATGTGCTGACTCCTGGCGACCCAGCAGCTCCTGGATTTTGTTGGCACACTGACTGGAAGTAGACTGCCAGGCCTTTCTTTCCAAGGCAATGGATGGTTAAATAACTTGCCCAAGGCCACAAGAAGTACTATTGGGAATCCAACCCTGGTCTTTTGGTTACTAAACCAGTGATCTAACCACTAGGCTACTTCTCATTAACAACCTAAAAACTTTTCAAAATATCGAAGATGCAGCAAAGCGTAAAAATGAACAGTACTGGGGTAAATATTGAGATACACTTATCCAGATATCAGCACCTGCTGTCTGGATAGGTATCGCTGGCTGGTGACACCATTTGGAAGGTGCCACTGAGCAGTTTGTAGACTGCCTTGGCAATATCTGAATAATGCATCTGTGAGAACAAGAAGGGTGTGAGCGGTGAATTATCTGAACTGTAGACTGAATATCTCCTCTGGGCAGAATATTACCTACATAAAGTTTAAGACAGCAAAAAGGTTGCTGTAACTTTATCTAGATACCTATCCAGATAATGGACTGAATATTGTCACTCTTCAGATAATGCTAATGATTACTGCTTTTATCCGGGTATTCAGCATTGAATATCCAGATTTTATTTTAACCACCCTACAGTCAGTGTTTAAAAAAACTCCAGCCAGTAGCTGCATATCTGCTCACTATATTTATATTAACAGTAATCCAATTCATCAGTAACAACATAATGATAAAGAAATAACCATGAATATAATAAACACAAAAATAAGGATTTCTGCGTATTAACATTAGTCCAATATTCACACCGAAAACTAACACACCACATACCCTGATTTAGGGAGGTTCCTGACTATCAAAGTATGTGTACAACTAACCCATTTGGAGAAACTACCTCGAAAGACAGATTAAGAAGCCTCTCTTTTTCACGGCAGAGGGCCCATCCCCATTCTTGCTATTCAGTTCCTAAAGACATGTTCATTCAGCCATGTTTTTAAGGAGTTTCTGGAATCTCAATAAATAAGGGGCCAACTTGACCTCTCTAAGGAGTTGATTCCAAAACTGGTTCTAAATGCAAAAACACCCAGTTCCAGTTTTCCTTATCCTTAAACTGTTTTACTGGGGGAACTGTAATAAAATATCCTCCTGAGATTTCAAAGACCTTCCTAGAACATAAGCAAATAATCCCGCTCACAAATATTTCATGTCCATCTCAAACATAGCTTCAAAAACCAAACAGCTCAACTTAAATTGAGGTCTGCCTGTAATTAACCGGGTAGCTGGACCCAGCGCTCACCTGTCCACCTCTCATAGCTCCTCATACATCCAACCCACATTTTTTCCCAATTCCCAATAATACACAGACAGCTAATCATGGTACTAACTGGTCGCAGCTTTATTTCCAAACAACAACTTGAACATTAAACAGTGATAATAGTCAAACCGAAACCACCCCCCCAGCGGAGCCATGTGTCACCAGCCATGCAATTAGCAAAGCGACCCGCCTCCGCTCCAGCCAAGGTCACACAACCGGTAAAGTTGCTACCAGCCCTATCCGACTTCGCCATATTACTAGCAAAAGTCTTCCAGGGGTTGTCCGGGTCGAGGGCACCCCGCCCCCGTCCCAATTCGCCTAATGCTCCGGACACCGGAAACCTCTGGGATCACGTTCCAACCTTCCCCCCCCCCCCCCGCTGCAACACCCCACGGCCCCCTCACCCCCCTCTCCCTTACACGCAGGGTGGGAGGGTGGGCTGCTCGCCTTCCAGCCTCCTCACATGTGCTCAGCAAGTCGCAAAAATGCCGAAGCACATGTGAGCCCTTCACATGATTGGCTCCGCTCGCCCCTCTCCTTCCAGCGGAGCCAATCAATTTAAATAATGCTATGCGCGCTCCTTCCCTGATGTGCCACCACCCGCCTCCCCCCTTCATCCCACGGCCTCGAGCAGGGTTCTGCGCCGGGCCGCGCATCCGGTTACGTGCGGGCGCTGGGACCCTGCCCGTGCCCTTAAACTAACCGGGTAGCTGGACCCAGTGCTCACCCGTCCACCTCTCATAGCTCCTCATACATCCAACCCAAATTTTTTCCCAATTCCCAATAATACACAGACAGCTAATCATGGTACTAACTGGTCGCAGCTTTATTTCCAAACAACAACTTGAACATTAAACAGTGATAATAGTCAAACCGAAACCCCCCGCCCCAACAGAGCCACGTGTCACCAGCCATGCAATTAGCAAAGCGACCCGCCTCCGCTCCAGCCAAGGTCACACCACCGGTAAAGTTGCTACCAGCCCTATCCGACATCGCCATATTACTAGCAAAAGTCTTCCAGGGGTTGTCCGGGTCGAGGGCACCCCGCCCCCGTCCCAATTCGCCTAATGCTCCATACCCCGGAAACCTCCGGGATCCCGCCACCGGCACAGGCAGCCCCCCCATTACCTGTGCCGCCCCCCCAAACTGCAAGCTGCGACCAGCCTACCGTGCTATGTACACCCGCTCCACCGCCTCCTGCCAGTCATTCAGGAGTAAATCCATCCCGACCGGAGAGAGGTGCACACCATCGCCTCTATATAACCCAGCACAGGCTACCTCCACCCAATCATGCTGTACCTGAAACCCCCCATGCTCGCCTACCCACCGCCCAATCTGCCGATTAATTTTTGTGAGTCCCTGGGACCATCTCTGGCCCCAACATGCCGGTCTGGGAATAATATCAGACCATATTAAGATAACACCCTCAAACAAACAAAGCACTGCAGCAAAATCCTTCTTGACAGCCCTGATCAACTGCTTACAGGACCAAGTCACCAAATCATTGCCGCCCAGATGCACCAGTAGAATCGCTGGATGGTTGCGGATGCGCCCATGGTGACGAAGCAAAGGCATAAACTGCGTCCACCGCAGCCCCCGCTCGCCCAGCCATGAAATTGACGCCAGTGCTGGATCCAATCCTAAATTCCACCCAATAGGATGCTCCGCTGCACGCTGACCCGCCCAGAACACGAAGGAGTGCCCCAGTATCCAACACTCCCAAAGACTCAGGCCCTCATCTGCAAGAAATATAACAGCGTTAGTAGTACACCCCCCCCAAGCCGCCCAATTTAGGCGCCTTACAATCTTACATAACCCATAAATGCCTTAGACCGCCATCTGCCTATACTCCGAATCTGCTCACCCGACCAGCCCAGTGCCGCAGCACTGGTCGCCGCCTCGATGCGAAACGAGTACGCAGAAAAAAGTAGCGGATCCTCCCCCATCCACCATAACACCTTGCGCAAAACCGCCGTAACCTGAAAACGCGTAAGAGCCCTGGCATCCCTATGCAGAAAAAACCCTCCATCCCCCAACGGGCGCATCCCCGCTTACTCCCACATAGTGGACAATGGGCATGTCAACCCACCAATCTCTCTCAAGACTACCCATAGGCCCTTCCCTCTTTGGTCGGTTTTCGACTTAGCTAACAACACGCAAAGCAAACCCACTTCGAACCACACATGCTGACACCGCAAACAATTACCCAAGCCTGATCTTTTTGAATCAACTGCCAATTCGCCCACACGAAAGGCCACAAAAAATGCCAGAGAAAAAAATAGCCCGAAATAGCAGATTCTCATATGGCGACTCGACCACTCCCGGCAGCCCCTGGCACAACCACCACAGTAAGTTGTGCGTAATTGGAAGACGCCGATCCCGCAACTGCGGTTGGTCACGTTCCCATCCCCGCAAAAGCCTCCGCGCCAAGAACCCTGGACCAGATAATTCGCAACCCGCCGCCCTAGCAAAAAACCCGAACCCAGCTAAATGATTCCGCACCGCCGATCTTGCTACTCCCCTCTCCTTCGCCCAGCCGACATATGCTCCTAATAAATGATCTGACACCGCCCCACCTTCCCACCCATTCTCATGCAAAAACTCCATGACTCTCTCACAGCCCCGCCGATAAGCCATCCAGGTATGCTCCGCCACCGACTTGCGCAGGAGGGTCCTCATCTCGGCAGGCCACAGCTCCACAAGCTCCAAGGGACCACGCACCCTTCCTTGTCTGCCTCCAGTGCCAACCTCCGAAAGTGCTCCCACTGCAAACGGGAAAGAGCATCAGCAATTTCATTAGACTGCCCAGGTACATGCCACGCCCTCAAGTCAATATTCAGATGCAAACAGGCCAGAAGGACCCATCACATCAGGGAAGCCACCAAAGCACAGCGTGGAGAATAATGATTGATGACATGCACCACCGCCTCGTTATCACACCACCACACCACCTTGCGGTTGCTTAACCTGTCCGGCCATAACTCCAATGCTACCAACATAGGAAAGAGCTCCAAGAACGTAATGTTGGAAACCAGGCCCCCCTCCACCCAAGCCGTTGGCCATGTGTCAGCACACCATGCTCCGTCAAAATTAATTCCCAGCCCAACCCCCCCGCCGCATCCGTGTGCAATTGCAAGTCCTCACTCGAAATCTCAGCTTCCCGCAAAATAGACGTCCCATTGAAGTCACGTAAAAAGACATCCCACACCCTCAAATCGTCTCGCATTCCTTTAGAAACTTGAATGCAGTGATGCGGCTTCCGCACCCCCGATGTCGATGCTGCCAACCGCCTGAGGAACACCCGCCCCATAGGAATGACCTTACATGCAAAATTAAGGGATCCCATAAGAGCCTGCAACTCTTGTAAGGTTAGCTTAGACAAGGCCAAAACATTAGCCACCAACACCCGCAGTTTCACCACCTTCTCCCACGGCAGCCGCGCAACCATGTCTAGGGAATCCAATTCAATGCCTAAAAAGGTAAGCTTTGTTGTCGGGCCCACCGTCTTGCCCACAGCCAATGGCATGCCCAACTCTTCCGCCAACCTCACAAAACCCTCCAACAGCTGACTGCAAACCGCAGACGCAGCTGCACCAACAAACAAAAAGTCATCGAGATAATGCACTACCTCAGAACTGCCCACTCTCTGCACCACCATCCAATGCAAGAAGGTACTAAATTTCTCGAAGTAAGCACATGAGATGGCACAGCCCATCGGCATACACATGTCAAAATAGAAAGCACCCTCAAATTGAAAGCCCAACAGCTTAAAAGCAGAAGGGTGGACAGGCAACAGACGAAATACCGATTCAATATCAACCTTCACCAGCAATGCCCCGTGACCCGCTGCCTTGACCAACTCCACCGCCCTGTCAAAAAGAGGCATACCACACCGTGCAACACTTGCGCGGGATAGAATCATTCACTGAGGCCCCTCAGAGGCGAAGACAAATTATGAATAAGCCGAAACTTCCCCGGTTCTTTCTTAGGGATGATGCCCAATGGAGACACTACGAAATCGCGGAAAGGGGGATGCCGAAAAGGCACCGCTATCCTACCTAACCGCAACTCCAAAGCTAATTTTTCTCTTGCCACGGATGCCCAGCGCCGCACACTAGGAGAATTCCGCGCTGATCTGCCCACGGCCCTACCTTGCACAGGAATGACAAAACCAAATTTAAAGCCGAACTGCAACGTTAACTTATCCTTCTTTCTTGGGTAACGAAGAAGCCAACTGTTCAATACCGGCACCCGTATCGGCGTAGGAGCAAGCTCCCACAGCGCGCCATTACTTTTCTCCCGGCCCCGTGGGAGCGCAACCCCCTTTTTTTAATGCACTTTGCCACGGAATGGGGCCCTCCGCAAAACGAGCACGCATGCCGGAACTTGCAATCCGGGAATAGACAGGTGGCCCGGTTAAACCGCCAACACACGTCGCCGCCTCCTCCCGAAGCCACTCTCGGCTGCACTGGAGAGACTCCACCCTGAAAGGAACGACCAACCCCTGCCACGCCCACTGGCCCCGCCTTCACTCCGCCCCCTCCCATCCCAGACCTAACCGCCATCTGAGTCAACCAGAGGTTGATATCCTGCATACCCCAATTGAGATTCTTATTCTCCTCCATTTTATCCCAGAACTTCTCGTCGTAATTAAGCCATGACCACCCTTCATGTGCTTGCGACGCTTCCAAGATGGAATCAGCATAGGACAGCAACATCCCATACTGCTCCGGAAATCTCCTGCCCCACACACTCGCCAACCACAAGAAAGACCTTGTCCAATTGACAACATTACAGGAAACGTTTTTAAGACGCCCAGCCTTCTCGTCCTCTCTACGCTTCTTTCTACTCTCACCGGAATGCTTACAACCCTCCATCAAGCGAAAAATATCAATATACTTCCTTTTGCAAATCTTTCTACGCAATTTTTTGGGAACACCTTCCCATAATTCTGATAATGCCGACACAGAAGCCGCACCAGCACCTATCTGTCCTCCAGAAGCACCCAGCCCCAACGCCAACCCCCCCCCCCTCCCCATCGCTCCTGAAGAGGCCGATGATGATTCCGAAACCGAGGAGGAAGACGATTCGGAACTATGTTTGTGCCGACATGCATGCTTCCGTTTTCTACGAACCTTCCCGGACCGTTCGGCCTGCACCCCACTCCCAACACCCACAGCACTCTACACGGTCAGTAACTCACCCATCCTGCCACTATCGGATGTGCTCTCCAACAAGGGTGGCATTTCTGATCTGGTATCGTCCAGCCTCTGCTGAGAACATGCTCCTTACTCTTGCTCATCCATTGCCGCCACTCTCCTCGTGACCGTGGTATCAGCAGCCAAACACCGCTCTCCCGATGACTCGACAGGAACAGACACTGGACCAGGCGTGGACCCTAGCGGCACCTGTGAAGACAGAAAAGGGAAACCCACAGGAGGGAAACCCAGCGGCCAGGACGGCTGCCAAGCCCTTGCCCAGTCCGCCTGTGAAGGGCCCTGCCCATCGCCCAACCATTGTTCCCAATCTACCCGCTGCCCAGCCATCCCAGATCCCCCAGGTATAGCTAACACCTCCCCCGGCAAAAACCCGCCACTGCCCCCCATTCCCCCTGCACCTAATCCAGGACTAACGCCGGCCCCCCACCGAGCCCAAAAGCCATCTCCACACCCCAGCCCCTGTTCCTGCTGCTGCCTGCTGTCCGACGCCACCCCGGACTCCGCCCTAGCAGCCCCTCTGCTAATTTCCAACCCCCCCAAGGAAGGCTCTGCAGACCTCTCAACAGGACTCCCTGTCAACACGCGGGCTCCTGGGCCCCGGCCCCGGCCTGCACTACGTCCCTACTCACTGCAACAGGAGTCCCTCCACTCCCCCTTTCAGAACCATGAAACCTCCCTGTGCCTCTCCCTCCAGGCTGGCTCCTCTGCCCGGCATGCCCCCCACTGCCTAATTCCCGCCTTCCTTGCCCTCTCAATTGTCTGCCCACACCAGCCCTACTGCCGCGTCCCCGAACAGCCTGCTTTCCAGCCATGCTCAGGCCGCCAGCCTCCGAGCCGCAAAGCGCCAAAACAAGACAGAATCCTGTCCCAAGTTCTCCCAGGCACACCCCCGGGCTTAAAACCCTAACCCCGCGGATCACCCCACTCACCGCACTGCCAAAAACCGCTGCTGCACCACACCAATGCCACACTGTCCCAAACTGTCGACGGCCTGACGCAGAGCATGCCGCGGCCAAAAGTTCTCCCCGCTGGTTCCTCCACGCGCACCGGCACTTGCACAACTCCTCTCGGAGCACAGAACGCTGCACCAAACCTCCTGCTCGCCTTCCACCCTCCTCACATGTGCTCGGCAAGTCGCGAAAATGCCGAAGCACATGTGAGCCCTTCTCCTGATTGGCTCCGCTCGCCCCTCTCCTTCCAGCGGAGCCAATCAATTTAAATAATGCTATGTGTTGTGATGCAGCAGACCAGCGGGGAATAGAAGAAAATGTTTTAAACATGAAAAAAGCCATGCACAAGCTGCAGTATTCTCAGGAACCTGATAGGGGGAGCAAGAGGGACCTCCGGAAGACTGAGGATCCACGCCCCACAGGGTGTGACCTAAAGCCAGCCAGCCTCCAATCCAGGAAGGCAGGAACTCCTTTTAAAGAAAGTCTGGAAGACTGTAGAGGGAGAAGTGGCGGTAAAGAGGAAGGTGGCTGTAGAGGCAGAAGTGTCAGTAAAGCCAGAAGCAGCAGAGAAAGCAGCAGAGAAGTTGCAGAACCTTCAGAAGCCGGAGAAGTAGCAGAAACTGCAGAAGCTGGAAAAACTGCAGAAGCTACAGATGCTGCTGGAGAGCAGGAAAGAGGTACAGGCCAGAGAGACCTGAAAGGATAGAGAATACAGAAGGATCCAGGAGATTCAGGAACGCGCAAGCCATACTGTGACTGATGTGGGAAAAACCCAAGCCATATTGCAGGAGCAAGGCAGATTCTCACCAGGAGTAGGCCTCAAGCCTCATCCCCAAGAAAGAAGCCAGAGTTACAAGATAACCCATACTTTGTTGGAAACAGCCTTCAGAGGGCTAGCGTATGGAGAGGACAAGAAACAGAAGCTCCCTGTTCATGTCCCACTTCTCAGGAGACAAGGTATGAAAAGCTTTTATCAAATAAGAAACTTTTAAATAAGCAAGGTTGACAGGAAGCGAATGTAAAACCTTTGAAGAGAGAAGGATACTCACACTGTAGAACAGCTCATGACCGATGCCCTACGCTGAACCCCAGGCACTGGGAGGTCATACAGCATTTGTGTGAAAAGCCTGATTACAGCTTCCCCAGAACCATTGACTCTGTGTCAGATACATTGGAGCAGGAACCGATGCAAGTGGAAGTGGTAGAGCCCCTTTCTGAGGAAGAAATGGATTGTAGCTATTGTACCACTGGAAGCTTGGAATCCTTGTGTGGCAAGTGAGCAGTAAACTTGTGTAATTAGGAAAACTTGTTTTGTATCCCCTCTGTGAAGAAAACAGTTTTTGCTTTTGAACCTGAGTTGTACCTTTTTTCTAACCTAATGTAAGGACCTTTCTTTTGTTGTTTGAATCTGATCCTTTGAACCTTTTGCAAGACAAGGGAAATAAAGCCTTATTTTTCCCTCCACTCGAAGACCTGTGTTCTCTGGGTATTTGGTAATAAGGACGCTACCAAGGCTATACATCCCTGGGCCCTAGGAAATACATACCAAACCCAATCTTATTTTATTTATGTCCGACCTGCCTTGGCGCCCATTAACCACCAGGGTGGAGTTGTGACAGTGTGCTCCTTCCCTGATGCGCCACCACCCGCCTCCCCCCTTCATCCCAAGACCTCGAGCAGGTTCCCATGCCGGGCCGCGCACCCGGTTACGTGCGGGCGCCGGGACCCTGCCCGCGCCCTTAAACGAATCACAAATGCAACTGCTCCAGATAAGGGGAAATCCCGAGGCCGCGGGCAGGGTCCCGGCGGCCGATATTAACCGGGCGCGCGGCCCGGCGCGGGGACCCTGTGCGCGGCCTGGGCGGGGTGTGCGCGCACGGCCCTGGTGGGGCGCGCACGCGCGTCTTTTAAATTGATTGGCTCCCGTGGGTCGCGGCCGCACGGGAGCCAATTATCGCCTTGTGTGTTGGGGAGCAGGGGGGGGGGAGTAGGGGCAGAGCAGCCTCCGCGTGGCCAGTCGGGCGGAGGCTGCGTTCAGGTGCCGGCATTGGAGGAGAAGCCTAAAGGTTACAGCAGTGGCTTGGGGACCAAGCGAGCAGGGTTCAGATCCTATTAATCGTTTCTTTAGCGGCGTGGTGTCTTCAGAGTTGTCCTGCTCTGGTAGCGTGAGTTGGGGGGGGGGGCATTTGCCGGCGCCGTTCCGAGAGCTTGGCTGCCCTTCGGGGGGTCGTGGTCAGTTCGGGTGGCAGCTCGTGGGGGGCCTAGCTGCTTCAAATTCTTTTTCTTGACTCAGCCAGTCCTGCGGCTGTGCTTGCTGCCCTGAAGGGATGCCGTCTTCGCGGGGCAAGGCAAAGGCTGGGGGTTTGGTCCCTGCTAGGGCTGGGGCAAGGGGGCGGGAGTCTCGGTCTCGGGGGGGGGCTGAGAGGGGTAGGGGGTTGCCTGGGCCTGTGTGTGGGGGTGGGGATGGAGTTGTGGAGGGGGGTGGAGGGGGGCAAGGGAGGCTGGGGGGGTGCGGTGCGGGGCCGCAAAGGCGGTAGGGGTTTACACCCTCATGGTAGATCCCAGGGGGTGGGGGAGGGGCTGCAGGGCGGGGCTGGAGCGGCAGGGCGCGTACGGGCAGGGGATGTGGTGGGGGGGTAGAGGTGGGGGGTGTGGGGGGGGGGCGGGGGGGTGATTTCGGGGCACCGGGCCAGGGGGGAGGGTTACGGCCCGATGGGGCACAGTGGGTTGCTAGCTGTGGCGGGGCCGCAGGGTGGTTCCCGGGTCCCGGTGGCTTTGGCATACTGGGGGATTCTTCCCCTTGGGAGCAGTGGATGTCTGGGGGGCAGGGTACATCTAGCGCGGGGTGGGGAGGTCCTTGGTCTCCGGCCTGGCCGGTGTTGGTTTCCCCCCCTGTTTTCCCCTTTTTGTCTCCGCAGGGGCAGTTTATGGTGCAGCCCTCGTGGCCTGTGGGCGCGGCTGGCGGAGAGAGCTGGATGAGTCCTTCGGCTGGGGCGGAGAAGCAGCATGGAGCGGCAGCGGAGTCGGCCCAAGGGTGCCCAAGGGATGTTGTGCGCGCCGATGGCCAGGACCGTGCGTTGGCTGGTGAGCTGGCTGCTGTGCCGGGTGAGTTAATGGGGGAGGGGTGTGAGTCGCAAAGGGGGAAGGTGGGGGGGGCTTCGCGTAAGAAGCATCGGCGGTCGTGTCGGCAGCGTCGCAGCTCGGACTCGTCCTCGTCTTCTTCCTCGTCGAGTGGTTCGTCCGGGGGGTCGGGAGAGGGGGTGGTTCGGCAGATGCCGGATTGTGGGGCGGGCCTCAGTGCGGGTGGGGGGCCTCTTCGGTGGTTTCTTTGCCGGAATTGTGGGTGGGGGTGCCGCGTAAGCTGCGGCGTAAAATTCGGAAGCGGCGCTACATTGATATCTTCCGTTTGTTAGAGGGGAGGAAGCGCTCTGGCGAAAGTCGGAAGAAGAGAAAGGACGATGAGAAGGCCGGTCGGGTTAGGAAGGTGGCGCGTAATGTGGTTAACTGGACGCGTTCCTTTTTGCGGTTGGCCAGTGTGTGGGGCCAGCACGATCCGGCGCAGTATGGCATGTTGCTAGCGTACGCCGATTCCATCCTGGAGGCGTCTCAGACGCACGACGGCTGGTCTTGGCTGAACTACGACGAAAAGTTCAGGGACAGGATGGAGGAGAGCCGATCGCTTTCATGGGGCACGCAGGACATTAACCTGTGGCTGACCCAGATGTCGGCGAGGTCCGGTGCCGGTGCTGTGGGCGGGGGAAAGAGTGGTGTCGGGGCAGCGGGGGGGTGGCGCGGCCCTTTCGAGGGGGGGCGGCCGGGGTGCCCTCAAAGGCAGGCTCGGCCGGGAGCGGTGACGTGTGCTGGTGTTTCAACTGCTCCACCTTCCCTTTTCCCGATTGCAAATTCCAGCACGCCTGTTCCTTGTGCGGGGGTCCCCATTCCGCTGTCAAGTGCATCAAGAAGGGCACCACTGGCATGGCCGGTACCGCCCCAAAAGGGCAGTGAGTGGCGTGGGCGTGCCCACTCCCCGGTTCGCGTAGAGGCCTTCTTGGGGTGGCTAAGTCGTTATCCCCGGAGGCGTGAGGCGGCGATTCTGGGACTTGGGTTTAAGAACGGTTTCGTTATCCCGGTGCGGGGTGTGGTGTCGGCGCCGTCTGCTAGGAACTCCCCTTCAGTCTGTCGTTGGGCGGAGGTGGTCCAGGGCAAATTGTTGGGCGAATTGCGGTTGGGGAGGGTGGCGGGCCCCTTTTTGGAGCCTCCATTTTCTAACATGGTGATTTCGCCTTTGGGTATTGTGCCCAAGAAGGAGCCGGGCAAATTCCGGTTGATTCATAATTTGTCCTGTCCGATCGGGGCTTCCGTGAACGATTCTATCCCGCGTCAATTTTGTACGGTTCGCTACGCGTCCTTCGATAAGGCGGCTTTGCTGGTGCGCGGGGCCGGTCGGTCGGCCTTACTGGCAAAGGTGGACATTGAATCGGCCTTTCGTTTGCTACCCGTCCACCCGTCTTCCTTCCCCTTATTGGGGTTCTGCTTTCAAGGGGGGTATTATTTTGACAAGTGCATGCCGATGGGCTGTTCGATCTCTTGCGCTTACTTTGAGATGTTTAGTACCTTCCTGGAGTGGGTGCTGGTTCGCGCATCTGGCCTGTCTTCCGTGGTGCATTACCTGGACGATTTTTTGTTTGTGGAAGCTGCGAACTCCGGGGAATGTCAGGGGATGTTATCTGTGTTTGTGCGGCTGGCGCAGGAGTTTGTGGTCCCCTTGGCGGACGGGAAGATCGAGGGTCCGACTACGTGGTTGACCTTTTTGGGTGTGGAGTTGGATTCGGTGGACATGGTGGCGCGTTTCCCTCAAGACAAAGTCGCTCACTTGCGGATTTCGGTGGTCAATGTGTTGTCGGCCCGCAAGGTTTCCTTGCGGGAGTTGCAGTCCCTGTTGGGGTCCTTAAATTTTGCATGCCGGACGATTCCGATGGGGCGGGTGTTTTCCAGGAGGTTGGCCTGTGCGACGGTCGGGGTGCGGAAACCTCACCACCGGATTCGGGTGACGGCAGCGATGCGGGCTGATTTGCGGGTGTGGGATCGTTTTTTGGGGGACTTCAATGGGACTTCTGTTTTGCTGGAGCCCGAGGTATCCAGTGATGACTTGCAGTTGTACACTGATGCGGCGGGGGGGGGCGGGCTTGGGTGTGTATTTCGTCAGGGCCTGGTGCGCGGATCGGTGGCCGGAGTCTTGGCGCGCGGTGGGCCTGACCAGGAATATCACCTTTTTGGAGCTCTTTCCAATTCGTGTAGTTTTGGCGCTCTGGCCAGAGCGCCTTCGGAACCAGAGGGTGCTTTGGTGGTGTGATAATGCGGCAGTTGTAAGTGTGGTTAACCGATACACTCCAAGGTGCGTGACGGTGGCTGGCTTGATGCGGGAAGTCGTCTTAGCGTGTTTGCAGTTGAATGTGGCGGTGCGGGCACGGCATATACCAGGCTGCACTAACGAGATTGCTGATGCTCTTTCTCGTTTTCAGTGGGAGCGATTCCGGGCGCTGGCCCCAAAGCGGACAAGGACGGATCTGTGGTCCCAGAGAACTTGTGGAGCATTGGCCTCGAGAGATGCTAGACCTGCTGAGGAACTCAGTGTCTGCGGGGACCTGGTCTGCGTACCGGCGGGGGTGCGACCGGGTTGTCGCCTTTTTGTTATCTTGCGGGTGGCAGGCGGGGGGGTCCCGGAGGGCTTGATGGGTCAATATATTGTGGCTGCCAAAGGCGCCGGGTTTTCTCGGTCGGCGGTGCGCGTGCATTTGGCGGGGTTTAACTTTTTTGCGAGCGCGGTGGGTTGGGGTTCCCCGGCTGGGTTTTTTTTAACGCGACGGCTTATGCAGGGTTGGGAGCGGGTGCAGCCGACGCCGCGCGACTCGCGGTTGCCGATCACGCATGGGCTCCTGGTGCGGGTTTGCGGGGCCTTGGGGCAGGTGGCTTCGTCCGAGTACGAGGCTTCCCTGTTCCGGGCGGTTTTTTGCCTAGCCTTTTTGGGGCGTTTTGTATCGGGGAACTGGTTGCGGGCTCTGGCCGGGGGGGGGGGGGGGTGTTGGGGGGCTGCTGGCGCATCACGTTCAGGTGGTAGGGGGGGGGTGCGGATCCTTTTGGCTAAGTCCAAAACGGATCCGCTTCGGAAAGGTTTGTGGGTGTGTCTGGGCGAGGGCGCGGAGCTGCGGATTTGCCCGGTGCGGGCACTGCGGCAGTATTTGGCGGTGCGTCCGGTGGGCGCAGTCAGTTTTTTCGTGCACGCGTTTTCAGGTTTCTGCGGTGTTGCGGCTGGTGTTGTCCGCGGTGAGGGAGGACCCGCTGCGTTTTGCTCCGCACTCCTTTCGGATTGGGGCTGCCACTTGGGCGGGGGAGGGGTGCCCCTGACCCGGTCAAACCCTCGGTTGACTTTTGCTTAGCATGGCGAAGTCGGGGAGAGGGGTATGGTAACTTGCCGGGTGGCGAGTTATTGCATTAGCGGTGGCAGGCACTTTGCTGAGGTATGGCTGGTGCAGCCGGGTGCCGCTAATTGAGGGGTTGGAAAGTTTATTGTTGGTTTGTTAAATTGTTATGGCTAATAAAAGCTGCGACCAGTTGTGTTCCATGAAATTATGGTGTTCTGTCTTGGGCGGGGGGGGGGGGTGGGGGGGGGTGTTGTGGCGTGGGGGGGGTGCAATAGGTTGAGGCCCGGAGCGCCGGGTCCGCCTGCCTCGGTTATCCCGAGGCCGCGGGCAGGGTCCCGGCAGCCGATATTAACCGGGCGCGCGGCCCGGCGCGGGGACCCTGTGCGCGGCCTGGGCGGGGTGTGTGCGCGCGGCCCTGGCGGGGCGTGCGCGCATGTCTTTTAAATTGATTGACTCCCGTGGGTCGTGGCCGCACGGGAGCCAATTATAGCCTCGGGTGTTGGGGAGCGGGGGGGGGGAGTAGGGGCAGAGCAACCTCCGCGTGGCCAGTCGGGCGGAGGCTGCGTTCAGGTGCTGGCGTCCTTCCCTCACTCCCTAATTTTAGGCGGTGGGTGTTTGGGGTGTTGCAGCTGGGGGGGGGGCGGGATCCCGGAGGTTTCCGGGGTCCGGAGCAGCAGGCTACACTTGGGCGGGGGCGGGGTGCCCCTGACCCGGTCAAACCCTCGGTCGACTTTTGCTTAGCATGGCGAAGTCGGGGAGAGGGGTATGGTAACTTGCCGGGTGGCGAGTTATTGCATTAGCGGTGGCAGGCACTTTGCTGAGGTATGGCTGGTGCAGCCGGGTGCCGCTAATTGAGGGGTTGTTAAGTTTATTGTTGGTTTGTTAAATTGTTATGGCTAATAAAAGCTGCGACCAGTTGTGTTCCATGAAATTATGGTGTTATGTCTTTTGTGGGGGTGGGGTGTGGGCGGGGTTGTTGTGGAGTGGGGGGGGGTGCGATAGGTTGAGGCCCGGAGCGCCGGGTCCGCCTGCCTCGGTTATAAGATTTCCTGGGTTACAAGCAACCAATAACCAGGAAGCAGCATTTTGCATCAATTGTAAATATCTTGACACCTTTTTTTGGCAGCAACACATACAAGATGCTACAATAGTCCAGTCCTCAGGATACTAACGTATAGATGATTGAGAGCTACATCCCCTTTTCAAAAAAGATTTCAATTTACCAGTCATTCTCAGCTGGTAAAATGCATTCCAAGCTATTCTAGAAATATGTGATTGAATGCTCAAAGGTAAATCTAGATAAACAAATGGGTCAATATTCAGTCATAGAAGTCCACATTTATTTTAAACATAGGCTGCCATCACTAAATATAAACAGATATTCAGAAAGGCTATCTAGATAGTAGCCAGTACTGAATATTTGGCACTGCTTTATGGATAGGCTAGCTGTACAGCCATTAGGTTAGCTTTTCTGTCCCAAGCTATACAGATCAAAAGATAGAAATTGACTGGGTCAACATGCTAGGGAGATAAAGTTTCTAGATGAAATAAATGACTGCTTCTTAGAGCAGCTGGTTCATGAACTGACCAGAGGGGAAGCCATTTTGGACCACCAGATCTGGTGCAAGAGATAAGGGTGTTGGGGCCACTTGGCAAAAGTGATCATAACATGATCGCACTTGATTTAATAAATGGAGGAAGGGTGGTAAGGAAATCCACAGTACTACCTTTTAACTTTTGAAAGGGAGACTATGATAAAATGAGGAAAACAGTTAAGAAAAAACCTAAAAGGAGCAGTTGGAAAGGTTAAAGATTTACATCAAGCATGGGTGTTGTTTAAAAATGCTATACTAGAAGCCCAGACCAGCTGTATTCCAGGAAGGAAGTCCAAAAAACTGCCAGCATGGTTTAAAGGTGAGATCAGAGAGGCTGTTGCCAAAAAAAGCATCTTTCAGAAAATGGAAAAAGTAGCCAAATGATGAAAAGTGGAAACAACAGCACTGGCAAGTTATATGCAAGGCATTGATAAGGCAGGCAAAGAGAATTTGAGAAGAAGCTTGCTGTGAAAGCAAAAATGCATAAAGATTTTTTCAAGTACATTTGTAGCAAAAAAACCTGTGAGACAGTCTGTTAGATCATTAGATGATAGAGGGGCACTAAGAGGGGACAAGGCCATAGAGGGGAAACTGAATGAATTCTTTGCACCGGTCTTTACTGAGGAAGATGTAGGGAAGTTACCCATGACTGAAATTACAAGGCCGCGGGCAGGGTCCCGGCGGCCGAGGCTAACCGGGCGCGCGGCCCAGCACGGGGACCCTGTGCGCGGCCTGGTCGGGGTGAGCGCGCTCGGCCCTGATGGGCGCGAGCGCGCGTCCTTTAAATTGATTGGCTCCCGTGGGTGGCGGCCCCACGGGAGCCAATTAGCGCCTTGGGGTTGGGGTGCGAGGGGGGATTGGGGCCGAGCAGCCTCCGCGTGGTCAGTCTGCGGAGGCTGCTTCGGTGCCGGCGTCCCTAGTGTGTTGCTGTGCTGCTTCGTCCATTGCCCTGCTCGCTGGGTGAGTGTGGGGGCAGTATCCTCGGCGAGGCTCCGTCGGGTTCTGGCGTGGTGGGACTTTCCGGCTCGGAGGCTTCCCGGGAGCTGCCGTTTGCGGCCGTCCTCTTTTTTAAAAAAAAAATAAAAAAATAAAAAAGAGAAAAAATACAGCAAAACAATAAAACAAACAAAACAAACCCTCGAGGGATGCCTGGCAGGGCAAAGGCTGGGGGCCTGGCCACTAAAAAAGCTGCGGCCCAGGGGCGGGGGTCCTGGTCGCGGGGGGGCACTGGGAGGGGTGGGGGGTTGCCCGGGCATGTGGGTGAAGGGGGGGGTTGCAGCAGCGGGAGGAGGGGGTGAAAGGGGCCGTGGAGGTGCGGTGCGGGGCCGAAAAGGCAGGAGGGGTTCCCTCCCCCCCTGTGTTCCGCAGGGGGTGGGATAGGGGTTGCCGGGGGCTGGAGGGGTGAGGGGGGGGATGTTGGAAGGGGGGCTGGGGCGGGGACTGTTGGGGGGGGGACTTCGGGGAACAGGGCCAAGGGTGTGGATTACGGCCCGATGGGTCATCATGGCTGGCGAGCTGTGGTGGACCCGTGGGGTGGTTCTCAGGCCCCGGGGGGTTTGGCTCGCCTGGGGGGGCTTCTCCATGGGATCAGTGGATGTCTGGGGGGCAGGGTACATCTAGGGTGGGGTGGGGAGGTTCTTGGCCTCCGGCATGGCCGGTATCGGTTTCCCCCCCTGTTTTTCCCTTTGTGTCTCCGCAGGGGCAGTTTATGGCACAGACTTCGTGGCCCATGGGCACGGCTCGAGGAGAGAGCTGGGTGAGTTCCCCGGATGGAGCGGAATCGCAGCGTGGAGCGACAGCGGAGGCGGCCCAGCGGTCTTCAAGGGATTTGGCCTGCGCAGATGGCGAGGACCTTGCGGTGGCTGGTGAGAGGACGGCTTCGCCGGGTGAGTTAAGGGATGAGGGGGGTGGGTCGTCCAGGGAGGCAGGTGGGGCTTCGCGTAAAAAGCACCGGCGGTCGTGTCGGCGGCGTCGCAGCTCCGATTCGCCCTCGTCTTCTTCATCCTCGAGTAGTTCGTCCGGGGGGTCAGACAGGCGGGGGGTTCGGCAGCTTTCGGGTTGTGGGGGGGGAGTGGGTGTGGGTGGGGGGGCCTCCTCGGTGGTGTCTTTGCCGGAATTATGGGCGGGGGTGCCTCGTAAGCTGAGGCGTAAAATCCGCAAGCGGCGCTACATTGACATCTTCCGGTTGCTGGAGGGGCGGAAGCGCTCGGGCGAAAGTCGTAAAAAGAGAAGGGACAATGAGAAGGCTGGACGGGTTCGGAAGGTAGCGCGTAACGTGTTTAACTGGATGCGCTCCTTTTTGCGGTTGGCCAGTGTTTGGGGCCAGAGCGATCCGTCGCAGTATGAGATGCTGTTGGCGTATGCCGATTCCATCCTTGAGGCATCTCAGACGCATGAGGGCTGGTCTTGGCTTAATTATGATGAGAAGTTCAGGGACCGGTTGGAAGAAAGCCGCGCGCTTTCGTGGGGCACCAGGATATTAACCTGTGGTTGACCCAGATGTCGGCGAGGTCCGGTGCGGGTGCGGGTGGCGGGGCCAAGAGTGGCGTCGGGGTGGTGGGGGGGGCGGCGCGGCCCTTTCGTGGAGGGGCGGCTGGGGTGCCTGCCAAGGCAGTCTCGGCCGGGAGCGGTGATGTGTGCTGGCGTTTCAACCGTTCCACCTGCCCCTTTCCCGATTGCAAGTTCCAGCACGTCTGTTCCTTGTGCGGGGGTCCTCATTCCGTGGTCAAGTGCATCAAGAAGGGCACCTCTGGCGTGGCCGGCCCTGCCCCAAAAGGGCAGTGAGTGGCGCGGGCGCGCCCCCTCCCCGGTGCGGGTGGAGGCGTTGGTAGGGTGGCTCAGTCTTTATCCCCGGCGGCGTGAGGCGGCGATTTTGGGCTTTGAATTTCGAAACGGTTTCGTTATCCCGGTGAGGGAGGTGGTGTCGGCGCCATCTGCTCGGAACTCCCCCTCGGTGCGTCGTTGGGCGACAGTGGTGCAGGACAAATTGTTGAGCGAATTGCAGTTGGGGAGGGTGGCGGGCCCCTTTGCGGAGCCGCCATTTCCTAACTTGTGGAGCGGGGGGGTGTAAGGTAGGGGCCTGCAGCGCCGGGTCCGCCTGCCTCGGTTATTACAAGGCCGCGGGCAGGGTCCCGGCGGCCGAGGCTAACCGGGTGCGCGGCCCGGCGCGGGGACCCTGTGCGCAGCCTGGTCAGGGTGTGCGCATTCGGCCCTGACGGGCACGAGCGCGCGTCCTTTAAATTGATTGGCTCCCGTGGGTGGCGGCCCCACGGGAGCCAATTAGCGCCTTGGGGTTGGGGCGCGAGGGGGGATTGGGGCCGAGCAGCCTCCGCGTGGTCAGTCGTGCAGAGGCTGCTTCGGTGCCGGCGTCCCTCCCTCCCTCCCTAACGTTAGGCGTTGGGGGTTTTTGGGGTGTTGCAGCTGGGGGTGGGGGGCGGGATCCCGAAGGTTTCCGGGGTCCGGAGCAGCAGGCTACAATTGGGCGGGGGCGGGGTGCCCCTGACCCGGTCAAACCCTCGGACGACTTTTGCTTAGCATGGCGAAGTCGGGGAGAGGGGTATGGTAACTTGCCGGGTGGCGAGTTACGGCATTAGCGGTGGCAGGCACTTTGCTGAGGTAGGGCTGGTGCAGCCGGGTGCCGCTAATTGAGTGGTTTTGAAAATTTATTTGTTGGATTGTTAAATTGTTGGCTAATAAAAGCTGCGACCAGTTTTTGTTCCATAAAATGTTGGTGTGTTGTGTTTTGTAGGGGGGGGGGATTGGGGGGGGGGTTGTTGTGGAGCGGGGGGGGGTGTAAGGTAGGGGCCTGCAGCGCCGGGTCCGCCTGCCTCGGTTATGGTATTTAAAGGTGATGCCACAAAAGAATTGAAAGAAATAATGATACACTGGGAAGACGTCTTACAACTATTTGATAAGCTGAAGAGTAGCAAATCACCTGGACCAGATGATATACATCAAGGGTGTTGAAAGAACTGAAATATGAGATTGCAGACCTACTATTAGTAATCTGTGAACTATCATTTAAATCATCTGTAGTACCTGAAGATTGGAGGATCGCCAATGTAACACCAATTTTTAAAAAGGGTTCCAGGGGTGATCCAGGAAACTACAGCCGGTGAGCCTATCGTCAGTACCAGAAAAAATGGTAGAAACCATTATAAAGAACAAAATTTATGAACATGTAGCTGGTCATGGCTTAATGGGAGACTGCCAACATGACTTTAGTCAAGGAATATCTTATCTTACTAATATGTTTTTTTGAAGGTGTGAATAAACAGGTAGACAAAGGCGAGTTGGTTGATATATAGTGTATCTAGATTTTCAGAAAGCCTTTGGCAATTTCTCTCATAAGAGACTCTTGGTGAAATTAAAATGTCATTGTACTATTGTGGATCAGGAACTAGTTAAAAGATAGAAAGCAGACGGTAGAGCTAAATGGACAATTTTCCCAATGGGGAAAGATGAAGAGTGGAGTACCCCAGGGATCTGTGCTGGCTCGGCTGCTTTTTAACATATTCGTAAATAACCTGGAAATGGGAATAACGAATGAGGTAATAAAATTTACAGATGATATAAAATTATTAGTTGTTCAAATCCATGAGGGTTGTGAAAAATTGCAAAAGGACCTTGATAAACTGGAAGACTTGGCATCCAAATGGCAGATGAAATTTATTGTGGATAAGTGCAAAGTTATGCACCTAGGAAAGAACAACCCAAACTATGGTTACACGATGCAGAGTTCCACATTAGGAACCACCACCCAAGAAAAAGATTTGGGGGTCATCGTGGATAACATGTTGAAACACTCTGCCCAGTGTGCAGCGGCGGACAAGAGAGCAAATAGAATGCTAGGTATCATAAGGAAAGGAATGGAGAATAAAACAAAGGATATTATAATGCTTCTGCATCATTCCATGGTGCGACTGCACCTTGAAAATTGTGTGCAATTCTGGTACCCATATTTTGAAAAGGATATAGCGTTATTAGAAAAGGTACAGAGAAGAGCTACCAAAATGGTAAAGGGGATGGAAGGATATCCCTATGAAGAGACTAAAAAGGTTAGGGCTCTTCAATCTGGAAAAGAGACAGCTGGGAGGAGATATGATAGAGGTCTATAAATTAATGAATGGAGTGGATCAGGTAAACGTAGATCGATTGTTTAAGCCATCAAAATATAGAAAGACTAGGGGACATGCAATGAAGCTATAGGGTAACCTATTTAAGACTAATAAAAGAAAATATTTTTTCACTCAACATGTAATCAAATGCTGGAATTCATTACCGGAGGATGTAGTAAAAAGCTGTTAGTGTAGCTGGATTTAAAAAAAGTTTGGACAAGTTTCTGGAGGAAAGGTCCATAAACCATTATTAAAGAAGACCCAGGATATCCAGTGCTTGTCCCAATATAATCATAGTGGAAGCTGTGTCTTTTGGAGAAAGTGCTAGGTACTTGTGACCTAAATTGGCCACTGTTGGAAACAGGACACTGGGCTTGATGGATCTTGGTCTGACCCAGTATGGCATATCTTATGTTCTTAATGACGGCATATAGGCTCTATGGTTTCTATCTGGTCTGCCCTTCCATTCAAATGACTAAGCTTTACAGTCCCTTTTTTCCCTTAGAGATCCTCTGTGTTTGACCCATGCTTTCTTGAATCGGATACAGACCTCATCTCTACTACCTGCACTGGGAGGCTATTCTATGCATTTACCATTCATTCCATATTGAAATATTTCCTCCTACTACTATTACTAATCTCTTATATAGCACTACAAAGCATATGCAGTGCTGTACAGACGTTCCCTGCTTGTTAGAGCTTGCAATCAACTCAAGATAGACAATACAATAGATGAGAATAAGGGTAAAAAGGAAGGTAAGGAGACAGAAGGAAAACAAGAGATCAGGATCCAAAAGCAACTTCAAAGATGTAAGACTTTAGTATGTATTTGAAAAGGGAGAGATGAAGTCTGATGTACAGATTCGGGTAGTTTGTTCTAGGCATAAGGAGCAGTGAGGTGAAAGAAATTGTGAGTCTATTTGTCATGACTGTAGTTTGTGAAGGTAGTCTGCTGTTCTGTTTTCTCCTATCTTAGCTATCTCTTTGTCTATCTGTGTCTCCTACTCTGTCCTATCTTATTAATGGCGTTCTTTTCTTATTTTCCATAACATAAATGTAGGATTGTAAACCGCTCTGATGCTTCTTATCCTGAGCGGTATATCAAATGTAATAAACATAAACATAGAGTTGGCAGTACAAGAAAAGGGCTTAGAGAGAAGCAGGCTAGTGGAAGAGTAGAGTTCCGAGGAGGGTGTAGGGAGAGAGGAAAAGTAGTGAGGACAGTAGAATGAATACATTTATATGTCAAAAGA
Source organism: Ichthyophis bannanicus (assembly GCA_033557465.1). Taxonomy (NCBI): domain Eukaryota; kingdom Metazoa; phylum Chordata; class Amphibia; order Gymnophiona; family Ichthyophiidae; genus Ichthyophis; species Ichthyophis bannanicus. Next base: position 227,930,006 of record CM066043.1, on the reverse strand, counting down.
AGAAGTTTGAATTGGATATGGAAATGGAAGGGGAGTCAATGAAGTGCCTTAAGAAGAGGGATTTTATGAGTATATTGAGGCTCATAGAAGATTAGCCATGCAACAGAGTTCTGAATAGATTGAAGGGGAGAGTGGTGACTCAAAGGGAGACCAGCAACGAAGAGATTGCAATAGCCAAGATGCACGGTGACTAAAGAGTGGATAAGTGTTAAGTAATGGGTTCAGAAAAGGGGCAAATTTTGTTAATGTAGAGAAAGAAATGATAGGTTTTAACTATCTTTTGGATGTGTGCGGAGAAGGAGTAGGAGGAGTCAAAGATGACAGAGGCAGAGGAAATAGGAAATAGAAGGGTGTTATCTACTCCTGAGTCTATCCTCTTTCACTTTCATTGTATGCTCCTTTATTTAAGTTGAAAGAAGGTCTCCTCCTGTTCATTTATGCCACAGAGGTATTTAATGGATAGCTATCCATATAGTGACACTGAAAATCACACCTATAGAAATTGCTATTCCACTCCCGCTCAGACTCCAGGTACTGCCAAGGTAGTCATATAGGATATTCACCAGCACTATCTAGATAGCTCCACTGAATATCCTGGTCAGCAGCTCTTATCCATAATGCTGATGCTGCTATAAAGATAAGTGCTACTGAATAGCCTCTTGAAAGATTCCAATGTCTCATGGAAAGCCACTGAAACTAAGTAAGTTTTATTCAAGCAGTGCTATTATTTGCTAAGCAAAGAGAATAGTGTACACTTACCCAGCATTCCTTTGTTTGAGCTAGACAGGCACATATCCTTCTCAGCACTTGGAAGAACAAAGCCCACTACAAATATTTCCACTCCATCAGCCATCAATGCCAATCCTAAAACAAAGAAAAGTGTCCACTGGAAACGCCCATGGCCGCACTCCTGAATAATGTTCTCATACTGATGTGCCAGCTGTTCCTCATCTTCTGTTCGTTCTGCCATTAGGTCAGCATGGTCTTTAAAGTCATCTACCATGGCAGGGGCTTTATGCTTAGCTCTAAGGTCATCAGCATGTGGGATACCCTGATATTCTCCTTCATAAATTTCATCATCTTCATCATGGCCTTCAGTGGCATCACTCTGGGCATCTTCGTCTTGATTCTGATCCTCCTCATTGTGATAGTAGCTATCATTGGGTACATATCCCCCATAACGACTGCTATGATGCCTACTATAGTCTTCCATTCCTTGACTGCTGGTCTGTTGCTTTGCTTCTCTGGCCATGTCCCTAGCCCCTTGATAAAGATGTGGATTGTTTCTATATGCATCCTCCATTTCTAATGTGTGCATATATTAAATTTGTCTGTATTTATATTAGTTGATTGGTGCTATTTTCTGTCTTGGCTACGCAAACATACTTTCTCCCCAAGCTGGAAGGACTTGATATGCACAAAGCTTGCCTTGTGTTCAGTGTTTTGGAGAGCTCCTGTAGTTTTTAATCTGTTGTCTTCTTTGATTTTCATAAAATATATTGTTTCTATTTATGGTTTCCCCTGTTTCTTGTAGAACCACTCAGCAAGGTTAGAGGGAGTCTGGTGACCTTGTGTAGGATATCTGAAAATCAGTAGCTGTGCTCACTTGAGAGTTAGGACTTGTCCGGCTGCTTTAATTCTTGATTCACTGCATTGGGAGGACCCACAGTCTGCAAAAGGAACACAAACAGAATGTACATCATTAGCAAAGTAGAAGCAGAATTGCTGAAAGGTTAGAGAATATAAATAAGTAACATCTTATATTTTGAATATGAAAGAAAAGAAAATACAAGGTACTGTGATATTATATGCCAAAAAAATATATGGTTCAAGCTTAATGAACATAAATAAATAGAGTGGTCAGTAATCAAAAGGACTTATTCAGTTAACAGGACCTACTAATCAGATAAGTCACAGTGAAAGAAATATTCAGCAGCACCATCTGGATAATGTCACTAAATATTACTTCTGACCATCTTAGCACTATCCGGATACTGCTGGAGCAGTCTGTGGGCAGAGCTGGGGTAGAACCAACATTTATCCAGATAGCAACAATTTTCAACACCATTATTCACATAACAATCCATACAGCTGTTGTCAACATTATTGGCCCCCTTGTAGTTCAACCCCTTAATGTCCAATATCTCGTAAAAAAAAAGTGACCAGTGAAATGGCTTTGGATTATATATGGACACACATTTGACACATAAAAGAATCAAGTAAAACAAGACTAATTAAAAAGGAACTAGTAGGAAATAGTATAAAAACGGGGATATTGCCAGGACATGATTATTCCTATGAAAAAAGGTGCATATAGACCCCTCATACAAACATTTCTGGTTTCCTTAATTGAAACGGACAGAGTCAATACACTGTGTTGAATTTTTTGGTCTGATCGCCTGTCATGAGGATGAAAAATCACTCTCTTGAAACAGGCCCTCCTATGAGTGGGAGAAACTACCAGCAGACAGATGTACAAAACTAATAGATGACTACAAGAAACATTTGGAGGCTGTCATCACCATCAAGGGTTGTGCAACCAAATATTAGTGAAAGGTGCCATTAATCCTGTCCAGATCATATTTTGTTTTTTTCTCAGAAATTATTACGTCTAAGTTGCACAGACATATTTTGTTATTGTTGCATACCTTTGAACATACTATTAAAATATTATGATGACATACAGTTGTAATATTTCCAATTATTTCTCAAGATATTGTACACAACATACCTAAAATGCAAGGGTGTCAATGTTGACCACAACTGTATAATTTAGGACAGCAAAAAGGTTGTCCTAAGTGGCTGATTATTGCCGCTGTCTAGTGTCGGCACTGACCGCAGTACCCAGTAACCGGGTAGCCGGACCCAGCGCCCCCTCTCTCTTTAGCCCCACCCCCTTACCCCAACCCCCCCCCTTCATTCTCAATAACGGCACTGACATCGACTCTTGGTGACAACTGGTCGCAGCTTTATTTCAAACAACTCATTAACATTAAACAGGTACATTGACCAATCAACCCCCGCGGATTGGTGAACCGCCCGCCGTGCAACTAGCAAGGCGGCCACGCCTCCGCTCCAGCCGTGGTCCCCACCAACGGCCAATTTCCGCCAACCCCTATCCGACTTTGCCATGTTACTAGCAAAAGTCTTCCAGGGGTTGGCCGGGTCGAGGGCACCCCGCCCCCTCCCCCAAGTCGCCTAAGGCTCCGGACCCCGGACCTCCGGGATCCCGCCCGCACTAAACACCCTGTCCCCCTCCCCCCCCCAGCTGCGACACCCCGACTAAGTACTCCCACCTTGCTTAATGGGTGGGCGGGTGGGCTGCCAGTCGGGCGCCCGCTCGCATGTGCTCCGGGCCAGCCGCAAGCTCCGGAGCACATGGCGTCCCTCTCTCCTGATTGGCTCCGCTCAGGTCTGAAGGAGCGGAGCCAATCATTTTGAATGACGCGCGCAGCGTATCGACGCTGACGCGCGTGACGGCCTCCACATGGCCGAGCAGGGTCCCGCGCCGGGCCGCGCACCCGGTTACGGGCGGGCCCGGGACCCTGCCCGCGCCCTGGTACATATCCTATACCAGTCAGTATTGGAATACTGGCACTAAATAACTGTGGTGACCACCATTAAAAAAAATTGCTGACTGCCATGGTTTGAATATTACCCCTATATTTCTCATGTTTCAAGTGAAATATGCTTGCTGTTTTGCAGGAGTGTATCACAACTCTTTGCAATGAATATGTGATAAGAAGTTAAGCAATTAATAAGTTCTGTCTTTCTCATTATTTCTTCAGCTGAACCGTCAATCATGACGTCTTTCACAATTCCCTTTTCCTCTGAATACAAGATATGTCATACTGGGTCAGACCAAAGGTCCATCAAGCCCAGTATCCTGTTTCCAAGTACCTGGCAGGATCCCAAAAGGTAGATTCCATGCTGCTTATCCCTCAGTTGGGTGGGGGAAATAAACATTGGTGGTATTAAGGAGGATATCCCTCTTTAACCCCTCCTGTAAAGGGCTGGCTGAAAGGAGCACTTTTTAAATACCTATTCATGCCAGGGAGCGGGTATAAATCCACACATGGGCAATTTTGGGCTTGCACATATGACAAGAGGAATACATATATAAATTTATGTCCCATCCAGGCTATTCCCATGACATGTCCCAACACACCACCATGCAGTTTCAATATGATGGGGCAGCTATGTAAAATCAGCCTTTTCTAAAATGGCCATTTACATATGCGATTCACATGCAAATAAATTAATGTGTGTTATCTGCCATAGAAGCCTTAGGATAAAATAGGGATCTCTGACATGTAACACACTATAGATGGCATTAATACATTCTGTTAGTAAATGAGCCCCTAAAATGCTAAATTGTTGCCAACAGTTGACAATAGATATATGGGTGATCAAAGTTTCATTAGACATAATAGATCAACCAGTATACAGTATGGTGTACCACATTTAAGAAATCTGCTTTACCAGTAGGAACACTGACAGATAAATGGTCCATTCTTTTGGGGCCTGTTTGATGAAACTTGGAAGTATGAAACACTAAATGCTACTTCTAAACTTAATAAATCTTGTCCATGGCATCTACCTGGAAAGAAAGGAAATCTAGAACTATATTGCCTTCAAAATATTCTGAATATTGCATGGTGCTTTTCAATTTTCTCTACTAAATTATCTTTTATAGAATGTGTTTGTCATCCAGCATAGCTCTCAGATCAGCACTTCAACAAAGTATGCCAAACCTGAATTAATGAAGCAGGGATCTTTGGTTTTCATAGATAATTTAAGGGGACATAAATCTACCTTTTACGTTTTAAAATATTTTAGGGGTTATGATGGAAGTCCTATTTATGCCTTGGAGGACTGAAAACCCTAGAGCCATTTTAGAAGGCTGCTCTATGGGCATCGTTGGGGCAAGAATATCCAAGGCAGAAAGGGGGCATGGTGTAGGTGTGTCCAGGCTACTCCCATGAACTTGGAAATCCACGCCCAATTTCAGTAACGCCCTAGACATCCTGAGCTGCATCACAATTTATACCTGCTTCGGGCACAAATAGGCATCCAAATATTTAACGGCTGGTGCTGAATATCTGGAATATATTGGCTGACCCAGAACTTATCCAAATAGCACCAATGTTCAGTCCACTATCCGGAAATTCAACCAACTATGCCTGCTTGATGATGTATCCAAGACGGCAGCCTACAAGGGGCCAACAGAAGTACTGTATGTCAGAGGAAAAATGGCGCCCCTGGATGGGCAGCCTGGCAAGGAGCATTGGCAGTGTGAAACAAATCTCCTTTAGACTCCCTTTCTAGCAGAGAGCATGAGCAAAGTTCGAAATTCATTTAGACGCCATTTTTCTGTGTTTGACCCTGTTCTGCTGATAGCCAAAGCTGACAGGCTATGCTGTGCCTACACACACAAACACGCCTGTTGCTGACATTTCAAACTAACTCCCTTTATCCCTCCCGGTTCTCTGCTGGAACAGCTTTTAGAGCAGCAGTGGACTCTCCAACCTTTGTCGAACTGATGAGGCAATCATTACCATGGCACTCTGGACTGACACCACATGGTAGGATTTATCTGCTGCTCCCGCTGCATCCTCATAGCCTTCCTGTTTGTCACTCATCCGTATGGCCTGCTGAAGCAACAGATGTCTTCCAGCTTCTCTGCCTGCACCTTCATAGATTGCCTGGGCAGCCGAACTATAAAAAGCACCGCTGAAACCACAGAAACTCTCTCTCCATCATGCCCTAAGGACCGGTACCATCTTGGTTGACCTATGCTGCCATTTCATGATTAACAAGCAATCAACTGACTCATGATGAGATCAGAAATCTCAGAAACCTACAGAAATTAATAGATATCAGAATAATTGAACCTGTGGCAATGGTATCCTTGAGGTTCCTTCTCTCTGAACATATTAACAGTCTATGAATTTTCAACTGTATTTTGATTGATACTTAATTGTTTTTACATATTACCTAACTTTTGCCTTCATCTCTCTCCTCTCTCTAATAGAGCTTCACCCGTCTACACTGTCACCTCTTAAAGGTAATTTTATACCACAATTATTCCCAGGTACTTCCTGTTCCCCTCTATCCTCCTCCTACATTCCTTCAATTATTTCTTCTGTCTTCTCCTCTCCTCACCGCCTCTTCTTATTACTCCACATCACTTTTTCCTTCTATTTATTATTTATTTATTTATTTATTTATAGTTCTTTTATACCGCACTCTTTTTCATCAGCGCGGTTTACATTAAAACAGGAATACTCATTGCAATCAACAGACCGTTGAGTTTACAAATAACAGGATAATACAACTGGGATTATAACTTTGGGGAACTTTGTACATATTTGTAACTTGAAAAGAACCTATATACACAGTATAGAAATTCTTATTATCATCTTAAGGCATTTACACTTTTACTGTAAGTGTTGGAGGGTTGATGATGTGCTTTGGAAATGTAGAATGAAGAGATGGTGCTTTATGGCTATTGACACTCTACTATTGACTCTACTATTGACACTCCCTGATCTTTGCCCCTCATACCTTCAGCTTCATACCCACCCTCCTTATAACCCCCTCTTTATCACCCTCATTTTCCCCATCTTGTCTTCAGCTCTTGAACTCCATTTATTTCTTCCTTTAATTCATCCCTCTTCTCTCTCTCTCTGAAAGAACCCCACCCTCATTTCTGCTGTGCCATCTCCTCTCTATCCCGCACTCTTCTGCTCCTTTTCCTTCTCTCTTCTGGGGATATTAATCCTAACCTTGGTCTCCTTTGAATGTTCTCTCACTCCTAAAACATTTCCTCATGCAACTGCTCCAATCTCATTCATATCCTCTCCTTTTCTTCTCCTTCCTCACTTTTTCATGCGCCTTATAGAAAGCACAATCCATATCTAATAAACTTGCATTTACCCATGAGCTCTTTAATTCTCTTCATCTCCTGGCTCTTACTTAGACCTGGCTCTTCCCTGATGACACAGCTTCAGTCACTGCCCTCTGTCACGATGGCGACCAATTCTCTCACATGCCTTGTCCCACTGGCAGTGGTGGTGGTGTTGGGTTTCTACTTTCTCTTTCCTGCCAATTTCAACCCGTCCTTCTACCTCAGTCTCACTCCTTTCCCTCCTTGAAGTCCATTCCATCTGCCTTTTTAATCCCTTATCTCTCCAAATAGCTGCTATTTATAGACACCCAGACAAGTCCATCTCTACCTTTCTCTCTAACTTTGACTCACGGCTTTCCTTCTCTCTGGATTTATCTTTCCCTTGCCTTATTCTCAGTAACTTTAATATTCATATTGATAACCCTTCTGACCCCTATGTTTCTAAGCTCCTTTCCTTTACCTCCTTATTCAACCTCCAGCTTTTCTCTTCTGCCCCCACTCAGCAGCACGGTCACTTCCTTGACTTTGTTTTCTTCTCTAATTGTTTACCCTCTAATTTCTGTACCTCATTTCTTCCCTTATCTGACCATCACCTGCTAAGCTTCACTCTTCATCACTCCCTGCTTCAATCTCACCCAGTCTCCTCCTACCTTTTTAGAAATCTTCATGCTATCGATCCATCAACTCTCTCTACTATTGTCTCATCACCTCTTTCTTCCACTATGTCATCTGAGTCTATTAATGGTGCAGTAGCTTCCTATAACACTGCACTCTCCTCTGCTCTGGATGCTCTTGCTCCTCCCATGTCACTTCCTGTAAGATGTACTGTAAGGCTGTCTTTGACTACCTACTACCTATGCTCCTATGCCTGCTCAGCTGAACACATTTGGCTCAAATCCCGCACTCTTGCTGACTTTCTTTACTTCAAATTCATGCTTGCCTTCTTCTAATCAGCATTAGTACTAACCAATCAAAACTACTATGTCTATCTGACTAACTCTCTTGCCTCTGACCCTCGCTGTATTTTTTCAACTCTCAAGGTGCCTCTGCCTCTGACCTCTCCTTCCCTTTTTGCCCAAACCCTAGCCGACAATTTCCATGACAAAGTCCACAAGATTATACTCCAATTCCCTACTACATCATTTTCATCCACTCTTCCCCCTCTTCAATACCAACTCTTCCCCTCAATATCTGCTACTCTTTCATCCTTTTCTAAGATCTCTGAGGATAACACTCATCTTCTTTACCTCTGCTAAACTCATTACCTGTTCCTCTGATCCTATCCACACCCATCTCCTTAATTCCATTCCTCCTCTGTCATCCCTTCCATCACTCATATTCTCAACCTATCACTCTCCACTGCAACTGTCCCAGCAGTCTTCAAGCATATTCTGGTCATACCACTCCTCAAGAAACCTTCACTTGACCTCATTTGTCCTTCTAACTATCGTCCCATCTCCCTTCTTCCCTTCATTTCCAAACTTTCTGAACATGCAGTTCTCCACTGTTGGCTTGAATTTCTATCCTCTCAAGTCTTTATGGGTCTTCTACAATCTGACTTTTGTCCCTTACACTCTACTGAGATTGCTCTTGCCAAAGTCTTCAGTCTCCAAGGGCCTTTACTCAGTCCTTATTCTTCTTGACACTTCTGCTGCCTTTGACACTGTTGACCACCACCTTCTCCTCAACACATTGTCCTCACTTGGTATTAGGGGCTCTGTGCTGTTCTGGTTCTTTACGTATCTCTCCCATCGCTCTTTCAGTGTTTGTTCTGGTGGTTCCTCCTCTACTGCTATCCCATCCTCAGTTGGTGTATTCCAAGGGTCTGTTCTACGCCCTCTCCTTTTCTCTCTCTCTATACCCAGTCCCTTGGTGCACTCATCTCTTCCCATGGCTTTCAGTACCTTTTTTATGCTGATGAATCTCAGATCTATCTCTCTACACTTGATATTTCTCTGACACTCCAGACCCAAATCTCTGCCTGCCTATCTGACATTGCTGCCTAGATGTTACACCATCATTTGAAACTGCACATGGACAAAAACAAACTTCTTATTTTCCCCCTATACCCACCTCCTCCTTCCTCCTTTCTCTATATCTGTGGATAACACTTCTACTTCCTGTTTCCTGTGCCCACAATCTTGGGTCATCTTTGACTCCTCTCTCTCCTTCTCCATACACATCCACCTGACTGCTAAAACCTGTCATTTCTTTCTCTTTAACATTAGCAAAATTCACTCCTTCCTTTCTGAACACACTACTAAGATACTTATCCACTCTTTAGTCACCTCCCGTCTAGACTATTGCAACCTTCTCCTTGCTGGTCTCAATCTGAGTCATCTCTCTCCCTTCAATCTGTTCAGAACTCAGCTGAGCAGCTAATCTCCCGCCAGTCCCAATATACTCATATGACCCCTCTTCTTGTCGCATCATTGGCTCCCTTTCTGTTTCTATGCCCTTTTCAAACTTCTCCTTCTGACCTATAAATGTATTCATTCTACTGCTTCTCATTACCTTTCCCCTCTCTCTCTCTCCCTATACCCCTCCTCATGAACTGGCTTGTTCTCTTTTGCCCTTTTCTTCCATTGTCAACTCCAGTCCTTTCACATTGTTGCTCCTCATGCCTGGAACAAACTACCCGAGTCTGTTTGTCAGGCTTCATCTCTGCTCCTTTTCAAATCCATGCTAAAAGCTCAGCTCTTCAAGGCTGCTTTTGGATCCTGATCCCTCATTCTCCTATGTGTCTCCTTGCTTTTCCCTGGTTGCACCCTTGTTCTTAGCTGTTGTGTTGTTTGTCCTGAATTAGATTGTAAGCTCTGATGAGCAGGGACCATCTTTTTACATGCTATTTATTTATTTAACATTTCTTATATACTGCCTTTCATGATATCAAGGCAGTTTACATTGAACAAACTGAAATTACATTGAACAGGGCATTATAACTTGGAGATAACTATTTTACAGGGAACATGGGCGATGGAGGGTTAAGTGGCTTGCCCAAGACCACAAGGAGCACCTGTGGGATTAGAAACCCCAGTCCTTCTGGCCCAAGGTTGCTATTCTCTAGTGGGATTTGAACCTCTGACCTTCTGGCCTGAAGTACCTTGCCCCAGCCACTAGGCCACTCCTCCACTGTGTCTGTACAGCACTGCATATACCTTGTAGCACTATATAAATGATTAATAGTAGTATTAGTAGGGTAACGTCTCCAATTAACTTATGACAACCATGTCCTGGGTTATCTGTATATGTTATCCAGATAGTAGACTGAATATCAGAGCTATCTGGATAAGTTCCGCCTCTACCCATATTATCCGGATAGTGGTGCTGAATATCCAGATGGGGTTTTTTTTAGCCAAAACTGAATATTGACCCTTAGAGGGTAATTTTATAAAGAGGGCACCTCATTAAAGCATGTTTTAAGGCACCTATGTTAAGCCTATTAATTTTATTTTAAAGACAGAGAGGCACCTATGTGTCTTTATAAAACACTAGCGTGAGCTGCCCAGAGCTGCACCGATAGTTTCCAAGTATGCATGCAAATGATAATCTACATGTGGACTTGCACCCACTTGTGCTCAACCCAAACTCTGCGCATGTGCACAGCCTCTGGCAAAGCATGTGCCTTGAAGCCAATGTGTGCACTTTTATGCTGATTGGTATGTTATAATACGTCACGTATGTGTGGGAAAAGACCTCCCTAAAGTTACAGCTGTGATTTGTGCAGTCCGACTTGGACGAATGAGTTATTCGGAGAATGACTGAATATCGCCTTTCAAAGTGTGACTTTTAACCCTGCCCCCAGATTGTCCTAAATTGCCATATCTTTTACCAATTAGCAAATTAGGAGAGTAGTTACTAAGGTGCATACAGTAAGGGAATAACACAAAATATTTGTCAAATAATGAGTTAGGTGGCAGAATCGTGCATTATTTTACCATAATGTGTGTTAATTTCCTGCAATATGCACTACATAATAATGAGATGCAAAGCATGCACATATATGGAAAGCACCCCATTATTATTAAAATCAAACAATGCAACTTACGTTAAACTCTACAAGCTACATTACTCGTGGAAATATGATGGCACCTTTGAGCTGGCATTATTTTTCTCCTATGAAACCATCTGCTACAGTCAGCTGCTACACTGCTAGCATGCATTAATTCCCTCATTATCTGCTTAGTATAGAGGACCATTAGTATCTTTAATAGAGACAATGACAGAAGCCGAAAGTAGCAACTGATATAAAAAAAAAGAAATCACAAAAGCATTTGAGAATTTTGTTAGAAATCCTGCTGCCGTTTAACCTACGGGAGACCATTAAAAGACATTGATAAATGCTACTTCTTTGTAACCTCAGATTTCTTTTTACAGAATTTTTAATACAGACTATTAGCATAAAGTGTGCTTAAAAGATCTACCAAGTCATCTAACTATGACTATAATTATTTTTCTCAATATCTGCAATTTTAAACACAGCAAATAATGGCCATATTACAGCAGCATTGCAGAAAGAAATTAATACGTCTGAATGGATTCATCAGATGGTTAGTGAAATCTTCTATGTTTGGTTCCATTAAAGAGATCCAGAAGCAGGGGAAATAGTATTACACAGTATGGTAGCATTTAGTCATCTTATGCTTTTCTAAAATATTAATTTTGCCTGGAATCTTAATAGTGCTAAAATTCCATATTCTATTCCTTTTTAAATGACTCAATGGTATTTATTCATAATTTTGCACAAAACCGAATAAATTCCTTTGCAAACAGGATACATAAGATGTTATCAGACATTTTGAGGACAACTTTCAAATGACTTACTACGAAAAAGCCCATGTGAAGGCTGTTTAAAAATCACCTCTCAATGGGGCCCTTTTAGTAATGGGCGCTATAGAGCTGTGCTTAACACGACAAAAGTGCCAAAACAATGGTGTGTTAGGTATAACACAACCACCTTAACAGGTGGGGGTGTGGAAAGCATTTCCCCAGCAGTGAATATAGAGCACTTTCCCCTAATGTGGTCAGCATTACCACAGGTACACTTAACTCCACTGTTGAGGTGGTGTTAGCTGAACGTGCGCTAATGCAATTAGCGTGCAGTGTGAACCCAGTGCTAACTGCTCTGAGATCACCACGCCCACTCCCCACCCCTAACCTGCTCACATGTGACCCCAATATGGGTTGCCCAGTTAGCGTGGGAATTGCCCTGTATGAACTGGCAGTACCTGTCCCCATGTCTCTCCAGCACGCACGAAAACACCCACTGCCAGCTAAAAGACCCCCAGTGGGTTTCACAATCTGTGTGATGTGTTTTTGCTTGCATTAAGAGGAAGCATTCTAGGGCTTTTTAGGTTGGGGGAAAGAAATAATGTGAATAGATTGAATTCTCAAAACTGTGCTGTTTATGTTATGGCAGTTTTCAAAGTTAAAACACATGCATACTTTTGTTTTAAAAAATGATACAATGTCCCAATGCAGATTTTGAAAACTGTCTCATGGTTTTAGTAGATTGTGAATTTTTCTGGTGAATTTCATGCTCCTGGAAATTGAAACTCTCCATCTATTCACAAAGCAGGTATAGCATAGGCAGTGGTGTTACAAACTCCTCCATAAATCATCATTATTAGCCATGTAGACTTGGGTAAAGCCTATGCTTATTCCTGGGAAACATAAGAACATAAGATATGCCATACTGGGTCAGACCAAGGTCCATCAAGCCCAGTATCCTGTTTCCAACAGTGGCCAATCTAGGTCATACGTAACTAGCAGTTTCCCCATATGCTGCTGGGGTCTCTAGTTCTATAGTTGAATCGGCCACTGTCAGAGAAGGATACTGTGCTTGGTCATTCTTTTATGGAGGGACTATCTTGGATGGTAAGGGGTCGATTCTGGGCTGCGTTTAGTAGGGATGGATGTCCAGTTTGGATGTCCATCCCTGCTAAACACTAGTGTAGCAATTCCGCCAACAAAGCTCCCCACACATAGATCCAATATGTGAGGGGAGCTCTGTTCATGGGCAGGAGGGAGTGGGCCAGAGGAGGAGTGAGAGCACGGAGCAGGCAGAAACCTGACCTTGGACATACAGGGCTGGTTCCAAGCTTGGTCTTGTACATCCAGGGTTAGCCATGTGGACAGGGGCTTATTCCATCTCAGAGGTGGAATACATTCCTCTGGACGTTGAATGATGCAGGATCTGGGGACTGCCAAAGAGGTGAGAGGGTGCAATGGGATCCCTGCAGCCCAACCCTGGCCATGGTAGCCATGGAGCCATGGTGGTATGAGAACAGGACACATGCCACCACTGCTCCATACAGGAGCCTGGCTGGGCTAGCCGGATAAGTGTCGGGACATACAGGATGCCTGAACCGGGGCACATCCTGGACACCCCGGCCTTATGTCACAATTCTGCACTCATGGGGCCATCTAGCCCCCGGGGGAGCAGAATCAGGTGCATCCCCAAGCTGTCCAGATGTCTGGACATCTGGACAGACTGGGAAAGCACATCTCAGAATTGGCTCCATGCAAAAAATTCAATCCCCAGGCAGACACAATTTTGGTTGCTCTGCTAAGACTGCTAACAATGGTACTTAAGAACATAAAAAATGCCATACTGGGTCAAACTAAGGACCATCAAGCCCAGTATGGTGTAAATGGTTTGATTTTATGGTGGTAATTTTAGGGACCTGTGTATTAGCATTTTCCTCATTGGACACACTTTGGGAGATGGGAGAAGAGAGAAGAAGTGACCTTCTTAGAGAAATGTATTCAAAACCAAGGAAGGTAAGTTTCAAATCCTACTTCTGCCATTGACACTCCTTGGTTCAGTTTATCTCCCATTGCCATCGCCTCACTTACCTTCCACTATATCAAGATCACACTTAGATTGAGGAAAGGACACCTTGCACCCAAATTGTATTAATTTTTGAATTCAGCTCATGCTTTTACAGTATTACTTCAAGGATGATGCATTCAGGTATTTCCCTGTCTTTAAAGGGCTTATAATCTAAGTTTGTATATACAGCAATAGAGGGTTAAGTAACTTGCCTAGTGTCACAAGGAGAATCAATGAGATATGATCCCTGGTTTCCCTAGTTCTCAGGCCATTGTTCTAACCACTGTAAAATGATAAACTTTATTAGAAACCCTTTCATATACATTTTGGGCTCCGAGTGATACTGAGTACTTCTCTATTGGGAACTTGACTGAAGTATTGACTCATACCACAGATGCTATGATTTTAAGTGTTTTTAACATCTCTATATTCACCTAATATATGCAAGATAAGTTGGGAAATATTTTTGCTGAACTCAAACATATTTAATTGATTTAAACAACAATGTTATTCTTGGACATTTTTTCTCACATAAATTGTTTCAAGAATTGTTTCTGCTCTGGCCCTTAAAGGTGGGACTAAAACCACATCTCATTTCAGATCATTTGAGCTGGGATTTGAGCCGGTGGCCTGGCAGTCAAAAACTCTGCAATGTTGTGACCATTAAGCCTACAATACTGCAATGCAATCCACAAAAATCCCAATGGAGCTTATTAAGCAAGTTATTTATTCCTCAGAGTTGTATGTCTGCTGGAACAAAAATACTTTAGAAGGTCATTGACTCCATTACAGCCTAGTCATCAGAGAATCACTTTCAGCACCATGGACAGCACCAAATCACTATAGCACAGCAACTGGTTCACTAGGAATTGCTTTCAGAACCATAGACAGCACCGATGGACTGGGCAAGTGATGCTCTGCTATTCACTGTACGTTGAAAGATAGAAAAGATAAAGCTCAGACTATTTCTAGCCTAGTACGGAACATTTTATTCCGAACATGTATCACTAAAGATTTGGCTGAACCCACGGCAGCGCATGTTTTGGAATGCAAAAAAGTTGCACGGGAACATGTGTTGCTAGCTAGCATGGGGCCATGACGGCAAGGGATAATTTCTGCTCCAACTATTGAACCAGTGCTAAGGTCATGAGTGGGCAGATTAAGGGCAGAGAAAGGGCATGTTATCGCTGGGTTCACACAGTGCACTAATTGCATTAGCATGGGTTCACCTAATGCCCCTTCAATAGGTAAAGTTAAATGCACCCACGTTAACGTGACCCATGTTAGAGGTAAGTGCTTTCCACACCCCAGATAGGTAACACTTTTGGCACATTAGGTGCAACATCCTAGAGCACCCGTTAGTAAAACTGCCCCTATATGTTCTATTGTAAATAGGCGAACATTCCAAGAGCTCTGTTTTCACAGTAGCATCAGAATCAATGTCAGACTTAGGAAGGTTCATAATATAATGCCTAAATATTTTATGTAGCAATAATAATTATGTATGTGGAAATTCTCATGAAGGAAATTTATATTTATCTACCAGAAACTCCTAATCTGCAACACTCCAACTAAAAGTACTTGGCTCAATATTCAAAAGCATTTCTACTGATAGCATTGGATTCTAACTGCATAATTGCCTTTATTTAAAGATTTCAGGCCAGCTAATCCATAATTTTTGGTCAGATATCACTGTGTTTAGCCAAAGGTTATCTATATAGAAATAGGAGGAACAAAGTATGTTTGGTGGGACAAAGGTAATCTGGAAAGCAGCAATATTCACTTGCTCTCTGGACTCTATCCATGATGGGGGGGGGGGGGGGAGGGTCATTACAGAATATGAATAAGGGATTTGTATGTGTGGCAGGGATGTTTATGTACCAAAAACATCCCAAACCATATTCTGAAACATTGTTGATATGCACATCCATGACGCTAGCATGGGGGATCTCAGAACCTGCCCAGAAGGGGCAGAACAGTGGCATGGTCAACCATGGTGATGTAGAACACGTATTCAGGAAAGACCCATGTGTGTAATAAGTGTTTCCCAGAAATGTCCGTTATTCCTGCTGAAACGCATCCCATATTGAAGAATGGTTGTGACAAGTATGTTTTGAACTAATGTGGCCGCAGTCTGGAAAACCACAAGATGCAGTTTCAAGAAACAGAGAGCAGAGGTGAGGGAATGGTGTAAGGTAAAGAAACATTAAGAAACCCCCTTACAGAAATATTAAGAAGAGCAATAGTGTTTATTCAGACTATGCATTAATGTGCTGTTTGTGCTAAAGGAGCCAATCTATGGGGCCTAACAATTCCCATGTTCTTAAAAATGGGACTGCTGATGCAGGGATAGTATGGGTGTGAGCAGGGAAAGGATTCCTTTGTGGGTGAGAAACAAAGATCACATTTGTAAGCCTGATACCCCGTGCTATTATGTGATGACATAGCTGTTATGTGTATAGGTTCAGGGCATTTTTGTGGCAGAATCATGGGGTTTGTTTTTCATTTTTTATTTATCCAAGTTTCACAAATACATATCACCAGGATATATAATAGGAAATCATGAAAAGTCAAAGGAAATAATAAAACAGGAAACAATAATAGATCACCATAAGGGGGTAGAATATATAAAAAATACAGGGAAAAAACATTATCTTACGCCTCCTATATATTGGAGGTGGCTGAACTCAGCAGAAGCAACTGAATGCACTTACTGCGCTACCCCTGCTGTTCCCAAATTACCCTCTCTAACACAAACAAATTAATTCAGCTGACTAGGGTCAAAAAAAAAAAAAAAACCCTTCACCCTCACAAGACACCATATATTTACAGGGAAATTGTAAGGTGAACCCAGCCCCAAGATCAACCACACTCGGCCATAAGGCCAGGAAGGCCCTTCTACGGGTCTGGGTAGACTGAGAAAAGTCAGGAAATATAAGGATAACAGACCCCAGAGTTTGTCCGTTTCAAACACAAAAGGTATACACATGAGTAATACATTCAGTGACTACCTCCAAGGAGGATTCCAGAAAAGAGGTTTCATTTAACTGGCTATGATCCCTTTCTCCCGAAGACGAGGCTTTCCCTGCAGCCCCTGAAATTGAGATGTAAAATGCTTTAACAGGGGAGGGAGATTATCTGATGGAAAATGCAACACTTCCTTCAAATATTTCCTCACCATGTCCATAGGGGCAGTCGATGGATACTTAAGGAAATTAAGAAAGTGGAGGTTATTCTTCCTGGATTGATTTTCAAGAAAAATAGTCTTCTAGACCAGGACTTCTTTTTCCTTAATTTGTGCCCGCAACAGTTCTTTCTGTCCCACACTTTGTTTTTCTAACTGCTCCACTCTTTCTCCCAGCTGGATCAAATGTTGATGCTGGACAGGAAACTCCAACATAACTGTTTGCACCTCAATTTTCAAGGCAATCACTGAGGCAGTTAATGAGGACTCCATGCCTTTCAGGGTTTTCCACAGCACTGCATCGACACACAAGTAGGCTTTACCATCTCACTTGCGCTAATGCCAGAAGCACCCATCACTCGCCCCACACTTGACTCCACCAGTGTGGAAGTCAGTGGTTGCAGTCCCAATGACCTGTGGCTCCCAGAACAAACTTCGGTGCTCTGTACGACCACAGCAATGCCCCCACAGCATTCACTTCTGGGGCACAGGGGGGCTGCTCTCTCCTCAGGGCTTAACAAAACCCCTTCAGTGCTCTGGTCCAGTACAGCTTCTGCCAAATTCAGCAAAGAGAAACCTGGACACTCATCCTACTTGACCTGCCCTTTCACAGGATTGCTGACAGCGTCAGGGCCTCACTTCAAACTTTCCTCTTACCCGTCATGTTAATGCCAGGAAGAGGGCTGACACAGCAGAAGAGAACAAGCACTGTGCACTTTCAGTACACCTCTAGGTAGGATGCCATCAATGTAGCTCCTCCCCCTAACCCCTGAGAATCATGTTTTTGTGACAGAATGTGTGTGTGTGTGTGTGTGCGTGTGTGTTGTGGTTTGAGGAGTGCATGGGAGGATCTGGTGTGCTCATCTGAGGGCATATGAAAGCCTGGGCAGAACCTGGACCATAAGGATGACCGCAGCATCACCAGGTGCCAGTGTGATTGACAATCAAACTCACAGAGGGCTCACTATAGCTAAATGTCAAAACATATCCCTATCAATAATAAAGGACCTTCAGAATAGGGACACTCAACAGTGAAAACAACCCATAATGCACATTTTGGTGGTGCTGTTGAGCATGTATTAGTGCTGTTTGCTCTGCTGAATGCCCTTATTCTGAGGGTCCCTTATTATTGACACAGATATGTTTTGACATTTATCCATAGGGAACCTATGCTGATTCCTGCTAGATTATTTTACATGAGGTACTCTAATAAGATCAGATATTGTTGGCAGTGTGATAGGACATCTATACACTACATCCACTGTGTCGGGCACTGGGAGACACGACTGATGTTGTTACAACATTCCTTGGATTGTCCCATGTGGTCTATATCCCTACCCAGGCCAGGATCAATGACAGTTGCAAGAGTGGTGAAATATCTGGCATCTGGCTACTTGGTGCGATGGCACAGGGATCTCCTCTCCCATGCCCACACAGCCCTGACCAGGGGAGCAGCATCACACAGCTTACTGTGGGAAGGCAGACAGGGTTGCCCCACAGTAGCAGATGTACACAGACAGATATCACCATAATGGGAGAGGTGTAGCTGCTATGAGAAATGCCAGTACCCAGATAGGTGGACCTCAGATGCCACAGCCAGAAGACCCTAGTACTACTGCTGATGATCATTTGTATAGCACTACAAGGCATACGCAACACTGCACAGGCATACATAACAGATGGTCTCTGCTCAGCGGAGCTGACAGTCTAATCTAAACAGACAACAGAGCAGCTATGGACAGGATACATCCAGGGGGAACGGTCAGGAAACACAAGGGAGCTAAGGTGGATCAGATTCAGCAACAGCAACGATGAGGTGAGTGTTCAACCTGGATTTGAGAGGGACCAGAGATGAAGCCTGATGTGTAGACTCAGGTAGTTTGTTCCAGGCATAAGGAGCAGCAAGGTGAAAGGAGCGATGTCTGGATTTGGCAGTGGAAGAGCACAGATAGCATCAATCTGACAGAAGAGTGGAGTTCCCGGGGAGTGGTGTAGGGAGACATAAGAGGAGAACGGTAGTGTGGAGGAGCAGAATGAGCATACTTATAGGCCATAGGCATGAAAAGGGCATACATTTATTGCTCAGCAATATTATGCATCCTTGGGGAACTGCAAGGTTAGTTCAGGCTTTTGTGCACTTGATGAGGGTCCATCCCTAGCAGTTTAAGGCATGTTTGTAGAGATGACCAGGGTGGATTCACTGCGGCCGGTTCTTAATGCCACGTACCATTTGATGCAAGGTATGTCCTGACATGCTCACATTTATATTCTGGTATACCATATTGGGGCAGTGGGCTTCCCTAGCACTTTTCAGGGCATGAAGGGAACTGGTCTATGGTCTAGGTTGCAGCCGCTGTCATTTCTCATTGGTATTTATGTCTAGTGTGCATCAGCACACTAATACCGGTGATGAGCAGCTTAGGAGATGCATGTTTTTCCTGAGGGGTGTGGCGTCCATGGGTATATCGCAGGCAGGATCCGAAACATGTTACTCTTCAGAATATGGGGGGCATGGGGACATCCAAAACGTTTACCTGCGTCCAAGGCAGGGGCTGGCTGAATAGCACCTGCACATGCCATGCTGAATGCATCTATCTCCTCAAGTCCAAACCTGCGGGCACATCCAGACCTGTGAATGTAGAATTAGGTTCCAAGGGAGCCCATTTTTTATTTAGAAGTGTCCACAGGCTGCACATGTATGTTATGGAATCGCAATCTATGGTCCTACCTAAATGGATGGAATTGCCAAATATTGGGAATAAAGATAACCAGACAAGTCATCTGCTTATCTTTGTCCAGCAGGAGGGCAACTGAATATTGCTTGCATTCTCTCTCAAAGTTAAATAATCCTAGCACTTGAAAAAAATGTTGTCAAGTGGAAAGGGTTAATTTGAGCTAGATACAACCAAATTCCACTATGTGGGAATAAAACAAACATATAGGATAATCAAGCCTTAATTCTATTGTTAAGCTGAAATTTGGAAGAAAGGCAAGAGAGGGAGATAAGATAGAGATATTTAAAAACCTCCATTGTATAAACACACAGGAGGAGAGCCTCTTTCAATTGAAAAAGCTCTGCAATAAGGGGACATAGGATGAAGATGAAAGGAGTTAGACTCAGGAGTAATTTGAGTAACTATTTCTTTGTGGAAAGAGTTTTTACCTTATTTGCACTTTCTGTTTTTATCTTACCTTATGATTTTATATTGTAAATCATCTTTATCTTTATTGGCATTTTTGATATACCACTTGTTACATAAGCAATTTGTACAAATCAGCATTCACTCCTTCTGAGTGGCCCAGTGATGACATGATACAAAGACACCAAACTCCGGTGCCTGAACTCCTAAGACACATGGCCTTTCCTGCTGAAGTTGAGCAGCTTGTACCTCTACAGGCCAAATGTCCCTGGCCTGTATCCAAAGAAAACTTTCCACCATTTCCAGCTCCATTATCCTTTGAAAACATTACCTTTTTCCAGAATAATAAAACTTGTGGTCTAAATGCTCCATTTATGATACAGATGGTTATCTTTAATATTCCAACTCAAAAGACAGAAAGTACAATAAACGGTGTTATTTCATTTTTGGATTGCAAGAGAAAATACATTACTCCTGTATGCAAGTCATCTTTTCTTTGTATCGGAAGATAAGAGTGAGCCATTGTGCTGTGGTTTTGAAGTTCTACATATATTAGACAAAAATATTTATTAACTGGAATAGTAGTTTCTGCAAGAAGTCTCTCTCATGGTAGGAGCAAGGAACTTAAGTGTACATGCTTGATGTTATTGTGTTCATACTAAGGATAGGGTAAGTTTAGAGTACACTTGCTGAATTCACATTTTTGTCCAGTTTTGTAAGTTAGATCAAAGTTGGGTTGTACTAAAATCCACATTCCTAGATGAGCCAGTTCTTGTACTTTTAAAGAAATACTCTTGGAGCTTTCAGTGCAAGCTGTTTCAGGTTCTCCATTCAAGCTCATGCCTATCTGTCTGACTTTCTTGGTATGGCATGGGCAGAAAAATATCTTGTGGATATAACTGTTGGCTGCAGTCTTATAGCAGCTAGGCATCAAGGATGCGCCAGCATATACAAACTTGTGAACTTGGTCAAAAATGTGAATTAGAGGTGCGTTACATTTAGATCCAAGTTTGGCAATCTGGTTAAGCTGATGGGAAGAATAGTACATTGTTTTGGACTTTGATTCAGAAGGCATAAAATTAACATTCATCTCTACCATTTACTCTCTTCAATACTTTGGCCTACTCACTTAATCTCCATAGGTCCAATGGCCTAAATGGAAATAAGAATATTTTTTTTTACTTCAGCTTTTCTAGTCAACACATTTCTAACAATGATACAATTGTGTATCACAGCTATAATTGAAAGGCGAACTTACCCCATTACTCTTTAAGGGGTGATTTGGATACTTTCCTTGTCCACACTGCTTCCACTGAGAGGCTGTTTCATGGTCTATCACCCTTTCTACAAAGAAACATCTCCTTAGATTACTCCCGAATCTACCCTCTTTCACCTTCATTGAAATGGGCCCTCTCTGGGGCAATTTCTTCAAATGGGTTAGTTTTACTCATATCATGACAGCAATGAACCTCACTTCTAAGCCAGGGTATGTGGAGTATGATCTCAATCTCCGTAATTTACTGCTAACACTCACCGTAATACTTGCATTGTACCAGAAAGCTTCCTTCTGGAGTTCATAAGATGTAACATGTACAGACAACGTTGAGGTATGACTGGAAATTCCTGTTAATCAGGCAGTATCTCCCAAAACGATGGGAAAACTTTCTGTATCTTTCTGCCATATTTTCTTGGTCTCTTACTGCAATTCATGGTACTTCAGGATCTTCTTCCTCTCCACACGATTCACAGAATAATTGCTTGGAATTGACACCTCTATTACCAATGCCATTCTGCCATCCCAAGTTATCATAACTTCATTCTCAATAATTTTTTTAGGGTCATGATCCCAGTAGTTTTCCAGAAGAACAATATTGCAGTGTTTCCAAAATTTCCAAAGGATGAGGCACACCACCTTGTGCCCCTCTGTATCAAAATTCTCTTCAAAAGGATATAAACAAGATGGAGTTGGTGGAGAGAATGGTTACTAAAATGGTCAGTGGTCTTCATTATAAACCATATGGGTTATAGGGGGGGCTTAAACTGAAAATGGGGTGATGGGGAGTTAGGACTGTAAGTGGGTTGATGGGGGGCTAGGATTGGTATTGGGTTGGGGGGTTGCTAGGACTGGAAATGGGCTGATGGGTGGCTAGGACTGGAAATGGGCTGATGCAGGGACTAGAAGGGAATGGATGCTGGGTGAGACTGGAACTAGAAGGGAGCTGATGTTGGGGGAGGATTAGAATGGGATGGGGCTGGAAGAGTAAAATGGAGAAGGGAAAAATATTTTGTGTGGGAGGGATAAAAAATCTACAATTGGCCGGGTATTGGGAGAGTAAATGGGGATTGAGGATGGAGGGGTAAAATTTGAGTGGATGAAATAGGAATGAGGAAAGAGCAAAAGGAGAAAGATTAGTATGTTAAAGCAGATGTAGAGAGAGAATGGAAAAATATCTAGAAGAGAGAAGAAAGGACAAATGGACAGCAGACGATGGAGAGTTAGCAGAAGACACGAAGAAACCAGAAGAAAGTGTCTGGAGCAATTGCAGCTGAAAAAAATGCACAAAAGGTAGAAAAATATCTCTTTATTTTGAATTTATTAATTGGAATATGTCAGCTCTGGTAAATGTGCATCATTAACGTCTGCGCTTTGTTTAGTACAAGAGCAAATTAATGTATAGTTTTATTTCTACAGTGTTGTACATTCCAAGTTTGGCTTTTGGGATTCCCAGTTTAATTATTGTCTTCCTGTTTCTAAATTGTGATTACTTGTTTGGTGATGGTCTATGTTCTGCATGTGTAACTGAGCTGAGGTGTTCTGTTTATATAATTCCTATTTGACATTGCCACTTGTTCTCTTTCCCCAGTAGGTCATGTATTGTTGTTCTCTGAAATGTATTGGTTTAATATTTGCAGTGTTGCCTTTTGATTGGTAGAGTATGGTGCTTTGTGAGTCCTGGTAGTGCTGTTAGGATACGGCGGGTTTACTATGGGTTCTAAATGGGCAGTGTTTGTAGTAGTTCCTAATGTGTCTGGCAGTTGGCACTGGATTATAGTAATGTAGAAATCTTTTAGTCTTTCTTTATCCATACACTCATTAAGAGGCACGTTTACTAAAAGTTAGTATATGGTAACATTATGCAAATATTTATGCAAATGAGGCCCCTTATGCAAATGAGGCCCTGCACCCCCCTTGGGCCGCCCCTGCTGGGGGCCCACAATTTTTGTTGGCGTAGGGCCTCACTCAAGGTAAATCCGGCCCTGAATATCTCCATGGCATAAATGCACAAGAGGAGAGCCTCTTTCGATTGAAAGCAAGCTCTGCTATGAGGGGACATGGGATGAGGGTGAAAGATGATAGACTCAGGAGTAATATGCAGAAATACTTCTTTACAGAAAGAATGGTAGATGCATGGTATAGTCTCGTAGTAGAGACGAGGACAGTATCTGAATTCAAGAAAGCATGGGACAAACACAGAAAATCTCTAAAGGGAAAAAAGGGAGTATAGTAGTTGATATGGAAGGGCAGATTAGATAGGCTATATGGTATTTTTTTGCTGTCATGTTTCTATGCTTTTTCAGTGTTTTCTTTGCATGCAGTGCTTCCATGTAATACTAATCTCTCTCACACATATTCGTTATGGTTATCCTGAAAACCTGCCTGGCTAGGTATGTCCCGAGGACACAGAGAGCCCCTGCTCTATATATAAAGAGGCCCATTCTGATTGGGACACGTCCGACCTGTCTGGATGTTCGAAATCCAGAAGGACTGGATATGCACCTGATTTTGCACATGAGCTAGACATTCCCATGGGAGCAGAATCAGGACAAAGGAGTTGGAATGGCCCAAAATAGCTGTTCCCTGCCCCCCGACACCTGTAGGGGCCTGCCAAGGCCGAGATCAGGCAGCGGGGATCCTCCTGCCCTGCTCAACCGGTCAGGGGATTCCTGCCACGATGGCTGCCAACATCAGGAGGTCTTATTCCACCTCCAAGGGGGAATAAGTCCCCTGTCTATCTCCTCAAGCCTGGATGTACAGGGCTGCGATTGGAATTGGCCCTGTACATCCGGGCTCAGGGGCCCACCTCCGCCCCACCCATGCTCCTCCTCCAGCCCAACCCCTCCCGCCCCCATCCAGAGTTCCCTGCACATCTGCTCTGTATTTGTGGGAGCTTTGGGATTTGCATCGGGCCCAAGCATTTAGCGGGGGATGTACATTCAAACCAGACATACATCCCTGCTAAGCACTACTCGAAATGACCCCCAAAGAATCTGTCTTTTTCAACTGTCTTATCTACCTGTTTTTTCAACTTAATATTATCAGATAAGATCACCCCCACATCCTGTTCTTTTCTGTACACAGGAAAAACTTCACCCCTACACTGTACTATTCTTAGATTTTGGCAACCAAAATGCATGGCTCTGCATTTTTTAACAAGAGGGTAGTTGCTAATATGTGCTAAGGGAATAATGCATGATATTTTCCACTTAATACCTGGTAAATGGCAAAATCACATGTTATATTACCATAACACACATTAGTTGACGAACATGTGGGTTACATAATAATGAGATGCAAAGCATGCAGATGCATGCAAAGTACCTCATTATTATGCAAATCAAATAACGCAGATGACATTGTACTTCACAAGCTATAATATTCCTAGATAAGCCTGATCCATGAAGCACATATTGGTAGCCCCTTTTCTTGGAGTGAACTTCATTTATCACTATCCTTTGTTACCTCCAACTCAACGAGTTACTCATCTAGTCAGTCACTTTATGGCACAAACCTAGGATGCATAGTTTATTTACATGTTGGCTATAAGAAAGAGCATCAAAGGCCTTGCTAAAAGGCAAGTACACCACCTCTAACACTATCCCCTGATATAACTATCTGGTCACCCATGCAAAGAAATGATTAGATTTAGCTGATGAATGCTATCTCTGGCAAAATATTGCTACCTTCTGATCCAACCGAATTCCAGAAACTGCACCATCATCTGTTTTAGCAGTGATTCAAATAATATATTCATCAGCAAGGTCAGACTAATGAGCCTGTAGTTCCCAGTCTCGTCCTTGCTTCCACTTTTGTGCCTGTTTCTAATCCTTTGGAACCATTCATAACTCTGAGGAAGCATTGGAACAGTCAAACAATCGACATTCCAGAACTTCCCTAAATCCCCTTAAGATCCTTGGAAATATCCTATCCAGCCCCATTGCTTTAGCTTCCTACCAGTTTTTGACCAAGGATGTCTTTCAAGGTTTTGAAGGCCTGATGTCAATCGGGTATCTATATTAGTTTACTCTGTGTACCTTTCACAACACCCTTAGGGCTCTGTCAGTTTAAAATACTTTGTTTTGGCCTCGAAGGTGGACGAGTAGCTTGATGGTTCTGAAAATTGTTTGAGATCTGCCTCACTTCCTGTCCTATTGGTAGCAGCTTTCTAGGGGCCTTATTCCAAGCCTTTCCTCAGTGAACACTACAGGGAAATATTTGTTAAGCAATTTCATTTTCTCTTGGTGGCCTCTACGTTCTCAGAAGCTCCTCACACCTTTCTCAGAAGTTCAAGGTGAGTTACATTCTCCTTCTCTTCACCTCAAAGTCCTTCAGTCCTGTTTTTGCATACCTTTCTGCATTGAGGTGTATTTAACATAGATATTAACAATGTTAACACTAAATGGCCTATAATATATGGCCCTCAAAAGTGGCTGTATCTTGAATAAGCTGAGCCACCTCTTGGTTCAGGGATTATTTATATTCTGTATGTTCAAGCTTTACCCACCTCTTATTCAAATAACACAGCAAAAATTAAATATAGAAATATGTTAAAGGAATTATCTTCCTATTATTATTTACATGCAGTCATGCATAATTCATGCTTCTAGGACACTGAAGAGCACAAAAATAAGTCATATTTACAACACAAGCAGAGAAAGACTTGCTTTAAACAGTAAACTGCTTTGATCATTTTTCTTGAAGAGGCAGACAAGAGATTAGAATAACTGAATAAAACAAATATGATTTGATGACCTAATCGTATTTCAAAAGTAATCAGTATCAATAGCTAATGTACCAGGAAAATAACAAAATTTCATCAATCACTCTCTAGTAACGTCCATATGTACCATATAAGTAAATATGAAAATATCAAAGGACCATCAAAAGTGGGAGTAATACCGCTATAAATGGTTTCATCACTAGCCGAAATTCACTTAAGAGATGTTTTTGTTTTCATTATAGCCCAGTGCTATGTCTATATTAATGGTCCAAACAAACATATTTAAAAAATCCAGCAAATGTGGTCAAAATTAGAATTTACCTAGATATATCTGACATATCATATTTTGAAAGAAACTTCTGCATCAGGCATTTCAGCTCTGAATTCCAGACCCGAGTGAAATCCTCTATGCAGGAGCATGTTCCGAAACATGATACCACATCAGATGAATCTAGATAAGTTCAAATTTAGGTGATGAAACTGATGGTGAAGTTACACTGTTGAATCATATTTCGTGCTTCATTCTTCAGACTAGGAAATTTTGCAATTCCTCTTGTTGGAAGCAAAATTGGCTTCGTATTCCATGTAGCTATGGTCAGCTGTTCAAGCATTCAAAGAAAGAAATATGTCGTGCAATACATGGGGCCTAGTCAGAACCACCCTTCCATTTCCATGACTGCAATTAATGGGAATTTTTTTTCCGTTTCCATCAGGACATCATTTGTGAGTCAAGTCCTAGATCACATTTAATAAGCATGCCTGGAACATAAAATGCAATCTTTCTTTTCATTTTCTTTTTTTTCTTTTTAAGATAAACCTGGTATATCATAACCCTTAGCAAATTAGTCAAGGTAGAAGCTATAAATACAGATGCATTTAAGATCTTAAGGTCCACACATGCTGCTTACTCATATGGGGCATGTTTACTAAGCTAGGCTAATGGTTAGCATGCACTATTTGTAACCAGGTCCCATTGAATAACATG
The DNA here is from genome assembly GCA_033557465.1 of Ichthyophis bannanicus. NCBI lineage: Eukaryota > Metazoa > Chordata > Amphibia > Gymnophiona > Ichthyophiidae > Ichthyophis > Ichthyophis bannanicus. The sequence goes on along the minus strand of CM066043.1, from coordinate 227,902,953 downwards.
GGACCTAGTTACAAACAGCATGTGCTGTTAGCCCAGCTTAGTAAATATGCCCTATAGAGAGACTATTCTCCTCTAGCATGCAGGTACCTCACTTAAGATTTCAAATCTATTTTATGCCATCACCATTATCCTTACCAGCACCATCATCAGTACGAAGGCTGACAATCTGCTGAGTCACTCCAGAAACATGTTCTCAGTACGATGAACAGAAACACACTTAATAGAGCATGTTAAATGATCCATAAACAAATCACTACTTTGTGGGAAAAAGTACAGTGATGAGCTTATCACATCCCCAAAGCCGCCCCAATCCTTATCAAAAATGAGGCTTGCCTCATGATCGAAGTAGGGGTCTAGACTCTGCCAATGAATGTATCAGCCCATTCATTCTAATGGCAAAACCCAATGGATCAGACCATTATTGCACTGTCTTTCAGGGGGTTAGTGCCATCTCTAAGTTCAATTTATACTCTTTGCCAAAAACTGTTGAAGTTTTTGACAGACTAGGCTAAGAAAGCTGTATCTCTATGCATTTAATAAAGGGCTAATAGCAAATCACCCTATCATCCAGTTTCTGAAAGAAAATAGCTTTCACAACACCTTTAGGGATCTGCCATTTTAAAATACTTTGTTTTGGCCTTGAAGCTGGATGAGTAGCTTGATGGTTAGAAAAGTGGGTTCCAAGCCAGGGAAGCCAGGGTTCTTATCGTGCTTCTCCCATGGATGCTTTGTGACCTTGGACATATCACTTTATCCTCCATTGCCTCAGAACTAAACTAAAGCTAATTTGAGCAGGGAAATAACTCATGTACCTGAATACGTAACACACCTTGAGATCAATTTGGACAAAGCAATAAATCAAAACACAAGGTGTTCCTTCAGCCTCCCAAAGCAGCATGAACATTATTTTGAGTCCTCATCAAGAATACATTGCATCTGATTTCAGGAATCTTATCATTTTCAGTGTGCTCTGGCATACCATTTGGAGTAGTTAGAGGCATCCTCAAGTCCTTAGAAAATCTAACCTCAGGGTCAACCCTTCAAAGTGCATGCTGGTAACAGTCAAGGCATTGAACTTTGGGTATATTGTCAGACAGGAGAAGATCAAGATGGTCTAGCAAAAGGTGGAAACAGTGGCCAGATACCCAGTCCCAAAGTCAAAGATGTCACTATTCAATGGATGGATCTGGTGAACTCCAGGGATTAACCAGATAAATCTTGCAATCTGTATTTCCTGCACTAGCCCCTGCTTACATTTTATCTAGGCAATGTGTTATTTATTGAGGATGTGGCTTGTGGTTAGAACAATGGGCTGAGAACAAGAGAAACCGGGGTTCAAATCCTGCTTCTGCCACACATACTCCTTGTGACCTTGGGCAAGTCACTATCTCCTATTACCTCAGGTACTCAGAGTGTAAGCTCTTTTAAGAAGGGACATATTGTATGTGAATATTTATCATCACTGTACAATGCTGCATATGTCTGGTAGTGCTAGAAAAATAAGCATTATTTATTTGGTTTTATTTGGATAGCAGTGGTATTCAACGTTATATGGTTAAAGTTAACTGGTTTGGTTGAACTTCATGAATAGCTGTTCTAATTTTCATGAAATAACTTATCCAGTTAACTTTAGATTGCAGTTTTCCATGGCCCAATATAACTGCATGTCTTCATCAAAGATATAGATAAAGAAAAGCAAAAAACATGTACAGTTATTGTGGCTGAATATTGACATCAAAATGAGAGGTGCAATGTTTTCTAGGACTTGCCAAGTACCACCACAAATTTATTTTCTATTTTTCTGATACAGCAGCTTTCTTTACTGTTATCACCAAAATAAGGTACACCAAGTAAACTAATATAGACACCCATCATGCCTTCAAAACCTTGAAAGACATCCTTGGTCGAAAACTGGTGCTGAACGACATGGATTTTAGCACACCTTTTAGTTTGTAGTCCAGTGTTTCTGAGGTAAACCTAGGGCCTTGGTCTTCACTCCCAGTCCTGGAGAACTGCCAATGAGCCATGTTTTCAGGATATTCCTAATGAATATGCATGGGAGAGATTAACATACAGTGGAAAGTAGGAATGCAAATCTCTCTCATACATATTAATTAGAGATAACATCATGACAAACTGACTGGAAAAGATCTGTGTTTATACCAATACTGAGGAAAGATGATCTGACCTACTGTGGAAATTTTTGCACAATTGCTCTGATACCACATTCCAGCAAGATTCTACTCAAGATCATTAACCGGGGAGCTACACCGAGCGCTTGCCCTGTCCAGCACCAACACTATAACCCCAACCTTATCCCACTCCCAGAAATTTCCAGACCACACATGAATTGGTATAACAACAGGTCGCAGCTTTAATTTTTCCATAACATCTTAACACTTTAAACATGTATAACAACCCAAAACACAAACCCGGTGCGGAGCGTTACCTCACCCGCCATATGACTAGCAAGGTGACAACACTACCGCACCTAGCCGGTCAAACCACCGGACAAGTTACTACCACCCCTGCCCGACTTCGCCATGTCACTAGCAAAAGTCTGCTAGGAGTTCACCGGGCCGCGGGCACCCTGCCCCGCCCCAATTAGCTATGGCTCCGGACCCCGGAAACCTCCGGGTTCCCGCCGTCACCCACTCAAACCCCCCCCCCCAAGCTGCAACACCCCCAAATCCCCGTAACCCAAACATAATCACAGGGTGGGAGGGCGGGACACCGGCCAGTCTCCCTCCTTCCCACCATGTGCTCAGCGGGCGAACTCGCAACCGCTGCACATGGCTCAGCTCACTCCCTGATTGGTTCCAGCCGCGCGCATCCCGCGGCGGAACCAATCTCTTTAAATGATGCGCCCTGCGTCACCGCACAGCCGCGCATCCACCTCTCCACCCCCCTCACTCCCCCTGCTTCTATCCTCCGCTTCCGGCCCTAGCACAAGGGGCCGCGTCGAGGCTCGCCCCCGGTTAAATTCGGGCACCGGGACCTCGCCCGTGCCCTTTTCATAACCGGGGAGCTACACCGAGCGCTTGCCCTGTCCAGCACCAACACTATAACCCCAACCTTATCCCACTCCCAGAAATTTCCAGACCACACATGAATTGGTATAACAACAGGTCGCAGCTTTAATTTTTCCATAACATCTTAACACTTTAAACATGTATAACAACCCAAAACACAAACCCGGTGCGGAGCGTTACCTCACCCGCCATATGACTAGCAAGGTGACAACACTACCGCACCTAGCCGGTCAAACCACCGGACAAGTTACTACCACCCCTGCCCGACTTCGCCATGTCACTAGCAAAAGTCTGCTAGGAGTTCACCGGGCCGCGGGCACCCTGCCCCGCCCCAATTAGCTATGGCTCCGGACCCCGGAAACCTCCGGGTTCCCGCCACCGGCACAGGCACCCCCGTGCCTTTGCCGCCCCCCCCCACCCCCATTAAGGAGCAAAAGCTGCGACCTGCTCTTGAGAACCCGTACAACCTGCTCCAAAACCTCCTGCCAGTCGTTGAGGAGCAAGTCAACCCCAACTGGAGACAGATGCACCCCATCACCTCGATACAAACCCTTACAAGTAACATCCACCCACTCGTGCTGCACTTGATAACCCCCTTTTGCACATAACCATTTTCCGATCTGCCTATTGATCTTCGTCAATCCCCGAGACCACCGCCGCTGTCCCCAGCACGCTGGCCTCGGGATGACATCCGACCAAATAAGCACAACACCAGGAAACATCCTTAATATCAGCCCCATGTCCTTTTTCGCAGCATTAATGAGTTGTTTACAGGTCCATGTTGCGAGATCATTGCCTCCAAGGTGCAGTAAAATAATCCCCGGTGGAGTCTTCAATCGCGCATGGTGTCGCAGCAAAGGCAACAGCTGCATCCAACGCAGACCCCGCTCGCCCAGCCATAACACCGACACCACATCAGGCTCCAGTCCAAGGTTAAGCCCGATAGGCCGTAGTTCTGCCCGTCGTGCAGCCCAAAACACAAACGAATGCCCCAGCATCCAAGAGCCCAGCAAACTGCCGCCCCCACCTGAAACGAAAAACAGCAGTTAACAAACGCATGCGCACAGCTTTACTGTTTTGTTCTTCGTTTTTTTTTTTTTGTTTGTTTGTTTTTGTTTTTTGTTTTTGTTTTTTTGTTTGTTTGTTTTTTTTGTTTTTGTTTTTTTTTTGCTTATAAACGGACGTAACCTCGAAAAGCCTTGGACCTCCACCGGCCAATCAAACGTATGTGCCAACCCGACAACCCAGCACCCGCCGCACTAGACGCCGCGCCTATGCGAAAAGAGTGCGCCGCATAAAGAGCCGCGTCTTCCCCCATGTACTGCAACCCCAAACGCAAAACTGCAGTGACCTGGTAGCGCGTGACCAACCCTGTATCCTCATGTAAAAATAGCCCACCCTCCACCCAAGGGCGGCGATCTAAATACTCCCTCATGGACGCTACCGGGCACGTAAGCCCCCCTATCGCCTGCAGCACTACCCAGATACCCCGTCCTTGCTGATCCGTCTTAGACCTCTGCAAAAGGACCTTTAAGTGTGCGCCCTCGACACGCACATGTTGACACTGCAAACTGTACCCCGCATTGCCCGACTTTGAATCCGCTACTAATTCACCGACCCTAAATGCCCCAAAAAAAAGCCAAAGAGAAAACAGCCTTAAAAAGCGTGGCCTCATACGCAGACTTCGCAACAACCGGTAAAACCTCACAAAGTCCGTGTAGAAGGTCATGCGTGACCGGTCGCCGTTGATCCGGCTGAGGAGGGTTTTCACGTCCCCACCCTTGCAACAATTTGCGCACCAAAAAAACCCCCACCGGATGGGCCCCACCCCACGGCCTTCGCGAAAAATGCAAAGCCCGCCAAATGGCCCCTCACCACTGCCCTAGTGACACCCGCCCTTTTTGCCCCCAGTATGTACTGTGCCAATAAACGATCGGACACAGTCCCCGATCTCCATCCCTGAGCCCACAAAAACTCCACCACATTACCACAACCCCGACAGTAGTCGTCCCAGGTTTTCTTCACTACAGATCTCTTCAACATCTCTCTCATATCAGCAGGCCACTGTTCCATAACTTCCAAGGGACCGGAAGCCCCTTCTCGTCTGCCTCCGGTGCCAGTCGCCGGAACCGATCCAACTGCAAACGGGAAAGAGCATCAGCTATACCATTGTGCAACCCCGGAATGTGTCGCGCTGTTAATCCAACATTCAGCCGCAAACAGGCTAAGACCACTTTTCTCATCAGATCCGCTACCAGTCTACAGCGTGGCGTAAAATGGTTAACTACGCTCACTACGGCTTCGTTGTCGCACCACCAGACCAACCTCTTATTCCGCAATTTGTCCGGCCACAACTCCAACGTCACTAAAATCGGAAACAACTCCAAAAATGTGATATTCCGGAGAAGCCCCTGCTGGTGCCACAACGGTGGCCACCGATCCGCACACCACGCCCCCCCAAAGTAAATACCTAATCCCACAGCCCCCGCTGCATCCGTATATAACTGTAACTCCTGAGTAGAACATGCAGACTCCATGAGTACGGGTGACCCATTAAACTCCCTTAGGAAAACATCCCACACCCGCAAATCTTCCTTGATGCTCCGGGACAGTCGAATTCTATGATGAGGCTTACGGACACCTGACGTGGCCGCCGCCAAACGTCTGATGAATATCCGCCCCATCGGTATCACACGAGATGCAAAATTTAAGGACCCTATCAAAGACTGAAACTCTTTTAGCGTGAACTTCGAAGCTACCAACGCATTCGATACCAAAGCACGTAAATGGTCTACTTTAGCTGGCGGCAAACGAGCCACCATAACCTCAGAGTCCAGTTCAATGCCCAAGAATGTAAGCCTAGTCGAGGGCCCCTCCGTTTTTCCCTCAGCTAACGGCACTCCTAGATCGTCCGCAACACCCAGAAAGACTGATAATAAATCCCCACACAGCGAAGTCCGTGCAGGTCCAACGAACAAGAAATCATCCAGGTAGTGGACAACACTCTTAGCACCTGCCCGCTTCATAACCATCCATTGCAAAAACGTACTAAATTTTTCAAAACATGCACACGACACTGAACAACCCATGGGCATGCATTTGTCAAAATAAAACTCCTCCGCAAGTCGGAAACCCAACAGATGAAAAGAAGAGGGGTGAACAGGCAACAAACGAAAAAGCGGCTTCAACGTCCACCTTCGCCATTAGAGCCCCCTGGCCTGCAATCCGGACTAACTGAACCGCTTTGTCGAAAGAGGCATAACGGACCGTGCAGTATTCTCGGGGAATGTGATCATTAACTGACAATCCTGTTGGGAAGGATAGATTATGAATAAGCCTATACTTTCCCAGCTCTTTCTTAGGGACAATACTCAAAGGGGAAATCACCAAATTTTCGAAAGGGGGTTCCGAAAAAGGACCAGCTATCCGCCCCAAGCACAACTCCGCCTCCAACTTCTGCCGGACAACCGCTTCGAACCGCCGCACAGCCGGGGAATTCCTTGTGGCCTGCACATGCACCTTGCCCTGAACTGGAATAACAAACCCCCTTTCGAACCCCTCCCTTAAAAATTCCCTATCCCCCTTTTTCGGGTATAAGCAAAGCCATTCGCACAATAACTCCACCTTAATGGGCGAAGGGGCTCTGCCGAAGCTGGGACCCTCACTTAGAGGTTGATGGGGGTACACCCCCGACACCTCTCTTTGTACACTTAGCTGCTGAGTGACTTCCGCCGCACGCGGAGCAAGCGTGCCGGAACTTACAATCCGTAAATGGGCAGGAGGCCTTGTTAAATCGCCAACATACATCGCTGCCTCCTCCTGTCCCTGACTTACCAGGCATTCCCACCCCCCCAACTCGAAAGGACCGGCTTCCAGCGGAATTAGGCCCCCCACTGAACTTATTGCCGGACGTGGACAATCCCCCTACCGCAGTTGAACGTGCAGACATCTGGGTGAGCCACTAGTTGATGTCTTGTGGACCCCACGTCAAAAAACCGGTTCTCCTCCATTTTGTCACGGAACTTCTCGTCATAATTGAGCCAAGACCAGCCCTCATGGGCCTGCGAGGCTTCCAAGATTGAGTCCGCATAAGACAGCAACATCCCGTACTGCCCCGGGTACGTCTGCCCCCACACACTAGCCAAACGCAAAAAGGCCCTGACCCAATTCACCACCGACCGAGTCACTTTACGAACCCTCCCCGCCTTCTCATCCTCTTTACGTTTTTTCTTACTTTCGCCAGACCTCTTCCGACCTTCCAATAAACGGAAGATGTCAATATATCGCCGTTTCCTAATTTTATTTCTCAACTTCTTAGGCACCCCCTCCCACAATTCAGATAATGGAGTCACCGCCGCAGCGCCCCCCACGGCAGGGGTTCCCATCGAAACAGACCCTCCTACCACCTCACTTCCCCCCTCATTACTTGGAGTACTAGAGGCAGAACTAGAGGACGAGGAAGTGGACGAATCCGAGTGCCGGCGTCGCCTAGAAGAACGCTTCCCTTTTTTACGCGCTTTCCCGACCGCCCGGCTCGATCACCATTCCCCAACACCACCCCCCCTTGATGCCCTTGAGGTAACTCACCATCCGTAGCCGTCACAGTCGTCCGCTCGACCGCAAGCTGAATCCCATCCGGATGTGGTTGAACACCCGTCCCCCTCACAGCACTACTTGGGGTCCCCAAATTGTGAACGTCGTCGCGTGGTAATCTGCACTGCTGCGGTCCAGGAAACGGTGATCCAGACGAAGCCCTCGGATTCTGTGGAGAAAGAAAAGGCAAAAAAGGAGAGGGGGAAACACCTGACCACGCAGGTTGCCAAGCCCCTAACCAGTTAGCTCCGGACGAGCCTAGCCCCCCACGCTGCCATTGATCCCACGCCTGCTGTTCAATAGTCCCATATCTCTCAGGACTAAAAACACTTCCCGCCGGGACAACCCCTGTCCTCAACTCCCCTCCATGAGTCCCCCACCAAGACGCTGGACGAAAAATACCACTCTCTCCTCCAGCTGCACCTAACCCGCTCCCCTGAGCGGAATCCGCGTTCTCCTCGCCAGCACTCCCCCTGTCAAGACCCACTTCCTCAGGGTGACACCCCTCGGCACTCCTAACCTCCCCCCTTCCTCTGGATGGGGCGGTGCCGCGGCCCCCAAGCCGGCTCCGCGACCCAGGACATGGCCTATGGCTAGGAAGACCTCGTGGCTCTGAACCCTTGGCCCTGCGGCCACCAGACTCAGCACTAGCTACGCGGCCCCTTGATGGACCCGCAGACCTGCCCTTCCTCCCCCTTTCCTCACCCCTACCTCTCTGAGCCCCCCCCCCCCGAACTCCCCCTACCCTGTCCATGCCCCCCTTTGGCCTTTCTCTGCCCCCCTTTTCCCCCAGTCATCTCACAACCCTGTCACAGAATAAAACTGCAATTAATGAAGCAGCCCTGCTCTGTGCACTCCCCAACCAGGGAACATCTAATGCACCCACCCACAAATGTACCCCCACTCGCCTGCTAAAACTTTCACTCGCACAGCTGCTCTGCCGCCGCCGCTCCAGACCTCCGTCCAAGATGCAGAGTCAGTGCTCACGCCGGCGCAGCCATCAAAGGCAGCGGCAACGGAAAAAACAGCCTGCCACTGCCCACTCGCCGAGATGCTTCCCCGCAGATTGCACGACCAGGGATCGCAGCACTCTGAGCCCGCCGACGAAACGCCGAAGACACCGGCCAGTCTCCCTCCTTCCCACCATGTGCTCAGCGGGCGAACTCGCAACCGCTGCACATGGCTCAGCTCACTCCCTGATTGGTTCCAGCCGCACGCATCCCGCGGCGGAACCAATCTCTTTAAATGATGCGCCCTGCGTCACCGCACAGCCGCGCATCCACCTCTCCACCCCCCTCACTCCCCCTGCTTCTATCCTCCGCTTCCGGCCCTAGCACAAGGGGCCGCGTCGAGGCTCGCCCCCGGTTAAATTCGGGCACCGGGACCTCGCCCGTGCCCTTTTCATTAGCTGAGACTACAACCATACCTGGAACAAGAACTGCCTGAAGGGCAAGTAGGGTTCAGGAAAGGGCAAGGAACGAGAGACATCATTGCGGATGTGAGATGAATCCTCAAAAAGACAAAAGAATACTAAAAGAATATCTATATGTGTTTTATCGACTACAGCAAGGCTTTTGACTGTGTAAACCATGAGAAACTCTGGGCCACTTTAAGAAGCATGGGTATACCAGAACACCTGATCATTCTCTTGCACAACCTTTATGTTGATCAAAAAGTCACAGTTTGTACATAACAAAGAGAAACAGAATGATTTAAAATCAGCAAAGGTGTATGACAAGGCTGCATACTTTCCCCTACCTGTTTAATTTATATGCAGAACAAATCTTCAGAGAAGCAGGACTGTTTGAAGACAACCAAGGTGCGAAGATTGGTGGAAGACTCATCAATAACCTTTGCTATGCTGATGATACCACATTACTGGCTGAAAATGAAGACAATCTGAAATATTTGCTTCTCAAGATCAAGGAACATAGTCTTAAAATGGGCCTGCACCTTAATGCAAAGAAGACAAAGATCCTGACAACTGGCAAAATCAGTAAGTTCATCACTGATGGAGAAGAAGTTGAAATAGCGGACAACTTTAAACTAGTTGGATCAACTATCAGTAAAGAAAGAAGCAGTCAAGAAATCCGACAACGTATTGCTCTCGGCAGAATGACTATGAAGGACCTAGACAAGATTCTCAAGAGCAGAAATGTCTCTCTCCATACAAAGGTTCAACTTGTTCAAGCCATGGTATTTTCAATAACGTCATATGAATGTGTAAAGTTGGTCAGTGAAAAAAGATAGACAGAAAGACAATTGCTGTCTTTGAATTATGGTGCTGGCAACAAATACTGTGTATTCCATGGACTGCCCAAAGAACAAACCAGTCAGAGGAGATCAAACCTAAGCTTTCTTTAGAATCTCAGATGAGAAGACTTTGACTTTCATACTTTGGACATATCATGCGAAGAGAGAGATCATTAGAGAAGGACATCATGCTTGGCAAGGTAGAAGGTTAACGCAAAAGAGGAAGGCCAGCAATGAGATGGATTGATACAATAACAGCAGCTATGGGTGCCACTCTGTCAACAATGAACTGCCTGACTGAAGACCGAACACAGTATAGGACAACTATCCAGAGGGTCACCATGAGTAGACACCAACTCGATGGGACTTAGCAACAACATTCGAAAACCTGACTTGTTGGAAGCCCCCAAGAATGGAGAATGAAGACCAAGGACCTAGGGGATGCGATTTTGTTTATTTAAAGAAATTCAATGGCCAATATTCAAAAGCACTTCTCCATTTAGCAACTCCTGCTAACTGGATAGATGACACCAATAAGATATTCAGTGGCACTATCCATATGCAACTACTACTGCTTCAACTAATTTCTATATGCTACTAAACATATGCAGTGGTATACATGTAAGAGAGAGTTCCTGCTTGACAGAGCTTACAATCTATTCAAGATAGAACAGGACAAAAAAGAGATTAGGGAGTCACATTAATTATACTGTGCTGCTGAAGCTTTCCTCTGACCTCCTCTGCACTATCCAGAATTATGTGATGTTACCTGGTTTTGCAGCCCCATGACTACACCATACAATATACTTCCAGGAAGGAGCACCTGAGTGTTAATTTCCTCTCACGTAAAGGTGGAGAGTGTAAATGCTCTCTGGAGACAGGAGACTGACATCAGCACCTGCACAGCCTGCAAAGGGGCTGAAGCAATAGCAAGAGGGCTACCCCATGACATGGCTAATCCTAAATCTAACTTTGTTAATAAAATTACATAATTTCCTAGGTCACTTTCAGAAAAAGAGCTTGTTTTTGTGGCAGACTGAGGAATTCTGTTACACTGCTGACTCATCCACAGCAGATGGGATGCCAGTTGGTATTTGATCCTAGGAGGGAAAGTATTAAATCTGTAATGTTCTGACAAATTAAAGAATGAAATAATCTTCAGGCGACATCATTGGGAATTCATTGCCAGAAGGTAGCAGTGGACGAGTCTGGCTTTTCTTGGCAAAGATTTCGTGCATGGATGAGTAAGTTGGTCAGTTGCAGCCCAGCTGGCAAACCCCATTCTGATCCCCAGACTCATGGCCTCTGTGAACCTTTTCCAGATGAGAAGAGTATCTGATTAGAGTGTTTGGCAGTACCTTCCTGTATGCATGAATTCTGTAACAAAAAGGAAGTATCTTTTCTTCATCAGCTATGTTCAGCAATGCAGAGCTCACTGCAATACTGAGAAACTAGAGCAATCTGTAATAAAATTCTGGATATCTGCACCAAATAATGTTCAAAAATCTGAAGAGGGAGTTGCCATTTACACCTCCATTTTATATGCTCATGGCTTTACCTATCAATGAACGCCTGTCTAATTATACAAGCAATGTGCTACCCATTAGCCATCATGAAGCTGTTATTGTGTATTGTTTATTCAATCGCATCAGTCTATTACCAGAGAAGATCCTGTGTAATTCAAGTTAAAGCTGAATTTTCATTGTCCGGTCCCATGCCTATGGTTGCAGCCATATAATCTATGTACAGGAGAGCCACTACTAATAATCATTTGTATGGCGTATGCAGCGCTGTACATATAGATGTAAGAGACAGTCCCTGCTCATCAGAGCTTACAATCTAATCAAGACAAAACATGTGGAGTGCGATTCCATAACGTGCATGTCCAGCCCACAGACACATCTAAATGAAAAACTGGTCTGATTTGACCCTAAATCCACATGCGCGGGGCTCCAGAAACAGGGACAGAGATGTGCTCAGTTCTGCACACCCAAACCCCAGAACACGGGTATACCTAGGAAGTGGCATGGATGTCCCTGCCCTCGAGTAATTCTGAAAAGATGTACGGCTCTGCTACTGCTCGTCTCCATGCGGATACACTGCCTCAGAACGTGCATCCCCGGAGCTGCTCCTCTCACTGATGGTGTGGTGCCCGTGCCAAATGCCCATGAAAATGGATGATACAGATGTGCTGTTGGAAAACAGACCATATAAGCCAGTCCTTTGCATGACCAGGACACTGCAAGGTGATCTATGTGCATTCAGAGATGTTACGACAGCAAGTAGAAAGTAATATGAGTGTCTTGACATACCTTGCAGCACAACATACATGGCAGTAGGTGAACATTTGAGTTGTGCCTGCATTGGTCATCTCTGACAACAGTTTGTACAATGCTTTGTATGGACCAGAAGAAATCAGAAATGGTCCTCCAGCTAAATGTCAGAGCATATCCTTGACATTAAATAAGGACCCTCAGACTGAGTGAATGCACTAGTGCAAACAGCACCACTAGATGCCCAAGGGCATCAGCATCTATCTATATAACTGTGCATTTGTGAGACCGTTGATGGTGCATGCACTCATTCTGAGGGTCCCTTATTGCTGAGAGCAATATGCTTTGACATTTAGCCATCGAGATCCCATTCTGCTATATCCTGGCTGATCATGCTGGCACATGGTCATGCTGTGGTCAGCCCTACAGACCAGTACTGGCCAAGCACTGAGGCCCCCCCCCCAAAAAAAAAAATTGCAGTTGCACATACACCACACAGTCTCACTTGCAGTCACACAAAACATACATCTGCAGTACAGATGTCCTGTACCTCTAGAAAACAGCTGATATAACATGATGGCGTGGGGTCCCAAGACTACCAATCTGATTTGCGTTTCTCACTCACACATGCATTCATCTTATACTCCTACATTAACAGTCCTACTTCTCAGATGACAGGGATTATTAGGGTGCCCTAGGTCATCTCCTCTAGCTCACACAGCAATTGTCACCATAGCCAGAAGAATCACCATTGCACCTCTGAATATTTCTGTAGGAGTGTCTGGTAATTCGTCTTAACCATACAACCTTCCGCCACCTCTGCATTCTTTTCTTTACAACTGCATCTTGTGGTCTTCCAGGCATACTGGTTCACATCTTTGTCACAGCCATTCATCTCTATGGGGCATATTGCAGAGCAGAGCAGAGCAGAGAAGTTTCTAAGTCCTGGCTTTATTCCACATTTATGGATATTGTGGAAAGATCGTCAGGTAAGATTTGCCTCTTTGTGGATGATAAGAAAATCTACAATAGAGTAGACACCCAGGAAGGAGTAGATAACATGAGGAGGAATCTAGCTAAACTTGAAGAATGGTTGAGAATTTCGCAGCTGAGATTTAATGTTAAAAGATGCAGGGTCATGCATTTGGGCTGCAAAAATTCAAGGTAGCAGTATAGTGTAGGCAAAGTACTTCTATCTATGATCTATCAGTGTAGAGAGTGGTTACTAAATGGTTAGTGGTTTTTGTTATAAAGCATATGAGGACAGACTTCAAGATATTACTATGTATACATTAGAGGAAAGGCAGGATAGAGGAGATATGATAGAAATGTTTATATACCTCCGTGGCATAAATGCACAAAAGGAGAGAGCCTCTTCTGATTGAAAGTAAGCTTTGCAGTGAGGATTAGGGTGAGAGAGGATAGACTCAGGAGTAATATGCGGAAATATTTCTTTACAGAAAGAGTGGTAGATGCATGGCATAGTCTCCCAGTAGATGTAGTAGAGACGAGGACAGTATCTGAATTCAAGAAAACATGGGACAAACACAGACGATCGCTAAAGGAAAAAAGGGGACTATTGTAGTTGATATGCAAGGGCAGATTAGATAGGCCATGTGGTCTTTTTCTGCTGTCATGTTTCTATGTTTATAGGTCTTGAGTGGATTCAAGGAACACCAGAGCGGTTCTCATAAATTCCGAAGATCTATACTGGAGTAGGCAGGCAGGCTTTAAACAAGGAGTGCCTAGGGGTGAAGTTAGAGCAGAGCATCGACAGCATGTGGGTAGATTTAGGTACACAGGGCCCAATATTGCAACAGTGGTTAGCTCAATTACAGCGGCCAGTTGCCGCCGCTGAACACTAAATCTGGATATTCAAAGCCGGGCTATATCCGGCCACCAGCATTGAATATTTGGATTTTGTGCCAAAGCAGGAAGCTAACTGGGCAGCAGCAATATTCATCCATTGCCCAGTTAGCTTTGGTGCCAGAAGTTAGAATGGCCTTTTCTGTGCCTAACTTTCACCGCCAAGGGATATTCGGTCAGTAGCTGACTGATGATGATCCCCGGGTGCTGCCCCTGGAAGGCCCTCAAAATGCCCCAGTGCAAACCAATTAGCATAGGCGCATGTAGTGGCGGTACCCACGGATATTCAGCGGCACTATGTTAGTATCGCTGAATACCCCTCTCAGTGGCTTTTAAACGGTATGCAAGCATAATGTCTGTGCTTTCAGTCTAGAAGTGATTTCTGCAGGATTTGTGCTGATATTTTATAAAGTCTCATCACTGCAGCAACCCTTCAAGTTGTGGGTAGTATCAACACTTTGGTCAGGGTTTAGTTGGGCATGAGTGGGAGCTGACGTCCCTTGGAGGATTACAACAATAACGGACCCCGAATTTTCTTTGATAATGAAACCATCCCCTTGCTACAGCTATGCAAAACATATGGACTATGGACACATTGGAGAAACTGATGGTTTGATGGTCAAGGACTGCCGACCTTCATCCCTACAGAATTGTAATGTATCAAATTGTTATCCTCTTATGTGCTGTTTGAATGTGGAGGTGATTTTTAATTATTTCCACTTGATATATTAAAATAAAAAGGGACCTGCCATATCTGCAGGCAGCTCATGTGGCTGCCAGTACTGATGACAAACATGGTGGGGGCAACTGTACCACAGCACAGGGTGTTTGCAATGTAAAGTACTGGAAAGGCAGTTGGTGGCAGACGATGGGAATACGTGTCCCCCAGTGGAGGCGGAGGTGGCAGGATAGTTACAATGATGGGTGGACAGAGGAGTGGTGGTGCCATGCAGATCAGGCACAGGTGAGGCAAACATGAAGAGGCTCAGTGCAGGAAAGGGTAGCAGTGCTGGACATAGGGTGACAGCCTGCACAGGCAGACAGGACTCTACACAGCTCTCAAACGCAGATAGACGGACCGAGGGAATTCTGGCAATTGTGGCGAGAGTATTATGGGCTGGCAGCACAAATCTGCAAAAATATGACTGTTACAGGCATGCACACTATTTGAGTAGGACAGGCATGAGAGGAGGGAACAATGAGGAATTGAACCCATGAACACTGCCAAGAATGGCATTGTACTAACCAGTAGGCTATACCTCCGTGTTGCATGTCACAGCAATGGCTGGGTACAGAAGGACTGCAGGTCACCGCACAAACTGTCTGCTCTGAGTGCCAGAATAGGGTAACCCCACCAGTACCCATGATGCAATGCACATTCTGAATAGCTGTCTACAGCTGATCACCAAATGGGGTCTGCACCTCTCCAGTACCTCAGCTTGGAAAGACGAACTGATAGTGCATGATACTGGCACAGAGTAGCTACAGACCATGCCATTGTGCAGGTTCTGTGTTCTCCCTGAGGGATAGGATGGGTGCCCAGCACTAGGTCCGCAGTACATGTGGTGCTAGAGATAGGCCCTGCTGTACATCCTGTACGGCCCTGTTTCGTACAAAAATAGACCACCACCTAATTAGTATAATTATTATTATTACCTGAAATGATCAGATCCGAAAAGTCAGTACAGGTGCAATCAGAGTCTCTGTTTATTAGATAACTGATGACCAAATACAGGCAGCGAAGTGGGGAAGAGAGTTCTATCGGGCACTAGGCACCTCAAGAATGCAACTCTCCCCCCTTAGAATATAGAAAGCATATTACAATTTATACCTTTTTCTCTTCCGCATTTTTACATACAGTCCAGTCCCCAGAGCTATTCCTTTGTGTTCTCCCCCTCCCCTACCTTATTTCCTATTATTACCCTTTACTCCCCTTAGTTCCTGTTGCAAAATCCCCCTGGCCCCCCTTCCCATACTCACCATGATCCAGCTAATCTGCTTTCTTCAGAGCCGGGCCCAGCATATATGTTGGTAGCTTTGTGGTTTCCTGTGTATGCATTTCTTGACACATAGACCTTACAGGCCTATATCTGATATCCCCTTGCAGGTCCTAGTCTAGACTCTCCAGCCCAAACTGGCACCTCACAAGGCTCATGATATCTCCTTATATGGTTCTTTCCGGTGCTGGATCTCTTTTTGCTAAGGCCTGTATTCTTGGCTCACATGTTATAGCAGAATGACTGTGCTTTAACTATTTTGTGAGATTCAGGGCAGCCAGTAAGTGATTATGAATCAGGAACATTATTAATCCTTAGCACTTAAAAATTAAAAGCAAATCTATCATACTAAATCCCAAATGTATCATACTTAACCTCTACCTCTACAAGTACTTAAACCCCTACAACTCCCCCATTTTTTTATTTATTTTTTTTTTATTCGGCTGGGGAATGGGAGAAATCCAGGTCTGAATAGTCTGACATGGGGACGGCTGCATAAGAAACATTGACAAGAGTAGGGCTAGTCTGAACAGGCAAAAAAGAGGTAGATACTTTGGTGCAATTTTTCTTACAGCAGGATATAAACATAGAAACAAACAACAGAAGAGTAAAGCAATGATTAAAATAAAGCCAGCAGAAATCAATAAACCTTTCAAGCCAGAGCCAAGGGAGTGGAACCAGGAGGAGAGAGATGAAAACCAATCTCCAATCTGGAAACCACCCTTAAAATCATCAATATGTAGTTCTGACAAGTGACGCATTTTATCCATAGCATTAAGCACAAACACTGAATGATTCGCTATGACTATACAACAGATAGTGGCATTAATAAAAGAACAAAAGGCCTCATTCAGAAGCAAGGAGCAAATCTAGGGCTTGTCTATTTTGCAGAGTCATTTGTGTATTCTGCTCTAGGGACTCTGACAACTTAGTTATAGAATCAATAACAGCTTTCATTTGAACATACAGTAAGCATTGTAGACGGCAGATAGCCATACCAAGTCCAGCAGTTATGGCAGGGGTCTAGAAAGATATCAAGGAAGTCCAGCATCTAACCTACGTGTAATAGCAATGGAGCAAAAAGTTCAACAGACTGTCCCGATTTCAGTTCAAGGCAGGGGGTGATTGAGAACCTCTTTGGAGATATGGGTTGTACTGTGAACTCGCAGAAGTAAAACTAATTGTCCATCAGGATGAAGGAAACAGATGGTGTCCCAAGGAGCAGGTTTGGCAGCAATTATCTTGGTCAGCAACAGTTCATACAGGAAGGAAGTAGATCAAACAGAGGTGACCGTTGGAGAAAACTTCAACTCACTGACATGAGTCCAAGTGTCAGTATCATTCAAGTGGGCAGCAAAGGGGGAAGTAACGGTGACAATGGTGAGCTGGATCACATATTCAAAAGTAGCCCTAAAGAGGTAAGCTTAAAGCATGGCTTAGAAAAGAGCAGAAATACAGCCTGATACACTAGCTTCCAGGCATAAAAAGGATTAAGTACAACAGCAGTGAAACTTTGATACATGACAGCATTTAAAACACAATGCAGCAAACACTTGCCATTCTTCAGAGAGAGCAGAAGGAGAGAACACACCATACTGTTTATACCATTATACCATTCTATATAAATTTCAATCAAGCTTGAACCAGTTCAAAAGGTCACACAAAAGTCAGCATTATGTAGTTGCAGTAGGGGTCGCTGTTGTCCACAGGTGTGCTGCATTAGATCTGAAATAACTTCTTATCAGAATGTCTGTCACTCGCTCCACCAATTCAGTTGCCTGAAATTCTACAGGTACAAACAAAAGAGAGAATGCTGTTTCCCCTCCCCCTTTCCTCTTCTTGGATTGCTTTCTGGGATTGCTGCTCGCACACAACAGCTAATCCTGCTTCTAAAACAATTGTTAAAAGTCAAACAAATGGGAGGCAGAAAATATAAATTTAGATTGTTAAACAGTGTCTCAGTCCCACTAACTTAATTGGTGTAGTTTTGAATGGATATATGTGCTCATTCTAAACCGCAACTAAAGACAGAACTCCTGGAACTGAAATTCAAAAGACTTACACAGTAATTCTTACAGTTCGGGGAAGCGAAACTGATACTCTTTTCATGAAAAGACTGGTGGACATCTAGAATGCAAACACTTCCCTTTTTTTAAGTTATTTCAATCACTGAGAGTTACAGCTAACCTCGACCTTGCCACAATATATAAAATCCCTGTTTAACTTTTAATTTTGCTTAATACAATCAGAACAAAATCCAAACATGGTTAACATTTTATTCATTCAGGATTTAAATCATTCTCAAGTTGCAATCTGCTCAGAATACCACATAATCCTGCAGGGATCTTAATCTCTACTTTGAAGGTCAAATGGAAAAAGGAAACAGTTTTCTTCTGTTGCACCAGTAGCAAAGAATTCTAAGCAGTTCAATTTCAGAGATCATAAAATCTAATTAAGAAAGCGTTGATTGCGTGAGTGTTATACAGAACTTCCAGAAGGGAAACGGCTGCACTGGTAATTTTTGCTTCAAAAGCAAAGTAACTTTTGAATCACACTCTGCAGATATCATAGCTGTTATTGTTCCTCTATTACTAATTTTGTTTCCAGAATATACCACAAAACAATAATCATATATCAAAGCATGGAAGATCTTCCCATTCATTCACAACAATTATAACTATCACACATAGAACAGAATCAGGTCCCTAAGTTTTTCTAAAAACAGTTTGTTTTTTTTCAGTGTCATTTCCGTACCTAGAAAGCTAGCAAGCTAATTACAGAGGAAAAAATACTTCACCGAGTTCTGAACTTCAACTCCTGTCACACTGAATAAATCCTTTATTTAAACAAAAAAGAAAGACTGCTCAATCGAGAGTTTCCTCTAGGTAATGCGTCCATCACCAGAAGAAAATCCCCCAGCAGTCCCAGTTTATAACAGCAAATTATTCTTACACTTTATGCATATAACAACAACAAAAATTAAACAACACATACCAAGCTTGGTTAAAAATATACTCACGACGCCATCATTACAGGCCGCCGTCATCCTAGGGAATCAATCACTCACTTCTTCTCCGGTCTTCACTCAGCACCGGGAACACACCTCCCTCAACCTTTTGAGGGGAATCCAAATCTTTACGTACCTCCCTCTTTTTCTTGAGGGGAATCCAAATCTTTAAATTTATATCTTGGCCATAAAGACCCACCCGTAGGCCAATCCCGGGCGTTGGGCACCAATTTTGTACGGCCCTGTTTCGTACAAAAATAGACCACCACCTAATTAGTATAATTATTATTATTACCTGAAATGATCAGATCCGAAAAGTCAGTACAGGTGCAATCAGAGTCTCTGTTTATTAGATAACTGATGACCAAATACAGGCAGCGAAGTGGGGAAGAGAGTTCTATCGGGCACTAGGCACCTCAAGAATGCAACTCTCCCCCCTTAGAATATAGAAAGCATATTACAATTTATACCTTTTTCTCTTCCGCATTTTTACATACAGTCCAGTCCCCAGAGCTATTCCTTTGTGTTCTCTCCCCCTCCCCTACCTTATTTCCTATTATTACCCTTTACTCCCCTTAGTTCCTGTTGCAAAATCCCCCTGGCCCCCCTCTTCCCATACTCACCATGATCCAGCTAATCTGCTTTCTTCAGAGCCGGGCCCAGCATATATGTTGGTAGCTTTGTGGTTTCCTGTGTATGCATTTCTTGACACATAGACCTTACAGGCCTATATCTGATATCCCCTTGCAGGTCCTAGTCTAGACTCTCCAGCCCAAACTGGCACCTCACAAGGCTCATGATATCTCCTTATATGGTTCTTTCCGGTGCTGGATCTCTTTTTGCTAAGGCCTGTATTCTTGGCTCACATGTTATAGCAGAATGACTGTGCTTTAACTATTTTGTGAGATTCAGGGCAGCCAGTAAGTGATTATGAATCAGGAACATTATTAATCCTTAGCACTTAAAAATTAAAAGCAAATCTATCATACTAAATCCCAAATGTATCATACTTAACCTCTACCTCTACAAGTACTTAAACCCCTACAATCCCTATCACTACCAGTGTGTGACAGGTGTTCCTTGCAGTGCAGCTGAAGGTAATTTGGTGTCCATTGTTATCCTGCAGTCACATGTGGCCCTCTGGGATCAGACACCACCCAGATTAGCGTGTACCCCATGTTAGGGTCTGGCTGACATGGGCACCTGTTATCAGGGCAGAGGGGTTTCCAGACTTGCATGAGGTTTGTGTAGCAGTGCCTTTATAGGTCAAAGTGGTATACACGACATACCCCAAAGGGCTCACATCACCCTTTTTATAGGTAAGGGACAAGTGCTCCAGCCCCCGTCAAGCAACCTCCATCCTGCTGGTTTATGACAGCCCTCCAGGGTTGGTGGGCCAGAGCCATACCTGTGGCTGGGGCAGTGGCAGACCAGCAGCAATGATGGGGTTAGATCTTGAAAACCCCAACTGCCTCACACCACTGTCTGCCAGTCACCAGCAGACAGCACAGTCAGACGGCACCATATAGGTGTTCCGACCATGCACAGTCTAACTGCAGACAGTTCATAGTGCATGCTCACAGAGGAAAGTATGTGCACCAAGCAGGTATCTCAGTGATTGTGACCCCAGCACTGGAACACAAAAGTATCACTGGAGGCAGATAGTGTGGAGCGCTATGTGGGAACCTAGACATGGCATGGTCACTGCTCGGTCAGAGTGAGTGCCCTCCCAGCATGCCATGCTGTGGCCACCCTGTCTATGCAGGCAGTGGTCAGGCACTACAGTGTCCCAGCCATTGCCCCACACCCTGTGAAGATTAATCCTGGCCAATCCACCCTGTCCGGGCCATACCCACAACACCTTGCTCCTCATTATGCACATATTCAGGCTAACGCTGGTAACAGTGGGACATTGTGGGCCCGGTGAGGTGTGGGCAGCCACAAAACAATGGATAGACATACACTCACACACTCCTATTGCAGCAGTGTACCAGGACAGGGGTGGTTGGCAACCCTGCCCGCCACACTGGTCCTGATCACAGTGCCGACATTGCTAAACTGTGCAGGAGGTAGTAGCAGTGCTCTGGTGATAACTGCAGCTCAATGCTTGGGCCAACAACCTGACTCTCCATGCATCTTTGGATTGTGGAGCCTGTGTGAGTGGGTTTTTGTACTCCTTTTCGCCGCTGCTTTGGACTTTGCACATGTTGCTGTTGTATCTGCATTGTAGGGTAAAACATAGGGACATGTTCTGCAGGAACCACAGCTGAGGCTTGAACCTGTGACCCTTTGCTTCTGGACCCACTGGCTAGATGTACTGCACCACACTGTTGCCACAGATGCATGGTGGTCCCTGGGGCTACCTGTACATTTCCTCAGCCAGACCTTTTATGTTGCACTGCACACCACGTACTGGTACGGGGCATGGCCTAGGTCCACTGCAGGCAGGTGCCACTTCTCCCTCCAGCATGGGCATACACCCCCCCTTCCATGCTGACATGACCATAAGCTGTCGGTACTGGTAGTGCACAGTCCCAGGCCATCCACTGTGTGGGTAGGTGGTCACCTAGGGAGCGGGGTCTAAGGCATACATGAGCATCCTCGCATCCCCTCCCCATCACTGCCTACCAATAGTATGTCCCTTCCGCTTGGGGGAGGGTTGGCTGGGGGGATGTCAGGTCGGTGCCCTGGCAACTGTTAGCTCGGGTGGACCAGGGAGATGTAGGTGGATTGTGTTTGGCCTTTGTCAGATGCTGTCATGCTGATTTCCGGTTTCTATGTTCCTATGTGCCACTTAGGTGCCCGCCTAGTCCACCCTATGCAGCTTCCCTCGCTACATGTCCCTCTTGTAGCCCCCTATGCCCCACTTGCCCCCATCGCCATAGTGGCCTTTCATACTTGGGCACTATGCTGGACATGGAGCACTACTATCACATTTCTTGGGCTCCCTGTCCATGGTGTACATTGCTGACACTGAAATGGTTGCTCCTCCTGCAACTGTGCATCTAACAGCAGGTTTTCATTCATGGTAGGATTCAGCCCTTCAGTTCAGCGCGTTAGTGTGCAGGAAGCCTCTCCCCGCCAATCAACCCCTTCCCCCCACCCTCTCTCCACCTTCTGTGGTGTTTACCACAGCCAGGGACGTTAACGATCATTAAGTAACGTTAACGCGCATTAACATTACCTAACAAGCGTTAACATTACATAACACGTGGTCTGTAACGTTACCGCAGTTTAGTAAACATACCCCATAGTGTGAGTTGTATTACCTGCTTGCACAGTATGATAGATCAATTATGTAGGCACAAAGGCTGAAGATACAAAAAGGCTGTCAATTATGTAGGCACAAAGGCTGAAGATACAAAAAGAGCCTCCAATATCGGGCTGATGTAAAAACTTATAGCAGAAAAAGGCTCATAGTAGAGAAAAAAAGAGACACTGAGAGAAATATATCTAGAAAGACCAAGAAGAAGCATATGCAATAAGTGGCGGTCATTCCCTTCATTCAAACCAGTCAACCTAACAAGTTCAATACCGTCTTTCAGCTGAAAAAATGCCACGCATGCATCTTTTTAAAGTGAAAAGAAACTATCTGATGTCACTGTCAAAAGTGCATCACTTTGCAAAAAGATTTCTGAAACAATGTCACTACATTAACATAAGAAACCAAATTACTATTATCATCAGGAAAAGAGGTCCAAGAGCCACCACACAACCACCCTCGCTTCATCAGACCAATAGCACATTAGTGAGGTTGACCATAGGTCACACTATAAATCTCACCAACAAGCTTTCCAATCGATGTATTCATTAAGTCCCCCTGGTCTCAACGTGCCTAACTGGAAATCCATTGCTTTCTTTTCGAACCAATATTTGATTATGACTACCTCCTCTTCTTAAAGGGGGAAATGTGGTCAATTACAAAACATTTTACATTTTCAAGGGAATGATTGACTGAGGAACAATGTTGAAGAAGAGCGCCTTCTACCTTGTGCTTTAAATTGCTTCGATGTTCTATAAACCATACTCTAAATATGTTGTCTTGCCAACATATGCCAAGCCACAGGGGCAGAAGATGACATACACTGCGAAATCTCTGCGATGTATAGTAGCCCATCACAGCTTGAATTGACAATCATTATAGGTAAATACGGTTAGAGAAAGCATCATATTATAAAAAGAACATTGATCGCATTCACTATGTCCTAAAGAGGTCATTGTCATTACTGAGTTATCAGATGGCACTGTGGGACATAATAGATCACGTAAATTTTGACTCTCTACTATGAGCCTTTTTCTATTATAAGTTTTACATCAGCCTGATATCGGAGGCTCTTTTTGAATCTTCAGCCTTTGTGACTACACGACTGACAGTGGGTTGAGAGCAGTTCTGATCTATCATACAGTGCAAGCAGATAATACAACTCACACTATATTTTGACTGACATTTCATTTGTTGTTTAATTGATGGCACTTTATTTTTTAGTAAACTTTATACGGCTGGCATGATACATACATGGTCCCACTCCCTAAGGCAGTAACAGCAAAACGACTGGAGTTGGAGTGTTGACGCTGGTTCCATCCGAGCGCTAAGCTAAGTACTGGTCATTATAAAAGTGCATATCAAGTCAGTTTATGGCCACCTTTACCTTCTACAATCTGTACCACTGGAGGTTTTTTTGGCCTATGATATTTGCAAGATGCAAGTGTTTTGTGCAGTTTCTGGCCCATAAGATTAAAAACGGTCATAGTAAGTCCTGACTTTTTCTGCCGGTAGACATTACTCTGTTTTCTGAAAAGAGTGCGTTGTTCTATATTTACCACTTATCGGACATAAGAGCTAACCTTAATAACATAGGCTCGACATATGCACTTATGTACCTGTATAGCCTAAATGCACTGTTCCAAAATTACCCTCCACTTAGGGGAATAAGGGTTAGTTTAAATCCTCAATTATGGGCCATACCTTTACTATCCTGTTTCAAAAATATAAATTAAACATGAGGCACTTGTCTGAAACACGATTATTAAAGCAGAAGCTGAAGCTCGAATTAAGTGATATGAATGCCGTGATTGTAAGTATAAATTGAAACAGAACCTTCATTAAGTCAGCCAAGGCTTCTTTTATGTTACTGAGAAAACTGGCACCAGAGAAATCTTTAGCCGAGGTTCCATATCAAAGCATGGTTCTGTAGAATACAGAATCCCGATGCTTAAAGCTCAGAAATGTCTGCTGCAGGAGTGCACACACCAAAACTCCAGGAGATGCAGCCCCTCATGAAATATAAATGGAAAGTGATGCACCCTCCCTGGGACTTGACAGCCATTCACTCAATAATTAGCTTGGCCTCCCTATCACAGAAAGAGTGCTTTGCATAAAGAAGGAGATTTTGCTAGCTTAGTACAAACATTGGGTGTTGATTTAATTATTTACATGAAAAAAGCTCAGCTAAAGGTTTCATCTTATCAATCTAGCTGCAGAATGCATGAACACAGCAGCATGTTGCACTAGGGCTTGCAGCTCAGAGACATACATGGCCTCCTTGTTAGAGCTAAAAAGATGTTTAACCCATTCTGTGCTTTTGGAAGAAAATCTTGGCGGGATGATTTTTAAACTTCACAAGTTGCTCGCTGGTCCACAGGTAAAACTTTGGGGGCTGAGTCCTTCCTAATGGTTAGAGAAGCAGGCTGGGAACCCAGGAAGCCAGGGTTCAAATTCTGTTTATTCCACTGATGCAAGTCACTTAATTCTACACTGCTTCAGGAACCAACATTGCCTCATTTACTAACATGGGTCACCCCATTAATGCATCAATACAAGCCCCATTAATCTCAAAGAGTCCTCCATACTAAGGATGTGCACGACCAAAAGAAGTTCAGTTCATTTGCAAATTTTTTTATTTACATTCTCTTATATACCGTGCTATTCTGCATCAGTGCGGTTTACATTGAACAAACTGAAATTACATTGAACAGGGCATTATAACTTGGAGATAACTATTTTACAGGGAACATGGGCTATGGAGGGTTAAGTGGCTTGCCCAAGACCACAAGGAGCACCTGTGGGACTAGAAACCCCAGTCCTTCCAGCCGAAGGTTGCTGTCCTCTAGTGGGATTTGAACACCCAACCTTCTGGCCTGAAGTACCTTGCCCCACCACTAGGCCACTCCTCCACTCCATTTCCTGCCTTTTTCCCAGTTTTCATGTGTTCTGTTTGTTTTTACATACATTTCTTTTAAATACACATCTTGAAAACATGCTTGAAGTGGGATTTTAGAAGGGGCATCCAGAAAGAATCTGAGACGTCTAGAGAAGAATGTCCTAAAAACCAGGGGGTTGGGGGGGAGGGGGGAGGCAGCAGTTAAGGGAGGCAGGTATAAGTGCCTTCTGAAATCACTTTGTCTCCACCCCAAAAATGAACGTCCCAGTAAACGGTTATGGAGATTGTAAGGCATAGGCCAATTCACAAAAGTGGACATCCCCAAATTTAACAACTACAGAACAGGGTACATTGACATACCAGTAAGGGAATTTCAGAAGGGGGGCGACTATGTTATGAGACTTGCATGTCACAACTGGCCAATTTGGATACTCAGACAGGCGGCGGTGGTCCTGCCATATGTTTGGAGTTTGTATTTAGGTGCAGGTTTTATCGCCTAGGAAATATTAACAGTGATGATGAAAGAACATTATGCTCTTCGCCCTGGAAGCGTCGCAGCCATGAAAAAAGCACTTTCTGTCACTTATTCATGGCCAGGTGCAGCTATAGACATGGACACCTTAGCAACTAGGGCCATTCTCAAATCGCACCACAACATGCATCTCCCTTGCTTTGCCAAGGCCACGCCTCCTCTCTGCCCCATGCTATATGGACTTCCTTGTGCTGGGCCAGAGCAAAAAATACCCCACCTGCAGCATCAGTTGGTACAGGAAAAGCAAGACAAAACACCAGTGGACGGACAGAGAGCTTTAATGTGTAACTGCAAGGTTAGCTCTATATGTGTTTTGGCGCAGGCTTTCTTCAGAGGTCA
Organism: Ichthyophis bannanicus; assembly: GCA_033557465.1. Taxonomy (NCBI): domain Eukaryota; kingdom Metazoa; phylum Chordata; class Amphibia; order Gymnophiona; family Ichthyophiidae; genus Ichthyophis; species Ichthyophis bannanicus. The sequence goes on along the minus strand of CM066043.1, from coordinate 227,876,900 downwards.
GCGACCTATACTACTAGAATTCTCAAGAACACTCTCCAAAGTATATATAACCTACAAAAGTATAACCGAGGCGGGTAACAACCATAAAGAATGCTAACCTTCCTTGCGCTGGGGCATCTATATACTCAGTTCCTAAAATGGGTTCAGGAAAATCTCTTTGATTTGCATGTCTAATGTCTGTTTTCAGATGTCCAAACCATGAATAGAGGTTCTAAAATGACCCGCTAGTTTTTTTGTGCATGCAAGTAGACTGTATATACATTAATTTGCGTATAAGTTAAATGTGTGTATAAGCAATTTGTGCATTATTTAATATATATAATAATGAGCTGCTTTGCATGCATTTACTGCACATTTTGCATGTCATTATTATTTTTCATATGTTGCACTACCAAACTGTGTGTTAAGGGCAAATAACGCACACTTTTGCCATTTAACACATTATTTGGTCAAAAACATGTGTTATTCCTTTAATGCATGTTAGTAACTATCTCTCCTAGTTGGCATTTTTTGCATGTTATCCTGATTAAGGTGAGGGTTCATTTTCAAAGTGGTCAATCAGGTAGGGAAGGTCACCTACCATTGACTCCCTCTCATATTTAGGGTGACCAATCCTTTCTGTAAAGCACCTTTTCTTGTGCTAATACTAAACAACTCCAAAAGCTGTGGGCTCAGACATAGTCTGCTTCATTTCCACAGAAAGATATTTACAAGCTGCTTTTCCCAGGAGTAATGAATAAAGCAATTCTTAGTTCATGTGCAAAGCACATCAAGAGGATGATTTTAGAAAGGACATCCGAGTGAAATCAGGGACTTCCAGAGCAGAATGTGCAGAAAAAAGCCAAGGGCGTCTCTGTCTCCGGCTAATAGCTGTCCCCGATGCAACCATGCACACAGGCGGCCATATAAACATCCTCATTAGGGAAGTTTGGGTAGGAAACATCTATGTCAGGCAAGCTTGCATAAGGGGACAGCCAGCAGCATAGCACAGTGCAAACATGAGCCCCCCTTTCCTATCAGTGTTCGCTGACATAGGGTAAAATACAGGGGATCGTATTGTAGCTCCTTCTCCATATCTTCCAGATATTTGCTGACAAAACGAGCACGTTTCAGATGCCCGTTGGTGCCTGGAGCAGGTTTAATTTTCGACACGATTCAGGGCATCCAGGGCATTTCCGAAATCAGGCAGGGACACCCAGATTCTTAAGAACGCCTCAGCCACGCTTTTGCAATGGCCCCGTTCAGACTTGGATGTCCTCGCACCAGGAACATACATGCCCCAAATGTCCTGTAGAGATCATGGGCTTCTGCTTTTACCTCCAAATACTAAGCTCCTCGACAAATGTAGGGATTATTCAGCGTGCAGCTGCTCCTAGCATTTAAAGAGGTGGCAGAAATCCATCACCCCTTTCCTTTCCAATCAGGGCTTCTTTTTAGTGTGCTGTCTGCATGGGCTCCCGCTACAGTTTAAAGCAGGGATTCTCAACCCAGTCCTTGGGACGCACCTAGCCAGTCAGGGTTTCAGGATAACTGCAGCGAATATGCAGAGGAGAGATTTGTATGCACTGCCTCCATTGTATGCAGGTCTCTCTCATATATATATTCACTGTGGTTATCCTGAAAACGTGACTGACTAGGTGTGTCCCAAGGACTGGGTTGAGAACCCCTGGTTTAAAGTAATATACAAGGTAGCAATGACAATTTTTAATTCAAGGATAGGTTATCAGCCTGGGTGCCCAGCTCACTGCTACAAAGTATCTCTTCTGACTGTCCAATATGTCAATGTTCGCAGAATGCTTACAGTGTTCCTCTGTTAAGTGCAGAGAGAAAACAGGTAACGCAGGATACAGCGCTTTCATTTTATTCTCCCCGTGTCTGTAATTCATTACAGAACAATTTGAGAATGGTAACAGATGTGAACATGCTCAGGAGGGAATTAAGAAAATATTTGCTTAAACAAGCTTCATTTAGATATGTTATGCGCAGTTGGGTGACACAATAAGAGGTTTGGGGTGGAAGGGTTACTGACTGTACATCTTTTGTCATTCTAACTTTTATCAATATTGATTTTTTGTGTTTTCAGACCTTGACCTGTAGCAGTGGGGCAGGTTATAAGCAACTGTAAATAAATAAAACATTAATTTGAAATGTTTAATTTCATCATAAAATCACTGGTTATCTTATTCCAGCTTCAGAGCAACTCTCTGATTTTAAAGCATGCCACATCTCCCATTTTCCTAAGGAAATCATCTGTTGACTTAGGGCCCGATTCTGGGACATGGGTTGCGGGGTTGCACATCCCAGTGGGACGTGCAGCTCCACAAGCCGCCTGGGTTCAATTTCCCCTCCAGCTCTCCCCGTAAGTTCTGAGCAGCAGGACGGAGAGAGCCGGCGGGGGGCAAGAGGGGGTGGGATCTGGGCAGAACAGTGGCAGGCCAGGCCAGCAGGATGTACAGGACTGATTCAGGTCATGACCCTGTACGTCCTGCCGGGTCAAAAGGAGATGTGCTGCTTATTTCACTTCAAACTGGTGGTTTGGCCTGGGTGCAGTGGAGTCCCCCCCCCCCCCCGCACGCGATCCAGGCCCCGACAGAGCAATTGTGGCTCGGGCAATGGGGATTATGGGGCCTAATCTGCGGGAGCCAGGGGTGCTTGTGGGGAGGATGTCCCCGCAGCTCCCAGGGTCACGCTGGCCCATCCATGGGCCTGATTCTGAGCACCAAGGGAATGTTTAGTTCCCATGGTCCACAATCGAGTCCAAATGGTATCATCTTCATCTAGGACGTCCAGACGGCCCAGACGTACCCCTCTGAGTATCAGGCTCCACTTTTCTGCTCATGCCCTACCTCCTCATAAGGTACAACACTGCCAGGCTGGGAAAATTGTCAGTAGATTGCAGGCACAACGTCCAAAAGCCAGACTCACCCTACAGATCTGACTCCTGGGTTTGTGTGGCCCATTCAATGCTGTGCATCCCCAGGCTGTCTGGACATCCAGACATCTGGATGGCCTGGGGATGCACCCAATTCTGCTCCTGTGGGGGCTAGATATCCCTGTGTGAGCCGAATCGCAGCATAATATCGGGACATCCAGAACATGCTCTGATTCAGGTACCCTAGACATCCCAGCACTTGGCTAGCCCAGCCTGGCACCTGCGTGGAACAGTGGTGGCATGGTGTCCTGTTGCCTTGCCACCATAACTCCATGCAGAGCCATGATCACTGGCCGAACCCCAAAATCTCCTTTTTCTGCAGTCCAATCCCCGATCGGGCCTTCCATGGTGAGGGTCGGACTGTGGGGATCCCCCTGGCACCACCTCACCTGCCTTTGATGCCTGGCTCAAACATTCCCCAACATCCAGGGCGACTTATTCCACCTCAGAGATGAAATAAGTCCCCCGTTTACATGGCCAACCCTGGACATACAGGGTCAACTTTGCAATCGGTCCTGTATGTCCGTTCCTCCCTTGGCCTGCCTCCTCCCACCCACAAACAGACTTCCTCGTACAACTCACATTTATGTGCAGGGAGATTTATTCCCACCAGTTCAATCCAGGCATTTAGCAGGTCTGGACGTCTGGATATGGTTCAGAATGAGGGCCATAGGGTTCTTGGGTAGGACCAGAATATATTGCAAGGTCTATTGCACTCACAGTTCACTCTCTATACCTTTTACTACAAAAAGATTCCATCCGGGCTAAAAGTTGTTTCTTAACCCAGACAACAACTGTCACTTTCCAACATGTAACAGAATCACAAGTTCAATGGATTAACTAACAGCCTCATCTTTATAATCCTGTCAAGTCTTTGAGCTGTCTCCAAGTAGAGCATGACCTCTAAGCTTTATCCCTCTCCTTTTTGAGGAATAAGCAAATAAAGTCCTTCTGGTTTAGAAAAACTGCAGACACTGTTCCACTTCAATTTGCAGCCTCTCTGTGACTCAGAGTCCCACACTCTCACTCCTTCCCTGAAGATCTCCTACACAGTAGATACTGCCTCTGGCTCTTCCCTCCAGAAGCTCCTTCTCTGTGGTGCCTTGGCTTAAGAAGTCTTGAACACCCGTCCTCAGAAGCCCTTAGGTAGGCACACAAAGCTCCCTGATGCCGTTCCTAATTTCTCTTCCAGCAGTTCCTCAGAAGATACCCTGTGGTGCTTTGCAGGGGGCAGTCATCTAGGGAGTCATCTTCTAGGGGGCAGCAAAGAGCTGGGCATTCAAAGCTAAACAATAGATTCTGACAGTCAGGCAGGGGGAGGGGGAAGCATAAGTCTCAAGGTTTGCCTAGGATGCCAAAACCTTGATCCAACTCTGGGGCCTGTCATAGTGTTTTGGCTTAAGCCACCTCACCTCAGTATCTCAGTCACCTCTCCTCAGAGATCCCTTTAAATAGGGTTCCACTAATTCTCCTTCCTCTCCTAGGTGCTTGACCAGAGGTCAGAGATACCATATTGCAGTGCAATGGCTCTGGAGCCAAAGACCAAGATTTGAATTAGGACTGGGGTTTATATCCCTTACAGTTTCCCTCTAAATTTGCATTCCTCTCACCAAATATCATCATCAAATCAATGGCCCTCCCAGCATTACATCGCTGAGATTAGCGGGATGAATCAGAGACTAGAAAATTCCCTTGTATTCTAGAACAGACAGGTTACAGAGAGTTTAGATAGAACTTCTCTGGTAGAGTCACTAGAGGTCCTCTACAAAGGGCTTCTCATTCATCCTCACAGGTTAGAAAGTGACATCACTCAGATCTATCCCCAGGGGTGGAGCCAGCTGCTGATTTACCTGCCTACCTCCCACTTAAATGCTGCCTAGAGCAAAGTTGATGTGAACCTTTAGACAGTTTCATTTCCTTGTCATTCATTTTAAATCTGAACATGGCATGAAAAATCTGAAATTCTGGGATGTTTTCTAGTCATAGCCCTACCCCCAACTGGTTACTTCCGGCCCAGCTCCTGCCCCCACAGGCTACTTCTGGCCCTGACTGTCCATAGTTTAATTTCCTTTTTGCCTACAAATTAAGCCCTGGCCCACATGTGAAACTATTTTAAACAGCTAACCTTTCATGTGTTACATTCCTGACAACAGCTAATTTAGAAAAAATAACATATATACGGTCATTTGTGATACTATCTAGTTAGTTCATATATGAATGTGTGATGTCATTTGTTATACCATAATCCAAACTTACGTATTGCAGCACATATTAAATCTAATCTAGTAACTGATCAAAGGGGGTCTTTTCAAATTGCATCCCTTTATGACTCAATCAACTAAATAGTTGTCAACAGCTCCTTTGAAAATCTAAACTTTAAATTTTGTGGGGAACATATTCTATATCATATAATAGAAACATAGAAACACGACAGCAGAAAAAGATCATATGGCCTATCTAGTTTGTCCTTCCATATCAACTACAATAGTCCCCTTTTTACCTTTAAAGATCCTCGATGTTTGTCCCATGCTTTTTTAAATTCAGATACTGTCCTTGTGTTCATCATCTCCACTGGGAGACTATTCCAAGCATCTACCATTCTTTCCATAAAGAAATATTTCTGCATATTACTCCTCAGTCTAGCCCCTTTCATTCTCATCCTATGTCCCATCGTAGCAGAGCTTGCCTTCAATTGAAAGAGACCCTTCTGTGCATTTATGCCACGGAGGTATTTAAATGTCTATCATATCGCCCCATTCCGCCTTTCCTCTAATGTATACATATTAAGATCTTTAAGTCTGTCCACATATGCTTCATAACAAAGACCATTAACCATTTCAGTAGCCACCCTCTGCACTGACTCCAACCTGCTTATATCTATTTGAAGGTGTGATCTCCAGAACTGCACCACAATACTCCAAATGAGGTCGCATCAGAGACTTATACAGAGTCATTATCACATCCCTTTTTCTGCTGGCCATTCCTCTCCCTATACACTCAAGCATCTTTCTGGCTTTCGCAGTCGCCTTTTCTGCCCGTTTAGCTACTTTAACATTGTCAGACACAATTACGTCCAGGTCCCGCTCTTCTTTTGTGGACAGAAGTACGTCACCCCCTACACTGTACAGCTTCTTTGGATTGTTGCAGCCTAAATGCATGACGCTGCATTTTTTTTTAGCATTCCTCATCCTTTAAAAGCAAATATAAAAACCATTACTAAATAAGTCAACAAAAAGATTAAAAAAATAAATAAAATTTAAAAGAATGCCTTATCTCTCGCTTTTAAAAGAATTAATTAATCAAGCTTTACCTCCATGATGCTAAATTTTGCTTAATTGTTGTAAAAAAGAGAGCTAAGGCATTTTGTTGCCTCACAAAATGTGATATATTCTCTAGGGCTTCTGCAGCTAGTAGGAGATGTTTGCAGTTTTCTTGGTTATTCTGCATTTTGGAGCCGACATTTCAGGCACTATGCTGTGGCTTTCTTCACGGCAAAGAGGTTAAGCAGTAGATGTCTGTTCTTTTATACAGTATAATCGTCTTCAAACTGGACTGGTGAAATTGAGAAAGAAAATTTGAATTTTGAAAGGAATTTTGATTGGAGAAAGAGGTCTGCAGTTTGGAAGGTTCTCTGCTTAGTTTAAAGATGTTCTTCCTGTAGAGTTTCTTTATATGTTCTCTTGGGCTCTTGCAGCTAGTATGATGATATTTCCAGTTTTTGGGTCATATTGCATCTTAGTAGCTGGAACTAATGTTTACTAAGATGTAGCATGATCCGGAAAACTGCAAAGATCATCATACTAGCTGCTGAAACCCCAGGGAACATTTAAAGAAAATCTATGGGGCGAATATCTTTAAACTCACCAGAGAGCCTTCCAATCTGTGGGAAAAGAGAGGTCTCCAGTCTTTCTCCAAAGAACTTTCCTGCCAAAATTCAAATTTCCCGCCTCAATCCAACCAATCTGGTTTGAGAACTGCTAGCCTTGGACAACTCACTTAACCCTCCATTGCCTTGGAAGGAAGGCCTGGCAATCTACTGCCAAGAAAACTCTGGAGCTGCTGGGTCGCCAGGAGTCAGCATTGACTCAAAGGCATACATTGCATTTTTTGCATGTAAAAGAAAAGACATTCACTGTTTAACCACTTCACCCTGAAAAAAGCTACAGCGTGGTGACTGAAACGTCGGTTCCAGTTACTAAGATGCAGTATGACTCAGAAAACTGCAAAGATTATTTTAATAGATTGTTACATCTGACACAGGCAAAAGCTGAAATATGGCCATGGTGGGTTTTAGGTTGGGACATATTTATTGCATGCTTTTTAATACAATGTATCTTAAATTTGGTGTAAGTATCTGAGTTATTTATTTATTTGCTTTTCTTCCTTTTTATTTTGTTATTGGTGTGCATTCAGATACAGTACATGTTTCTCAGTCTCAGAAGGCTTGCATTATGGTGGCAGCAAAGAGAATGGAAGGTTAAAAGGCTTACCCAAGGTCACAAGCAACAGTGAGAGAAGGATTTAAATCCTAACTTACCTAGCACTTAGTCTGCTGTTCTAACCACTAGGCTACTGCGCCACTCCTGAAAGCAGCAGTCTGTGTTCCATTAAGATGTCAACAGACAGAAAACCTGATTTCAACATTCGAACCATTAGCAAATCTGTCAAAATAAATCCAGTTTCTAGGCACCATCTGCCTCATTTACAAACATCTATACATTCAACAATGTCTCATATCAACTGAGTTTTGTTTCCCCACTCTGCCTGAAATGATTTAGCTAGATCTGTCACTGCTTTTTAATTTTGAAAGTAAGGATTTTGTGATATCTGTCTACAGTCTTTGCAAGTGAGTATTAATGGGCCTAACCACTAATGTTCCTTACTAAATCATCACTGTCAGCATCAAAACTTTGCTTCCGCTCAGTCTCTGATCCTGATCAGATTTTCAGTGCATTTCCATTATACCCTCAGAAGAGAATTTATTTATTTATTTATTTAGCATCTCTTATATACCGTGCTATTTAGAATCAGTGCGGTTTACATATAACAAAAATGTGTGCAGTGCAGGCAGAACCTACACTGGACTTACAATGAGCAGGGGTTTCTAACAAGGCTAACAGGGGGTAACTATGTACAGGCAAAGCCGGCTGTCACCAGCTACATGAGCAGCTCACAACTATTTACAGGTTGGCCTAACTATATACAGATTGGCAGGTTAGTATGGATGCATTGTTCCAGTCGAGGGTATTGGGAAATAGAGGGCAGGGCTGCAAATATGCGTGGTACCGGTAGCTGTATTGGGGTTGTCAGCCTGGTTCTCGAGTGTGACTGGCTGTGAGACGGCATCTGAGCCAGTAAAGTGCTGGAGGAACAGGTAGTGCTTTAGTGACTTCCTAGACAGGACGAGGTCAATGATGGTATGGATGGCCGGAGGCAGGGCGTTCCAGCATGTGGGCGCATACAATGCGAAGGCTCTGTTTCTTGTTGCCTGTGAACATTTTGTCATCGCCTTTGGGAGTAACAGAGTATTGGTGGCGGTTGATCTCCTAGCTCTGTTGAGGGGGGCGGTCTGGATGAGATCTGTGAGGGAGGTGGAGGAGCACTTATTGATGGCTTTGTAGGTCATCAGAAGAATCTTGAAGGAGAGTCTACAGTGGACCGGCAGCCAGTGCAGATGTTTCAGAACTGGGGATATGTGTTCTCTCCTGGAGGCTCCATGCAAGATTCTGGCAGCTGCATTCATTGCCAGCAGCAGAGGATTCAGTGTACTCTTCAGGAGTCCGTGGAGTACTGTGTTAGCATAGTCAAAATGTGGGATTACTAGGGCTTGATAGACTGTCCGGAAGTCTGCTGGCTCGAGTAGCTGTTGCAGGTGACAGAGCGTCTGAATTTTGTGGTAGACCGCTTTGACCATGTTGCTTATCTGGGCTTTCATGTTGAGCTGTTGGTCTAGCGCGACCCCTAGGTACCGTATTGTGGGCTTGCTAAGGAGCTCTGCATCCTGCACCTTCAGCGAAGTGGGCAGGGTGAAAGCTGGGTTCCTGGAGACGAATAGAACCTCCGTTTTGTTGAAATTTATTCTGAGCCTCTGCGTGTGTAGCCAGTCTGTGATGGCATCGAAGCAGGTGGATAGTGGAGAGAGGTCTGGATGTTCTGTTGAGATAGACATATATAGCAAAACTTCGTTGGCGTAAACCAGGCAGTTGATATTGAAGGAGTGGATGAGATTGCAAATGGGCTGCATGTAAACGTTGAACAGTAATGTTGAAAGCGAAGATCCCTGTGGCACGCCTTTCTCTTGTGGGAAAGGTGTGCAGGTAGAGGATCCGGTTTGGACATGCTGCTATATGTCTGTTAAGTATGATGCACACCAGGTTAGCGCTGACCCATGGACACCCTTCTCCTTGAGGCATGTTAAGAGTATTTCATGGCTAACGGAGTCAAAGGCTGCAGCAATGTTCAGGAAGATCAGGGCAAACTCCTGTCTGATATTATCCAACCCTATGGTCAGTGAGCTGAATAGAGTGGTCAATAGGATCTCAATGCCATGTGACTCCCTGAATCCATGCTGACACGGGTCAAGGGGTGAACTGGACTTGATGTGGTGCTGAAGCTGGCATTGGACGACCTTCTCGATAATTTTTACCAGAAGGGAGATGCTCGATATTGGTCTGTAGGATTCCATCATGGCAGGGTCCAGCTTGTTGTTTTTTAGTAGTTGCTTGCTTCAAGCTTTGAGTGAAGGACCCAGTGGAGAAAGAGAGCTCTATGAGTTTGGTCAGGAAAGGGCTGAGGTCAGCACGTAGTGATTTTATCCAAAATGCTGGACAAGGGTCATTAGGTGCTCTGGTGGTGTTTATGGCTGTGATGATGTCTTGAAGGCCTTTCTCTGTCGGAGCCGAAAAGGTAGAGATGACGTGCTGGGTGTCCTTCATGGCTGGCATCAAGGAAGGTGCAGGGGTCGGGTGGGGTGCCCCGCTGAAGGTAGAGACGTCTGTGGTTGTGGTGGTCTGGTTCATTTTAGCACGCAAGTAGTCAGCGTACTCCTGTAGGTCGGGAAGGCTTGGTTGGGTAGGGGAAGGCTCTTTTGTTGGTCTTGTCTTTAGTGAAAACTCCAACATTTAAGAGCTTTCTGGGCTACAAATGCATTAAAATATGACTATGGATAAACAGGTGTAAATACAGACAAGGCCCATCTAACACTTCCCAATAAAGTATCATTTCTCCTAAATTTGTCCCATTTATGTCTTTTGATATAAGCAGTTATTTCAGTTATACTCATGATCTAGATAATAGGCAAAATGCATTAAAGATACCTGGAGGGCCAAATGAACCCCAATATAAGATAGAGGAGAGAATAAGGAAAAGAGAGTGAGGGAACAAAGATAAAGTCAAGTAGTGAAGGCACAACAATATGTGCCTTATTAGATTGTGGTTGACCCACTGCAAGGGAGAGCATATCAGATATGCACACAGATACACAAACATCCATAGTGCATAATTATTACAAATATAAATCATTTTATTATAAAAACATAAATGCCATACAAGGTCAGACCAGATGTCCATCACGCCCAGCATCTTGTCTCGTATAGTGGCTATTTTCAGTTTTAGTCCCCCCATAGCCCACCTCCAGTCCTAACCCCCCATCACCCCATTTTCAATCTTAGCCCCCCCCCCCCCCACAGCCCATTAGCAGTCCTAACCCCCCTCCCCCATCAGCCCAGGGAAATTTAAAAGCAAAAAAAAACTGGCTGCTGCTGCCGCTGCCACCATGGCAGCAGCAGAATCAAGTGTCTTGTGGCCATGCCCCCCCCCCCCCGCCTGCCCGGCAGAGCCCTCCCTGAAACAGTTCCCTCAGGGTGGGCTTTTCAGAGCCACAAATGGAGAGTTTCCCTTTCTCGTGGCTCTGTTAAACCCGCTGGCGCTGATGGGAAACAGGCATAGAGAGAGGAATGGCCAGCAGAAGAAAGGAGGCGATAGTGCCTCTGTATAATTCTTTGATGCGACCTCATTTGGAGTATTGTGTGCAATTCTGGAGACCACACCTTCAAAAAGATATAAACAGGTTGGAGTCTGTGCAGAGGATAGCTACTAAAATGGTTAGTGGTCTTCATTATAAAATATAGGAGGGCAGATTTAAGGAGCTTAATATGTATACTTTAGAGGAAAGATGGGATAGAGGTGATATGATTGAGACGTTTAAATACCTCCATGGCATAAATGCACAGGAGGAGAACCTCTTTCGATTGAAAGCAAGCTCTGCTACTAGGGGACATAGGATGAGGGTGAAAGGGGATAGACTCGGGAGTAATATGCGGAAATATTTCTTTACGGAAAGAGTGATAGATGCGTGGAATAGTCTCCCAGTGGAGGTGGTAGAGATGAGGGCAGTATATGAATTTAAAAAAGCATGGAACAAACACAGAGGATCTCCAAAGGAAAAAAAGGGGAATGTTGTAGTGGTTGATACGGAAGGACAGACTAGATATGCCATGTGGTCTTTTTCTGTTGTCATGTTTCTATGTTTCTAATAGTCTGTTCTAACTCAAGGAAGCACTATATCCATTTCTGAAAAGGGGACATCTATTCACCATGCACCAAACTGCAACCTTTTGTTTATTGTGAGTCACTTTGATGTCTTGTGGAATAGTATTGGCGCAGGGGCAGCTGAACACCATTTTGGTTGCCACTAAATATCCTGATTAATACCGCTACGTGCACCAGTGCTAACCATGCAGCATAAGGACGTGTCATGGGAGTTCTGGGGTATTCTGGGGGCAACGCCAGTTGCAAACAGGGCAGTGGTGATACGGCACCGCTGTCTAGGTAGCAACCCGCAGGCAAAGATAAGCACAGCAAAAGCTGGTCTATCTTTACCCATAGGCGCTAACTGGGCAACAGCTCAATATCCCCTCTAGCAGGTTAGCTTCTGCGGCAACGGAAGCTGAACAGTGACCCCAGCATTGAATATCTGGGTTTAGTGTTCAACGCCGGTGGCTAGACTACACTCGCGCCTAGCCGCTGGCACTGAATATCGGGCCCATGGTCCTGCCCATGTAACGTAGACCCTTTTGCATTTGACGCCTTGAAAATAGGAATACATTTTGTGTTCCTGGTTTCAATTTATTTTAACACACTTGTGTTGTCTCATATTTTACAAGCAACAATCCAGCCAATAGCCCCAACTGATATCCAAAAAAGGTCCAGTCATCATCCCCTCTCAGTAAATTAATAATGTAGAAATTTATCCAACTACAAAGTCCATTTCTTGTGCACAAATATAATTCGATATAAAGTCTGTTGTTGCAGAACTGTTTTGAGTATTACATCTTTCTCACCAATAATAAAAGGTCACTGGGAACTAATTATATAGATTTGTAAATCAATTTCTATAATCCATTAACCAGCTCAAGGGAATGGAACGGGGGATGAGCATTTTTATTTCACGGTTTCTTATTAGAGTATGGTATCTCATTTAGCATGTACCAAATAACTAAACTAAAATAAAGGAATAAACTCAAATGAAATGCAACAAAATGAAAAGTAACAAAATGCAAAGTCAACAAAAATGTCCTCCCTGTACACATGCACATGACAAGCAAAATAAAGGGGGACTGAAAGGGGCCAAGAAAGGAGAGAGGCAGAATCTAAAATTTATAAAAAGGGGGATACACTTGGTAGAGTAAACCTCTGATCAGACAAACTAGGGTATATCACCACCACAGAAAACAAAGGGTTAAAAAATGTAAAAAGATCTGATATGGAATGTTTTGGCTAATTGCCTGAGCCATGGGTCTCAAACTTTAAAGGTCAAAAGTACAATGTTTGGCATATAATTGTTCTATGCCAAAATAGTACACAAACAAAATCACTGCTATACCATAAAACCAAATATATTAAGAAAGAAAGACAAACATTTAAAAAAGGAAGAAGTTTTATGATACTGAGAAGGCCGCGGGGCCACGTACGTGCTGGCCACAGTTAATTGCGTGGGCGGCGTGGTGCATGGCCCCGGCCTCGGTAAAAGGAGGTGGGAGCCGGAGCGGCGAGGGAAGCATTTTTAGGTTTAAATCTGTTTTTATTGATAACCTGCAGCAATAACCATACAAACAGTAAGCAAACAATAAAGTTAATACAAGGCAGCAGAACAACAACACGATTAGCTTAATGAACCAGGGCGAAGTAAGTTAGAGAGAGTAGCAAATGTACGTACAGATGTAAAAGTATAAAAGTATAATATAGGCATAATATGGAGTGTTCCCCCCTCCCCCCCAAGCCCACAAAGGAAAACAGCCCACAGTACTTGCTCTGCATCACCAGACACAAAGAACCAATATGAGCCAAAGCTGGTATGATAGTACCCCCCCCCCCAAAAAAATAAATTAAAAATAAAATAAAAATAAATAAAAAATATATATACACCCACCCTCCCCCCAATCACACTTGAGGCCTGATATAACTGGGCTCGAGAACAGACAGATCCAGGGTGTGTTCTTCTCCCGGATCCGTCCCCAGTCGGAAGCATTTTTTAAATCCATTGGCTCCCGCGGGTGTATGAGGAGCTTGGGAGCCAATGGCTTGGGGGCAGGAGGGTGGGATGGTTAGAGTGAGGCGGGAGCGTGCCAGCGAGGCATCAGTCCGGGTAAGCAGAGGAAGAGGACTGGCGTCCCACCCTCCCATCCCTATGGTGGACGGATTTGGGGGAAGTGGGATTGCAGCTGGAGAGGGGGCAGGATCCCAGAGGTGTCTGGGGTCCGGAGTCTTGGCAATACGCAGGGCGGGGGTAGGTACCCCCGACCCGGAGAACCCCTGGGGGCTTTTGCTAATAATATAGCGAAGCCGGATGAGGGGGGCATGGAATTGCCTGGGGACGGTTCCCGGCGGAAGCGGGAGGGAACTCACTTTGCTTCTCACACGGCTGGTGAGGGTTCGTCCCGCTGCCAGAACCTGAATGACGAAGGTTTGGTTGTTGGTAGTTTGTTTGGATAATGTTTATGGTTGACGTTTATGGTTAATAAAGTTGTGACTAGTTGAATGCCAATAAGTGTTGGGTTGTGGTTATTGTGGGGGACAGGGGGGGAGGGTGTCTTGGCTGGGGCAGGAGCAGCACGTCCGCCTTACCCGGTTACATGATTCAGGCAATTAACTAAAATATAACCATGTTGGGTCATTTTTATACGTTTTAAGTGTCTGTTTTTGTCCGATTAAAGGTTTACTTTACCAAGCACGTTACCCTCTTTTTATGCATTATTTATAGTCCAACTCATTTTTGGTTCCCCCTACTTCCCTTTGTTGTTTTTCTTAGCTATCTGTGAAAGGTATCCTCTTTCTTTTCTCATTCAGTTTACACTTTTAGCCCTACATGACACAAGGATGAGTGCAAATCTCTGTACGGAGTGAGTCTTACTTCACGTTTTCATTTATCTCCTTAATAAAGTTGTATTTTATCAACTCCTTTTGGATTTCAACTCTCTTACTTTGAGTTTTCACTCCTAGCTCAAAGAAACTAGGGAGTCAAATCCAGAAGGAATTAATATATTATAAAACTTTATTTAAGGAAAAAAAGAAAAAAAAAAAAGAAAAACTATTTCTATGGGCAGATCAAAACATAATGAGTCTCGGTTTCGCACTGAATATGATTTCTCATGATGTGTCATCATAAACTAGCTTCATGTCAAAATTGCTTTGCAGGATTTGTTTTCAGTGCATCAAAGACTATGTTGTAAAATACTACTGAATTAGAATGCACTGCAGTAGCAGTCAAATAATGTTAATTAGGAGTAGGATTTCATATGTACTGCATGAACACAAAAGAGGTAGGGCTCGATGTTGAAAGCGATTAACGTATTTAGCAGACCTGCTAACCGTGTTAATCCCCGTGACCAGGATATTCAGCAGGGTGTTCCGGGGCGGAGCGGCAATGGCACCCGGGGATAACCAATCAGCAAAAATATTCAGCCGCTGCCCGGTTATCCCTCAGTGGCGAAAGTCGGGTGCAGTTAAGGCTGGCCAAGTCTTCACCACTGAAAATACTACCACTGCCTGGTTAGCTTCCTGGCTGTAGGGTTCATTGGCGATGGCCAGCCACTAGAATTGCACTAGCTGTCGCCACTGAATATCAGGCCCATAATTTCATAATACGATGAAAAAAAAATTTCAAAAAGTGACTATTTTATGCTTTATTTTATAAAGGCAACAAGTGCTTATGTGCCCTTAAAAAATTGGATCTCACAGTTGATAAACTCTATACATGCATATGAGTAGCTTATAACACAGGAGTATGTTTACTAATTGGTGGTTGCGGCTTCTGTGCGATAACGGAGCCACAGCACCATTGAATTCAATGGGACCATGGTTCCAATTTCGCACGGAAGCCGCTACCACCAATTAGTAAACATACCCCACAGTGTAAAACATGCTTTACAGGCTGAAAATGCAGCATAAAATTATCACTGAAGATGCCAACAACTAAAGAATTTAAGATAGCCCACGATCTCTAATCTATGAATCCTTTCTTTCCTACTTATTTTCACACTCTCTTCCCTTCAAAATTTAATTATTAAGAGCAGCTATCATCACAGTTAACCCTTTGTTGCATCCCATAAGCTAGACGGCATTTTCTATGGAATACCACCCATATCTAGAAATGCATTCCGCCTGTAAATTTATGATAGGTGAGCCATAAATACATTTTAATTTAATTTAATTTAAGCCAAACATGCTTCCACCTTTGTGGAATGACATAACAGATTGACCAATTGTTCTGTAACATCAGTAGGCCTTCAGTAAGGCTGTGTGGTCATCAAAATATGTCGACCTGCTTCAGATACATTGCAAAGTTAAGAACAGAAGCATCCAAAATATATGTTTCTGCCTTAGTCAGTAAACCACAAGCGTTCCACAAGTAGATCTTGACAGTTCATTTGATTTCCATGAACTACACAATCTGGAATATGTTATTCCACGTAAAAAATGTTGGAACTATTTCTCCCTATACACTACACACTAGTGAACTAGAATGGAGAAACATATCCTGAGACAGTACAGAGATGTAGAGAAAGCTTAGAAACATACAGAATGCATAATATGGTTGTGACGCCTATGCCGCACAAGGTGCTGTTTGGAAGACTTGCGATTCAATATTCCGTCAGTAAGATCCTTTTCCTTTCCTTCCTGCTGGCATGGGAGATGGTGCCTAACAGTACGGGAGATATCAATACAGTCCTGAGCACAGCAGCCATGTCATCTTTCCTCCCTACAAGATCGTTCCTCCTGCAAGTGAAAGTCTGCAATTGGTACCAGCCGATTGCATTATAGTAGTACTGTCAGTCACTGTGCAAGGGAAAAGGGCTATTAAAAAAAAAATCAATAAACCAAGGTAAGATAGCCTAAAATATCCAGAGAACAAGGCCTGATTATACAGCAAACATCAGCATAATTCAGCATGGCCTAGAGAGTCACAAGGCTTGCTGGGGGGGGGAGGGGGGTTGCAATCTTGCTCATACTATGAATCTCGTAGTGCTTATTAGTTATGAATACATGTGACTTAGCTGCACTGTCTCTCATGGAAAAAGATGTGTGTGTGTGTGATGAATAATTCAACGAATAGAGCTAGCCGACGGAGAGAATGCGGAGGCTAAAAACCAGGTACAGTAGGCACAAAATACAACACCGAGAAGCTCTGAATTTGACTTTAAGCACATCTAACCGAGTTGAGAAGTCAATACGTTCACAGGCTTACAACTTGGTTGACCTTTAACGAGACTACTATAAATCCAGTGCTGAAAGAGCAACAATAGCTTCCTGCAGAGAAGACTAAGCTTGCAGCCAAGTGAATAAACTCACTGTAATACTGCTTTGCCATAACTGCTAAAAAGCAATAGACTCTTAGAGGTCTCAGTGGAGCTCTCTGTATCAGAGGATGAAGGTTCCTATTCCAGTAATACCAATTATGGTACATTTGGAAAATATATAGCATCCCTGCAGCCTCCTATGAAAATGAATAATTAAATCCATGCTCTAAATCTGAGAGGGTATAGTTTTAGTTTCATGTACCCTTGTTAAGTGGGCATTTATGTTATGTTCCGGTCAAGGAGTACGCGGACCTCTAGAAGGACGACGAGTCAGTTTTAGCTTAGAAAGGAGCAAAAAGTGATATATGGAGATATATTTATTTATTTATTAATGGCTCTTGATAACATGCATATGATCAATAAAGACCCTAAACATATAGGATCTCATTCAGTAAAGAGCTGCCAAAGGTTGTCTCTGAAGAACAATTTGAGTATGCTGATGCTCTTCACTTTAAGCCAAGGCTGTGGTGTCTTGTCTGAAAGCAGGGCATTTTTGATTGCCTGCTAAAATTTGACTCAGTCCTCAAATTGCATATGAGCACCAGCACTTTTTTTGCTAGAAAAAAAACCACACTGTCTGAGAGTATAGGGATATCTGAAATGTTTCTCATCTGTATCTAAAAATCCTGATACTCAAGCAGTTGTGTTCATCTGGGATCAAAGCTGTGAGCCATGAGTGCTGCATAGCTATCCTGGTAACCATCTTACTGAATTGAACTCTTACACTGAAAAGAAGGGGAAAGGCCTCTGTTCTTTTGACTTCAATCTGCATAGCTCTCCAAGGATATAACTGTTACCAGCTCTGGCAGGCTGCGACCAGGCGAGCCAGGATTAAACCCTTCTGATGCTCCTTGTGATCTTGGACAAGTCATGTTACCCTTCACTGCCTAAGCTACAAAATTAGGCCCCTATGTACTAACCTATAGTAAAATAACACATTATTGCATCATTTTACTGAGCAAACGTTTACAGTAGGATTCACTAATCTGGGATACCTTTAATTTTCTGTTGCTACAGCCAGGCATATAGTGCATTCCTGACCGTAGCAATGAAAGATAGTGGGCCCCAAGGTTTGTAAAGAAAGACCTTAGATTCTAAACCCTCTGGGGACAGAGAAATATCTTTTAGATCTAACTGCAATCCACCTTGGGCTATCAATGAAAAAAAGTGAGAGCTAAATCTAAATAAATTTCTCAGTGTAAAAAGTGACTTTTGTTAAAGAATTCCTGCTATTGTTTTTGGATGTAGTTTAAAATGATTGTGGATTTTTTTTTAAGTGTGTACTCCTCTGCTTTGATTTTGAAAGTAAACAAACATTTTAGGAATTTCAAGACTTGTATATGGATTGTATGTTTTACACACTAAAGTGAAATTGCAGCGTTAACCACCAGTAGTATTTCCTTCTATAGATAAAATGCCTTAAGCCAGTTCCTGAGAGCTATTGGTTGCCTATAGAAACTGGATACTATGTATAGTCAAGTCCAGAAGAAGAACTGATCCTCTTTACAGTACACGTTATCACTTCTGAAAAATGTATTCCTTGGTAGCCTTCTAAAATTCCAATTTAAATTTCAATTATTTCAACTAGCATTTTGGTCTACCCCCAAAAAATAAACCTTGCCAATTAATTAACACAGAAACACAAAAGATGCAAGCAGAAAAGACCCACTTGAGACATTTGTGCATAGCGTGCAGTGATCCTCTCTCTCCATAAGGATGTTTGGAGGAGCCATTTGTTTAAGTGGGGCCACTGGATATAGTCTCTAGAAGCTGAATTTAGGACAGTTATTTATAAGGCCTGTTATTCAGCAATATCCAGCTAAAACTCAACTGTGCCCCCAGAAAGTTTCTGATTTCACCTAAATGTATCTTGAGAAAATGTATGTGACGAGTGCGGGGTTGGAAGAATACAAAAAACAAAGATTTGTCCACGTAGCTCCCTAAGTTACCCAAACAAAAGGAACTGATTACAGATTGTAGTACCAAAGCTCTTTCAACTGAAGTACAATTGTTACTGCTTCTGCCATCATCCAGATGGACAGCCTGATCCCTGGCAAGGGACGGAGTCCATATGAAATAGTCCTGTAAGTTGAATCCCTCATGAAATATGTGAAGGAACCAAGAGAAAAGATGTCAAGGCTGAGAAGTATCTATGATGACAATGAGAGTTACATTGATAAGTTTCTTGAGGCATCAAAGTGGGGAAGATGGTATGGTACTGAAAGAGGACTGTGCTCATGGGTACCTGATCCTGCAGAATCAAAACCCTGACTCCGCCTTCCCTCAAACTGAAGAACCAGTGTGCAATCCTGAAAGTGAAAGAGTGAGGATATCCCATCAATGATCATTAGAATCCTTCTGGAAGGGGTTCTGTGGCATCCATCTGACAACCAGGCATGATGTCCCAGGAAGTGTGCTGTCTGTCAGGTGCAAAATTTCCATGAGACTCAAGCCTGACTATTATTTGATGTTTCTCATTCTTGTTGGCACAAATGATACTGATAGGTATCTCTCCAAACATATCAAGAATGACTTCATGGCTCTGAGAGAGAGGGTGAAGCAGATAGGTTTGCAGGTGGTATTCTTTTCAATCCTCCCTTTCAAGGGTAAAGGTTGAGGCAGAGAAGCTCGCACCCTGGAGATGAATGCATAGCTGCATGGATGGTGTCATCTTCTAGAGCATCTTTGTTTCCTGAATCACAGGATGATTTTCCAAGGGCTACTGAACAGAGATGACATCCCTCTACATCAAATAAAGGGAAACGTGTTTTCCATGGCAGACCAGCTAACCTACTGAAGAGAGGATGAGTGAACAAAGCTCCCAGGTAAGTGAAACATTACATACCTGTATAGAAATGAGAAAAGAACATCTGGAAAGTTGTATGTACTAAAGCCATGGTACGGGAAATAAGATTCTGGATCTAGAGCTTAAAATGGAAGAAGCTGACTTGGATTTATTGGTGGTCATGAAGATGTGGTTTATGAAGAATCATGACTAAGATGTAATTGTATCAGGCTATAATCTATTCAGGAAGGACAAGATAGGAGGAAAGAAAGGCGGAGTGGTTCTATTTGTAAAAAATAATATTAAAGCAACGGCAATGCAGGGCTTACAAGATAAGGAGGGGGCTCCATAAACCAATTTGGAAAGAGCAAATGGAACATCTATTTACATTGGTGTAAAATACAGACCTTCACAGGTAGAACTGGACAAAGATTTAAATGAAGACATTCACTATATTGCTATGCAAGGAGAAGTGCTACTGAAAGGTGATTTCAATATGGCAGATACTGTTTGGGACATTATTTATTCAAATTGCTACACATACCATATCATAACAATCCCTGCTGTGGTGTCATCTTGAAGCATGGAGATGCTATTCTGGCAACTGGCAATGGAACCTATGCAGGAGGGGGCCATACTAAGCCTGATGCTTATGAATAGAAAGAGTGTTTCTGATATTATAGCGAGCGGTCCTTTGGCATACAGTGATCACTGGATGATGTGGTTCAATATTAGGACACAGTTGGAGATAGGTTTCCTGAAGTCTAAGACTAACTTTGTCAAGATGGGCGAATGCCTCAGGGAGATATTGACTGGATGAGATCATCATAGGGAATGTAAAAAAACAGTAGAAAAAACTGAAAGGGGATATTATAAGAGCAACAAACGTTTTTGTTAGGAAAGTATATAAAAGTAAGAGGGAAGAAAAAATAGCCAATACAGTAAAATGCGGGGGCAAAGACTTTAAAATATGTTAATGACAAGAGGAGGTGCAAATGTGGTATTAGACACAAGGATAAAGGAGAAACTAATGAGGATGAAGCAGAATTGCTTGACAAATTTGTTCCGTGCTCATATATGAAGGGCCAGAATTAGAACTCTTATTATGTTGTGTGCTATCAAGCCAATGCTGACTTCTGGTGACCCAGAAGTCCCTGGGTTTTCTTGGCAAGGTGAGGCCAGTAGTAGATTAAAAGACTATTCTTCCAAAGCAATGGAGGGTAAAGTGACATGGCCAAGGCCACAAGGAGTCTGTGGGATTTAACCCTCAATTCCTCAAGCACCAGGCTGCTACTCTAATCATTAGACTACTTCTCCCTTAATGCACACACATGGGAATGGAAGTGAAGCAGATCTTGAACAATTTTCAAAAGAGTGTGTTTGTAAGGAGCTAGCTAAACTGAAAATAGACAAAACAGTGGGGGTCAGATGGGATACATCCAAGGGAAGCTCTGGTGACTCCACAATCTTATCTTTTCAGAGTCCGAAGTGGCCCCAGAGAACTATGGATGTTATCTCTCTCCACAAACATGGAAGTAAGGAGGAAGTTGGGAACTACAGGCCAGCTAGTGTGACTTATTTTGTGAGTAAATTAATGGAAATGTTTCCAAAAGAAAGGACAATATAGCTGCTGGAATCCAAAAGATTGCAGGATCTAAGGCAGTATGGTTTTACTAGAGGTAGGTCTTCTCAGATGAATCTGATTAATGCCTTTGACTTGGTTACCAAAGAGTTGATTTGAGGGAGAGAGCTACTTGTGGTTTACTTAGATTTCAGCAAAGGCTTTGACACAGTTCCACATAGGTGACTTATAAAATAAACAGAGTCCTTGAGATGTCTAAATTAACTGACGAGTTTAGAAATTGGCTGAGTGGGAAGCAACAAAGGGTTGTAGTAAATGGAGCTCACTCTGAGGATGATGTTACTACTAATGTGTAGTAGGCATTGGTCCTTCATCCAGGTCTTTAATATTTGTGTGTGATATAGAAGGGCTTTTGTGTAAGGTTTGCTTTTTAGAGGATGATACCAAAATCTACAGTAGATGTGCATAACATGAGGAGGGGTCTAGTTAAGATTGAAGAATGGTCTAGAATTTGGCAGCTGAGATTTAAGTCCTGACTCCTGGTGACCCAGAAGCTCCTGGGTTTTCTTGACAGTGTCACTGGAAGTAGATTGCCAGGCCTTTCTTCTGAGGCAATGGAGGGTTAAGTGACTTGCCCAAGGTGTGCTAGTGGGAATCAAACCCTGGTTGCTTGGTTACAAAGCCAGTGTTCTAACCACTAGGCTACTCCTCCACTAATGCTAAAAAATACAGGGTCATTTGGGTTGCAATATCCCAAGGGAATGTACTGTATTGAGAGGTGGCATACTTCAGTGCATAAAAGAAGAATAGGGCTTGGGATTGATCGTATTGGATGAACTTAAAATGGCCAAACAGGTAAAAAAGGCGATGACAAAACCAGAAGGGTGCTTAGGAAGAGGATTGGTCAGCAGAAAAAATAAGGTAATAGTGTCTTTGCACAAATCATTGGTGAGACCTTATTTGGAGTTGTGTGCAATTCTGGAGACCACACTTTCTAAAAGATATTGAAAAGATTGGCAATGTCAGACTCAAGGGTGAAGGAGAAAAATATGTAGATGCTGATGAAGATAAAGATAAATTGTTTAACAAATATTCTGTTCTGTGTTCATTGAGGAAGGGCCGAGAATGGGATCTCAGAAAACAAACACATATGGGAATGGGAGTGAGGTAGAACTCAAATTTTTTTCAGATTTGTTCTTTGAGGAGCTAGAGAAAGTAAAATTGGACAAAATGATGGGGCCAGATGTGATTCATCCAAGAGAACTGAAAGAACTTAGAGCAGCTCTGCTGGCTGACCCTTTCCAGTGCTTATTTAGAGTTGGGAGTGATCGTAGAGAACTGGAGATGGGGGAATGCACTTCCTGTCTACAAAAGTGTAGCTAAGGAAGAGTTTGGTAACTACAGACCTGTTAGTTTGACCTCTGTGATGAGTAATTAATGGAAACACTGCTAAAGCAGGGGATGGTGCAGTTTCTGGAACCACAGAAACATGACAGCAGAAAAAGACCACATGGGTTATCTGCTCTACCCTTCCATCCAACTACTACAGCCCTTCTTTTCCTTTAGAGATCTTCTGTGTTTGTCCCATGCTTTCTTAAATTTAGATACTGCCCTGGTCTCTACTACCTCCCCTCGGAGAATATAACATGCATCTACCACTCTTTCCCTAAAGAAGTATTTCCACATATTACTCCTGAGTCTATTCCCTTTCACCTTCATCCTATGCCCCCTCATTACTGAGCTTTCTTTCAATTGGAATAGGCTCTCCTCCTGTGTATTTATGCCATGGAGGTATTTAAACCTCTCTATCATATCTCCTCCTCCTGCCTTTCCTCCAAAGTTTACATATTGAGATCTTTAAGTCTGTCCCCATATGCCTTATGACAAAGCCTACTGACCATTTTGGTAGCCAACCTCTGCACTGACTCCATCCTGTTTATATCTTTTTGAAAGCACACAGTGCTCTAAATGAGGTCTCACCAAATATTTATACAAAGGCACTATCACCTCCTTCTTCCTATTGGCCATTCCTCTCCTTATGCACCCAAGCATCCTTCTGGCTTTCACCATCATCTTTTCTACCTGTTTAGCCACCTTAATACCATCAAAAACAACCATGCTCAGGTCCTGCTTTTCTTTCATGGGCAGAAGAGATGACAGGATCCAAGACAGAATGGCTTTATTAGAGTTAGATCTTGTAAGATTAATCTAATTGCTTTGACTGGGTGATTAGAGAATTGGATTAGGGGAGAGCACTAGATATGGTATACTTAGATTTCAGCAAGACCTTTTGACACCATTCCACATCAATGACTTATAAATAAGAGTGCCTTTGGGATGGACCCTAAAGTGATTTACTGGGTAATAAATTGGTTGAGTAGGAGGTAACAAAGTGTAGTAGTAAACGGAGATAGGGACATTACCCAATGGTGTGCCTCAGGGATCAATCCTTGGTTTTCTTCCTTTTAACATTTTTGTAAGCAATATTGTGGAAGGTCTATCAGAAAAGGAATGCATCTTTGCAGATGATACCAAAATATGGAACAGGCTAGATACCCTGGAAGGTGTGGATAACATGAGGAGGGATTTAGCGAAGCTTGTAGAATGGTCAAGAACTTGGTAGCTAATATTTTATGATAAAAAAATGCAAGACCAAGTACTTGGGCTTCAAAATCCCAAGGGAACAGTACAGTATAGGGAGTGAAGTATTTCAATGAATGAATGAATGAAGAGCAGGACCTGGGGGTGATTGTATTGGATGATCTTAAAGTAGCCAAACAGGTACAAAAGGCAATAGCAAAGCCAGAAGGATGCTTGGGTGTATAGGGAGAGGAATAGCCATCAGGAAAAAGGAGGTGATAGTGCCAATCTGATGCAGCTGTTACCGTACTTACAAGGCTCTGCCAAGAAATATGGAAGACAACATCATGGCCTATTGACTGGAAAAGATCTGTGTTTATACCAATACTAAAGAAAGGTGATCCAACTGACTGTGGAAATTATCGCACAATCACTCTGATCCCACATGCCAGCAAGATTCTACTGAAGATTATTCAAAAGAGACTACAACCATACCTGGAACAAGAACTACCTGACGTGCAAGCAGGGTTCAGGAAAGGGCGAGGAACGAGAGACATCATTGCGGATGTGAGATGAATCCTTGAAAAGACTAAAGAATACCAAAAGGATATCTATTTGTGCTTTATCGACTATAGCAGGGCTTTTGACTGTGTAAACCATGAGAAACTCTGGGCCACATTAAGAAGCATGGGTATACCAGAACACCTGATCGTTCTCTTGTGAAATCTGTACATTGATCAAGAAGCAACAGTTCGAACGGAACAAGGAGAAACAGAATGGTTTAAGATAAGCAAAGTTGTAAGACAAGGCTGCACACTTTCCCCCTACCTGTTTAATTTATATGCAGAACAAATCATCAGAGAAGCAGGATTGTGTGACGATAACAGAGGTGTGAAGATTGGTGGAAGACTCATCAACAACCTTCGCTATGCTGATGATACCACATTACTGGCTGAAAGTGAAGATGATCTGAAACATTTGCTTCTCACAATCAAAGAACATAGTCTCAAAATGGGTCTGCACCTTAATGTAAAGAAGACAAAGATCATGACAACTGGCATAATCAACAGGTTCATCGTTGAAGGAGAAGAAATTGAAATTGTCAACAACTTTAACCTACTTGGATCAACTATCAATAAAGAAGCAACAAGCAGTCAAGAAATCAGACGATGCATTGCTCTTGGCAGAATGGCTATGAAAGACCTAGATAAGATTCTCAAGAGCAGAGATGTCTCTCTCCATACAAAGATTCGACTTGTTCAAGCCATGGTATTTTCAATAACATCATATGGATGTGAAAGCTGGACAGTGAAAAAGACAGACAGGAAGAAAATTGATGCCTTTGAATTATGGTGCTGGCGGCGAATACTGTGTATACCATGGACTGCCCGAAGAACAAACCAGTCGGTACTAGAGGAGATCAAACCTAAGCTTTCTTTAGAAGCTCAGATGACAAGACTTCGACTTTCATACTTTGGACACATGCGAAGAGAGAGATCATTAGAGAAAGACATCATGCTTGGCAAGATAGAAGGTCAACGCAAAAGAGGAAGGCCAGCAATGAGATGGATCGATACAATAACAACAGCTATGGGTACCAGTCTGTCAACAATGAGCCGCCTGACTGAAGACTGAACACAATTTAGGATAGCTATCCAGAGGGTCGCCATGAGTCGACTCAGACTCGACGGCACTTAACAACAACAAACATTACCCATATGCTTTCACCAGCATGAACCCTGTTAAATGCCACTCTGAAATCCATTTTTCAGGTTGCTTTTCACTCAGTTCATAATTTTTATTCCAAATCCCAAACTATTTAGTCTTCTCATCAACAATTTATGTGGAAAAGTGTCAAAGACTTTACTGAGCCCAAGATGAACCACATCATTGTATCCCCCGTCCTTCTCCTCTATTCTCCCTCCTCCCAGCACATCTATATCTAATGTTCTGGCCACTTCATGAAAGGAATCAATCACTAGCTTGGGAAGATTGTCCCCTTATAAAACTATTTTGCCTTGTATCTATTTAACTTCAAGGTATCACAGTATTTTTTATTTATTTATTTGGTACATTCCTAGGCTGTTAACCCAATTAGAAGCAAGTTGCCCCAAATAGTTAAGAAAATAAAATATGTGAAGGCACATAAAGAAAGGTCATTTAGGTGAAAATGGGATGTCCATGTCAAGACGTCTGAAATTCTGGGGGGCAACAGTGAAGGTGGACACGTGCGCTTGCTGTCTACAGTTGCCGTCTCTCTGCCACAAAAAAAAAATGTGTCCGCGGAGATATAGAGCAGGATGGGATACCAGAGTACGAGGCTGGACGTGTGCAGAAAACCAGTTGATTTCAGAAACGGGCATGTGCGAGATATAGGAGTTTGTCAGTATCGGCTACATAGATGTGCAAGCTTTGATAGTTTGGGGTATGCACATGCACATGTTATCACATAGACATCCTAGCCTGTCATTTTAGAAACAGACATGCAGTAGGGCATCTGCAGACATTAAGAATTCACTATGTATCTATAAGGTTTTTTTGAGTTGGTGAAAATATTAAGGGAGGGGGCGGGGCATTCTCGTCTCCTTTGTACTGTTTAGAGGCGGCAGAAATGAGCACTTTTCAAAGGTCTATTTGGGCCCAAAAGCAGGTAATTCTGTGGCCCCATTCTGAAATCAGGTGCACACATGTATCTTTTCCGGAATGTCCAGTGCACTCCTCCGCCGCGCCCACATGCGATAAGGATGTGATCTCGCTGGACATGTACGTTGAGGACATTCTAAAATGGCACCTGGGATGTGCACGCAATAAAGACATCTGAGTGGCCACTCTCAGATGTCCAAATCACAAACAGAGCTTCTAAAATGACCCCCATAACAAATAACAAAGTAAATGCATAAAAATAAGCAATACACACATCCGTGACAAACCTCACAATATAAATAAACAGCATTCTCTGAATAAAATCAGGATTACATTGTTATGCATGCCATAGGATAAAACAGGACTGCCTCAATTTGTTTTTTTTGATTACCCTAAATCAGCGGTTTTCAATCTAGTCCTCAGGACACACCTAGCCACTCAGGTTTTCAGGGTAACCACAATTAATATGCATGAGATAAATTTGCATATACTGCCTCCATTGTATGCAAATCTCTCTCATGTATTGTCATTGTGGTTGTCCTGAAAACCTGACTGGCTATGTGCATCCTGAGGACTGGGTTGAGAACCCCTGACCTAAATGAATAAGATAATATTCTCTGGATTCATTAAAAGTAACGGAAATCACAGCACTGCAAAAACATACCTAGCAAAGGACCAAAACAGGAAGCATAAAAAAAACACCAAAGCAACGGAAGACACATTATAGCGTTCAAATGAAATACTACCCGGGATCCTGACCAGGTTTTCAATGAGACCTTTGCTAGGACAACTAGAGCGCATCATCTGTCTTTTGGGGAGAACCAGAAGGCTAGAGGGATAGGAAAGCAGGAGGCAGCTGAATATTAGATGTTTTTTTTAATTCTGTAACTGTGCAGATGAGAAGAATAAGGTGCTGCACTTGGAATCAAAGGAATCTGCTGCCAGTGTGCAGAAGCTGAGAAATACACATGAAACCTACGAATAAAATCTAGGGGGGGGGGGAGTTTAAGGGTTGCAGTATTTTCTTGTATCTGTGGTTGCATTTAATAAAAGAAGCCCCCATTTACAAAGCATGGGGGATTCTTCCTGGCCTGCTTTACTCTCTCCAGCCCATGGCCGATGGTACACTTCCATTTTTTTTCCTTGACCAAAGATCAGGAAGCACAAGAATGAAGGGCCCTAATTTTCCAAGCCACAAATTAATGAGATAAGTACTCACACATGGACATCATGATCTTTGTCTCTTCACAGTTCACTGAGAATATCGACCATTTGCAAAAAAAACAACCATAACATATGTAGAAAGAGATATCAATATCGATATAGAATATAAAATCTTACACGTGCAAAAGTCCTGAAATAATAAATTGAAACGTCTGTGTCATGGTGAAATCTTGCTTGACTGCTGGGCTGATAATAAGGTTGGTGCTTCTAGGCAACGTCGAAAATGGGCTGCTCTACGAACTTCTTCACTGACCTCAGAATAAGAACATTAGAGAGAAAGACTGTTCATGGTGAGGCACAGGACATCTATTATATGTTATATTTGCTTCTCCTTGTTATGCAAATATTGCCTCCCTGCCAGCCATAGCAGCACCACCACCAGTTCACCTGCTTCTGTAAATTGCACAGACCACATCTGTTTACTGCATGCTGGCAATATAAATGGAAATTGAATTTTTTACCACATTATTATTTTTAACGTCTGAATCCCGTGACCTGATGACAGAAAAGGCATGCTTCCTTTTTAAACTCTTCGATGCAGAGATTCTTAGCAGCCGTTGTATAGTAAATTATACACTATCATGCATTTCATCCTTACAGGAAAAAGTTATTTTGGCAAATGTTTAACTAGATTGACCTGCTGGCCCAATGACACTGCAGTGTGGAGGGTCAGCATTTAATTTCAAATTCAAGTCTTCAGCTCCTTAGGGGATAGTGAAAAGGCAGAACTCACAGACCTTGGGAGCAGGGTGAGTTCCTAGTCATCACATAACGGCGACACCTAGCGCCGAGATGTAGGGCCATGATAGCAAGGTTCCAGAAGGAATCCCGGTGAACGTCCACACCCAAGGGCTATTACTGCATTGACAGGACTAAAGGGAATTGGGAGGGAATATATAACAGTTGCAAATATAAGCTCATGGAACCAGCTCCCAGCCTAGCTTCCAACTAAACTACAAGCCCAAGGGAGCAGTGGAAACAGCTGGGTTCCCCAAAAAAGTTGAATTACTTTGTTTCCCCAACTAGAAAGACGATATATTGTAAGCAAAAGCTTTGGAACAGAACAAAATCTGCAGTGTCTCAGGCAGAGATGCCAATCACTCAGTCTTGCAGTGGGGAGAAACCCTTTTAGCTGTGCAGTCTGTCACAGTCGTAGCTCATACCAAAAGCATTGTTTTTTAAAAAACTGTTTCAACATATCCAAAAACCTCAGTATGGAAATCTAAAAATGCATCCCATTGCAAATAGTTAAAAATAAAGTGCTTGCTCACAGCTTTAGGCAAGTGGGTCGAGAAGACCTCTGGAGATCCCGTCCATCCTTATTTTCTGTGATGCTGTTGATAGCATGCTGGCTTATGACTCTCTACTGTTCCTTTCCGACCCCATACAATTTCCACTTTCAAGAAATGTGAAGCAAAGCAGTGAGGGAGCGAGCAAGTCGCCAAAAGCATCTCTTACCGGAATTAGGATCCTGGGAATCCTAGAAGCACCAGCTATCCACATTACCTTCCCCTCCTCATCTCACTGGCAGCAGGCACACAAAGGGTTTGTCTTACTGTTAAGCAGCCGCAGACAAGAGATTATGAGTAAATGCTCTGAGATCATCCCACTTGCACGCACAGAACCAGCAATGGACGAGTCCATCAGCCAGTATAAAAAAAAAAAAAGCAAGCGGTAGCAGCCTGGAAAGGCAGGGAGAAGAACAGATGGGAGGAGGGGGAGGAGAATGTTAGCACGACAGATGTGTTGACTTTTAAATTAAAGAGGAAAGTGATGATCTTGAAAGCAGGAACAACAACTCATATTAAAATAAAGTGCCTGTTCGGTTTTAAAGATGTAAAACCCCCTCTCTTCTTTCTTCCATCTGCCAAATCAGCGCTATTTGTACATTACAAGGCAACACATGGTGAAACTTGCAAATAGGAGCTGCAGCTGTCAAGGCTTCAACCCCGACTACTGTCCATTTGGGCTTCTTTCATGTGCACGTAAATGCGAGGTACACTCTCCACTCTAGGTAGATTGGGGGTATTTTCTTTAAGATGGTTGAATTATGAATGTATATGAAGTATGTGTAAATGGACAATGGCCTTGACGAAACCACATGATATTTGGACAGAATTGATCTCTTCTAACTGAATCCACTTTACTTTGCATTCATGCGTTTTCGTTTGGAAAGATTCTATATTTTAGTAAGCTCATGATGCCCATGGAACTCGATAGGAATATATCTGAATGACGGCTGAACTGTCTTCCCTAGTATACGTACACACTCTCCTAGGCGAGAGGTTCAGGATGCAGGAGCACTTCAGTACTGCAGATCGATGAGACTGTGCACCAGACCGGGAAAGAGAGAGAGGCTTAGTAATTAGAGCCGCCTAAGGAAACCAAATGCAAAATGTACATTAGCGGTCTCCCAGGCAGATCTGATGTCTGCTATATTTTATTAAGAAAGTTGAGATGTGTTACCAAGAAATCTGAATTTTTATCATCAAGCACTTTACAATGGAAGTGATTTAGCAGCTCCCACATCCTGGATTGTGATGTACCATTTCATGCAATTAGGACACAGAAATAGGGACATGCAAATTTCCTTTCTAGAAAGATTCACTACCGTGCAAAAATTTGCAGTGGATCTCTAGCAAATGTGAATGAATCCAAAGATTGGATTTTTGTAGATCTGCTTCACATTCTATCTAGATCTGCCATACATTTGGAATGACTGTGTAAAACGCAACACCATAAGAGGGTAATTTTGTAACACCCCCCCCCCCCCCCGCATAGACCACCCACGTCCACGCACGTGCACAGCTGCCCTGTTTTATAACATGTGCCTCACTTCATAAATTAGCTGCATACTGACATGCCATACTCTAAGCATCTCAGTCACACCTGCCCTAGAACAGGTGTAGCTGACAGCGCATAAATCAGCCTAGCAAAGCACCTACATCAATAGCATTCTAGAATGAGGCCCGGCTGATGCTCTATCCACACAATGCCCTCGTGCATACCCCAACCCAGGTTCGGCATGCAGGGCACTTCCGTGCATGCTAATGGAATCCCACCCAGCCAAAGCTTGCACGGAAGTGCCCATGCACATGCATAAGTCCAAGAAAAAACGGACTTGCGTGTGTAGGATGCACAGATATTTCTGTGGCTTCCTTATAAAATCTCCCTCCTAAATGTAAGCTCAGAGATAACATAACACAAAGAGAGGGAATGGGGGGATAACTTTATATAGATTATCTAGGTGTGGAAATGGACTTCTAAATCTGTCCGTTTAAGACTATACAACTGCTATACAGTATAAAAGGCACACTGATGCACAGAGACGGTAATTTTATAAGGACTGCCTAAATTTACATGCAGTTTCAAGCCTATTTGATCAAGTAAGGCTTGCATGCACTTTACTTTATAAAACAGGGGCATAAGTGATCAAAGCACATAAGTATTTATGCCTGCCCAATTGCACGTGTCAATGCAACAGCTAAATATTTCAAGAATGAACATAAGTTTTAGTGTTTTATAACTTACACGCGTAAATTAGCATTTTGCTCACACTCTGCCCAAACTCCACCCCTGTTCACATCTTAAAAGGAAATAAATGCATTTAGTCCATCAAGCATACTTATAGCATAGCAGTGAATATCTCCAAGGATACCTATTTGATGGAGTTCTTCATAAAGGAAGTCAGGCAGTGGCATGTCAGTGTTAGCAAAAGGCATTCAGCCAAGACAGATATTTATCTAAAAGATACTAACTCAGTTTCCTACAATACATAAAGCACACCAACTTTATATGATAGTATTTTGTAATAATTTGATTATAGTGCATTTTCATGAGAAATAGAATTTGATGGCAGATAAGGATTGCAAAGTCCCTCTATCTGTTCATGCTTCGCACTGGTACAATGCCATAAACATAAGTCAATCACTGTCGATTTGCCTTTTCTTCACAACTTTGGGTCCTCTGCACTTCCCCTAGGCTTTCTTGCGTTCCATTTCTTTTTTTGCCTTTACAATCTCCCTTGGAAGAACCTTCTATGCTTCCTATCCCCCTTTAGTTACTCCCAAGCCAATCCTCTTAGAGCAGCATACTGTGACCTCCGAGATCCTCTTTGTCACTGGAAAAGGCTTGCAACACTTACATTATTCTTTGGAGGTATCTGAATGTTGATATTCACTAAGGCTGTGCGCACAAGTTGGTTTTCACGTCATTTCTTTTAAGAGGGATTTTCAGCTATTTTTGTTTCATTTGAATTTTTTTTTCCTTTCATTGCATTTAGATTTTAGAGCAAATTATTTGTAAAAAGCACATGCTAAAAATGAAAGAAAACAAAGAGATTAATTTCATTGTGGGGGTTTGGTTGCATTTTTGTTTTCCTTCAAAATGAATGCAATCCTTAGTATTCACTGTTGTGGGTAAATAAGCTGTTACAGAAAATTTTCCACGGTTTAACCCAAAGATCTATAATCTAGCTGGCTATGTCAGGTGCTCAAAGGTTTTTGAAATAGATTCCTAAATGGTTACAGAGGATCTGTCTGCCTAATTCCTTCTTAGAAGGTTAAATACTTCTGGCAATCCCACTGCTTCTGTCAAGCTCACCCCTCTTAATTGGGTCATCACCTATCGCCCTTGGCAGTGCAGTGAAAAAAATCAATGGCTTCTCAACTGGATCACTACTACTATCACTACTACTATTGATCATTTGTATAGTGCTACAAGACATACAAAGCACTGTACAGACACATGTAAAAGATGGTTCCTGCTCTTCAGATCTTACAATCTAGTCAAGACGGACAACACAACAGCTGAGGACAAGGATGTATCTAGGCAGGGGAATGGTAAGTTAACACATAGGAGACTAAGCAGATCAGGATCCAAAAGTGGCCTCGAAGATGTGAATTTTCAGCCTGGATTTGAAAAGGGCCAGAGATGAAGCCTGACATACAGCCTCAGCTAATTTGTTCCAGGCATAAGGAGCAGCATGGTGAAAGGATCAAAGTCTGGAGATGGCAGTAGAAGAGAAGGACACAGATAGAAGTGATCTCACAGAAGAGCCGAGTTCCCAAGGAGAGGGCGTAGGGAGAGAAGAGAGCAAACGTAGTCAGGAGTGGCAGACTGAGTGCACTTATAGGTCAGTGGGAGAAGTTTGAACTGGATACGGAAACAGATATGGAGCCAATGAAGCAACTTGAGAGGAGGGGTTATATGAGTATATCAAGGATGGCAGAAGATTCAGCAGAGTTTTGAACAGATTGAAGGGGAAAGAGATGATTCAGAGGTAGACCCGCAAGAAGGAGGTTGCAATAGTCTAGACGGGAGGTGGATAAGTAATGAGTTCAGAAAGGAAGTGGAAACTTTTGCTGATGTTATAGAGAAAGAAACAACAGGTTTAGCTATCAGTTGGATGTATATGAAGAAGGAGAGGGAGAGGGAGAGGGAGGAGTCAAAGACCACCCCATGGTTGCGAGCTGATTAAACAAGGAGTAGTAGAGCATTATCCAAGGATATTGAGGAGGAAAGAGGAAGGTGGATTTGGGGTAAAAAATAAGCAGTTCAGTTTTGGCCATGTTCATGTGAGACATCTAGGCAGCAAAGTCAGTAGGGAGGCAGAGACCCAGCCTAGATTTCTGGAGAGATGTCAGGTATAGAGAGGTAGATCTGGGAGTCATCAGCATAAAGATGGTACTGAAAACCATGGGAAGAGATGAGTGCACCTAGGGACTGGGTAATATAGAGAGAAAAGGAGTGGGCCCAAGACAGACCCTTGGGGTACACCTACTGAGAGCAGGATAGCAGTTATGGAGGATCCATCAGAACAAACACTGAAAGTGTGATAGGAGAGAAGAGATCCAGGATAGCCCAGAGCTCTTAAAACCAAGTAAGTACAAGGTATCAAGGAGAAGGTGATGGTCAACAGTGTCAAAAGCAGCAGAAATGTCAAGAAGGATGAGGATCGAGTAAAGGCTCTTGGATTTTTCTAGAAACAGGTCACTGCAGACTTTGGCAAGAGTCGGTTCAGTAGAATGTAAAGGACTAAATCCAGATATCAATGGATCCAGAAGGGCTTGAGAGGAGAGAAAGTCAAGGCAATGGCAGTGAACCACATGTTCAAGTAGTTTAGAAATGAAGGGGAGGAGGGAGATGGATCTATACTTAGCAGGACAGTTAGGTTCTAGAGAGGGATTCTTGAGGAGAGGTGTGACCACAGCATGCTTGAAAACTGCAGAACAGTTGCAGTGGAGAGCAATAAGCTGAGAATATGAAAGATGGAAAGGATGACAGTGGAGGAGATAGAGCTTAGGAGATGGGTGGGAATAGGAGCAGAAGACCAGATACTGAGTTTGGAGGAGGAAAGAAGATGTGTGGTTTCCTCCTCAGAGATCTTATAAAAGGAAGAAAGGGTGGCAGAGGTTGAGACAAGTTGGGAGTGAAGAGGGGGAAGAAGGGATGGAGCTGATCTCATAGGTGACTGGAGTGTAATTTTGTGGACTTTGTTATGTAAATAGTCAGCCAATGTTTGGGCAGAAAGGGAAGGAGGGGTCAGAGGTGGTGGCACCTTGAGAAGAGAGTTGAGAGTTATCACCCACAACCTCACACAGCAGTCCAATATGTCTATCAATCTTCTCCTCCAGTTCTTCATGGTAGTGATCACACAGTCCCACACATACCTCTGACATTCTATAAGAACTTTTGTTTGTAGCAAAGATGGGCAAACAGTCCTCGAGGAGCCACAACCCAGTCAGGTTTTCAGGATTTCTACAATGAATATGCATGATCTCTATTACCTCTACTGGAGACAGTAAATGCAAACAGATCTCTTGTGTATTCATTGCGACAATCCTGAATATCCAGCTGGTTTTGGAACTCAAAGAGAGTCATCAGAAGAAGCAGAATCAGGGCAGGGGTGATCAGGGGAAAGGGAGGAACGGAGGAACTCTGCTCCCCCTGGATTCACATATGTGCTAACAAAAGAATTAGCCTTAGACAGTTGCACACTAATTTTGTACTCAAGTACTATTCCATCTTTACATGGAATAAGTAGTCTGGGTTCTCTTCAGTGAGCACATGCCCATTATCACAAACCTGACAACCAAAGCCATCGAAAATAATTTTCTCTTGTTCTCTGTCGACTGCATCTAAGCACTCTTTGGTTAATTACCAATCCAAGTAGGAGTTCTTGGCTATAAATTAGCTTATTTTCCAGTGGTTACAGATCATTTTCATGTAGACTAAGGGCCCATTTGTGGAATGCAGGTTGCAGGGCTGCATGTCCTGGTGGGACGTGCAGCCTCGCAAGCCGTCTGAGCCTGATTCCCCCTCCAACTCCCCCCGTACGTCCTGAGCATCAGGATGGGGAAAGCCAGCGGGGGGCAGGAGGGGTGGGATCAGGGCAGAGCAGGGTTGGGCCAACCCAGCAGGACATACAGGGCCAATTCAGGTCATGGCCCTGTTTGTCCTGTCAAGCCCATGGGGACATGTTGCTTATTCCACCTCAAAGGTGGAATGAGCAGCACAAAACTGGTGACTGGACCTGGAGATCCCCCCTCCCCCCAGGGCCAGGGCTGGGGCTGAGTGCAGGGGGGTCCCTGCCACCCAATCTAGGCCATGGCAGGCCAACTGTGGGTCAGGTGGTGGGGAAAAGGGGGGCACCTGTGAGGAGGACATCCCCGCAGGGGGCAGGGCCACGACAGGTCATCCTCTGACCTCATTCTGGTTACCGCAGAAATTTTTTTTCTGTGTTCCAGAATCAGGTCCAACAGGCCCATCTTGCTTGGGGTCATCTGGACGTGCCCTACCTGAATTAGGTTCCACGCCTTTATCAGCAGTCATTGTGGTCATCTTCTTGTCTTTGGTTGCATGAGATGAGAACATCAAAAGGTAGAGCAATTCTAAAAGTCTTATTGAACAATGGGTCCCTCCATCTTAGCTTAATTTTTGCCAAATGATACCTACAACAACTTAATATTCAACTTTACCCATTTCTCAGTAATTTAACCAATAAACATAGCTCTAAAATAAATACAGTCAGTAATTTTCTCACCCTAACATGATATAGGTGCTCTCTTTCAATATATCATTGTAAAGAGGAAAGCTTAGTTTAGGAGATAAAACTATCTAATCTCTGGGCTGCATAAATCAATGAAAGAGGATTATCTACCAGCAAGTCAATAACTAAATTTAGATCAGTTCTTACAGTATTCCTCTTTACCTTGCCCAGCTCTGCCAAATCAGATGTACACACCAACAATTCCTGGTTTAATGTTGAAAATAATAATACCTAAGAGGCATATCTAGGTGATCGTTTAATGGTTTCAAAACTTTTACACCACCTAAAACTAGGTGGTGTTACAAAATTACCCTCTTATGGTGTTGCGTTTTACACAGTCATTCCAAATTTTTTATATATATATTTATATATTTTTTTTATATATATTTTTTACTATAAATTTTATTATACATTTTATTTATTATTTATATTCTTAACTTTTATTGTTTATTAGTAATTTTTTGAATTATAATTATTTATTGTTTTAAAATATTTTTTATTTGGATTTTTATTTTAAGGTTTTTATTTAAAGGTTATTAAGTATGCTTCATATTTTTGAATATCCATGATTGTAATAAAATTTCTTAATATACTTCCTTATACTTTTTTATTTTATTTTTATTCTATTTATAATAAAAAAAATTTAAATAATAAATTGTTTCTATTATTATTTTTTAATAATATTAATTGTTTTAACTATTTTATGAAATTTATAATATACTGGTTACTGTTTTATTGGTGGTCAGTTTTTAAGCGACATGAAAATTGAGAACATAATAATTACAAGTAGTATCTCACTTGCTACAATAAGCATCAACACTAATATATCTGATGACTTGATGCCTCGTTTCTTTAGTTTGGCAGGCTACAAGGATTACTCTCCTTCCCATCCATTTTACTGTAGCGCTGCAGTTTTTAAACTAGTGCGAAGTTTGAACGAATTGTCTCAGGTTAGCCACACCCCCTGTGTTTCCCGCTCTCGTGATTAACATAAGGCTCGCGCATGTGTCGGCGTTTTTTCACTGCCAAACGAGCTGACACTCAGAAAGACGGATTTTGATTTCCTGCGTCCGTGAGATCGGTTTCTGTCAGCGACTCAGAACGGTAAGAGACAAACTACATTCTAAAAAACTCCCGAAGCAATAAGAGTCCTAATTGGTGATCTATAATATTGGCAAAATCGGTAAGAGATATTTACTTTACTATGCTAGCGGTTCCTGTCAGCGATTCAGAATGATAAGAGATAAAAACTCCCGAAGCAATAAGAGTCCTAAGTGGCGATCTATATAATACCGGTGAATTCGGCAAGAGATATTTACTATGCTAACGGTGTGCATATATTTTTTATATATTTTTTTATATTTTTAAAGATCTAATAAGGAGAAGAGGTGATAAATAGCATTCTACATAACACCCGTTTTTATTGTTTTTTAGAAGATCCAACATTGCTATTAGCTCATGAGAAGTAAGAGCAAGATGCTACAGTGTATCATTTCTTTATTTTGTACTTATCTCTCTGCTTTTCCACATGTTTTTTAGTATCCCTTAGAAATTTGACGTTCTATTGACGTTTGATGTTTGCTTCTCCATGTTTTTTAAGATTCCCCTAGCCAATTTATGTTTTTGTACTTTTTTCCCATACATTTTCTAGACTCTATGTAAATGTTTTGGTTCAGTTGGCCCTATGATGAAACTTTGGCCCGATTTTAAACAATTTCTTGCTATTTCCATTTTTTGTGGGAAGTTAAAGAATATTCTATACATTATCTGTTTCTTTCTTGGCCATGCCCCCCTCCCCCATCCATGCCTGCTGCGTTTCAGTCTTATTTCAGTCTCCTAAATTTAGTTTAGATTTAAGTTCTAAAGACTATCTCCAATGGTATACATGTGCTTTACTCTGTGTCTTCTTCATTTTAGTTTTTTATTTCAATGCAAGTGTTTAAGTCATCACCTCCACTAATGAGTTCGTGTGCCTCCTT
The DNA here is from genome assembly GCA_033557465.1 of Ichthyophis bannanicus. Classification (NCBI taxonomy): domain Eukaryota; kingdom Metazoa; phylum Chordata; class Amphibia; order Gymnophiona; family Ichthyophiidae; genus Ichthyophis; species Ichthyophis bannanicus. The sequence goes on along the minus strand of CM066043.1, from coordinate 227,839,269 downwards.
GTGAGGTTTGCAAATCACCGTCTCTACAAAAAAGGTATTAACACTATAATTATATGCTTGTCACCTCCTATAAAGATTGTATTTGCTTGTGTTTCTATTAATCTTATCTGTGGTCTATTTTATTATATCATTTCTTATGGTTTAAATTTTATTTGAGTATCGCATTTCTAGCACTATATTTTTATTGTTTTATTATTTTAATTATATAATTTTTAATTATTTATTATGAGAGATCTATTACTAAATAACTATATTATTATTATTATTATTATTGTAATAATTACTATTATTATTTATTATTTTTATTTCTATAGTTAGAGCATGTTCATGCCCATTTGTTCTTTCACTTTTAAATTGTTTTTTAATATTGTTTGTTTTTATGTTTGTAGTACCTATTTAGACAACCCCTGATGAAGGTCATCGAAACACGGCCTGTGTCGGGTTGCTAGGTCTGATATTCAAATAAATTGTTTTTCCACCTTATCACGTTTTGTACTGTGTGCCTGTTTTACGTGATAATTTGCCCTGTGTTGGACTGCCTTTAGTACTTGATGGGCCAGCTCTTGCACTCTCTCAGACGACATCTGTCTGGCATGGAGTAGACCAGTTTGACAAGGTGTTCTCACATTATGATGCAATTCCAGGCTACAATCAGCGACTCAAGCAGCTCTCGCTTGGTCCACGACTGCTTCTTGGCGATCTCAACTGATAACTTAATACCAAAGATTCTCAATTAGGTTGATATTGGGTGACTGAGTGGGCCAGTCAATGTTCTGAACTCTGTTTATTTTCTTCCAGTCAGTGACAGTTTTCATTTGATGGCAAGATGCATTGTCATTCTGGAAGAAATAACTGCCAAGAAACAGTTGCTCAGCTGACGGTAGCATGCACTTCAGCAGAGGTCCTATGTATTTTGCTGCATTTACCATCCCGTCAATGATGAAGCGTTTTCCAACACCACTGGCTGCCATGCATCCCCAGATGATGACCTTGGTTGGCTGCTTCACGGAGATATTCAAGCACTCTAGTTTATACTGTTCATGAGGAAACCTCCTCAAATAGGTTTTGCTCTGGTCACCCAGAATGCAGAATGTGCTTTTGTCGCTGAACAGAACTTTCTCCCAGTCAGCCTTGCTCCATTTTGAGTACTTGTCTGTTCACTCAATGCATCTCTTCCTCTGTTCTACTGTTAGAAGCTTCCTCCGCGTCTTACAGCCCCTCACGCATACTCCAAGCATCGTCTCCTCACAGTGGAAGCACAAACTGCAATGGAACACTTCTCCTCCTATTCCTGCAGAAGCTCAGGGGAGGTTAGCTTGCAGTTGCTAAGAGATGTCCTTATCAAGGCCCTGTTGTCCCTCTTGGTTGAATTTCTAGGCAGACTGCTACAGTGTCGGTCTTGCATATTCCCATATCCTATGCTTCTACAGAATGCGGTCAACTGTGCTCTTATTATAGCCAACTTTTTCTGCAATTTGCCGGCTAAAATACCCCTCCTCTTGTAAAATCACCACCTGGACCCGGTCCTCCATTGATAGAAAATGTGGCCTTTTCACCATGCCAGGATGTTGAGCATCAGATGCAATACACACCAGTTGATCCACATTAAATTCAAACCCTGTGTGACAACAAAATACTATGCACTGATTGGCTATGAAATATAACTTCCTATTGGCTGAGGAAGTGCAGTATTATATTGGTTCAGTTTGATCCCACTTTGACACAGAATCCGGTTGATCGTACTGGGACATTTCCTATTGACAGGCATACAAAAGTTCACAGACATATAATTTGGAGTGGAGGAGTGGCCTAGTGGTTGGGGCAAGGTACTTCAGGCCAGAAGGTCAAGGGTTCAAATCCCACTAGAGGACAGCAACCTTGGGCCAGAAGGACTGGGGTTTCTAGTCCCACAGGTGCTCCTTGTGGTCTTGGGCAAGCCACTTAACTATTTTACAGGGAACATGGGCTATGGAGGGTTATCTCCAAGTTATAATGCCCTGTTCAATGTAATTTCAGTTTGTTCAATGTAAACTGCACTGATGCAGAATAGCGCGGTATATAAGAGAATATAAATAAATAAATTTTGCATGCAGAAATGGTTGCCAAATTAAATTTGCAACAAAACAGTATATGATAATAAGCCAGGATTCTGCCATGGAATTTGGAAAGAATGTCAAAATAAAACCGAGAATAGCTTGATTATGCAGCCTATGCATGGCTTGCACACCACTGTGAAAATGTAATTCCATAAAAATGATAAGTATTGTTATTAATTTGCCTATGGGGTTGAAGGTGTGCCAACTCCTCAAGGCTGACATTAGATATCCAGAGGCCCAGAGCAAAAACTAATGAGGAAGTCCCAAAGCCCGCCTGCAGGCTATTCCTCCTTCAGCTTGTGGCAGACTTGGGCCCCTCTATGGCATGCGGGCCCAGGGCAAGTGCCTTGTTTGTCACCACCTAACACTAGCCCTCTGAAGCCTAAAGAAATTAGAGACATGTTGGCTCCTGACTCCCTAGAAGTGAAGGACAATATGGCTGGAGGAGCTTAGTTTAACAGTCATCAAAGACTGAGGCAAGGCATCCTGGGCAACACATCCTAATCATTGATCCTAATTTTTCATTTCCAAAACTTGGTGCATCTTCTAGTCTGAATTATTTTTTAGTTTGTGAACCGCTCTGATGCACTCCTGTATGAGCGGTATATTAAGGTTACAATAAAGATAAAGATATGGTATGTGATTGGTTTCTTTTCTCCCTAGAGGAGTGCTTGCAGAGTTCCATCCTCCCATGATTGCCACCACTTGCCCGTGGTTCATCCAGTAGACGTATAAATGAAGAAACATATATATAAAATGAATTTCCATACAGGTCACCTCAGCAGCGTGTTGCTTCGACAAGCCTCGGAATTCCAGTAGAAGGGCAGAATATGAAAAATGCTGCTGTAACATGGACATCAACTTTTAAGGCCCAGGACCCAAAGCAGCACACCTCGATGTTGTCACAATATTGGGTTCTCTTGTAAAACGGGACACTGTAGCAGACGTTGCACGGGCTATATTCATGAATGTAACCTGCCTTGAGCTAATACTAAAAGAAAGTGTGAGGTCAATCCAAATAAATAAGATACATAAATAAAAATTATAATACCTGCTTGATGATTTCTTGGTTCTGCTGCATCCTACATAAGAACATAAGATATGCCATGTGACTACTGCTACGATTAGCCATTTATATAGTGCTACAAGGTGTACGCAGCAGTGTACCAACATATCAAGAAGACAATCCCTGCTCATAGAGCTTACAATCTAATCAAGACAGAACAATACAAGAGAAATAAGGGGGGTTCAAATAGGGAAGGAGACACAAGGAGAACAAAGGATTATGATCCAAATGCGTCCTCAAAGAGCAAAGCCTTTTGCATGGATTTGAAGAGGGGGCGAAAAGAAACTTGACGTAAAGATAGAGGAAGTTTGTTCCATGCATAAGGAGCAGCAAGGTGAAAAGATTGAAGTCTGGAGTTTGCAGAAGAGCATAGAGAAAAGAAAGCCAGAGGAGGAGTGGAGTTCACGAGGAGGGGTGTAGGCAGATAGAAGAGAGAAAGGGAACGAGGGGCAGCAGAGTGAATGCATTTATATGTTAGAAGAAGTTTGAATTTGATATAGAAATGGAAGGGGAGCCAGTGAAGTGATTTTAGAAGATGGGTTACAGGAGTGTATCGGAGCAGGCGGAAGATTAGCCACGCAGCAGAGTTCTGGATAGATTGAAGAGGAGAGAGATGACACTGAGGGAGACTAGCAAGGAGGAGGTTGCAGTACTCAAGACAGGAGGTGACCAAAGAGTGGACAAGAGCCTTAGTAGTGTATTCAGAGAGGAAGGGATGAAATTTGTGAATGTTGTAGAGAAAGAAATGACATGCTGGGGTCAGACCAAAGGTCCATCAAGACCAGTATCCTGTTTCTAACAGTGGCCAAGCTAGGTCACAAGTACCAGTCAGGTTCCCAAAATGTAGACTGATTCCATGCTGCTTATTCTAGGGGTTAGCAATGGATTTCCCCAGTCCACATTAATAATGGTTTATGGACTTTTCCTCCATGAACTTGTCCAAACCTCTTTTTAGACCCATGTACACTAACAGTTTTTATTACATCCGTCTGCAATGAATTCCAGAGTTTGGGTTAATGTATTACTCTCCATTCTTCTTGTGTCTTATTTCTTACATTTTCACATGTCCAAGAACTAAAAGTCATACTTTTTTGTAACTAAAAACAATATTTCATAGGTGCACAAATTATCAGAAGATTTAGTAAAGGGAATATAGTAGGCTGATGGCAGTCCCATGTACGAGATCAAAGCGTTTCTTGACACCTAGCAGTAGTACCATGAGACTACCCCTAGAAGTCGCAGGCAACATTTTGAAGCAGGCACCTTGATGGGAGGTAGCAACTGGAGATTGCTCCTGTCAGGAAAACCCCTAGACAACTGGGGAGCATTACGGTAGGCCCTGGGGAGGCAGGGGTCTTCAGGGAGGGTTGATTGGGGGGATCTGGGGAGTAGGGGTCTTTCATGATAGGGGGCTTATCACTTTGGATTCAAGTGGATGCCAAGGGCACTGATAGTGAGTTGTGAGCCCGTGTTTCTCACAATGGCCCCTTTAGGAATGCTCTAGGGAAATAGAACACCACAGCTTGCAAAGGTGATTGCAAGCTGCATTATTCTTTTACCGTAGGAGTTACTAACCTGTGGCAGTGAGTTATCCCATGGTAAACTGAGCCACAATAAAATGAAATATTTTACCCCAGCTTGGTAAGTAACCCCTCAGTCTGCCCAGGAGCATTGTTCTGATGCTCCCCAAGAAGCCTCTTAATGGGGTCAGTGCTGAAAAATGTATGTACTCTACTTCCCCAATCAACTCCCTCACAATATGAAACCTGCCACTCCCAAACCCCCCAACAAAACCCTCCCACCCACAATACCTGTTTGCCACCCACTAATACAGCCTTCTGAAGCCTAATGAAATCAGAGGCATAAAGAAATCAGAGTCATGATTCCCTAGAAGCGAGCAGAAGGACAATACGACTGGAGGAGCTTGGTTTAACAGTCAAGGTTTCCCTGGTGGCTAGTGGAGTGGGTGGACAGCAGTGATCCCCAGTCACTCCTGCCCCATTGTCATCTAGGCTCAAAATGTGCTGAAATCACTCTAGTGGTAGTCTCGTAGTACTAGTGTAGGGAGATTTTAGCACCAAGAGCTGATGGGCAACAGCAACCAGGAATCACACCTGCCCCACCACAAGGAGCCAGGGGATCCCCCTGTACGTGCTAGGGGAGTCTAAAGATGGGAGGGTTCATCTTGGAAGGGTCAGGTTGAGGATTTCTTCTGTGCGTTTGGCATTTGATCAGGGTGTGTTTGGAGAGTTGATTGGGGAAGGGGGTTAGGAAAGTTGTTCTTGAACTACCGGTCTGTTTAAAAAATAGTGGGCCCAACTTTAGGTCCTGTAACTTCCCATTGCTGTTGCCATGAATGTGAAATGTTGTTGGCTGCAGCAAGGCAAAATACAGTTTACCTCGTGAGTCACTAATATGCAGTACTGAGGTTAGTGACTAGATTGTAACTTAGACTTAGACTATGGTAAAACTCCAATTTTAACCTCAGCTTAGTAACTACCCCTGTAAGCTATATGTACCCATAGGATCAGGACACAAATGATCCTACACCACTGCTCTTTCTACATACCAATACATCTAATACTCCCCCTATACACATAAACCAAACACACATGCAGGTATACCAGATTTCTGCACACAAGAAAATGTAGTTTGCAAAGCACAAGGTGAAAATCTTACATAAAACAGTCTTTTTGTATTTTAGCATTATATGGGATTAATTACTGTGGGTTTTTTTGCTTAAAGAAAAAACATTTCATTTAGGTATTCATGAAGGAGGTCATTTTAAAACGCTTAGTCGTGATGTAGAATGTCTGAAGATGTGCACGTGGAAATGGAAATCACAGAGACACCGCCGCAGTCATTCTACAAATGATGTTTACAGACGTCTCCAGTGAAGGGACGTCAAATAGGTGAGTGGGTGTGGTAGAGGCACTATGAACATACACGTCTCTGTTCAATTTCAGGAATGACTGGGATAGCCACATTTATACCTGCTGCATGCATGAAAAGGCATCAGGAAAATGCTTCTTTTTGCCTTCAAAACATCCAGAGTGTAGAGTTAAGTGACTAGTCTAAGATCACCGCACCCCACTTGCAACCCGCTACTTTTACCAATATGCTGTTGCTCGTCCACATTCTGAGAGGCTATTCTGGAAATGTAGATTTAGACGTCTCTATAGACATCCATATCGGGCATATCCACGTTTCTGAAATCATGTCCACACTTGCACGTGCCTGCATTGTTTTCAGACGTTCTGGCTTGGACATTCCAGATTCCACTTGGACATCCCATTGCAAAATGTGTCTAATTAAAATTGTAATGCTTTGTTTTTAATCAACAGCAAAGCGTCTCAAATAAACTCAGGAAGTGGAACAATAACCAAAACAAAAGCTCCTGAACAAACAAAACTTTTTATAAAACTTTTTTATAAAGCGGACTTCAAAATAAATGAGCAAAGAAGGCTTCTAACGGGAAAGCCAGAACCAACATTCAGGCCTCACGGCCAGACATGCTCACAGATGGTCATCATCGATCCCCAATAACGGCAACTGTAAAATAAGGTCAACCTGCAGTTTATTTAGTTACGAAACAGTAAGGTACTCAAAAAAAATCACTTTTTATCTTTATCTTTGTTTTTATTAATGATTCATTAAATAGAGCTCATATAGGTACCTATAAAACACTCAGCATTCCATAATTAATGTCGAAGACTCAAATAGTCAATAGGATGTAAAAAGGGCAATTCAAAAAATTAATTTAAAAAAATGTCCAAAAGTTGTTTCAAAAATCAGCTGACACAATATTGCGCTTTGAAATTATCTGCATCAGGGATGAAAACAATATAATAACCGCTCCTCTGTAGACATTGAGTCCAGCAGATTCTTCAGAAAAATTCTTCAAAAAGGTCCAGCAAACAAACCTACTCCAATCGACTGTAGGCAAGCACGGACTGAGAGCAGCCGGTGTCGAGGATGCGGCTGGAAGTCAGGATATCAACAAGATCCGTGGTACCCTCAGGGCCTGGTGACATATTCTCAAACTCGCAAAAATCTGTAGCAATAAATTTCTCTCACTTTCAACTTACCCGTACTCAAATGAAGGTGCTTAATAGAGACTTTTGGCAAAACTAAAGAGTCATGGGATAGGAGGCAGTGTACTATTGTGGATCAGGAACTGGTTAAAAGATAGAAAGCAGAGGGTAGGGCTAAATGACCAATTTTCCCAATGGAGAAAGGTGAATAGTGGTGTACCCCAGGGATCTGTGCTGGGTCCGCTGCTTTTTGACATATTCATATATGACCTGGAAAGTGGAATAACGAGTGAGGTTATCAAATTTGCAGATGACACAAAACTATTTAAAGTTGTTAAAACCCAAGAGGATTGTGAAAAATTGCAAGAGGATCTTGATAAATTGGAAGACTGGGCGTCAAAATGGCAGATGAAATTTAATGTGGACAAGTGCAAGGTTATGCACCTAGGGAAGAACAACCCAAACTATGGTTACACGATGCAAGGTTCCACATTAGGAACCACCACCCAGGAAAAAGATTTAGGCGTCATTGTGGATACCATGTTAAAACTTTCGGCCCAGTGTGCAGCGGCGGCCAAGAGAGCAAATAGAATGCTAGGTATGATAAGGAAAGGAATGGAAAATAAAACAAAAGATATTATAATGCCTCTATATCATTCCATGGTGAGACCGCACCTTGAATATTGTGTGCAATTCTGGTCGCCGTATCTTAAAAAGGATATAGCGATTTTAGAAAAGGTTCAGAGAAGAGCCACCAAAATGGTAAAGGGGATGGAAGGATACTCCTATGAAGAAAGGCTAAAAAGGTTAGGGCTCTTTAACCTGGAAAAGAGACGGCTGAGGGAAGATATGATAGAAGTCTATAAATTAATGAACGGAGTGGAACGGGTAAATGTAGATCGATTGTTTACGTTATCAGAATATAGAAAGACTAGGGGACATGCAATGAAGCTACAGGGTAAACTATTTAAGACTAATAAAAGAAAATATTTTTTCACTCAACATGTAATCAAACTCTGGAATTTGTTACCGGAGGATGTAGTAAAGGCTGTTAGTGTAGCTGGGTTTATTAAAGGTTTGGACAAGTTCCTGGAGGAAAGGTCCATAAACCATTATTAAGAAGGGACCCAGGATATCAGTGCTTGAACCAATACAAGCATTGTGGAACCTGTGTCCCTTGGGGAAACTGCTAAGTACATATGACCTAGATTGGCCACTGTTGGAAACAGAATACTGGGCTTGATGGACCTTGGTCTGACCCAGTATGGCATATCTTATTTTCTTATGTTCTTAACTTGGTTATGTGCCTTCAGTGTATCACGATCTCTTTCGCTTTATTTATTTATTTATTTAGCTGTATTTATATCCCGCTTTTCACCAGGTCAAAGCGGTTTGATAGAAAGGGGGGGTACAATAATCAGCACAACAGAGAAAGAGGGGGCCAACACCAAGGGGGCCAACATTGATGATCTAAACAGAAAGTAACAGTACTAGCTTTAGGGAGGCGTTTCATGGATTTATAAGTAAGTTACAGCTGAAAGTCTATTTTGAGAAGCATCCCCTAGCCCCAGATATTTCTTTGATACCTCCTATTTCCTCCAGGATGTTATTAAGTGCCGTCAAGTCTGTGTTGACTCATAGTGACACTCTGGATAGTTGTCCTAAATTGCATTTGGTCTTCAGTCAGGCGGCTCATTGTTGACACAGTAGCACCCATAGCTGCTGTTATTGTATCATTCAATCTCATTGCTGGCCTTCCTCTTTTGCGTTGACCTTCTACCTTGCCAAGCATGATGTCTTTTTCTATTTATTTATTTATTTCTGCTTTTTCTAATGATCTCTTTCTTCGCATGATGTGTCCAAAGTATGAAAGTCAAAGTCTTATCATCTGAGCTTCTAAAGAAAACTTAAGTTTGATCTCCTCTAGTTCTGATTGCTTTGTTTTTCGGGCAGTCCATGGTATACACAGTATTCGTCACGAGCACCATAATTCAAATGCATCGATTTTCTTCCTGTCTGTCGTTTTCACTGTCCAACTTTCGCTCCATATGACGTTATTGAAAATATCATGGTTTGAACGAGTCAAATCTTTGTATGAAGAGAGACATCTCTGCTCTTGAGAATCTTTCCTAATTCCTTCATAGCCTTTCTGCCAAGAGTAATGTGTGGTTGGATTTATTAACTGCTTGTTGTTTCTTTATTGATAGTGGATCCAAGTAGGTTAAATTTGTCCACTATTTCAGTTTCTTCTCTATCAACGAATTTATTGATTTTGCCAGTTGTCAGGATCTTTGTCTTCTTTACATTAAGGTGCAGACCCATTTTAAGACTATGTTCCTTGATTTTGAGAAGCAAATGTTTCAGATAGTCTTCACTTTCAGCCAGTAATGTGGTATCATCAGCATAGCAAAGGTTGTTGATGAGTGTTCCACCAATTTTCACACCTCAGTTGTCTTCATACAGTCCTGCTTCTCTGATGATTTGTTCTGCATATAAAGTAAACAGATAGGGGAAAGTATGCAGCCTTGTTATAGACCTTTGCTGATTTTAAACATTTCTGTTTCTCCTTGTTCCATTTGAACTGTTGCTTCTTGAACAATCAGATGCTCTGGTATAGCCATGCTTCTTAATGTGGCCCAGATTTTCTCATGGTTTATACAGTCAAAAGCCTTGCTGTAGTCAAAAAAACACATATAGATATCTTTTTGGTATTTTTTAGTCTTTTCAAGGATCCATCTCACATCCACAATGATGTCTCTCATTCCTCGCCCCTTTCTGAATCCTGCTTGCACTTCAGGCAGTTCTCGTTCCAGGTATGGTTGCAGTCTCTGCTGAATGATCTTGAGTAGAATTTTCTTGGCATGTGGGATCAGGGTGATTGTGCAATAATTTCCACAGTCAGTTGGATCACCATTCTTTAGTATTGGTATAAATAGAGATCTTTTACAGTCAGTAGGCCATGATGTTGTCTTCCAAATTTCCTGGCAAACCCTTGTAAGTATGGTAACAGCTGCATCAGATTGCTGTAATACTTCAATAGTAATTCCATCAATGCCTGGTGCTTTGTTCTTTGATAAGGCTTTCAATGCTGCTTCTTTCATCACCAATGATTCTAGATCATAAGGTACAGGTTGAAATGTTGGTCCACTTGATTTTTATCATATAATGACTCTGTATATTCTTTCCACATTTTCTTGATCTTCTCAGCATCATTCAACATGGATCCTTGAGCATCTTGTAGCATTCCAATTCAAGGCTGGAATTTCTTCTTTAACTCTCATAGCTTTAGGAAAGTTGATCTTGTTCTTCCTCTAATACTTTCTGCTTCTATTTCCCTGCATGCATCATTGTAGTACTTCTCCTTGTCTTGTCTTGCTGCATGTTGGAAATCTCTGCTGAGTTCTGCAATTGCCTCTTTTTCTTCCCTGGCTTTAGCTTCTCTGCATTTTTGGGCAATTTTCAGAGTTTCTTTGGTCAACCATTTTGGCCATTTTTGCTTTTTCACCTTTTGTAGAGATTTCTCACTTTTTTCCAACACAATCTTCTTGATGTCAACCCATAGCTCTTCTGGAACTCTGTCATATTACCTAAAGCAGCAAATCAATTCTGCATGCAGTCTTTAAATGCCAGTGGTATATTCTCAAGATCATATTTTGCTACATTCTTGAGTGGCTTGCTCTTTTTCAACTTTAGCTTGAGTTTGTATACTAGCAGTTGGTGATCTGTACCATGGTCAGTTCTAGGTTTTGCCTTTGTTGATGTTATAGAGCGTTTCCATTGTTGACTTCCACAGATGTAGACAATTTCATTTTTGTACAATGCATTGGGTGAAGTCTATGTGTTTAGTCACCACTTGTGTTGCTGGAAGAAGTTGTTTGAGATGAATAGATCATTAGTCTTGTAGAATTCTATCAGTCTTTCTCCATCTTCATTTCTGTTGCCAAGTCTATATTTTCCAACCATCTTGGGAGACCCTGCCAGTAGTTAAGCTACCAATAGCTTAGCCCTCAACATCACTGATGCACACAAGTCCTCACAGCATGACAAGCTGCAAACCAAGTAAGGGTCCTCCTGTATACCACCTGGTATGATGGATCCAGCTATCTGTACCTGTAGAAACCTGGTACTACAGGATATAAGTTGCTTTGAGGACCCTTAGTTTTTTAGTTCTCGCCGAAACCTTTCAAATGAGGAGCGTTTAGCACTGGACCAGCTTTGCAAAGAGGATTCTATCTCATGCGGATAAAGGAAGTGGTATTATCATACAAGATCAAAGTATGTATTGTGTTGAGGTTATTCGCCAGCTGTCGAATGTTAAATTTTATACTAAAAACTCTCCTTCGATCCTACTTTGGAGTTTCAACAATGAATAGCAGCTCTGCTGGATACTGTTCTTTCTCAGGGGGTTTTTACCACTCAAGAATATTGCTTTTTGTATGAAAAACACCCCTTAACGCCTATGATTTACTTTCTCCCTAAATTGCATAAAAATGTATTTCCTCCTCCTGGAAGGCCTATTGTTTCTACTCGGGAGTCAGTCTTGGAACTACTGTCAAAGTTCATGGATGTTCTTGGACTGTTCCATTATATGTGCAGGATACAGCCCATTTCATGAGATTGCTACAGTCGAGTTTTGATATGACATCTATTACATTGACTGTCTCCATGAATATTGTTGTTTTATATAATATTATTCCACAAGATAAAGCTCTTGCCATTATTTTAGAGACGTTACATTTGTTAGAAATGGCCCACCGGTTTTCTATGAGATTTCTTGAAGAGCTAGTGACTTTAGTGCTGTTGGCCAACTATTTTTGGTATGATGGCTCCTTTTTTCAACAGTGCCATGGAGTTGCCATGGTGCCACACTTGCTCCTTCGGTGACCTCCTTATATGTAGCCAACTGTATAGATATGTATGACAAAAAATTGAAAGGGATATTATACTAGAGTATACTGTATATAGATATAACAATTAATTGTTCAATGCCCATCTAGTTCTAAAATGGGATGGTGTAAAAAAAGAGGGTATGTAAAAAGAAAAAAAAGTTCAAAAAGAAATAATTAAAATATATATAAAAATGGGGGAGGGGAGGGAAAGAGGGATGGTATTTATTTATTTTATTTTTTATACTGTGCTCTTTAGAGTCAGTGCAGTTTACAGTTTACATGGAGTGGAGGAGTAGCCTAGTGGTTGGGGCAATGTACTTCAGGCCGGAAGGTCGGGGGTTCAAATCCCACTAGAGGGCAGCAACCTTGGGCTGGAAGGACTGGGGTTTCTAGTCCCACAGGTGCTCCTTGTGGTCTTGGGCAAGCCATTTAACCCTCCATAGCCCATGTTCCCTGTAAAATAGTTTTCTCCAAGTTATAATACCCTGTTCAATGTAATTTCAGTTTGTTCAATGTAAACCGCGCTGATGCAGAATAGCGCGGTATATAAGAGAATGTAAATAAATAAATAAATGTATAATAACAGATACCTTTTTTTTTCCCTTGTCCCCGAAAGGCTCACAATCTAAGTGTATCTGAGACAATGGAGGGTTAGGTGGCTTGCCCAAGGCCACAAGGAGTGACCATGGGACTAGAGACCCCAGTCCCTCTGGCCTGAAGTTGCTTGTCCCCATCTGAGAATTGAACACCTGGCCTTCTGGCCTGAGGTAACCTGTCCCAACCACTGAGCCACTCCTCCCTCACTGGAAGAGAAAAGGGGGATGTGGGGGAAGGGGGAGGGGAGAAGGAAAGGAAGTAAGGGGAAGGAGGAAGAAAGGGGGAAAAACATAAGTAAAAAAATATTTTAAAAAACTTAAAAAAAAAAAAAAACACACAAAAAAGTCCTTGTATAAAATAAAACCCTTGGAATATAAAAAAAGGACAACCATAAAAGGGGAGAGGGTTAAATATATAAACATAGGGTGTAAAGTATCCAATTTAAATATGTGCCTCTGATCTAGAGAGATGTACCTCTGTTCTGTGTTACCTCCTTCCAATTTGATTTCACTACTTTTTATCACCACAGACTTCAAATCTGATATTTTGAGATCTTTTTCCAGCCAATGTTGCACAAGTGGCTTTTGCTCCAACTTTCTCTTCAGACAACTACGATGTTCAATGATTTTGATCCAGACACTCTTATTCGTCTTGTCCACATAAATGAAATCACAAGGGCACTTGATAACATCTAGAACGTGATCCATCTCACAACTCGAAAACTTGGTGGAGCTAAATTGATTGGAAGGGCAGAAGGGACCAGGAAATTAGCAAAATTACTGTTTTGCTTATGTGCTATTGTGACCTCCTGATTGGAGAAGAGAGGGATAGTCCGTAAGATGTGCCAGTCTTCTTTTAAAATGTTAGTGATTGCTCCTGAGAGATTTGAAAAGAGTAATGGCCAAATGACTCTATTCTCGTTATCTTGTTTCTTCTCGGTAAGGAGAGATGGTCGGTCATATGCCCGGGCTTGATCATAGGCTTTCTTGATACACTTATTAGGATATCCTGTATCCAAGAAGCCATTATGCATGTCTGGTGCATGCTTCTCAAAGTCATCTGGGTACGTATATATCCTCCTGATATGCAAAAATTGGCTGGTTGGCAGATTATCTTTAAATACATGGTTGTGAAAACTTGTATAATGTAGGAATAAATTACGAGGAGAGGAGGGACGGGGAGATATGATTCAGACCTTTAAATGGTTAAAGAATATTAATGAACAAACAAATCTCTTCCAAAGATGGAGAAGCTGTAAAACTAGAGGGCATAACATGAAGCTGCAAGGGGGTAAACTGAAAGGCAATATCAGGAAATACTTTTTCACTGAAAGGGTGGTGGATGCTTGGAATGCCATCCCGATGGAAGTGGTGGGGGGCAAATATAGTGATAGAATTCAAAATAGCATGGGACAGACTCAATGGATCCCTTTATAGCAACAGGATAAAATCAAAACAAACATAATTATCTCTTATATCGCAGTAAATATGGATGACCTATACGGAGCGATGGGTACACCCCTAAACAAAGGCATGGGGAGGGGTGACCTGCATAGAGTGGCAGGTGCACCTATTCTTGCCACCTTGCTGGGCAGACTAGATGGACCATACTGGTCTTTATCTGCCATCATACACTATGTTGCTATATATGTTACTATGATGTGTGGGTTTTCTATATATCGGTAATGAAACTATCTGTGCCTTTCTTGATAAGAATATACAGGTAGGGAATATCTCCTGGAGTCTGAAGTTGGCCTGGAACTGTAAGTTAACATCTAAGGTGTTAATCCAGTTTTTTAAAAAAATCTAAAATGACAAGATCATATTCCAAAATTAAGAGAACATCATCTATATATCACTTCCATAATTTTATGTGTTGTAAAAAGTGATGTGAGATGAGATGAGAAAGATGTCTTCAAAATTGACAACGTATAGGTTGACAATGTCTGGGGCCATAGATGATCCCATAGCTACTCCTTTAATCTGTTTATAAAAGAGACCCCTGAAACAAAAGTAATTTTCGGTTAGAGCAAGCTGTGCCAGCTGCATTAAAAAAATGGTGGAGATTCCCAACCCATCTCCTTTCCTCCATTGCCTCCACTGTCATTCCTTCCATCTCACACATTCTCCACTTCTACGGTTCCTGCAACCTTCAAGCATGCTGTGGTTACTCCCCTACTCAAGAAACCTTGATCCTAACTCTTCTTCTAATTATCATCCAATCTCCCTTCTCCTTCATTTCATAACTTCTTGAATGTGCAGTCCTCAACCATTGCCTTGAATCTCTTTCCTCTCAAACTCTTCTGGAACGTTTTCAGTCTGGCTTTTGCCCTTTACATTCTACTGAAACAGCACTTGACAAGATCGCCAGTGACTTGTTCCTGGCCAAATCCAAGGGCCTCTATTCCATCTTTATCCTTCTTGACCTTTCAGCCACTTTTGATACTGTTGACCACCACCTTCTCCTTGACACTTTGTCATCACTTGGTTTTGGAGGCTCTGTTCTGTCCTGGTTTTTATCTCTCCCATCGCGCTTTCTGTGTTTGTTCTAATGGCTCCTCCTCTTCCCTTATACCACTTTCAGATGGTATTCCCCAAGGGTCTGTTCTGGGCCCTCTACTTTTCTCTGTCTACACTCAGTCCCTTGGTTCTCTCATCTCCTCCCATGGTTTTCAGTATCATTGTTATGCTGAAGATTCTCAAATCTATATCACCTCTCCTGATAGAGAGGAGACTCGTATTTCTTCCCGTCTCTCTGACATCGCCACCTGGATGTCTCACCACCAATTGAAACTTAACAAAACTGAGCTACTTATCTTTCCCCCTAAGCACTCCTCTCCCCTTTCTTCTATTTTTTAATCTCAGTTGGCAATACTCTTCTTTCTTCTGTTTCCTCGACCCATAACCTTGGCGTTATCTTTGATTCCATCCTTTCCTTCTCCTCACACATACAACAAATTGCCAAAACCTGTCGCTTCTTTATCTATAACATTTACAAAATTTGCCCCTTCCTCTCTGATAAATGCAAGGCCACGGGGCAGGGTCCCGGCAGCCGATGGTAACCGGGTGCGCGGCCGGTGCGGGGGCCCTGCCCGCGGACGTCATCGGCTGGGGGTGGGAGCGCGATGACGTGGAGGGCGCCGATGCCACTGATTGGCTCCAGCCGCGCGCGGGAGCACGATGGAGTCTGGGAGGCGGGAGGCGTGTGGCCTGGGTGGGGAGGAGCCAGGAGTCGGCAACGGTCGCTGAAGCTCCTGCTCCTCCCCGGGGACGAGGCCGGCTTCCCTCCCTCCCTCCCTATGTTAGGGATGTGGGGTGGGGGGCGGAAGGGGTGTCGCAGCTGGGGGGGGGGGGGCGGGATCCCGGAGGTCCGGGGTCCGGAGCCTTAGGCTATACTTGGGCCGGGGGCGGGGTGCCCCCGACCCGGACATCCCCTGGCTGACTTTTGCTAATTACATGGCGAGGTCGGGGAAAGGGGATTAGGAAGATTGTGGTTGGCATGACCGCGGCAGAAGCGGAGGCGGGGTCACCTTGCTAATAGCATGGCTGGTGAGGCATTGCTCCGCTGCGGGTCACCTTGCTAATAGCATGGCTGGTGAGGTATTACTCTGATGTCTGTATTGTTAAGAGGATTATTCTTGAACTGTAATGTTCGGTATGTTATAAAGTTAATAAAGCTGCGACCGGTGCTTTTCCCAAGAATGGTGTATGTGTGTATTCTGTGGGAAAGGAGTTTGGGACTAAAATGGGGGAGGGGGTGGGGTGGGTGGTTAGAGGGGCCCGGAGCACCGTGTCCGAGCTACCTCGGTTACCCTGCTAGAACACTTGTCCATTCTTTAACTACTTACCATCTTGACTATTGCAACTTCCTACATGCAGGTCTTCCTCTGAGTCATCTCTCTTCCCTTCAATCTGTTCAAAACTCTGCTGCACATCTATTCTGTTGCCAGCCTCATTTTTCTCATATAATTTCTCTTCTCAATCATTTCATTGAGTTCCCATCTGTTTCCATATTCAATTCAAACTCTTCCTTCTAACCTCAAGTGCATTCATTCTGCTGCTCCTTGCTATCTCTCCTCTCCCTCGACATCCCTCCTTGTGAACTTCGCTCTTCTACTGGCTTGCTCCTTTCTTTGCCCTTTTCTTCCTATGCTAACTCCAGACTTCGGTCCTTTCACCTCTCTGCTCCTTATGCCTGGAACAAACTCCTTGAGTCTGTACAACAGGTTTCATCTCTACCCCTCTTCAAATCTTTGCTAAAGGCTCACCTCTTTGAGGCTGCCTTTTGATCCCGATCCCTTTTTCACTTGTTCTGTGTGTTCCCTTCACCTTACCTATTCTATCCACTTTCTAGCTTTATCTTGTTTGTCTGGATTAGATTGTAAGCTCTAATGAGTAGGGACTGTCTATCTGTGTTTGTACAGTGCTGCATATACCTAGTAGTGCTTAAGAAATGTTTAATAATAATAAATTATTTTGTGTTCAGTGCGATCCAGCAAGGTGTTCTTTAAATTTGAATAGTTTCTGTCTGAGGAATGTTAGTGTACAGTGAGACAATGTTCAAAGTATCTAAGGCCAGCTCCTCACGGTAATCTTGAAACTGTTCCAAAATCGGAATAATATGTTCTAAATCTCAAGTATATGCCTAAGTAAGATATCCGGGAACTGTGATATCGATTCGAATAAGAACCCTATGGCTGATATAATTGGTCATCCAGGTAGATTCTCTAAGGATTTGTGTAACTTAAGTAGAATGTAAATGGTGGGAATGACCAGATGTGTGACTGTCAAGAAGTCCAATTACTTTTTAGTCAAGTGCCTTGTTTCAAGGCCTATTTTAATGAGTGAATATAGACTTCTTTTCAAGGATAGTGTGGGGTCGCCATCTATCTTTCATAGAAGGCCTGATCATTGAGTTGTCTGTTAATTTCTTGCATGTAATCTTTTTTGTTCACGACTATCAGTGTTCCCACTTTGTCGGCTGGTTTTATAGCAACGTTTGCATTAATTTTCAAAGAATCCAAGGCTTGTTTTTCTGCCTTTGTGATGTTATAAAAAGTGTGATTTTTTTTAGTTCTAATTCAGTGATACATTTATAAATTCTCTCAAAGGTGGTGATAATTGGATTGGTAGTGTCTGGTGGAATCCATTTAGATTTCTTATGTGTAATAGAGAAATCATCATAAATATTTTCTCTTCCTAAAAAAAAAATCCATGATTTTCAATCTGCTAAAACATTTTTATAAGTTGATCAATGTTTCAAAGGGGGTCGTATCTTCATGTGGGGATGAAGGTCATCCCCTTGTTTAGAACATCTAATTCTGTTTTACTCAAATCAGTATTTGATAAATTGATAAGTCCATCTGTCATTTGCGGTACGATATCCTTCGTGTGAACGCAGGGGTATCTCCTCTCAATCTTCCTCCCCCTACCTCAGAGTGGGAAGTGCGTCCTGCAGAACTCTAAGGGATACTGTCAAGGCTGGTGGCATAGTTTGTTCAAATCAGAGGCTTCCTTAGTTGTAGAAAATAATGGAGCTGAGGAATCTAGCTGATCGCCTGATAAATTTCTAATTCTCTTTCGAACCTGTTCCACAGGAGGGTCCTTTTTTCTTTTTGGTCTTTCTTCCTGTAAAACTTGTTTTACTAGAAAAACTGATCTTTCTTCTGTGAAACTCTGGAACAGTTGATCTTTTTTTGTTCCAGGGGTATATTATTTATTTATTGTATTAATTTAACAGCTTTTCTATACCCTCTTTTGTAGTCATCTCTATAACTTCTAAATTTAACTAACTTATTATCCTTAAATCTCTTTTTCATAGCTCTCTAAATTCCTATTATAATCCAATATTAGTGTGTCAAAGCGGGAATCCTTTTCCTTTAGGATACTATGTTTCTTTTCTACTTCGTTCCTTGTACTCTCCACTTCTTTTCCAGAGATATTGATAAGCAAAATCATAAGATCTAGCAAGCACCTTACATTTTATCTTGCAGAGCTGTTTTATTTAGCAAACAATTCATCATTATACACAATACTATTTTTTGGGTCTACATCCATGCAAGTCTAACACCAGCATTGGGTTCCTCTCTACTCCTCCTCTTCACAAATTCTATGAGTGCAAAGATAAATAGGCTTTTTAGTATCCTTCGGTGCCCATTCATTGTTTATTACATGGGAGTTTTGTCCAAATGTGTCTTTATTTTCATATGATTTTTATGTATTGTTTAAGATATGAATATATATATAGATAGATAGATAGATAGATAGATACATACATACACACACACACACATATATATATAGATATATACACTGTAGATATCTATATCTATATTTAAATAGAGATATATAGATAGTAACCGAGGTATCTGGATGCCCAACCCGGCCTGGGCCCCCCCCCCACCCTCCCCCCCCCCGCCACCAACCCAGCAGAACACTCCCCCCACCACCCCCCCCCCCCGCCACTGACAAAGCACACAGACATCAGGTATTGGTGCAAAATTGCTTGGTCGCAGCTTTTATTAACGGTAAGAACACCGGCCCAACATGGGCCAACTCAGCAATCAGAACAATAACTGAATACCCCACCCGTCATCCGGATGGTGCCCCCCACCAGCCATTTGTAGCAAAGTGGAGCACCATCCAACCCCTCCTCCCCCCGTTACCCCCTCGCGCCCGCCTAGCCATGTTATAGCAAAGGCCGGCTGAAGGTGTTGCCTATTTTCCGGGTAGAGACCCCAGCCGGGACGTCTCCCCCAACCTAAAGAGCCGTGCCGCTCACATGGAAAGCGGCATCAAGCTGAACTGAGCCGCCGGGTCAACGAGCACCAGCTCGCCACCCAGTCACCGGCGCCAGGTAGCTCGCTATCCTAGCGCCGCCCCCACCACTGAAAGCTGCGACCAGCACCAAGACTCCAATGCCTCCTGCCAGTCATTCAAGAGTAAGTCCTGCCCCACTGGGGCAAGGTGAACCCCATCCAGCCGGTACAGACCGGCGCAAGCGACGTCTGCCCAAGGGTGCCGAACTTGGAGCCCACCGGTCTGCTGCACCCAGCGCCCAATCTGATGGTTGAGCTTGCACAAACCCCTCGACCAACGCCGCTGGGTCCAGCAAGCAGGGCAAGGAATAATGTTGGACCAGATAATGGCCACCCCGGGGAAGACCTCCCGCAACCGGGCAATGTCGCTCTGAACAGTCATGATGAGTTGCTGGCAAGCCCGGCCGGCAACATCATTGCCATGAGCTGTCCCAATGCATGCCGCGGTGGCCCATCCAGCACAGCCGCACTCCAGCCACGGCGAGACCAAGGTGAGCACCCAACGGCCGAACCGCCGCTCGACGCTCTGCCCAGTAGACGAAGGAGTGCCCGATGATCCACCAGTCCCCGGCGGACACACCACCTGAAAGCAGAAAAGAGCGGACTGCCACCAGCAAGCAACTCTGCAACAGGAAGAAAATTATTAGTACCCCCAGGCCCCCTCCCCCCACCGAGCCATAGGCAGACCACCGCCCAGGCACCGCACGGCACTATGCCGCACCGCCAGAAGCCGATGGGCGAACATACCCGGCATAAGCCCCCGAACGCCATCTGCCAATGCGCTGAATAACCCGCGTGTCAAGGCCCGCTGCCGCCGCACTAGTAGCCGCCCCAATCTGGAACGAGTGCGAAGCGTAACTCCGCTCGGCGCAACCCAAGGCACGCAAAACCAGGCGTAGCACAGCCGTAAACTGAAACTGAGTCACTGGCTTGCCATCTGCGTGAATGAAGAATTGGCCATGTGCCCCCGGTCGCTGCTGCACGTACGCACACAGAGCACGAACGGGACAGGACAACAAGGGGGAAATGGCACATAGCAGGACCCAGCCCCCTTTTCCGGACTGGTCCGTCTTGGACCGCGGTAAGAAGATCTGGACACACGCAGGATCTACCCGGACGTGCCCAACTTCAAGCCCACCAAAAGCCCCTCGTCTCGCAGACCGAGGGACAAGCTCGGACACCCGGAAGGCGCCGAAAAAAGCCGTAGTAAACAGCGCATGAAACAACACCGCCTCGAAGCCAGAGGCCGCCACCCGCGGTAAAACCTGACAAATCTGCAACAAAAGCTCATGAGATACCGGGAGCCGCCAATCCCGCGACCCCGGCTGCACGCGAGCCCAGCCGGCGAGCAATCGCCCAACTAAAATGGAGACACGCGGGTTCCCCCAACCAGCAGCCTTACAAAAGAAAGAGAATCCCGCCAACGCTCCAGTGACCGCCGACCGAGCCCAGCCCTCCTTCCTCGCCCACAACACAAAACGGCCGACCAGGCCGTCAGGCACCGCCCCCCCAGACCAACCCTGCGCGCTCAAAAAAGCACTCACCTGAGAGTAGCCCCGCCGATACGTCGCCCAGGTACTGCGAGCCAACGATGCTGCCAGCAGAACCATTAAGTCGGGGTCCCAATCTTCAAGAGATGCTCCGGAACCCGTGAGGGCAGCTCATCCACCCGAGGAGCCAGCCGCCGGAACTGCGCCCACTGAAAACGGGATAAAGCGTCAGCAATGGAATTCTGGGAGCCCGGCACATGCCGTGCTCGGGCGGTGACGTTCAGGCGCAAGCAGGCCAGCACAAACACCCTCATCAAGGAAGCTACCTTGGGGCACCGGGGCGCGTGACGGTTAATGACCTCAACAACCGCAGCATTATCGCACCAGAAGACAAGCCGCCGATCACACAACCGGTCCGGCCATACCCAAAGAGCAACCACGATTGGGAAAAGCTCCAAGAAGGTGATATTCCGGGTCAAGCCAGTGCACACCCAATCCGCAGGCCAAGGCTCCGCACACCAGGCACTGTGGCAAAAGGCCCCAAAACCAGAACCGCCCGCCGTGTCGGTAAACAACTGCAGGTCAAGATTCGAGAGCTCAGGCAACTGAAGGACAGAGCACCCATCGAAGCCAGCCAGAAACGCGTCCCATACCCGCAGATCCTCCCGCATCCCCACGGACACCCTGAGCCGATGATGGGGCAGCCGCAGCCCCGCCATTGCCAAGGATAAACGCCGCGTAAAGGGGCGCCCCATGGGAAGGACACGGCAAGCAAAGTTGAGATGCCCGACCAACGACTGAAGGACACTGAGGGAAGTCTTAGAGGCGGAGCTGACTGAGGCCACCAGCTCCCGGAGGCGACGGATCTTTTGCGCCGGCAAGCGCACGACCATAGCAACCGTGTCAAACTCAATGCTGAGAAAGGTGAGACAAGTAACCGGCCCGACTGTTTTATCAGCCGCAACGGGAATACCGAAGGCGGCAGCCACGCGCAGAAAAGTGCTCAGGAGAGTGGGACAGGTGGGGGTCCGCTCAGGCCCGACAAACCGAAAATCATCAAGATAGTGCACCAGGCATGAGACCCCCGACTGCCGTTCCACAACCCAATGCAAGAACGTACTGAAGGCCTCAAAATAAGCACAAGAGATTGAACAGCCCATGGGCATGCACATATCGAAATAGTACCGCGCCTCGAAGCGAAAACCAAGCAATGGGAAAGCTGAGGGATGTACCGGCAACAGACGGAAAGCCGATTCAATGTCTACTTTGGCCAGAAGGGCACCTGGCCCGCATTGACGGACCAGGGAGACGGTGGCATCGAAAGAGGAGTAATGGACCGTGCAGAGCTCACGAGGTATGCGGTCATTGACCGAATCGCCCGGAGGGCAAGAGAGGTTGTGTATCAACCGGAACTTGCCCAGCTCCTTCTTGGGAACCACCCCCAACGGCGAGACCGTAAACGGGGAAAAGGGGGGTACCAGGAAGGGGCCCGCGACTCGGCCCAGTGCACACTCCTCAGAGATCTTCCGCCGCACGAAATTCCCATGGAGCCGCACGGAGGCAGCGTTGCGGGACCCACCTCGCACGGACGCACCCCGGACGGGAATGTGAAAACCCCCCTAAAATCAAACCGGCCGCCCTTCCATGACGGGAACGCCCGTACTCGAGCAACCAAGGGCGCATCGCCTCAACGCGTACGGGGGTACGGGCCAAGACCCCCACTGCCTCACTTCCCCCCCGCAGGGGCCCCCGCGACCCCCTTCCTGCTGCACTTTGCGGCCGCATGCGCACCCCCACACAAGGAGCAGGCATGCTTGAATTTGCAGTCAGGAAAGGGGCAGGATGCCTTGTTGAAGCGCCAGCAGACGTCCCCCCCGACGACGCCCCCCCCTTGGCTGAGGCAGAGCAGGGCCGGAGGCGCGAAAGGAGCGCCCCCCCCCGACGGCAGCGGAGACGGCCACGCCTTGACAACCGCCATGCCGGATCCCCCAACCCGACCCCGCACGGACATCTGGGTCAGCCACAGGTTGATGTCCTTCGTCCCCCACTGCAAGTGACTGTTCTCCTCCATCTGGTCCCGAAACTCCTCGTCATAATTCAACCAAGCCCACCCCTCGTGGGCCTGGGACGCCACCAGGATGTTATCGGCATAGGCCAGCAAAGCCGCGTACTGGTCCGGGAAGTAATGCCCCCAGACGCTCGCTAAGCGCAAGAAAGCGCGGGTCCAGTTAAGGGTGTTGCGAGAGACCTTACGCACCCTGCCCGCCTTCTCGTCCTCCTTGCGCTTTTTCCTGCTCTCACCGGAGCGCTTCCGACCATCAAGCAGACGGAAGATGTCGATATATTTTCGACGCTTAATCCGCCGACGCAACTTCCGCGGAACGGACTCCCACAGCTCGGAGCAAGGTATGACGGATGTCCCACCACCCACACCACCGGCCGCCGACACCGGAACAGAGCCGTGCGAGGAGGCCGAGGACGACGTCGAGGAAGAAGAGGAAGAGGACGCTCGCCTGCAGCGACGAGCCCGCTTGTGCTTACCTGTAGCTTTCCCCACCCCCACGGAGCCCGGAACGGAGTCAAAGGCCCCCCCCCACAGCACCACCAGTATACTCACCACTCCCCCCGGTGGACATGCAATGCACCGGAGCCACCAGCCCAGTCGTGGAACCCGAAGGGCCCGCACCAGCCGGCCTGTCGGAAGAAGCCACGGAGGTTGAAGGCATCGAATTCCTCAGGACCTGTGAAGAGAAGGAAGAAAAACAAGCAGCCGGAGCCCCAGGGGTACTGGGCGCTGCAGGCGGCCTGGCCCCCCAAACACGAGCCGAAGGCCCCAACCCCCCGGCCTCCCATGCCACAGCACCCCCGGCCGCCCCACGCCCATCACCGAACCAACCCCCCCAGCCACCCCCCCAAGGCCCTAAACCCCCCCACGGGACCGCCCCGTACGCCCAAGGGCCCGATGGACCGAGAAAACCGGGAGGAGGAGGGGAAACCAGGGAGGAGGGGGAAGGACACCCCTCTCCCAGGGGAGGGGATGAGACCGGGGGCCAGCCCACGCCTGTCTCAGGAAGCGGGCTGGGAACTGGGGCCCGCGGGGACCCAGGCCCGCCGACGACCGAGCAGCCCGGCACATTCCCACCTCCGAGCGCCGCCGGCGCGGAGACCCCACCCGAGACCCCCGCAGGAGGGGCCAGCTTGCCCCGGGAGGCGCACACGGCCGCACACACGGGCACAGGAAGCCCTCCAGTGGTCCCCTGGCCCCGGGCCCCTCTAGCCCTGCTGTGCCCACGGCCCTGCCGGGCCCCGGGCAGGACACTGGGAGCCTGGGACGCAGCGCGCCCTGCCCTGCCGCGGCCCTTGGGTATGGCCCCATGCTGCACAGCTCCCCGCCCCCGAGCAGCGCCCCGCAGCCCCTTGGCCGCACCCCGCGCCGAGACATGCCGGGCCATAAGGCCAAAAGCAGCACCAAAAGATTTAAAGTGCTGCTCCGATCCTGCTGCGTTGCCCGGCCTAGTTGATTGACCTACGTGTTTTTTTTTTTTGTTTTTTGTAGGTTAAGAAGGGGGGATGCCGAGAAGCACCAGTCCCCCAGCCCGCAAGAATGGCCCCCCCAAAGCAACAGCCGCAACAGAGCCCGGCCCGGCAAAACCCCCCACATGCCCGGCAGCAAACGCGCATGCGGTGCGCTGCCGGAATATAATTAATTAATTATTTTTATTTTATTTTTGGAGGACCGAGGAGCGCGTACCCACGACTGCCCGGAGGCGAAGCGATGAGGCCGCAGCCCACCGAAGCGCGGCCCAACCCACCCGCACACGAAGAGCAGCTCCCCCACAAACCTTTTCTCAGCGCGAGCAAGGAGGAAGAGAGAGATCGCCGGCCGGCAATCCCTCCTTGCTCACGCTGCCCGCCCCCGTGACCGCCTACGCGGTCCAATCACCGGGCTCCACGAGGACAGCGTGGAGCCCGGCGCGCATGCCCGCATGTCATCACCTCCCCCACCCCCCCCCCACCCCCCCGCGGGAAGAGGCCTGCCTCGTGGTCGGGCCCCGGGAACCCGGTTACCAGGCCAGCCGCGGGACCGGGGCCCGGCGGCTCAGCCGGTAAATATACATATATACGTACATACGCACACTTTTTTAATGAGTAGGACTATTATAGTTTATTGTAATCTAAATATTTAGGTTTTATTTCACTGATCCTTCTTTTATTGGTTTTAATTTATAGTCTTACTCCTGACCTGCTATGTATATTCATGCACTATTATTACATCCCGATTTCACCATTATAGCTCTTTAATTTCTTTCTCCCCATTTGTGTATGCTCATGTTATCATTGTTTATATTAAATAAATACACTGAAAATAATGATCTTATTGATTTTCATTTTAAGATCTTTTTATATTTTCCAACCTTATTAAATGTCTTCTGCATTCATTTTTCATTTTTCTCGAGATATTACCACTATTCCTTCATTATTATTTTTTAATTATTCTATAATTTATATGTATCTGACTTGTTACATGGATTTAGCACATGCACGTCCTATATTTATGCTCATTTGTTAAAGGATGCCTACACCCCTGATGAAGGCTGTCGCTGAAATGCGACCCGTGTAGGGTGGGACCAACAGATGCAATAAAAGGCTTTATGATTTCTACATTGTCTTCTGAGGATACAAAAAGGACAAAGCATCCTAAATTCACACACAATCATGTAGGCCTACTACTATTTATCATTTGTATAGCGCTATTAGGCATACATTCTACGGCCATGGCACCCTGAATGTGCCTGATCTTGACTGACCTCAGAAAGTAAGCAGAGCCAAGCCTGATTAGTGTTTGGATGAGAGGCCACCTTAGAAGAAAGGTCTGGCAATCTACATCCAGTCATATCTTACCAAGAAAACCCAGGGGATAGTCACAACATGGACAACTAGTAAGTCAATATCAACTCAAAGACTATTAACAACTAAGCAAAAGCAGCACCCTCTTTGGCAAAATTTTGTAGTCTACGTAGAGGAGTTTGTTGCCAAAGGGCGCAACCCGAATATCTGTTTTGCAACATGAGAAAATAAATGTTGCAGGCCAAATATCTCCAAACATTTCTGGCTCAGGAACTTGGCAGAATAGAGTATGATCGCAGCTGTGGTTTACATGAGCTACTTACATACATCTCCTGCCAAACATCCTAAAACTAAAAAGTGTGATATTCACAAGGGAGGGGGGGGGGGAGTCAATTATTAGCATCTTCCATGCCCTGAAGTGTTAGAAAGCGATTTACCTCAGTAGTTAAAAGAGGAGAGTCAGAGGAGGGGGCAGCAACGGTGGTGGGAGGCAGAGCTGCAGGGATGAATGTCTGGGAGTACAAAAGACGCCTCTGCTGACCTTCAGTACTGCGCTAACACCCAGCGATGTTGTATTTATGACTTCTCAGGAGTTCTATGTGGTAAATGTAGGGGATTTATTTTCCAGCTAATTAAGGGTTCTATGAGAGTACAAAATATCTGTATTTATGGATGTTTTCATTCCTCTTGTACTCATATAGCTATTGACCTTTTCTGGTGGAATCAAAAACATACATTAGGGACTTGTTTACAAAGCTGCGGTAGCGGTTCGCGATCGTTATCGGAGCCGCGGCACCAATGGGGCCGCGGCTCCGATAACGATCGCGAATCGCTACCGCGGCTTTGTAAACAAGCCCCTTAGTGTCATTTAGGACTAGTCAGAGCAGAAAAGGCACATAAGTGGAGGATATAAGACAAGCCAACGATGAGGTGAGAAAATATTAGGGCACGTGATACTTTTCCAGTGTTTACCATTGGAGGTGTTTTATTGTTGTTTATTGACTAAAACCTGAAATCAAAAACCCTCATTATATTACATAGTATCTAATGAGTGGCATTTACTCACATGGAAGATCATAGCCCAGCAATAAGAAAGAGTAAATGTTTACTTGGATGGTTATGATTGCAACTAATATTTCAAATGTCACACAGGGTAAAATTTTAAAAAGCATACAGAAAAAAATATTTGGTTTGTTTTTGCTTCTGAAAGCACGTTGCTATGGTGACTGCTGTGTCAGCAGATAAATAAGTGTCTGCTGTCTACAGCACTCTGACCGGTCAGAGCTTATTTCCTCTGCACACAATTTTCTTGTAGGCTGGATAGATTTTGTCATCATTATTATTATTAATAGGTATTAGGGTTTCTACTGGCCCCAGATTTACCTGACAGGGTTGATGTAATCCCAGGGCACCGTAGTCTTGCATTTCTTAGGAAATGCAATCGAGGAATTTATTAATTTTATTTGTTTGTTTATAACTGATATTCTGCAACATCCAATACATTATTGTGGATCAGAACTAGAAGTCCCTGCAAGCAAATGGACTGGATCTACCCTGTCAGGTGTTTCTGGAGCCAATCGGTTACGCTATTTGGAATAAAAGTGTATTTTTATACACTGTAAGATCAGGAGTAGGGGTTGCTAACTGACTCCATTTCTGCAGGTCAGGTCAATTCTGTCCTAAGTTTACTGTAGTTTCTGAATTCACCTATTCATAGAAGCATTTGGGCCCCTATAGCTTTGTGGAGGGGGAGAGGGTGGCTACCATCTGCCTGTCATGTGTTTACTGGCTTCTATTTCTGTTAGTTCCTTCCTTCCTGTCCTATTCATTTTACAGGTCCTTTCTGTTTCCTAATGTGTTTTAATTTTGTAAACCACTTTGCTTGTTGACAGAAAGGCTGTATATGAAGAAATACTAAACCAGATATGCATCACAGTATGCTAACGCGCAGGCCAGAGATTTCCTCTGTGTTAGCCGCATGGAAAGATTCTGGGAACAGATGCTGTGAATGCCCCTAACACTTAATGCTGAGGTTTTACACTTACTGCACATTCATTTTGGCAATTAGCACATGGAAACTGCAAAGCTTTACCACACTTTCATAACTAGGCCTCTAAGAAGGTAATTTTATAAACCATTTTTGCACCTAAACCACTCCTCTTCTAAAACTAGGCTGGGTGTAAAGGTTTGTGTGATGCAATCCGGTGCACATTAGAGTAGGGAGACACAGGGGCAGAGGTTGGGTGCAGCATGGGCGGAGTCATAAAGTGCCCGTGTATTATAAATGCATGTACTCGTATAAACGCACACTGGTGTTTACATCAGCTCTTGAGCAAGCATAATGTCTGCACCTGCAATCCAGTGTGATTTGTGCAGACATTTGCTCTAGTATTTTATTAAAGACAAGTAACTACCCCCCACCCCCTCCCCATGTGCTTACGTGCATCTGTCCAAAATAACTCTTTTTCTGTGTTTCAGGACATGTCAGGGAGAACATGAGAACTCTGACGGGTGGCCTTTTCTGATTCACACACGAGTGAACCATGGGAGCATGCAGGAAGCCTAGAAAGTTGGCCCCTTTAATTCTGGGCGGAACGTTTGGGTTTTTAAAAATCTGGTAGTACAATAGTGAGCTTCTGATGTCACCATAGGAATTCTTAACTCCAAATATGGAAATGCAATGATGTAATGGTAGGAATATTATAGATTGACAGGCTAATTCTATTCTGGCCGTCCAGCCCCTGTACAGCCTCTCAGAATCTGGGTGTAAAGCGGTAGCACCCTATTCCGATCCCGCAGAGGCTAGACATGCCTGTGGGATCAGAATCAGGTCTACCGGCCTGGACGTGCAGGCCGGGCCCCAATTCTGATGGGCCACATGCCCAGCAGATCCTCGGCTAATTCAGCCAAGTTTCATAATGGTGCCACAGTGCCATGGCATCTCGTTGCCATGGCACCGCGGCTCCATTACAGAGCCACAGTCCCCAGCCACCAAACCAAATTGCTCTTTCCCCGCAGCCCGACCTCAGATCCGGCCTCCCATGGCCAGGGTCAGGCTGGAGGGTACCCACTGCACTCCCTCATCATTATGTCTTGGCCCAGTGTTGCAGTCCTCCAGCGTCCAGGGGACTTATTCCACCTCAGAGGTGGAATACATCCCCCATCTACGTGGCCAACCCCAGACATACAGGACAGACCTCAGAATCGCCCCTGTATGTCCGAGGTCATGGCCCGCCTCATCTAAGGCTCCCTGGGGGGGGGGGCACAGAATGAACCCCTTAGAAAATAAAAATATGATAGAAAGGATCAACTGATTTCTTTTTTTAAATAACTGCTTATAAAATCATTATTTCTATGTTGTTTGCGGTACATATTCATTTAAAAATATATACAGTATTTTGTAATTTAAAGTGACCTAGGAGTCTTCTTAGCTCATAATTAAAAGAGGGCTTGTGTATCAAGTCTGTGCTGGTAGGTTTTAGAGCTTTAGAACACCGGCAATTCTGGGCCTTCAGATATCACATTCTCCTTGACCACAGGGCAAGCAACATGAAAAAAAGTAGAGTAGAATTTCTCACTGAAGACTAATGGTGAAGCAAATGAGGGAGAAGAGAGGAAAATATGAAGGAAGCAGAAGAGACAATGATAGAAACAAAACCTAAGGCATATCATTATATGCCATCATACAGGACAACACCTCCACGATGAAGAGACCACACCATACACCCTGGTTCACTCAACTCAAAACACTGAAAAGCAAGCTCAGGTAATTAGAGTGGAGATGGAGACGACATAAGAATCCATCTAATCACTTAGCTTACTCAAGCGCCCTAGAGAACTACTGCGCACTCACTTTACTTAAGAAAAAGAAATATCATTCCAAACTAATCAACGCCACTCTCAACTGCCCCAGAATCTGCTCAAGAACCCAACCTCTACAAACTCCAAACCTACTCTCACACCAAATGATATGACACAATTTCTCCAAATAAGGCAATCAGTCACTATACCTCAACCCCAAGCACTCAGACCTTAATGACACCACAAATGCAAACAACCTGGTCTTCATTCAGACAAGTGTCCATCCGAGAGTTGGTAGATATTATGACAAACCTCAACTGCACCACCTCATCACTTGACCAATGCCCATTTTTCTGGATTAAAAAGACCAAACAAGATCTCACTCCAACCATCCTGCACATCGTCCAAACATCTCTAACACTGGGCTTAATGCAACTGCTCTCAAGTAAACCTCCATCAGGTCCTTACTAAAAAAACCTCTCAGCAGACCCTTTAGCATCATCATCTTATCAACCTATTTCCAGTATCCCCTCCCTAGCCAAAAACATAGAAAAGGCAGCCCAGTTCATAGATACCCATGCCCCTTTTGACAGTCATCAATACAGATTCAAGCCTTTTCACAGTACCAAAACGCTTCTTACTCCCCTCCTAGACACTTTGATGAAAGGTACACAGAAGATCACTTGAGGATTTATTCTCTTCTTTCTCAAAGCCTCTGCAGTCTTTGACTCAGTCCCCTATAACCATATAATCTCACGGCTCCATATAGTTGGTCTCAAAGATACAACTCTACATTGGTTTCAGTCATACCTATCCAACCAAACCCAACAAATCAGAATTGGAAATGAAACCTCCAAGCCTTTCAAGCTATGACAAGGATTACCTCAAAGCTCCGTATTATCATCACTTCTTTTTAACATCTTCATCCAGGTCCTATGTAAAATCATACAGAATCACAAAATCCTCTATCAGCTATATGCGGATGATATCCTAATCTACATTCCATTCTCCACCACCAACCCCGACTACTCCGCTATTAGCCAATGCCTAGAATCCATCATCCAATGGCTCAACCACAACATGCATGTTAACCACAACAAAACAGAAGTCTTTCACATAACCAAGCTCCCCTCCTTTACCCATCCAGCCACAGCCAAACTAGCTAACTTAACCTTACAAGTTAAACAACAAATAATATATCTTGGCATAATCCTGGATCAACAACTGGGCTTCAACCACCACATCAAAAAAGTCACTAAATTGCTTACTTCTGAATGAGAACTCTGACACCTTCACCCCCTACTGGATCAGAATGACTTCAGAAGCATCTGCCAAGCCCTCATCAGTCCCATCTTGGACTATACAAACATAATATACCATGGACTCCCAAAATCAGCTTTACTCCCATTACAGCTTGCTCAAAACACAGCAGCCAGAATCATCACAGGCACCAGTTTACGAGAACATATATCGCCCCCACTCTGAAACAACTTCACTGGCTCCCCATCCACATGAAGATTAAAGTAAACCACTTTGATTGAAATGATAAAGCGGTATATAAAACCTGTTAAATAAATAAAATAAAATACATGGAGGCCAATTCCGTTTTGCACGTCCTGCCCTGTATGGCTGGTCAGAATCGGGGCGTGCAGCAGTTGCACCCAATTCTAATCCTACGGGGTCTAGACGTGCCTGCAGGATCAGAATCGGGTCTAATGGCCTGGACATGCAGGCCGGGCCCCGATTCTGATCCATCACACGCCCAGCCACATATCCAGCTAACTCAGCCAGGCAAGTGAATGGAGTTGCGGTGCGATGGCGACCCTTAGAGCCACATAACATGGCACATCAATCAATTATTTCCGGTGTCTAATCTTTATTTCTATATTCCCTTCACCAGGTTCTCCAGGGCTCTGAGTCAAGGGAGAGAGACTAGATGGGCTCTGTGATATTTCACTATTGTCATATTCTATCCAAGCTCAAATTTAGGCATAGGTAACATAAGGCCGGTCCTAGGGCTGGGTGCTAGGGTTGCCAGCCGACCGGTTTTAAGCCAGCCCAGCCAGTTTTACAGGCTAGAGGCCAGCAGCCGGCAGGACATTAAAACCAGTCAATGAAGGGCCAGTTTTCTGATGACCGCCAATCCTCCTATGCAGTGTCTGCCTGCGTGGATCCCATCTCCAATGGGCAGAAGTGCTGAGACGGCCCTGGGAGACTGCCCACAGGGGTTGGAATCCCCACAAACAGTCGCCAGCTCAGTCTGCCAGAATAAAAAGGGTTCCTAAGTTTGCTGCACAAATGGCTGAATAAATTAAAGTGGCAGTCTATGCAACAAGCTTAGTAACCTTTTTTGGCAGGCTGTGCAGTCACTGGCTTTCCCAGCTGCCTCAGCACTTCTGTTAATGGAAGACAGAAGTGAGCGCAAGGGGGGTGGGGTTTGAAGGGGAGAGTCTGAGGGTGGGAGAGGGACAGCAGGAGAGGGGTTGGATTGGGAAGGAAACGGAAGGGATGAATGCATGGGAAGTAAAGGGCACAATGTAAATATGTAAAAGGCACACCCCTGTCCCACCACACATGCAGGCACCCCCACCTCTCCACCACACACACACAGAGGCACCCCCACCTCTCCCACCACACACACACAGAGGCACCCCCATCTCTGTACCACACACATATACACAAGCACCTCCACCTCGGCACCACACACACACTCTGTTGTAGCTTAATGGTTTAGTGGGGGTGGTGGGAGAGGGAGGCATAGGAGTGGGCCACTGCCTTTTGTTGGCACTGTGCAGTGGCTCCTAAAGTGCCTGATTTATTACGCTTTTTACCATGGAAAATGGGAAAACAGAGTCTTGATAAATCAGGCCCTAAAACCTAAAAAAGTAATTGCAATATACCCTTTTGAGGGAAGGGGGGCAAGCCATATGACCTAGGTTTTGGCTTAGGGTGAAAACACTTTGAATCAACTCTGAGGCTGGCCCTGATTAAGTCACAATATGCTTGGTATTGAGAGGGATTTTTTTCTCGTATGGTAGGTTTTAGGGGGAAGGTTCTAGCTCTGCTCTACTCTGCAGAAATTGTTGGGGAAGGGGCTGGTGGCAGTTTTGGTGAATGCAGAACATATGTTTGGATTTAAGGCCATATGAAAGAGCATATATGTGTGTTGGAGGGGCCTGAGAAGGGGAGTATGGTTGAATAGGTGCCAAACAGTTCAACCTCTTGAAATCCTCCCCCCCCCCCCTCTTTTGATATAGCCTGCAGAAGCTAAAGCCTGCACCATTGCCCTCTCTGCAATGATTTTTATGGGTGGGGCAGAAGGTGGGGTAGGGGCAGAGCATAGATAGCCACAGGTGGCAGGGTTTTCTCTTTCAAAAAGTTGGCAACCCTACTGGGTGCCCTAGACAAACCTTCAGCCTTAAACCCCCACACACAAAATTTTGATAATTAAACACAACAATCATGATCATCTGAACACCACCCTTTCCAACAACAATCCTATAAAAAAGCATAATTATGGGGCATGTTTACTAAATTTAATGCCCATAAAGTTAATTCATGTTAAATGCCTAATCTTGTCTAATTGTTCAGCTGACCTTGGGGAACATAGGTGGCTACTTATAGAACTAAATTTCGTAGGTGGCATTGATGCTACCACTATCATACTACCATACAGAAAAGAGGGTGCCTCTGTGTGTGTGTGGTGGAATCTGTAGTATTTTTTCTTAAAATGTTGGCAGTGGTGGTATCTGCTAACAAATGCCATACTGGGTCAGAGTAAGATCCATCAAGCCCAGTATCCTATTTCCAACACTGGCCAATCTAGGTCTCAAATACCTAGCAGTTTCCCCAGGAGACACAAGTTCCAGAATGCTTGTACGGGGACAAGCAGTAGATTTCACACATCCCCTTTAATGATGGTCTATGGACCTTTCCTCCAGGAACTTGTCCAAACCTTTTTTTAAACCCAGCTACAATAACAGCTTTTACTACATTTTCCTGTAACAAATTCCAGAGTTTGATCACACGTTGAGTGAAAAAATATTCTATTAGTCCTATATGGGTTACACTGTAGCTTCATTGCATGTCCCCTAGTCTTTCTCCATCTGGATGATGTAAACAATCTATCTACGTTTACCCGTTATTCTCCATTCATTAAATTTATAGACCTCTACCATATCTCCCCTCAGCCATCTCTTTTCGAGGTTGAAGAACCCTAACCTTTTTAGCCTCTCCTCATAGGGATATCCTTCTATCCCATTTACCATTTTGGTGGCTCTTCTCTGTACCTTTTCTAATTACGCTATATCCTTTTTAAGATACGGTGACCAGAATTGCACACAATATTCGAGGTGCTGTCGCACTATGGAACGATACAGTGGCATTATAATATTCTTTGTTTTATTCTCCATTCCTTTTCTTATGATTCCTATCATTCAATTTGCTTTCTTGGCAGCCACTGCACACTGGGCAGAGAGTTTCAACATGTTATCCACGATGATACCTAAATCTTTTTCCTGGGTGGTGGTGCCTAATGTGGAACCTTCCATTGTGTAGCCACAATTTGGGTTGTTCTTTCCTAGGTGCATAACTTTGCACTTGTCCACATTAAATTTTATCTGCCATTTGAACACATAATCTTCCATTTATTAATGCCCTCTTGCAATTTTTCATAATCCTCATGGGTTTTAACAACTCTGAATAATTTTGTGTCATCTGCAAATTTGATTACTTCACTCATTATTCCCATTTCCAGGTCATTTACAAATATGTTAAAAAGCAGCAGACCCAGCACAGATCCCTGGGGTACTCCACTATTCACCTTCCTCCATTGGGAAAATTTGGCATTTAGCCCTGCCCTCTCTTTTATTCAGTTCCCGATTCACAATAGTACACTGCCTCCTAGCCCATGATCTTTTAATTTCACCAAGAGTCTCTCATGATGGACCTTGATAAAGGCTTTCTGAAAATCCAAGTACATTACATTGACTGACTCACCTTTGTCTACCTGCTTATTTACATCTTCAAAAATATATAACAGATTAGTAAAACAAGACCTTCCCTGGCTAAAGCCATGTTGGCTGTCTCCCATTAAACCATGACATATTCAGAAATTTTGTTTTTAATAATGGTTTCTAACATTTTTCCCAGTACTGACGTCTGCTCGCCGGTCTGTAGTTTCCCGTATCACCCCTGGAACCCTTTTCAAAAATTGGCGTTACATTGGCTATTCTCCAGTCTTCAGCTATTACTGATTAATTTAATGATAATTCACAAATTACTAATTGTAGGTCTGAAATCTCATATTTCATAATCGGACAAGTGGCATCCAGGCCTAGACCATGTTCCCTGCCCCTCCCCCTTCCCCTATTGCCCCCCCACCCCTTCTCCCCCTTTTGTCCTGCCCCATGTCTCCTTTCTTAAGTCGTCCCTCACTGCTGACAGAATGCACAGACGACCAGTTTTGCCACAAAAAAATAGAATTTATTGGCTGATGTTGGCCACAGCATAACCTTAAGCAAACACATAACCTAAATTCAGTGTACAATTCTCAAACTTATATACAACATTAAATTGCCCTAAACCTCTCTGACACTTATCCTCGAGACACACAGCCTGTACTCGCCCCTTGACCTGAAAACACTTCTCAACCATTGTTGTCAAAACTGATACACATTATCCGTAATACGCTGCGTGGGGCAGCGTGCCGTTAAAGCATGTGCTACACCCCCAGTTGCAGCAGCGTCCTCCTTCTCTATTTCTGACCCGGCCCGTCAAAGGACGGAAATGCTGCATACTTAATATATGGCAATGAGGGTCTCCCTGCATCCCCCCACCATCAAAGCATGGGGAGGCACATTATCCGCTGATCCTGCTCTAAATCCATCGTCTGTCGGGGGGGGGGGCAATTTCCTTGTGGTCACTACCCCTATACTCAACTGTATGGCTGTGCACTCAGTCCGATGGCCCTTAACTTCTGGCCACACCCCACCGACAGCGACTCCTCACCCATACTTTGACTGTGGCCAACAGCATTTCTACCATGCCCTGGGCCACGCACTGGAAAACATCCATGCTGCTATCAGAAAGATGTACCCCAGGGCAACATATCAATGATGTCATGCACTATGCAGCTTCCCCCCTTGATTGCCTCCATGAAGCAAGCCAACCATCCGTTAGCCTTTCATCTTGTTTTCTCCACTGCTCAGTGTGACCTTTTTGCCTTTTCAGACCCTCCGTGGTACGATATGGGACCAGTCTACCTGAGTCCCAGAGAAAGTGTCAGCCAGCTGCATCTTCTGGTTAATTTGAGACTGCAGGTATTGGCCAATTGTTTCCCCTCCAGATGCATCACTAAGACCCAAGGTCTCCTGGCCACCCTCCTTCAGCACATAAGGGACATAAGGGACAGAACCAGCAGGTCCCATATCATTCCCCACACCCCCATCCTGACTATTGACACCTCTGCAGGCCCAAATTAAAGCCCTGAGGTCTGCTGTGGGTTCTCTTTTGCACCCAGTGGACAAATGGATGGCCTCATATCCACATTTCTGCACCTAGGGCAAACCATCAAAAGAAGAACACAAGAAAGGTCAGGTTGGTCACAGCAACATTCGTCAATGCCTAGTTTCCGGGCGAATGCATAGGTTATAACAGTCAGAACGCCACCCGCCTACTGACACAATTTGTTCTCTTGTCATGCCAAGCCCAGCTGCCATGGTAGCCACCCCAATGCAGAAGGAAGGAATGCCGTAATAGCCAACCTCAAGGTCCGCCTCTGCTATGACTGACTTCCGCACCTCTGCTTTCTTACAATTGTTTTGATTGAATTTGCTGTTTATAATGGGGTATACATGAATTCACCTCTCTGTTTCTTATGGTGACTTTAGGCAGGGGACTCCACTATTGAAATAATATTACAGATTTTTAAACCAATTCCTGTTTTATTTCATTTTATCTTTGCAGACCTGATTTTTTTCAGTTATTAGGGTTTTGGTCAAGATATATTTTCACAGTGTGCCATTGTACCTATTTAATTTATATTAGAGATGGCACAACTTGGCTCCTCTTCATCTCTCTTTTATGTCCCAGTTTTGGGTCAGTATATGTGTTTTGTATATTGTGATGTGATTTTGAGCATTTAGTATATGGTTTCCGCACTCTGGCGAACCAGAAGCGAGACGGGGGTACTCCACCTGCATCGACCAACACTGCTCACCTCCCATTGGGCATAATCATCTGTAATCCTCAAAATACCACACCGAATGTGTGTGATCTCCTAGCAGGGATGACATGACAATTTCCCCCCCCCCCCCTTTTTGTGGGGTCCATCTTAGAGCTACAGGTCTGCGGTTAGGTGTGCAGCGATGCTCAGCTGACCATCCCTTCATTATCCTTACAATGACGAAATCTGCCAAAGAGCTCCATTCTCCCATTGCTTTGGCAAAAGGGGCGATGGCCGTTAAACACATTCTTACTGCGGATTTATTCCTACCCCCTGTCCCTGTAGCAGAATATCCAGCGAAGAATGGTGCTGGCCTTAAAACAGTCCCCTAGCTGATACTGTCCTGCATGCAAAAGTCCCGGAATTGATCCTGGGTCTTCAAATATGTCGGCCTGGTACTCTCTGCCAGGAAACTCATCAAGAGGTTCCACACTTTGGTGGGCCCAACGCCCAGACTGCCTCTGGAATGGATGTCTTGACTGCATCTGCCCCAGGAGCACTGGCCCGGAATGCTGCCATCTTAAAATGAGGAAAGACATTGGCAATCGTGTTATGGAACCAGTAACATGAGGATGAAAGATCCCCTACCCTGGTACCTGGGAGAATGCTAAGGAGAAGGCGCATCTGAAAAGATGGGTCTCAAAGATTGCCTAGCAGACCACCATCCATGATGGTGAGCAGCTTTCTTAACACCTTGTGGGTGATCAGGTGCCTGTGGTCTGGAGTAAAGCACCGGTCAGCAGCCCTGCCCATCATCCTTTAGCAATGACAAAATTGACTGAAGGGCTCTTTTTCCCCATTGCCCAGACAAAGAAAGTGACTGCCACCAAGTACATCTGTACCGCAGATTTCATCATACCACTGACCTTGCATGATAGAATCCACAGGAGAGTGTAGCCCGTCACGCATTGATCACTGTCCCTGATCCCGTTAAGGCTACAGAACTCACAGAAATGCTCCCAGGCTTCCTAAATATTTCCAGCTGATGCGTTCGGCCAAGGAAACCCACCGATACACCCCACACTTCAGTGGGTTAAATGCCCAGACTGCTGCTGGAATGGACATTCTGATGGCACAAAACAATGAGAAAGGGCATCAGCAATGTTATTGTAGAATCCCATAATATGCTCTGCACCTTAAAGGTGATATTATGCAGAATGCAGAGCATAACAATTTCCCGGAGCAGCGCCACCACCTCTAGCATCCTGGCATACATCTTGTGTACTGCTTGGACCACTGCCAAATTATCGGTGCAGAATGTAATCACCCCGTTAGCCAATTGAGGGGCCCAGATAGACAGGGCTACCATCATGGAGAATAACTCCAGGGATGTGATATCCTCATTAGCGCCGAAGGAGTGTCACTCGCACGGCCAAGACTCCAAACCACAGGCCCCCCAGAAATATATCCCCCTGATGCATCCGTGAACAATTCCAGGTTGCAGTTTCAACAGTGGGAGTCCTGCCAGAAGACTAAGCCATTAAAGGCCTTCAGTAAATGTTCCCCAGACTCATAGGTCTTTGCGTATGCTCTTATCAACCCTGATGCAGTGGTGCATCTGCTTAACCCCCTCCTTATCACAAGAGCCAGTCGACAACAGTAAACCCGCCTCATCAGGATCACCTTACAGGTGAAACATAATAAACCGAGCAGAGATTGAAACTGCTCTAATTTAGCTTTCTGTTCTAATCTAGCTTTTCACAAGCCTCTCATTTGCCCAATGGTGGTTTTTAATTTCTCCAACTTATCCCTGGGCAATCTAGATACTTGGGCTTGTATATCTAGCTCAGTTCTCAGGAATGTGTCCTGCGGGTCCCATGGTCATTTCTGCCATGAGGTATTTCAAACCACTGTGCGATGGACTCATAGGAATCCAAGATTCTTTCGCATTCCTTGAACCCGACCCCGCAAAGAGAAAATCAAGGTAATGAACAGTTGAGCCAGGCCTGGCTATTTCTTCGACCAGCCAAAGCAGGAATGAACTGAACTGCTCAAAATATGAACAGGAATTGAGCAGCCCATGGACATACATTTTTCATAGTAGTCCTCACCCTCGAAGGTGAAAACAGAGTAGATGAAAAAGACTCTGGATGCAACAGGAGCAGTCAGAATGCCGATCCTATCTACGCCCTAGCTAGTTTTGCCTGTGGCCCAAATTCCGAATGATTGCTATGGCCTGGTCGATAGACGCATATCTCACAGAACACAAAGAAGGATCGATATGGTCATCAACTGACTTGCCTGCAGGACAGAACAGTTTGTGTATCAAACGGAATTTGCCTGGCTCCTTCTTTGGCACTATTCCCAATGGGGACGACATCAGACCCAGGAAGGGGAAGTCACCACCCTTCCCAAGACGTTTTCCTTGGTGATTTTTTTTCTTTCCCTCCCCCCCCCCGCACTACCTGAAGGAAGGAAGGGGAGTTGCATATGATGCGCAAGGAAGTAGGGGCAGAGGATACGAGTTATAATAGGGAAACCTTCTACAAAGCCATCGAATAATAGTGCATGCCCACTCCTGATGAGGGTAGGACCATGGCTACGGATGCAAGCTCTCAAGCCTAATGTGCAAGGGAGCCATGTCCTTCTCTGGGTCACTGGGGCAGCGGTTTAAAAGGCTTTCCCTTACTGGTAGATCTACACACAAGATAAAAAGCTCTGTAGAAACAACTTTATTTCAGTAACTATTTACTCTTTTTAACTATGTTTAAGCAATAGTCTGATTTGATTGAAATGAAAAAGTTCCCCAGAAATAAATTTCAGAGTCTATTTACTCTTAATGTACGTTCTCTGCTAAGCTATACTCTGCTTTGACTTAAATACAAAGCTCTCTGGTGGTACTAAGACCTGGCTGGCTCAGCAAGAACATTGAATTTTAAAATACACAGATCTATCAGTTTTAACCTAAGAATTCCCTTTTTCCCCCAAGATTTAGACTATTTCAGAAGATTAATACTCAGGTGTAGATCTATTTCCTTGTAGCAGTCCCTTTTGGTAGTCCTTAAAGATGGCTGATGGAGATCTCCAAGATGAGGGATTAGATTGTAAACTCCGATGAGCTGGGACTGTGTCTTACATTTATATGTACAACACTGTGTACACCTTGTATCACTATACAAATGATAAGAAGTAGTCGTGATGCAGAGCCAAGGGAGAAATTGGCAAGCTTCACCATTCATTATGAGGGGATATCTATCCCCCATCAAAAAATGCAATAAAACAAATATACAGGGTGACCCAAAAAAAGTGAGAACATCTCATAAATTAAAAGCTTAAATAGTTTACTTATTTACCTTTTTTAGCTATATAACGTCTTTATTTTGACAATTTCCGGTTGCCATCTTTTTTTTTTAATTTGTCAATCGTTTACATCTGTCTTTTTGAATTTTTAAATAACTTATATGCTACGAGATGTTCTCACTTTTTTTGGGCCACCCTGTATATATACCATCGGACTACTAAGAATATCACAACATAAAATTGTATGTGGAGAAATGTCACAGTGAATAACGTCTTTAAAAACTTGACCAAGATTAAACATACACTCCAAAATCACATAGCAAATTCCCAAAAAACAAAAAACAACCCCAGAACATTTTTGAAAATGGAGGACTGCTGATTCCTCAAATGGGCAATAACCCTATAGATACTTTCATCATTGCTGCCTCACAACCATTATTTTTTAACAGTGAAATGCAAAAATAAATTTGTCAAAGGTGATCGCTTATCTCGTCAGAGCATGACTGAGTCCACAGAGCCACTTGCACAATCCCAAATCCCAGCCTTTCCCAAGGTTTCGCTGGTGCTTCCTCAAGGGGTGGAGTCAAGTCCAGAAACATTTGATAAATGCTGGGACTGCAATGTAGCATGCCGGCTCTACAACCATTTATCAAAGGAGACTAATCAGATCAGAAACATATATGCAAGCAAGCCACAAGAAGAAGACTGTTCTCTCCCTACGCCCCCACTCTCTGGAATGCACTACCCCCCTCAATTCGCAATATCAAGTCTACCACAGAATTTCAAAAAATAAAGACCCATCTGTTTCTGGGACACTTCGGAGATGGACACTCACCAATTACTGTACAGAAAAGTCATTTACAAACCAACACTTCATCCACCACCCCGCACCCCTCACACTCTCAACCTTTACTTCCCTCTGTACATAGCTTATATATGCCCTTCAGCAAATGTCTGAGCTTTAAAATGCTATTTGTTCACTGTTCACAGTTGTAATGTTCTCAGTGTTTTTTGTCAATTGCTTTTTCAACTGTTCACTGTATCAATTCAGTTCTATGTAAACCATAAGAACATAAGATATGCCATACTGGGTCGGACCAAGGTCCATCAAGCCCAGTATTCTGTTTCCAAAAGTGGCCAATCTATGTTACACGTACCTAGCAGTTTCCCCAAAAGACACAGGTTCCACAATGCTTGTATTGGGTCAAGCATTGATATCCTGGGTCCCTTTTTAATAATGGTTTATGGACCTTTCCTCCAGGAACTTGTCCAAACCTTTTTTAAACCCAGCTACACTAACAGCCTTTACTACATCCTCTGGTAACAAATTCCAGAGTTTGATTATACGTTGAGTGAAAAAATATTTTCTCTTATTAGTCTTAAATAGTTTACTAATGTCCCCTAGTCTTCTATAGTCTGATAACGTAAACAGTCGATCTACATTTACCCGTTCCACTCCATTCATTAATTTATAGACTTCTATCATATCTTCCCTCAGCCATCTCTTTTCCAGGTTAAAGAGCCCTAACATTTTTAGCCTTTCTTCATAGGGGTATCCTTCCATCTCCTTTACCATTTTGGTGGCTCTTCTCTGAACCTTTTCTAATAACGCTATATCCTTTTTTAGATATGGGGACCAGAACTGCACACAATATTCAAGGTGCGGTCTCACCATGGAACGATATAGAGGCATTATAATATCCTTTGTTTTATTTTCCATTCCTTTCCTTATAATACCTAGCATTCTATTTGCTCTCTTGGCCGCCGCTGCACACTGGGCAGAGGGTTTTAACATGTTATCCACAATGACGCCTAAATATTTTTCCTGGGTGATGGTTCCTAATGTGGAACCTTGCATCGTGTAACCATAGTTTGGGTTGTTCTTTCCTAGGTGCATAACTTTGCACTTGTCCACATTAAATTTCATCTGCCATTTGGATGCCCAGTCTTCCAATTTATCAAGATCCTCTTGCAAGTTTCCACAATCCTCATGGGTTTTAACAACTTTAAATAGTTTTGTGTCATCTGCAGATTTGATAACCTCACTCATTATTCCCTTTTCCAGGTCATTTATGAATATGTCAAAAAGCAGCGGTCCCAGCACAGATCCCTGGGGTACACCACTATTCACCTTTCTCCATTGGGAAAATTGGCCATTTAGCCCTACCCTCTGCTTTCTATCTCTCAACCAGTTCCTGATCCACAACAGTACACTGCCTCCTATTCCATGACTCCCTAGTTTTGCCAAAAGTCTGATGAGTGACCTTGTCAAAGGCTTTCTGAAAGTCCAACTACACTATATCAACTGACTCACCTTTGTCTACCTGTTTATTCACATCTTCAAAAAAACATAACAGATTAGTAAGACAAGATCTTCTCTGTCTAAAGCAGTGTTAGCTGTCTCCCATTAAGCCATGACCATCCACATGCTCAGCAATTCTGCTCTTTATGATGGTTTCTACCATCTTTCCCGGTACTGACATCAGGCTCACCAGTCTGTAGTTTCTCGGATCACCCCTGGAACCCTTCTTAAAAATTGGCGCCACGTTCACCATCCTCCAATCTTCAGGTATTACAGATGATTTTAATGATAGTTCACAGATTACTAATAGCTAGCAGGTCTGCAATCTCATATTTCAGTTCTTGGATGTATAATCATCTGGTCCAGGTGATTTGCTACTCTTCAGTTTATCAAATGGTTTTGACTTGTAGAAAAACGGTATATCAAAATGTGTTAAATAAATAAATATGTTTCCTTACCGTACCTCTAGATGTGTTCTTGCCCTCAGCTGTTATGTTGTCTGTCTTAACTAGATTGTGAGCAGAGACTGTCTTTTACATGTGCCTGTACAGAACTGCATACACCTTGTTGCGCTATAAAAATGATCAGTAGGAGTGTTAGGATGCTACAAGAAGATGAGGGAGAAAAGGGAGGAAGGTCTATAAGGAGAGAAAAGGAGAGGAGGGGGAAGGAGGCTATTAGAAGACGAGAAGAGGAGAAGGGTTATGTAAAGAGAGAGGGAAAGGATGAGGACTATGAGGAGAGAGAAGGAATGGGAGGACTTGGGGGAGCTGTGGAAAGGAGGAAGGAGGAAGAGGATAAAACACAGAATGGACAAGAGAAAATGTGCAATAGAAGCCTCTGTCATAGACACACAGATCCCACATGCAACAGCACTCCCCAAACAAACATCCCTGAACCCCCCCCCCACACACACACACACACAATACCCAAATACCCACACACCTCCATCTCCCACCCTATAGACAGACACAGATCCCACATGCAACAGCACTCCCCAAACACACATCCCTGAACCCCCCCCCCACACACACATACCCAAATACCCACACACCTCCATCTCCCACCCTATAGACAGACACAGATCCCACATGCAACAGCACTCCCCAAACACACATCCCTGAACCCCCCACACACACCCAAATACCCATACACCTCCATCTCCCACCCTATAGACAGACACAGATCTCTCATCTCCTTACACACACCCCACCCAAACATTCTGACATATTCACTTTCACCCCACACCCACACTCAGGTCCCGCATGCAACAGCAGACTGTAATGCAGGTGCACCCCACACACCCCTACATGCCCACACATACCCAAACATTCATGAATATTCAGCACTCCAGCCAATACATCTCGCTCTTTCCCATCTCTCAATGCTTACACACTCCTTCTCCCCCTCACACACACTCAAACATCTTTCTGCTCCCCACAATCAAATTATCCCACCCACCACATACAATGAAACCCACAAGCAGAATC
This sequence comes from Ichthyophis bannanicus, assembly GCA_033557465.1. Lineage (NCBI taxonomy): Eukaryota > Metazoa > Chordata > Amphibia > Gymnophiona > Ichthyophiidae > Ichthyophis > Ichthyophis bannanicus. Next base: position 227,795,374 of record CM066043.1, on the reverse strand, counting down.
CCTCAGCATACACACACACACATATCATGCTTCCATACCACCCTCATACACACACCGTTCTTCCTCTCCACACATACCCAGCTCTCCCCTACATATCCCCATGCCTCACATATTCCACAAATATGTATAGCGCATGAGACGCTGCAGACATAACCTTCCCAGATCCTTCCACACAAACACCTACCCTCCTTCCCCCACAAGCATTCCATATACATCAATCAACCACTAACGCACACCCCACATACACCACACCCTGTTCACAAATGCAGAAAGAGCAAATGCGTCACTGTGTCACACTTTAAGGGTGCACTTTCAAACTTGCTTAAATCTAACCCTGATTCCATGCTTAAAATGCAAAGCTTGCTAAATCATGGATGCAGGTTGGCTCCCATGGGAATGTAGAGCTGCAGGAGAAATCCAGTCTTTAAAACTGTAGAGCATGCAGCCCCACTGACCTCATAAATAAGATACTCACAGCTACATCCACTGTAGAAACCTTTCCTCTTTTAATCAGACATGTCCACAAGGACACCGATTTTGATGTATATATATCTTTTGCCATTTTAATTTAATCTTTGATTCTGGAAATATGGAACACTACAATTACAGGAATCAAAAGGTGCATTATGCTTGTCTGAGAAGAACAAAAGAATCAATAGACAGCATAACTGGACTTTTATAGTGAATTGCAATCGTTGCCTTACAGTACAAATTCACTGACAACCTTGAGCTAGTCAAAGGAAGCTGTGCTCTGCAGTATTTTGGCTTTAAACTCTAAGATTAAATATACATGTGCAATGCCCTTGAGGTCACCTTCACTTTTTGCATGGTTTGGCTCAGTCTTTTTTCGAAAAGGATATGTAATGTGCTGAAATAAAGTGGTATTATTTCCCAGCAGCAAAACAGTACACGTCCAGCTAGTAATCGCTAATCTAAGCATGCTGAAGGGAGAAAAGCCGTCTTCTTACCTGTGACCTGAAGTTCTTTTGTGCGCTCTCACAGTTCAGATCAGGAAGATGCTGTGCACTGGAATCTCCTCCAAGACTGATGCAGTCCTGCCTGACGATGCATCAGAGGGAATCCCAGGAAAAGCAAAGCAGGGCTGTATTCCTATCTGCACGTCACTGCTCCTCTTACCAGAGGCAGAGAGAGACTAAGAAAAGGCAGGCAGAAAGAGAGGAAGAGATAGGGAGACACATATACAGGAACGAGAGCGAGAGATAAGGAGACGCAGGCAGGAACAAGAGAGAGAGAGAGAGTGAAATATTCATCCAGAGAAGAGACGGTCAAATAGGAATAAGGGGAAAAGGCAGAATCAGAAAAAGGAAGGGAAAGAGGGGTGGGTATCTACACAGGAAAAGGAGGATCCAACAGAGAGAAAGGGGCCCTTTTACTAAAAGGACACTGTAGTTTTGCACCTAACGTGCCCACAATGCTCAAAACCATAGCTGTTGGGGGTGGGGAAGTTAACATGGTGCACCCTCCTCTAACGTGGCATGAAAAGAGGACGGGTGCACTTATGTCTGCCTATGGGGGTGGTGGTAAGTGCATCCGGGGTGCGCTAATGGCAGGGTGCTCTACCTGCCTACTTTCTGCCTCTAGCCCGCCCACCTACCACGCCCAATGCACAGCAGCACATTTAACATGGAAATTGGGCCATGCTAACTGCGATGGCCCTGTGGCTCACAGCTCAGACTTAGTGCGGGTAACCGCATGTGCTAACTGCTTAGAGCACTTTAGTAAAAGGAACAAAGAAAACGAAAGAGGGGTAGACACATGGGCATTCATTTTAGTAAAAGGAACAAAGAAAGGAACAAAGAAAACGAAAGAGGGGTAGACACATGGGCATTCATTTTAGAAACCCTATTCATGCTCTGGAGGTCCAAAAATGGGCATAGAGACATCCGAAGCACAGAGACTGTCTCCAGAGCCAGTTTAAAAGCCAGCAGTGGGGATGTGTGAATCTGAATGAGGACATGGAGGAGGGATGGCCAGAGATTTGCAGTCCTGCTCCTTGGGCGAGCTCCTTGGGGCGACGATCGGGGCGCCTCTTATTGTCCTTCAGTTCAGCCTTCCCTCTGTGGGTGGGCCTGTCTAAGCCTCCTTGTCTCTTACCTCCTTCTCATTTCCTCTGCGCCTTGTCTGCCGTGTCTTTATGGGCCCGCCTCTCTACTCCCCCCTCCCTCCTTGCCTTTCGCTCTCGCTTGGACCTCTCTCATGGCTCCTATTCCCGTCTTCTGGGGACACCGTCCTCTGGGTGCTCACCCTCTCCCGTCCGGGGCTTGCACCCGGATCATGAGTAATCTTTCCATCTGTTCGGCTAGCCCACTTCCCTCTATGCTCTCACCTCAGCCTGTTTCTTCTCTGCTGACTCTCTCTTTCGCCCTTTTGAACTGTAGGTCTCTCCGTGCTAAAACGCCTTTGGTCCATGATCTGCTGCTCCTCCATTCCCTAGATGCCTTGTTTCTCACTGAGACCTGGCTTCGTGAGGGTGAGGATGGCGTTCTTCATCGCTGCCTCCCTCCTGGCTACTCTGCACTTCATGTTCCGCGCCTCCATCGGACTGGTGGTGGCGTGGCTATAATTTATCGTTCCTCTCTCCCTCTTTCACTTGTTTCCCCTCAACCTCGGTATCCCGAGGCCCTTCTCATGCGTTCAGGAACCTCTACTCCTGTATTCTTTCTTCTACTCTATGCCCCTCCCTCAATGCGCCCTGATCTTTGGGAGTCCCTCCTCCTCACCCTTTCTGAGTCGCCTCTTCTCACCCCACACCTGGTCATTCTTGGTGACTAATGCCCATTTGTTTTCTCAAACTCGCCCTCGTGATAAGGCCCTCGGATCACTCTTCCTTGACCTCGATCTGACCCAGCATGTAGCCTGCCCTACCCATTCTTCTGGTCATACTCTTGATCTTATTCTCACTTTTTCTTCCTCCCCCTATGTCCCCTCCGGTCTCTCTTCCTTGCCTCTTCCCTGGTCTGATCATCACTGTTTGTTGTTTTCCTTTTCCCTTCCTCCCATACAAGCCATCCCATCTGCCGCTACCACCGCATCTGTGTCCGTTAAATGGCGTCTCACGCCCCTTACTCTACAAGCCTCTCCCCCAGCTGACTCTCTCTTTCCTTCTGATTTTTTTTCGCTCCCTGTAGACCAGCAGGTTGATTCCTGGTCCTCCATTCTTACCGGTACCCTTGATACTTTAGCTCCTCTCCACCCTGTTCCCTGTCGTCCCACATCTCATCATCCTTGGTTCCATCCGGGTCTCCGTCTTCAACGTACTTATCTTCGCCGTGCCGGGCGCCTTTGGCGCAAGCACCCCTCCAACACTTCTCTTCTCTCCTTTCGTTCTGAGCACCGCCGTTATCGTGCCATGATCACCAATGCTAAAAGGACATATTTCTCTGACCTCATTACTTCCTCCTCTAACTCTTCCCGTCGTCTGTATCAGGTACTTCATTCACTATCCTCTTCCTCTGTTCATCCCCCTTCATTAGCACCCCCCTCCACTGCCCCTAGTCCGACAAGTCTCACGTCCTTCTTTGTCGATAAAATCCAGTCTCTCCGCTCCTCCTTTCCCTATTGTCCCCTTCCTCTCTCCCTTTCCTCCTCTGCTCCCTCCCTTATTCCTTCCCCTCCCCCTTCCAGTGCCTTCCCTCATACTTGGCGCTCTTTTCACCCCATCACCTCCGCAGAGCTCCTTAAGGTTCTCTCTTCATCTCATAAAACAACCTGTTCTCTCGACCCCCTTCCTTCCACCTGGCTCCTTGACCCCACCTTTCACCTTTTGCCTTATATCCTGGCTATAATCAATTCTAGTCTCTCCTCTGGCACTTTCCCTACCCTTTGGAAGCACGCTATAGTCCGCCCTATCTTGAAGAAGTCTACTCTCGATCCTAGCCTCCCCGCAAACTGTTTCTAACCTTCCTTTTCTTTCAAAAATTCTGGAAAAGGTGGTTTTTTCTCAGCTTTCTGCACATCTTGACTCCACCCTTTCTCTCCATCCCCGTCAATCTGGCTTTAGGTCTGGGCACAGCACCGAAACCATTCTTCTTGCCCTTCTCAATGAACTACACCGCTCTCACGACCGGGGTGATTTATCTATAGCTGTTTCCCTAGACCTTTCCGCCGCCTTCGATGTCATAGATCATCACACTCTCCTCTCTCGTCTATCTGATTCTGGTATCCAAGGTACTGTCCTCCATTGGTTTCAGTCCTTTCTCTCCCTTCGTACCTTCACTGTGCACGCTGGTTCCACCGCCTCAGCCCCTTTCCCTCTGCACTGTGGTGTTCCATAAGGTTCTATTCTCGCCCCTCTGCTTTTCAATATTTTTCTGGCTCCACTTGCCCTCCTTATCCAACAATCCGGTATCTCCTCCTACTTCTATGCCGACGATATCCTTCTTATTCATCATACCAATTCTGCCTCTCCGGATCTCTCCCCTCTCAATTCCTGCCTTGATCTTATTGCCTCCTGGTTTTCTGATAACTTTCTCTGTGTCAACCCTTCTAAATCCTCGGCTATTTGGTTCTCCTTCACTACCCCTCCTCCCACTCTGACCCCTTTTATGTCCTCCCTTCCTATCCCTGTTGTTCCCTCTCTCCACTATCTTGGGGTTACCCTTGACTCCTCCCTGTCTTTTCACCCTCATATTTCCTCCCTTGCTCGTAGCTGCTTCTTTCACCTCCGTCGTATTCGCTCTCTCCGGCCCTACCTTTCTACCTCGTCTCTCACTACTCTAGTTCTCTCCCTCGTAATCTCTCGTATGGACTACTGTAACTCTATCTTTGCTGGTCTTCCTTCTTATCAACTCCGTCGTCTCCAGCTCATCCAAAACACTGCTGCCCGGTTAATTACCTTTTCTTCCCCTTCTGATCATATCACTTCTTGCCTCCTCTCCCTTCACTGGCTCCCCATTAAATTTCAGTTTATCTACAAGTACCTCATTACCACTCACAAAGCTCTCCATACAGGTATCCCTCAATATCTATCCGATCTCATCTATCACCAGCCCGTCCCTCGTCTTCTTCGTTCCTCCCACAGTAATCGTCTCTTTCTTCCATCCCCATCCCAAGCTCGTCTTGAACTCACCCGTCATTCTGCTTTCTTCTTCTTGGGCCCTGCATTGTGGAACTCCCTCCCCCACTCCCTCCGCACTGAGCCTTCATTCCCGCACTTCAAAGCTCTTCTTAAACCCACCTTTTCTCTCAGGCTTTTGATCTCCCGGTACCCCCCCTAACGGTCTCGCTGGTTTTCTCCCCATTCCATATTCCATCCCCCACCCTCTGTTCCTGCCCCTTCCACCCTAACTCACAGGTCTTGCTTTTCTATCCTTTCCTCTCTTCTGTCTTTCTCTCTCATGCTTTCCTGTCACTTGAATGGCGTTCCTTTCTCTCTTTACTTTCTAGCAGCTTGTTTTTATTGTACACCGCCCTGATGCCTCAGCCTGGGCGGTCTATCAAGCCTTGCAAATAAAATAAAATAAAATAAATGTTCTGGCCTGATCACAGAAACATGCTGGCATGCAAAGCTTGTTTTAGCTGAAAACCAGCCAGAGTGTGGAGAGAGAAAAGCACGCTATCATCCTCTGCACTCAGTGTGATTTCAGCTCTAGCAACAGTGGGATTTGAACCCTGGCTCTGCTACTCCTAAGTCACTGCTCTAACCATTATGCTGACCTAGAGGTCAAGGGTCTGAGCTCTGGTTCTGGGGATGTCTAAGTAGATGCTCCTGACGATGTCCCTATCAGGCACATCCAGGTTTGGGAAATCACGGCTGCACCTGGAGGTACTTGCATTTTTTTCAGACATTCTGGCTTAGATGTCTCAGATTGCACTTGGACGGATCTTCTAAAATTCCCCTCATGGAGTAAAGGTGAGTCAAATAGACAACAGTATTATTAGTTATTAGTATTATTTTTCTCCTTTATTTTACTACTAATCATCTGTATAGTGCTACAAGGCATACGCAACACTGTGCATATAGATGTACGACACAGTCCCTGCTCATCAGAGCTTAGAATCTAATCAAGACAAAACACAGAGGCTGATTCCATATGGTGCACGCCCGTCTGTGTAAAAGTCTAAAACCTGGATGGGGCCAAGTTGCACCCAATTACGCAATCGCAGGAACTAGATGCACCCACAATTTTGGAATCGGGGACCTAGATGTCCCAGTGTACACTGTATGCCACTGCGGGGGACATCCTCTGGGCTGCCCGTCCAGACCACACATCGCTCCGGCTTTTGTGCTGGTGCAGTGGCGTCCTAGCGCCATGGCACCAGCACGTCTAGCCGGAGGCATGGAATGCCCTGAAAGAGCGCAGCTCCAGCACACTGCTGTCTGATCCTCAACAGGGTCCCCAAGGCCTGGATCGGATGGCAGATGCTGTACTGTGGCAGTGTGATGGGGTCAGAGGGACTGCAGCCCACAAATATCAATGTGCCCGGCACTTATTCCACCATCAGGATAGAATAAGCCAGGCATCCATCACTGTGCCAGGGGACGTACGGAGGCTCGTCCTGAATAGCCTCTGTATATCCTGGCCACACCCCCACTCCGCCTCTGTTCCACCCTAGCACCGCCTCCTCCCACGCACTTCCAGCACCCCCCCCCCCCCAAACCCTCTATGTGCAGGGAGTGCTGGACACAGAATCAGGTTCCGGGGCTCAGCTCAGGTTGGACATCCAGCCCGAACTTCCAACCCCACTATTCGCGGGACACAATGTCCCCCAAAGTGAAACTGGGGACTAGAGCATGTTAAGATACACATCAATAGTGGTAAAAAAAGAGAATGAAGAGCATTGGGATCCAAAAGCAGTGGGTTTTTAGCCTGGATTTGAATAGGGCTAGAGAAGAGGCCCGATGCACAGACTCAGCTAGCTTGTTCCAAACATATGGAGCAGCAAGACAGAATGAAGAAAGTTTGGAGGTGGCAGTGGAAGAGAAGGGCACAGATAAAAGGGATCTGCCAGAGGAGCGGAGTAAGATGAGGTAAGAGAGGAAAGGTGGTGAGGAGCCACAGAATGAATGCACTTGTAGGTCACTAGGAGAAGTTTGAACTGAAAGTAGAAACTGATAGGGAGGAACAAAAAGGAGCAAGGAGACCAGCACACCCTCTCAACGTGGCACAGACTTTATTGATAACACCCCAACACTAGCAGTGTTTCGGCAACTTTCGCCTTTGTCAGGGGTATGTAGTTAAAAAAAAACTCCAACACAAACATACATATTAAGTAAACAATATAAAACACTAAAAACATATATATGACGGACCCAATGTATATATTGCCTCGTAAACAAAAATATAACTAAATATCTAAATATGGTTTAGGCATTTGATATACTGCCCTTTACTCATGCATCAGAGTGGTTAACATGTATATACTAACAGGTACTTTTTTCCCTTGTCCCCAAAGGGCTCACAATCTAAGTGTACCTGAGGCAATGGAGGGTTGAGTGGCTTGCCCAAGGCTACAAGGGGCAGCCATGGAACTAGAGAACCCAGTCCCTCTGGCCTGAGGTTACTTGTCCCCATGTGGGAATTGAGCCCCTGGCCCTCTGGCCTGAGGTAACCTGTCCCAACCACTGAGCCACTTCTCCCCCTATATACTCAAATTAACCAATAAAGCGAGTAAAAAGGCACCTGACCATAAGTAAACGTTTTAAACCATAAATAATAAAAACAATAATAGAAAGATAAAAACACCAGGAGATTGGAAGTAAAATGAGTAGTGGGAATATCATTAAAAGGCATCTATACTCATGAAGACGGCATCTGCTACCATGAATCTATAAGCATTTGTGAACATACAAAACTAAAAACAAAACGCAATCTGTATGTGAAATAATAGGAACTTACAGTCTATCCACTTGAAAATGCAAACGTGTGCAGAGCCAATTCCTTTTGCTAAAGATCCCACTAAAAAAAAAAGTCTCCATCATAGAAACATCAAAATTATGATTGCAAACATAGCATACTATAAGACACTTAACAAGACTGAAGCCTTCTACATAACAAGAGCAATCTCATTTGTCTGCTCCCCCCCCCCCCCCTCCAATAACACTGAACACCACCACAATTAAAACAAGGCAGAAGTCAAATACCTTGAAGTCACTCTGGACCAACATCTAACATTCAAAACTCATATAAACAAAACCACCAAGACAAAGACACTCCAGTGACTCCGACCACTCCTCAGAGCTGAAGACTTCCAGACTGTACTTCACCATCAGTAATACCCCACATAGATAACTGCAGGACCGCACAGGGCGCAAAGGTTTGGGAGGCGCATTTCGGTTATCTGCTGTTGCCCTGCCACCGCTGGCAGGACAATAGCAGGCAGCCAAATTGCGACCCCCAAGCCTTTTCACAGCACTTTAAGTGGGTCTGGCCCCCCCCCTCCTCCTCCCCATACCTCCATCCAGTGCTGCCTGCTCTTTCCTTGCTGCTGGTACTGCCATGAAAAAAACAGAGGGTGGCAGCAGCAGGGAAAGAGCAGGCAGTGCTGGACGGAGGTAGGGGGGTTAGGAAGGGGGCACGCACCCGAGCTGCAAGTCGCACAGGGCGCGATTGCAGCTCTGTTCGGCCCTGAATAACTGCAACGCCATATACCAAGGACTACATCAGCTCACACTTCTATCACGCCAAACAGCTCTCCATTTAGCAGCAAGAATCCTACAAGAAGCAACGAGGCAAGATCATATTACTCCAATACTCAAATAGCTCCATGGCTCCCACTGCAGAGCTGTGTAAGATATAAAACAATAATGTTAACCCATAAAGCCATCCACTCAGACACCCCCCCCCCCCATGCACCTCAGCTCACTTCTGCAACCCTCCCAACTACAAATAACCATACGAACCTCCACAATAAACACCCTGGTCGTTCCTCACACTAGGGCCAAATCAAACCAGCAAGCATGTAAAAGAGTATTCCAGTTATACGCACCCTCCATATGGAACAAGCTACAGGACAAGCTCAGGCTCATCACTGACCTCAAAAACACATCTATTCATAGAACATTTCAACACAAACGCATAACCCCCTCCCTCATAAGGAACAAAACATGATAGATATCATTACTGCTGTACAAAGTCTGAAATGTTTAGTTAAGAACCCGCTAGGTCTTGATCGCATGTTGTATATAGTTTCATACCATAATTACAATGTTCTAGCATTTGTTCTTTGTAAACCCCCTTGACCAGGTGAAAGGCAGTATATAAATAAATCTAAATAAAAATAAAATAAAATAAAATAAATAAATGTAAGCAAATAGAACAGGCGCTAAAGAGAAAGCATAGGATATACCTCACCTCAAGGAGTGTCAGTGCTTGAAAGAACTAAGAAACTGAACAAAACTTCACCAGGTGTTTTAAAGGGGCTCGTTCTGGCTCCAAAGGCACATTGGAAAAAACAATCTGATTCTGAAACTAAGAGAATTGTAAAATCATGTTCTAACAAATTGCACTAGAACAAAAATAATATACACTCTTTTGTATCTTGGAAACAGAAAAAAGTGTTGAAAAGTGTATATAATTCTGACCATAACACTGAATCACACGGTCCTAAACACCACCATATTTGGGCAGCAGTGTCTACAAAAACCAGGACTTGCAAGGTGCTCATTTGAACCCCGAGCCCAAAGCAAGCTTTGATGTATTAGCATTCTTCATTTTTGGTCAGAAATGAAGAATGTAGAGCCAGGGTGTTAAAATGCGAAGGGAGCACATTCTAAATTTTGAAGAAAAAATTATTAGTTGAATGAATGGGAAGTCGTTTCATACTGAAATGCAAACTTGAAGGAACCTGGACACTCCAATCCCTCCCCATTCACCCTGCCATGGCTCCTGCATGGAGCCCAGTGCCATGGCATCCCATCACCATGGCACTGGGACACCATGCAGTAGTCGCACTCATGCTCGGACCCAGAATAGCTTGCTTTCCTCGCTGCCCAACCCCCAAATGGGCCTGTCACGGCTGGGGTTGGGCTGTGGGGAATCTCCTTTGCCCTCCCTACCTTTCAGAGGGGTCTGCCGCCGCAGATTGCCACAACTCAGGGTGACTTATTCCACCCCCGAGGTGGAATAAGTCACCTGTCCATTTCATCCAGTATGGATGTACAGGGCCGCGGCTCGTATCGGCCCTGTAAGTCCGGGGTCTGGGTCCTGCCTCTGGCCCACCTTGTCCCCTCCCACTCCCCACCCCCTCCCGCCCCCAACTAGAGCTCACCCACAGCAGCCCTGAACATGTGGGGAGCTCTTTACCGGGAATCGGGTCCCGATGGATAATAGGGGTTGGACTCCACCCAGACGTCCAATCCTCCTATTTGGGACTCTGCATGCAACCCATTGAGCCCAATTCTGAAAGGGGCACGTCCAGGCTGCCCCGAGCAGGACGAGCCTGTACTTCAGGAACGGCACACAGAATCAGGCCCAAGAACGGCCTGACGTGCCTCTGCATGCCTGCAGGGACATTCTCCCCGCAGGCTCCCCTGGCTCCTGTGGTTCAGACCCCCTTCTTCCCTGCCACTCAACCCATGGCAAGGATTGGGTGGCAGGGCCCCCCGTACCCAGCCCCAGCCCCAGAGGGGTATCTGTAGTCCGATCGCCCAGTCAGTGCTGATTATTCCACCTTCGAGGTGGAATAATCAGCATGTCTCCTCTGACCACGCAGGACGTACAAGTCCGTGACCTGAATCGGCCCTGTATGTCATGCCAGTTTGCCCTGCCTCTGCTCTGCCCAGACCCCGCCTTCTCTGCATCTTGCTGCTCTAGCCGTGCGGCGAGAGCTGGAGGGAGAATAGGGACAGAACGGCTTGCAGGGTTGCATGTTCTGCCGGGATGTGCAGCCCCATAAGCCAAGATTCAGAATCGAGCTCATAGTGTATAATGTCTCGGTTCTACAGGAATGAGAGAACCCAGCCACTCCTAACTGGTAAAGGGGATTATCACAGGATTTCCAGTCTCTTGTGGCTGTGCGACTGTACTTTGAGTGATGGTTACAATTCTCAAAAAAGATATAAGAGAAAAAGAAAGGTTACAGAGAATGGCAACTAAAATAAGGAGGATGGAACAACTCTTATGAGGAAAGGCTAAGGAGGTTAGGGCTTTTCAGTGTGCAGAAGAGACGGCAAAGGGGAGATTTGATAGATGTCTATAAAATCCTGGGTGCAGTGAAAAGGACAAAGATGAATGGATTATTTTTTCAAAAAAGTACGAAGAATAGAGGTTAAGCTATTAAGTTACTAGGCTGTACTATTAAAACAGAAGAAATAGGGACAAGATTGGGGTAGGAGTCAGCCATCCTTGCTGAGAATTAACTCATTGGGAATCCAACGCTGTGCCAGTAGACACTTCCCTGTTTGAGGACGGGGCAGAGGAAGAGGAAGCAAAAGAACCTGTGCAAATTCTGGGGTCAGCTCAGGCAACCCTGAAGTTTTTTTGGAGTCCGCTGGATGGGAGTTGAGAGCATTGCTAAGGCATCTCTGTCAGTAACATCTTTGATGGACCTTAGCACAGATGGGGTTTCCATTAGCCTCGAGGAGAGAGCTGCTCCACCATGATTCAGATGTGCAAGGAGCGTTGGAAAGGCGATCTCCACAGTTGGCTTGATGATGAGTACTCTAGTGAAGGGGAATGGAGATGTCTCTTGAGGGTAAGAGAGAAGAGCAGGCAGTTTCACCACAATGCCTTGAAGTTAAGGAAAAGAAGGGTACCACTTGAGTGGTAACAGAAAGGCCACCGGATCCTGGTAAGATGGAAAAGTCTGCAGTAGTAACATTAGATTAGATGGGATGCTATTAATGCTTTGAACCCTTCTCTCTTGGCTCTTTCTGGGAAGTTCAATAAAGATTTATGTGTTCACTGTGTCAGTGGAGTAGGTTACTCATGAGCAGAACCAAAAGAGTGGGAAAGTGGTTGTGTTGGAGGTTAATCTGGGGGAACGTCAGGCTCTCAGTAGTTCACAAACCAAGGAGAAGATATTCTTCTCCTGGAAAGTAGCGTATCTAAAGAACCAGACCAGGAGGAATAATTTAAGACTTAAATTTTTCTGTCTGCTTTTGTTGTCTCTAATGGAAATGTTTTTTAAAAGTTTCTCAGTATGCTTTGCCTCCTATTATTCATGCACAATATCTTTTTCTTGGATTCAGAACTGCTGGTGAAGCTGAGATCAAGAGACTCCCCAGGCAGGTAGGTGAGACCTTCCTGAGTTTTAAGAAAGTTCACTAGACAGTCACATTGCTTGTTATCTTTACTCTGGAACTGGATTGAAACACTATATTATGTTTATATTTTAAGAATATGCATAAGCTGGTTTTGGGAGCAAAAGTTTAAATGTTCCCTCATTTTTCACATGATACCCAGGAAAGGTGGCAGGACTTCTTGATTTTAAAGTCAAGGGTCCTTGCCTTGGTTTGTACTTTTCTTTTGAAATTTCATTGCAGATGTTTTGTTTTATATGAAGATAAACAATTTATGTTTTTGAACCCATCCGGGTTTATTTACATTTTCTTTTATACCGCGCTATTCAACATCAGTGCGGTTTACATGAAACATAAAACTTACACATTGCCTTGGCGGATCTGTGCTTACAAGGAACAGGTACTAAAACTCGGATAACTGGGGTAACTATTTACATCTAGGCGTCATGGGAAGTCGTATCTCGCTAATCATAGTTCTGGGTGTCTTGTAGGGTTGGATTCAATTGTACGGCCCTGACTAGATCGTAGATGGGGCTATTGTTGCACTGTCTACCGGGTAATACATGAGGAAGAGATAGTGCTTCAATGCCTTCCTGAACTGGGCTAGTTCAGGGATTGCACAGATGCTGGGTGGTAGGGTGTTCCAACATCTCAGTGCACAGAGTTTGAAAGCTCTGTTTGCTGTTGCCTGGGTGCATTGGGTTATTTCTTTCGGGACTACCAGAGTGTTGATCACTATAGATCTTCTGGACCTGTTGGGGGGAGTGATCTGGATAAGCTCTGCTAGTGATGCGGAGGAGAGCCCATTGATGGCTTTGAAAGTAAGCAGCAAGGTTTTGAATGTGAGTCTGCCCTGAATAGGAAGCCAGTGGAGGTGTTTCAGTATGGGTGTGATGTGGTCTTTCTTGGACGCTCCAAGTAGAACTCTCGCTGCGGAGTTTATCGCAAGCTGAAGCAGGTTTAATGTGGATTGAGGAAGGCCATGCAGGATTGAATTGGCCTAATCAAAGTGCGGTATGATCAGCGCTTGATAGATTGTCCGGAAGTCATCCGCTTCCAGCAGGAAGCTTAGGTGCCTGAGGGTACGGATCTTATGGTATACCGCTCTCGCTATGTTGCTTATGTGCATCTTCATGTCCAGGCGCTGGTCTAAGGTGACTCCAAGGTACCGGATCATGGGTTTGGTCTGTAGTTCAGCATCCTTGACCTTTAGATAGGGCAGTGTGATGAAGTTTTGATTCCTCGAGTTGAACAGGACCTCTGTTTTCTTGTGCTGAATTCTGAGGTTCTGGGTTTGGAGCCAGTTGGATACTGCATTAAAGCAATCTGTCAGTGGGGAGAGGTATGGGTCCTCTGTAGAGAAGGCGGAGAGGGAGGATCCTTGTGGGACGCCGTGCTTCTGGTGGAATGGTTCCGATGTTGAAGCCCCTGATCGTACATGCTGCCATCTGTCCGAGAGGTATGACTTGCACCAATCTAGTGCTGTCTCACAGATACCCTTCTCTTTGAGACACTCCAGGAGTAGCATGTGGCTTACTGAGTCGAAAGCAGCTGCTATGTCCAAGAAAATGAGGACAAACCCTTGACGGATGTTATCAATTCCAGCAGTTGTATCACTGAGGAGGGTGGTGAGGAGTGTTTCAACACTGTGAGACTCTCTAAAACCATGTTGGCAGGGGTCCAGAGGTAAAGCGGTTTCAATGTGTTCTTGAATTTGTCTTTGGACTACTTTTTCCATTATTTTGTCCAGAAGTGGTATGCTTGATATCGGTCTGTATGAATCCACCTTCTGGGGGTCGAGCTTGCTGTTTTTTAGCAGAGGTCTTATGGATGTGTGTTTGAGGGATTGGGGGAACGCACCTGTTGCGGAGGATTGGTCCATGAACCTGGCTATAAAAGGGCTAAGGTCGGACCGTAGCTCATTTATCCAGAAAGCAGGGCAGGGGTCAGTCTGTGCAGAGGTAGAGTTGATTGTAGCGATAGTGTCTTCAATGTGTTTCTTGGATGGCATGGAGAAAATGGTCAGGGGTGTTAGATCGATTGGTTCGAGTGTAACGGCGGGTGCTGGAGATTTGTTGGGGATTGCAGGTAATCCGCAAATTTTTGAGGGTGGATCTCATTTGGTTGTTCGGGGGCTGGTTCCTTAGTTAGGTTCTTGACGAGACTGAACAGGTCATGCGGTTTGTTCAATGATCGTTTTAGGGTGTCTGCGTGGAATCGTCTCATATTCTCCGTTACTGCCTTGTGGTGCCGTGCAAGGTGAGAGTTGTATGCCCCTTGGTCGTCTGCGGAGTGCGTTCGACGCCAGCATCTTTCCAACTTCCTTAGGAGGGTGAGTGAGGACCGTAGCTCAGTTGAGTACCAGGATGCGGTGACCCATTTCCCTGGAGGCTTGTTAGACGGTGGACATAGAGCAATAGTACTGAGGCTTTTATTCCAGTAGGAAACTAGATCCTCAGGACTAAGTGCTGAAGAGGCGAGGAGAGGGCGGGTTTTACTTAGAATCCAGTCTTTGTCAAAGGCCTGAAATCTTCGTGGTGGAGCCTTGGCGGTGCTGCTCAGCCTTCCAGCTTCCTTCTGATTGTTTCTGGGTAGGGGTATTTGGAATACGATCAGCTTGTGGTCAGACCAGGGGACTTCGATGATAGACAACCTAGGGGCGATGGTTGAATTGAGAGATGTCTGTGGAGCGATTATCAGGTCCAATATGCCTCCTTTCGCATGGGTGGGTTCTTTCACCAGTTGGCTATATCCTAATTCCTTGAGAGCTTCAATGAAGGCTAACATCTGACCCTCTTGCAGGGAAGGCAGGTTGAAATCTCCCAGAACCCAGCTTGGTGTGCAAGGGCTCTGTGTATTGGAGGCTAGGTTGATTATTGATGAGAGGACGTCAGGGTCCGTTGATGGGGCTCTGTATAGGAGGTTGATAGAGCAGTGCTTGTTGGCTATAGTGATTGACTCTAGGTGGGTTGTACTGTTTGCACTGACCAGGTGGAAATGGAGATCTGACTTGGTGATGGCGAGTACTCCTCCTCCTCCTTTGTTGTTTCTATGGCATGTGTGTATTGAGAAATTGGTGGGTAAGAGTTGGTTAAGTAGGACATTATCATCATTGGAGAGCCATGTCTCTGTAATCAAGAGTATGTCAAGGTCCTGGAAAGATATCATGTCGGAGATCACTGGCCATTTCTTGCGTATTGAACGGGCATTTATGAGAGCGCATCTTAGGTTTTAGAGATGGGAATTTTCATCTTGCTTTGATTTCTTATTGTGTTGTAATGCAACGTGTAATAGGTGGGAGTGGAGCATGCGGGAAGGTTCTTCCAATTTGTGGTAGGGAGCACTTGACCATCTCCTCCTATGGTTCTGAAGAATTGGTATGTGATTCTGGTTAGGAGATAAGGCTGTAGCACTACTGAGCCATCCGGAGAGGAGATAGAGAGCAACTATGGCAATGCTTGAGGGGGGCATTCTGGTGTCTGCCTTGTTGTGTGTGGTCAGTGTATCTACTGGAGAGGACGCTGACTGGGCAGGAAGGTTGGGCTATCACAGGCAGGTACACAGTGCGCAGTTGCCAACTGACTGGTGGCAATATAGGTAAATAGTGTGCTGTTACAATAGACAAATGAGCACTACATAGCAAATATCACAGACATGATCAGGTACACAGTATGCAGTTGCCAAATGACTGGTGGCAATATAGGTAAATAGTGTGCTGTTACAATAGACAAACAAGCTCTACATAGCAAGCATCACAGGCATGAACAGAATCATGCAGGCTTGTGTTTGCTTCCTAGAGAAGAATTGATTGTGCAATGGTGTCCCTTAAGCTGACTGTGATGCCCATCTCCCACTGTTCTCCTGATTTTATTGTTTTTTCATGGTTTCTCCTCCTATGTGGACCAATTTGGTTGATTTTATATATCTTG
Organism: Ichthyophis bannanicus; assembly: GCA_033557465.1. Classification (NCBI taxonomy): domain Eukaryota; kingdom Metazoa; phylum Chordata; class Amphibia; order Gymnophiona; family Ichthyophiidae; genus Ichthyophis; species Ichthyophis bannanicus. The sequence continues at coordinate 227,779,243 of CM066043.1, read as the reverse complement.
TTTTGACTTTATTATGTTTGCATGATGTCCTGCATTCATTTTGGGGGTCATTTTGGAACTTGTCATCAACCCCCCCTGGTGGCCAGTGGCTGTAAGGGTAGGTTGAGCATATTATTTTCGGGGAGTAGAGGGCTCTTTTAAGGCCAAGGGTATCTTGGTCTTTGTAGTCCTGCTCCTTATGTGAATAAATTGTGTATGTCAAGTAGAGGGTAAATAAGGCTTTTATTTCCCTTTTAACGCAAAAGTTTCACTGAGATACAGAAATACAGAAAGTCCTTCTTTTCAGGCTTCCACCACAACATAAGTAAAGAGGTAAACTGTTATAAACTTCACAGTCGCTTGTAGGATTTAACCCAGGATTCTTTCAAAACTTTAGAGCAAAACAAAGGAGTGAACATTCCTCTTTCATTCAGCACAAACATGAGTATTCTCAAAGCAATGTCTGTATAACTCACAGTTCAGGGAGTGATTCAAAACTGCCTGCAATACAAATGGCCAGTCAAAAAAGAACCCCCAGCTCAGGGTAAAACTCGTGAATCCAAATGTAAAAAATACCCCAGCACACAGAACCTCCCGTGTAAATAAATTATCAAGTAAACATAGAAATACACTCTCTTTATGTCGGAGTGACCAGTCAAGAGAAAGCAGGAGAGAGCCCGCTCCTCGCCGTGGTCAGTCCATTTTACTCATTTTAAATGCTTGAAAACTTAGCTTTTTTCTTTCAATTCAGCCATTAGAGAATCCAGAAAACACAACGTGCCACGTTTCGAGCCAGTCATATCATCTATGGCCCTGCATCAGGTGAAAATTGTGGAATCCCAAAAATAGGCTTTTAGTTTAAGCACAACGGTTAGGTTTAAAAAGAGGATAGCGTGTGACGTCATTGTACACGGAGAAATCGGCACAGCCAATGAGTGACTCATACGTAACAAGCACATAATTTTTGGGAAAACCCACAACAAGGGAATCCCAATGAAGTCAGTCCTGTCAGATCATCACAAAAGAGTGTGCCACTCTACGGAGGCATTAAGACCCTGAGGGGAAACTGTGTTCAACCTAAAGCATAAGTGAGCATAAGTCCCGCTTACAGATGAAAGAATTGTCGGCACCTATGGTTGCTCATTGCCTTCACGAAAATCATCAGTTTCATCAATTATACTGGCGGGTTTTGGACCATGTCCCTAGTGATCCTCGCGGAGGGGACCGCACAGCTAAACTGCAACGCACTGAACAACGATGGATATTTAGGTTGAACACAGTTTCCCCTCAGGGTCTTAATGCCTCCATAGAGTGGCACACTCTTTTGTGATGATCTGACAGGACTGACTTCATTGGGATTCCCTTGTTGTGGGTTTTCCCAAAAATTATGTGCTTGTTACGTATGAGTCACTCATTGGCTGTGCCGATTTCTCCGTGTACAATGACGTCACACGCTATCCTCTTTTTAAACCTAACCGTTGTGCTTCAACTAAAAGCCTATTTTTGGGATTCCACAATTTTCACCTGATGCAGGGCCATAGATGATATGACTGGCTCGAAACGTGGCACGTTGTGTTTCCTGGATTCTCTAATGGCTGAATTGAAAGAAAAAAGCTAAGTTTTCAAGCATTTAAAATGAGTAAAATGGACTGACCACGGCGAGGAGCGGGCTCTCTCCTGCTTTCTCTTGACTGGTCACTCCGACATAAAGAGAGTGTATTTCTATGTTTACTTGATAATTTATTTACACGGGAGGTTCTGTGTGCTGGGGTATTTTTTACATTTGCAATACAAATGGAGCAATCCATTAATTCATCTTGAGATAAGGGAATAGGATCCTCAAGCGCTATCTGCATGGGCTCTGGGTCATTGTTAGCTCCCTCTGAATTGGAGCTTTCCCTGGCCGCTATAGTTTGCCAGTCACTGTTTCTGTTCCCTTGTTTCCAGTAAGGCTGTTCTAGGACTCTCAAATAAGCATGGCTTGTTCCTATGCCCGTACGTCCTGGCTTATAAAACTCTGGCCTGCTTCTTTTCCTTTCAAACTGGATATCTGCTTTACAAGAGCTTCTAGGAGCTGAGCTTCTCTTTATGAATAAAGTGTCACCATACCTTGGCTTCCTGTAGCCGGTATAACTGGAGTTTTCCTTCTCAGGCACTTCTCTCAGGACACAGTCTCTTTGGCAGAATTTCTCTTGGAAGCTTCTGGGCACTGCTTGACCTTTCTGTAGCCTAGGAAAACCTGGTGAGGAATCCAGACTTCCTTGCTTCCTGGTATAAGTAACTCTGCTATCAGTACCTTTCCTTTTGGAGCCTTTCAATCCTGTTTCAGGGTCTTCTGGTGAGCGTAGGCCTCTCTCCAGGTATGTCTCTCTCCTTCTGAGCTCTTTACCTCTGAGGTCTCCTGCTACCAAGTCTTTCTCTGGACTGACTCTCCACGGCCCATCTTTCTCTCTGGCTCTTTCTGCTCCTCTTCCAGCTCCTGCTGTCCTTGTCATGCTGCTTGTCTTGGCTGCACTGCTTGACCGGTCTGGGCTGCTGTTCCTGCCTGTCTCAGCTCCCCTTCTCCTCCTTCTCTCCACTCCTGCACTAGCTTTCTGCTTATAAAGGCATTCCACGTTTGAGTTCCCCGGGCTACTTTTCAGGTGCAGCTGATTAACTTCTGCAGAATCATCAGCCGGGTGTGTTAACTCAGCCTCTGTAAGTTTTCACCTGCTCCCTCTAGCTGCGCTGCAGGGCAATTGCATCTTCTGCACATCATTTGTTTTGTGAAAGACAGCGTTTTTTTCTAAGTCTTCACTTTCATTAGCTTCCGCTCTATGACGAACTCTAGTCATGTTTTGAACATCCGAAAATGGGCATAGAGGCGTCCAAAGCACAGAGATCTCTCCAGGGCTGTTTTAGAAGCCAGGTCTGTGGACATCCAAGGCTGAATGGGGGCATGGTGGAGGCATGGCCTGGGCATTCCCAGGAACCTGGACATCCCTGCCTGATCTCAGAAATATCTTGGTCATCCAGCATGGTGTCTACATTTAGACCTGCTCCAGGCACCTAAAACATGCTTGTTTTGGCTGAAAAGGCATCCCTAACAGGGGCTGCGCATGAAATGAGAGTCAGAAGCTGTAAAGATGTCTTACATATTGGAACATGGAACATACGAAGCATGAACCAAGGGAAGTTGGAGGTGGTCAAGAATGAAATGGAACGTGTACAACTTGATCTGTTGGCTGTCAGCGAACTGAAATGGACTGGCATCGGGCACTTTGCATCAGATGATCACATGGTCTACTATGCTGGAAATGAAAGACAAATAAGAAATGGTGTTGCATTTATAATAAAGAAGAAACTTGCAAGAACTGTAATGAAATGCAATGCAGTCAGCGAACGCTTAATCTCTATTCATCTACGAGGATTGCCTATCAACACATCTATAATTCAAGTATATGCCCCAACAACAGCTGCAGAAGAGAATGAAATTGAAGAGTTCTATGAACAAGTACACGCTGAAATTGACAGAACATGCAAACAGGATATCCTGAGAGTCATGGGTGACTGGAACGCAAAAGTTGGCAACAAAGAAGAAGGCAAAGTAGTTGGAAAATATGGACTTGGCAACAGAAATGAAGCTGGAGAAAGACTGATAGAATTCTGCAAGACCAACGATCTATTCATCTCAAACACCTTCTTCCAGCAACACAAGTGGCAACTGTACATATGGACTTCACCCAATGAATTGTATAAAAATCAAATTGACTACAACTGTGGGAATCAACAATGGAAAAGCTCTATAACATCAACAAAGACAAAACCTGGAGCTGACTGTGGTACAGATCATCAACTACTAGTATGCAAACTCAAGCTAAAGTTGAAAAAGAGTAAGCCACTCATGAATGCAGCAAAATATGACCTTGAGAATATACCACTGGAATTTAAAGACTGCCTGCAAAATCGATTTGCTGCTTTAGATACAAATGACAGAGCTCCGGAAGAGTTATGGAATGACATCAAGAAGGTTGTGTTGGAAGAAAGCGAGAAGTCTCTACAAAAGGTGAAAAAGCAAAAATGGCCAAAATGGATGACGGAAGAAACTCTGAAAATTGCCCAGAAATGCAGAGAAGTTAAAACCAGAGGAGAAAGAAAGACAATCGCAGAACTCAACAGAGATTTCCAACATGCAGCAAGACAGGACAAGGAAATGTACTACAATGACATTTGTAAGGAAATAGAAACAGAAGCTATTAGAGGAAGAAAAAGATTGGCTTTCCTAAAGCTACGAGAGCTAAAGAAAAAGTTCCAGCCTCGAATTGGAATGTTACAAGATGCTCAAGGTTCTATGTTGAATGATGCAGAGAAGATCAAGAAAAGGTGGAAGGAATATACAGAGTTTTTTATAAGTGGACCAACAGCTGTTTCAACCTGTATTATTTATTTACATTCTCTTATATACCATGCTATTCTGCATCAGTGTGGTTTACTTTGAAGAAACTGAATTTACATTGAACAGGGCATTATAACTTTTTTTTTTTTTCATTTTCAAAACATCTTTATTAAAAAAATAAAGCAAGAATACAAGTTAAGTCCACATCAAGGAAACACTCGCCCATAACAAAACAAATTAAATACACTACAAGGATCCGAAAACTAAATAGCCCAATATACATGAAGAGGAAGACAAGAAAATAATCAACTCATTGTTTCTTTAGCGGACAGAAAAGCCTCAAGTTGTCCGACCTCCAAAAAAACATACTTAACATCTTCAAAAACCAAAATACATTTGCACGGGTATTTCAAAAGAAGGTAGCCCCAATGGCCAGAGTCCGCTCCTTTAAAGCCAAAAAAGCCTTCCTCCGGACTTGAGTAGTCCGACTCACATCCGGAAATACCTGAATAAGCTCGCCACAAAACATCTGATTTTTCTTTTTAAAGTACAAAGTCAAAATCAAATTTTTATCCTGCAAGGAAAGAAAAGAAACTACCAAAGTGGCTCGCTGCGGAATCACATCCATAGATGACTCCAAAAACTGAGAAAGATCTAGGGACTCTGCACCTTGGGGACCTCTTTCCTGATCTACCCCAGGAGAAGACACTTGGTTCTTAGAGCGCAAAGGTATATAATACATTGAGGAAAATTTTATAGCATCTACATCATCAATTAGCAAAATCTCTTTAAAGTACTTATGCAACAAAATCAAAGGAGAAAGGTAATGAGTGCAGGGAAAATTAAGAAAACGTAAATTCTTAGAACGACTAGTATTTTCAAGAGCTTCCAATTGATGGTGAATTGTAGCACTATCTCTAATAAAAGAAGAGGCAGATGCCTCTAAAACATCAAAACGACCTTCCATTTTAATTAAGGACGTCTTATTTTTAAGCAACAATTCATCATGCTCAGAGAGTTTCTGCACCACCTCCCCTGAAAAGGACTCAACCTGGGAAAAAGAAGTGCGAACGGAACCTTCCATATGCACTAAGATCTCCCAAATATCTTTTAAGGAAACCTCCGCAGGCGCTACCGCCTGCGGTGAAACAGAAGAAAATATAACAGGGGAAGGCATTTTAGCTCTCTGTTCTCTTAATGTCGGCAAAACCGAGAGTTCCTGATCAGCTGTATCTGGGAAACCTGATCCGGGTACAATCTCCCGGGCCAGAGAACCCTCCGATATTACTTCCTCCTCGGGATGGGCAACCCCCAGCGTACTTGAGGACGAATCAGACACAGTACTCACGGACACCCCTGACTGATCTTTTTCCAAGGCTGTTGCTCCAGGACCCAAAAGATGACGATCCATTGGTCCCACAAGTTTTCCAACCTTAGCAGGGATAGCAGGAAAGGTCTTTTTTCTCCGCCGGCCCATAAGACCGTGTAAGAAGCTCCTCAAAGCTCCGAAGGGGCTCCAAAGGGGCGTGGCCTGCCCCTTTGGTCACGCCCCTTCGGGCACGCACCCACGGGTACGCAACCGCGGGTCGCGTACCGCGGTAGGCCGACGTTGAAATAGCGGCCGAGAGTGGGCGGGATCACAGGCTCCTCCTCTACACAGCACCACCGGATCCAGGAAACAGGTTAGGCAAGCGTCTCACCGGAGGGAAGCTGGGCCGACGCTGAAATAGCGGCCGAGAGTGGGCGGGATCACAGGCTCCTCCTCTACACAGCACCACCGGATCCAGGAAACAGGTTAGGCAAGCGTCTCACCGGAGGGAAGCTGGGCCGACGCTGAAATAGCGGCCGAGAGTGGGCGGGATCACAGGCTCCTCCTCTACACAGCACCACCGGATCCAGGAAACAGGTTAGGCAAGCGTCTCACCGGAGGGAAGCTGGGCCGACGCTGAAATAGCGGCCGAGAGTGGGCGGGATCACAGGCTCCTCCTCTACACAGCACCACCGGATCCAGGAAACAGGTTAGGCAAGCGTCTCACCGGAGGGAAGCTGGGCCGACGCTGAAATAGCGGCCGAGAGTGGGCGGGATCACAGGCTCCTCCTCTACACAGCACCACCGGATCCAGGAAACAGGTTAGGCAAGCGTCTCACCGGAGGGAAGCTGGGCCGACGCTGAAATAGCGGCCGAGAGTGGGCGGGATCACAGGCTCCTCCTCTACACAGCACCACCGGATCCAGGAAACAGGTTAGGCAAGCGTCTCCCAGGGCATTATAACTTGGAGATAACTATTTTACAGGGAACATGGGCTATGGAGGGTTAACTGGCTTGCCCAAGACCACAAGGAGCACCTGTGGGACTAGAAACCCCAGTCCTTCTGGCCCAAGGTTGCTGTCCTCTAGTGAGATTTGAACCCCTGACCTTCCAGTTTGAAGTACCTTGCCCCAACCACTAGGCTACTCCTCCACTCTATCAACCTGTACCTTATGATTGGGAACCATTGGTGATGAAAGAAGAAGTTGAAGCAGCATTGAAAGCCTTATCAAAGAACAAAGCACAAGGCATTGATAGCATTCCTATAGAAGTATTGCAGCAATCTGATGCAGCTGTTACAATACTTACAACGCTCTGCCAAGAAATATGGAAGACAACATAATGGCCAAATGACTGGAAAAGATCTGTGTTTGTACCAATACTAAAGCAAGGTGATCCAACTGACTGTGGAAATTATCGAACAATCGCTCTGATCCCACATGCCAGCAAGATTCTACTGAAGATTATTCAAAAGAGACTACAAACATACCTGGAACAAGAACTACCTGAAGTGCAAGCAGGGTTCAGGAAAGGGCGAGGAATGAGAAACATCATTGCGGATGTGAGATGGATCCTTGAAAAGACTAAAGAATACCAAAAGGATATCTATTTGTGCTTTATCGACTATAGCAAGGCTTTTGACTGTGTAAACCATGAGAAACTCTGGGCCACATTAAGAAGCATGGGTATACCAGAACTCCTGATCGTTCTCTTGCACAATCTATACATTGATCAAGAAGCAACAGTTCGAATGGAACAAGGAGAAACAGAATGGTTTAAAATAAGCAAAGGTGTAAGACAAGGCTGCATACTTTCCCCCTACCTGTTTAATTTATATGCCAAACAAATCATAGAAACAGAGAAACATAGAAACAGGATGACAGAAAAAGACCACATGGCCTATCTAGTCTGTCCTTCCATATCAACAACTACAACAGTCCACTTTTTACCTTTAGAGATCCTCTGTGTTGGTCCCATGCTTTTTTGAATTCAGTTACTGTCCTCATCTCTACCACCTCCACTGGGAGACTATTCCATGGATCCACTACTCTTACCGTAAAGAAATATTTCCGCATATCACTCCTGAATCTATCTCACTTCACCCTCATCCCATGTCCCCTCGAAGCAGAACTTGCTTTCAATTGAAAGAGGCTCTCTCCCTGAACATTTATGCCACGGAGGTATTTAAACATCTCAGTCATATCACCTCTATCCCACCTTTCCTCTAAGGTGTACATATTAAGATCCTTAAGTCTGTCCTCATATGCTTTATAATGAAGCCCACTAATCATTTTAGTAGCCACCCTCTGCTCCGACTCCATCCTGTTCACATCCTTTTGAAGGTGCGGTCTCCAGAATTGCACACTATACTCCAAATGAGATCGTACCAAAGACTTATACAGAGGCATTATCACCTCCTTATTTCTGCTAGCCATTCCTCTCCGTATGCACCCAAGCATCCTTCTAGCTTTTGCCGTTGCCTTTTCTACCTGTTTAGCTACTTTAAGATCATCAGACACAACCACGCCTAGGTCCCGCTCTTCTTTAGTGGACAAAAGTACTTCACCTCCTATACTGTATTGCTCCCTTGGATTGCTGCAGCCCAAGTGCATGACCTTACATTTTTTAACATTAAATCCCAGCTGCCAAATTCTAGACCATTCTTCAAGTTTAGCTAGATCCCTCCTCATGTTATCTACACCTTCCTGGGTGTCTACTCTATTGCAGATTTTTGTATCATCTGCAAAGAGGCAAACCTTACCCGACAGCCCTTCCGCTATATCACTAACAAAGATGTTAAAAAGAATCGGACCAAGGACAGATCCCTGGGGCACACCACTGGTAACATCCTTCTCCTCAGAGTGAGCTCCATTTACTTGTACTCTTTGTTGCCTCCCACCCAACCAATTTCTAACCCAAGCAGTAACTTTAGGGTCCATCCCTAGGGTGCTCAGTTTGCTTATAAGTCGCCTGTGAGGAACAGTGTCAAAGGCTTTACTGAAATCTAAATACACCACATCTAGAACTCTCCCTCGGTCCAACTTCCTGGTCACCCAGTCAAAGAAATCTATCAGATTTGTCTGACAAGACCTGCCTCTGGTGAATCCATGCTGCCTCGGACCCTGTAATCCGCTGGACTCCAGAAACCTCACTATTTTCTCTTTCAACAGCGTTTCCAATAATTTACTCACCACTGAAGTTAAACTAACCAGCCTGTAGTTTTCAACCACATCCTTACTTCCGCTTTTGTGTAAAGGCACCACATGAGCCTCTCTCCAGTCCTTTGGCACCACTCCCGACTCCAACGAGGCATTGAAAAGGTCAGTCAGTGGAGTTGCTAGAACGTCCCCAAGTTCCCTCAGTATTCTAGAGTGTATCCCATCCGGTCCCATCGCTTTGTCTACTTTAAGTTGAGCTAGTTTCTCATGAACACAGTCTTCTGAAAATTGTTCAAGATGTCCCTAGCTTCTGTTCCTATTTGTGGGTGTTTTCTGAGGTCCTGCTCCTGGTTCTTCATCTGTGAACACAGAACAAAAATATTTGTTAAGCAATTCCGCTTTATCCTTATCAGCTTCTACATATTCCCCCCCTGCACCCTTGAGTCTGACAATACCACTTTTGCCCTTCCTCTTCTCACTAATATATCTGAAAAATGTCTTATCCCCCATTTTATTGGATTGGTTATTTCCTCCTCCTTTTGAATCTTTGCCTTCTTGACTACTTTGCTAGCTTCTCTAAGTTTTTCCAAATAGAGATGCCTGTCTTCCTCTCTCTGTGATCTCTTGTATTTCATGAAGGCCTCACTCTTTTTCTTCACTTTTTCAGCTACATCCTTCGAAAACCATAGCGGTCTCCTTTTCCTTTTGCCTTTATTTACCATTTTAACAAAAAGGTTGGTTGCCCTTAAAATATCCCCTTTCAGTTTTGCCCACTGTTTTTCTACATCCCCCAGCTGTTCCCATCCCACTAACGACTCCCTGAGGTATTGGCCCATCTTCGCACAGTTAGTCTTCCTAAAGTCTAAGATCCTCACCTTGGAATGGATTCTAACAGCCCTAGTCCTAATACTGAACCACACCATCTGGTGATCACTGGATGCAAAATGATCTCCCACTACAACATCAGAAACACTTTCACCATTGGTAAGCACCAAGTCCAGTATGGCCCCTTCACGTGTGGGGTCTGTTATCAATTGCCTGAATAGTTCTCCCTGTAGAGAATCCAGGATCTCCTTACTTCTAGATGATACTGCAGCAGGAATGTGCCAATCAACATCTGGCATATTGAAATCTCCTATCAGTAGCACTTCCCCTTTCCTAGCAATGCTGCGTATGTCTTCAATTAACTCTCTGTCCACCTCTTCCTCTTGTGAGGGAGGTCTGTATATCACACTAATGCAAATAGATTTCTTTTTTCCTCTTTCAAGTTTAACCCACAATGCCTCCTCTCTCCCTTTTAAGCTCTGTAATTCCAAAGCTTTAATAATAGTTTTTACATATAGTGCCACTCCTCCTCCCCTTCTTCCTACCCTGTCCTTTCTGAATAAAGTATAGCCAAGTATAGTTACATCCCAGTCATGGTTTTCTGTGAACCATGTTTCTGTAACTGCCACTAAATCCAAGTCAGCCACTCCCACCAAAGCTTCAACATCAGGGATCTTATTTCCCATGCTACGGACATTTATACACACTGCTTTCCATATGTTACCCCTGTTACCCATTTCCATAAAGGTATTTAATGTATCACCTACCTGGGGGCTTTCACTTACCTGGGGGCTTTCTTCACCTATCCCCAACGAATCAAATTTAAAGCCCTCTTCAGTAGATTAGAGAAGCAGGATTGTATGAAGACAACAGAGGTGTGAAGATTGGTAGAAGACTCATCAACAACCTTCGCTATGCAGATGATACTACATTACTGGCTGAAAGTGAAGATGATCTGAAACATTTGCTTCTCACAATCAAAGAACATAGACTCAAAATGGGCCTGCACCTTAATGTAGAGAAGACAAAGATCATGACAACTGGCATAATCAACAGGTTCACTGTTGAAGAAGAAGAAGAAATTGAAATTGTGAACAACTTTAACCTACTTGGATCAACTATCAATAAAGAAGCAACAAGCAGTCAAGAAATCAAACAACGCATTACTCTTGGCAGAATGGCTATGAAAGACCTAGATAAGATTCTCAAGAGCAGAGATGTCTCTCTCCATACAAAGATTTGACTTGTTCAAGCCATGGTATTTTCAATAACATCATATGGATGTGAAAGCTGGACGGTGAAAAAGACAGACAGGAAGAAAATTGATGCCTTTGAATTATGGTGCTGGCGGCGAATACTGTGTATATCATGGACTGCCTGAAGAACAAACCAGTCGGTACTAGAGGAGATCAAACCTAAGCTTTCTTTAGAAGCTCAGATGACAAGACTTCGACTTTCATACTTTGGACACAACATGTGAAGAGAGAGATCATTAGAGAAAGACATCATGCTTGGCAAGATAGAAGGTCAACGCAAAAGAGAAAGGCCAGCAATGAGATGGATTGATACAATAACAGCAGCTACGGGTACCAGTCTGTCAACAATGAGCCGCCTGACTGAAGACCGAACACAATTTAGGATAGCTATCCAGAGGGTCACCATGAGTCGACTCCGACTCGACAGCACTTAACAACAACAACAACAGGGGCTATTCATTTCAAGCAAAGGTAAGAGTTTGTGACTTTTTAAATTGCTAGCTCTTTGCCTGTGAGCTCTTAAAAGGGTTTTGTTTCATTTTTAAAACAAAGTTACATTCTTTTTGATGCTTTAGTTTAAAAGGGGAACTGCTTTTTCTCTGAAAGGGCAGCTGGGAAACCAGCTGGTACTTTGGTAGGTCTCTCTCTCTCTCTTGCTTCAAAAGATACCTAAGCTCCACCAATTAAATAATGGCTGGGAAAAATCGTATCGCGAAAGCTGTTGCCCCTGTTACAGCTTCTGCCTCTGTCCAGACAGAGGTCACAATGCTAGTTGAAGGAGCGGTTGCATAGGTAGTATGCCTGCATGCTGAAGTTCTCAGAAAACAAGTGGAGGAACTCAGAGAGGAGGTGGCAAGGCTGAGGAGCATTCAAGACAGTGAGCATCCAAGCTCTCCAGTACAGGAGAAGATGGGAGCCTGCAAAATGACAAAGGTTGGACACAAGTAACCAGGGCCTGTAGAATCACCAATCCAATTTCTCCAGCCCTTGAATTGAAGAACCATTATGCAGCCCTGGAAGTGGAGGAGGTGAAAGTATCCCTGGAAAAGGAGGAACCAGAGCGCGAGCACCCAACGTTGCAGAATCAGTGACCACAAGGAAGTGAAGGGTAGTGGTGGTTGGTGATTCTCTTCTGCGGGGTACTGAGGCGTCCATCTGCTGACCAGATTTGATGTCCAGAGAGCTATGTTGTCTGCCAGGTGCTAAAATCCAAGATGTTAAGGAGAGTTTGCCGAGACTCATCAAGCCCACTGACTATTACCCAATGTTGCTAATCCATGTCGGCACAAATGATACTGCCAGGTATCCCTCTGAGCATATCAAAAGTGACTTCATGGCTCTGGGATGGAGGCTGAAGCAGATAGGGGCACAGGTGGCATTCTCTTCAATTCTCCCTGTTGAGGGTAAAGACCAAGGCAGAGAGGCTTGCATCCTGGAGATGAATGCATGGCTGCATGGATGGTGTCATCGAGAGTGTTTTGGTTTCCTGGACTATGGGATGCTGTTCCAAGGGTTGCAGAGCACAGATGGCATCCATCTGTCCAAGAAAGGTTGATGTGTCTTCAGTAGCAGACTAGCTAATCTACTGAAGAGGGATTTAAACTAGATTCATTGGGGATGGGTGAAGAAAGCCCCCAGGTAAGTGAAACATTAAATACCTTAATGGAAATGGGTAAAACGAGCAACATATGGAAAGGGTGTGTATAAATGCCCATAGCATGGGAAATAGGATCCTGGATGTTGAAGCTTTAATAGGAGAGGCTGGCTTGGATTTGGTAGCAGTTAAAGAAACATGGTTCACTGAAAACCATGACTGTGATGTAACTATACCAGGCTATACTTAATTCAGAAAGGACAGGGTAGGAAGAAGGGGAGGAGGAGTGGCACTATATATAAAAAATATTAAAGCTTTGGAACTACAGAGCTTAAAAGGGAGAGAGGAGGCACTGTGGGTTAAACTAGGAAGAGGGAAAAAGAAATTTATTTGCATTGGCATGATAAACAGATCACCCACACAGGAGGAAGAGGTGGACGGAGAGTTAATTGAAGACATACACATCATTGCCAGGAAAGAGGAAGTGCTACTGATAGGGGATTTCAATATGCCAGATGTTGATTGTGTGGGAGCCCCTAGCCCAGACCACGGCCTATAGGCATAGGGGTGCCACTATTTAGTCTTTGAATAAAGAATTATTTGTCCTCGTCCAGAGCTTGGGCTGCTGGGACTTGTAGTTGTCCTACCACTTAAAAAAACAGTAGTATTGAGAACCGAGGGTTTTTTCAAAAGACACACAGGAATTTATTTCCTTCTTTTCACAAGCATATAGCTCAAACAAAACAACAGGATTCTTCTCCAAAACAAATGATCCTCAGGAAAATCACACAGAAACACAACAGTGAAACTGCTTTAGCTGGCTTTCACAACATAGGTAGCTGTTTCCCAAACATACAGCAATAAACACAGTTTCTTTTCTTCAAATCAAAGTAATTGTCTTTTTCTTTCTTCAACAGGATACTTAACCAATCAGGCTAGAATCATTCTCCCTGACTTACTCACTGCTTTTCGTGGTTTTCAGGTTACAGACTTTTTCCTTTATCCAGCAGCTTCTATTCTGCCTTTTTACACCATGAACAGTCCATTAATAAATCCTCTGAGTCAGAATCAGGTTCAACAGATTCTACCTGCATTTCCTCTGGGTTTTCAACCAGTATGTCTGGCTCTAAGCCTTCATGCAATGCTTCTTGCTTGAAACTCTCTAAAAGCTCCTGAATTCTCCTCCACTGGGGCTTCTTACTAGGAAAAGGGTTTCCACCTGGAGTGAGAAATTTCTTTTCCTGACTCAAACGCCAGAGTGCCTCTAACTGGCTTAGGTCACTCTTAGGTATATTTTTATCCACCCACCTTCAGGGAACTGGAATCTTTTTAGCTGGTCCACGTACTGGAGGAACTGCACCTTGCCCCTTGTCTGCAATTCCTTCAGCTACAGCTCTACTGGCTTCAGAATCAATTGCCGTTTCCCTGCAAGCCTGGCTCTCTTTCTGGGTGCTGCTTTCACCTCTGAAATCCCCCTGGAAATCTCCACCATTCTCCTCTTTGGTGAATTCTCTAGGTCTTTCCCTGGTGCTTCTCCCTCCATGGAAGTCTGCAGTGTTCTCTCTAGTCAGCTCTCTCGTGTGCTGCTTTCTCCCTGAGCACTGCTCTCTCGTGGAATCCTCTCTCCAGCCGGTGCTACTCTCACGTGTTTCTCAGGGTTTATAAGGCTGCCTTTTGCTTAACTTGCACTGTCCCTTACCCAGGTGTCTCTCATTATCCTCCAAGCCTGCCCTTAGATCAGCAGAGCTTGGGTGTGGCTTAGCTTCAGCAAGTGCATGTTTGTTTCCTTTGCCTGCACCCTGAAAGCTACAGATATCTTGCCTGTCTCCTTCCTTAAAGGTAGATCTATAATTTTCCTATGTTTGCATGGGCTCAGCCATGCTCTCCTCATCACAATTGGCACATTCCTGTTGCAGTATCATCTAGAAGTAAGGATATCCTGGATTCTCTACAGGGAGAACTATTCAGTCAACTGGTAACAGAACCCACACGTGAAGGGGCCATACTGGACTTGGTGCTTACGAATGGTGAAAGTGTATCTGATGTTATAGTGGAAGATCGTTTTACATCAAGTGATCACCAGATGATGTGGTTCAGTATTATGACTAGGGCTGTTAAAATCCATTCAAAAGTGAGGATCTTAGACTTTAGGAAAACTAACTGCCAAGATGGGTCAATACCTCAGAGTCATTAGGGGGATGGGAACAGCTAGGGGATGTAGAACAACAGTGGACAAAACTGAAAGGCGATACTTTAAGGGCAACCAATCTTTTTGTCAAAATGGTAAATAAAGGTAAAAGGAAAAGGAGACCATTATGGTTTATGAAAGTAGTAGCTGAAAAGGTGAAGAAAAAGAGAGAGGCCTTCATGAAATACAAGAGATCACAGAAAGAGGAAGACAGGCATCTATATTTGGAAAATCTTAGAGAAGCTAGCAAAGTTTTCAGGAAAGCAAAGATTCAAAAAGAGGAGGAAATAGCCAATGCAATAAAATGGGAGGATAAGACATTTTTCAGATATGTTAATGAGAACAGGAAGGGCAAAAGTGGTATTGTCAGATTCAAGGGTAAAGGGGAGGAATATGTAGAAGCTGATGAGGATAAAGCGGAATTGCTTAACACATATTTCTGTTCTGTGTCCACAGATGAAAAACCAGGAGCAGGACCTTAGAAAACACCCACAAACAGGAACAGAAGAGAGGGGCATCTTGAACAATTTTCAGAAGACTGTGTTTGTGAGAAACTACTGTAGCTAAACTTAAAGTAGACAAAGCGATGGGACCGGATGGGATACCCCTTTGAATTCTGATGGAACTTAGGGACGTTCTAGCAGCTCCACTGACTGATCTTTTCAATGTCTTGGAGTCGGGAGTGGTGCTAAAGGACTGGAGAGAGGCACACGTGGTCCCTTTACACAAAAGCAGAAGTAAGGATGTGGGTGAAAACTACAGAACGGTTAGTTTAACTTTGGCGGTGAGTAAATTATTGGAAGCACTGCTGAAAGAGAAAATAGTGAGGCTTCTGGAGTCAAGAGAATTACAGGATCCAAGACAGCCTGGATTCACCAAAGGCAGGTCTTGTCAGACAAATCTGATTGATTTCTTTGACTGTGTGACCAGAGAGTTGGACCGAGGGAGAGCCCTAGATGGGGTGTATTTAGATTTCAGTAAAGCCTTTGACACTGTTCCTCACAGGTGACATATAAACAAACTGAGCACCCTAGGGATGGGCCCTAAATTTACTGCTTGTGTTAGAAATTGGTTGAGCGGGAGGCGACAAAGGATACAAGCAAATGGAGCTCACTTTGAGGAGAAGGAAGTTACCAGTAGTATGCTCCAGGGATCTGTCCTTGGTCCGATTCTTTTTAACATCTTTGTTAGTGATAAAGTGGAAGGGCTGTCAGGTAAGGTTTGCCTCTTTGCAGATGATACCAAAATCTGCAATAGACACTCAGGAAGGTGTAGATAACATGAGGAGGGATCTAGTTAAGCTTGAAGAATGGTCTAGAATTTGGCAGCTGAGATGTAATGTTAAAAAATGCAAGGTCATGCATTTGGGCTGCAGCAATCCAAGGGAGAAATATAGTATAGTGATGAAGTACTTTTGTCCACTAAAGAAGAGCGGGACCTAGGTATGATTGTGTCTGATGATCTTAAAGTAGCTAAACATGTAGAAAAGGCGGTGGTGAAAGCTAGAAGGATACTTGGGTGCATAGGGAGAGGAATGGCCAGCAGAAGAAAGGAGGTGATAATGTCTCTGTATAAGTATTTGGTGTGACCTCATTTGGAGTATTGTGTGCAATTCTGGAGACCGCATCTTCAAAAGGATATAAACAGGCTAGAGTCAGTACAGAGGGTGGCTACTAAAATGGTTAGTGGTCTTCGTTATAAAGCATATGAAGACAGACTTAAGGATCTTAATAAGTACACCTTAGAGGAAAGGCGGGATAGAGGTGATATGATTGAGACATTTAAATACCTCCATGGCATAAATGCACAGGGGGAGAGCCTCTTTCGATTGAAAGCTATGAGGGGACATGGGATGAGGGTGAAAGGGGATAGATTCAGGAGTGATATGCAGAAATATTTCTTTATGGAAAGAGTGGTGGATCTGTGGAATACAGTGGTGGTGGTGGCAGAGATGAGGACAGTGCCTGAATTCAAAGAAGCATGGGACAAACACAGAGGCTCTCTAAAGGAAAATAGGGGACCGTTGTCATGGTTGCTATGGAAGGGCAGACTAGATAGGCCATGTGGTCTCTTTCTATGTACAAACATCCAGAGAGTGTAGAGAAGAAAGCTCTCCATCATCCCCAGTACTCAGCAGAATTTCAATGATAACAGCAGTGGGATCTGAACTGTGGCTTCCCTGTTCTATAGCCAGGGCTGGCCCAAGGGTTTCTACCATTCCACGAAGCAGCCCCGGAAGTGCCGCCGCTCCCCCCCCCCCCCCGTCATGATGAGTTGTTCTCCTAAGGTAATGAACTGTCCTCCCACCATGCCGAGCTGTGCCACTAAACCCCTGTTGCTGCTGCCACTGCTCCCAATTCAGTCTTCTGGGGGGCCAGAGCAGCAGCAGCAGTTTAAAAGTGGCAGCTCTGTACCACTACTTTGATGCCCACGGCCGGCCATATGCTCACAAATGGCTTGCCACTTTTGACCCCCCTTCAACAGGAGGTCAGAGGGGATGAGAAGCAGCAGGCTATGTGTTGCAAAGCACATGGCCTGTCAAGGGCATCAAAGTGGTGGCACAAAGCCTCCATGCCGCCCACCAAGGGCTGCCACCCTAGGTGGCCACCTAGTTGCCTAGTGGACAGGCTGGCCCTGTTTATAGCCCACTACTCTGACCATTAGGCTATTCCTAGATGTCCAGGTTCTGAAATACTATTCTGAGAATGTCTATGTAGAGACTCCAGTAGATATCACTATCGGACACGTCCATGTTTATGAAATCATATTGGAATCTGGACGCACCTGCTTTTTTATCAAACATTCTGAATTACACATTCCAGATTGCACTTGGAGTCCTTTCTAAAATTCCCCTTCACATGTATGAATGGTAATATTTTTGAAATGTTAAATAAAAAGTTAGATAAAAACCAAATAGGAGAAATATTCTTTCCATCAATCCCTAGATAAAAGCAGTTAACATAAAGGTTTGGAGAAATTCCTGGAAGAAAAGTACACAAACTATTATTAAGGAAGACCTGGGGGTAAGTAGTATGGAATCTGTCTACTTTTGGGATATGCCAGGTTCAGTACTTGTGACCTGAATTGGCCACTGTTGGAAACAGGATCCAGGGCTTCGTGGACTATTGCTCTGACCCAGGATGGCGAGTGTTATGTTTTAACGTTCTTATGTGGATCCAGAGGATAAAAAAGAGAAAGAGTACCTTAGATCACGCCTTCCTAATGTGCCCATTTGGTTCCAAAAATGAACATACAGAGAGTTCCCCCTGCAACTAACAGCGGAAGAATCACCCTGGAACCAGCATCTCAAGTACTAACATCTGATAGATGGAAAGTGACAGATTATGTGCTTAAGCGATTAATCCATGCAGAGAAAACAATTTGGGATCTGTCTGTGTGCGTCTCTGCAGTGGCCCTCCTACCACTAGATGAGCCATGGTCTAACAGAGAAATTATCTGCAGGAGAGCATATGCCTAATAAGAGATTCCGTTGGAAATAAAGACTAGCACTGCAGTGAATGCTTTAAAATTTATGACTGAAATGTCCTGACAAATTGCCTGCTAAATATACAGTACTGCTGTGCAGTTGTCACCAGAGAAGAGTTTCTTTGCAGTTGGGTTTCATATACTTAGAAAAATAACGTCTGCGTGGCAGTGATTCAGCTAGCTGAATGCCATCAGGGTCCTAACGTTTGCCATCCTCCCGTCATGAAAGAACGCCCAAAAGCCCCTTCTTACAGTAAGGACAACAGAAGGGGGGGCTCCAATATTATTGTGCTCTTAGCAACCCCTCCTCTTAAACACTGAATAATCTTTTTGGGGGAAGAGAGAGGGAGTTAATATTCAGGCCAATATTCATCCTCCGTAGTCGGCATTTGTTTTTTTTTTGAAATGACAGTCACCACAGCTGAAATACTCCAGATATCCTGTGCCACGATCCGGATAGCGGATAGCAGCAAATATCAGAATTCAGGGCTGACTTCTGGCACTATCCAGATCGCAGCGCTGTCCAGATCACAGCGCTATCCAGATTGCAGCACTATCCAGATCGCAGCACTATTCAGCTGCTATTTGGATAACTAACCAGATAAACTTAGGACAACCCTTCAAATATCCTAAATTTATTTGGATAGTGGCTGAATATTGCCTCTGTATGGATAAGGACTGGTTCTGCCCAAAAGTCACTCCCGGACTGCTCCAGCACTATCTGGATAGTGCTACAGTGGTCCCAGAGAATATTCAGATAAGCAGATAAGCACTTTTGAATATCGGCCCCATTGTATTTTTGAATACAAAACGTATTTTAGATTTAATGCAAATTATGCCTATCTCTATTGTGAAACACTGAGGAATGCATACTAAGGATAAAAAGCCTTCACTTTCCAGTCATACATTATTTAAAATGTATTGATGTGGGAGGAATGACTGATTTTCTAAACGCTAATAGTGCAATGTCAAAATCATAATCATTAATATTTTAATTTTAGTTACATATTTTGAGTCTTCCTAAGGAATTAAAGGACAGACCGATGGGTGCTGGAAAGTGACAGTGTTATTTTTGGAGGATTCCAAGAATAAAAGAAGGAAAAAAACTTGAAAAAACAACTTTATACCAATACAATTTTTCTTTAAAAGATAACTGGAAGGGAAGAAGGTTAGAACCTAGGGATTGCAAACATGAGATGCATAAAAGTGCTTAGAAATGCAAGACTTGCACAAAGTTTTATATCCCGTCATCTTTCTGGAAACATACGGTAAACTGATGTGGCTATTCCGCTCTGCAGGCCCTTTTAAAGTATCAGCTACGGCATGCCATTAAGTGAGTTTCTTAAGCCATATCCTCAAATAACCAGGGGACCCTTTACCTAAAGTGCGCTAATTCATTCCTGCTTCCGAGAGCGTACGTTAACTGCGCACAAGGGCCTGCAGTAACTGCTACTGTAAGCACCTGATGGTTACCGCATGCTGATTCACATGCTAACTGCTAATCGCATTTGTGCTGGTGAATGGATGAGTTAGGGGGGATAAATAGGTGAGAAGAGCACATTGCAGTTAGCGTAGGGGGTACATATCACACACTGCCAAATTGCAATTAGCACAAGTGCAACTAACGCCATCTCAATTGCACCATGCGTTTGGGTACACATTCACACATTAAGGGCAGGAACATACTGGTCACACCCCCAACAGTTACCACAGAGGCTTTGCACTTAAAGTATGTTTATTTCAGCGCTAAGTGAAAAACCTAGCACACTTTAGTAAAAGGGCTCCTGAATCTGCAAAAGCAACGTAGTAGCCTATAAATTTTCATCACTTACAGATGATCATCTGTTTCACATTGGTAAAAAATGGAGCTAATCCTCTGCAACCTTCATTCAGGCTTCTATGATAATGAATTACGCTGAGGTTGTATGCCTGCCACATATGTCATATATATGTGTCCCAGGATATTAAGGGGGCTAGTATTAAGCTGCAGCAAAATTTCTCATTCTTTGTTTACCGCAGGAGTCACTAACCTCCCAGAATAGCACAGTTTGCATTATTCTATGTGAATACTAATAAGGTGTTTTGTACACATTTGCAGGCTTTGCATATGATTTAGTATTCAACCTACATTGCGGTGGCAAATTGTGTGTTACAGTAAAATAGCACAACTATTGCCCTTTACCATGCACTAAGGGCCAAATAATGTGCATTATTCCTGAAACGCACTTCAGTAACTAATCCCCTAAATGTCTTAATAATTATTGTGATTGAATCCCAGAGATTCTCCCTATCTCGGCTCATATTGTGTAGTCGCTGCAGTGTTATCATTGGCTCTAATAGCAAATTGTGGTTCCAGGGACACCACTGTTCCTATTAGCAAAAGAAATGGAGGGGGAGTGTATATGTAGATGTGTCCCTGCTTGGAGCATCATGGGAGGAGAAAGTAAAATGTGATGATGTTATGTAACACTATATATTGCATTGATTGGGAGAGATTTTTGCCTTTTTTCATTCTTCTTTTCTGCCACTTTTGCAGAAGAGACAGAACTCAGGAGGAGTTCCTGATACACCAAACCAATCTAAGAACGAAGAGTGTAATAGCTACCTCTAAGGACGAAGAGTGTAATAGCAAGTAAGGGTTGGAGCTCACAGTGAGAGCTGACACTTATTGGAGTGAGGTCCTGTGGCTGGGTGCCCATAGGTTTAAAGATGAAGTTGAAGGAGCTTGGAAGTTTTTATTTTTGTGTTCTGAAAACCTTCCTGGTAAGAGCCAAGTTCAATCGGAGATTGTTTGGATTTACAGGAGAGGGCCCTGAAAGTCAAGGTGACTGATGGATCAAAGAGTAGGAGACATTGCATTTATGCAGATTTGGAATATTTTCATTGTCCCAGGTGACTCCTAAGAAGTGAAAAAGAGATTTGGGGAGAAATTATCCACATAGAACAGACACCCAAAGAGATTCTAAGAGCCCAAGGAGAAGAATGAGCTGAGAGTGGGTCATGATGATTTGTCTTGTAGGCTCGATACATTGACGCATCCAGAAGTAGATGAAGAAGCTGGGAGACCCATCTTTTTGAAAAGAGATGCATGCTGTGTGAGCCAGAGAGGAGAAAGAAGACGAGAGAATAAGAACAGAAGATATGCCATACTGGATCAAGCTGTTTTTTTCAACAGTGGCCAATCCAGGTCGCAGGTACCTGTCCCAAAACCTCAGACGAAAGAGCTGCAAGGTCTCATCCTGTACATAAAATTATTCAGTGAATATGGACTGTAATTCGATTTTTTTCTTTAAACCATTCTGTAAACATTTTTTGGTTCAATTTTCAGTAGCAGTAGTGATCAGGATTTTTTTAAAACTTCCGGCCCTAATGTTTATGAAAATATGTATATCCAGCGCCACTATACAGATAGGCGGTATTGCTGAATATAAGCGAACACAGTCACTATCACCATGGTTCTACATATAGCTAAGTGGCTTTATTTTCTGCAGGCTTAGAGTAAGCCACTTTCCTTTATGGATATCAGCTGGATATCAGCACTAGACTTATAGCTACCGTATTTTTCGCCATATAAGACGCTCCGGAATATAAGACGCACCCAATTTTAAAGGAGGAAAATCTAGAAAAAAAAGATTCTGAACCAAATACTGTAGTAAAATATTTTATATCAACTGTATAAAGTTAACAGCAGTTTAAGAACAATTTTATGCCAACCATGTAACATATTAAGAACTATCTTTACTCTCATTAACAGTCAGTAAAGTCAGTAAACAGTGAAAGTAACAAAAATAAGGCTGTAATGTTTTTATTCGAACCCCAATAATTCCTCTTCTTCGCTGCTATCAGAAATGAGGAAGGACAGATCCACGCAGTCATTGTCATCACTTTCTTCCTCACTGGTGTCAAATAAGACGTTGTCTTCTGTTCCATCCAAGGCATTACTAATGCCACACTTCTTGAATGATTTTACAACAATGTCCTCCTTCACGGAGTCCCATGACCTTTTAACCCATTCACACACTTGTGTAATAGTGGGCCTCTTCATCCGCCCAGTAGACGTCAGATCATGGTTCCTAGCTGCCATCCAGGTGTTCCACTCCTCTCGCATCAGAACTTTGAACGGTTTGTTAATGGAAACGTCCAGAGGTTGCAGCTGGCTGGTAAGACCACCAGGAATCACAGCTATTTGGGTCTTAACTTCCTTAAAGTTCTTTTTAGTAGTTTCCGTAAAGTGCGCTCTGAACTGGTCAAGCACCAACAAGGAAGATTTCTTCAGAAGCCCGCCAGGACGTTTGGACCACACTTTGTCAATCCACAGCCTCATGCCATTTTCGTCCATCCACCCTTTATCATGAACGTGCACGACGACTCCCCGTGGAATTGTTTCTTTTGGGAATGTTTTTCTTTTAAAGATCAACATCGGAGGCAGTTTGGTACCATCTGCACAGCAGGACAGCACAACCGTGTAGTGGGTTTTCTCATGCCCTGAGGTTTTTACGGTTATGGTTTTGGCTCCTTTGATATCTACGGTTCTGTTAGATGGCACATCAAACGTTAGCGGGACTTCATCCATGTTCCCAATCTGGCTAATTTCAAAGTTATTCTTCTTCCTCGCATCAATAACAAACTTATGAAAAGACAGAATCTTTGATTCGTATTCCTTTGGCATTTTTTGTGCAATTCTGGTTTTGGTGCGCATAGAAAGGCCAGATCTTTTCATAAATCTATAGCACCACGATGGTGATCTGATGAAATCCTGAATGCCTTTCTCCACAGCAATGCGTTTGGCCTTATAGATTATCATTTTTGTTGAGACAGAAAGTCCATTTTGCCGGTGACGTGTGATCCACTCCTTCACTTCTACCTCTAATTCTGGCCACTTTGCAGTTGGTCCACGTAAGGTGTGCTTGCTTTTATCCAACTTTTGGAGCTGATCCTCCTGTTTCCTCCACTCTCTTATCATTTTCTCAGTTGGAGGTGGCCCGAAGTGTCTCTCCGCTGCTCTGTTTCCATGCTCCTTAGCAAATTTGATTACTTCCAGCTTGAAAGCAACTTTATATGCCAGTCTCTTCTGCTTAGACATCTTGAAAAGGAGGTACGGTAACGGTAATTTTCTGCAAGAAATCCAGAAATGAAAGAACTCACAGTTCGGATCGTTCCACGGATCAGGAGTCACGGATCGGATCATTTTCGGATCAGTAAAAAAAAAACAACAAGACAAACATACCGGTACGTTTTGTCTTTTTGTTTAATACATCATCCACCATTGCCCCCACTCATCACGTAATAGAAACATAGAAACATAGAAACATGATGACAGAAAAAGACCACAAGGCCCATCTAGTCTGTCCTTCCATAACAACAACTACAACAGTCCACTTTTTACCTTTAGAGATCCTCTGTGTTGGTCCCATGCTTTTTTGAACTCAGTCACTGTCCTCATCTCCACCACCTCCACTGGGAGACTATTCCACGGATCCACTACTCTTTCCGTAAAGAAATATTTCCGCATATCACTCTTGAATCTATCTCCCTTCACCCTCATCCCATGTCCCCTCGTAGCAGAACTTGCTTTCAATTGAAAGAGGCTCTCTCCCTGAACATTTATGCCACGGAGGTATTTAAACATCTCAATCATATCACCTCTATCCCGCCTTTCCTCTAAGGTGTACATATTAAGATCCTTAAGTCTGTTCTCATATGCCTTATAATGAAGCCCATTAATCATTTTAGTAGCAACCCTCTGCACCGACTCCATCCTGTTCACATCCTTTTGAAGGTGCGGTCTCCAGAATTGCACACCATACTCCAAATGAGGTCGCACCAAAGACTTATACAGAGGCATTATCACCTCCTTTTTTCTGCTAGCCATTCCTCTCCGTATGCACCCAAGCATCCTTCTAGCTTTTGCCGTCGCCTTTTCTACCTGTTTAGCTACTTTAAGATCATCAGACACAACCACGCCTAGGTCCCGCTCTTCTTTAGTGGACAAAAGTACTTCACCCCCTATACTATATTGCTCCCTTGGATTGCTGCAGCCCAAATGCATGACCTTACATTTTTTAACATTAAATCCCAGCTGCCAAATTCTAGACCATTCTTCAAGCTTAGCTAGATCCCTCCTCATGTTATCTACACCTTCCTGGGTGTCTACTCTATTACAGATTTTGGTATCATCCGCAAAGAGGCAAACCTTACCCGACAGCCCTTCCGCTATATCACTAACAAAGATGTTAAAAAGAATCGGACCAAGGACAGATCCCTGGGGCACACCACTGGTAACATCCTTCTCCTCAGAGTGAGCTCCATTTACTTGTACTCTTTGTCGCCTCCCACCCAACCAATTTCTAACCCAAGCAGTAACTTTAGGGTCCATCCCTAGGGTGCTCAGTTTGTTTATAAGTCGCCTGTGAGGAACAGTGTCAAAGGCTTTACTGAAATCTAAATACACCACATCTAGAGCTCTCCCTCGGTCCAACTCCCTGGTCACCCAGTCAAAGAAATCGATCAGATTTGTCTGACAAGACCTGCCTCTGGTGAATCCATGCTGCCTCGGATCCTGTAATCCGCCGGACTCCAGAAACCTCACTATTTTCTCTTTCAGCAGCGTTTCCAATAATTTACTCACCACTGAAGTTAAACTAACCGGCCTGTATTTTTCTACCACATCCTTACTTCCGCTTTTGTGTAAAGGCACCACATGAGCCTCTCTCCAGTCCTTTGGCACCACTCCCGACTCCACCATTGCCCCCACTCATCACTGTAATGTCCACCATTGCCCCCACTCATCACGTAATATCCACCATTGCCCCCACTCATCACTGTAATGTCCACCATTGCCCCCACTCATCACTGTAAAGTCCACCATTGCCCCCAACTCGTCATCACCATCACTGTTCCAGTGCAACATTGCCCCCACATTAGTAATAATAGCCAGTAACATTGCCCCCAACATAGTAATAATAGCCAGTAACATTGCATTGCCCTGCTCCTCACCTGTTGTAGATCTGCGCTATGGTAGGATCCACGAGCAGAGGGGGTGATGACGTCAGCGCGCACCGCCGGGTGTACTAAGATGGCCGACCGCTCCGGAGCTAGGCCAAAGCCGCGGCCTTTCCTATGGCCGTGGCCACGCCTCGCGGATTCTCTCTATTCGTCATATAAGATGCACCAACTTTTCCCCCCCAGTTTTGGGGAAGAAAAAGTGCGTCTTATATGGCGAAAAATACGGTAGTTCCTCCACCCTTGTTCCGGATGGCCCCAAAGCTACTCCTCATAGGAGTAGCCTTCCATCCCCTTTACCACTTTGGTGGCTATTCTCTGTACCTTTTCTAATAACGCTATAACCTTTTTAAGATACGGCGACCAGAATTGCACACAATATTCAAGGTGCAGTCGCACCGTGGAACGATACAGAGGCATTATAATATCCTTTGTTTTATTTTCCATTCCTTTCCTTATGATACCTAGCATTCTATTTGCTCTCTTGGCTGCCGCTGCACACTGAGTGGAGGGTTTTAACATGTTATCTACGATGATGCCTAAATCTTTTTCCTGGGTGGTGGTTCCCAATGTGGAACCTTGCATTGTGTAAGCATAGTTTGGGTTGTTTTTTCCTAGGTGCATAACTTTGCACTTGTCCACATTAAATTTCATCTGCCATTTGGATGCCCAGTCTTCCAATTTATCAAGATCCTCTTGCAATTTTCCACAATCCTCTTGGGTTTTAACAACTTTAATTAGTTTTGTGTCATTTGCAAATCTGATAACCTCACTCGTTATTCCCTTTTCCAGATCATTTATGAATATGTCAAAAAGCAGCGGACCCAGCACAGATCCCTGGGGTACTCCACTATTCACCTTTTTCAATTGGAAAATTGGCCATTTAGCCCTACCCTCTGCTTTCCATCTTTTAACCAGTTCCTGATCCACAATAGTACACTGCCTCCTATCCCATGACTTTTTAGTTTTGCCAAAAGTCTCTGATGAGGGACCTTGTCAAAGGCTTTCTGAAAGTCCAGATACACTATATCAACCATCTCACCTTTGTCTACCTGTTTATTCACACCTTCAAAAAAAATAACAGATTAGTAAGACAAGATCTTCCTTCTCTAAAGCCATGTTGGCTGTCTCCCATTAGGCCATGACTATCTACATGCTGAGTAATTTTGTTCTTTATGATGGTTTCTACCATTTTTCCTGGTACCATTTTTCCCGGATCACCCCTGGAACTCTTTCTAAAAATTGGTGTTACATTGGCGATCCTCCAATCTTCAGGTATTACAGATGATTTTAATGAAAGTTCACAGATTACTAATAGCAGGTCTGCAATCTCATATTTCAGTTCTTTCAACACCCTTGGATGTATACCATCTGGTCCAGGTAATTTGCTACTCTTCAGTTTATCAAATAGTTGTAATACCTCTTCCCAGTGTAGTGATATTTCTTTCAATTCCTCTGCAGTATCACCTTTAAATACCACTTCAGTCATGGTTAACATCCCTACATCTTCCTCAGTAAAGACCGAAGCAAAGAATTCATTCAGTCTCTCCACTATAGCCTTGTCCCCTCTTACTTTCCCTTTTACCCCTCTATCATCTAATGCTCCAATTGACTCTCTCACAGGTTTTTTGCTACGAATGTACTTGAAAAAGTCTTTATTACACATTTTTGCTTCCATAGCAAGTTTCTTCTCAAATTCTCGCTTTGCCTGCCTTATCAATGCCTTGCATTTAACTTGCCAGTGCTTGTGCTTTTTCCATTTTTCATCATTGGGCTCTGTTTTCCATTTCCTGAAAGATGCTTTTTTAGCAACAACAGCCTCTCTGACCTCACCTTCAAACCATGCTGGCCGTTTTTTGGACTTCCTGTGATGAAGAAGCCCCATTCTCTACCTTAAAAGCACAAGATTCACGGCATTTTAGTCCTGAAGCTGACAGGGAAACAGATCATGTGAGCAGCGGTTGTCAGGGACAACAGAAACAAATGCAGCCACGAGGTCTGAAAAAACACTCAGCTGAGAGGAATTCCCTAGTTCCTGATAGTGTGCACCTGAGAAGGGGAAGAGCTTACAGCCCTTATAAGGACAGTGCAGGGAACACAGGGTTAGAACCAGAATTGGAACGAGGAGTACAGAGAGAACAGGCTGTCTTACCTGAAGCAGCTGGCCGAGAGGAAGCAGGAGGAGTTTCTTACTTTGACCTAGGAAGTGAGTCAGAGACAGGAAGGATTCACACAAGTAACTACCCAGAGTCCTACAGGAGGAAGCAGCTAGCAAGACCCCAGAACAGGTGTGAATGTTCAGCTGATTGCAAACACTTTGGAACACGGAGGCTACGTTCCAGCCGGAGTGAGTGGAAACCAAAGGGAAAACTGTATGTATCAGGAAGCTGTGACCTGAGGAATGATTATAGTGGGAAGTTAAAAGTTGTGAATGATAGGAATTCCTACAGTGTGAATGCAGAGCAGCCTCATGCAGGAAGTCTAAGGTGGGGGCAGGGCTGGAACTCCCAACCGAGAGATTTAAGCAGAGAGCTAAGCAGAGAGCGTTCACTGCCTTCAGAGAAGGAGAGACATTATCCAGAGGACGTGTGTATGTCAGAAGATGATCTGGTAGAAATCCCTAAACCTCAGAGAAAACCCCGCAGGCTAAAACCTGATAGCAAGAGGGGAGAAGGACGCTATCTATCCCAACCTGAGGATAGAAATAAGGAGGGTTCTGAATACGTGCAAGAACCAATGATAATTGACACACTCAGTGAGTGTTCGTCCATCTGTGACCCAATGGACTGTACACTGATTTTATCTGACAAAATAATGTCTTTATGCTAGTCAGAGCTGAGCATAGTGTTAAGGGAAAACACTACAACTGATAAAGGCTGGTTTCCACACAGTGAGACTGTGTGCTGCAGTTGAATGCATAACGTTATTACTTACTTTGAAGCAAGAAGAAATTGTTCTAATATTCTTTATGTTTTTGCCAGAGCACATGGCTTATTTCCTTTGAGTACTTGTGTTTTGTTTGTTATTGGAATAATCCGACCCGAGAGGGGAATAAATCCTAATTTGCCTTTACCACTCGAGGCGTGCAACTACACAGACTTACACTGGCTCCCAATCGGTGCACGCATCAGATACAAAACTATCATAAACCTATTTAAGATAAATCAGCACACATCAGCCAACAGCCTACACACCCTCATTCAACCAGACAACAGCACTCGTCCTAGAAGAAAACAAACACGCAACCGAGTCAGCACCCCAGGTGAATTCAAACACACACGCAAGGACACAACAGACAGAGCTCTCTCCATGGCTGCTCCAACTATATGGAACAAACTACCAGATGACTTGAGGACAACTACAGACCTCAAAGACTTTAGAAAACAGCTAAAAACCATGCTGTTCATAGAACACTATGGACACATCACATAACCTAAGAGAATGTATAACAGCACATATTGCTGCCTGTACAGATAATGTTTTACAGCACCACTGTATATAGCCCACACTGTACATAGCTCAAACCATTCTAGCACGCAACACACCACACCTTGTACATAGCTCACCCCAATCTAGCACACGATACAACACACACTCAACTAAATTGCACCCTCACTGCATGATTAACACACTCACTTTACCCGATTGTTTGCTGTGATACCACCTTGATTAATAAGATAAGGCGGTTTAAAAATACTGTTAAATAAATAAATAAAATAAATAAATTCATTGCCATCAGGCGCAGCCCTGCTAGCCAGGAGGCAGTCTGCCCACCTGGTGGTGACATTCCTTCCACTTTTCTTAATGCGTGGAATAGTCTGGCCTTCCAAGATAGTATTTTTAAACAACACCCAAACTTGAGGTAAGTCTTTAACCTTTGCAACTGCTCCTTTTAGTTTTTTCTTAACTATTTTCCTCATTTTATCATAGTCTCCCTTTCAAAAGTTAAAAGGTAGTACTGTGGATTTCCTTACCATCCCTTCTCCACTAATTAAATCAAACGCGATCATGCTATGATCACTATTGCCAAGTAGCCCCAACACCCTTATCTCTTGCACCAGATCTGGTGTTCTACTAAGGACTAGGTCCAATATGGCTTCCCCTCTGGTCGGTTCATGAACCAGCTGCTCCAAGAAGCAGTCATTTGTTTCATCTAGGAACTTTATCTCCCTAGCATGTCCTGCAGTGACACTGACCCAGTCGATACCGGGGTAATTGAAATCACCCATTATTATTACTGTGCTGTAACGTTTGTTAGCTTCCTTGATTTCTTTGAGCATTTCATCATCCATTTGTTCATTCTGGCTAGGCGGTCAATAGTACACCCCCACTGCCATCGCCTTCCCCTTCTTACATGGAATTTCAATCCATAGAGATTCTACAAAAAATTGTGTTTCCTGCAAAACTTTAATCCTTTCTGACTCAATGCCCTCTCTAACATAGAGTGCAACCCCTCCACCAATTTGATCAGTTCTATCATTACGATATAGTTTGTACTCGGGTATCACAGTATCCCACTGGTTGTCATCCTTCCACCATGTCTCTGAGATTCCAATCATATCTAACCTCTCATTTAGTGCTATATATTCTAACTCTCCTATCTTATTTTTTAGACTTCTAGCATTTGCATACAAGCATTTTAGAGACTGTATTTTATTCATATTAATCTGGCTATTGGTAGGCATGGGTAATTTGGAATCTTTAAGCTCTGTCTGCACCATACTCAAGGGCATTTGGGCTACTTTACTATTTTTTGCAACCTCTCTGCTTTTGCTAGTATCCTTCAAGGATACCTTCTTCTGAACCATGCGCTCTTAGGCGACTGTAGGCGTTCCACTATTATCTAGTTTAAAATCTGCTCTATCGCCTTTTTAAAGGTTAATGACAGCAGCCTGTTTCCATCCCGGTTAAGGTGAAGCCCATCCCTTTGGAAGAGCCCCTCCTTTCCCCAGAATATTCCCCAGTTCCTAACAAATCCAAAACCCTCATCCTTGCACCAGATATGATAGAGAACATAAGAACATAAGATATGCCATACTGGGTCAGACCAAGGTCCATCAAGCCCAGTATCCTGTTTCCAACAGTGGCCAATCCAGGTCACAAGTATCTAGCAGTTTCCCCAAAAGACACAGGTTTCACAATGCTTGTACTGGGTCCAGCATTGATATCCTGGGTCCCTTCTTAATAATGGTTTATGGACCTTTCCTCCAGGAACTTGTCCAAACCTTTTTTAAACCCAGCTACACTAACAGCCTTTACTACATCCTCCGGTAACAAATTCCAGAGTTTGATTACACGTTGAATGAAAAAATATTTTCTTTTATTAGTCTTAAATAGTTTACCCTGTAGCTTCATTGCATGTCCCCTAGTCTTTCTATATTCTGATAAGGTAAACAATCGATCTACGTTTACCCGTTCCACTCCGTTCATTAATTTATAGACTTCTATCACATCTCCCCTCAGCCGTCTCTTTTCCAGGTTAAACAGCCCTAACCTTTTTAGCCTTTCTTCATAGGAGTATCCTTCCATCCCCTTTACCATTTTGGTGGCTCTTCTCTGAACCTTTTCTAAAATAGCTATGTCCTTTTTAAGATACGGCGACCAGAATTGCACACAATATTCAAGGTGCGGTCTCACCATGGAATGATATAGAGGCATTATAATATCTTTTGTTTTATTTTCCATTCCTTTCCTTATCATACCTAGCATTCCATTTGCTCTCTTGGCTGCCGCTGCACACTGGGCTGAGGGTTTTAACATGGTATCCACAATGACGCCTAAATCTTTTTCCTGGGTGGTGGTTCCTAATGTGGAACCTTGCATCGTGTAACCATAGTTTGGGTTGTTCTTCCCTAGGTGCATAACCTTGCACTTGTCCACATTAAATTTCATCTGCCATTTTGATGCCCAGTCTTCCAATTTATCAAGATCCTCTTGCAATTTTCCACAATCCTCTTGGGTTTTAACAACTTTAAATAGTTTTGTGTCATCTGCAAATTTGATAACCTCACTCGTTATTCCACTTTCCAGGTCATTTATGAATATGTCAAAAAGCAGCGGACCCAGCACAGATCCCTGGGGCACACCACTATTCACCTTTCTCCATTGGGAAAATTGGCCATTTAGCCCTACCCTCTGCTTTCTATCTTTTAACCAGTTCCTGATCCACAATAGTACACTGCCTCCTATCCCATGACTCTTTAGTTTTGCCAAAAGTCTCTGATGAGGGACCTTGTCAAAGGCTTTCTGAAAGTCTAGATACACAATATCAACCGACTCACCTTTGTCCACCTGTTTATTCACTCCTTCAAAAAAACATAACAGATTAGTAAGACAAGATCTTCCTTGTCTAAAGCCATGTTGGCTGTCTCCCATTAGGTCATGACTATCTACATGCTGAGTAATTTTATTCTTTATAATGGTTTCTACCATTTTTCCCGGTACTGATGTCAGGCTCACTGGTCTGTAGTTTCCTGGATCACCCCTGGAACCCTTTTTAAAAATTGGTGTTACATTGGCAATCCTCCAATCTTCAGGTATTAGAGATGATTTTAATGATAGTTCACAGATTACTAATAGCAGGTCTGCAATCTCATATTTCAGTTCTTTCAACACCCTTGGATGTATACCATCTGGCCCAGGTGATTTGCTACCGTTCAGTTTATCTAATAGTTGTAATACATCTTCCCGATGTATCGATATTTCCTTCAATTCTTCCGCACCTTTAAATACCACTTCAGTCATGGGTAACATCCCTACATCTTCCACAGTAAAGACCGAAGCAAAGAATTCATTCAGTTTCTCCGCTATTGCCTTGTCACCTCTCAGTGCTCCTTTAACCCCTTTATCATCTAATGGACCAACTGACTCTCTCACAGGTTTTTTGCTACGAATGTACTTGAAAAGGTCTTTATTTCGTGTTTTTGCTTCCGCTGCAAGCTTCCTCTCAAATTCTCCCTTTGCCTGCCTTATCAATGCCTTGCATTTGACTTGCCAGTGCTTGTGCTGTTTCCAGGTTTCGTCATTTGGCTCTTTTTTCCATTTCCTGAAAGATGCTTTTTTGGCAACAACAGCCTCTCTGACCTCACCTTTAAACCATGCTGGCAGTTTTTTGGACTTCCTTCCACTTTTCTTAAAGCATGGAATACAGCTGGTCTGGGCTTCCAAGATAGTATTTTTCAACAACACCCAAGCCTGATGTACGTCTTTATCCTTTGCAACTGCTCCTTTTAGTTTTTTCTTAACTGTTTTCCTCATTTTATCATAGTCTTCCTTTCAAAAGTTAAAAGGTAGTACTGTTGATTTCCTTACTATCCCTCCTCCACTATTAAATCAAAGGCGATCAGGTCTATAAATTAATGAATGGAGTGGAACTGGTAAATGTAGATCAGTTGTTTACTCGTTCAAAAAGTAGAAAAACTAGGGGACATTCAATGAAGCTACAATGTAGTCCATTTATGGCTAATAAGGGAAAATGAGGCCAATTCTCTAGGATTTTTGGATGTCTGAACAGCCTGGAGATGCACCTGATTCTGCTCCCGTGGGGCTAGACATCCCCACAGGAGCAGAATTGCAGCATAGGGCATGGACATCCAGGCCGTGCCCTGATTCCGGCATCCCGGATGTCCACAGCCCTGTCCAGCTAACTCAGCCTGCTCCTGCATAGTGTCATGACATCCCTTTGCCAAGGCACGATGGCTCCATACAGGAGCCTTGATCACTTGCAATGCACAAAATGCTATTTTCCTCGCTGCCCGACCTCAGATTGGGCCCTCTGAGGCCTGCAGCTCCCTACCCAGTTGTGGAGGCCCGACTGTGCCATTCGCTGATGCCGGGGGGGGGGGACCTATTCCACCTCTGAGGTGGAATCAGTCCCCCGTCTATCTTCATGAACCCAGACTTACAGAGCCATGACCTGAATCGGCCGTGTATGTCCAGGTTGTGCGCCCCGCCCACTCTCCTCCCCATCACAGCCCCTGCCCGCCCCCATCCAGAGCTCCTCGCACATCTCGTATGTACATGCGGGGAGCTTTGGGCAGGGAATAGGGGCCCGGGCGAATAGTGGGGATGTACATCCAGATCAGACGTACATCCCCAGTATTCATCGTTCAGAATGATCCCCAATGTGTTTTCACTCAACAAGTAATCAAACTCTGGAATTCAATACTGGAGGATGTAGTAAAAGCTGTTAATGTAGCTGGGTTTAAAAAAGGTTTGGACAAGTTGGTGGAGAAAAAGTCCATAAATCATTATTAAAGAGGACCAAGGAAATTCACTGCTTACCCCAGGAATCTGTGTACCTTTTCAGGAATCTGACTGGATTGGCCACTGTTCGATAGAGGATACTGGGCTTGATGGACCTTGGTCTGATCCATTATGGCATCTTTTATGTTCTTATGTAATGTAACTATAAGGCCCCTTTCAAGTGTATCAAACACCCCCTTCACCAAAAAAATTTATTTTGTTGGACTCTGCTCTAGAACTGCTACAAAGCAGTGTTATTCACCCGAGTCCTTTTTTATCTTTATTTAACACTATCAACCTAAGTCGCAAATTTTCAATTAAAATTGCTGCACCCCAGATGATGCCTCCGAAAATCCACAGAAAGCAGAATTACACGTTTAGCAATGAATGCTATACATAGAAATCAATTTCAATACTGGGCCCTTTTCTTTCATTCCGCCTATACCTGAGTGGGGGGGAGTTTTCTTGACTGCCAAAGAGAGAGAGAGAGTTCATGACCCGAGGCCCTAGAGTGGAAAGAGCCTCTCCCATCTCACATGACCCCTGAAAGTAAGAACAGTGTCTTTCCCTTCATCACAGCCTACTTGGATATAGCTGTGAGGGAGTTACATAAGCAATCGCCTTACAGCACTTACAGTTGCTCTGCCTTCAATGAAAATGTGTTAGTCGATGTACGTTTGTGGTAGAATCTTTTTCTTTTGATTGCCTGGTTGACTAATATCTGAAGATTTGAAAGTGCTTCTACTAAGTAAGGCACATAGTCCAAAAAACCTATTATACTATTGAAGCAATATATTTCAGAAAACCCCACAACTGCTTCAAACGCAGCATAAATATCATTCTTATGACTGAGGGTAAAAAGGACCTCGGTACCATGCCACAGGGCTCTTCAGTCTATTTCATGCTTGCGTTGGTAGTACAATCATAGGTCCAAAAAAACGCTTTTTTAAAAAATTGTGCACTTCTATAACCAATAGCTCAATTCCACAAATACTTATCAATAAATGACTTGAAGCATTATCATAAATGGTCACTCGGTTCAATGAATAACCTTGCATCATATAATGATAGATGAGCTCCAGGATAGAATGAGCTCAAATTAGACATCATGGGTTTATTTTAGAAGACCTATTCATGATTTTGGGCATCTGAAGATGGGCATAGAGATGTCCAAAGCCCAGAGCTATTTTAGAAGCCAGTTCTGTGGATGTCCCTAGCACAAGGACATCCAAGTAGGACATCCAAGTGGGGGCATGGTGTAGGCGTGGCTGGGTTGTTCTCAAGAACGTAGATGTTCACGCCTGATTTCAGAAATGTCCTGAAGATTCCAGTCCACGTCAAAGGTTATGCCTGCTCCAGGCATGAATAGGTATCTAAAAAGTGCTTATTTGTCGGGCAAGCATCTGGGGTGTGTGAAGAAGGAGATACACTCATATCCCCTTCATTTTACAATTTGACAGTGAACACTGACAGGAAATGGGGATCATGGTTCCATTTTGCCCCGCCACTGAACATCCCCATATGCAACCTTGCTTGAGATGGACATCCCCACCCCAAGGATTCATAGCAGGGACATCTACAGTACATAGACACTAGCTCAGACGTCCATGTCGGGGGCATCTGATTCTCAAATCAGGCTGAAACATAGATGGCCCTGGTGTTCTACACGTTCTGCCCTAGATGTCCCAGATTGCACTTAGATGCCCCTTTAAAGATATCTAAAGTGTCATTGTAAGATCTCACAGCAAACTGGGCTCTTGTAACTTGAAATAGCTCTCCATTTCACTACTGCTTCCTTGGGAGCTAAGTTCTTATACCCAAAATGTTTGTGTTATTATAAATGCCCCAGCTATGAGAGTATTTTATAAGAGTGACATTTGTGTTGAGTTTGAAGCTGCTGTGGGGATTTCTACTAAGTAATAGATAAAAGGAGAAACAAAAAAGGCAAATAAGATGATACCTTTTTATTGGACTAAATACATTCTTGGACTAGCGTTGGAAGGTTAAAACCTTTTGGTCCGATATTCAGCATTGAACCATAGATTGGACATTCACTGCCAGGGTCATATTGCAAGTGTCTTCTTTTGCATTCTTGGACTGATTTGAATCTACTTTTAGCTCTCTCAGCATAAAACCATTGATGCCCTGCTCTGGTCCTGCGAAACATCTCAAATGAGATGAAGCTGCTGCCACTGACCGATGAGGAGCACAGTCTATTTCAAGAGATCCGTGCGACATCAACTCAGTATCGTCTGAGTGCCTGTGATCAAATCATTTCATCTGAGCTGTTGCTGGAAATGCCGATACACAGCAAGCCATTTGAGAGGCTTTTTTTCTACGTATATACCAATGTATGAGGGTAAAAGGCCTTTTATAAAATTACCTCACACGCAGAAGGATACACAGTGCAATTAAGCGCTTGCTTTTACGTGACCATACTGTAGACATGTTTGGGTGGCGTGCCGGCGGAGTCGCAATTCACTTGCGGATTTTGTAAAACAGGTGTGTACACAGGTACTTTAAGTGCGAAGGTTTTTGCCTGCTCCTGAGCAGGCGTAGATGTCCACAGATTCAATCTAGCCACTATTTCTACTGATTGGCCCCTAATATTTTCTAAAAGGTGCATATGCACCTATATGGCCCTCACATTTACCCTCCAGATTTCCAAGATTTGTCAGAAAATATTTATGATGGAGAATTAGCTGGATCACCACATAAAGAGAGCTGTTAAGAAATAAGGGTTAGACTTGATGGATCTTGCTTTTTATTTATTTATTTATTTATCATCTTTTTTTTTTTCTTCATTCAACTTAAACAACTATGTAACGGTATAAAAATATACAGAATTAGTAGCTTGCTCAAATGCTAGTATGAACTCTAGCCTAGCACCGTTTCTTGTTTCCATTCAGGTCTACCGTTTAACAAAAGGTTTTCCTTTAAATATTTAATCATAGTTTCCAATTAAGTGCTAGGGGATGTGAAAAAAGAAACATTGATTTGTTTCATACAAGCACTTCAGATGCATGACAGATATTTGCTTGATCATTCCTGTGAAAGGAAATTGAAAATGCGTTCCTCCACAACCAATGGTTTCCTCTTGTGTGTTCAATATTCTTACTCAACTAACTTTCTATTAAGGACGGATCAGTATAAAGCTCAAATTTTGGTTTATGTAATTAGTTTTTAATTTTAATTCAGTGGTTTAATATTTTAAAGTTACTTTTTCCTTTATCCCTCAGCACTCCTTGTTAATGACGTTTCTTGTATAATTTAGTTGAATGCATTTTTTTTTTTTAGTTCATTGTAAACCGCTTTGATTCCTAAAAGGCGGTTTATAAGCACAACTAAATAAAATAAATACAATTATTTGGAAATACCTTAAAGTAGACATCAAGAAGGTAATTTTATAAGGAAGCGCCTAGTTTAAGCGTGAAAGTAGGTGCTTAAATGGGGCTACTTTTGTCATTTATGCATACGTGTGGGCACAAAATAGTGTCCAGCATAAAAGTACGCTCATTGATTTGATGGCACATATTTTGCTGGTGGGCATGCACACGGGCAGGGTTTGGCAGACCGTGTAAGTACATGCATAGGTTATAGAATATTGTAATTGATGTGCATATTTGCAAAATATAGGTAAGGACATTAACACCATCTCTAGGGCTGGGGAAGATATCCGTGCCTTAACTTAATGTATGATATCTCTCAAGTATTTTATAAAGAAAAGTAGGGGCCTACATTCATGTGGCTAAAAGGTTGCAAATTGTTATAGACAGCCTTCTACGTCCCTTGTAGTAGCATAGTAAATACTGGCAGATAAATGCCGAGTGAGCCATCCAGTCTACACTGCTAAGGCTATATCCCAGCTGCCAGGCGTAGAAACCTAAGCGCCTCTAAGATGCTTCTCTATCATTCTGAAAATAAACAAAGGGAGAGCAACTCTATGGCAGGGCAGATAGACCTTGAAGGCACACAGGCATCTATGTTGCATCTATTTTATAAAGAGAACATATGTTCCTATGTGTCCTTTAAAGCAGCTTATGCAAAGGTTTGCACAAGACGTTACTCCTGCGCTGAGGCAGGCATTAACTTTCCAGCGCCTATTTTATAAGACTTCATCCTCTGGTCCATCTAAGCTCTGGGAATGTCTACACATATACCTGTAGAAGTATGTGTTATGCATTGGCAACATGTACTTCTAGCATATATATTTCTGGGTAATAACATAAATGCCTATTTCTATAGCACTACTTCACATACTCGGCACTCTATGGTGGTGATAGGTATTTGGGTATAATTTGTCCCAGCACCAAAAACCTTGCAATCTAAATAGGGACCTGCAATCAGAAGAAGTATCAGAGAAAGAAGCAGGATTTTGAAGAAAGGTTTAGAAAATTTCCCCCAAAGTTCCTATACTTTATCCAATATCTATTGTGCTACACCCCTCCCCCCCCCCAGGACTTACCAATAAACATTTTATGTTAAAAACATAACATGGTTTATATCTTTTTTACTGGGTAGATTTATCCAAGTTCAGTCCACAGAACATACGAGGTGTGACAAAAAAGAAACGAGACTGTGGCAGCCATGGCCATGATTCAATGCCAATTGGCTAACTGCTTATGTCACTGTGTTGTGCAACATCTCGCCACTATTCTACTATAATATTTTTCATCTCTCTCACTCTGTTTTTCTTTTTCAGGTTTTTTTGTAGCACACTACTTCATCGCTTTGTCACACAACTGGAGGTGGCAAAAATATGGAGCAAAGAATCAACTTGAAATTTCTGGTTAAGTTGGAGAAGGGCTCAACTGAGTGTCTCCAACATCTCCAAAAGGCTTATGGAAAAGATGAAATGTCAAGGCCACGAGTCTTCGAGTGGCACAAATGAATGCAACTGAATTGTACATAGTTTCCCAAGTTTATGTATATTGACTTGGATTGTAGATAGTTTCCCCAAGCTTATCTCCATGTTAAACCCCCTGTTCTATGTAAACGACAGCCAATGTATCTGACCAAGTGTTATATTGTTTTAATGTAAACCGCACTGATGACAAATAGCGCGGTATATAAGAAATGTTAAATAAATAAAATAAATAAATAAATGCTTCAAGACTGGCCGATAGGAGGTGGAGGATGACCCCATGTCAGGACGGCCTTCCACGACAAAGACGGCTGAGAACATTGACAGAGTGAACCAGCTGGTGTGGAGTGATCGCCGATTGACAGTGCGGATGGTGGATGATAGCTAAGGAGCTCAGCCTGAACAGGGAGTCAGTGTGGACCATCTTGGTGCAGGAGCTGGGGATGCGGAAGGTGTGCACCAAGATGGTGCCCAGGCTTCTATCGGACGACCAGAAGGAGCACCAGGTCAAAGTTTGTCGAGACTTGCTAGAGAAGATCGGAGAAGATCCAGAGTTCATTGGCCGAATCATCACAGGAGATGAGATTTGGGTCTTCCAGTACAATCCTGAAAGCAAGAGACAGAGCCTGCAGTGAAAGACTCAACTGTGACCCAGACCCAAGAAGGTGCGCATGTCCAAATCAAGGATAAAGGTCATGCTGATCACATTCTTTGACCAGAAGGGAGTGGTCCATCATGAGTTTGTGCCTGAGGGTCAGACAGTCAACCAGCACTTCTACCAGCAGGTCCTCAATCGCCTCCAGACTGGGTTCGGTGCAGCAGGCGGGCTCTCTGGAGAGACAAGTTATGGCTGCTTCACCATGACAACGTGCCCACACACACCGCGCTCAGTGTGAGGCAGTTCTTGGCCAACAAACAGATCACAGCTCTCTACCACCCTCCTTATTCCCCAGATCTCGCACCGTACGACTTCTGGCTCTTACCCAGACTGAAGACTGTGCTCAAAGGAACTCATTTCACCTCTGTAGAAGAGATCAAGGCCACTGTGATGAGGGAGCTGAGGGACCTCAAGGAGGACTTTACCGAGTGCTTCCATACATGGCAGAAGTGAATGCAGAAGTGCATTAACTCTGGGGGGATTACTTTGAAGGGGACAATGCGTAATTTCTAGATTTTGTAATAAAACATTTATGGGACAGTCTCGTTTCTTTTTTATCACACGTCATATGTCATCATGGTAATGTATTGCTGTGGGGTTGCCACAAGGCTCTGCACTTTCAGCCATATTGTTTAATCTTTACATTGCCCCAATTCAAACTATGTTTGCGAGTCTGAATGTCAAATTTCGGGCTTATGCTGATGATGTACAGTTTATCATATCTATCTCCTCCTCATTGGAGAAGTTCCTGAAATATGTGGAGAATTGTCTTATTTTGG
This sequence comes from Ichthyophis bannanicus, assembly GCA_033557465.1. NCBI lineage: Eukaryota > Metazoa > Chordata > Amphibia > Gymnophiona > Ichthyophiidae > Ichthyophis > Ichthyophis bannanicus. Next base: position 227,739,526 of record CM066043.1, on the reverse strand, counting down.
TTGAATCATGGATGTTTCAAAACAAAATAAAATTAAATGCTAAGAAGACAGAAATTTTGAATTTGTCCTCGAATCTTTCAGCTTCTATGGCTTTAAATGTGCCACCTAGGTCTTTGTCTCTTGTGATTAGTGATGTTGTGAAAGATTTGGGTGTTTGGTTGGATACTCAATTGAATCTACATGATTATGTTCAAAGGGTGGTTAAAGCTGCTTACTATAAGTTTTATCTTCTTTGGCGATTGAAGCCATATCTTTCATGTAGTAACTTTCGTTCTGTATTACAAGTTTTAGTACTTTCACCCCTGGACTATTGTGATAGTCTTGTTTTAGGTCTCTCCTTGACAGTGTCTCCTTTACAGTCAATTCAAAATGCTGCCGCGTGTTTTCTAACTGGCTGCAAACAATCTGAGGATATTAGATCTCAATTGTTTGCGCCACATTGGCTGCCAGTTGAATTTCGAGTGTCATACAAGGTGATTATGATTACCTTTAAATGTTTGCACAAAATGACTCCTATTAGTTTGTCATCTCTGCTTAAACCATACTGTCCTCCTCGCACTTTGCGCTCTCAGGAGACACATTTACTGAATGTTCCTTCTTTTAAATCAATTCATCTTCAGTCCATATGCAAGAGGACTTTCTCTATGACTGCTCCATCTATTTGGAATTCTTTGCTGATTTATTTGCGTGCTGAAATAACATTTATTTAAACAGACGGTTCCTGAATTTGTCTGATGGGCAAGTGTGGTGTGTGGGCATTTATAACCTGTATTGAGCCTCTGATGGCAATTATGATATAATATAGCAGTGCTTTTTAATGGCTATTTTTAATTGTAATATTTGTATGTGTCCTTGTTGTACATGATGACTTATTGTGTATGTATTTTATAACCTGCCTCGGTGATTGTGTGGGCTATAAATCCTTTTAAATAAATAAACATAGAAACTAAAACTATTGAAGCTGATAGCGAAACAGTTCCTCTCTTCATGCCCTGCTGAGCAATACCCAGCCTCAGCCAGCCTGCCACTTTTTACTAGGTTGGTTTCTGGGGAGTTGGATCCTGTTGATTCCAACCTGGCTACCCTGTGACCATTGATGGAGAAAACAGGATTTTTGCAGATTCAACTACTTTTCATTAAACTGACAAAAGAATTATCTCAAGATACCGTTGTATGTGATCTTTCAAGACTAGGTAGCATGATGCTAATTCTTATAATGATCCATCGACGGTATCACATTGTGCCAAGAGTCCAGCTTTCTATGGCTGGCACTGTGAGTAATCTGTGCTTGAGAGCTTGCAGGCGGCACCTCTCTTGCCAGGAGTCAGCATATTTTTCCATTTTTAATACCACATTGGGCTGTAGGCTTCTTTGACAATTGCACATCAACTCTAGAGCAGTAGAATGTCCTAACATCTCCAGGCATTGCTTCCCTATCAACAATGACTTCTTCCTGAAAGAAAATCAGTCATCGGGCTTTAAATGCAGATGAATAAAGCATCTGGAAATTATTTTGATAACTTCTACTACTAATCATTTGTACAACTTTACAAGGCATATGCAATGCTGTACATATAAATGTAAGACATAGTCCCTGCTCATCAGAGCTTATGATCTAATGAAGATGAAAAAACATCGCAAAACTGGGGACTAGAGTATGGTAAGACACACATAAGTAGTAGGCAAGAGAGTGAGGAGCATCAAGATTCCAAAAGTAGCTTCAAAGAGGTGGGTTTTTCATCTGGATTTGAATAGGGCTAGAGATGGGGCCTGACTCACCAATTCAGGCACTTTGTTCCAGGCATATGGAGCAGCAATGTGGAATAAACAAAATCTGGAGTTGGCAATGGCGGAGAAGGGCACAGATAAAAGGGATCTGCCAGAGGAACGGAGTTCCTGAGGAGGGGTGTAGAATGAGATAAGAGAGGATGATAGTGAGGAGCCACAGAATGAATGCACTTGTAGAAGTAGAAGAAGTTTGAATGCAGAAACTGATAGGGAGCTAGTGAAGTGACTTGAGAAGTGGGGTTACATGACCATAGTGACCCTGGCGAAGATAAGCCATGCAGCTCAGTTTTGAACAGATTGAAGGGGGGTGAGATGATTCAGAGGGAGAAAAGCGAGGAGCGGGAAGTGACTAGTGAGTGGATAAGGGTCTTAGTAGTGTGAGTAGAAAGAAAGGGACGAATTTTGCTTATGTCATAGAGAAAGAAACTGCAGGTTTTAGCCTTGGATGTGCCCAGAGAAAGAGAAAGTGGAGTCAAAGAAGACCCCAAGGTTGCAAGCTGAGGAAACAGGGAGGAGTGTAGTGTCATCCACAGAAATAGAGAAGGGAAGAAGGGGGGAGGTAGGTTTAGGGGGAAAGATGGTGGCGAGACATCCAGGCAGTAACGTCGGATAAGCATAGAAACATAGAAATATGATGACAGAAAAAGACCACATGGCCCATCTAGTCTGTCCTTCCATATCAACAACTACAACAGTCCCCTTTTTACCTTTAGAGATCCTCTGTATTGGTCCCATGCTTTTTTGAATTCAGTTACTGTCCTCATCTCTACCACCTCCACTGGGAGACTATTCCATGGATCCACTACTCTTTCCATAAAGAAATATTTCCGCATATCACTCCTGAATCTATCTCCCTTCACCCTCATCCCATGTCCCCTCGTAGCAGAACTTGCTTTCAATAGAAAGAGGCTCTCTCCCTGAACATTTATGCCACGGAGGTATTTAAACATCTCAATCATATCACCTCTATCCCGCCTTTCCTCTAAGGTGTACATATTAAGATCCTTCAGTCTGTCCTCATATGCCTTATAATGAAGCCCACTAATCATTTTAGTAGCCACCCTCTGCACCGACTCCATCCTGTTCACATCCTTTTGAAGGTGCGGTCTCCAGAATTGCACACTATACTCCAAATGAGGTCGCACCAAAGACTTATACAGAGGCATTATCACATCCTTTTTTCTGCTAGCCATTCCTCTCCATATGCACCCAAGCATCCTTTTAGCTTTTGCCGTTGCCTTTTCTACCTGTTTAGCTACTTTAAGATCATCAGCAGACAGAGATTGGGGACTGGATTCCTGGATATGCTCAGATTTCAGTAAAGCTTTTGACAATGTTCTGGGCAGGCAACTTATAAATAAATTGAGTGCCCTAGGGATGGACCTTTGACTGGATTAGAAACTGGTTGAATGGGGGGCAACAAAGGGTACAGGTACATGGAGTTCACTCTGAAGGGATGATCATTACCAGTGATGTGCCATAGGGATTTGTGATTTGTCTTTCGTTTATTCTTTTTTTTTTTAACACTTTTGTAAGTGATATTGCAGAAGGGCTATCAGATAAGGTTTGCCTCTTTGCAGATGATACCCATACCCAAATCTGCAGTAGGGTTAACGCCCACAAAGGTGTAGATAATATGAGGAGGGATCTAGCAAAGCTTGAAAAATGGTTGAGAATTTGGCAGCTGAGATTTAATGCTGAAAAAATGCAGGGTCCTGCATTTGGGCTGCAAAATTCCAAGGGGGCAGTACAGTATAGGGGGGAAGTACTTCTATCCATGAAAGAAGAGCAGGACCTAGGGGCGATTGTTTCTGATTATCTTAAAGTGGTTAAACAGATAGAAAAGGCGATGATAAAAGCCAGAAGGATGCTTGGGTTCATATGGAGAGGAATGGCCAGCAGAAGAAAGGAGGTGAGAGTGCCTCTCTCATTTGGAGTATTGTGTACAATTCTGGAGGCCACACCTCAAAAGGATTTAAACAGGATAGAGATGATGCAGAGGCTACTAAAATGGTCAGTGGTCTTCATCATAAGGCATATGGGGACAGACTTAAAGATCTCAATAAGTACACTTTGGAAGAAAAGCAGGAGAACAGAGACATGACACAAACATTTAAATACCTCCATGGTATATATGCACAGGGGGGGGAGCCTCTTTCAACTGAAAGAAAGCTCTGCAATGGGGGGGCTTAGGATGAAGATGAAGGGTTATAGACTCAGGAGTAATCTGAGGAAATATTTCTTTTTTAAGGAAAGAATGGTGGATTCATGCAATAGCCTCCCAGTGGTGGTTGTAGAGATGAGGACAGTATCTGAATTCAAGAAAGCATGGGACAAACACAAGGGATCTCTAAGGGGGAAAGGGGGCTGTAAAATTTAGTAGTTAGAATGAAAGGATGGACCGGATAGGTTGTATGGTCTTTATCTGCCATCATTTTTCTATGGTTCTATGTTTTAGCTCTGGTGCCCTCAGGTGAATTTTCAATTGAAAGCAATAGACCTCGTCGTGAACATAATCATGCTCTCTTATGAATGATTTAGCAATCAGTCGCAATGTTTATAACTGAATCTCCTTCAACTGCATAATTTGGTTGCTATACTCCTCCAAACCCAGCAGATGGCACTATCTGAATTTCTAATTCAGACTAAGATGAGACAATTGTTTGTCAAAGTCTAATATCACAGAATACATACCGCCTAGGCCCCCTGCTCATTTTGAGCAGGAACCCACACTGAAAATACCAACCTTCTTCTCCACAACAGCTTATTAAAGACAGTACTCAAAGTCTATTAGATGGCAATGGTATCATCTATAATCCTTTTTTAATATCAGTTGCAAGGTAGGAAAAGAACTATCGGTTCTTTAATGAAATGCTAAATGGTGGTGCAGTGCAGTGCAGTAGATTTTGCCTAGCTGGATTTCATTAAGGTTTTTGACATGCTAACAGAATGGGAGTAGGAAAGAAAGTTGTAAATTGGGTGAAGCATTGGTTGAGTTATCATAGTAGTCCCTGGACTCCTTTCTAGAGAGGGAAAAGTGATGGGGCCAGGCCATATGTGTGGTTTGCCTGCTAACTTTGGGAGGACAAAGTGTAAGGAAGTCATATTGACAGTGTGGGGTGTGAGATCAATTCTAATTAGTACTCAGAATATCTGGTGGGGGGACGGGACTCTGCAGACTCCCCCCAAACTACGCTTATGACTGACTTGGTCAAGTTCCTTCTCAGTATCTTTATTAGTGTCATCAAGGAGGGACTTGAGGGAAAATGTGGGCTTTTTGCAGATGATACAAAAAGGTATAAGAAAATAGATTGCTGCACAGGTTGAAAATATGACAGGGAAACTGATAAAAATAAAAAGCGGTCAGGGTTTGGAAAATGGAGTTCAGTTCTAAAAAGTATAATATCATGAATTTAAGGCACAAAAACCTACTAGTTACATATCACTTAGACAAAAACTGGAAATGGTTGAACAAGAGAGAATTCTATGAATAAACATTTCAGATGTTATGAAAATAGACAGTCAATGTACTAATGCGACAGAGAGAGCCAACAGTATACTTGGATGCATCAACAGAGATAGCAACAGGAAAATGAAGAAAACATTTCCCTTTTATTCGGAATCAGAATCTCCACTTTGAATACTGGGCTCAGTTCTGCAGACTGTACTTTTGTAAGGACAGCAAGAGGATGGACACAGTTCAAAGAAAGGTCGCAACAAAGATGTAAGGCCAGCACTACAAACCATACAGAGACAAACTTGAAATACTCAAAATCTACTCACTAGAGGAAAGAACAGCATTGATAATAGAAATGGCAGTATCAAATAATAATTCTGTACATCATTCTGAGGATCAAGAGACACAAGATCCTCAAGTACCAAGAAATGCAGACAGACAACGAAAATCTGGCAGAAAAATATATACAGGTGTAATCAAAAAGTACCGAGACTTGTTGTGTAGCTATATAACAATATGTTGCACCATGATGCTATTAAGCATGCAGTGACCTAGTTATGTGCTCTGCATGTGCAGAGTGCAGCGTGACTGCAGCACACCTGTACTTTTTTTAATCACGTGATGTTTGGTTTTGTGAAAACGCAGTTTGTCAGATTTACGATGAGTGAAAAAAATTGAACAGCAAATTTGCATTAAATTCTGCCAGAAACTTGAAGATACGGCCAAAGAGACATGATAATTTAGAGCTGCATAAGAGCAGCGCCATCGGGTGCGAAGACCACCAGCCGGCGCACACCACAAGCTCCCCCGAACCATCGGGGTGGAGCTAGAGAGCTTCCGGGCCGGCAGCTACATAAGAGCAGCGCCATCGGGTGCGACCGCGCCTGACGGGTCCGCGCCTGAGGGCCTCGCCAGAGGGCCCTTTGGAGTGGATCTTAGGCGCGGACCAAGTAGCGGCCAATGATCAGTGACCCAGGCCCCCCTTCCTTACACATTGCCTCTGCCACCTGCTACATTGCTGCTTGCTACATCACTGGGACAATCCATTGCCTGTAAGTTAATCTAGCTACCTTGCAAGCTAATTCTGCTACCTTGCCTGAAGAATCCACTGCCTGTAAATTAATCCTGCTACCTTGCAAGCTAATTCTGCTATCTTGCCTGGACAATCCACTGCCTGTAAATTAATCCTGCTACCTTGCCTGGACAATCCACTGCCTGTAAATTAATCCTGCTGCCTTGCCTGGACAATCCATTGCTTGTAGATTAATGCATAAAACTTGCTACCCACTGTTTGCATTGTAAAACAATTCACGCTGCATAGCCTATTAACTTTATTAACTCCACTACCACCTCATAGCTAGACTGCCAATCAACCACAAGTAACACTACACACAGGGTAAAGGCATCACTACCAATGAAAAACTACACCTATAAAACCCAACTCAAGCTGAACCCAGGTCAATAAACCACAAACCTAATCCCAGGTGAAATAAAATTACAAATCACAAAATGCACTCCACTACCCACTACCTCATGGCCTACCTCACACTCCTCCATATGTTTGCACCCTGCACACATAGCATCAGACTCAACGAGCAAATCCCCTTGATCAACCTACATACCACCCAACCCAGATACACTCCGGCATCACACCTATCCAAAGAATGCCAACAACCAAAGCATACAGCCCACAAATCATACAATGCCACACGTAATACACCCACACACCACACAAATAACGAACACACAAACCCAATCATAACAACAAACATCAGGTGTGCTCTTCTAAATGCCAGATCTATCAGGAACAAACCAAATACTATCCTTGACCTCATCCATGACAAGAAGCTGGACATAATATGCATCACCGAGACCTGGCTAGATGACTCAGACCAGGTCATATTAAACCAAGTAACGTCAAAAGAATACTCGGCATTTAACTGCATCAGAACACAAAAGAGAGGAGGAGGAGTATTAATACTTACCAGAAAAGAATACAGATTCAAAACAATCACCACCACTAACACAATCAAATCTAATGCACTCACTATAGCCAACAAGTACCTAAGCATCTCCCTCACATACAGACTACCTGGAACCACAACTGAACACCTATCCACAGTAATCGAAATGATATGCGCACATAACAGAAGATACAAACCTCTTATCACACTAGGAGACTACAACCTAACATCCGCACCCACCAGAGAAGCCACAACATTCTTAAAAGCCATGGAGTCATTAAAATACTGCCAGACAATTAAAGCCCCAACGCACCAGCATGGTACAACTCCTGACATGATTTTCATGCCAATGCAATTAGTGGAACAGAACAAGACCACAAAACCAACAATCATGCCAGTCCCTTGGTCAGACCACAATGTGATTGAATTCACCATGACCCTGAACAACCCCGCCCAACGCAAAGAAGATGAAAGAACTAGATGGTTCAAAACATTTAACAGAGACTCATTCATAAACAAAATCACTCCACAACTTCAACAGGAACACGACACCCTTGACCTTAACATAGAAGAATGGAACACAATAATATCCAACGCAGCATCTGCCCCAGCCATCAAAGAACCACAAACACACAAGAGATCCAATGCCCCATGGTACTCATATGAAATCAGAGTTGCAAAACGCACACTCAGAAGACTGGAAAGAAAATGGAGATGGAACAAATCACACAACCTCCTAACCCAATACAGAGACAATCAACAGGAATATAACAACTTAATAAATGAGCGTAAACAGCAACACCATAACAACCTAATTATGAAATCTACTAACAGACCAAGAGAGCTCTTTAGCATTGTCCAAAAGCTCACCAAGGACAACACGCAACAAAGCACCCACCATCTTGACCCACAAAAATATGCAGACTACATGAAGTAAAAAAACACCAACCAAATATGCTCTACTACACCACAAACAAACGACCACACGATAAAAAAGCAACATCAAACATGGGAGAGCATCAACATTCCAACAAAGCAGCAAGTAGAAGACATTATATCTGGACTAAACACAACTTCACCGTCAGACCCATGCCCAGTGACATGGCTCAAAAAGCCAACTCTCTCATCACATTCAAAAAATCGTCAAAGATTCACTCCAACAAGGATACAAGCCACAACCTCTAAAGCATGCAATGATACGACCAATACTTAAAAGTAGCAATCTGAGCCCCTCCGAACCAAAATCATACCGTCCCATCTCAAGCCTGCCATTCCTTGCTAAAATCGTGGAAAAGGCAGTGCAAAGGCAACTTCAGGACCATATTGATATAAATGCCCCACTGGACATACATCAGCATGGATTTAAGCCCCAACCCTGGTGACATGGACCGATATTGTACCATAAATATGTAAATAGTTACCCTGGTTATCCAAGTTGAATCACCTGTTATTTGTAAATATGGTGTATATTTCTGCCCGTATAAACGCGTTTGTTACATGTAAACCGCACTGATATCAAAGAGCGCAGTATAGAAGAGACTTTAAATAAACAAACACGGCATGGAAACACTACTCACCTCCCTCTTTGACAATCTCCTAAGAGGCATGGACAATATAAAAAACGGCTTCCTGCTAGTGTTCATGGACATCTCGGCAGCCTTCGACACTGTGTCCCACACCAAGCTATTGCAACGCTTACAACAGATAGGACTATGCAATAACACCCTGAAGTGGTTTACATCATACTTGGAAGGGCGAACACAACAAGTCAAATGCGACCAAAAGAAGTCACTAAAATTCCCCATCACACAGGGAATACCTCAGGGCTCAGCTCTATCATCAATGCTCTTTAACATTTACATACAGCCCATATGCAACATCATCAAGCACCACAAACTTCACTATCACATTTACGCTGACGACATCATGGTGTACGCTCCAATCAACCTGCAAGCACTAAACACCACAACAATAACCAAATGCCTCGAATAAATGAATGACTGGCTCATAGCCAACAAACTAATGGTCAACTACGATAAAACCGAGGCAATGTTCGTCACCAGGAACCCTACCTTCATACCTCCACAAACTATCAGCATCCTAGACAAACACATAGTAGTCAAAGAAGAAGTTAAGTACCTGGGCATCACACTAGACAGAGCGCTGAACCTGAAATCCCACATCACCAAAACCGCAAACCAGGCTTATCAACGATTGAAAACAATCAGACAAATCAAACCAATGCTCCATCAGGACCACTTCCGCACATGATCAGCACACCTGCAGGCTATCACAAAACCAAACAACTTCAAAAAGAGCACCATCACTACTGGCATCCACACTATGGAACTCCCTCCTGACAAGCCTGAGAGCATTAGATGACCTTACAGACTTCCACAAAGACCTCAAAACATTTTTATTTATAGAAACATATGAGCATACAGGCAACATCCCAAACCCATACTGAAACACTATATCCGCTGCCAACTAAGCACGCATCCAACCCACCCACACACACATCTATCATACCGAGTTATTAAATACTCTTAGGTTAAATGTTACCTTCAATTGTACCGTCTATATATTGATAAGTAACTGTACTGTCTAAATGTTTACACGTACTCTAATGTTAAATATTTAATGTACCCTAATGTTAAATGTAACCCTCCAATTGTGATGTGACGTGACCACCTTGATTGAAGGATAAGGTGGCATACAAATCTGTCTAAATAAATAAATATGTATGGCTGGAACACCTTGCAGGGTGCAGCGGATGGAGACTGATTGTGCCCTCTGCTGGTGAATGTCATGATAGTGGTGGGGGGCAGCTGAGCTTCTCCAGCGTTCTGCCTGTCTGCCATTGCCTTATGTGATGCGTACAGATCTGCATCGACTGCCCTGTAGAGTGCCTGTTCCCCAGCAGGACTGGGGTTGATGGTCCTCTCTACTGCCACCATTGCAGAGATGTACAATGTGGATCTGTTTGTGGGAGATCCTGTCCCCCCAACAGAGGGCGGGTTGGGTGGTGCTACATAATTCTCTTTTGGGTCCAAACACCCCCTTCATCTATAACATGTGACCATGGCACCTACACAGGATATGCATTATTCTGGGTGCATTATAGTCCACAAGGGCTAGACGTGACTGGAAAATACAGATGGACACAGGTGTATCCTAGGCATGTCTGCAAGGACTACCTATCACACTGTGTGATAGGTAGTCCTTGCAGACAGTGGTGTTATTTAATAAGGCTCTCTGAGGCTTTTCCTTTTAATTTAAATCAGTGCTGCCAGCAAAATGCACCCTCACAGTGCTGTAACCTTAAGGTGACTCATAAGGCACCCTATAGGGCACATTAGAAGGCGCCTTGGCGGACAAGGCACTTTATAATGTGCCCTATGGAGTGCCTTATAGGGCGCCTTATGCGGGCAGAGCTGGCTGCACCTAGATTGGTGCAGACACACGCATAGGTCATAATATTCTATAACCTATGTGTATGCACTGCGGCCCTGCATGGGCTCTGGCCAAACTCCGCCCCCATGCATACTCTAACTAAAAGAATGCATGATGGGACAGCCATTGACCTGTCCTAACTTTATGTGGTTTGCCTATCTGGTTAGCAACTGAATATCACTGCTAACTAGATAGTCACTGGGACCACCCCATTTCCACCACACAGACCACCTCAAAACTAACAGCGCATTGCTTGTGCAGATGTTTATAAAATTACCCCCTAAAAGGCACATTTTAGATAGTACATGGAGATTGAACTTGAGACATGGAGGTTGCAATGTATTGTCGTGCACCGCCCTGGTGGACAGTGGTCGTAAGGGTAGGTGGGACACAAAAATTATTTTATTATGAGAGGAGGGACTTTTAAGAGCCAAGTGTAACCTGGTCTTGGCAGTTCAGCTCCTAACTAAGAAAAATTGTGAATGCAGAGTAGAGGGTTAACAAGGCATTTATTTCCCTTTACGCATAAGATTCATCTGGGTTACAACCTAAAGAAAAAGTCCTTAACTTCAGGAATGAAATCAACTCAGGTTAACGAAAAACTGTTATGCTTCACAGTTATAACAATGCTTAGTTAAGCTTTCCAGAGCAAATCAAATGTTTCAGCACTCTTCTTCCATTTAGCAAATGAATAACATTCTGAAGATAACATATATCATTCACAGGTTTAACAGTGACTCTGCACGGCCTGAAATACACAAAGAACAGTCCATCTCTTCCTGAGATAAAAGGCTTGGCTCTACAAGTTCCACTTGCATCGGCTCAGAATTATCTCTGTCTGTATCAGTGGTTTCACTGGCTATAATTTCTGGCCAGGCCCTAGTCCTGTTCTCCGGATGTTTAAAGAGTTCCTCTAGTGTTTGTCAATGAGTATGGCCTACCCTCAGGCGTTGGCTACTTGGCTTATGAGAGGTAGCTTTGCTTTCCTTTCTCACAGGTTTAGCATTACTTTCAAAAGGCTTTTTATAAGGTAAGGTTTTCTTCATAGAAACAGAGTCAGCATACCTTGGCTTCCAGCAGCATGTAGAACTGGGATTCCCTCCTTCCCACAGTTCTTCAGGAACACAATCCCTGTGCCAGTCTCCTCTCTGAAAGCTTCTGTTACCTTTCGGTTTAGCCCCAGGTTCCTCTGGTACAAGCAGGCTTCTTTCTTTCACTCTGCTTTGCCTCCAAAGGTGATTGTTCCTTTGCCCAGAACTAGTTTCCCAAGTGCTTCTTTCTGCTTGGTCCTTGCTTATGGTGCTTCTTTCTCGTAAACCTTCAGCTTTACCTCCAGCTCCACACCTGCAAGCACTGCTCTGCCCTCTCCAGTCTCCAGTCTTCCGTTTATAAAGCTCTCCTGTGTTTGAGCTTTCCGGGCTGACTGTCAGGTGCTCTCGATTAGTTGAGTGTCCACTCAGGCTTTGTGAGTGCACGCCTGCTCCCTCTAGCTGTTCTGTGCGGATATTGCATCTTGTGCACATCTTTTTCCTCATGAAAAACAGCTTCTTCTCCTGCATTTTTACTTTCATCAGCCCCTGCTGCATGACAGTATACAGTTACAATAGTATTTTAGAAAAGGTTCTGCAAAACTCATAGCCTACTCTAAAATGGTCTAAAATTGTATGTGGATTGGCTGATACATAGAGGAAAAGGGCCCATTTTGCAAATCTACACGTGGGAAAAATCAACGAGGGAAATCCAACAACTTCTAAGTGTAGGTGCGAGCACTTAATCGTGGAAGTTTGTATTTACAACTTTCATGTGTATGTGTCGTGACTTACTCATGTATATCTGACACTTTGCAGACCTACACGTATAAATTAACCACCAGTTAACTACACATGCTACAATCTTTATCTAATCTCAGTTTAGAGGGGGAAATAAACAATAGATGATTCAGAGGGATAACGCCCTTAATCCTTCCTGTAAAGTGCTGGCCAAAACCAGCACTTTTTAAAAAACTGTAGGTGCCAGGGAGCAGCTGTAATCCCAACATGGACAACTGCAGTCATGGATATATATTCCCTGTATGAAACAGGGAATACATGTATAGAGTTTTGACTACCCAGGCCACTCTCTGACCATGCCTCTCCCACACCTCCTTGCAATTTCTACATAGTAAGGTCAAAATGCAATGTGTGCCTTTGAATTAGTGCTGATTCCTGGCAACCGAACAGCTCCTGGGTTTTCTTGGCAACACGGCCAGAAACAGATTGCCAGGCCTTTCTTCCAAGGAAACGGAGGGTTAAGTGACTTGTGCAAGGCCACAAGGAGTGCTAGTGGGACTTGAACCCTTGTCTCTTGGTTACCAAGCTAGTGTTCTTACCATTGGGATACTCCTCTACTTGAGTAAGGCCATTTATGCGAAAATTCAGCCCTTTCTAAAATTGCAAGTTCCACGAGGATGCTATTTCCATGTGTAAATGCTTGATTTTACACAGGGAAATTGCAAATAAAGCTTCTAAAATAACCACTTATGTCTAGCTGTATGCAGATTTGTGCAGAAATGCATCAGCATCGCCACAGAATATTCTAGCCCTTGCCACAAAATCTAATCCATCCATGAGCTGCCTCAAAAAGTGGTATTGGATATAATTTTGCCCTTCCGTTCACTGACCACAGAGTTTCCAGCGAGAGCCTTTTCACAGAGCTTAATAATTACCACATGCTGTTGAAAAAATACATTAAATTAAATCCCAAATGTCCTATTGTAAGAGCAAATGCTGACACAGAGGGACAAGTTTACTAAAGAATAAGATGCGTTGATGAAAGTTGGCGCGCACCAAGTGCTGCCACTATCTCTTTTATTTCTAGGGGCCACAGCAGCACTTAAGGTGCCTCAACTTTCATTAGCACACGTCAACCTTTAATAAACATGCCCCATAGAAGGTAATTAGAGAAAAGGGTGCCTTTCGGAAAAGTCCAAAAAGTTGCTTATTTTATAAAGGCAACAATTTAGGAGTGTGCACAGCTAAAAAAAAGGTTCAATAATTGTTCATATTTTTTTAATTTTTCCCAATTTCTGTGGGGGGGATTTTTTTTGTGTGTTTTTGCATGCATTCCTCTTAAATGTGCACCTTCTATGCATACTGTAACATTTTTTTGTGTGTGCAAATTCCTAGATATATGCATGCCTAAGCAATTTGAGTGCACAACATTTTTAGGTGCCTCAATGAATCAAATACAAGCTGACGAATGCATGCTACTAAGCAACATAGGTGCCTATGTACTATTATGAAATAATCTTGTACAATGATCCCCAGCAGCATACAAACACCCTCTTACAAACTAATAGCAGTTCCAAATAAGGTAGAAATGTGTGTATGTACTCTGTGCATATACACACGTGAAAGCATATTTTAGAAATGACATCTAGATGCAATCTGTGAGAGGGCAGGTCAAAATGTCTGTGAAACAGCTATCCATGTGCAAGTTTCATCCCGATTTTAGAAGCTTCCACATGCTCAAAATGTATGATGTGGCCTTTGAGCTCAGTGATGTCAAGGTCAGGTTAAATTTGAATCACTGAGTTTTCTAAATATATGTTTTTTTATTTTTAGCCTTAAATTGAACTTTAGTTTTTTATAGTCCGATCTTTCTTTTATGTATTGTTAGATTTTTGGTCCTGTTTTTTGAGTGTAGTGATATTTTTGTGCCAAATAAATGTTCCCATGATAAAAGGTTAGGATGGGGATATCTGTCCCTTGCTGAATGCATGTCCCTACCTATTCATTTCAAGCAGAGACCTTCATTGGCGTGCCAACCAGAAAACAAGTGCCCACATTGCCCTTTTGTTTAGTTTTTCATCATGAAGTATACTGCATTTCTACGTGCCTGTTTTTAGACAGTCAACTCACGAATGGGTCATCTAAAATGACCACCATAATTTATAAAATATGCACATACATCTCAACTCCTCCTCAGTCTTGCACAAATTAGTCTCCTGAGAATGTCTATGTGCTGTGCAGGTAGAAGTATGACCCATCACACACTTGTGTGTGTACATATAGTCAGCCACACAATTTTATTTTTTATTTATTTATTTGCTTTTATATACCGCACTCTTTAAAATCAGTTCGGTTTACATATAATGTGAAACAATTTACATAGAACAAGGAAGTTTACATAGAACTATTTACATAGGCCTTTCCATATGTAAAACATGCTTTACACATGAAAATATTGTATGATATGGTGCCTAAGCCTTTAGAAGCTCAAATTCATCTCTACAGACCATCTAGGGCCTTGTGTTCTCACAAATTGGTTTGCTCACAGCACCAATTGAAGTACAGTTGGTAAAGACTAGCAAATTTGCATTTTTATATCTTGCTCCAACCCTCTGGAACAAGAGGCTTATGATGTTCTACATGTTTGTAAACCGTGTAAAACATGGCTTTTTAAGGATACATTTAAAAGATGAAATATAGCTGTTATAATTTTACTGTAAACCGTTGTGTAGCTTTGGAAGAAATGGTATATAAAATAAATAAATAAATAAACAAACCACTGAAAGGATGAGTTAATCCTTTGCCTCAGCCTGCTAAATACTCATAGTAGCCCTAAATTTAAAAGGACAGTAACAGGAGTAGTCTACATATTCAGCAGCACTTCTTAAACAGACGATGCTACTGCTGAATACACATTCAGAGGGTAATACTGTAAGGACCAGCTAGATTTCTGCATGAGTTTATGAACAGAAAGCTAAGTACCCTAGTGATTTACACAAGTAAAGGGACAATTATGCATGTTTAGTCTCTTGCTATGCTGGAAGTACACGCCATGGATCAATGGCCTGTATTTTCAGCGTAGGCGTGCACAGGAGTAGAGTTTGGGCGGAGCCTAGGCAAAGCACATATTAAATGTGTACTTTACAGCATAGGCCCCAACGAATGTGAGAGACACACAGTCACTTACATCTGTTCTAGAGGTGGTATAAGTGACCAAACAATATTTACGTGCTTCTGCAGCCACTTACGCTAGTATTCTATGAAGACGTTCAGCGCGGATTTAACTTTTTTTTTTATATACTTTATTTATTAACCAACAACAAAAAAAAACAGCCATCACCAAGCCAAGCAACAAACCCCCGGGCAGGGTGTACTCTTATCCCTGCCACAGGGAACCATTTTGTACAGGCATACAAGACATCAAGATACAGTTCCATAGTTTTTACATTTTTTGTTTTTAAGAAAAGAACAACCCCTCCCCCCTCCCTTCCCCACCCCGTCGCAGTCCACAGCCCCCACAGAACCAACCCAATTCAACCTCATTGGGAACCATCCCCCAACTCGCCCCCGCTGATCATCATCTATTCTTCCGATAACACTAAGAGCCCACATTAAGCACTTCGTTCCTACAATACGGCCCTAAACTCTGAATATAAGGTTCCCATATTAACATGAAAGTGGACCACCTCTTTATCTGGCCCCTAGCTCTCCAGTGTTCAGTCAGCATCAGGTGATGAAAGCTATTGCGCCACTCCAAGAAAGTTGGCAGGGAGTTATCTCGCCATCTATGTAGTATCGGACCCTTCCCCACCAAACAGGCCTTATGCACCAGCAGCTGCTCCCCTTTCCCTTTCGGCAGGGTCTGATTCAACTGGTCCAAGACTACCAACGATCCCGTCCAGGGGAAACGCTGATGTAGCAACCCCACTATGCACTGATAAATACGGGACCAATAAGGGCGAATACACCTACACATCCAACACATATGGGTTAAGTCAGCCAGTGGCTCCGAGCATCTAGGGCAAGACCCATCTTGAGTAATATGACTACGCAAGGCCCGTCTGGGTGAGAAATGAACCCGGGTTAACACTTTATATTGTACCTCCCTCCAGCGGGCCCCCTCCGCTAAGGTAACTAATCGCCTCAAGGCCCCGATAAGGATTCCGCGTGGGACCTCCCGTCCCAGTTCCCAGGCCCAGGCCTGCTCGACCCGGTCGTAATCCGGTATGACACCAAAGCACTCGAGCCTTGCCTTCAACCTCGCTATCGATGGCGGAGCATCACCCCCAATATCGAAAAATGCAAGAATTTGCGCTGATCGATCTGCCTTAAGTTCCTCCCGAGGTAGTGATGCCACGTAATGGACAATTTGTAGATACGCAAAATATTGACGGGAAGAGAGCTCGTACTCCTCGTACAACTCCAAAAAGGGTTTGCACTTACCCGATAGATCGACAACATGGCCTACAGTCTGCAATCCCTTCGTTCCCCAAGACTGAAACTCTCGTGATTCAGAGCCTGGAGTAAAATGCACGTTACCGCGCAATGGCAACCAACTCGAGACCTTCCAGTCCCGATTCCAATAGCCATTCAACTGTCGCCAAGTACGGCGTGCTAAGTTCATCAGGACATTATGCTTAATTCCACTAGGCAAATGAGCACTCTCTACGTGCAGAATCTCCAGCAGTGAAAATGGGGCGACCACGGCCATCTCCAAAGCCCTAGGTGTGTAATTATCCGTCCCCCCCCAACCAATCTCCCACATGGCGCGCCTGACATGCCAAAGCATATAACCATAAGTTGGGCAGGCCAATGCCTCCTCTACGCCAAGGTCCTATCATACGGTTCAACGGTATGCAAGCCCTAGCCTCCTTCCACAAAAATCCCTGTATTTCTCTTTCCAAGCGGCGCAAATCATGACGCAGTAACCAAACTGGCAAGGTCTGCAGCCAATACAGAATTCGTGGCAAGACTACCATCTTTACTGCTGCCACTCTCCCCAAAAGCGACAACGGCAGGGGATTCCAGGCCCTCAATCGGACAGAATTTTTTCAAAGTTCGTACAGTATAACTCCTTAGGGAGGCTCGTCAGGACAATACCGAGATAAACAAATGTCTTTTCCGCCCATTTGAAGGGGAAATGCCCGCTCCACCCTCCCCGCAGCTGTCCCCCCACATCTAAGGCCTCCGATTTATCTTTATTTATACGAAGGCCCGCAAAGGAGTGGAGGAGTAGCCTAGTGGTTGGGGCAAGGTACTTCAGGCCAGAAGGTCGGGGGTTCAAATCCCACTAGAGGACAGCAACCTTGGGCCGGAAGGACTGGGGTTTCTAGTCCCACAGGTGCTCCTTGTGGTCTTGGGCAAGCCACTTAACCCTCCATAGCCCATGTTCCCTGTAAAATAGTTATCTCCAAGTTATAATGCCCTGTTCAATGTAATTTCAGTTTGTTCAATGTAAACCGCACTGATGCAGAATAGCGCGGTATATAAGAGAATGTAAATAAATAAAATAAATAAATAAATAAACCTACCATAATCCGCGAACTCAGCCATTAATCTTGGCAGAGACTCTCGAGGGGCAAGCAGGTGCACCAACATATCATCCGCGAAGGTCGAGATCTTAAAACCTTGCGTACCTATTTCCACCCCACATATCTTCTTATCAGATTCTATTCTACGAATGAGGGGGTCCAGGGCTAAAACAAACAGGGGAGACAAGGGACATCCCTGTCTAGTACCTCTATACAAGGAGAACTGATCCGAGAGGACCCCGTTACAAAGCACCCTAGCCGTTGGGTTCACATAAAGGCTCTTTACCATCCCACAAAAGAAAGGACCCAAGCCATACCGCGGTAACAAATAATGAAGATACTGCCAATTGACCCTATCAAATGCCTTTTCGGCGTCGAAACTCACCAATAGTGACTGCACTTGTTGCTCATGCACCCACTCCAGAGACGCTAATATTCTACGCAAATTACGTACCGCATATCGACCCCTAATAAAGCCAACTTGCGACTCATGCACTAAGTCACCCATTAGGACCGCTAGTCTTTCAGCCAAGATTTTCACCAGGATCTTCATATCAAAGTTCAACAAGGAAATCGGCCGATAAGAGGCCGCCTGTGTCAGGTCCTTACCAGGTTTGGGGATCAGCGTAATGTACGCCTGATTGTTCCCCCATTTCATGGCACCCCTCTCCGTTCATCTCCGATACGTCTCCACTAGCAAAGGGCCCTCCCAGTCAGAGAGTATTTTATAAAATTCCGCCCCGTAGCCATCCGGTCTGGGAGCTTTATAGCAGCATGCAGACGAGACCACCTGCTGCACCTCTTGTAGCATTATGGGCTGTCCCAAAAGGGCACGCTGCTCCTCAGTCACCTGCGGCAACTCCATGCCTTGCAAATAAGTTTCCATCATAGAAGGTGTTATCTCCTCTGCAGCCTATAGGTTTTGGAAAAAACCTTTAAACACCGCACTTATCGCCTCCCTTTTATTTTGGAGTTTTCCTTGCTCATCCCGAAGAGCTGCTACCAATCGTCCACTGCGCTGACCCTTCAAGCACCTACCTAACAATTTACCTGGTTTATCTCCAAAACATTGTAGCTTATATTTATAGTACATTATAGATTTCTTAGCCCGTTGATGCAGCAATTCGTTCAAGGCAACCTGAAGCTCCCACAGTCTTTTCTTATTAGACATCATGGGGGTGTGCCCACTAAGACGTCGTGCCTGAGTTACTTGCTTCTCCAGCTTAATTATTTGCTCCGCTATCAATATTCGCTTCTGGGCTACATAACCAACTGTCTCCCCCCCTTAACACCACTTTAGCCATCTCCCAAACCAGTTCCGGATCATCCCTATGAGCCTGGTGATTCACCTCAAATTCCTGCCAGCGTTGACGCAAAAATTGCTGAAATTGGGTATCCTTATAAAATTCAATTGGGAATTGCCATATACGCGTGAGTCCAGTTACTCCCCCCCATTGTAGCTCCAACCAAATCATAGCATGATCCGAAATCTCAGTAGGGCCTATCTTAACATCCCCAGTACCCGCAAACTGACTCGCTGAAATCAAGAGATAATCAATGCGCGCACTGGTACCATGCGCCCGCTACGAATGAGTAAAATCCTTTACAAGGGGATGTATCAATCTCCAGGGATCTACCAGACCCAACCTAGCTTGAAAGCTCTGCAATGACCGGGCAAGAAGCTGCCATTCTCGGGTTCCGCTGCCTCTCGAAGTGTCAAGGTCCACGTCGAAGACCCCATTAAGATCCCCACCCAAGATCAATGGCACGACCGGCAGTTGTTCAACTTTGGCCGCGAGCCGATTAAAGAAATCTGGATCTCGCGTGTTGGGGCCATACAAGTCACCCAAAATTATCTCCCGATCTTCCAGCAGACCATGCAGTAGCAGAAATCTCCCATGCAGGTCCACAACCTGCCACGTTAACGTAAAGCACACCCGCTTGTGGACCAGAATGGCCACTCCACCTTTCTTACCCAGTGCGGGAGGCCCTAGACCTGACCCACCTAGTCTCTACAAAGTTTGGCGTGCTTCTCCGCCGTTTGGTGAGTTTCTTGCAATAGCGCAATGTCACACTGTTGTCTGGCCAGCGCTTTTAATATTTTATATCTCTTGATGGGGCTACCTAGTCCACAGACATTCCAAGAAAGGACCTTCAACATGACTCAACTATGTGAGGCCCAATCATCTGCATTAAACAGATAATTTCAGAGGGAAACCCCCCCCCCCCCAGCCTGGGGCTGCCTCTGATATCCCTCCTCCCATAGGAAACCAGAATCCTGCAAGGGCTGTAGACTGCGACGTCCCCCCCCAGTCCCCCCTCCCATCATCCCCCACCCAATCGTCAACCCCCCCCAACTCCCCCCCCAACCATCCTCTACCAGTACCACCTAGCCTAACCATAGACTAAACCTCCTCTTGTGGCATTCGGGCCCCCCCCCGACCTATGGGTTCCTACGGGCCAAGCTTACTAACCAACCTAACCACCCCCCATCATCACGCCCTCCCTAGCACCCCTACCCATAGTGAGCCATTACCCCTCCGCCTTTTGCTTCCCTCCCAACCACCCTCAAACGTCGTATACCCACACCGTCTCAGATTCTATCTTCCTCAATGCACCACATCCGGGGCAGGGGACCCCCAGACCCTGGAGACCTGTTCAACCAGCCAAGGAGTACCCAGAGACTCCAGGGCAAATACAGAACTTGGGCCTTACCCGGGGCCTCGAGGTAGACCCCCCCTAATGTCCAGCCCACGAGCTGGCTTGTGCCCATACGAAGGTAGAGGCGGGGCGACCAGATACGGTTCAATCACACACGGAGCCCATATGAGGCAGCAGCACAACACTGTATGGTAAAGCCACCAATAATTATAGCCTCCGGTCACCCTCATCCTTAAATCCGTAGGCCTATTGCCTCTCAGATCCCCGTCGTGTTCTCTAAGGGGGCTGGGGAATAGCATGTCATAACCCCTATCAGGACCCCAGGCGCAGCCCCGAAAGCCTGGGCCCCGCCACTGGATGGGTCCACCACCCTCCCACACCCCCGCCCACGGACCTCCACATCATTGGGTCCGCAGCCTCCCCTAAGCCCCTTGTCTTATCCCCATCTGCAGTGTATAAGATCTCTCACCGTCCAAGAAGGATAGCACTCCCCCCTGGGGCAGTACCCTCTCACCAGGGGCGGTCCAGGGTCAGGCCTTAGCAGGAGTTAAAAGTAAAGGGAAACCCCAGAGATTGGGCTATCCCCGGCTCAGCCAAGTACCTCCGAATGGTAATCTTGGCAGGGCACCGTCAATTCATTGGTCAAATTATCTGACCAATGTGTTTTATTGTTACAATGTAAACCACACTGATGACAAATAGCGCGGTATATAAGAAATGTTAAATAAAATAAATAAATAAATTCCCAGCCTCTACAGCATGCCGGGAGGACCAGACAGGGGCCGCCCCCCGTCCTCGCTCAAGCCGAGGTCCTTGGGAGGGTCAAACAAGCAATAACAGTGTATAAATAACATAACTCTTAGGACACATTTTCTATCAGTGAATAAAAACATAAAGTCTGAAGAAGATTAAAATAAGAACACGCTCGCACACAAACTGCCACCCCCAAACATCAACCAAGAGCAGTGCACCCGTAAACTACAGTGCAGTTAAAAAAAAAAGAAAATAAAGAAGAAAAAACACTGTGGCGGGATACTCCCGCCTTAAGGGCACATTAGATTATCACAGTCCTTTCACCATACTCCGGTCGCCCCGATACTTCCAATATCTTCAAGTTACAGGGCCACACCATCCTTCAACTCTCTGGGGGCATTTTGGTGTTGTCAGTCAGCTGCTCCAGAAAAGTTTGAGCCTCCGCCGGGGACGACAAAATCCGAGTCCGCCCCTGGTATTCTACCCGAAGCTTGGCCGGATAGAGCAGAGCGAAGCGCACCCCTTTGTTCACCAGTTGAGTGCAAGCGGCAGTAAAGGCCCATCGTCGCTGGCTGACCAACAAGGAGTAGTCCTGGAAGACCAGAATTTGCTCAGAGCCGTCCAAGGGCCTTCTGTGGGCATGTGCCGCTCGCAACACCTCCTCCTTTTGGCTAAAATCTAGGAAGCGTGCTATGACTGCACGAGGGCGGCGATCGTGATCCTGCTTCGGGCCCAGTCAATGCACCCGTTCCAGCTTGATGGGGCCCATCACCTTGCCACTCAAGTTTTCCTCAATCCAAGCAATCAAGAAGCAGCGAAGGGCGCCATCTGCCACACTCTCGGCGATCCCCACAAATCTCAGATTTTTACGGCGTCCTCGATTCTCCAAATCATCCAATTTATCTCACTGCTGCTTCACCATAGCCTCCAGGGTCTGCACGTTCGCCGTTAAAGAGTGCTGGGTATCTTCCAGGTCGGAAATTCGCGTTTCCGCCTGCTCCATGCGGCCCGTGAATTCTGTAATGTTCTGACTGACCGCCTGCAGCTGGTCCGTCAGCTCCTGGAAGCGGTTGTCCAAAGCCCGCACTACTGCAGCGCTTACTTCTTCCACCATCGAGTGACTACCGTCGGAGGATGGGCTTTTGGGCGCTCCGTCCGCCATTTTAGTTTCCGGGGCCCGGGTCTTCTCCCTTCTCGGCGGTTTTGCGGCCATCGAGCCTCTCCCAGCGCTCAGAACGCTTTGTGCTGTCTCTTGGTAATCCCCTCCTCTAGAGCTCAGTGGGATCAGTGTTATTCACCCACTGTTGCCGCTGATAATTGCCGTTGTTCGGGGATGGGGCCCGGAGCTGACCACCACACGTCCGATCAGCTCATTACCACACCGGAAGTCTCGCGCGGATTTAACTTTATAGGATAGGCACCATGGACACATATACATACATGTGTAAATCTAGGTACTACTTACAGAATTATTCCATAAAGTTAAGTGCCGGGGCCAGCATGTAACTTTAAACAATGGCCACCCTGGTTTAAAATCAAGCTCAGTGTAATTAGCTATCCAAACTACTCAGGCAATCAGCACTTGAGAGAGATTTTTGGGAGGTGTCTTTAAAAGCTGACATCTTCAGTTTATTCTCAGAATAGGCAATGGTAACACAGATTTCCATCTAGTGTTTCAGATATGCCTGTCTCTTCAAAAAGGCAAGTTTTTGGCCCATTCAGTCCTTAGAAGCCCTTATACTAAAGTGGGCTAAGCAGTTAGCACATGTTTTATTGGCGGTGACCATTAGCATGGGCCCACATTATAAACAGCCAGTGCTGTAAAAATGGGGGTAGACTGCACATTGCAGTCAGCTCGCGGTACCTATTGTGCATTGACAATTTTACATTGGCGCAGGTGCACTAGCGCCATCCATGCTAACTGCAACTGAACTTAACGAGCAGTAAGGAATTGTAGGGGGCTATGCTGGTCATGCTCCTGACAGCATGTTGCCTTTGTACTTACTGCACATTAATTCTAGTGCTTCATATATGCTAAGTGCAAAAACTTGCCACACATTAGAAAAAGGGCCCCTTAGTATCTCAGTACAGAGTCTACTATTACTACTAATTATTTGTATAGTGGTGCAAGGTATATACAGTGCTATACACACACAAAACCTGTTCATTAGAGCTTACAATCTAGTCAAGACAGAAAACACAACAACTGAGGACTAGGAGATATAGGGGAACGGTAAGGCAACACATAAGAGGTGAACAGGAGCTTAAACAGATCAGGATCCAAAAGCATCCTTGAAGAGGTGAGTTTTTAGCCTGCATTTGAACAGGTCCAGAGATGGAGCCTGATGTACTGACTCGGGTAGTTTGTTCTAGGCATAAGGAGAAGCGAGGTGGAAAGATTGAAGTCTGGAGTTTGCAATGGAAGAGAAGGGCACAGATAAAAGGGATCTGTCAGAGGAGTGAAGTTGCTGAGGAGGGGTGTAGGGAGAGATAAGAGGAAAGGTAGTGAGGAGAAACAGAATGAGTGCATTTATAGGTCAGTAGAAGTTTGAACTGGATGTGGAAATGGATAGGGAGCCAATCAAGTGACTTGAGAAGAAAGGTTACATGATCATAGTAGACATTGGTAGAAAATGAGCTCTGCAGCTGAGTTTAGAACAGATTGAAGGAAGACCAGCAAGAGGAGATTGGAAAAGTCTAGACAGGAGGTGACAGTAGTGTGTTCAGAAAGGAAGGGGCAAATTTTGCTGATGTTATAGAAAAAGAAACATCAGGTTTTAGCCATCTATTGTAGGTGTGTGGAGAAGGTGAAGGAGAGGGAGAAATCAAAGATGACCTCAAGGTTGCAAGGTGAGGAAACAGGGAGGAGTACTGCTAGAAAGAAATCTGCACTTGTAAGTATTTACTTCTGGGAAATTCTCTAAACCTTGGGGAAAAGAGAATTCTTTGGGTTAAAACTGATAAATCAGTGTACTTTAGAATTCAGTGTATTTGTCAGGGCCTAGTATCAGCTGATAGCTTTTGGTTTACTTTTAAAAGCAGCAGAGAACATCTAGTTTACTTTTAAAACCAGAAGAGAGCTTTTAGATTAAATTGAAAACCAGCAGAGAGCTCTTAGTTTAAATTTAAAACTCAGTCAGGACCTAGTATCAGCAGAGAGCTTTTAGTTTAAATTTAAAACCCAGCAGAGAGCTTTTAGTTTAAATTTTAAGCCAGCAGAGAACCTTCAGTTGAAATTTAAAACTCAACAGAGAGCTTTTAGTTTAAATTACTTTTAAAACAGCAAAGTGCTTTTAGTTTAAATTGAAAACCAGTAGAGAGCTTTAAATTTAAAACTCAGTCAGGGCCTAGTATCAGCAGAGTGCTTTTAATTTAAATCACATCAAGGTATAGCTTAGCATAGAAGGAAGTATAGGGTAAAATATTCTTTGAGTTAAAAGAAATTAATTGTTTCTAGATACCTTTACAAAAAGGCCTTCCACTTAGGAGGGAAGAGATCTGGGAATTTGTTTTAAATAGATGTAAAAGCCAACTGAAAGGTCAAAGGGGCAATTTGAAAGCCTCCCTCTATCAAACCAAAGGCTATGTAAATCACACAGGAAATTGTTCACAGATTTACCTTAGAAGCAGTGTAGCAAGCCAGCCTTTTCTAAGTGTTACTTCTCTCTCACCCACCCCGACTCCTGCTGACCCCAGGAATAATCTTAGCTTTTTAGGCTCTTAACACTAGAAGCCCCAAAGTGTGTCAATTGACGCAAATGCATCTTCAAAGTTGTATACCAGCGCCACTGCTAGAACCATGTCAGTCATGTTCCATGACTTTGTTAGCAAGGTCAAGATGTTCAAATATGTGCATTGAAAATTAATGACAGATGCTCTACCTAGCGGGAAAATGAATTTATACCTAGAAGCCCCAAAGTACATCAATTGATGCCCTCAATTGTCTTGGATGCGTCAATTGACGTACTTTGGGGCTTCTAGGTATAAATTCATGTTCCCACTAGGTGGCGCATCTCAATCACTGTTTACAGTTTTACTCCGACATTACAAACAATAAACACACAATGATGTCATGTAATGACATCACATACTGCACGTATTTAACAAATAAGTAACTTCACTTTAATTCACATCTGCATTTCATGCTAAACGCTGTCGTTGTGATAATGCGTCAATTGACGCACTTTGGGGTTTCTAGGTAAAATTCCTTTTGGGGCTTCTAGTGTTAAACTTATTAAAGCAAGAAGGGTGGTCAAAGTCACTTTCAGGTTCAGCTGGCCTTGAAGTTAATTAATCTTGAGGTGAACAAGGTTCCTTAAAGGTAATTGGTATAGTTGTATTAGTGCAAGTATCCCTAGCAACTTTACGTAAACAACTTAAATAGCTAAACAAAACCTTAAAACCAAGATGCAAACAGTAGTCCAGCAACGAGATGGGGCTATCCAGTCTTTTGCATTGAGTGTTACATACACAATTTTCTCCCGGTTGGTGAGGTGTCTTACATGCGCACTAGATGCAAGGAGTATTTTGCCCTCAGGGAACAAGTCCAATCTCTGGAGTAGCAGACTTGGAGGACATAAGGAAGACAGAGAGGTACATAGACGAGACCTACAGTGACGTAGTACTGAAGTCCCACTTCCAATCTGGCAGCCTCTCAGTTGCCATGAGGAGAGAGGTCACGTGAAAGGAGAGCATCACATTGGTGTGGCAGGAAGTGATGCAGTAGCTAGGAGCTGTCCGCCAGGAGATATAAAACCATCTCACACTGAGGAGGTTTTTTCAGCGTCATGTGCCCATGAGGGAAGGATTAGGACAGCTGTTACATTTGGAAATTTGATCATTAGGCATATAAATAGCTGGACGGCTGCTGGACATGAGAACTGCCTGGTAACATGCCTGCCTGGTGCAAAGGTAGTGGACCTCATGTGCCACCTGGATAAGGTTTTAGATAGTGCTTAGGAGGAGTCTGCTGTCTTGGTGCATGTTGGCACCAATGACATAGGAAAGTGTGGGAGGGAAATTCTGGAGGCCATATTTAAGAGTTTAGGTAGGAAGATGAAATCCAGAACTTCCAGGGTAGTGTTCTCTGAAATGCTTCCTGTGCCACATGAAGGACCCAAAAGGCAGGCAGAGCTCCAGAGTCAATACATGGATGAGACAATGGTGCAAAGAAGACAGTTTTGGATTTGTTAGGAACTGGGAAACATTCTGGGGAAAGGAGGGGCTTTTCCAAAAAAGGTTTGGACAACTTCCTGGAGAAAGATCCATAAGCCATTATTAAAGAGGACCCAGGAAATCTACTGATTGCCCTGGGACAAGCATTGTGGAACCTGTGTACTTTTTTGGAAACCTGCCAGGTACTTGGCCACTGCTGGAAACAGAATACTGGGCTTGATGGACCTTGGTCTGACCAATATGGCATTTCTTATGTCCTTGAATAGAGTGTTATCCACTGGAATGGACAAAGGAGGAAGGGAGAGGTGGGTTTAGGGGGAAAGATAAGAAGTTTGTTTTGGCCATGTTCCATTTCAGATGGTGGCCGGACATCCAACCAACAATGTCAGTTAAGCAGGTACAGATACGGGTCTGGATTCCAGGAGAGATTTCAGGTGCAGAATCTAAACTAGGATAATAATTCATGACATTTCATATTATGTACTGTGATAAGGAAGCTTATCATGACAGAGGAGAAAGGGATAAAGGAAAGGAATTCACCCTTATAAAAGGACCTATTTTGCAAGGTCAGAGAAACAAAACCCCAATCACACCTAGAAAGCAGTTAATTTCCAGATGGGATAGGTTTCAGAGTTCCCCTAGTGGAGAAAAGGAGAGGGAATACAGACCCAGGGTAAAGGACCCTTACGTCACTGAGTTCCCTAATTACCCAGCTGCCAGGAGGCATGCTGATCTCCGTCACCTGAGAGGAGAAGAGGTGGGGCTGGAGCCTTCGGGATTTAAGTCTAGGATAGAGAAAGAAGCAGGAGAGAGGAGGAGAGTCCCAGAGAGAGTCTCAGGGAGAGACCCAAGCAGAAACACATGCTGGAGGACAGGATGAGGAAGCACAGGAGAATGGTGTCCAGAGCATGAGGGAGGAGAAGCTGCTACAAGCCCAGGCCCAGGTATGAGCCTTGAAAGCTTGACTAATACAGAGCAGTGCAGAGTTGCAAGGGAGACTCTCAGCTCTAACGGAAGGCAGTCAGCTGAACCCTGTGAACTGGAAGGAGAGGTAGAGCCTATGCAACTAGGTGAACCAGACCTACCTGTGAATGACGAAGACTCATACATGGATTGCTCCTTGTGCCAATCCTTTACTGCAGAGGGATTGAAAGAAAATCACCCTTAAGAGAAAACCTTCAGAGTCAGGTAACCTTGAAAGCCTGTAGATGGTTTTGTGCATGTCCTGTGTTAAAGAAGAAATACGTTTGCTGAGAAAGCAAGAGCAAGCTGAAGCTCTCTGATTGTGCTTGATAAATACCTGATATCCAGAGCAGTGCACCGGCAAGAAGCTGAGCTAATAGTGAAAGGAAGTAAAGTTTTTGGCTTTGTTTTTGAATATTCCTAAAGCATGGAATAGAGCATTATTTGCTTATGAGAAGTTTTTGGTCCTGTTAAAAGTTTTACTTTGTTTGTAAGGAGACAAACCAGCCTGGAAGTGTTTGGGACTATGAGAACAGAAAACTGCCATTGAGAAATGCTGTTTTTGTTTGCTTTAAACAGCAATGCTAGCCAAGCTGGTAGCATTGACTGTTAAAAGGCTTTATCTTTGAGCTGAAGAGCACTATAAGCTGAAAGTTTTGCTTTGAGTTTCTTTATGTCCTGATGTGTATTGTGAAGAATCCTGGAGAAAGTATCCAAGGGTAGTATTTGTGAACTTTGCGTTTGAGTCAATAAGTTCTGTCATTGCCTTATCATTCGAGCCAACTACAAGTGTTTTTTTCTACCTGAAGCCAAGTGGATTATGACTGAACTACCTTTCAAAAAGGGCATGGCAAAGGAACCAGTCAGCTAAAGGCAAAAAGGTGAAACTTTCTATGATAACCACGCCCCTCCATACTGGAAGTAAGGGGCAAGGGCGTGACAGTACATATATATATTTTGCATAAATTATTTTGTTTTTACCTGCCTAAGCTTAATTTGAGCCTAGAAATATATTCTAGTCCTCAGAACTATTTCAGTACTGACCTTGAATATCAGGCATCTTGAAATAAATTAGGCAGGTATCCAATGCCTAAGAGATATTTTATCCTTCAGCTGCAGCAATATGATAAAGCAGTAGTTCTGTACCTATCTAGGGAATTTTTTATAAGGCGGAACTGAAAAAGCACAGTTCCTAAGGCATCAGTGATTCTAACTTTCTATGGCAGTAATTGAATGCAATTCAGAGGGAGGCTTACTAAAAATCAAAGTAAAATTAGATGAGCATTATGCTTGTGACTGACAGGATTTGCCGAAATGTTCATGCCTGTGGTCAGAAATGCTGCCTTGAATGTGGGAGACAAAAGAATTCACGTTTTTAATTTATTTGTTTAATGGACGATTTAATCCTGCTGGTTTCATGTCTCGCTGTTTCCCCTCCCCTTCCTTCAAAAGGCCATCATCAGCTCACCGTTCAAACCTTACATTTGATCTTAGCTGAAAAAGTCCAAGAAAACATGTCTCAACAATACAAACAATTCATATTAATTAGGATACCTCTGTGTTCCTGCACAAATGAAGCCCGCAGTGCAGTTTTAGTACGCTACTTCTTCAATGATATAGAAGCGCAGTATATGTCCAGCTGTCCGTTCAAGTGCAACAGCAGCTGCAACTGTCTCGTCTGCGTTTGCTGCCTGGAATGACTGATTGGAACAGTATCATCTTGTCCTTAGAACAGGGGCTCTCAACCCATTCCTTGGGACACACCTAGCCAGTCAGGTTTTCAGGATAACCACAATGAAAGTGCACACCCACATACCTTGGCTTAGAAGTGAGGTTCATGACTGTCATGGTATGCGCAAAATTCACCCATTTGGAGAAACTGCCCCAAATATGCATCAGAGAGATTTGCATACAATGGAAGTAGTACATGCAAATCTCTCTCATGCATATTCATTGTGGTTATCTTGAAAACCTGACTGGCCTGGGATGTCCCGAGAACTGGGTTGAGAACCCTTGCTTTAGAGTATAAACACAAGATATACTGTTCCTGTCATTTTACCACTGCCCCTGCCCTCGCCCCGCCCCCACCACTACCACTGCCACATCCAGCACTTCATTCTTATGTCTCCCTCGCTCTTCCGTCCCACCCTCAGCCAGAAGTAGTTGAGGCAGAATGAGGTAGACGGTAGAGGAAAGACTTTGGGGCTGAAGCAAGGTAGCATGCCTTCAACTGCTCCCACTTCTGCAGCCCGGAGGGAGAGGGAAGATGTAGAACTAGGGTTGCCAACTGGCTGGTTTTCCCGTGGCCGGGCCAGCTGCCGGCAGAGATTGAAGAACGGCCCTTGAAAAGCCATTTTTTTGCTCTGGCCGCAAGACCAGGAGTGGCCAGAGCAGAAAACCGGCTAGTTATCTGCTTTCCCCACTCCCCCACACACCCCCCCTCCACCCCTCCCGTGCAGCTTTACCTTCCCCTTACAGCTGCTGCTTCTGCTTCTTAAACAGCAGCGGCTTCAATAAAGCTAATTTAAAAACAAAAGGAAACCTGCATGGAGCCCTCTGGCCTTATGAAACCCCTGCTGCAGTGTCCTGCCCCCTGTAGTGTCACTTCCTTTTGAGTGCAGGCCCTGCAGCAGGGGTTTCATAGGGCCAGAGGGCTCCGCACAGGTTTCATTTTGTTTTAAAAATTAGCGTTATTGCAGCTGCTGCTCTGTAAGAAGCAGGAGCCGCGGCTGCAAGGGGAAGGAGGTGGCAGAAGGGACTGACACAGATGGAAGGTGAGGGCTTGAAGTGAGCTGAAAGAGGGGGAAGGAGGTGCCTGGAAGGGACTGACAGGGGGAAGGTGGAGGCAGGAAAGCAGCTGAAATATGGAGAAGGAAGTGGCTGGAAGGTAGCTGATGCGGTGGGGTGGGGAAGGAGGGGGCTCGAAGGGAGCTGATACCTGGGAAGATGGTACTGGTGGTGACTGGATAATGGGGAAGAGGATGGAAGGGAGGGGGCACTGGGGAAGGGAGCTGATACCTGGGATGGTATTTGGACTAGAAGGGGCTAGACAGTGAGGAAGGAGGGGGGACTAGAAGGGAATGGACACCACTGACAGACCTGGGAACGCAAGGGGGTTGACATTGGAATGTAATGGGAGGGGAAGAGTTGAAAGGGGGCTGATACTGGGGAGGGTACTGGGACTGGAAATAGGCTGATGGAAGGAAGTAAAGAAAACAAAAGAAGAGACAAGAAATGGCAGATGGACTATAGATCATAGAAAGAGAGCTGAGAGAAGACAGGAAAACAGAATCCTCAGATTGGGACCAGCATGATCAGAGAATAAAATGGTCAGACAACAAAGGTAGAAAAAATAATTTTATTTTCGATTTAATGATTGGACTTTGTGCTACCTTTATATTTTACACAGTATGGGAAACTGCATCTCTTATCTGATGATGCACTGCATGCGGAATCTGGCTTCTTGGGGTTTCAGTTTAATTTTTGTCTGTATATTTCTCTTTTTGTTTTGTGCTCATTTATTGATGAAGGCCTGTCTGTAGTGTGTGTATTGTGTGTGTGTGTGTGTGTGTACAACCAATGCTGCGTATTCTGTCAGTATAGAATTTCTGTTTAAGAATGTGTAGCAATCTTGCTCGTTCAGTTTGCACATTGCCCTCTCTGCAAATTTTGGGGACAGGGGGTGGAGCAAGGGTGGGATGGGGGTGGGACAGGGGGCGGGGAAAGAGCGGGATGGGGGTGGTCAATGGCAGAGCATGACTAGCCACAGGTGGCAGGTTTCTCTCTTTCAAAAAGTTGGCAACCCTATTGTATGTAGAACTATGGGGGGAGGAAGGGAAGAGAGGAGATATGATAGATGCAACAGTGATGGCAATGGTAAAATTTGAATGGGCCAGGATCAGTATGGCCTGGGGAGACCAAGCAGGCCAGGATATTTGAGTCTGGAGGCTGGTTATGGCCTACAGGCATCTTTTGGGGACCCCCTACATTATAGCCTGCTGTATCTTGTCATTCTGGCAAATCATACAACTGGAATACACAATCACTGTAGCCTAGTTGTGATATTTAGTGACGGTAAATTGACATGTGCTCATTCGGCTATGGAAGTGAATGCAAAATGTGTCAGCATACTACACAGTACATGTCTATTTCTCCCATTGTGTTGCATAATACATTAGTCCTTAAACCTTTCATTTCACACGTGCCACAAGTGTATATCATCACATTTACCAGATCCCAAGCTCTGACCGATGGAGTCATCCCTAGAGGATTATGAGATAAATATTTTGAGTATTAAAACCCTGACAACTATTACCTTAGAGTTAATTCTGCATTTTTAAGACAATGTGTACTGTAATAAATACACTATAAATTAATGGATATTGGTGTCAAATAAAACTTCTTATTTGAATCCCAGGTCAGATTTTCCGCTCGGTGTGGACTGAAGGAGTCGGCCAATACTCATTGCTCAACAATAACTCCCAGGGGCTGGATTTAGGGTCCATGACTGTAGGGTTCTGAAAAGAACCCTGGTGCATAGTCCATGGTTGAGAGCTGTTGATGCAATGACTGGACTAACTCAGGGCATAAAATAAAATAAAAATCCCCAAGGCATCAGATCCCAGTCCTGGTTCAGGCTGAACAGGGGAAACTGGCAGGTCAGAAAAAATAAATCAAACTCTTTTCTAAGTGCATTAGTTATCATCTTCTAAGCTTGGATTCATGGTTAACCAGCCTGTCACCATTAAAATTAATAATACTATTCAGTTTCTGAGTAATGTTTGCTAATCAGCATTATACTGTATAAGAATTTGAGAACTCATGCTGAATTCATACGTACAGCTGGCTTCTGTGTCATTAAATAACAATGTCTAGGAGGACCAGCTTCAGGGATGAAATTTAATACAATCGGTCAGGACAAGCAGGAAGGACAGCTGCCAAAATTGTATTCATTTTGGGGCGGGGAGAAATGTTTTGCCGAAAAGGAAAGAATCTAGTATAACCACTTCTGCTGAGCAAGGAATATCTAATATATTGAAAACAGTTGTGCAATAAAACCCTGACAAGTTCCCTTAGGCATATAAGATGGTGTTTCTCAAAGTCAACATGTGCAGAGAACCCTAGCATTCCAGCAATGTATTCTAGTGTCTTACATGTTTGAAGAGGTCTGTGAGTGTTCTGTATGTAATGAAATTAATAGGAAGGCGCTGCCCATCCCCAAGAGTGAGACAGGGATATAAAAGGGGGTCCCTGTGAATCTTTAGGGGTTAGAGATGTAGCGGAGATGGACATCCTGTTGGGACGCCCATACCCGCTATTTGTGCCTTTTCCCGGTCCCTGCGTCTTGTATGGGAAAGGTAGATGGGGCGGGAAAGGGGGCGGCGTTAAGGCGGGCAATTGCCAGTTGTCGGCCCCGGACGTACAGGGCCAATTCTAATTTCGGCCCTATACGGTCAGGGTCGGTGACTTGCACGTGGAACCTATTCCACCTCCGAGGTGGAATAAGTTCCCCTAGTCGCCAAGGATCGGCGGGCCCAGGGCGCTGATGGGGCAGGGGGGGGACTGAGGACTTTTCCTGCAGCCTGACCCTAGCCTTAGGAGGCCAGAACAGGAGTCAGGCTGCAGGGAAATCAGTACTGGATCTGGCAGCCGGGGATCGCGGCTCTTCAATGGAGCCGCGATGCCATGGCAACTGGACACCATTGCGCCATGGCACGGTGGCTCCATTGAAGAGTCCTGACTAAGTTAGCCAGGGAAAGCCTGTACGTGCAGGCCAGACAGAATTGGGGTCCTGGCCTGTACCTACAGGCCTGTTTGTGATTCTGATCTCCCGGGGCTAGACATGCACTACGGGATCAGAATTGTGACTCCCTCTGTGCATCCAGTTCCAGCCAGACGCACAGAGGGCTGGACGTGCAGGATGGAACTGGGCCTTTAGTGTTCATATTTTCCAAACTTTTCCTAATTTGTGCTTATACACATTTGTATTAAATGTGTCCTTTCTATGTATTAAGGGCCCGATTCTGCAAGGCGACTTGCGGGGCTTCATGTCCCGGCAGGAAGTGCAGCCACGCAAGCCGTCCTGCCCATATTCCTCCTCTGACTCTCTCCGCATTGCCAGAGCTGCAGCATGGGGAGAGCCAGCAGAGGGCCAGAGCGGGAGGAGTCTGAGCTGAATTGGGGAGGGCCAAGGCAGCAGGACGTACAGGACGGATTCAGGTCACGGCCCTGTTCGTCCTGTGGGTCAGGGGGAATGTGATGCTTTTACACCTTGGAGGTGGAATAAGCAGCTTGAACCGGGGTGATCAGGGCTGAAACCCCCCCTAAGGTCAGGACCGGGGACAAGTAGTTCCCTGCCGCCTGATCCTAGCCCTGGCTGCCCAGTCTTGGGTCAGGAGGCGGGGAAGCAGGGGGCTGGCGCTGCGGGAGTCAGGGGGGTAGGCAGGGAGGACGTCCCCGCGGGTATGCAGGGGCACGCTGGGCTGTCTCAGGACCCGATCCTGCACCTGCGGGAATGTCTGGATCCCGCGGTGCAGAATCAGATCCTAATGGGCCCATCCTGCTTAGGGCTGTCCAGACAGCCTGAACGTGCCCTTTCTGCATACGCAAATCCATTATGTGCATGTTAATTCATAGGTCTACACATGCACAAGTAATTTGTGTGCAAAAAAATGTTTAGTGCCCAAATGAGCTAACTATGCACTGACAAATGTCCATCTCTAGTGGGGGTCATGGACCACAGAAAGCAGTGACAGGCAGTGAAGGCAGCTTTGGTCTCAGTGTGCTTCCAAAGAGGGGAAGAGAAGAGACTTTTCCTTTCTCCTTGGCAAGAATGTGACTTTCCGCTATGCCTTTCAAGAAAGTGTCAGGCTCATCTGAGCAGAGGGTTAGCATCCCTACATCTGAAGAATAGGGGCCAGGTCCTGGGATATTGTTCTTTGACAAAGGTTTTGAGGTGATTTTGTATTTGCAGAGGAAATGAAAGATGTTCTAGTTGCCTAGTAGTCATGGGAGAATAGTTCCTAATTCAGTTAAGTTATGTTTTCTCTGTTCAATGTAAAGCACTTTGATTTAAGATAAAGCGATATATAAAGCATGTTAAATACATAAAATTAATTAATAAGAGTTGCATTAGGAACCGTAGCAGGCTCTTCTTCCTTACTGGTGAGGGCTCAAGTAGTTTGAGTTTGACTATTCAGTGGAATATGTGTGGTTTCCTACTTTAAAGATGACTAATTTCTGAAGACTGTGAAGATTACCAACTTAGTTTAGTCTCAGTACTACTTCAGTCTTGTTATACTGTGTTCATGAGTCATTTTTATTTTAGTTTTGGAACAAAGTACATACATGTGAACTAAATTTGTGTGGCGTGCCAGAGAGTGTGATCCCATGAAGCTGAGGCCTCCCAGCTGCTGGTGTCATCCCAGGAGCCTGTTTTTCAGGCAGTGCATTGAGAGACTTTTTCTGTAGCCTCCTAAGCTGAACCCTTCCACCTTTACAAAAATTAATTCCCAACTAAAATGAGGTTATACAAATTATAGGAGAGACGACGATGATGAATGAAAGGGAAAACATAGCAAATCTTGCGTTACTCTTGTTCTTGTATTTACTCCCAATCCTTGAGGGCCACCAATGGGTCAGGTTTTCAGGATATCCCTAATGAATATGCATGAGGTTGTAAACAATGAAGGAAGCATGCATGCAAATCTATCTCATCCGTATTCATTGGGATATCCTGAAAACATGACCTGATGGTGGCCCTCAAAGACTGGGAGCGCACATACTATCTTGAGGACATAGCTGATGGTTGCATGTGTTGATATTTCAGCGTTGTATTAAGGAAAACATCTGGTTCTAGCACTGTCATTAATATGTCCTGATGATGAAGCCTTATGATTTATAAGATAAAGAAAGGGTAGAAAAGAAAATGTCATTAGGAATTTATCACATGGGATGTTCCCTAAGCAAGAGATGACTCAGGTGTAAGCAGAGATGTTCAGAGAAAAACTGTTCTACCTCTTCTTTTCTGTGGAATAACCTAATCTGCTCAAAAATGACATATAAAAGCTACAATTGGGCATTGAACACTGTATGGCCATCAGCTGCCATAGGACAATCCAGGGCTAATATATAGAAATAGACTTTGGGTCCAGCTGCTCAACAGGAGCATGAATGTTGGAGATAAAAGATATATGGAATATAATGTAACCAGATGTATAAAAAATTACCTTGCTGAAGGCACAGGAAGAATCTGGCCAATGAAGTTGTAGGATTGATGAACATGGGAAGAAGCTAGCCAATGGAAAGCTAGGATTGAGATAAAGATACTGGCCAATAGGATTCCAGAAATACTGTGACATGTGCACTTGGCCAGGCTAGAGATGTTGAATAGGGTGAAGCTGGTCAATGAGAGGTCAGAGGTGATGTAAAGGCTAGATTGGCCAATAAGAGACCAGAATCTAGGCAGAGGGTATGACTGGACAGTGAAAGGCCAGAATTGAGATAGATGGGTGAGGTTGGCCATGGGAGACTAATATCATTATAAAGAGGTGACTTGTCTTAAAGGGACAGTGCAGCCCTGGTTATAATGCTGAAAAATCAGCAAAATTAAAGTTAACATTTCAGGGTTTTGGCTGTCAGGGTCTGGTGCAGGAGGTCTGCCCACCCTGGGAATGTATTTATTTTCATTTTTAAATGTTAAATGTGGCTGTAAAAAGCTTTGTTTGCCCCAAGGGGGGGGGGTACACCCCAGAGATTTAAAACAGCACTGGAGGCTTGAAATTGATTCAAAAGTGTTTAAGGTTTCAGCTTTAAAAGCCTATTTCAAGGTGAAAAATGTAGTTTTAAAAATAAAATTTGTCCCGGTTACAAAGAAAAGCATTGGAAAGTGATCAGGCAGTGTAGCGATCTCCATAAAGGGCTCTAACTGACTTTTGTTTCAGGTGAAGTTGTGATGCAGTAAGGTACAGGGCCGGATTTACCTTGAGTGAGGCCCTATGCCAACAAAAATTGTGGGCCCCAGCAAGGGCGGCCCAAGGGGGGTGTGGGCCTCATTTGCATAAGGGGCCTCATTTGCATAAATATTTGCATAATGTTACCATATACTAACTTTTAGTAAACGTGCCTCTTAATGAGTGTATGGATAAAGAAAGACTAAAAGATTTCTACATTACTATAATCCAGTGCCAACTGCCAGACACATTAGGAACTACTACAAACACTGCCCATTTAGAACCCATAGCAAACCCGCCGTATCCTAACAGCACTACCAGGACTCACAAAGCACCATACTCTACCAATCAAAAGGCAACACTGCAAATATTAAACCAATACATTTCAGAGAACAACAATACATGACCTACTGGGGAAAGAGAACAAGTGGCAATGTCAAATAGGAATTATATAAACAGAACACCTCAGCTGTTACACATGCAGAACATAGACCATCACCAAACAAGTAATCACATTTTAGAAACAGGAAGACAATAATTAAACTGGGAATCCCAAAAGCCAAACTTGGAATGTACAACACTGTAGAAATAAAACTATACATTAATTTGCTCTTGTACTAAACAAAGCGCAGACGTTAATGATGCACATTTACCAGAGCTGACATATTCCAATTAATAAATTCAAAATAAAGAGATATTTTTCTACCTTTTGTGCATTTTTTTCAGCTGCAATTGCTCCAGCCACTTTCTTCTGGTTTCTTCATGTCTTCTGCTAACTCTCCATCGTCTGCTGTCCATTTGTCCTTTCTTCTCTCTTCTAGTTTTTTTCCATTCTCTCTCTACATCTGCTTTAACATACTAATCTTTCTCCTTTTGCTCTTTCCTCATTCCTATTTCATCCAGTCAAATTTTACCCCTCCATCCTCAATCCCCACTTACTCTCCCAATACCCGGCCAATTGTAGATTTTTTTATCCCTCCCACACAAAATATTTTTCCCTTCTCCATTTTACTCTTCCAGCCCCATCCCATTCTAATCCTCCCCAACATCAGCTCCCTTCTAGTTCCAGCCTCACCCAGCATCCATTCCCTTCTAGTCCCTGCATCAGCCCATTTCCAGTCCTAGCCACCCATCAGCCCATTTCCAGTCCTAGCAACCCCCCAACCCAATACCAGTCCTAACCCCCCATCACCCCATTTTCAGTTTAAGCCCCCCCTATAACCCATTACCAGTCCTAACCCCCCATCAGCCCACTTCCAGTCCTAACCCCATCAACCCATTTCCAGTCAGCCCCCCATAGCCCATTGCCAGTCCTAACCCCCCCATCAGCCCATCAGCCCACAGCCCATTACCAGTCCTAACCCCATCAGCCCACCTCCAGTCTTAACCCCCACCAGCCCATTTCCAGTCCTAACCCCCCCCATAGCCCATTACCAGACAGCCCCCATCAGCCCACAGCCCATTACCAGTCTTAACCCCCCCCAAAGCCCATTACCAGTTCTAAACCCCCCCAACAGCCCATTATCAGTCCTAACCCCATCAGCCCACCTCCAGTCTTAACCCCCCAGCCCATTTCCAGTCCTAGCCCCCCCATAGCCCATTACCAGACAGCCCCCATCAGCCCACAGCCCATTACCAGTCTAAAACCCCCCCAAAACCCATTACCAGTTCTAAACCCCCCCCAACAGCCCATTACCAGTCCTAACCCCATCAGCCCACCTCCAGTATTAACCCCCCCCAGCCCATTTCCATTACTTGCCGCCCCATAGCCCATTACCTGTCAGCCCCCATCAGCCCACAGCCCATTACCAGTCTAAACCCCCCAAAACCCATTACCAGTTCTAAACCCCCCCCCCAACAGCCCATTACCAGTCCTAACCCCATCAGCCCACCTCCAGTCTTAACCCCCCCCAGCCCATTTCCAGTCCTAGCCCCCCCCCATAGCCCATTACCAGACAGCCCCCATCAGCCCACAGCCCATTACCAGTCTTAACCCCCCCAAAGCCCATTACCAGTTCTAACCCCCCCCCAACAGCCCACAGCCCATTACCAGTCCTCCTCATCAGCCCACCTCCAGCCTTAATCCCCCAACCCATTTCCAGTCCCAGTCCCAGCCCATTTCCAGTCCCAGTCCCAACCCATTTCCAGCCCCAGTCCCAGCCCCCCCAATTACCAGTCCTACCCCTCCCCCTCCCCCTCCCCAGGCCTAAAGTAAAATTTATTTTTAAAAAAAAAACCTGCTGGCTGCCGCCGCGGGGCCCCCTCTGCTGCCGCGGCAGCATGGACTGACCCGCGGGGGCCCCCTCTGTAAGCTCGGTCCCTCCCTCCGTGCCTCCGTGTCTCCCTCCGTGCAGGCTGTTAGAGACGCGAAGGCAGACTGTCTCCTTCGCGTCTCTGTTAAGCCCGCAGGGGCTGATGGGAAATTTCCCATCAGCCCTGCGGGCTTAACAGAGACGGGAAGGCAGAAGGAGACAGTCTGCCTTCGCGTCTCTAACAGCCTGCACGGAGGGAGACACGGAGGCACGGAGGGAGGGACCGAGCTTACAGAGGGGGCCCCCGCGGGTCAGTCCATGCTGCCGCGGCAGCAGAGGGGGCCCCGCGGCGGCAGCCAGCAGGTTTTTTTTTATTTTATTAAAAAAAAAAGCCTAACTACTTCAATTTTTGTGGGCCCTTTGCAGCTGTGGGCCCTACGCCATGGCGTACATGGCGTATAGCTAAATCCGGCCCTGGTAAGGTAATATTACAATTAGCTGCTCTAAAGGTCCAAAGTAACAACACAGAAAAATTAGGGTTGGTCTAATTTGGTGGGTAAAAATATTTTCAGGAATGAATTTTGGGATTTTCATGTTTTTCTTGGCTAGTGCTGGAGAACTATTTGTAATTTAGCAGTGGAGGAACACTTCAGCAGCTGCTCATGGAATGTTGGTTGCTGAACAGAATAAACTGCAATTGGGGCTGGAAAAGAAAGATGACAGGTTGTGTATAAGGTGACCAACCATCCTGTATTATATGGGACAGTCCCGTATTTTAGGATTTGTTCCTGGAATTATAGTACTTCAGTCAGGATGCCTAAATGTCTCCTAATTTAAAATATATGTCCCACTCCTACACTCCTCCACATTTGTACCAGCGGACTTCACTGCAGCCTAAATTTTCAAAGGGAAACTCTATTTATATGAGACTATTTCCATTAGAGACACAAACATATACGCATGCACGCACTCTGTTGTACTTCAGTCATACACACATGCACATATCCACCTCCCACCCCCCAAATCAGGTACACAGATGCACACTAGCATTTTTCAGACAGATTCTGTCTCTGACTGTCTACTGGTGCTGTGCTGCTTCTGCACTCCTCTACTTCAATGCCTCCAGTCAGGGGTGGCTCAAGGCAATCTGCTGCCTGAGGCGAGGGATGAGATGGTGCCCCCCCAGCGCGTGCCCCCCTCCCACCCAGCGTGCACCCTCCCCTCTCAGCATGCCCCCCCTCCCCCCCGGGTGGGGATCTTTCTCAAAACTCCAGTCAGGGACTGAACCAAATCAAAAAGTCAATTAGATAATGTGGAGCAAATGTAAGATGTTTACACACCAAGGAACTAAAAGAAAGAGCGAGAACCACAGCAG
This sequence comes from Ichthyophis bannanicus, assembly GCA_033557465.1. Lineage (NCBI taxonomy): Eukaryota > Metazoa > Chordata > Amphibia > Gymnophiona > Ichthyophiidae > Ichthyophis > Ichthyophis bannanicus. The sequence goes on along the minus strand of CM066043.1, from coordinate 227,699,434 downwards.
TTTATAACTCCAAATTATAATTTGTTTGTATTTTGTTATAAACTGCTTTATGGTGCTTGCTTTTTCTTTTTGAACATACATTTTGCATTCACAGAACCCCCTCCTCAACAATGGGTGCAGAGCAGAGGTAGGACATTCACCCACAGAACTCAATATATTTAAAAAAAATCTGATTCTGGTCATCTCACCAATAACAAACATTCTCCAAGGCATAACTAATATAAAACCCTACTAAAGTCACTAAGATCTGCAAGGCCAAATCTACCATACCATACCAGCATACACTTCCAAAACTCATACAATAAGGGGCCTACCAAGAAAAAAGCAGCAATGGGCCCCAAAACATCCATACACCTATTTGAAAAGCTGAACAAGTCAAATTACTATAGTACAGATCCCTACGTACAAACTCCATGTTAAAAGAACACCTAGCCTTGGTCGCACACTCAGAACACAGACCCTCACCAAGTACAGAATAAGTGACCACAACCTAAAGCAAAAATAAAAATATGTAGACAAAAATTAAAATGAAACCCCAAGAAGCCAGATTCCTCATGCGGTGCCACACCAGATAAGAGATGCAGTTCCTCATACTATGTGAAATATAAATAACACAAAGTCCACACAAAGTCCAATCACTAAATTGAAAATAAAATTATTTTTTTCTAATTTTGTTGTCTGATTTTTCATCATGCTGGTCCCGATCTGAGGTTTCCGTTTTCCTCTGTCTTCTCTTAGCTCTTTCTATGGTCTATAGTCCATCTGCCATTTCTTGTCTCTCCTTTTGTTTTCTTCATTTACAGAAGCAGAAGCGATGACCTCGGGCCCCCCAACCCCACCGGCTCCATGCGACCCAGCAGTCTTTGAAAGCAGAGCTGCGGGAACAGAGAAATGTTCCCGCAGCTGCTTTCGTTTGATGGATGGCGTCGGCGGTTCTACCTTAGGCAGTTTCTAGGGAGCGGCAAATCAGTGCTGCCCCCTAAAAACTGCCGCCTGAGGCCACCGCCTCAGTTGGCCTAATAGTAGAACTGCCCCTGCCTCCAATTCTTGCTTTTGCTACCAGTTCTTTTTCTCAGCCTGCAATAGTCTCCTCACACAACATTCTACCCTTTCTCAGCAACCCCACTCACCACTACTAAGAAACCCTCTTCTTCCACTGACTTTCTCCCAGACTCTGTGCAGAAAATCAGCCCACCCCTTCCTGTGACTAGTGCAGCCTTTCCATTGGCTGGAACCTTCCACTTACTCTGCACAGTGAGGGGGGAGCACTGGCAAGCAGTAGAGCTAAACTCTTAAAAAATACCCAGACAATTTAGACATTCTAAGAAGCTATTTTGCCAAGTTGTAGAACCCTAAAATAATTTGGATAGTTGGCAATCCTAAACTCCTGAGTCCTCAGCACATCTGACAAATCTGGCTCTGCTTCCTTCCCAGGGCCCAAGCAACCATCAGTCAAAGCCAGCCAATAGGCTGCAGCAGACACAGCCAGTCAATAGGGAGCAGGGGGAGGTGGGAGCAGTTGCTAGGATACAGATTTTTTTTATGTTTGCCAGGTTCCAGTACTCCAACTGAAAGGTGCTTTTCAATCATGAACAAAGTGTGGTCTACAGAAAAAAAAACAAGTGCATGTAAACTCTCAAATGTCTAATGATTGTAAAGTACATTTTTGAGTTGAGTTAAGTTGTCCAGAATGTTTTAATTATCTTAGTGGAATATTGCTATTTTGAAGAAAATTCACTCTCTAGAGAAGTACAAGTAGACCTGATTGGCACATTTGTAAGTAAAGTTATAAACCTAGCCTACTGATTAAAATTTTGGATTAAAATTAAAATTGTAATTACAAATATATTTTTATTTTCCTTAATTTTGAACCCCCCAGCTTGATTGAGTGTCCTGTGAACTTAGAAAAGATGATCAGGTTAGTTGTGTATGAAGTGAAATTGTAGTGTTAAAGCTGGCTTTTGAGAGAAAGCGTAAAAGAGATTTGAGATTTTAATTTTGCCGTTAAGTGAACTGTGGTAAAAGAAGGTGCTTGAAACTTCTTTGAGACTTCAGTTGAGCTCTGAAGGATAGTGCAGGCTTCTATTTGGCAGAGCTGATGCTGCTTTGGACAGGGACGCCTCTCTTAATATATTCTTCAGGGCTCTGATAGTGTTTGTGATCAGATTTTTCCATTTGACAGGAATCTGAAAGAAAGAGCCTGAGAAGGAGGGGATCTGAGTTGAGACTCAGCTAAAACTAATTATTTACCTTGGTAAATAGATGAACAAAGAATGCTGATTTTAAAACCATTTATAAGTGGAACTGCTGTTGGCTGGCAAGTAAAACTGACAGCCATGGTTCTGAAGAGGGTCTCTCTTAAAGAGCTAGAGAAGAAAAACCCTTAACCAGTTATATTCCCGGAAGCATTTAAAGAGAATTTAAGATAAAATTCCTGAAAGAGGAGTTTAAATCCTTTATCGGGAGAGCTGTACTGAATTGGGCTCATAGTGCATAGAATCTTAATGCCTGTGAAAGACTGAAAAAACTGTTTAACCTGAGACTCTAAAGCTGAGTTGGATAATTTGGAGCTCAGGTTACTGAAGTACAATTTTTTCTGAGGCGACTCTTCAAAGAAATTAAACACTGATTCCCAAGAAATAATTACTCTGAAATCCAACAAAAAGGTGTGATTCTAGTTTGAATGTGGTTGAATGAGTGTGAAACTTAGATAGAGATTCCCAATGATCTTTTATATTTGCATAGCTTAGGGACAGTGGCTAAATATAGTAACATAAAAACCAGTATGGTCCATCTAGTCTGCCCAGCAAGGCGGCAAGAGTAGGTGCAGAAATGAGAGACTGCAGGCTCAGCTTCAACATTAGGATGAATGTCTTTATTGAGTTGTTTAGATAGACAATAGGATACTGGACGTTGCTGGACTGGAGAGGATTCTGCATCCTGGAGACTGACTGAAAGAAGAGACAACACCACTGGACAGCTGGAAAAGTGATAGGCTCCTTCGCAAGAAAGGTCTAGAAAGAGGTACCAAGGCATTTACGCCCTGAAAGACAAACAACACATATTTATGAGCTCATATTGCGCACATTTAAGTAACATAAACAAGTTGTTTGAAGATTATTTCGCTTACCTATAATTGCTGAAAAAGAATTGTTTTAAAAGGAAGAAACCGTGGTTCCTATTAAAGTGCAATGGCTAAGGTGCAATATGTAAAAACGCTTTATTCCTGAATTTTAACTAGCTGTGGAAATTGTTGGAGTACTCCATTTTTAAAGCTTATTTAACTATGTCTTCTAGAATTTAAATATTTCTAAAAATCCCATCTATGAAAGTAAATGTATTTATTTCATACTGAAATCAGCTGCTCTGCCACTCCTAAAATTTTAATATCACTTAGGCAGTGGCTTATACAAATCAGATTTATTTTCCTCTTACGCTTCTCTTCACTTCACGGTGGAGGAAGATAAGATGAATTTAATGTATTATGTAAATCTCCATCTGATTGAGTATAGGATTGTGAACAACCACTTGGCCATCTGACTACACTATAATATCTTTAGTACTATTTTAAAAGTCCGATGGCATCTACTTCTCAAGGAGGGTGGGGGGTTACAATAAGCTTGAAATTTAGTTTCAGATCACAGTACTAGGGCAAAGATTTTAAGAGTCCACATCACTGAAAATAAACACCCAAGCCTAGGAAGAAAGAGAAGTATTATTCTACAAAGGTCACTAGAATGTCCCCAAATTCCTTCAATATTCTTCGATGTATCCCATCCAGTCCCATTGCTTTGTCTAGTTTTAGTTTAGATAGTTCCTCACAAACGCAGCCTTCTGAAATCATTCAAGGTCTCCTTCACTTCTGTTCCTATTTGTGAGTATTTTCTGAGATCCTGCTCCTGGCCCTTCATCTGTGAACATAGAACAAAAATAATTGTTAAGCAATTCTGCATTATCCTCATCATTTTCTACATATTACTCCCCTTTACCCTTGAGTCTGACAATACCACTTTTGCCCTTGCTCCTCTCACTAACATATCTGAAAAATCTCTTATCCCTCCATTTTATTGCATTGACTAATTCTTCTTCCATTTGTATCTTTGCTTTCCTGACTATTTTCCTAGCTTTTCTAAGCTTTTCCAAATATTGACATTTGTCTTCCTCTCGCTGTGATCTCTTGTATTTTATGAAGGCCACCCTCTTTTTCTTCACCTTTTCAGCTACATTTTTTGAGAACCATAGTGGTCTCCTTTTCCTTTTAAATGTATTTACCTTTCTAATAAAAAGGTTTGTTTCCCTTAAAAATATCCCCTTTCAGTTTTGCCCATTGCTTTTCTACATCCACCAGGTGTTCCCATCCCACTAACGACTCCTAGAAATATTGTCCCATCTTAGTTTTCCTAAAGTCTAAGTCCCTCGCTTTTGAATGGATTTTATCAGCCCTAATCCTAATACTGAACCACACCAACTGGTGATCACTAGATGCAAGATGATCTCCCATTATGACATCAGAAACACTCCCCATTGGTAAGCACCAAATCCAGTATGGCCCCTTCACGTATAGATTCTGTTACCAGTTGCCAGAATAGTTCTCCCTGTAGAGAATCTAGGATCTCCTGCATGGCACTGCAGCAGTGATGTGCTAATCGACATTTGGCATATTGAAATCACCTATCAATAGCACTTCTCCTTTCATGGCAATACGGCATATGTCTTCTATTAAATCTCCATCCATTTCTTCTCCCTATGAGGGAGATGTGTATATCACACCAGTGCTAATGGATTTTCCTTTCCCTCTTTCTAGTTTAACCCACAGTGCCTCCTTGCTCCCTTTTAAGCCCTGTAATTCTATAGCTCTAATATTATTTTTTTACATATAGTGCCACTCCTCCGCCCCTTCTTCCTGCTCTGTCCTTCGTGAATAAAGTATAGCCTGGTATAATTACATCCCAGTCATGGTTGTCCATGAACCATGTCTCCATAACCACCACTAAATCCAAGTCAGCCTCTTCCATTAAAGCCTCAATAATTGGGATCTTATTTCCCATGCTATGGGCATTTATGCACACTGCTTTCCAGATGTTGCCCCTTTTACCAATTTCTACAGAGGTTTTTAATGTTTCACTTATCTGGGGGCTTTCTTTACCCATCCCCAATGAATCTACAGTAGTTTAAAAGTCCTCTTCAGTAGGTTAGGCAGTGTGCTGTGGAAAATACTTCAACCCTTCTTGGACAGATGGACACCATCTCTGCTCTGCAGCCCTTGGAAAATCATCCCACGGTCCAGGAAATCAAAACACTCTCAATAACACCATCCATACAGCCATGCATTCATCTCCAGGATGAGAGTTTCTCTGCCTCGGCCTTTACCCTCAACAGGATTGAAAAGAACACAACCTGCGCCCCCTATCTGCTTCACACTCTGTCCCAGAGCCATAAAGTCACTTTTAATATGCTTGGAGGGATACCTAGCAGTATCATTTATGCTGATATGGATGAGCAACATCAGACAATAGTCAATAGGTTTGAGTCTCGGCAAACTCTTTGTAACATCTTGGATTTTGGCATCTGGCAGACAGCACACCTCTCTGGACATCAAGTCTGGTCGGCAGAAGAGAGTCACCAACCACCACTACCCTTCGCTTTCTTGTGGTCACTAATTCTGCAAATTTGGGGTGCTTGAACTCTGGTTCTTCCCTTTCTTGGGATGCTTTCATCTCCTCCACTTCCAGGGCTGCATACTGGTTCTTCATTTCAAGGGCTGGAGGAGTTGGATTGTTGCTTCTACAGGCTCTGGTGACTAGTGTCCAACTTTCTTCATTATGTAGCCTCCCATCTTCACCTCTGTCAGAGAGTTTGGATGATTCAAGAAGCATCTCATTAATGTACTTGTGATTTAGCTTTGAAGAGCTGTGCAGCCCTTGATCAGATCCAAGAATGGTTCCTGACAGCTAGTCCCAAGACATTTGCAGTATAGTATTTGTAGTTGTAGGTAATAATTGGATTCTTATTTAATTATTACTTACAACTACAAATACCATACTACCTACAACTGCTTGCTGAGCTATATTTTACCACACTATTTTTAATAAAAACAAAATGGCAGAAATTGAAATTAAACAAAACTTTCAGCTGTTGAAAGGTAGAATTTGGAAAATTCTAACAGATAAGGAGATCTGGGCTTCACTTACTCATCATATATCTGAGAAGACTTCCAGGGCGATCCTTGACCTAGTAGAAGACCCTCTCAAGTGTGAAAGAGACTCTTCCAGACATTCCGTTCCCCCAGAGTAGGATTCCCAACTGGTTCTAGATTTTCAGGTTATGTTGATCCAGTCCTGATTTTACACTATGGCCTGCATGGACTTGTACGGCCCGATATTGAATCAGCTGCATTTTTGATAGCCTTCCACGCTGAACTCTAACCCAGATATTCAGTGCCACGGTGACAGCATTGAATTTCAGGTCATTGCCACAGACACAGGAAGCTGCAGCAGCAATACTGCATGCTGTCCGGTTAGCTCCTGCACCTTACAGATAAGCAAGGGTTTTCCTCGCCTATCTTTTAAGTGTAGGCACTAACCGGGCAGCATGCGATATCTCCGCTGCTCAGTTAGCGACAGTCTCCACCTCCACTCAGCCCTGGAATGCCCCCAACATGCCATGATGCTAATCAGATAGCATAGGGGCTCTTAGGGGACATAGAAAGGGATGTTCGAAAACACTAACATGTAAGTGCCAATGAATATCCCCATTTAAGGCATTTGCACGGTTTACTGAGCTGTAAACCATGTAAATACCTTTCAAAAATCAGGCTCATAGTCTTTTTTTCTTAAGGAAATCAACAGAAAGACCTGGTTTTACCACAACCACAAGTCCAGACAGGCAGTGTGGTAAAACCAGGATTGGATCAACCTGTTCAGAAAGCCCTACAGTACTTCAGAGATTTTCTGAGGTCAGGAAGGAGTGCTCTTTCATCCCACCAGTCTCAATGGTCTCATGCATTCCTTCAATGCATGTGTGGGTGTGATAAAGATTTTTACTCTGCCAAGGAAGGCGGTTACTGCCAATCATGTGCCTTAATGCTATTTGCAGTAGCCCACTCTGATAGCGCTTTCCATTAATTTGCATGTGACACAGTGCATTGAGATTTTTTTGGTGTAAGACCAATTATTTGGATATCAATGTCAACGAACTTTAAGAAATACGCTTCTGTGTTGCAAAGCAGGAAACCCTGGTATAGTTCCAGTTCAGATTCCCAGTGCTTGGGTTTCCTACGCTTAGCAGTGCATTTAAAATAATATTCACTGCAATGAGGTGAATGCATGAGGAATTGGTTTGATTCTAAGTCAGGGGTGTTTAACTCTGGTTCTGATGACCTTCAAACAGATTTAGGGACCCTTTTACTAAAGTGTGCTATGCCGTTAACACACATTTTAGCATACATTAATTGCTCATTGAGCGATGGGTTGGGTAATAGGCAAGTTATGGGCACAGAGTAGGCATGGAGAGCATATTAGAGTTAGTGGGGGTGCATTTCACACTATCAATGTTGCAATTAGTGTGAGTGCTTTTAGGTGATTTCAATGGGTAGGGTTAAGTGCGCCCATGTTAACTGTGAATACCATTGTTGCACGTTAGGGTATGTTTCAGTGTGACAACTGCTGGGAACATGTAGGGCACACCCCCCAAAAGTTATCACAAGACTATTGCACTTACCACGTGTTAATTTCCACTAAAAATGATCAGTAAATGCAAATGTCGGCCAGACTTTACTAAAACGTATTCAGGTTACTAAAAACATGCAAATTAGCCAGCTTCTGAAACCAAATGTGTACAAATAACTCATGCCTACTTATGAAAGACATCTCCAGAACAAGATGTATTGGTGATTAGTTTATGTTGTAAGTCAGAATGGTTGTGAATATCTTGCTATTTCACTGTTCAACAGCCAAAATGCTTTGGCCACAAAAGAAGCTGTTCTAAACTAATTTAAGGCTGCTGAACACAGAAATCACAATGAAAATGGCTGATTAGGTCTAGTTGCTAAGATTATATGCTATTAATTAGTCATTAGGGGCCATTAACTGTGTATTATGCAACATTTGCGTGAGGTTGCGTAATCTCTACTTGCAACCAATAGAAATATCTGTCAAAAACCAGATGATGAAATCAGTATTTAAATTTGCATCACTTGACAGTATAAATCTTAAGGTGTATTAGTCACAGAAAAATTAAAAATTAATTATTTTGCATTATTTTATGCCGATAGGTCAATCACAGCGTATTCGGCAATGCATCGTACTTGTGTTAATAATGCAGATAATTTCTGCTATATTTGTGGTGAAGTGACTTTTACATCACAAAAACGGAATATGACTGTGGCGGTTAAGAAAGCCTACAACTTATATTTTGGCTGCAGAATAGGAGATCAGGATAAGAGTTGGGCGCCACACATATGCTGCAATACATGTGCAACAAATCTCAGGCAATGGATGAATGGGAAAAGGCAATCAATGCCTTTTGCAGTTCCAATGATCTGGAGAGAGCCCACGGATCATGTCAGCAAATGCTACTTCTGCATGGTTCCTCCAATTCAGAAAGGCATATCCAGAAAGAGTAAGTAGACCGTGCAATATCCAAACATTCCATCTGCAATACGCCCAGTGCCTCATGGAGAAGGGTTGCTGATTCCCAAAATGTCAGAATCATTATCATTAGAATCAAGTGAGGAAGAGGAAGAAGTTTGTAGTCATGAACCGTCAAACTCACGTGACCCAAAGTTTCTTCTGGCCACTGCTAATGAGCCACACATCATAACGCAAGGTGAATTGAACTACCTTCTCAGGGATTTGGATCTCCTGAAGAATAAAGCTGGGCTTTTGGGTTCCAAACTACAGCAGTGGAATCTTCTGGCTGGTGACATTCAAATTTCTTTTTTCCGGGACTTTTAGAAAGACTTGGGGGCATGTTTACTAAACGGGGCACTTTTGCGGGGCGCACCTGAGCGCCCTAAAATGATGCAGTTAAGTGCTCTTAAGCACCCCGTACGCGTGCGCGGCACATTAACGGGTCCCGCACGCGTGCGCCGCAAACACGCACGTTTGCGGGGCGCTCATGTGCGATAGAGGCGTGGAAAGGCGAAATGAGGGCGGAGGAAGGCCCCCGAGGGGCGGAGAGATGGGGTCAATGGGTGGAATGTGGGAGGGGAGAGACCCTCCGCACAGGAGCGTGCCCGAATTTACAAGAAAAAATACCGCCAGTGAAACACACGCGTTAGAGGTGATTTAAAGGGAAGAGAAACCATTTCCGTCAGCAATGTACAGCAACATCGTGGAAACCCAAAAAACGTGAGCAGTGTGAAACATGTGCACAGAACAAACTCGCAAATGTAACATGAAAATAACCACAACCAAGTATGCGAAAATCATAAGTCTGCTGGGAAACACTGCTATTAATGGGCAACAATAATAAACACTCCCAGGAAAGCTCCAAAGAATTGAAATGAATATTGGAAGGGTCCATGGTCCGTGGACACATTCAAAAGCACTGCAATGTAATGGAACTGTCCTGGGAGTGCATATCAGGTCATCCAGTGATATCACTGATGCACTGTTCGGTTTATTTCTGTGACTGCACCTATTTGGAAGGCATATTTGTGTGTGTCCTGCACCCCTGTCCCCATACAAAGAAAACGTGGCCACAGTAAACCTATGCAGAGCAGGGTGTCAGGCTTGTGCAGCCAGGTTTCCTATCTCCAGATACTGCACAGTCTCTGTGGGCACAGTGTGGTGCAGCGGACACAGCCAGTGACTGTATGACGAGAGGTTCACAGGTTCAAATCACAGCTGAGGTTCTGGCAACCCAGTACCCATATTTTTAACCACCACTAAACAGTGAGAGTTCACACACTGCTGTACTGCAGAGAACATAAGCATGGGCTCAACACCTACATTTTACCCCACACCGCACACAAACCAGAGCAATGGCCATTATGTACAGGCGAGTCCCTCAAATTCCGTCCTGGAGTGCCACAACGCAATCAGGTTATATGGGTTTGCCAGATAAGGACTGCAAGCCACAGCAGACAGTGCCGTAGGCGTGTGTAGCCTGGCACCGTACACAACAACAGACAGGCACTGTCAGATGTAAAGTCATGGACTTCCCTCGGAATGCAGAATATATGTTTAGAAACAGTGGTGCAGTGTACACAGACAGTGTGTGCAACAACAGAAGGTCACAGGTTCAAATCCTGTCTGTGGCTCCTTGCAACTAGTGCACATAAGTGTACCCTGAAAAAACCAGGCATTAAAGACTGATACTTTTCTGCTGAGAACCCAAGATATTTTGGCATATGTTTATGTTATCATCAACAGTACCCACCACATAAACATGTGCAGCACCTACAGCAGAGTCAAACAAAAGCAGTCCTGGAGTGCCCCACATCATTAAAGGGTAATGCAGACTCCAATATAAGGCCATGTGAACATGTTGACGGCAGGGGAACTGGTGACACCTGTCCACATCACACCATGGCCTATCTGTTTTTAGGTGGGTGCTGTGTAGTGCAACAGACAGGGTTAGTCTGACAAACAGACATGGATGTACCTGGAAATGCACTGTCTCTGTGTCAAGAAGGTGGTGCAAAGCACACAGGCACTGCCTGCAGGAGGTGAAGGTCACAAGTTCAAATCACGTGTGTCAGGTCTGCCGAACCAATCCCCGCAATTGTCACATCCCCTAATTTTTCTCAAAAAACAAACCACCTGTAGTGGGAAAAGTGAAAACAGGGACAGTACATGTATATTGTCTCTCAAGGTGGACATATAAGAGAGAAATGTGCATCACATAGATCAGATTTCCTCAAATGCAGTCCTGGAGGGCCACAAGTTATTCACATGTTATGATGTCTTAAATAAAGATGTCTCTGTTCATCTGCATGTGCCGGTCCATGGTATGCAGATATATCTCATGCATATATCTGACGCACATTTGTGAAAATGTAGCAGTGTCTGTTACAACAGGACTGGAGTTGGGGACCTGTGCCAGAGATTACCGATCAACAGGAGGCGAAATGACCAGACACACAGGCTTCAGGACCCAAAGCCAATTGGACAGTCATGATAGTGTGCGTTGCGTCCATATCATAAAACTAGTATGTGCGCACTGTAGCACTGTCACCATAAACCTTGAAATACACCACACATATAGCAACATGTTGATCTGATCAGTGGCAGATATCAATGTCTACGTACACCACAATATGGTTATTGAGTGGTATCACACCAATATGTCTGATGTATGTGGAGTGTGTCTCAGGTCTGTTGTTTGACGATGTTCCCCACCATGGGGTGTGACAGTAGCACTATTTCATAGCCTAGCCATGCATGCACTGTGTCCACGACTGCTGATTTGGCATAGACTGGAAAAACTATCTATAGTAGCACAGTGATGGCATAGCTGTGGGATTGTGTGGCTGTACATCCAGTGTGTGATGTATGCAACACCTTACTCAGCGCACAATGTTTGTACTGTGTGCAGTGTTAGCTTGCCATTGTGCATAATGAGGTGCTAGGTATTGTGGTCATACCCCCGACAGGCTGGTCTCGGCAGGATGCATGAGGACAGAACGTAGGGCAATGTAAGTGAAATTGCAGTGTGTGGTCATCAGTAGCATGGACAAGGTAGCCCAAGCATGTCCTCCTGGAAGGTCAGTCTCACCCTGACTGAGTAGTTACCATAGCATGGCTAGGTCAGCTGTAGTGGCAACAACATCTTTTGCAAGTGATATCTATGGGTTGCCTTTTGGAGCCCAATCACGAACGTAACTGCTCGGTGAGTGTGCAGACGTCCCAGTTTGGGTTGCACACATTGTCACCAGTAGTATGCAGTATGGATAAGCTATCAGACTGCTTGCACCTAGTATGTGTAAGGGTGCCACACTTTGAAGGGTGTAGCAGCTGCAGCTTATCTGTGTTTGCTGCTGGACAATGTCAGATAGTGGTGGTGGGCTGCTGAGCATGTCCAGGCATGCCATCTGTCTGCTGTCACCTTATTGATGGTCACATAAATGCATGCCCCATGCTGTAAGTTGTATTTTCCTCTGCTGGACAGAGGTTATCACTTCCCACCAGCAGCACCATTGCAGTGATGAGTCTGAATGTTACGTTTGGGTGTTGTCACATAATCCGTCCGTCTAACACACTTCTCCCCCTCCCATAACTAATGTGGCGATGACAATGGCCACCACACAGGATATGACTGATGTGGTTGCAGCAAATTGCTTAAAGGGCTACACATCACAGGGAAATAACAGATGCACAGAAGTGTAAGTGTATGTGCATCAACAAGTGCTACTCATCAGACACTGCGACTGATGTGGACTCACACCATAGGCTATCTTAGCTGAGCCAGGTGCTGTGGTCATGGTTCTGGGTCTCCCCTCTCACATTCAGGGTGAGCACAGGAGCCGCACAATGTGATGTCCAAGACTAACTCTGTGTCATTAACCTACACGCTCATTAATCATGTACATACGTAGGTGTTTCAGTGGCTGCATAAACCATAGTGCTTATATTTGTAGACTGCTTATTTACATGTGCAGTGCATCATGGGTATGTGTGATTGAAGTCTATCATGGTAAAGAAAGCAAACAGGTCATGTGTTGGCCCATACTCAAACTGTAGCCAGCCAGGGGTGTGTTAGCAGCTATGGCAGTGGTTCTGAAGCAGTCCTCCGTGAAAGTCTAGCCATGACATGTGTTTATGTTAGTACAAATGAAGATGCATGAGATATATGCATTACAGATGTCTTGCCAAACGGAGTGGAGTGTGGCCCTCCAGGGCTGGCCATCAACAACCCTGACAAACATCTCTGTCATTAACGTTTGTAAGTGGGCAAGGTGCTGATGTGCAAGACATCAAAATGTTCACATAAACTGTGTAACATGCTTCTCTGCCTCTCACCACCACCAACATCTTATAGATTATAGAACTGCATGGTGGGCATGAGAATTGAGGAAGTATGTCACAGTGAGTATATATGCTTTTCATGTCACTGACATCTGCACTTTGTACAGTCACACACCTAAATGACAGAGGTGTAAGACAGGGGTCTAAACATACAGACCTGTAGGGCCACAAATCTGTGAGGTTGCCAGGGTAGCTCTGATGCCTATAGATCTCATGCATATTAATTAGGGCTATACTGATCAGCAGACTGGCCTAGGGGTTCAAGGAGGAGTGTCTCTCATACACAGAGCTATGGAGGTTTCGCCCCCTGTGATGTCACAACGTGTACAGACATAGGTAATGCCCCTGATTCTACAGTGGTCTAATCTAATATGGCTCTCTGAGGCCTCTTCCCTTTGTAATGTCATTTGGTGGTGCCACCAACAACACCCTCAATGCTGTAGCATGAAGGTCCCTCAAAAGTACCTTACAAGGTTCGTTTATTTGAACATTAGAAGGTGCTGTTGTGGACACTGCACCTCATATTGTCCTCTCTGAAGTGACTCATAGGGTACCTGATGTGCCACACTAGGTTATTGCAATGTCACAGTGTGTTTCTGCAAAAAACAAATCCAAAACGCAAAGGCCACAAAAACCACTGTTGATAGTAGATAGTAATGTGCCAGCAAGTTATATAGATTAGGCTGATGGTGTGAAGGCAAACACGACGTCTGTAACATAGGTAGGTATGACAGTGAATGTGTCGCACACCCCAGCCACTCACTCTGTATGTCAGCACATCCACCTAACATCTACATCCATGTCCATCGCATGGCAATCTCAATAAGCTCAATATGTGTGCTATGCAACCTAATGTGGATGTAGCATGTGCAGATGGAAACCCCCCCCCCCCCATGCCATCACATACATAATGTATGGGTTGACATTGAGATGGAGTAGTGAATATCATCTATTGCGACACATATCCCCATATCACCAGGGTGCCTGATAGGCCAATCTGATGGTCCCTCAAAACACCTTGTTGAAGTAGCAGTTGTAGTGGCAGTCAGTGCAATGTGAAAGGCGTAGCACATCACATCAAACAAATGCCTAAGAACCAGTGTGCAAGTGATGATAAGTTCAAGTCCCAAATGTGTCAACACCATGAGGTCATGAAATAGTTATGTGTTTTATATAAGAGACACACAGCACTGTATATTGCAGTTGTTGTGCGCATGTGCGCAACTCGTTCCGCAAAACAATGTGCGGGGCGAACTTGAACGTCATATGTGTATAAATTGCGCCAGTTGCGGGACGCTGTGGGACGAAATATTTATAAAACATGCAGCAGATGCGGAGCGCAATGAGACGTGTTACGTCGCCAAGGTGCGCCAATCTCTGGGGCGCAGTTGGACGTCATACGTCGCTAAACTGCGCCACTTGCGGGGCACAGTTGCACGTAAAACATTGGAAATGTGTGGCATTTGCGGGGCGCATGCGCGTCAATGACGCTGCGTGCAATCAGGTGATAATATCTCAAAATGGCGTCCAGAACAAGAAAGCCTGCATTCACTCCTCGGGAGCTCCGCACCCTGTCTCGCCTGATTGCCACAAGGCAGGAGAAGCTGTTCCCCGGGCAAAACAGGTACAGGGACAGCAGAAAGGTCCGCAGGGCCTGGGAACGGCTACAGAGACGCTTCAATAGAGAAGCTGACTTCCCAAGGGAGGTAAGTGGATGGGGACAGGTCATTAGAAATAGACATATATATCTAGAGGCTGTGTGCATTGCAGATCCTCATGCTGTTGGGGTCAGGTATTGTGTGTCAGTAATGTGCTGCAGCTGAACATACATCCCATATTGTCTTTGTATAATATGTGACAGGTTTGACCTGTACCCAGGTGGTGATGGATATGGTCACACAGGTCATGATGCTAGCCCTATTACCTGGCATTTGCTGCTGTGGACGTGCCAACACATACTGTAAGAAAGCAAACCAATAGATCAGCTTAATTATATCCAAATCACATCATATGAATATGGTGAAATGTGTAGCTGCAGAAAATAACCTTTCCGTCCACAGAAAGGGTATGTGAAGCAAAGCATTAATGGTATGTCAATCACCCAGGTGATCTGGTTGTTTTTGCCAATGTTGTGCAATATGCCCCCCTATCCCCAGTGGTCCTGAGAGCTCACCACAGTGGTCTATCAGTCACCCTGGAGATACGGTTGTGTGTGCTCAAGCACTGTAATACATACACCCTATCACCAGGGGACTAGAGAGGCCATCACACTGGCTCACCTGTCATCATGGTGATATTGGTCTGTGTGCTGTCAAAGTACAAAACAATATCCCTATCCCCAGGGGTGCTGTAAGATCATCACAGTGGCCTGTCATGTATCCTGGCGATATGGTTAAGTGTGCTGAAACAGTTCATTACATCTACCCTATTTCCAGGGGTCCTGAAAGGCCATCCCAGTGGCCTTTCATGTATCCTGGAGCTATGGTGATGTGTGCTCAAACAGTTCATTACATCTTCCCTAGTTCCAGGAGTCCTGAAAGGCCATCCCAGTGGCCTTTCATGTATCCTGGAGCTATGGTTCTGTGTGCTCAAACAGTTCATTACATCTTCCCTAGTTCCAGGAGTCCTGAAAGGCCATCCCAGTGGCCTTTCATGTATCCTGGAGCTATGGTGATGTGTGCTCAAACAGTTTAAAATATCTCCCCTAGTTCCAGGAGTCCTGAAAGGCCATCCCAGTGGCCTTTCATGTATCCTGGAGCTATGGTGATGTGTGCTCAAACAGTTTAAAATATCTCCCCTAGTTCCAGGAGTCCTGAAAGGCCATCCCAGTGGCCTTTCATGTATCCTGGAGCTATGGTTCTGTGTGCTCAAACAGTTTAAAATATCTCCCCTAGTTCCAGGAGTCCTGAAAGGCCATCCCAGTGGCCTTTCATGTATCCTGGAGCTATGGTTCTGTGTGCTGAAACAGTTTAAAACATCACCCCTAGTTCCAGGAGTCCTGAAAGGCCATCCCAGTGGCCTTTCATGTATCCTGGAGCTATGGTGATGTGTGCTCAAACAGTTTAAAATATCTCCCCTAGTTCCAGGAGTCCTGAAAGGCCATCCCAGTGGCCTTTCATGTATCCTGGAGATATGGTTCTGTGTGCTGAAACAGTTTAAAACATCACCCCTAGTTCCAGGAGTCCTGAAAGGCCATCCCAGTGGCCTTTCATGTATCCTGGAGCTATGGTTCTGTGTGCTGAAACAGTTTAAAACATCACCCCTAGTTCCAGGAGTCCTGAAAGGCCATCCCAGTGGCCTTTCATGTATCCTGGAGCTATGGTGATGTGTGCTCAAACAGTTTAAAATATCTCCCCTAGTTCCAGGAGTCCTGAAAGGCCATCCCAGTGGCCTTTCATGTATCCTGGAGATATGGTTCTGTGTGCTGAAACAGTTTAAAACATCACCCCTAGTTCCAGGAGTCCTGAAAGGCCATCCCAGTGGCCTTTCATGTATCCTGGAGCTATGGTTCTGTGTGCTGAAACAGTTTAAAACATCACCCCTAGTTCCAGGAGTCCTGAAAGGCCATCCCAGTGGCCTTTCATGTATCCTGGAGCTATGGTTCTGTGTGCTCAAACAGTTTAAAACATCACCCCTAGTCCCAGGAGTCCTGAAAGGCCATCCCAGTGGCCTTTCATGTATCCTGGAGCTATGGTGATGTGTGCTGAAACAGTTTAGAATATCTCCCCTAGTTCCAGGAGTCCTGAAAGGCCATCCCAGTGGCCTTTCATGTATCCTGGAGCTATGGTTCTGTGTGCTGAAAAAGTTCATTACATCTACCCTATTTCCAGGAGCCCTCAAAGGCCATCCCAGTGGCCTTTCACTCATCCTGGAGATATGGTTGTGTGTGCATAAAGAGTGTAAGAGATCCTCCCTTTCCCCAGGAGTTATGTGAGGCCATCACAGTCGGCTATCACGTACCCTGTTGATATGGTTGTGTGTGAATAAAGAGTTTAATAGAGCATCCCTTTCCCCAGGAGTTAAGTGAGGCCATCACAGTGGTCTATCACGCACCCTGGTGATATGGTTGTGTGTGCCTAACCAGTTCAATACATTCTCCCTATCTCCAGGAGTCCTATGACCTGTGTAAGGTCACTTGTCTATGATCCCACTGCAATGGGATATGCAGCTGATGATGTGTGGCACAACACGCAACCCCCATGGGGCCGTACGCCACATTGCATTGGTGGGTATAGCAGTCACATGTTGGGGTAGTTTATGACAGGTAAGTTGCACCTCTCACATAGTCTGTGAGGTCACTATCTCATCACACATGTCTGTGATGTATCACGATGAAAAGCTATGTGCACATGTTGATGTGTGTATAGGTACAACATCCCCATGACCTAGGCAAAGATATTCCCAAAGGCCGTAACAGAGCCATAGTCCCCTCACGTTATGCATAGTTAGGTTACCCATCCTCACACCTCCTACAAATCCATTACCTTGTAGCAGGTGAACAGAACTGATGTTGTAGGAAAGCTACAGTCACCTCTTGTGGTTGGACACCACAGACACAAGCAGCCACATGAGCACAGGTGGCAATTGCGTAGTGTGTTTGTTTGGTGTCTGTCCATGGTTTATCAAAATACACCTGCTGTCATCATACAGGTCATAGGTCATAGTGCCATTTCCACAAGATATAGGCCAGCCGACATGGGCACGGTAAGCTCAGATAAGGGCACCTGCAGTTGTTGTATGTTTGTTTAGGCTGCTCTACCAAACATACCCCATACATACTACACCCCAACCTGACTCTCACACAGGATGGCCAGCCAACATGGGTGGAGGTACAGACCCTCCACAGCACATGATCAGTTTTGTAACCCTTTCCTGCCCTCCTCATCCCACTGTTTCCCACATGTGTGACTTAGCCATGTTGTTAGCTGCTGATAGCATAGTTCATTGCCTGTAACAGGTGGTCGCCAGACACAGCAGGATGCACAAATTAACAAACATCCCTGTCCCCCTTGGGTTCTGTCGCATTCAACAACTGCTCCAATGTATCCCTTCACCCGCTCCTGGTGTGCAAAACATACACAACAAGAGATGCAAATATTGGACAGCAAGTAGCATCACGCAAGCACCATGGCATGGCTCCAGAGACTGACATATGTGACGATGACCAACATTGGTGAGTAGGCTCAGTTGGTAATGGTGTTGTCCACATGTGATAACACATTCCATGTGCCCATGATGATCCCCTGTGACAGGTGTTGAACTATGCTATACATGAAACACACATCAGTGTAGCTGAAGTGTCCAGACCCAGGACACACTGTTCTATGTTTCTGTTGCCCACCCACCAGACGTAAGTGCTCACTCATGCTCCCACCCATATTTTCTCACACACACAGGTCGAGGATCTGAGAAAGAAAGGGAGGGAGCTGCGCCTGCACCATGGCGCATACCTTGAGCGCGTGAGGAATGCTGAATCATCACATGGTGATGGTGCGTATTGATGACATGGCTGCCCACCATCAGAGGTCACAGTGGCCCATCAGTGTGCATGGTACCTGCATGGGTACATGTGATGTGTCACACACAAATCTAAGTGTGCTGATGACTGTCATCTTCCACAGATCATGATGACAGTGACGAAGACCCCCGTACCTCTGCCTATGCCCTCCGAAGGCCCACCTCCCGCGCTGCCGTGGAGGTGGTAGTCCTGGACACCAGTGGGGAGGAGGCAGAGGGTCCTGCAGACGACACAGCGGAGGGGGTCATGGGGGATGCTGGGACGGAAGGTGTGGGTGCCAGGGTCACAAGGGGGGGTGAGGGCGCAGGTGATGTGGGTGGGGGGGAGGTGGTGGGGGTGTTGGGGAGGAGTCAGGGGGGGAAGAGTGGCCACAGGGTGTCTGGGAGAGTGACATAGAGGACAGTGCAGCACAGGGCACTGTTGGCTCCCGCCATCAAGGGCAGGTGGCTCCAACATCCAGGGCCCCACACACAGTGCATGCAGATGCCACCACACAAACACCAGGAACAATGTGTGTGTGTGGTGGCAGATGTGTTGTACATCTGTGTGAGGCTCTGGATGCACTGGAGCAGCGGGTGCACCGGTTGGTGCACCTGCAGGAATGGATGGCGGGAGCCATGGAGAGGGTGGTTGCTGACATTGAGCATCTGCCATGTCAGCAGCCACCCCCTGAAGGGCGTCACAGGCATCATTGATGGTGCCTGTGACGTCCACACATGTGCCCTGTGCTGCCCTGTCCGCCATCACGGGGCAGGCTGAGGGAGGGTGGGGTCATGTGGGGGTTCGGGGTTAGTGTGTGGGAGTGTGGTTATTGCGGGTGTGTGTGTGCGGGGGTGGGGAGGGTTTGATTTGGTGGGTGGGTGATGGCATTTTCCCCCTACCCTAGATATGTATATAGTTTTAGTTTTGTGTGTACATATTAAAGTATTTTTTCTGAACCCTGTAATGGTCACGTGTCTCACGTAGCATATGCCTATAGATGCCAGCATGTCATATGTGTGCAGCCACATACATTCCTGACGGGTAAACATGCGTGTGATACCTCAATTGGCACCACATGCAGTGTGTCGGGAAACTCATGTGTGTAGGTGTGTGATAGCAGGGTGCTGCATTACATGTTACCATGTAGTGGCTGCCCCACAGACGTACTTGCCACAGGGATGCATATACATGACCCACATGTTCTCACATATATGAGCCGGCAAAATATGCGGCTCACAAATGTCTGCCTCTGTAACATGCATCCCTATGGTGGGTTGGGGTGCATGTGACCACTTATATAGGTGAGGGCACAGGTCACACATATGGCACCAATGTGTCCTGTATGACGGGTTGCAGATGGTGATGTGTATGGAACATAAACAGGCCATTTATAACACAGTACCCCTGTGTCCACATCAAGGGTGGTGGACCGTGGTTCTGTAGAGCCGCAGGGCAGTCAGGTGTTGGAAATATTCCTAATGAGTGTGGCAGAGATATATATGAATTGGAGATATCCTGTCAGCGTGACTGAAGTTTCGGCCCTCCAGGGCTCGCTTTTGAGAGACCTGGATTACACCTCTGCCATTTTGGAATGTGAGTGGGCAAGGCGCAGATGTCCCCGACATCACACATGTTACCTAGAGTGTGTCATATTCCTCCTCACCTCTCCCCACCACCAACATATTGCCATTGCCACCACCCGTTACTGCTGGTGAGAAACAGGGAGCAATGTTACGCATTCCAAATAACCATCCGATGTCTGTGACATCTGCACCCAGCCCAAAATAAATCGTACATGACAGAGGTGTAAGGCAGCGCTCTCAAAATCCAGTCTTGGAGGGACACAAACCAGTAAGGTGGTCATGATAATTGTAATGGTGAGATATATATCGCCAGCATATACATTAGGGATATGCTCAGAACCTGACTGGTCTGCGGCTCCACAGTATCACGGTTCCACACCCATGTCGTACATGGATGTCTGTGCACACTGTGCCGCTGCAGCGCAGAGGCTGTGGTGACACATTGTGCTAGTGAAACATCACATATGTGTGGATCATGGAAATAGTATATGTGTGTGGCAAAGTAGCTTATGCAGTGGACATGGTTGCAGATCCTATGGTCCTCCCACCCCCCTCTCAGAGATACACATGGGACCAAATGGACACTCTTTGGAAAGAGACAATGTATCTATTTTTGGACAGCTGTTTATTATCACAGCAATTCTCTCATATAAAACTATTGTTACAAACATGTGTGTAAGACATATCAAAGATCCCCCCAAGCCAATTACATAACACACACACAACATACTAATCACATATGTCTACTTTCACATATAACCCAAACCAAGCCGCAATAACAGAATATACTATGTACATAGTTGCTAAAACTGAACAGTGCAACAGAGAGAAACCTTTGGTTTCGTGCTGTACATTTCTATATTATCATAGGTTACTGACGGCGTGGTCGGCCACGCCTGCCACGTCGGGCCCCTCTCCCTGGCAAGGCTATATCCTCCTCCGGATACATTGGTGGTGCAGGTGCAGCTCGGATCAGAACATCACGTATGCCCTCAAGGGCCTCACACATGCGAGTTAGTGGCATGGCTACGACCCCCTCATGTAATGTCCGTAGCGCAGCACAAACATCCCTGGTGTTCCGCTCCACAGCACAGCGAATCCGCTCCAGAACACGTCGATTGGCTGTGAATGGGACACAGGGTGGTCAATGAACTACCTCTCCACGAAAACACCTTCATAAAGCAACATGTCATACACATACCACACTAATGCTAATGTGATAGTGCTGAGTCATATGGGAACATGGTTAGGGGTATAACACATATATCGCAGTGTACTACAACTAATAGAAACACAGAGAACACTATACAGGAAGAGGATGTGGGAGGACAACACAACAGTCATACAATAGCTTCTGCATACACACCCACATACTACTGACGTGGCAACAGAATTGGGCAAGGACAGTCATCTCATATCCATTATTTAGGTCAGGTGCAGCATGCAGCAGCCATAAACACCTCAGATGGCCAGAAGCATTGTTGTACCGAGGTGTGTTTGGGAATGTCTGCACAGGTCATGTATGGGTCCAGGGTTTTGCTATATGTGGCATAGAGATGCACATGAGCTGTTGGGGCATGTTACGACAGGAACTGTGTGTTATGTGTTTATGGAATTTGCTATTCTCCATGAGATGTTTGTACTGGATGTAGCCTCATGGGATGCCATATATTTGTGTAAGACTGTGTGACGGCAAATCAGGTTTGGCCTGCCCTAATGATTGTTTTATGACATGACAATGTATGGTCTGATGGGTTACATTGTCAGTATGAGGGCTGGATGTGGGGATGTACACATTATCCGCATGTGCTGGTCCTTGGAATTGCCTGGTGCAAGGACTACACTGATATGTATGCTTGGTGGTGTACAAAATGTACGTGAGCTGATGTTGGGGAATGACTAGAATGTGATGGTGCTGACAGACGTTAATCCCGTGAAGCATTTACGTGTTTTGTGGGAGTGGGTGATACCTTATGAACATAGCTGCTTATGTGAGTGTAGTTGAGGATAGACATTGGCATGCTGACTACGTCATTGATAGTGTGGGATGTCAGAGACCTACTACACGGAATAAATGGTTATGTTAAAGCAAATGTGACAATGTAGAGTGGATAAAACAGTACAATAGAGCTGTCTGGACACATAAACATCAGACTATGGTGAGTGAGCAGAACTCTTGCACAGGCATTGTGAACGTGGATGCAGCAATTAGGACATGGAAAACAGTCATAACAACTAGACAACATATGTTTTCCCCTTTCTTATTTGACATAGCATATGGATCCTTACAGGCTGAGCTTCAGTATGTTTATTTTGTACCCTGCTGTAAGGGATAATGTATGTATGACAGTACAGATTGGTCAGATATCTCTATCTACCCACTGGCCAGTACCTATACAGTGTTGTGTCAAATTCCCTAGTTGCCTTTTGTGTCTCCAATAACACATTTCGACTAGGTAATGTATTTCTTTGGTTGCTTGCTCTATGATGATGTATCTGGTTATTTTGTAAAGGAGATGAGGTCTTCAGTTTATGTTATTTCTCATTGGGCTTGACAATTGCTATCATACACCAGTATGTTATGTGAGGTCTTTGTGTAATGCTCTAATGTTTGCATTCGGAAAGGAGGGGTGGGGTGATGTGCCAATTCTGGTAATGTTGTGTGGATACGTGGTGTATGATATGGTCTCAACATGGCAAGCTTATGTTGTAGTTAGTCATATGTGTTTAGGTTTATTTTGCAGCACAGTAATTGTTCACGGATTTGGTCCTTGTTTAACCATTTGTTGAGAAATAGACATGCGTCATACTCATTACTGTATGGTTGCATACAACACATATTGCAGGTATGACACGTATGATACTGGGGACCATCACACGGTATGGGGACATAGGCCCACAATTTAACTGGGACACACATGCTCACAGCCTATGCAATCTGTTGAGGGATTGTTGGCCTTACAGTAAGGGGACATGGTGTTTTCCTTTTCTGTCTGGATTACAGTCTATGTTATGTCTTTCTGTACAGAGGAAATTGAGGAATGTTCTCTCCAAACAAGCCATCAGGTTCATACTGTACGTTTGAGACCCCTCTGTAGATCCGTATCTATGGTTGACCTGACATATTTTCGCACCTCTCTCCATATGCTATGTAATTTGACACCTGCAGATGCAGACTGTGGGGAATGCGTTCTTTGTGCTGTTACATCACAGAGGAGGGTTGCATTGCTATATATATGGTATGTTTGTTTCTTCAACTATTATTTAGATGTCATGCTGTGGTTTACCAGACATCTGGGTGTCTGCAATGAGGTAGACTGTTGCAAGGGCAAGTGTTGATCTTTCTCATGACAACAACATGGTGGCCCTTATACAACATTCCTTTTAGGCCTGCATCTGTGGGTGTCAACTGACCTTCGGTGATTCTGTTTTGCGTCATAGTAACACCATATATTATACCCCACACCATTCTTTCAAGAAACAATATCCCACCAACATGAGCCATACATGTGATATATGTGGTGGTTATGTTGCAACATTCACCACACAAACACCAACTAGTGACTATTGGTGTTTATTTTGGAATTATGACTGTCGTATGTCACCCACCTTCAGCATCGCGATGTGCAGATACGCCATGGGACCTTAACTCCGCCATCATCGCCTGAGGGTCAGGGCTCTCGGTGTATACTTGCAGCCTGGGTCCGTCGATGTTCTCCCTTGATGCTGCCCCTAGTGGTGATATACTGGGTACAGGTGGCTCTATGGGCTCATCAACAGCACTTGTGCTGCCCCCTGAGACAGCAGGTTCATCCTCCAACACACTCATTGGCACTGTGATGTCAAAGTCACCCTCTTCCTCCACCTCCTCCTCCTCCTCCTCCTCCGCCTCCTCCTCTTCCTCTCCCATTTTACTGTAGTCACCTGCATATTGAACAATAACAAGGAAAACACATATGTTTCAACATAATCATATCTATATATGTGTGGCACAGACACCACAGAGATGATGGGGTGGGTATGTGCGTGTGTGCTGCGTACCCGACCCATGACACCCTCCCATACATGTTTGTCTACGTCATTCAGCTGTTTCTGGGGCACATGTGTGTCGTGTGGCCATGCACATGTTGCATATTTTCCATGTGTATATTTGGAGTGCCAGGCCACATGTGTCCCCATCACATCCCTCCCCCTATCTGTACAACATATGTCCACACATGTGTGAGAATACATCACCCTTACACTTGTTTGGACCATACATTGCCTGTTTATGTTTAATTATGCATTTGAAATATTGTCTCTAGACATACTATATGCTCATTGTTGGATATGTTTGGCTGTGACCCATTGTGCCGTGGATCCCATGTAGCCAGCACCTGTGGCCCACTGAGAAGCACATGTAGCACTGTGCAAATAGTATGTCACACACACGTTACCTGATTAGTGTGCCACAAAATCATATGGTGCTTTGCAATCACAGATGTGCAGGTTGGATAGGAATTGTTGTGTGTAGTTTTGGAAACAGATGGGGAGGTTGCTGTTTTCGAGGGACACATATGTAATATTGTGACAGGGCATGGCAACAACACAGTTTGTGCATGGCCATAACACACACATGTGACACCACTTTTTAAACATGGTGTGGATTGGGTCACAGGTATGGGAGTGTCTGTGCAGCTGAATGATGTGTACTGAAGGGACATTGTGAACCTGGCAATTACTATACATACCTGCGTCAGGATGTGCCGTGTCAAGGGCCTCCGGCAGTCCACGGAGATAGATGTGGCCCAAACGTGTTGCCAGCTCTTGTTCCAATGGTGTGAGTGATGGGATAAAAGGGCCCCCACCACCTGTGCCATGCGCATGTTGTCTTTCAGCCACCATGTGCTGGCGCACCCCTCTTTTTATATCCGAGTACCTCTTTTTGAGGCTTTCAACATCCCTTGTGGGGCCCCCTGCCTCTGCAATTGCAGCACGCACCTCCTCCCATACTGCCATTCGGGTGGCCACTGTTGTGCGACTGCTGAGCCTGCCAAATAAGAGGTCATAGTTTTCAATTACATGCGAGAGTAGGATATAGTTCTCTCTATCACTGAAGCGTAGAGCTCTTTTTCGCTGTGGACCAGGCACAGGTACCCTTTTTCTCTTCCCAGTTTGGACATATTGTGCAGGCTGTGGCCCAAAAGATGGTCCTGCATGTCCCTCCCTAGGATGTGCAGTCTGTAGCGTCGGTGTATCACCCACCACAGGTTGGGACACATCCTCCACACCCTCACCCTCACCCTCACCGTCTCTCTCCCTCTCTCTCTCCATCTCTGTATGTTTTAAATGCTCCTTTCAACAGAACAGCACTCACTTAAACAAAACAGAACAATACACAGCATGCAATACAGACTTACAGAATGTTACAGTACAGGACACAGTAAAGGACACATTAACAAAGGGAACAGAAATATTATCTTAGCACAAGGTGAGGAATCTACTCTGCTCCTGACTATCTTACACTGCCTCTCTCCGCTGCCGTACTCCCTGGACTGACTCTCTCCCTCCTTCCTCTGGACTACTCCCACCACAGCCTCTCTACCTATAGATTTTGTTATCCCTCACTGTGCTTCTTTCCTGTGCAGTAGTCCCACCACTGTCTCTGTTTCAGACTTTATCTATGACACCCTCTCTCTCTAACTGTGACTCCTTTCTCAACCCTCAACGTGATGCACGTGTGCAGGCCTATTTATAGTGTATTGCCATGTGTCTTCCATTGCACATGCGCAATTGGGCGGGCGTGACGCTCGTGCGTTGGGCGCGTGCTCGCCAACGCATGGGTGGCCGTACGCGGACAAACGCACATGCGCCCTGAGACACTGTACTGCGCATGTGTCGCAGTACGCATGCGCACTACAACGACTACCGCATGGGTGT
The DNA here is from genome assembly GCA_033557465.1 of Ichthyophis bannanicus. Taxonomy (NCBI): domain Eukaryota; kingdom Metazoa; phylum Chordata; class Amphibia; order Gymnophiona; family Ichthyophiidae; genus Ichthyophis; species Ichthyophis bannanicus. The sequence continues at coordinate 227,673,461 of CM066043.1, read as the reverse complement.
CTGTGTTTTGTGCGCATGTTCACGCCGGCGCACATACGTGTGGGCACGCACTGACCGACGCCCATGCGTAGAGTGGCGCACGCGTGCCACCAACGGGCATCGCATGCGATCAACTGCGCATGCGCAGTGTGCGCAAACCACACACCCCAGAATAACATATATTACCATCACAACATTACCCACGTTGAGGGTTGTAGAGGAAGAGCAGGAGGAGTGTGGTTGGTGTGGAGAAGAACGAACGTCTATGCAGTTGTACTAGCGGATTGTATTGGTGTTTGTATTGCTTATTATATTGTGTTGTGTGTGTATTGTCAGTTGTTGTTTTTACTTTTGGATACTGTATAGTGTGTTTTGTGTGTTTGTTAGAGTTTGTGTGGTTGTTAGAGTGTGTTTCGGTAGTGGGACGGGAGGAGTTTATGGCAGCAATATATGCTTATGCATGTGTCCTGAGTGGTGGGCAGATGCTGCGGTTGCCGGACAGGGGAGATGGTGTCCACGGGGCTGCAGCACAGGGCATGGGTGTAGTCCCGCAGCAACTCAGACCTGCAGCTGTGGAGGTGGTCCAGCCATGTGCTGTGCGTTCACGGCACAGACGGCGTGCCGAGGTGCAGGCTCGGCAGCCACGCCTCTACAGGCCCAGGGCACAGCTCCAGGGCATGCGTGAGGACCAGGTCATCTCCCTGTACCGACTGAGCACAAGGGCTATTAGGGAGCTTTATGAGGATTTAAGACCTGACCTCGAGCCCCTGACTGATCGGTCCCATGCAATACCAGGTTTAGTCAAGCTCCTTGCTGCTTTACATTTTTTTGCCTCTGGCTGTTTCCAGTCATCTGTGGCTGCAGTGGGTGGCATGAGCCGCCCATCCTTCTCACGATGTCTCCACCACGTACTGCGTGCCATGGTCAGCCGGGTGGGGAATTACATAGCCATTCCCCACACTAGGCAACAATGGGGGACCCTGAACCAGGCCTTTGAGACATTAGCAGGGATACCACACGTGATGGGAGCTATTGATTGCACACATGTTGCCCTGGTCCCGCCTAGAGACAGGGAGGTGGCGTTTCGCAACCGCAAACACTACCATTCCCTGAATGTTCAGGTTGTATGTGATGCTAATCTGCATATTCTGAATGTGGTCCCTAGGTTTCCAGGGTCCACCCATGACTCCTATATCCTGCATCACTCGGCAATCTTCACACAATTTGAGGGCGGACGTTATGGGGACTGTATTTTGCTGGGTGAGTATGTCATGTGTCGTAATGTATGTATGTGTGTTTGTAACTTTCTTTATGTCTACTCACATAGCTAGCAAACTCGTTTAAAACCATAAACTTAGATCAACATATGAGCAATGTTTGTTTGGGGACTGTTGTATCTTTAGATTATTACAGGGGTATAGACGTACACATACAGCAGCTACAAACAAACATAGACCATCAGACTCCTAGCATTATATGATCCAGACATTCACATGGTGTGCAGGTGACAACACCCCTGTGCATGTGGCTAGGCTGTTGCACAATCCCTCATAGTGTGTGGTAATATCAACTGCACACATTCTGAGGGGGGGGGGTTTGGCCCTCATATGCACGTATCATGATGGGTCATTGCCAAATAATGCTTGTATGTCATTTAACCTTGTGATAATTGCTCATCCATACAGGTAACCCTTCTCATGTGTGTGTGGGGTTCACACACTCACTCTGGACTGTTGTTGCTACCCAGGAGCCAGTATATAATATGAGGGGTTTTTTGGGAATATCTGATGTATGCTTTTGCCCTTTCCAGCTAGCAGCACTCGTGTGGATATGTATGGTCACGCATTTGGCCTATGTCACAGCAGGGGTGTAACGAAGTATATTTGGTGCTAGTACCTTGGCCTACTGTAGATGATCATGATTTAGCCACATATTGGCCAGTGATCCTCATGTAGTTTAACATATTGGAAAGGGGATGCCTGAAGCTGTGGGCTATGTGTGTGCATACAGAGTTGTATTGTTTTCAGCTACACATGACGGTAATGTACCGATGTGTATCTCTATGAGGTTAAGACATGAGTAGTACAGTGTGCAGGTTTGCAGACCCCACCTTCAGTGGGATGTTCCCAGGATAGACACAGTGCACAGGATTGGTATTTAAACAATTTATGTTTAGCAATATACAGCATAAGGACACAGAGTATGAGATCTAGATATGTTGCCCGTACAGGACAGGATGCATCTAGGTGATATGGTTCACATTATCACCAGCCTCCATGGCATACATGTTCTGTTTTTTTCCCACCCTCTCATGGCAGCATATTTTACCTAGGTTACTGTTCAGACATACAATATGAACATGTGACACGTGAATCGTTACTATCGTCTCTCATTGGCAGGGGTGCCAATGTGGACAGTCAATGCATTACAATACCCATGTCGCGCACACACACACAATATGTTACAGTATAGATGGAACTGTTGGGGTATTTCCCATGAGTGTACTTACTTTCTAGGCTATGTGTTCCTTTTCTAACAGCATATGTGTTTTTTACAGCTCATTAATTGTTCGGTTATATGTTGATGTCAGGATTTGTTTTGTGTAGGGTTACTACATCTTAACATATGTCAGTTATGTTGAATATTGACACGCACATTTCTTTTTATTTCCAAGGTGATGCAGGATATGGGTGTCGCCCCTGGCTGCTGACCCCTGTACGTCAGCCACGGACACGTGCAGAGCGGAGGTATAATGAGGCCCATGCCTCCAGCCGCTCAGTCATCGAGCGTACCTTTGGCGTGTTGAAAAGTCGCTTCAGGTGTCTGGATAGGTCAGGCGGGGCCTTACAGTATAAGCCAAGGACTGTTGCAGAGATAATCATAGCCTGTTGCATCCTGCACAACATTGCTCTCAGGCACAATATCCCTGCAGAGATTAATGAGGATCTGGAGCAAGATCCAATGTGCCCCCCTGTACGTGCCAGTGGTGACACACAGGATGGCACAGCAGTCAGACGGAGGTTGATTGGAGAGATCTTCTCATGTGCGTATTACCTACCCACACAGCTTTTTAATCCTATGTGTGTTATGTTTACAGCAGTTACAGTTTATGTCAGGATATGATTTGTATGTGACACCACATTAGTATTTTAGTGCTAATTCACAACTCACATATAGGCATGTGTGAGGCACAAACAATGTGGCCAGTACACAACAGCATTTGGTGCCAGATGATGTGGGTGGTTGCTCATACGGCTGTGTGTGATTTTTAAGGTTAAAATTACAGTTAGTGGCTGCCTGTGTTAGCACCTGTTGTTGTTGTTGAGCACAAATGATGTTTTGTGATGATATGGGTGGATAACAGTGTTAGCCATATGGTGAGATGTTCACAGTGTGAGACCAGTCCACGTTTGGGGACATTAGTCCAGTGGGTTGAATTTATATGTTTCACCTTTGGGGTGTACATTTGGTTCTTACACTCCTGTCAGCTGGCTATGTGTTGCTTTGTTATTATGGCCGTATCAGGACATACATATCACAGGACAGATGCTTAGTAGTAGTTTCTGCGGATATTAGGGTATCTATGTGTAGGGTGTTAATGTCACCCTACAGTGTGTCGGAATGTATACTGCACCAGAAAGCCATGACATGGACATGTTATAGGATGGGGATCTGAGCATTGTCCAGCCAGAGAGGTAGTATTGCCACATTTACATGTAGGCGAATTGACCTTAGGTACAGTGCTACATATGTACACAGATACAGAGGATAACCTACCCCATATCAGCGAGGGGTGCGTTACAGTGGGCAGGATGAGCACAGAATGTGTTGGTGGCTTATGGTTGTGCAGAATTCTCAGGGAGTACATGGCATATCTTGCTGATAAATTCTCAACATATGCCATCATGCCTCAGCTACAGGCTGGGTATGTGAGCAGTGTAGGATAGTACAGTCCACATTACATAGATTGCATAGATAGTCGGACAGGGAAGGGGAGGATTATGTTGGCAAGGAAAACCAGACATATGTGAGAGTTGTTTCTCTGAGGTACACATATTGGCTATCCATGCGTTGACATTCTCAATGACACACAGTGTGATGGCATGCAGCCATCATGGTTTGCGTAAAAAATATACATGCCATTGGTGTTTTAATGACATGACGCACACATTGACAGCTATCTGTGGAGATCATCAGCAAATAGCTGTCACTATGATTCAAGGTATGACATCTACACACCAGGATATGTATTTGTTCCCTGCATACATGAGACACTCGTGCATATTCCATATGTGTTTCCAGAATTGTAAGCGACTTTGCATTCAACATTGACACACCCCTACACAAAGATAGGGGGCATTGTTGCCAATATAGTGGATCTGTGTGACTCGTCTGTACTTTGTGATGAGGTGCAAACATGGTGGTTTCTGACATGTCTGTTGATCTTTCTGTACAACAACACAGAGGTACGATGGGGACAGGATTGATTATGGACACCTGAGGATAGCCTCCTACAACTCTGTGCTGCCTCTCACATGTGAGAGATCTATACATTGTGATAGGGAGCAGTCAGACATTAGGTGATGGTGTGGGGTATGAGAGTTGTGGACAGGAAGGTGCAGTGTGTGATACTCTTGTAGAACATGACATGTTTGTTACTGTTGTGTTTCCCAATGCACAGGACATAGTTTATTCAGATGCTGTTGATGTGTTGGATTGGCATGTGACTGAACATCACCCAATATGCTTTGCGTTGGGGTAGGTGGATGTACAGGGAGATTGTGTGTGCCTGGGGTCATGTGGAAAACATATCTTCATTGCTCCATCATATTGGGCAGATGGTGTGTTGTTTTGTGTTTCACTTCAGGCTCCATCACCCATCCCTTGCTGTTGTCACACATATCCCCATGTGTTTGTGTTCAGCATGTCCTGTGCCACACTGTATATGTGACAGTTACAGCATATCTGCATGTGTGTGTATTTAAGGTTTGTATTTGGTTTGCCTGCACTTGCTCCCTACCCCAACATTGTACCATAAGCCAACAACAGGGTATTATTGCCGGTTCACGGGGCCTTTATATGTCTAAAGGTCCACTTGGACACATACAGGCCATGTGTTGCAGCTGGACTGCAGAAATATGCATACTTTGTGTGTGGGTGATTACAGGTTGCCTGTGTGATGAGACACTCTTCAGGCATAGTACATTATCATGTACTGTGAGGGGACTGTGCACCTGGGGGGCAGTTGTGACTGTGGTATGTGTTCCGTAGTGCTGTTTACCTTATGCGTATTATCAACATGTGTTGTGTGGTGTGCGACAAAATGTGTCTTGTGTTCTGAGTCACCACTGATGTTCACCTTTATTTATTTTCAGATATGACCATAATGTGGACATGCATCAGCAGCGGCTTGACCTTTTGTTTGTACACGGACTGCTGAGATTCTCTGCCTTCACTGTCACCTCTTATTGCTGTGTAGTGGTTCATGGGATTGCTGACATACACCTGATGCACACACAAGGTAAGTTGCACATTTGTTAATTGCAGATTTGTATCTATGTTTACCTGTTGATGAATCATAATTGTCTTATATGCATATAATGTTTCCTCTATGTGCACATAAACAGATGCATGTCGTGTGTAGCTGTGACACACCTGTGTGACACGAGCATGGACATGACCATACCCATGTTTTACCCATGTGTGTGTTTCGGATTAATGATGTCATGACCAATGTTTTGTTGAGTAATGTACTGTGTGGTTTCACATACCTTTCTTGTGCATTTGCAAAGGTGTAACGGTGTGCATTGTGTGGTGTTTTTCATAGGTGGCTCACAAGAACATACGTATCCTCTCATGACACAGGGCTGAGTACATACCGGACACATCTATTACAGTGCATCTGGTGTCACCATCACCCACCTTTTGAAGAAACAACACCATAGACATTTTACACCAGAAAGTGCCCCATTGGATGTTTTACCTCTGCGAGTGAGACATATGACTGCGATGGACAGTATTACTATTAAGCTACTTAATTCTCCATTACAGAGGTGTTCTCTGCACTGTTTGTGTGATGTTTCTGCAGGGAGTCCTGCTCATTGTTGAGAACACACATGAACTTTCAAAGACAGTGGAATGTTGACATGTCACGCTTGACTATTCCTAGCCATATTTGGTGGAACACTATTAACCTCACCTGTTGGATTGCACATAGTATTGTTACTTTTGGCAGTGTTCCCCCCGTGTGCAGCAGCAAATGACATGGATAGTGCAGCTGATCCATTCGAACACAGTTTTAGTATTGTTACGTTTTGGCCCTGGGTGTGACATGCCACCCAGGATACCCTCATCTTTTTCTTCCTAATCAAGCATACACCCATGTTTGCGCCATACAGCCAACGATGGAGCACTCCTATTGTGTATGTCCACCTGCTTTCCACATGCACATGCTACAAGTGTAACCTCAACAATGATTTTGGACACACGACCATCTTTAATTAATGTGGTCAATGTGACAAGGGTGTTTACGTGCATGTGTGGCATCACTGTCTCATGTTGCACTGTGGATGGTGCTTTTGCATATGACGGACTATGTTTGTGAGACAAAACATGTGGACCTCAGACTTCTTTGTGGCTCCGTATAGGATGTTTGGCCCTCATTTCCTTGTTCAGATGCTGCTTATTGTGTTTGTTGGATGTGCAGACGTGACAGTCTGCATGTATGTCAACACCTTGCATTTCCCATGTGCACAGTCCAGGCTATGCCCTGTGGTAGAGACACTCACATTGCGACATGATGTTTGCAGTGTGGCAATGTGGGTCACCGTTGCACTTCGTCAATTGTGCATTCCATGTATTATGTTATATGTGGCCAAACACTGTCTACTCTGAAAAGGTTGCAGGGCCACCTCCTTCATGGTGGTATATGTATAGGTTTGGGAAGGTAGTTGAGTTTGTATTTTGTTTGTGTTCATGTGCCTGTCCTACCTGTTGCATATACTCATTGTGATTTTGAGGAGAGTTTGTGTCTACATTGTTGCAGCTTTGATTCCTAGCTCAGACATTATGTGAGACCACACACATTACTTTCCCAGCGTGATTTTCACAATAAAACATTTTCTCAACATAGGCTTTTTTGGTTTGGTTGTCTCCTGTGTTGCAAGATGGATATGGTTTGAGGGACACATGATGTGTGTTGTGTCCTCAATATGCAGCGCCAACTCTCTACATGCACTCATATGTGCATTACACCTTTGCAGCATGCAGAATCAGGTAGGGGCTGGGGGTCTGCTGCCCAGTGCATTGTATGCAGTGGCTGCACATTATATCTCATGCTCTTCATTTGTGGTGGTTGAATTAACTTTTCTGTGTGAGTTAGATTTATGCCCTATTAGAGGGGTTTCAATATTCCATCAGAGATGCACTCACCTTCATATTATGATGGCACTGACTACACTATTTGTGATGTGTATACCAAATAAAGATATTTATTCCACATACATGTGGCTCTTTTGGTGATTGAGCAGGGTGATACAAAGGCACACATTGCATTGCCTGTTTCTCAGTCCTGCGTCTTTGTGACCCAGGGACTGCATTGTTTATTTTGTCAATATCATTGGATGAGGATTAACTGGTCTTTGTTCCACGGTAATGAGGGGTTACATGACTTGACCTAGGCCACATGGGGTGCTAGTGGGAATTGATCAGTGTTTGCTTGGGTCCAAGGCCATTTTGTTAACAGTAGGTTAGTCCTTCTCTCTTTGATCACATTAACACTTGTCTGGGGCCATTTGCCACACATGTACATGTGCCACCTGTGCTCGCATCCTTGTACAGTGACAGCTGTGTATCTGGCAGACACATGTAACCTCACTGGGTATTCACGGTTGCCACACAGTGTGCTTAGTATGCTTGGCTCAGTGTGCTCAGTGTGTTACTGTGTACTCAGTGTACTGTTTCTGGGAGTGGCTACAGTCATGTGTTTCTACTCTGTATGTTTTTGTTTTGATTAGCACATGTGCTATATCCTTTGTTTTCTAATCTGCTGACTGTACCATGAGGTAACAGCAGGTTCCTCACCTCTACATACACCCTTCTCTCTCCTCACTGTACGTCAAGGTGCATCCTGTGTGCTGCTTAGCCATCACATATTATTTCGTTTCAGAGGTGTCCCACTTTAGGGTGTTTACATGGCAACACATCAGGGGGTTTTGGTTTTCTGTGATTCAGGTGTTGTGTGTTACACATGATTACATGTGGAACTTTCTCATGTCCTGATCCAAATTATTAACATATTCCACATACCGTCCTCTGTTGCCCTTGTGGTATATTTTTCCCCTCTTTTGCATGCTGTATCCACTGCAGAACATTTCATTGTGTGTGCACATGTGCACCACATCACAAATACAGACTGCAATTGTATGAGTAATTAGCAGCTCTGCATGTGCATTTCATCATGCTTACTTTTTGGTGTTTGCTTGTCCTGACAGTCAGCAGGCGGTTTGTTTAATGGACTGCACTCTTTCTTTCTGCAGTCTTTGCTAAGGAGCTCACATTGTTGGTGTGGCATGCCGGTTTAGCCATTGTGATTTGTGGTAGTGGTCATTAGTGTGCTTCCTGTGTGGTGTCTTATATTTGTATGCTTTTCCATAAAAGGTGTTTAACATTTGTTTGAGGGTCATATATGTACTGATGTGTGCTGTGAGCATATTGTACCCTCAACTGGGTTGTCCATTTTAATGGGTGCCACATGGGTTGGGGATGATTTCTGCAGTTCAGCAACTGATCTTCATCCCTCTTTTACTTTTGTATTGTTTTTGTGTTTTAGCTCTGTGCAGTGCTTGTGTTACGTGTGGGTTTGCCACATACCTCCTTTGCCATTCCAACTGAGGGATGTTAGTGCTACTGGGTTACGTTTCTGGGTTCATCTCTACATCCTTGGGGCATCTTTTGCCATGCCTTTGATTGACACAGCTTATGGGTTACATACAATAGTGTCTTGGGAGTTGACAGCCTTTCCACATGGCCTTTGTGGAGAATGAGGTTTTCATTTCCTAGCAACGTGTGTGCCTTCTGAAACACCATAAAAGGTGCATTAATATCTGGCACAAGGGGGTAGTTCTTTTGAGACAGCATCACAGATTGCTGTACAGTTGCACACAGACAGTTGACATACCTCTGCCAACCTTATTCACTGGAACATTCAAACCATGATCACCCCTCCATCATTCACTATCTGCACAAGTTGTCAGCATTCACAACAGAGGAGTATTGGCTTCTTCCCCAGAGCATGAGTTTAATGGAGCTGTAGTACTCCAACGGGAATAGGGCAGTTTACAAGATAAGATACACTCTAATCCCCTGTTCATATCAGTCGCCTGCCCCTGTCTGCAGCCCCTCCCTGCCAAATCAGGTATGGCAGACCTTGGTCAACACACCGACTTACATTTCCCATACGTTACAATGCACACTGCTGCCATCTGGGACAGTGCTCTCACCTTACCCTGCCTCATATAGCACACTTGGCTACACTTTCACCAACATTGTAGGGTGCCATGGCGGACATTGCATTTTCACATGTGCCCTCTGCATTAACCTATGGGCGACGTTCTGTTACACTGCTTTGCGAGTGTATTTGCTATCGGTTATGATTCTACATATATACAATACGGTACGGTACTCCTAAAACAATATTACCCCTAACAGCTACTGCCTCAGCCAGCTATCTTCATTTTGCACTGTTGGGTATCGTACCCCTGATCCCTGCAGCATTGGTTGGTGTGGTAACCATTGTGCTGCAGCTTTGCTCTCTGATTTGCACATCAGCACGTCACTTATGCCTTTCAGTATTGACATGACTCAGAAAACAGTAGCGCAACGCTCTCTGCCCAGCATACCACCGCCTTATGCCACCCATTATATATCAGCCTCCTAACATTACACAGCACACAGCAGTCTGCATTAGTCACTGTGGGGATTGAACCCCTGATCCCTGCAGCATTGGTGGGAGCTATAACCATTGTGCTGTGGCTCTGTGTTTCTGTTTGCACATCAGCGCCCCACTTATACCTTCCATTATGCGATTGCCGCCGTAACCGGCGCACCGCCTTCTGCCGCCCAGTAGTAATATGCCGCCAGATAACATCAGCGCGACGCTTTATGCCGCCCAGCATTCAAATGTCGCATAAAAACATCAGCGCGCCTCCTTATCCCGTCCAGTTTTGATGTGTGCCAAAACAAAACTCAGCGGGCTGCTTTATTTGGCCCAGTATTCCTCTGCCTCATAAACTAACACCTCAGCGAGCCATTGCGCATTGTGTGGTTTCGAACCCCTGCTCCCTGCACCATTGGTCAGTGCTTCAACCATTGTGCTGTGGCTCTGTCCTTCTGTTTGATCAGCGCGACACATATGCCTCCAGTTCGGCTCTCATTTGCGGTAAGGTGCGGAGCGCACACGGGCGCCGCGCACCTTAGCGCATCTGTCAATCACGGCTTTTCTTCTTCAGGACGGAACGCCCACTCCTTATACGGCACACTCACTCTACCGCGACCCGCACTTTACCGGCCTGTTAGTAAACATGCCCCTTGGACTCAAACTACATTTCAGAAATTCTGTGAAACTGTATTTTGGGCAGAAGGTTTGGGTTTTCCCAGACATTTCTTATGTGACTCAGATTAAAAGGCGTCCGTTTCTTTCCATGTGTACCAAGGTTCTCTCCAAAGGTCTGTCATATGTGTTTAGGTTTCCATGTAATGTTTAATTAAATTTTCCTCTGCCTGATACATTTTTTTATGATCCTAAACAATTATGTTTCTTTCTAGACACTAAGAAATCTCCTGATTCAGTTGTGGTCATGGGGGGGTCCTCTTAAGATCGCCTCTTTCTGAACTCTAGTATTTGTATATATGGACCATGCTGTTTGCTTTTACCTAAAGCCAAAGTTCCCTGTTACTGATGCTTTATAGTATTTTATCTGCCTCCTTTATGGATTTTCCCCCAGTCATTTTGTGGGCTAATACAGTTTAGTATAATGTTTTATATTTTTTCCATTATGTGAATTTTGCCAAATTGTTCAGTTTTACTTGTGATCATTTATACTATTCTGTTTCTTTCAAGTATATATTCATTGCTTGATATATTTTGTGTAAATTCAGAAATATAAAATGTAAAAAGAAAAAACAAGACTCAGACTTGTATTTTTCCAAAATGTTGCTTTAAGTTACCAAGCCCCCCTTTGGAATGCCCTTCCTCTGGATCTTTGTCATGAGAGCTCCTAAATTATTTTTAAGAAAGGGATTAAAACGTTGTTCTTTCATGATGCTTTTGATTAATCTAGATGATTTTCAATGAGGATTTAGAAAAAAATCATAGACACAAAACCTTGAAGGTTTCACTATATGTGTAGTGTAGCTGGGTAAGGGCAGCCAATGGCCAGTACCCACAGTTCCAGCTGGATAAGGGCAGCCAATGATCTTGATTTTATTAGACATTTTGGCTACCTTTGACACAATTGAACGGGATTTTTGATATGTCGATTGAGAAAGTGGGCATTGGGAAAGTATTATAGAGTGAGTGGTTTAAATTGTTTTTGATTGGTTGAGTTTATAAAGTGACTCATAATAGTAAGTAATCATATCAGAACGGGAATGAAGGAATAGCCTAGGCTTAGAGCAGTGGCCTGTTGACCAAGAGGCCAGAGTTCCAGTCCCACTGGCACGCTTCGTGTCCTGGGCAAGTCACTTTACCCTCCACTGTCCTGGAACAGCAATCTGACAATCTACTTCTGGTCACACCTTGCTAAGAAATCCCAAGAGCTGCTGGGTCACTAGCAGTCTGTATTGACTCGACAGCGCTTACACCCATCCCTCAGAAAGAGCTGCTTTGCAGTGCTTCACAAGGCTCTTTGCTTACCTTCTTATTAATTTTTATATGCAACCAACGGCAGTGTTGATGCGGACCTATAATTGGACTTTTTGAATATATGCAAATGACATTCAAATATTGATACCAGTTGGTAGTCAGATTGACCTGTCTGATCTTTTGAATCAGATGTATGTAGTAATTGGCTAAGAAAGAACAAATTAGCATTAAATTTGGAAAAAAGACTAAGGGGTATGTTTACTAAAAGCCCGGTAAAGTGCGGGCCGCGGTAGAGTGCGGGTGCCATATAAGGAGTGGGCGTTTCGCGTTGAAGAAGGAAATCCCTGATTTGCATATGCGCTAAGGTGCGCGGTGCCCATATGCGCCCCGCACCTTAGTGCATGAGGTGGCTGCTCGGGAGGAATAAGTGGCGTGCTGATATGCAAACAGGAGAGCAAAGCTACAGCACAATGGTTAAGACACTGACCGATGGTGCAGAGAGCAGGGGTTCAATCCTGCAGAATGCAGACAGCTGGCTGAGGTTGCTATTTTAGGAGGCATATAAATAATGGGCGTCATAAAGTGGTGCACTAATGTTTTTGAGGCAATGTACTACTGGGTGGCATAAGTGGCGCATGGATGTTAAAACAGATGAGCAGAGCCATAGCACAATGGTCAGAACATTGACTAATGGTGCAGGGATCAGGGTTTCTAATCCCCCACAGTGCCCAATGAAGACACCTGGCTGAGGTGTTATTTTAGGCGGCATATAAATACTGGGCGGCATGAGGCGGCGCGCTAATGGGGCATAAGGTGGCGTGTTGTTTTAGAAGACATCACAATATGGGGCGGCATAAGGCAGCGCGCTGCTAAATAAACAGAAGAGCAGAGCCACAGCACAATGGTTAAGGCATCTACCAATGGTGCAGGGATCAGGGGTTCAATCCCCCACAGTGCCCAATGAACAAGGCTGGCTGAGGCATTGTATATTATGGGCATGAGTGCTTTAGGGGGCATGTTATTTTTATGTAATTATCATTACTAGCAAACACACCCTCAAAGCATGTTAACATGAGGCGCCCCATAAGGCACATTTCAAAGTGCACTGTCCGCCAAGGCACCCTAGAATGTAGCATATAGGGCGTTTTAGAGGGTGCCGTATGAGGTCCCGCAAGGTCAGAGCACTGTTTATGATGGCAGCACTGTGCAGTTTAAGGAATGAAAAGCATTAGTAGGTGCACTGACATGCAAGGAGGTGCAGCAGTGGAGCACAATGGTTAAGGCACTGACTGCTGATACAGGGGTCATGAGTTTGCTCCCCAGGGTGCCTAATACGTAAGGCTGGCTGTGGCATCAGCTTTGCAATGTACATATTTTTTCCTGCAGCACCGTATGTTTATTTGATTAATTGCTGCCAGCAAACACGCCCTCACGTGCCGTAAGTGAAGGTGCCGTATAAGGCACCCTATAAGGCACTCCATAGGGCACATGATAGAGTGCACTGTTCGCCACGGCACCCTAATATGTCCCCTATAGGGCACCCTATACGTTGTGTCACAGGATAATGTATAGTGCACCTTATATGGATGGGAACCATAAGGTACTCTATAGGGTGCCCTATGGAGCGCCCTCAGAGGCACCCTATGGGTACAGTATGCTGAGGGTGTTTTTGCTGGCATCAAAATATGTACATTAATGAAAAATAATGCTGTGGAAAACCCTAGCAAATAACCCCACTGTGGGTTTGAATCCATGATCTCTGGCTGCACAGGCAGTGAAGTAACCATTGCACTACAGCTGATAGCAAGCCCCTGGCTGGCTGCAAACAGCCTGCACGTCACCGCACAGACCGTCTACTGTGCTAACCAGGATAGGGTTAGCCCACCAGTACCCATGATGCACTGCACATGCAAATCAGCTGTCCACAGATGAACACAAAATGGGGAATGCACCCCCACAGCACCTCGGCCTGGTAGGGGGAAGTGACATGGTGCACCCCCACAGCACCTCGCCCTGGTAGGGGGTACTGACCGGATGTTTTACTGGCACAGAGTACCTACACACCGTCACATTGTGTGTTTACTGAGCTCACTCTGAGTGTGCGATGAGGCGCCTAGGACCAGGTCCACAACACCTTCCATGGCTGATGGAGGTCCAAAGCAGTGTTAATGTGTAAAATAGGTAGTGTCTGCACAAACACTGTCTCAGTCAGGTGTAGCCCCTCATGGACCCCCAGGTGGGATATGCACACACCCCCCTGGGCCAAGGGTGGCAAACATGGTCTCCCATCAATAGATCCACCTTATACCTCCCTGCAAAGGTGGCAATAGAGGGGAACATAGACTCCAGTCCTGCTGAGGAACAAACACCCCACAGGGCAGTCAATGCAGCTCTATACACATCCATAACACAATAGCAGACAGACATTAGACCAGGATCTAGTAAGCTGCACCCCTACCACTATCTGATATTCTCCTACAGCAAGCCATCAGCCACTGCACCCTGCCAGCTGCTCCATCAGGACACATACCAGCTACAAACAGTCTGCTAGTTAGTCCATAGTGCATGTTCCCAGTGGAGATGCATGCACCCAGAACTGGGATGGCAGCATACACAGTACACAGATATATCAGTGACTGGGCCCCAAAAGGACACCCATATATATCACATGAGAGAAATACTATATAGCACTATGGGGTTGCCAAGCCATACTGTGGTCACTGCACAGTCAGGGTGAGAGTGATCTCTCAGCAGGACATACTGAGGTCACCCTGTCTGTGTAGGTGGTGGCCGGGCACCACAATGTCCCAGTCAGTGCCCTATGCCCTGTGCAGATGCACCCTGGCAAGGCCACCCTGTCCGGCCTACACCCATGGTACCTTGCTCCTCATTATGCACATTGGCAGCCCAATACTGGCAACATTGCTGGCAGTGTGGGCTGTGGAAGGTGTTTGCAGCCACCACACACTGGATAGACAGACAGCCACCCCCACACCTATGCCAGCATTGTGCTACTATAGAGGGGTTCAGCAGCCATACCCACCACACCAGTCCTGGACACAGTACATGCATGGATATGGTACTCATTACTGTTAGGGGTCACATTCCAGGGTGGTAAACACTGTCAGAGACCAGACCTGCAACACACACACCGCAGACATCTGAATGATTGTTATGGTGGAGCTCCATGAACAAACTGTGCTTTACGTAGGACTGGAGATCTGCCAGTTATCATAGCAAACGTTTGATAGCTGTGTACCGTATACCCAGGTGTAGGGTGGCATTGCAGAGGTATGCAACTGCTAGTATTGGGAGATACAGGCAGGGCCCAATGTCCTGCCTCTCCAGGAGGCATTGGCCAATGGGGCCTGTGGGTGTGTGTGGGTATGTCTGGCCCTGTTGGCTGCTGCTCTACGGCAGGGTTTCCCACCTCCAGTCCTGGTGTTCCAAACACTGTTTGGGTTTTCATGCTGTCCCTATGCAGCACAGGCATCATTATTAGAGGCCGCATGGAACCTGAATGGTGTGGGGCCCTCCAGGACTGCATTTGGGAGACTCTGCTCTAGGTAATGCGCCTGTTTATGGTGTCTGTGATTGGTGTGTTAAAATATAGGCGTATGACCAATGCATATGTTCTTAGCTATACAGGTTTGTCCTTACTATCACGCTTTAGTTGTGGGAAAAATATGTGGACTGGATTGGCAGTAGCCCCAGCTGGGATTTGAACCTGTGACCTTCTGTTCCTATACACACTGTCTGTGTGCACTGCACCACCGTGTTGCCACAGATATGCTGTGTTCCCTGGGGAGTCCATGACTGTACATCCAACAGAGCCTGTCTGTTGTGGTGGATGTGCCAGCCTGCACTGGCCTAGGCCACTGTCTGCTGTGGTTTGCAGCCACCGCCCCCTCCACCACCTGTACCCTTCTGCCAACATGCAGACATGTCCCTATCTGGGAGAAACATATGACCTGAGTGAGTTGTAGCACTCCAGGACTGAGTTTGGGGGACTCGGCTGTAGGTAATGCCCATTGTTATGGTTTGTGTGCAGTGTAGGGTAAAATATAGGTGTTGGAACCATGCTTATGTTCTCTGCAATAAAAGTGCGTCTGTACTCTCACTGTTTAGTGGTGGGTAAAACTATGGGGACTGGGTTGGCAGGAGCCCCAGCTGGGATTTGAACCTGTGCCTCTCTGGTCCTACAGGTACTGGCTGTGTCCGCTGCACCACACTGTGGCCACAGAGACAGTGCAGTCTCTGGAGATAGGAAACCTGGCCGCAAGAGTCAGACACCCGGCTCTGCACAATTTTACTGTGGGCTCGTTTACCTTGTATGGGGACAAGGGTGCACAAAAAACTCAAATATGCCCTTCAAAAAAGGGGAGAAAGATATAACAACAAGCTGCGCAACAGTGATATCAATGGGCAACCTGAAATACACTCCCAGGAAAGCTCCATTACATTGCAGTGCTTTTGAAAGAGTCTACGGAGCGTAGACCCTTCCAAAACTCATTTCTATTTTTTGGGGCTTTCCTGGGAGTGTTTGTTGTTGTTGCCCATTAATAGCACTGTTGCCCAGCTGGATTATAATTTATTTGGAAATTGTTGTGGTCATTTTCAATTTATATTTGCGATTTACTTCTGTGCACATGTATCACACTGCTCACGTGTTTTAGGTTTCCCCGCTTTTGCTGTACATTGCTGACGGAAATGGTTTCTCTTCCCTTTAAATGCGCTCTACCGCGACTGTTGCACTTGCGGTAGTTTTTACATGTAAATTCGGCCCCGCTCCTGTGCAGAGAGCCTCTCCCCTCCCACTTTCCACCCATTGACCCCGTCTCACCGCCCCTCGGGGGCCTTCCTCCGCCCTCCGTTAGCCTTTCCCCGCCTCTATCGCACATCAGCGCACCGCAAACGTGCGCGTTTTCGTCGCACGTGTGCGGGGCCCATTAATGTGACACGCACGCATGCGGGGCACTTAAGAGCACTTAAATGCATAATTTTAGAGCGCTCAAGTGCGCCCCGCACAAGTGCGCAGTTTAGTAAACATATCCCTAAAATTGTTGTGGGTTAGGAAGCCAACACTATCACTGGGGGTCCCCAGCATATCTGTGATAGGTACTACAATGACATTTTCTTCAAGTGTGTGTAATTTAGAAATTCCATTGGATGAGAATCTTCTTCTGGGTGAAGGCAGCACTTTTTAAATTACACCTGTTGTGTACTGTAGATTAGGAGATGTATTAGGTTCCAGTGATTTCCATATGGTTTTGCAGTCATTTCTGCAATTTTTGCCGTGGTTGCCCGTGGGTCAGAGAATAAAATGTAAGAGTTGCTAGTTCATTTTTAGAGCACTCGGAGACCCATTGTACACCAGGGGATTTTATCATGATATACCCCTGGTCGTTCTTTTCAATTGCAGTTGAATCATTAGTGACGTCTTCTGTGAAGATAACTAAACTATCAGTAACTTTGTCCAAGGCTCTTTCAGTAGCAGAGCCTCGATCACAGAATACAGTAAGTTATCATTTGTTGTCTTCAATTTTCTCCTGAACTAACAAACATCACATTCAGAGCTATTTATTCATAGAAACATTTGGATGGCTTGATTTATCTTAAATTATGGGACAATAAGAGTTTTATGATGCATATTTTATGGGATGTTTATTGCAAGAAGCTTTAAATTCGGCCACTATCCGGATAACTTGTGTTTACTTTGTATCCACACAGCAGCGGAATATCATCGCTATCTAGATAATTTTTAGTCCTGCCCTCACTCTGCCTCAGATATGGCTCCATTATTTTTTTTAAATAGACAGCATGGGGCAAGTCAGTTACATATTCAGCCCCATACTATCCATATAAATTTTGAAACTGATGGATAGAGGGGGATTTACACAAATAATCAGACTATCCATTTAAATGCTTTGGAAAAACTGACCCAAAGCATCTTATGCTGGCTGATTAAAAGAAATTCCAACCCACTATATTATTTACCAGGGTCAATGTGGCTTCTAGACATACATTCTAAGGCAAAGATGGACAAACTGTGCCTTCAATCGGGCCTGCGGCAGTCGAGTGGCGTCCCGGTTTGTGGCAGAGAAAGCATGTTGCTTTGTGATATGCTGCTGGCCTCAGAATCCCAGGAAGAGAGGGGTACTCACATCTCATTGTAGACCCCTAGCAGTTCCCCATTGCCATCCCCACCCCCAATTAAGACCAGATTAAAGTTTAATAGTTTGATAGTCTGCGTTTCCATCAAACAGCAAGGCAGTGCAGATGATCAAAAATAGGGAGATAAACGGATAACAAAAAATTTACAATGCCCAATAAAAGAAATACATCAATAAGCTAAAATTTGCAAGAAGAAATTAATGAAAAGTACCCTTAATAAGGATTACTTAAATAGGGACTGAAAGTTTGCCCAACCTTGCTCTAGAGACATTATATGAAGGCAGAAAGGAAGAGTGTTGGCCGTACACTGCTTTTGCCAGTTTCCTCTGCAGTGGAGGAGTAGCCTAGTGGTTGGTGCAAGGTACTTCAGGCCAGAAGGTCAGGGGTTCAAATCCCACTAGAGGACAGCAACCTTGGGCTGGAAGGACTGGGGTTTCTAGTCCCACAGGTGCTCCTTGTGGTCTTGGGCAAGCCACTTAACCCTCCATAGCCCATGTTCCCTGTAAAATAGTTATCTCCAAGTTATAATGCCCTGTTCAATGTAATTTCAGTTTGTTCAATGTAAACCACACTGATGCAGAATAGTGTGGTATATAAGAGAATGTAAATAAATAAAATATAAACAGAGCAAAGATAGCATGAAATGTTTCCCCAGAAATCTGGTATCCTTATTACCTCCTGTGGGAGACTGTTCCTAATTTTGAGGTAGTGTCCCCGACTCCATGGAATACAGCCACCTTCTGTTCCCATATTCAATTGGGGACAGAGGCAAATGATATTGCTTCTCCTGTATCCTGCTCTAATAAGAAAAGATGTAAAATTCTCTTTTTTCTTCAGAAAAGCTGATGAATTTTAGAAATATATAGACTATTTATTTATATACTTAAACTTTATTTCTTCAACTTTTTAGCATTCATCATAAGGTTTATGTGGTCCACAGTCTCTTAGTTGATTTTATAGTTAGATTTGTTTTTATTGGTTTAATATTTTATAATGGCGCTCTATATTATGAATTTCTACTATGGTTTTTATCCACACCCTAACTATGGTTTTTATGCTTAAGGGTTTTATACACAGCACACTGATATTTATGTTATTGTATTTATTCACTTGTGTCTGTTTGCTTTATTTTAAGTTTTATGATTGTTTTTGGAATATGACATATTTTATGTTTATTTTATCTTTGTTATGTATTACATTTTGAGGCAATTACCCCCTGAAGAAGGCGTCCAGCTGAAACACATTGGGGTTTTTTGTAATAAAGCACTTTACCACCACCTGGTGCACCTGTTCTGTTCTGTTTGTGTCTCACACCCACGGGTGTTTTTGCTCTTTTTTGGCTTCCTTCTTAACAAGCAGCTCATTTGTCCGTATAATTGGTTTTTGCAAACTGCCCTCCTGGAGGATCATTTCAAAGCAGATTTTCTGTGTGTAAAGCCCATTTTACATGAGGAGAGGGTCATTTATAAAACTGCAGCATTATGCACATGGCGATGACAGCACGTAATATACACATGTGGACACTTCCCAGGGGCATAGACAGGGAGGAGCACAAAGTACCTGTGTATTTTATAAAATACATGACACACTTACTAAATCGCGCTGCCGGGTAGTGCAGGGCTCAGTGCGTGCCAAATGTACTGTAGTAAACTTTACTGCATGACAAAAATATGACCATGTTAAAAATCCTGCACAACACGAGTAACGCGAATTGGGGCAGAGACTGCGTAGTTCGGGGGCAGAGCACGCACATCCCATTAGCGCAGGTGTCCTCGGCTCACTCTCACTTAGCACGGGTGCATTTACCACCACCTCTATGGGCAGCATTAAGTGCACACACGTCGATCATGCCAAAGAGAATAAACACAGGAGTGGTGCAAAAATCACACTAGCTTCATGGGGACAAGCTGGGCACCCTTCCATACTTTAGGATGGGTCCAGCGCTATCCCCAAGTTCATTTTTCAGGACTGTATGTGTGGTAGGCACCCACCATTTAGTAAATGTGCCCCACTGTGCGGTAACGTTGGGGTATGTGTAAGCGGCATTTCTGAACTCCTGGAGCTAGTTCCGGGGACCTACTTAAAACAGACATTTTTGGACATCACAAATAAGTGTCCCGCTAAAAATCAGACCCATTGGGAGCAATTCCATTGTGAATGCGGCCAGATATGCACGCAAATGACCTCTTATAAAATACCAATCAGCGTAAAAGAACGCGCTTTGGTATGAAGGTGCACGGTCTGCCGGTCGACTTAGCCAAGGGCACAACCTGGGGGAAGTTTTCATGCAGACATATAGATTATAAAATACCTTGATCTACGTGCGTATTGCCAAAGTACATGTGGTCACGCACACCAGCTCGCAAGCAGATGTAAGTAATCGCACCGACCTTCGAGGCGCTTTCTCCGCTGCATACACTAGTAAGTGCCTACTTCTTTTTTATAAAATAATGCCTTGCAGATATACTGTTATAAAACTGCTCTCATTACGTGAAACAAAGTTTACGATTTTTGTTTGTTTTTGCAGGATTATTCTGGGAGGATGATGTTGGGGTGATCATGATCGCTGAGTTTAATAATCAGAATCTCAGGAAGGAGAATCTAGGGACCTGAAAGCTAAATGAAGGGGCCACAAGAAGAAGGTGCTGCATAGCCCTGCCCACCCTGCGTAGAGTATTTATGGTACTTAAGGGTGCGCATTCGTTAGCGCACATTCAATTCGTTTGGGTGCCTTAAAAATTTTACTTCATGTAAAATCAACTGTAGAGTGTAGACACACAAACCTGCTAATTAACACATCCCAATTGATTTGCTTGCGTTAAAAAGCTCTAACGTTCATGCCAAAAACAAGTATTCTATTTATTTAACAGGGGTGTTTTTGTACCACTTTATCATTTCAATCAAAGTGGTTTACATTGTAACTTAAACTTGGTAAATGTACATTAAACAGGGACATTGATAACTTGGATTTTTCTGAGCAATGGAGGGTTAAGTGACTTGCCCAAGCCACAAGGAATGCTAGTGGGAATTGAACCCAGGTCTCTTGGCTCCCAAGCCAGAGCTCTAACCACTAGGCCACACCTCCACAGTATTAAAACAAACAAAAGAAACACCCAAAAATCAGGGGGGAAAAGGAAACTGAAAGTGTTTTTCTTCAAGTGCACATCCCTAAAAGGGATTCCTCCCTGGCCCTTGACAGGTCTTTGAAACACAGCAGACACTGTTGGTTTGCAGAGTATCTTCTGAATTTTCACTTTTCCACAAGTTGCTCTGCAGAGGCCAAAATAATCTGGCTGTGAACATACAACTTGGAAGCCACAGAACAGCCTTAAGCAGCAGTCCGAGGTGCTCATTTGTAGAAAGACCACTTTTGCCAGACACTGTGAAAAGGTGCCAGGACGTGTGGTAGCATTGTTACGAGAACGCACAATAACAGGAAGTCTGAGGCTGGACGGTCTTCGTAGAGCTGCTCAATTCTTTCTTATACTTGTCTCACAAAAGAATGTTCCATATTGCTTTTGATTAGATCCAACTTACAAAACAGGCGTTTAGTGCTTTGTGGAATTTATATACTGTACCTCCAGCCAGTGCACTACAGACACTAGGTAACAGCATTATTGATGCAAGAGTTATGTGCATTCAACACTCTGATGTTCAGTAAACTCCAACATCACTGGATTTAGGATTTCAGGATCAGGTTAGTCACAAAGAGCAGTGCTGGCAACCCCCCTCCCCCTCCTTCCCCTGAAAGTCCAAGGGAATAGAAGAGCAAAACTGAAAAGCTGAGCCGGCATGGTGTAGGGCTGAGATCCCCAAAGCACCACTGACTCAGTTTGGTTCAGCTCAGTCTGCCTGGAATAAGGGATAGAAATAAGCTGAGCAAAGACAGCGAGTGACTCAAACGACGAGGGAAAGGGATAGGAAAAGCAGGAGCAAACAATTTAGAGCCCTTTCGAGCATGCATTGCACCTGGGAATGCATCTGTTTATCTGTTTAGAGTAGTTGGTATTCTGTCCATCAATGCTTTCTGAGTGGGCAAAAATAAAATATCGGACTGCAGTCTAACACACACCAGCACATAACATAAAAGACTAAACATAAAACGCAAATTAATATAAAATCAAAGAGAATCAATCAACAAAAAGAGAAGGCTTCACCCCTCCCCCCCCCGAACTTTAAATAAAGTGACTCTGGTAATGCATCCCATAATATGGGACCTGCTTTAGTAAACACCCTCTCTTTCTCCACTTAAGCAGAATACTGAAAACCAAAGGAGGCGGACTTCACACGTCCTGAAGTGGGTTTATCTAATGGCACAGGAGCATAAGATGTGCCATAGAAGGTCAGGCCATCAGCATGCTCTCTCCAGCCCTGGCAGGGTCCCAAAACCTAGCTAGATTCCATGCTCCTTACACACAAGGGTAAGCTGTGGCTTTCCTAAGTCTACATGGTTAATGATTTCATGGGAGGAAAAATCCATAACTTATCTAAAACCCTATTCAAACTCACTTGCGCTAAGTGCCTTCATCACATCTTCTAGCAACAAATTCCACAACGTTGTTAGGTGCTGAGTGAAAAAAATACCTTCTGCAATTTGTTTTAAATGAGCTACCTATCAGTTTCACGGTGTGTCCCCTTGTCTTAGAACTATTTGGAAAATTCATTTGACCAAAGCGGTTCACAAAAATACATACATAAAAAAACAATCATTCAATCAGGGTAAACAAGATTTCCTCCGAAGAGGCAGTGGTGATAAGTTCTATAACAGAGGACCAACAAAAGACAAGGCACAGGTAACAGCCAACAATGCATGTCACTGACAGCAAACCTGCTGCGCAGTAGCATTTTAGATTAACTACAAAAGACAATCGGCACCAAAATACAATGAATTACTGTAATCTAAGTTTACTAAAACCAAGGCCTGCAGAAATGTTTGAAAAATCGAGGGATAAAAAAGATACAGTTGTAGTCAGCATTATTAGCACCCTTGCATTCCATCTCTTAATGCCCAATATCTTCTAAAATAAAAAACTGGCCAGTGAAATGGCTTTGGACTATATATGCACATATATTTGGCACATAAAAGAATCAAATAAAACAAGACCAATTAAAAAAGGAAATAGCATGAAATAGTATAAAAACTGGAACATTAGCAAGACATGATTATTGGCACCCTTATAAACATTTCAAAACAGAAGAACCACATTCCCACTGCAGTAAAAGTAGTTACATTCACTCCCTGTTCCATTTTCACAATGGTGAAGACAAGAGAGCTGCCTGAGACCGTCAGAAAAGCCATTATCACCAAACATCAAACTTCAAAGGGGTACAAGGCCATCTCCAAAGACCCTGGGATTCCTGTGTCTACAGTTCACAATGTTATTAAGAAGGTTTCTGCTCATGGAATTGTCAAGAAACTCCCAGGACATGGTGGGAAGAAGAAAATTAATCTGAGAAGTCTTCAAAGGTTAGTGAAAACAGTTGGAAAAACACCACGTACAACATCCACAGAGCTTAAGGCTGACCTGAAGCAATCTGGACTAGTGGTTTCAACATGCACCTTACACCATGCACTAAACAAAGAAGGACTTCATGGGCGAAGGCCAAGGAGGACCCCACTGCTCAAAGACAGACATTAAAAGGCACACCTGATCTATGCCCAACCCACCTTGAGAAACCACAATCCTTCTGAGAAAATGTTCTGTGGACAGATGAAACCAAACTTCAGCTCTTTGGCAATGGAGACCAGTGATACATTTACAGGTGAAGAAATGAAGCTTATAAAGGAAAAAAAACACCCTTCCTACAATTAGATATGGTGGAGTTTCCATAATGTTTTGGGGCTGTTTTGCTACCTCAGAAACTGAAGGCCTGGAATGTATTAAAGGAATCATGAAGTTGGATATTTTGGAGCAAAATGTGCTACCTAGTGTCAAAAAGCTAGGTCTGTGTCAAAGGTCATGGGTCCTCCAGCAGGATAATTATTCAAAACATACATTCAAAAAGTACAAAAGAATGGTTAACAAGGAACAAATAGATTGTTTTAAACTGGCCAGCAATGAGTCCTGATCTCTTTCCAATCGAGAACCTTTGGAAAGAGCTGAAATCTGCCTTTGGTAAAAGGAGTCCTGGAAACATTCATGAACTGGAACAAATCGCAGTTGAAGAGTGGGAGAAACTACCATCAGACAGATGTACGAAACTTATAGATGGCTACAAGAAACGTTTGGAGGCTGTCATCACTGCCAAGGGTTGTGCAACCAAATATTAGTGGAGGTTGCCATTAATCCTGTCCAGGTCATATTTTATTTTTTTTCTCAGAAATCACTATGTCTAAGTTGCAGACATCTTTTTTTGGTTGTATACCTTTGAAAATACTCTTAAAATATTATGACACTGAGTTGGAATATTTCCGATTCACAGGTCTGAAAAAAAAAATTTTCGAGAGCTGTTTTGGTTATTCCATGTAATCTTTATGTTTTTTGGTGCACTGAATCCGAAAATGACCTCCATTTTGTCATAGGACATCACGTTTCCTGACAATTTAGGTAACTATGTTAAATAAGGCAATACCTCAAAATAAATGGAAATAGGACTTATAAAATTAAAGTTTTATTACAATATTTTCATGAAAATCCTTTTTTGAACTGAAATGAGCTCACTTACACACACTAAGGGGCATGTTTACTAAACTGCGTTAAGGTTACATAACGCGCATTATGATGCATTAACGATCGTAAAGCTCTGCGGCGCGGTAAAACACCGCAGAAGGTGGAGAGAGGGCGGAGAGAAGGGGTCAATGGGCGGAGTGTGGACGGGGAGAGGCTCCCTGCACACTAACGCGCTGGTCTGAAGAGCTGAATCCTAACGCGATTGAAAACCTGCCGTTAAATGCACAGTTCAGGGGGGGATGGGGGGAGGGGGGAGAGGGGGGAGGGGGGAGGGGGGCAGCTGTGCATTTCCAGGCCTTCTGTCTGCTATTGCTTTATGGATGTGTACAGCTCTGCATTGCCTGCCCTGTAGGGTGTTTGATCCCCAGCAGGACTGGGGTGATGGTTCCCTCTACTTCCACCATTGCAGGGGGGTAGAAAGTGGATCTGTTGGTGGGAGATTCTCTCCCACACCCTGAGCCCCAGAGGGTGCGTTGGGTGGTGGTATGTAATCTCCTTGTGGGTCCAAACACCCCCCTTCACTTACATCATGTGACCATGGCACCCACACAGGGTATGCACTTTTCTGGGTGCATCATAGTCCACAAGGGCTAGATGTGACATACAGATGAACACAGGCATATCCTAGGGGTGTTTGCAAGGACTACCTATCACACATTGGTACTGATGGGGACCTGCAGTATAGCCTATCTCAGCAAAGCCAGGTGCTGTGTGAATGATGCTGGGCACCATACCTCTCCCTCAGGGTGAGCACAGGATCCGCACACTGTGACGGTCTGTAGCTACTCTGTGCCACTAACACACACCGTCGGCACCCCCTTCCAGGCTGAGGTGCTGTGGGGTGCATACCCCATCTTGTGATCATCTGTAGACTGCTGATTTACATGTGCTGTGCATCCTGGGTACGGATGGGTTGACCCTATCCTGGTAACCACAGCAGAATGTGGGTGTGGTGCCGTGCAGTCCTCCTGTAGCCAGCCAGGTATTTGTTAGCAGCTCTAGCCCACTGGTTACTTCACTGCCTGTGAAGCCAGAGGTCATGGGTTCAAAACCCACAGTGGGGTTCATTGATAGGGCTGTCTTAGGCATTGTCTATTTTTATTGTATATTAGTGCTGCCAGCAGAAACACCCTCAGAGTACTGTCACCTTAGGGTGCCTCATAAGGCGCCCTATAAAGCGCCTTATAAGGTGCCTTATATGGTGTCCTATAGGGGACATTATAGGGTGCCTTGGCAGACAATGCACTTTATAATGTGCCCTATGGAGTGCCTTCTAGGGTGCCTTATGTGGCACCTTAGGTTACGCCACTGTGAGGGTGTGTTTGCTGGCAGCACTATTAAAGTACAACTAAACTTCCTCACAGCCCAATACTTAACCCTTTCCAGGCCAAGCCCAAAACTTTTGGGATCCAAACTTCTGCCTAAATATTCCTATCAAATGGTATATAATACATGACCATGGCAGAGGGAACGTCACTATTGGAACATATTGAATAAGACGGGTACAATTTTCCTGAAATATGCAAACATTAACCCGGCTGCAGAATGTGGATTAAAATATTATAGTAGGCCTTCAAAGGGCTACACATGATGCCTCAGCCAGCCTTATTCATTAGGCACACTGGGGAATCAAACCCATGACCCTTGTACCATCAGTCTGTGTAGTAACCATTGTGCTACAGCTCTGTTTCTATATTTGGGTGTCTGCGCGCCTTCTTAAGCTTAACGCGCCCTGTAACAATCGTTGCTGCTCAGCGCCTTATAACGTGCGTTATCGGTAACAATGTACCGCCAATGTCCTTATTTGGGGTTTCTGCCTCTAACGCGGATCCTAACGCGAATCACACTAACGCAGTTTAGTAAACATACCCCTAAACTCAGTTCTTCTTCCTTGTGAGGCTCCTCTTGGTGCATTTATGCTTCTGAGTAGCATCTGGAATGTCTCTCTGAAGCATCCAACAGTAGTCTGCCATCATTGTAATGCTCCATTTTCCCTGGTATCTCCTTCCCATCTCTTTAATGTCTTGGTGGAATCGTTCACCTTGTTCCTCACTCACAGCTCCCAAATTTTCAGGAAAGTAGTCAAGGTGGGACTGGAGGAAATGCACTTTCAAACTCATCAGGCAACCTAAAGCTTGAAATGCTTTCAGCATTCGTCCGACGATCTTTTTGTAGTGAGGATCTTTGTTATTGCCTAAAAATTTCTGTACGACTTCTTTAAATGCAATCCACCATTCTTTTTGAGGATCCGTCATGGTATTGACAAACTCTTGATCAACTATAAGCCTTCTAATGTCTGGTCCGACGAACACACCTTCCTTCAATTTTGCCTCCGACAGGCCTGGAAACTTGGTGACCAAGTATTTGAAGCATTCTCCATCTCTTGGAAGTGATTTTACAAATTGCTTCATCAATCCCAATTTTATGTGGAGAGGTGGTAGAAGAACTTTATGGGAAGGTACCAAAGTTTCTCGGAGGACATTTTTTTCACCGACTGTTAGCACCCTCAGCTGCCAACTCTTCTTGGTCCAGTGATTTTGTCAGTCTCGACTGTCCCATAGACACAGAAAACAAGGATATTTGGTATACCCAGCTTGTTGCCCGAGCAGCATGCACAAGACCTTCAAGTCCCCACATACTTGCCAACCATGGTCTTCATATTTAAGTTTACGAAGAACCAATTCCAAGTTCTCGTAGGTTTCCTTCAAGTGTACGGAATGACCTACAGGTATGGAAGTGTAAAAAACGTTGTGGAGTAAAACTGTTTTGAGAATTCTTTTTGAAGAATCTATAAAAAGACGCCATTGCTCTGAATCATATTGGATTTTAAATTGACCCATCAGACCTTCGACATTGATGCAATAAACCAACTTGTCTTCCTGGGCGAAGTAAGGAACGAACTCCTTTTCACGATGTCTGAACCATGAAGATGACACTCCTGGCAACAATAAATTCCTGCTTTTCAGCCTTGATCCGAGTAACTCAGCGGCATCTTTGGGAAGATTCAAGTCTCTTACCAAATCATTCATCTCCTCCTGAGAAAACAATTTTGGTCTTGTATCATCTTCAAAGTCAGAACTTGATTCGTCATCTGGTTCAGGTATGACTTCACCTTCATCGGAGCTAGGTATCTCTTCCAAGGTAGCAGGGGGCTTGGGTACCGGTATATCTGTGCCATGGGGGATGGGACGAATTGCCGAGTGAAGACTGGGGTATGAAATGGAATGCTTCCATTTGGAATTAAACTCTTTCACATTGCATGAACACAAGTAACAGTCGTCACTATGGTTCTTTTGCTCTCACCATACCATAGGAATCCCATAACGGAAAGAGTTTTTTCTTACCCTTGGACCAGTTTCGGAGGTCCTCAACACACCGTTTGCACACTTTATGAGGCGCCCAGACTTTATCTTGATCTCCAATTTTTAGTCCAAAGTATGTAAAGTATACTTTTTTCACAAAGTCTGTAATATTCTGCTGTTGCTTCAACACTGTATATTCACCACAGATGAAACAGAAACTGTCTGGCGAATTAATACACTTTCGCGGAGCCATAACATAACGGTTGAAGAATGACAAGCTAACACGAATTGTGATGAAAAAGTGTGAACAGCCTAGAACCAAGAACCTGATGATGATTCGTGCACAAGTGTGGCATGCAGGAGAGAGCAGCTCTGTGTCTGTACACGAGACGTCACAGTGCTGGCCACACACCCCTGCACTGACTGGAGCTGCTGCTATCTGCCCTGTGTCTCCCTCCCACTGGATTCTTCAGGAAAGATTAACCCCTTCTACCATTAGAAGCACGGACTTAAAACTTGCTTAGCTTATGTATATATTGCTGACCATCAGATTTACAGTGCTATATTTTTTTTTACATAACTCGGACAACCCCTTTAAGGTTTTTTTGGCATTTTATATCTTAAATGCACTTATGTGAATTAATTAATAGTATTTTTAATTAATTAATAGTAATTTGAAAAAATTTGATAAATTTGAAGACAATTTTGCATGTTGTGGCAAATCATGACGTCTAGGAGTTTTTTCAATATTTTATTTGTTTTCAGCACATCAAAATACATGGAAATTAGATGAAAATAATCAAACAGCTTTTTAGTCGCAGACCTGTGAATTATTTCTCAAGATATTGTACACAACATACCTAAAATGAAAGAGTGTCAATAATGTTGACCACAACAGTATTTCAACCAGTGCACTAAACACAGCTTATAAAATACAGATTGTTACAACACTGACTTGGATGAATGAGGTAAGCTTAGAGTTTAGTATTATTTCCAAATTCTTAGCCTCTGTAGAAGTCACGGGAGTGCTATCAGTCCATAAACTAGGACCAGCATTCCCTGCTTACCATTCCATACTACTCCTGATTTTGTAAACCTCTGTTATACCCCCTCTCGGTTGTCTCTTCTCCGTCATCGCCTCTCTTGTCTCTCTATTTCCCCCGTGTCTATAATTTCCTTTGTCTTCTTGCTTTCCCCTATGTCAGCTATTTCCCCTCGGCCTTCCCATTTCCACAGTCCAGTATCTCCCCGTGGTCTCCTCACTTCCCTGTGTCCAGTATCTCCCCGTGGTCTCCTCACTTCCCTGTGTCCAGTATCTCCCCGTGGTCTCCTCACTTCCCTGTGTCCAGTATCTCCCAGTGGTCTCCTCACTTCCCTGTGTCCAGTATCTCCCCGTGGTCTCCTCACTTCCCTGTGTCCAGTGTCTCCCCGTGGTCTCCTCACTTCCCTGTATCCAGTATCTCCCCGTGGTCTCCTCACTTCCCTGTGTCCAGTATCTCCCCGTGGTCTCCTCACTTCCCTGTGTCTAGTATCTCCCTGGTCTTTAATACTCCCCTTGTGTAAACCATCTCCTCGTCACCCTATTCACTCACCATGTCAACATCTCCCCTGTCACCCTATTACCTCCCCCCTCACATCCCTGGTCTTCCTTCCATCCTCCTTTGAGCCAGCATCTCCCCTCTGTCACCCTACTCTCACTCCTGTGTCCATTGTCCTCAAGTCACCACATCCTCCCTTTCCCCTCTTCCCCAATCCAACGTTGCTTGTTTCTCTGCCCCTCCCCAGGTCCAGCACCTTCCTTTCCCCCTCCCCATTACCATTCTTGCCTCTCTGCATCTGCAGCTTCCAAGACCCATGGAAAAATAAAACAGAAGACAGGCACAGGACTGCGCAATGCAGATATGCCGCTGATGGTTTTGCTGGTTCGGCACTCAGCAACAGGACGTCTACATCAAAGGGGACAGCACTAGCAGAGCCAACAGCGATGTGCGTAGATTGGGTGGTTCTGCACCTGCCTTCTGGGAGGGGGGTTCCCTCTGCCTGCCATGGGTCCTGGAAGCTACAGGTTGCAGCGGCTCAAAAATGGTAATGGGGATGGGGGAAAGGAAAACGCTGGTGCTGGACAGCGGGCGGGGGCACATTTTTTGCCCTGATTGAGAGTAAAACTGTCAGGCTGAGCAAAAATCAGTGCTGCCTGACAGTTTTACTCAGTCGGGGAGGTCGCAGTTGGAGCTGCGAAGGATTAGCCTCCCCAAGACTCGTTTACAGGGCACCTATGTACTTTTTCCAGGTTGCTATTCCTGTTTCGAGATGGGAATGACCAGAACTATGCATGATGCAGTCACACTGTAGACTGATAAAGAGGCATTATTTTAATTGAATGTAACACGGCATGTCTATTCTGCTTAGCTGGTGAACCAGTACAAGGTTATCGTAATTGTCTTCCTAGTTTTATAATAGCAAAACCCCACATATGACTGTGTGGACTTCTCAATATAGTCAATGCACACAAATTTAAAATAATCTAATCAAACATATCTTTATTTAACTTTTCATCTGTGTCCCAATAATTCCTAACATTCTATTTGCCTTTTTGATCACAGTCGCACACTGAGCTGAGGATTTCGATGTATTGGTCACAAAGACTCCAAGATCCTTTACGTGGCTGGTGACACCCAATATGGAAACCAGCAACAGGTACTTGTGGTTAGAACTATTTTTCCGTATGTGCATCACTTTGCCCTTGTCCACATTCAATTTCCTCTGCCGTTTTTTAAATGCCCAGTCCCCCAGTTCCCTTGAACTGCAGCTCATCTGCACAGCACTAACCACCCTTGGGAACTGCACAAAATCTAGAGAAACCTCCAGACATTCCTTAGTATAAACACTATAGGAGGAGAGAATGTGGAAGCAGCTTTTTCCACTAATTGATCAGCCCCTGACATGGCCTGGTCGATTTATAGAAGAGACAAATAAAGCTGAAAGAAAAACAGACGTTTCATGGCAGGACAATGTCTCTCCCCCTCCTGGGCCCAGCAGTACCCCTCCCACACATACTAAGACATGAGCGTTTTTCCTTTGCCCCCAGACTCCTTCCTCATTATATTCATGCTGCCAGTTCTCAGATAATCACCACAAGCTTCTCTGTTTATCTTTACCCGTCAAATTCACCAGGAATCCATCCCGTGCATGCCCCTGTATTACCATGTATGGCTCAAGCATACTAGCTGTGAATAAGAGTGTAACGTTTGGCTTCTTTCAGCCCCTAGGAGGCTACCAACCTGTCAGCTATTAGAGAAGAGAACAAGGCTGGTAACCAGAGCCAGGTTCTCTATTTGACACGATTGATTATCACGCACCATGTCTTCAGCAGAACCAGAGAAGATATGTTTGGAGTGCACTATGGAATTCCTGGGCTATAAATAATTTGGGAAAAGCTGGATACTCTCAGAGCATGGAAGGCTGCAGGAAATACTTGCGATTATTACATGACTGCGGGATAATGCAGGCAGTGTCTTCGTTACTCCCATTCAGCTCCACACACAGTGACAGTCTGGGATTATCCCTTCAGAACACTCTGTGTTCACCTCCATAAACAGGTGGCAAGGCCAGCCGCACAATTCGTTCAAGGTATTGGTGCTCTAGGCAGACCTAAAGGTTTTCCATCCCCGACTCTGAATGCCCTGCTCTTTGCCCTCCAGCAGTTGCCGCCCTAGGTGGCCACCTAGATTGCCTGATGGTTGGGCCGGCCCTGACAGGTAGCAACATGAGATACAGACTCATAGTAACATTGTAAAATTGACGGCAGATAAAGACTACCATGTTCCATCCAGTCTTCCCAGTGAGGTGGCTAGTTACACCCCCTATGCTTTTGTTTAGGGTTGTACCCGACACTCCATACCTTTATTTAGAGGCCAAGGTACTAATGTGTGCTTGATTCACAATGATCGTTAACACATGATACAGAAATTGTGTGGTCAGCACTTTAAACAAACTATTTAGCTACCTACTAAGAGAATAACGTATAAGTAGAATAGGTAATAACTTGATTCATTATGAAAATCAGCTCTTTACTTAAGAACACATTAAAATGCATGCATGCTAATGCAGACCAGGTTCCATTAGAAACTAACTAAATGTCAGCAGAGATGCAATTAGGGTTTTTGCGCTAATGCAACAACTTTAACGTGACACAGAGGCGACCACCCCACCTGCACCGATTATAGGTACAACAAAGAACAGGTCACACCACGCCATAGGACGTAGCAGGGAACTTTATTAGAATCCTTGAGATCACCCTACACGTGTTTCGGCCGAAGCCTTCTTCGAGGGATAATGACCTCTCCACAGTACAGATACTGTACATATACTCTCCTGACTGTAAAACAGTTCTCAGAACCTCAGACACAACGATCACAGTGAAAACCAAATGATATGAGACATTTTTCTCCAAACATATCATTTACATGTTTTCTGCATTAATGGCCCATGTTATCATACCTTAGTACATTGTGGACTTTCCATGTCCCATCTAGGGGGCCAGACGTGGACTTCAAAGCACACAAGACCTGGGAAATGCCGCAGTCGGCTTCCAAATATTGTTCCTATGGCTTTAATAACAGAGGTATTAAATCATTCTTGCATTATTTTGGCTTTCTAAAACATGACAAGAGCCATAATCTGAATCCATAGGATAAGCTCCAAGGAGCTAGGTGAAAATCCACATTTGTGTGGACCGGACCAAGTCTGACCCAGTGAGGATGGAAAAAGTAAATGAACAAAAACAATAAATAAACACACCAGACCTTACGACCCTTTCCAAAGTGCTCCCATGACAACCTTTGTTCTTAGCATCTGAGGGGAAATAAGTGTAAATACAGGGAGAGAGCTACTGAAATGCCCTTCTTCCTCCTTCAGTAAATGAGATCAGCTCCTTTTCTTATTTGTTGCTGCACAACCATGTTATAAAACAGAAGGAACGGGTGTGTACCTGGAAGTTGGAACTCCAGGCAAATAGAGGGCAGCTGCGCTGGAGCCTCTGTCCGCACTTCTGCTGCCACTAGGGAAACCTTCGGTGATATCGCACTTTTAGTCACGAGGAGTAGAAGGTGCCTGGTCCTCGTGACTAAGAATGCAATATCGCGGCACCGCTCTCCCCCTAACAGCACCAGCGCAGGTGGAAGACTCCTACGCAGCTTCACGGGAATATTGGTACAATATTTCTAGTAACTGAACAGACTTGGGGAGAAGACAAGTCAAGCTAGAGATTCCTTTCCAGGTGTCAGTGGTGAAAGGTGTTAGCCCACATCTGCAAACCTACCAGGGATAACACCTGTTCCAAAAGTAAGGAGGCGGCGTTGGGCAAATTATTCACTCTCTCCTCGCCTCAGCTCAGGTCTCATGGAGGAGCCACACCCTGAAAGAATATGGCAGCCTTCCAGGACCAGTTTTCAGCCATCAAAGACTGCACATGACCATTCTGTATCTATGTCAACCTAACATCACAAGATTAGCCCTTCATCCTGGTTTTGCAATCCTGAATTAGATCCATGAGGACCAGAATGCTTTTTGATGGAATCTGCAAAACAGGCTACTGTTGATGGGAACACCAAGATATTATACGGGCCTTCAAATTTCCAGCAACACCAGAGATTCAGTCTTATCAGTTAATGTCCTTTCCTTCAGTCCTACTAGACTAGTCCAGACAAGTGGATTGTGTTCCCCTACAAGGAGACCGGTGGAGACAAAGAACCAATGAAAAGCCCAGGTTTCTATGACGACATCACTCCTATGCCTCTATTTGCCTCAGCCACCAGAGATCCCTTCAGCATTCTCCTCAACACATATAGCAGAAACATGGCAAGCCTCACACAACCTCAACTGTGGGCAACAAAGAGTAATTGACAGTAGAAGACTATGTACAGAAAAGCCTAAACAGAAGGCTCTCAATGGAAGATGAACCTGCAAAGCCAAGTATAAAAATCATAGCACACCCAAGGGTACCACAGCCATGAACAGAACAAATAATTTCGGGGGGGGGGGGGGCCTGGATTAGTCTATCGGGACTCAAGGAAAGGACATTAACTAGTAAGTAAAATGTCAACTTCCATATCGTCCTGCTAGACTAGTCCAGACAAGTGGGATGTACCAAATCTACAACTCTACTGGCAGGAAGAAGACAGCAGTTTGCAAAACCTTTGAGCCAAAGGCAGTGTTTGCCCGCACATGGACAAAAGTGGAAAATGATGCCCATGCTGCTGCCTGACAAAATGTCTGCAGGGGCTATCAAGCTCTGCTCTACCCAAGAGGACACTTGTGCTCCAGTAGAATGGGCATGCAAACCCTCCAGAACCGGCCAGTTCCGCAACAGATATGCTGAGGGAATGCCATCCTTAATCCAGCGCCCCAAAGTCGACTTTGCTGGTCCGCGCAAGGGTGAAGTGGCAGCTAACAGCACAAAAAGATGGTTGGACTTATGAAAGGAATTCGTGACCTCCTGGTACTGGAGGAGAGCCCTCTAGACATCCACCGACACTGCTCCTTCGGGAAGGAGGGCAGGCAGACCACCTGGTTCACATGAAAGGGAGAAAGTACCTTAGGCAAGAAGGAAGGCATAGGCCGAATGGAGATGGCCTCCTTTGAAAAGGACAGATAAGGATCTTGGCAAGACAGAGCCTACAGCTTGGAAATCCACCATGCAGAACATATCACAACCAAGAAGTCCATCTTGAGCATCAAATCCTTTAAGGCAGTGCTCTCCAACGGCCCAAAAAGTGCCATCATCAGGACCCTGTGCACCAGACACAGATCCCAGGTAAGGACGCAGAATCCGACCCCCCTAGAGAAAACTCAAGATGTCCAGGTGCAAGGCCAGAGACTTGCCCGCCAACGGACCCCAGAAACAAGCCGGAGCTGCCATCTGAACTTTCAGGGAGCTAAGGGAAAGGCTCTTCTCTAGTTCATCCTGTCGAAAGGCCAACAGGAAAGATACTTTGCCCGCCTCAGGAGCCAACTGCCAAGTGCTGCACCAGTGCTCAAAGAGGTATCATATCCATATGTATGCTAGCTTGGTAAACCTCCTCCAGGCACCAAGCAGAATAAAGACCACTGCTGGAGAGTAGCCCCAATGCACTAGCTGCCTCCTTTCAAGAGCCATGCCACAAGTGAAAAGGGAGCAGGGTCCTCCAGGATGATCAGTCCCTGACGCAATAAACCCAAGATAGAGGCAACCAAAAAGGAAGCACTTGCAGGAGCGCATCGAGTCTCTGAGCCACGCTCTCCTCAGCCAATCCAGTGTCACCAAAATAATCCTGCTCATGTGGCGTTCTATACACCGAATCACATGCACCACCAGGGGCCACAGAGGAAACACGTACAGCAGTTGCTGACTTGGCCAAGGTTGCATCAGGGCATCAATGCCCCTGGATCCCATCTCCATGTGGCCACTGAAGAAGCAGCAAACTTTGGCAATGGAGAGGGTCACCATCAGATCTATTTTCGAGATGACCCCAGCAGCGCAGAATCAATCGAAACACCTCCTGACTCAATTCCCACTCAATTCCCAGACTCTGGAAGCCAGCTGCACACAGAACCATACCAGGCAATCCAACAGTCTTTGACTTACTCCTCTGGTAGGAAAACCCTGCCCACTTGTGTCAAAACACACGCCCAGAAACTCCAGGGACTGGGAAGGCAACTCCTGGCTGTTTCCCTGATTGATCACCCAGTTAAGACTTTCCAAAAAAGGACACCACTCAATTTGCCACCTAGAATACTTCTGAAAAGGAACGGGCTCGAATGAGCCAGTCATCCATATAGGGATGGACACAGGTCCCTTGACGCTGCCACCACCATGACCTTGGAGAGTATCCTTGGGGAGGTGGATAGCCTCAAACGGAGGGCAATGAACTGATAGTGAGAGTCAAGCATGGCAAAATGCAGATATGCTGCTGATCTGCCGGATTGGGATATGAAAATACACCTCGGCTAGATCCAGAGAAGCCAAGTACTCCCCGTGACACACTGCTTGAATCACGGAGCACAAGGTTTCCATCTGTAAGCACAGGACACACAAGTGCTCGTTGACCCCCTTAAGATCCAGAATGGGCTGGAAGGAACCGTCCTTTTTGGGCACCATGAAATAGATGGAGTATCTGCCCTTGCCCCACTTGTCCAGGGGTGGAGGGAGGGCCGGCACCAGTGCTTTCAGGCACAGCAACTTGTCTAAGATGGTCTGTACGGTGGCACCGTTGATCACAGAACCACAAGGGGAAATGACGACAGTATCTAGAATTGGCTCTTTGCATTCCAAGACATAGCCAAACTCAATGGTGTCTAGCACCCAACAATCCTTGGTAACTCAGGCCCATTCCTGAAAGAAAAAGGCAAAGACTTCCTCCCACCAGAGGAACCAGGGAATGGGCCCCAAATCTTTATTTTGCAGCTTGGGAGGGTCCACCTCTGGAAGGGACCGTCCCTGGGCCCACGCACTCCATGAAAGGACTGAGAATGAACTCAAGAACTGGAAGCAGAGGGAAAGAAAGATTTTCTGGGTCAGTAATAACGAGAGCCCTGAGACCCCCTTGGAGTACAGGTGGAGGCTGAAAAGAAAGGGGCATCAGCCCACTTTACAGGCCCCTTGGACCTGTTTTTGGAAAGTGGTAAGAGTTTGTCTCACCCAGGTCCTTCACCAGCTTATCCATATTAGTGCCAAACAGAAGCTTCCCCTTAAAAGTCAGATGAGCCAACTAGGCTTTGGAGGATCGGTCTACAGCCCAGTGCCGGAGCCAATTCTTACACCATTACACCATCAGGGCACCATCCCTAGCTGCCAAATGTACCAGGTTATACATGGCATCAGCAAGGAAGGCCGTAGCCAGCTCCAAAAGAGGGGTAGTATCATCTAGTGGAAGAGACTGAATCCACTGGAGCAGAGCTCGAGACGTCAGGCTGGTACATACTGCCAGCTGTAGAATAGCCACCGCCACAGCAAACTTGCTCTTCAGTAAGGAATCCACCTTATGGTCCAGAAAATCCTTTTAAGGCCGACCTGCCTTCCATGGGAATGGTGGTCCATCTGGTAACCACCGTGACCTGTGCATCCACCTTGGGAATGCCAAACCATTCGACACACTCCTCCTCTGGGAGAGCATAGTTCTTCTTGCACACCGATAACCCTTTAGGTAGGGAGTCGGGAGAGTCCCACTCCAACTGGATCATATCCTTGATCACATCCAGGAATGGGAAGACAGTAGTGGATTTTTGCACCCCTTGAAGGAGCAAATGTACCTTTGGCTCCTGCTCCATGCCACAAGCATCCATCAGGTTCAAGATGGATGAGATCCTTGCCATCAACACCGCCAGCTCCTCTTTCTGGAATAAGCAGATTACGCCAGCCTCTGCATAATCTTCTGAAGGCGAGAACACTTCCTCATCCACATCAGAGCCCAAAATCGAACCATCTGAATCCGTGTCATAGTTCTCTTTGACAGTTCCCAACTGTTCCCTATCTGCAGGGAGCACCCCTTGCCAGGGATGCTTAGCCAAAGGTAATCGAACAGTGCTTCCACATTCAGCCTGCCCCACATGAGACTGCACCCAGGGGCACCCAGAGGTCGCAGGGTCTGAATTTCCACACCAGAAGGACCAAGCCTGTTGCAAAGAGGAGAAGAATTCCAGGGAGCAGAGTCCAGAGTCAGGAAGTGGAGGAGTAGCCTAATAGTCACAGCACTGGCTTGAGAACCAAGAGACCAAGGTTTGATTCCCACTAGCACTCCTCATGGCCTTAGGCAAATCACTTAACCCTCCATTGTCTCAGAATATCAACATCCCCATTTAGTGTGCATTACCAAGTTTAAGTTACAATATAAACTGCTTGGACTGAAATAATAAAGCAGTATAAAAAAACCTGTTAGTTAAACACCAGGAGGCACAACCACCAATGGTCCTCTAGAGAACAAGGAGCAGTTCACAGCTTGGTCACTGGAACCTCCAGTCAACTGAATATCCTTACCTATAGCACCATCCGTCACCTCCTGCCTGAGGCAGGCAAGACCAG
This sequence comes from Ichthyophis bannanicus, assembly GCA_033557465.1. NCBI lineage: Eukaryota > Metazoa > Chordata > Amphibia > Gymnophiona > Ichthyophiidae > Ichthyophis > Ichthyophis bannanicus. Next base: position 227,635,415 of record CM066043.1, on the reverse strand, counting down.
ACTAACTACATCCCCCAACTAAGAGAGGGAAAATAGGCCATGCAGGAAACACAGAATCCAGAGAGGAGGCACCTCTCTTGCCACAGGTCAAAGAACATTTCCTGGAAGACAGAGTTAGGGCAAGTATCACAACAGTTTGTGCTAAGGCTGTGTCAGGCCGCAAGTGTGTGTTATCTGCAATTTTACACTAAGCGCATTACAGGTGCTAGGGAAGGAGTGCGTGTTGGAACCACTTGGGCGGAATACACGTTAGAACCACATGATCACCAGATGCACAAGAGTAAAAACGTTACTAATGCATGCAGAAAACAGTGGGAAACACCCACACCGCACCAACGGTCACCAGCAGACCACTCCAAGAAGACGGATTCAGGAGCCCCCAACAAGGACAATGACAAAGTCAAGCCTTGGTATTCATCCCCTGAGCGCCCCAAGCAGAGGATCCATGCCAGGCTCAGCTCTACTCCCCTGAAACAGTTTCACTGGCTGGCTTTACAGGTGGCTCGTAGGCAGATCCCTCTGAGAGCCTTCTGCGATCTTCAGGAGAGAGCAGGGGGGACAGAGGAGGCGGGAAGGGGCACTGAGGTTGTGTGAGGCTGCTGTACTCTTCCAGATCTTTCCAATTTGTGGCTGCTCAACAGGCCCTTATCATGATAAGCAGGGTCGGCCCAAGGATTTCTGCTACCCTAGACAGAAGCCACACCTGTGCCGCCTCCCCTCCCCCATGCACCAAGACACCTCCCCCCCCCCCCCCATGCTAAGCTGTGCCTCCACTGCTGCCACTGATTTCGGCAGCAGGCAGCTCACTGGCAGTGGGTAGCTCACTGTAGCAGGCTACTACCACCGAGCCCAGCTGCCTGCCGCCAGAATCATCAGCAGCTGGGGGCGGCATCACGGTTCTGCATTGGGGGAGGGCAGCGTGGTTGGGCTCAAGGGGGGACAGCAGGCCATGTATGCTGAAGCACATGGCCTGCCACCCACAGAAGCCTACCTCTCTAGGCGACCGCCTAGCGGATGAGCCGGCTCTGATGATGACATGGAGTTGAACCAATTTTCCCTCCTTCTATGGCTATCAAAAGGACCGCAGTCTAGTGTAGCCTCCCACATTGCACTCAAGTAAGAGAGTCACCTTTCTATTCTCAGGTTCACAATCTCTTTTCCTCAGATTTTCTACAGAGAGGAGACAATCCATCCACCATCTGCTGGAGACAAAGAAATACTGATGAGCCCTCTGGGGGCTGAGGCAGATAGAGGCATGGGAGTGATGTCATTGAAACCTGGGCTTTTCATTGGTTCCTTGTCTCCACCCATCTGGTAGCGGTAGCGGAACACAACCCACTTGTCTGGACTGGTCTAGCAGGACCTTATGGAATGCAGAGATGCTCACTTAAGAACTAAGGAGGATCAGAATGCAACCCATTAATGTTTCACTTTTCAGCAGTTAGCACCAGTTAGCAAACTGTCAAATATTAGGATGTACTGCACTCCAATCCAGTCCACTCACCGGAATCAGGTAAGTACCTTCTCAGGATCTTTAACTAATACCACTTCAATCTTTTCCTCTTTCCATCCCCAAACCAAATGTCCTAATTTATCACTGGCAGTTGAATTCCTTGAATGCTAGCAAAGTTAAATGAAGTCACCGTAGGAAAACAGTTTTTCAGGGGAGCAGGGAGACAGGAATAGATGACTTTTCACAACGTTGCACTCTTAAATACTGATGGGACAATAAAACCCAAGGGTTGACTGCCTTATACAGAGCCAGGGGCCTTTAAGAAGTACCACAAACGCTTCCATCGTCCCTAAATAGTACCCACCTTTAAAAAAGAAACATACACTTTCTGTTCAATATGCATTCAAGGAAGTTTGAAAGGAAAGACACCTGGTGTATGGATCTGGCCTCCGGTAGTTGCTTTCATGCAATATCAAAAATAATGAATTGCAGCATTTCTAGATCCCCTTCCGGAGTTAACCTGAATCCGTACAATGCAGTGTGCAAGAAGGGACACAAATGAAATTGCAAAATACATTATTGCATGCAAGACTTCGATATATGCAAAATAGGAGGTATTTTTCCGTGTAGTTCTGTTTGTGTGCTGCATGCACAGGGAGGGGAGAGCTCTGTACAGCACTGAGCAGCACACCCAAGGGACCTTCATTTGCAGTTTATCACAGTGGGACTGTCATTCACTGGAAGAGAACTTTTTAGGGCGATGGAGGGGTCAGTTGACCTGAGCTTTGAAGACTGGCACATGGTCAGGGGAGAAGGACACATGATCTAAATTCAAAGGCTTCACCCCTGGTCTAAAATGACAGTTGATTGCCGTGTAGTGCAAAAGCTGTCCTGAGACGTCTACATCAAAGGAACCGCGGCTAAGCCATTCCTGGTTTTCCCCACGGCCCAGCGAATTTCTCTAAGGAGGCGAAGTTGCTACTTCTCCGTGCACGCCAGGAAATGAACATGTAAAGTGGCTCACTGCCCCCCACCTCCCCTTACACTGTACCAATGGATAAAAGGGGAAAGGGGAACTGCAGCCGGGGGGTAGCTTCTACTTTTTCTTTCTGTTAGGCACATGCAACCCTAAGGGCCGGGGCAAGTGCTGTATTGCAGCACATAAAAGCCACAACCTAGGGCGAGAGACTCAAAGGAGAGATTTGGTGGGACGGGGCTGCGGATGACTGGATGAACTTAAGAGATTCGGGGGGCTACCCTGGCTCTAAAAGACACCCCGGGAGTGGTCCTGAGAGAGAGATCGCCCTGTATAACCCTCATGCCAGCTGCAAGCGCTCTCTCCTAAAGTCCTGTATCATTTACATCTCCCGATCTGTTGGCTAAATCACACGCATTTAACTGTTGCTGGGTGTGTGTGCACCGAAAACATTACTGCAAATCGGGATTTGTTCCTTGTGCTGAGCTCACCTTATTCGCCTTTCCTCCGACAACATTTCAGGCCGAGCAGCCTCGTAGCGCTGGAGAGCAGCTCCGAACCCAATAAAAACACATCCTGCGCTTCGCCTTCCACTTCTCCTCCACAGTGACCGTGGCCGAAAGCCCCGCAAATACAGTCAAGCTAGAAAGCGCGTAGCCGAGGCGAAGTCCCCCAAGCCTGGCCCGGGTCGCCTCGAGAGGGGCAGAGCCCAGCTCTGGGGACTCACCGAGTGCGCGCGCTGCGGGCCCCCGGGGGCGAGGCCGCGGCGCCTCGGCTCTCACGCTCCGGGAAGACGCGCCAGACTTGCAGGCAACTTTGCGCGTCCAAGCAGGGAAGCAGAAGTGGCAGCGTGTCTGATCCAGATGCGGAGGAGGAGGACCGAGGAGCTTCCTTTGGGAGGGGCCCGGGAGGAGGGCAGAGGTGCTGGTGCCCGCGGGGGGAGAAACGGAACCGGCAACACCAAAACCTGCGAACTGGCCTGGCTGCATCCTGTGATTTTATTTCGTGAGCTGTTTCTTTCCGTTTGCATTCTTCCCGACCCATCGACGTTGGGAAAAGGGGAGCAGCACGGCTCTCTGGCCGAAATTTAATGGGATGCGAGAGGAAATAGCAATAAGATACATGGAGTTAGAAAATGGGCCAAATCGGACAGGGGTTCAAAAGATATGACATCCCCCTTCCTCCAAAAATAGCTTGATGCCTTTGTATGGGTGTTCCAGTTTTATAGCTCAGAACTGTACATACAGTGAATGTAGAAGGTAGAGAATTTCTCCTTTCAAACTCTCTCACTGCCTCTCGCCCCAATTGCCCCACCATCCCACACAGTGCCCCAAACTCCCAAAATACTCCCTGTAACTGTCCTACCAACCTGCCAAATATCCCCATTCCAAAAATATATCCCAAACTAACCCAGCAGCTGTAAACTGTCCCATCCTAAGAAACCACACAATTGCCCTACCACACCACAAACGGTCCCCACCCCAGAAAATAACCTGCAATACCTCACCACCCCACCCCCAACAACCTCAGCCCTGAAACTATTCCACCACCCCACCAACTGCCTCATCCTTTACAGCTGTCCCACTATCTCACAAACTACTCCACTCTCACATCCTGCATCTTACAACTCTATCAATCCACAAAACTTTTCCCACCCAAACTGCCCCACCTTAAACAATTACCCCAGCAACTGCCCTGCTCCACCCCCAAAACTATCACACTATAACTGCCTGACAAAAAAAAAACTGCACAACACATTCCCTCCCTACTGCTCTTCCTCCCTCAAATTGTCCCCTAAAGATTGCCCCCAACTTCCCCAGCACCTGCCAAAATGCCACAACCTTAAAAACTACCCTCCCACAATTCTCCCACCACCTCACCAACTGCTGCCTGCATCTGTCACACTGCCCCAAAAAATGGCCCCATTCTCAAACCTACTGCCCTACAATTGTCCCACCCCCAAAATTTAGCCCTCAAAACTACCCCACCAAACCACACACAGCCCCACCCCTAAAAAAGCCTCTCCCACGCAATTGGCCTACTACCCCACACACTGCTCCGTCCCCTAAAATATTCCCCCCAAACTGCCCCACAACTCTGCAGAATTCCCCACCCCCAAAAAGTGCTGTCTGCAACTGGCTAATTGCCTAACCAGATGCCCCTGCATCTGCCCCACTACCCCAAAAACTGCCTCCACTCCCCCAAAATCACCACCCTGAAATTGCCCTGTCCCCTGCAAAGTGCTCCACCCACCAAAAAATATCCCCTGCAACTGTTTCTCTAAAAAACCTCCCCTATGCAAATGGCCCACCCCTGAAAACTCCCCACTAAACTGCAGCATTATCCTGCAAACTACCTCTACCCTCACACAACTGTCACCAACCCCAAAAGGTACATCCTCCGTACCTCAGCTATCCAGCCACAGACGCAACACACACACAGAACATGCAAGAGAGATACGCAATTTGCATACAATGGAGGCAGTGCATGAAATATTAATATTCATTGTAATTATCCATAAAACCTGACTGGCTAGGTGTGTCCCGAGGGCTGGGCGCACAGTTTTCTAATTCAAGACTAACGCTGAACATTAGCTCCCCAATGCTGTAAACAAAAAGTATGCAAACGAACTGTGCCCAAAAGCATGCTCTAACACGGGATGTTATTCTGCACATATTATTGCAATATTATTCATGCCATCATATGCCTGCAACTTGGGAGCACCATACACAGTTCAGCACTGTTAGAGGCATTTGTGCAGACGGCAAGCTATTCTGCACATTAATAATAATAATAATAATAATATCGTTATTTATTTATTTAGTACGATTTTTATACCACTTTTCACCGCGTCAAAGCGGTTTACAATTAACAATTTGAACTGGTTTAGAGAGAAAATGTAACGATATACAGTTGGAGGAATACATAACAATATACATGTGAACAATCTGAACATTTGAACTTGACTTTCTACCCCGTTTAACTTTATACAATGGATCTGGAGTGCTTTGTTGTACAATCTGATTACAGACATGTTGATAAGGGGTGCGGGGGGGGGGCGGTTTGCAATGTGAGTCGGCTGAGTTACAGATTGATTAAGTTACATCAGCGAGGTACTTGGCATAGAGGTGGGTTTTTAACATCTTTCTGAGGTCTGTGGAGTTTCTGAGGTCATCAGGGAGAGAGTTCCAGAGGGAGGGTGCGTATATTTCAAAGGCTCTCTGGCAAGCTTGTTGATTGCTTTTTGTATTTTCAGGTGGTATTGGGAGGGTGTTTGCAGTATATTTTTTGTGGGTCAGGTTGAGGTGTGGAGTTGGAGTAACTTTTGAAGGGGTGTGGATGATAGGTTGTTGATATGGTTTTGTACGGTATTGTTAAATTGTTAGGTGTAGACTATCCCGTCATATGCATCAACTCCTCACTGGCATTGACCACAGAACAAAGTACCCTTTACGCATCTTCAGACCTTGTGTTGAAATCCCAGGGCTGCGCTCAGCCTTCTGGTCTTGCGCATACTTCTCTGTGTCTGGGCTGCATAGCTAATTGCTTCATTACTATCCATTGAAATGGATTCAAATGTGCTGTGCACTAGTGTATGCTCAAAGCTTTGCGCAGAGTTAGCTTATGTGCAAAAACTATTCTTGCATTGGTAGCGCACAAACCTGTGCACGAAGCCTAGCGTACCCTTCTGCATTGGCCTCATTAAGGGGTTTTCTATGGTGTCCTCCCCCCATCCTACATATTGAAAGGCTCAAGGGTATGAGGCGCTTTAGGTGAACCTCGTCCCTTGCAGCCTCTCTGCTCCAGCCAGGGCCAGCCCACAGGTTTCTGCCACCCTCCACGCTACCGTCGCCCCCTCTCCCCCGGTGCCAGAGTTACCTTCAGCTCTGCTGCTGCGCTATCAGCGTGCTTCTGCCCCACCCCCGTTCGATTCCACTTCATGTTTGAATGGAGATGGAAGCAAAATCGAATATTCAGCACCGGATGTCAGTTTCATTTTTGGCTGCAGCGGTCAAGCGCTTTAGCAGTGCTGACCACCGAAGTCTGACTATCTGTACATAAGGACCTACGGTAACTGGGCAACTTTCAGAGTTATATGTTCCCCAGCAGCGGGTAAATTATAACTCCACTACGGACATAATTGCATAACGAGCTGCGTAAAGTTATGCGCCATGTATTTTCCATGGCTTACATGTGCGGATGGGCCTTTATGCACATACTTTAGTCAGGCTCTAGTCTGTAAATATGCGTGCCAGACTAATGACATGTGCTTTCGGAAAGTATACTCACATCCTACAGAAGAGGATTGGGAGGTGCAAACCTCTGGAACCAGAAATGGATGTAAGTTGCAATGTTTGCCATTGAGTTTTCTTGGTGCGGTGGAGTCAGCAGGAAATTGCCAGGTCTTTCTTCCCAGGCAGTGAGGGTAAAGTGATTGCCCAGGGTCACAAAGAGTACTAGTGGTTATCAAACACTGGTTGCTCGGGCACCAGAGCACTGCTCCTCGCCCCAGGATTTATCAGAAGAGAGAACACCCGATCCCACCTACTTCTCTTTTTCCCATCATCGCCCCTTACCTCTGCTGCGGTCCTAAAGAGGGGCTGACCCCACAGCAGCAATCCTGTCCCTAGCGGGTATTTATATATTTAGTAGTGTTTAGTTCACACCTTTCCCATTGTAGCTCAAGGTGAGTTACAGTTAGGTACAGTAGGTATTTCCTGTCCCGCATGGGCTTACAGTCTACGTCTATAATTTCAGCACAGGGCCTGCCCTTCCTTCCATATGACCTTCCTGTTCCTTTCACCATAGAAACCTGAGAGCTTGCTTGAAGAGTATAGCAAATGCCATAAATAAATGGGACGAAGAGTGATTTGTTTTTAGTTGGCTCATGTCTGGAAGGTGCTAAGGGAAGAGCCGAGGTCACCGAATTAATCAGGAACACTGGTTTTGGAGGGAAAACTGTCTTTTGACTCTTTTCCACTTCCCAGAAGCAGGCTGAGCGCTGATTAGCCAGGATCCTCAGGCCTTTTGGAGGGTTGAACCCTGAAGTTCTAATCCAGGCTTGGTCTGTTCGTTTTCTGCCAAGGCATGGCTGAAACCCTGGATCAAGTTAAAGGTGAGGGAGTTTTTGGATTTTTGCCTTACAAGAAAGTTGGGGGTGGGGGATAGCCTTAACTGGGCCTATGACCAGTATGGAGACAGAACATGCAGTAGTGAGTGGCTGGAAGCCTGTGACCAGAGAAGTGCCCTGTGAGCAGTATATATGTAGCCTGGAGTGGAGAACTGACGCTTTAGGAGCAGAGGAGGAGAGCTCTGGTGGACAGGACTTGCAGCTCAAGGGTATTCCTTAAGGAACATGCTCAACCTGAGAAAAGCTTTGAGAGATTTTTCCTGTCTGGAATTTCTCTTAGGTTCAGGAAACCCATCCTTGAGGATGAGACTATGCTTGGTGATGGAATAGTGGAGGAGGGGAGGGGGGTTCCCCCACATTGACTGCTGAAGAAAGACTTCGGATGAGGATCTCAAAGAAGCTAGAGGTTATTTTTATGTCTGTGAATTCTTAATTTCTGACTCACCCAGGAAATACTTTTTATCCAACAGACTTCTAAAATGGATATTGGACTTCTTGAGTGCGAGTTACCACTAGCTGGTAAGAAAGGCTGAGAGACTCATGAATTGGTGAGTGACTGTCCTCTGAATTAGGGTCTTGGAAAAGTCACTCTCTCTTTCCACACCCCTTAGGATCTGTAATCAGAGGTAAGAGAGAAGTCTCTGCCTCTATGTCCTCTGGTTCCTGGAGCCAAAATTCACAGTCCACCCAAAAACCAGCCACACATACCACAGCACAATTCCAACCCTTGCCCCCTTTTACCCCCACTTTTCACCCCTATGAGCTCTCCCCTCTACTCACTGGCCTACTCACTTCCATGCTCTCTCTCCACACTTTATGATGCCTGACGTCAAGTCCATCAACTGATATTTGACGACCTCTTGCACTGCTTTGCAACATGCTTTAAAGAGTCTTTTTGAAGCAAGACAGAGATTAGATTACTTGGTAGTCACTTGAGGAGGAGTGTGGGAGTAACACTTGGTTGCTTTCCAATGGGCAGTCAACAGCTTTTTGTCATGGACCAGGTTAACAAAGCACACTAGACCCAAAACATACTACAAAGAGTTGATGTCCACTTGTTTTTCCACCTGGGACAATCTTTGCACTCCTGGGCAGAAGCTCTTGGGCACAGGAGAAAGAGGAAGTTTCCCTTTCAAAGCTGTGGAAGTGGGGGTCCCCCCTCAGAAAGTGCATCTCTCCTTGAAAGCTATGCTACGATTGATGGCCACCTCCTCTCTCTCCAGACTCATCCCCTTAAAGATGCCTAGTGCCTCCAGACGGCAGATGCCTCTTTGCCAAATAGGAAATCCAGCCCTACTTATGGGAGGATGGGGCCAGCCCTAATGATCTGAGGCTGGGAACCTGATACCAGTCTCAACACCTGATTCACACACGTAAGGTGTGCCTTGTTCAGAAGCAGAACAGAGCTTGCCTCAAGCTGGCTTTGGCCCAGTCTGTGGCCATCCTGCTTGTAAAGGAGGTCAGTTTCCTCCTCCATGGTAACATGGAAAGTTTGGCAGACTCCTACAGACGTAAGGTTTGTATCCTACACGCCCAGACTTCAGCATGTTGCAGATTCTTCAGTGATGTGAAGCTGTCAAACCAGATTCTTTTCCAAGAGTAATTTGATTAGTTTTTGCTGTACCTTGCTGTGCAATCAACTGATAAAAGAATATGACCGCCATTTATGGAAGATGTTCCCAGGGACACGAAATGGAAACATGTCATGATGCTCTCAGAACGTGAACCCTTAGTTTCATTAATCTGCTGGGATGAAGGGGGGGGGGGGAATCATCACAGAATACCGAGGATGAAAGTAAACGGTTTAGGGAAATCCTGGCATGCAAAAATAGGACTCAAAAAACTTTTTATTTTAAGATCAGACTCAGAGACTTTGTTACTTGTAAACCAAACTTATTCCCAGGTGCAAAAGCCAGACTGAGGATTATCTCCCCCAAAAACATGGGGTGAGATGGAGTCAACTGTTTTTAGTTCACAGCTCTGAAGTCTAAATAACCAAGTGCTTTCTAACAAGCTTGTGACGAAGAAGGAATTTTTGTCTTTGATCACGGCACCCTGAAAAACAGCTCTGAAGATCCCAGCGAGGAACAGAAAGGACCAGAAAAGTGAGAGAATTCTTTGAGTAAGAAAAGAGAAAACCCACAAGACCATCACTGCTGAAAAAAGCATCACACTGAGCAAGGGCTCTCTCATCTGGTCCATTGGAGCATTATTCCGTGCCCTGAAATCAGTCCTCGGTGACCCAAAGATGCCTTTAGGATTAATATTCTGGCATTTAATTAGCTATTTTCAATGACTACAGTGTTCACTTTGAACTGCATAAGGTCGCCCTATCCAAAGCAAGCCGCGAATCCCATAGCACGCCTACTGTTATCCTTTCCCGTCTTTTCCCTTTTCTGTGCCTCCCCTTGTCTGAGGACTTTCTGTCCAACCAGCAAGGCCTATTACCCCTGTTCAGAGCATGGCACAAAAGAAGTACTTCTTTGTTAATTGCATGGCATTTTAGTGGTGCCTTGACATTACTAGATGCTTGGCATTCTCTGACTAGGTGCCAACATTTTGAAATGATTCGGGGGTGCTAAACACAAAACAAATGACCCCTCCCTGGACACACAGAGTTCACTCAGTATTGGAGGTGCTCAGCACCCATAGAACTGGCACCTATGATTGCCCCCCCCCCCCCAAGAGGATTTGAATATTCTACTGTACACGGTCCTCTGACCCTCCCCGTTACATTTTTTTGTGGTGGCTCCAGAGTAAAAATGGACACAGAGATTTTTAATTGTGTAATAGCGAGTGGCACATTTACATAGAAACATGACGGCAGAAAAAGACCACATGGCCTGTCTAGTCTAACCTCAGGGATGGAGGGGGGAGTAGCCTAGTGGTTAGGACATGATGCTTCAGGCCAGAGGGACTGGGGTTTCTAGTCCAATAGGCACTCCTTGTGGCCTTGGGCAAGCCACTTAACCCTCCGTTGCCTCAGGTACACATAGATTGTGAACTGCTTTGACTGAAGGATAAGGCAGTATAGAAAACTGGTTAAATAAATGAACATATCAACTACTACAACAGTCCCCTTTTTTCCTTTAGAGAGCTTCTGTGTTTGTCCCATGCTTTCTTGAATTCAGATACCATCCTGGTCTCTACTAGCTCCACTGGGAGACTATTCCACGCATCTACCACTCTTTCCATTAAGAAATATTTCCGCATATTATTCCTGAGTCTATCCCTTTCACCCTCATCCCATGTCCCCTCGTAGCAGAGCTTGCTTTCAATCAGAAGAGACTCTCCTCCTGTGCATTTATGCCATGGAGGTTTTAAAACATCGCTATCATATCTCCCCTATCCCGCCTTTCCTCTAACTTATATATATTAAGATCTGTAAGTCTCTCCTCATATGCTTTATAACAAAGGCCACTGACCATTTTAATAGCCACCCTTTGCACATACTCCATCCTGTTTATATCCTTTTGAAGGTGCGGTCTCCAGAATTGCACACAATACTCCAAATGAGGTCGCACCAAAGACTTATACAGAGGCACTATCACCTCCTTTTTTCTGCTGGCCATTCCTCTCCGTATGCACCCAAACATCCTTCTGGCTTTCACCATTGCCTTTTCTACCTGTTTAGTCACTTTAAGGTCATCAGAAACAATCATGCCCAGGTCCCACTCTTTTCATGGACAAAAGTGCTTCGTCTCCTATACTGTACCACTCCCTTGGACTCTGCATTTTTTAACATTAAATCCCAGCTGCCAAATTCTAGACCATTCTTCAAGCTTAGCTAGATCCCTCCTCATGTTATCTTCACCTTCCTGGGTGTCTACTCTATTGCAGATATTGGTATCATCCACAAAGAAGCAAACCTTACCGACAGCCTTTCTGCAATATCACTAATAAAGATGTTAAAAAGAATCAGACCAAGGATAGATCCCTGGGGCAGACTACTGCTTACATCCTTCTCCTCAGAGTGAGCTGCATTTACCTGTACCCTTTGTCATCTCCCACTCAACCAATTTCTAACCCAAGCAGTAACTTTAGGGTGCATCCCTAGGGTGCTCAGTTTGTTTATAAGTCGCCTGTGGGGATTGGTGTCAAAGGCTTTACTGAAATCTAAGAACAGCACATCTAGGACTCTTTTGTCCAACACCCTGGTCACCTAGTCAAAGAAATCAATCAGATTTGTCTGACAAGACCTGCCTCTGGTAAACTCATGCTGCCTCGGATCCTGCAATCCATTGGACTCCAGAAACCTCACTAATTTTCTCTTTTAGCAGCGTTTCCAATAATTTACTCACCTCCGAGGTTAGACTAACCGGCCTGTAGTTTTCAACCTCATCCTTACTCCCGCTTTTGTGTAAAGGGACCACATTTATTTTTATTTGATTTTTTTCTATACCGTTTTTCACCATGGCAAAATGGTATACATTCATCAACAGATTATTACAGTAAATAGTGGAACTTATATTAATTAACTACTCATGTAGATAGCCGTCACTCAAGTGACTGTTTATGTACATAACTTATGTACATAAGAACAACGTGAGGGGGGGAGGCGGTAGAGGGGAGGGATCATGTGATGGAGCCAAAGTGTTCATTCAGTAAGTACGTTTTGAAATGTTTCCTGAATATGGAAAGGTCATTGATGGTTCGGAAGTTTCTGGGTAGACAGTTCCAGTGGGTTGGTGCATATAGTTCAAATGCTCTTGTACAGGTGTATTGGGTACTTTTAATTTTCTCATGAGGTATGTTCAGCATGTTTTTTATGTTTTGTCTTCTTTTCCTGCTTGGATTGGTGGTACTTAGTAGTGTTTGTTGATAGTATGAGGATTTGTTGGTGATGATTTTGAAGGTTAGGAGTAATGTTTTGTAGCGTATGTGGCTAAGTAGTGGCAGCCAGTGTAGGTGTCTTAGGATGGGGCTTACATGATCATACCTTGAGGCTCCTTGAATTATGCGTGCAGCTGTGTGCAAGGCGGTGTGTAGAAGAAGCAGCGTGGATTTCGGCAAGCCTTGGTAGACAGAGCTCCAGTAGTCACAGTGCGGTGAAATGATTACTTGGAATGCTGAGCGAAGGTGCTAAAAAAGTGCCTCTCCCCAGTCCTCTGGGACCACTCCCAACTCCAAAGAAGCATTGAAAAAGTATTTCCTGACATTGCCTTTCAGTTTACCCCCTTGCAGCTTCATGTTATGCCCTCTAGTTTTACAGCTTCCCCAAATTTGGAAGAGGTTTGTTTGTTCATTCATACTCTTTAAGTATTTAAAAGGTCTGAATCATATCTCCCCTGTCCCTTCTCTCCTCCAGAGTGTACATATTTAGGTCTTCAAGTCTCTTCTCATAAGGCTTCTGACGCAGGCTCCAAATCATTTGGTCGCCTTCCTCTGAACTGTTTCCAGCCTTTTTATATCCTTTGCAAGATATGGTCTCCAAAACTGAACATAATATTCCAAGTGAGGCCTCACCAGCGACTTTTACAGTGGCATAAGTACCTCTTCCTTTCTGCTGGTAATTCCTCTCTTTATGCAACCCAGCATCCTTCTGGCTTTTGCCACTGCCTTGTCACACTGTTTCACCACCTTGAGATCCTCAGAAACAATCACTCCAAGGTCCTTCTCCTGGTCCGTGCACACCAACCTCTCGCCCCCTATCGCATACAGTTCCCTTGGATTTCTGCTTCCCAAATGCATGATATTGCACTTCTTCACATTAAATCTTAACTGCCAAGCTTTAGACCATTTTTCCAGCTATTGTAGATCTTTCTTCATGTTATCCACTCCCTCAGGGGAGTCCACTCTGTTGCAAATTTTTGTGTCATCTGCAAAAAAAGACAGACTTTTCCATTCAGTCTTTCAGCAATGTCACTCACAAATACATTGAACAGTACCGGTCCCAGGACCGAATCCTGGGGCACACCTTCCTTTCATCGAGTGAGTTCCGTTTACCATCACCTTCTATCGTCTGTCAGTCAACCAATTTCTGATCCAGTTCACCACCATTGGACCCATCCCCAAGCTGCTCAGTTTATTGAAAAGCCTCCTATGAGGAACAGTATGAAAGGCTTTGCTGAAATCTAGGTAGATCACAACCATCGCATGCCCTTGGTCTAGTTCTCTGGTCACCTAGTCAAAGAACTCAATCAGATTTGTTTGGCAAGATGGTCCTTTGGTAAAACCATGTTGCCTCGAATCATGCAAATTGTTGGTGTCGAGGAAGTCCACTATTCACTCTTTCAGGAGCGCCTCCATTACTTTTCCCACCAGTGAGATAAGGCTTACTGGCCTGTAGTTTGTCACTTCTCACCTACTGCCACTTTTGTGAAGAGGTACCACATCAGCCCTTCTCCAGTCCTGTGGAACTTCTCCTGTCTCCAAGGATCTATTAAAAACATCCTTTAACGGCCCTGCAAGAACCTCCCTGAGCTCTTTCAGTATCCTATGATATATCCCATCCAGTCCCATGGCCTTGGCCACTTTCAGTTTTGCAAGCTGCTCTAACACTTCATCTTTTCTGAATGGTGTGGTATCTACTAGTGGTCTTACAGGAGGAGAGCCTCTTTTGATTGAAAGTATGCTCTGCTAAGAGGGGACACAGGATGAGGGTGAAAGGGGATAGACTCAGGAGCAATGTTCCCTCTAATTTTCTGTAGGCTGTGTGCGCATAAAATATCAGCTGTGCAGCTTTTGAAGGAAGGTTAAATTTTTGTGCGCCACATAATGACACTCTGAGTTATATACTTTAAAATTTGACTACACATCAGAATACAGTATGTACACCACATTGATTGCACTAGAAAACATTGTGGAACTTGTGAAAACCGTAAATACATAAGAACTTTTAAATTTTAAGACGTCTGTGTTGTTTTCTATCAGAATCAGAACCGTAATTTTTGTGCGCTCTGTTGTAAAGTTTGTGCGCTCGCTCGGTGAGGTGTGTGCGCGCGCACACGCGCACAGCTTAGAGGGAACAGTGCTCAGGAGTAATATGCGGAAATATTTCTTTATGGAAAGAGTTGTAGATGGGTGGAATAGTCTCCCAGTAGAGATGGTAGAAATGAGGACAGTATCTGAATTCAGAAAAGCATGGGACAAACACAGAGGATCGCTAAAGGAAAATAGGGAACTATTGTAGTTGATATGGAAGGGCAGATTAGATAGGCCTTGTGGTCTGCCATCATGTTTCTTGTATTTCAGAAAGGCTGTCCTCTTTCTTCACCTTTTCAACTACTTGTTTTGAGAACCATAGCGGCCTCCTTTTCCTTTTACATTTATTTACCTTTCTAACAAGGTTTGTTGCACTTAAAATATCCCCTTTCAGTTTTGCCCATTGCTTTTCTATATCCCCAGTTGTTCCCATCCCGCTAATGGCTCCTTGAGGTATTGTCCAGTCTTGGCAAAGTTAGTTTTCCGAAGGTCTAAGACCCTCACTTTTGAATGGATTTTATCAGCCCTGGTCCTAATACTGAACCACACCATCTGGTAATCACTGGATGTGAGATCTCCCATTATAACATCAGAAACACTTTCACTATTGGTTAGCACCCAGTTCAGTATGGCCCCTTCACGTGTGGGTTCTGTTACCAGTTGCCTAACTAGTTCTTCCTAAAAAGAATCCAGGATCTCCTCACTTCTAGATGACACTGCAGTAGGAATCTGCCAGTCAGCATCCGGCATATTGAAATCACCTATCAGTAGCACTTCTCCTTTCATGGCAATACTTCGTCCACTTCTTCTCCCTGTGAGGAAGGTCTGTATATCACATCAGTGCGAATGGATTTCCCTTTCCCTAGTTTAACCCACAGTGCATCCTCACTCCTTAAGCCCTGTAATTCTCTACCTTTAATATTATTTTTTGCATATAGTGCCACTCCTCCTCCCCTTCTTCCTATCCTGCCCTTCCTGAATAAGGTATAGCACGGTATAATTACATCCCAGTCATGGTTGTCTGTGAATCATGTCTCCATAACCGCCACTAAATCCAAGCCAGTCTCTTGCATTAAAGCCTCAACATTTGGGATCTTATAAATTCTATGGGCATTTATACACACCACTTTCCAGATGTCGCCACTTTTAGTGAATTCTACAGAGGTATTTAATGTTTCACTTTCTTGGGAGCTTTCACCCATCCCCAACAAATCTACTTTAAAGCCTTCTTCAGTAAGTTAGTGTCTTCTGCAGCAGACTGACTTAGATTATTCTTGGACAGATGGATGCCATTTCTGCTCTGCAGCCCTTGGAACATCATCCCATGGTCCAAGAAACCAAAACGCTCTCAATGACACCACCCATGCAGTCATGCATTCATCTCCAGGATGCGATCTTCTCTGCCTTGGCCTTTACCCTCAACAGGGAGGATTGAAGAGAACACCACCTGCACACTTATTTCTGTCCCAGAGCCATGAAGTCACTTTTGATATGCTCAGAGGGATATCTTGCAGTATTATTTGTGCTGATATGGATGAGCAACATCGGATAATAGTTAGTAGGCTTGATGAGTCTCCGCAAACTCTTCATACCATCTTGGATTTTGCCACTTGGTAGACAGCACACCTCTCCGGACAACAAGTCTGGCTGTCAGATGGACACCTCAGTACCCCTCAGAAAAAGAGTCATCATTCACCACTACCCTTCGCTTCCTTGTGTTCACCAATTCTGCAACTTTGGGGTGCTCGAGCTCTGGTTCTTCCCTTTCCTGGGATGTTTTCACCTCCTCCATTTCCAGGGCTGCATACTGGTTCTTCTATTCAAGGGCTGGTGGAGTTGGGTTGTTGATTCTGCAGGCTCTGGTGACTCGTGTCCAACTCTCTTCATTAAGGTATCAGTGTCCCACTGGTTGTCCTCCTTCCACCATGTCTCTGATATTCCAATCATCTTCACCTCTGTTGGAGAGCTTGGATGTTTCAAGAAGCACCTTATCAAGGTACTTCTCATTGTCTCCAATGCTTCTGAGCCTCACCACCTCTTCTCTGAGCTCCTCCACTTGTTTCATGAGGGCTTCAGCTTGCAGGCATCTTGCAAATGGAACAGGTTCTTCAATTTGCATTGGGCTCTCTGGACAGAGGCAGAAGCTGTAACAGGGGCAACAACTTTGGCAATATGATTTTTCCCAGCCATCTTTCAGATGGTAGAGCTTTGGTATCAGTTGAAGTAAACAAGAGAGGCCTACCAAAGACCCTAACTTTTCCTCAGCTGTCCTTTGCATAGTTTATTATGCAAAATATTTTTCCTTTAAAAAATTGAATAGTTTTCCAACATTTCTTGTGACTGCATCATTTACATTTTACAATGTAACCTGCTTTAACTAAACGATAAAGCAGCATAAAAAAGCCTGTTCAATAAATCAATAAAAAATGAATACGTTTTTGTTCCTTTTTCTCATCCCCCCTCCCCCACTTCCCAACAATCTCATCTCTTCCACCTGTCTCCTGTAGCTACTCTGCTGCCCTGTTCATCTTCCTCTACGAACTTCATTCCAGGGGCCTTTGGAATAAGCTGCAGGTTAGAGCGGTGTGCTCAGCCTCACCACACACTGACGCTAAAAGCCTCGCTAGCTGTTTGTGCAGTTGCTCTTGTATTTACTGGGTGACTAGCTTTCTTTATGTCATCGCTACATTGGTCTTGGTAGCCATACTTTGATTCAATTAATTGGGTACCTCATGCCTTGTAATCACATTGCTTGACATACTGTCATGTTGCCTTGTTTGTTTCTAATAAAAATCTTAACACAAATGAGTTCTAGCAAAAAACTATACAGCACACAATGCCATGGTACCTTGCTGCTAATTTCTGCGGCAGGCACAGGGCCCTCCCAAGGGTTTCTGCCGCCCCAAGCAGGAGCCATGGTCGTGCCCCCCCCACCCCGCTGTGCCGAACCCCGTCCCCCTGCTGCTACCTCCATTGCAGATTCTGTCTTCTGGGGGTCCAGCAGCGACAGCTTTGTGCCTCTGCTTTGGTGCCTGTGACAGGCCATATGCTTTGACACATATGGCCTGCAGCTTCTGACCCCCCTCCCCCCTCTGACACCAAGTTGCATTGGAGGGGGTCAGAAGCAGCAGGCCATGTGTGCCAAAGCATATGGCCTGCCATGGGCACCAAGCCACCATGCCATCCTAGACGGCCGCATAGCTCACCTAGTGGACGCACCAGCAGGCAGACACTTATGTTCTAATTTCCTGTCAATGCATGAACCAATCTCTATTTGATCACATCACTCCCCTCCTACAACACCTTCACTGGCTACCATTACAATTCCGGATTCCCTTCAAGATTCTTACTCTGGTTCATCGTGCCATTTACCTTCACAGACCCCAATACCTTTCTGATTTGCTCACTTACCATGTCCCCTCTCGAAGCCTACGGTCCATCCATGTTAACCGCCTTCACCTTCCCGCCCCTTCCCGTGCACATCTCCAATCCACCCGCAAATCGGCATTTTTCTTCCTTGGTCCTTCCCTCTGGAACTCACTACCCACTGCCCTCCGTCTCGAAGAATCATACCCTAAATTTCGCTCCCTTCTTAAAACTCATCTGTTCTCCTGTGCCTTTCCTGGATCTAGCTGACTTTTCTGACTCTATCTTTCTATGCTGCCCTACCCTCTGTTTCCTTTCCCTCTTTTCTCTCTAAGTAATTGTAACTTTGTTTCTTTTCTGTTTCCGATTTCTGTTTTTTTTATTTATATTGTAAACCGCCCCGATGTAACGGGGGGCGGTATATCAAATGTTCTATAAACAATAAACAATAATTCGCTCACACACTAACAAGGACAAAGAAAAACAAAATGTTCCTCTTTTAAAGAGGCTATCGGGGTCAGGAAACCCCTGGCCCCAGGAACCCAGCACAGAGAGACCCTCCTGGCTCCTTCCCCAGTAATCCCAGAGAAGAGGCTATCGGGGTCAGGACACCCCTGGCCCCAGGAACCCAGCACAGAGAGACCCTCCTGGCTCCTTCCCCAGTAATCCCAGAGAAGACACTCTTCGGTGCTTTTACTTATGTGACCTCAGTCACCTTTCCCCAGAAACCCTTCTGAATAAACTTAGGGCTTGTACCACATCTCCTTCCTCTCCTAGATGCTTGGCCAAAGGTACAACACTTTGGTGATAGGGATGTGGAACCAAAGACCCAGATTTGAATCGGCATTACCTCACTGAGACCTGCTGGATGAGCCAGAGGCCAGAAAATTCCCTCTTTTTCTAGAAACAGGCAGGTTACAGAGAGGTTAGCTAGAACCTCTCTGATACAGTCACTAGAAGTCGCAATAAAAACAAAACAGATGACCTTAGTAGTCTCTACTGTCATAACGCGGAACCTATGAAGGAAATAGTTTTAGAAAAAGAACCTGTTTTACATGGAACTGAGAAGATGCAGAGAGCGCAGTTCCAGCGCAGCACAGCCAGAGGGCGTATGAGCAGTTCCACAGAGCCAGAAGCAACGTGCTCTGACACTGATTGCATTAGTAGCAAGCAGTGTCACCTGAGATCAAGCCCAAAATGTTCAAACCAAAAATCCCTTTATAAAGGAAACCAGATGGTAGAAGAGAGGGGCAGCAGCAAGGAGAGCAGTAGTAAGAGCCGGCAAAGCAGCAAGGAGAGCCGTGGAAGCAACAGGAGCGGCGAAAGTAGCCTAACCAGGAACATAGCCAGAAGCACAGCAAGTATCACTGCAAGAGGCTCAGGATGGAGCACAGCCTGGAGCAGCAGTTTGGATAGCTGTGGGAAAAGGAACCTGGAACAGGACAGCTTCCACGTGCAGCCAACTCAAAGAGACAGAATCCAAAGGAGTTTCACTCAAAGGGATAGAGTCCAGAGAGGCCAAACATATTGGGACGGAGTCCATAGCAAAACAAACAGAAGAAGCAGTTTGCCTGATAAAAGCAACTCTCCTAGCCCAAGTAAGTTCATTGTATCAAACCAGCAAGGAACAAGGAAGGGAAGTTCCTACTACAGAGATACCTTTGCTAAGAACCACAAAGGGTGGAAATCCATACCGGGTTTGCCTGATAGCCCTGAAAGCAGAGCACTGCATAGAACAGCTTGTCTGCCTGAGAAAGCACGTTACAAGGAGAGCTCTGGGTGTGGCAGCTTAGAGAAGCCAAGGTATGCAAAATCCTTAATTCTAAATGAAAGTTTTACTGATGAAAACCCTGTTCAAAGAGTTAAACTTTATAAGGGGAGAAGAAGTAAAACTGACCTTTTTAAAAGCATTTCCCCAAAGCTTAGTAAGAGAGTTTTAGGGGAAGCAAAAGAATCCCTGTGGGGAGTTAACAGGGAGTGAAAATTATCATTCATCTCAAGAGGGTAGTGACCCTGAGTCAATGGACTTTGAATATGAAAACAGTATTCCCATTCCTCAGGAGGAGCCGATGGAATGTAATCTTTGTTCAGCAACTAGCATGAATTCCCTGCAAGATTTGTAGAGAGAGAAGAACTCTGCTAATGGTGAAGCTTGTAACCATTTCTCTGCTGATATATTAATTTTGTTTTGATTTAAAAGAAGCTTTAGCCCAGACTTACACTTAACTGTGAAACCTACAACAGTTGATGGTTTGAAATATTGGTGGAACCTTTTTGTTAAAGAGAAGGACTGTATTTACTTTCTTTGTGTCTTACTGGACCTTAGCGTTGACCGGGGAAATAAAGCCTTTTTACTCTACACTCAGGCTTGATTCGTTCTTCATAAGGAGTTCTGCACTACAAGGACCAGAATCCTCTAGGCCCTTTGGGTCAATCACTCCTTAAAAATTAATTAAATGCGCCAGATGCCCTTACTCCAACCAACCACTAGGAGCACCTGGTGACACTACACACACATCCCCCTTTAAGAAAAATGGTGGAACTACAGTGAAACCATTTTTACAGTAGACTTAGGTTTTAGCCATCAGTTGGATGTGTGTGAAGATTGGGTGGGAATAGGATCAGAGGAGCATGTAGTAAGTTGGAGGAAGAAAGGAGATGTGTAGTTTCCTCCTTGGTGATCTTAGAAAAGGAAGAAAGGGTGACATAAGTTGAGGGAAGGATTTGGGAGTGAATAAGGAGTAGGGGGGGGGGGTGGAGATGACACCATGGGGAATTCAAGCATAATCTTGTGGACTTTGTCCTAGAAATAATTAGCCAAAGTTTGGGCAGAAAGGGAAGGGGGGTGGGTCAGAGGCAGAGGTACTTTGAGGAGAGAGTTGAGAGTCGTAAATAGACGGCGAGTTTTAGAGGCTAACCTCAACCCTAGAGAAAAAGCACAGCACTGGAAAGAAGGATAACTATGGTAAGCAAATGGATGAGAGATAGATAGTTGCAGCCCAGGATAATGGAATATGGACAGAATAGTTCAAGTGAGTATAGAGAAGACAGGTAAAAACAGACATATGGAGATTATGTAAGAAAGAGCTAGAAACGGTTACTCATCATGTAGCTGGTTGTGAAGTTCTGATGGCATAAAATTTCTATTCATAAAGGCACAACAAGGTGGCACGTCTCATCCATTGGAAAACTTCACAATCAGCTACAAGGTGAGTAATAGTTTCCAGCTCTTTCTTACAGAATCTGCATATGTCTTCTTTTACCTGTCTTCTCTGTGCTCGCTGGGAACCGTCTTGTCTGTAATCCATTATCCTAGGCTGCAACTATCAGTCTTTCATGGTTGGAGGAGTCAAGATGGTGGCCATTAGGCTCCTGTGAAGCAGACGTGGTGTTCCATGGGGAAGAAGCATAAGGTTAGGGGGGTATGCAGCCTTTCCGAGGCCCTGCTACCTCTACCACAGTTTCTACAGCGGTCTCTGGACCTCTTGATTTATACCTGGTTTGTCTGCTTCAGTATCCAGCTGTGGCAAGGGAGGTTAGCCGGGCTGCAGTTTTGCTGAGGCCAGAGAGCTCAGCGACTGCTTTGGGGTCATCTCTTTCTCCTGAATTGTGGCCAACATCAAAAGGCGGCAGGTTATCAGCGTTCTCCCATCGGGAGCCTGCAGCTGGGAGTCCACTCTGTGCAGGGGGTGACACCTGAACTGTGAAGGTCAGGTATTGATGCAGTCCAGATTGATGTGTCTCCTGTTTTGGGACAACCTCGACTTGCTGAGCCTTCAGTGCTGACGAGTGGTGATTTGGCGATGTTGGAGACTGAGTCAGAGAGGTGTGATAACACCAGCAAGAATGGAAGCTGTTTGGTCCCAACCAGTTGAAACAGCTATTTTCCTTGGAAAGACCGACTAGTTTTACGCTGGAATCTATTTGGCAAGCTATTGTTTCACGGGGGGGGAAGTGCTTTTCCCTCAGGTTTCATCACTGGCAGTTAAAGTTCATGATAATTCAGTTGCAATAGAGCAATTAGAAACCTCCGACTGAACCATAGTCACCTGAGATACAGACAAGAGGATCTACATTGGAAGAACAGTCTACATCCTTTGTTAAGAGTTTTGCCTTGGTACATGCTAAATTGTAACATTTGGAGAGTTTATCTCAGGCTAATAACTTGAGATTGATTCGTTTTCATGAGTTTCTACAGTATCTGCAAGAGACATGTCTAAAACCTATTTGACAGAAACTTTGGTTGTTCATCGTGAGATGATTTCACTTGTAAGGGTGTATTATCTCCCAGCTGGAAAAAAATTAGTTTCTTCTGTAAGAATTGCTGATCAACAATTGTAACAGATCTTTTGGAGTCTTCTCAGGAAGAATCTCCTGTTTTGTCTACTTTGCTGATTACGTTTGCTCTTCTATCTGATAAAGAATGGCTTCTTAGCTACTCTTTTGTAAGAGAAATTTTGTTTTGAGGGTTACTAGTTTGTAGATATCCGGATTTGGCTAGGGACACCGAGAGACTTCGCAGGGAGTTTCTCCTGTTATGCCCTGGGGTTCAGCAGCTGGGAGGGCTCATTCTTGAAACATCCATGTAAACGCTTGGTAAAGTATCGTTCAGTTTCTTATATATTTTATGAGCCCTCCCAGCTGCTGGCTTTTGTGAAAGCTTGGCGTTCAGAAGCCTCTATTGAATTGCCATCCGAAGTTCCGTGATTTAATATGTGCCGGATATTTAGCCTAACCGTGTTTTCTTCTCTTTTGTATTGAGTACTTTTGTTTTGTACTCTTCCCCCTGTGGTTGTGGGGTGAGCAGATGGATGTACTATTAGCAAGATTGCTTCTGTTATTGTATTTCTTTTCTTTAAATTTTGTTTCTGTTATACCTGCTCTTTTTCTATGCAAGGTGGTTTTTGATAACGTTCTTGAATATTTGTAAAAATTGCATAAAGTATTAAAAAAAACAACCTCATATGGTAGAATTTTCTCCAAATGGGTTAGTAGCTGTAGTTCATGATAATGGATTATGGACATGATGGTTCACAGTGAGCATAGAGAAAGCACCTAGAAGAGACATATACAGATTCTGTAAGAAAGAGCTGGAAACGGTTACTCACCTTGTAACTGGTGTAAAGCTCTGATAGCAGAAAATGTCTATACTACAGCATCACTGTACCAGAAAAGCACTGGGATCATGACCCCAAAAGAATTACGGAGAATGAAATTGTGATCACTTGGGACATTTCCATTCCAGTGGATAAGAAACTGGATGCATGAAAAACCTACAGAGTGGTAAAGGAGAAAAACAACAGAACGGCATTGATAGAGGCGTCTGTTCCAAGCGATTATTCTGTGCATCACATGGAGAGGGAGCAGATCCTGACGTACCAAGAAATGCAGTCAGAGATCAAGAAAATGTGGCAGAAAGATACAGAAATATTTCCCATCGTATTGGGAGCCACAGGCCTGATAAAGAAGAACTTCAGTCATATCTTGACAAACCACCTATACATGTTACATCTTATGAACTCCAGAAGGAAGCTCTCTTTGGCACGATGCAAGGACGATGGCGAGTGTTAGCGGTAAATGTGAGAGAATGACGTCATACTTCACATATCCTGGCTTAGGAGTGACGTTCATGACTGTGATGGCATGCACAAAACTAACCCATGTGGAGAAATAACCCAGAAGAGCAGTATTCTGTATCTGCAAGGGAACAAGTACTGGACATTTAAATTCAGATTACTTTATTGTCAGGACAATTTTACAGGTGTTGCCAAACTACTACATTTAGGGGCTCAGAGTTAAACACCCTCAATTCTGCGATATTCGCCTTGGCCATGCAGGCCTGATGGCTAGGAATTATGCTTAGAATTAATACAAAATAAACTATGCAGGTTCTTACTAGATAACATCATCAATGAGCAGTTGAATGAACAACAAGCGTCAGTAGCCCACAACATGAAAAGACTTTTCCAAGGTCGCACAAGGCTCAGATTCACATTCAGATCCTTCCCCTGAACGATAACCCGAAAACCTGTGATCATAAACTCCTTGTGAAATCAAGGGAGGCATATTCAGAGGCGACTGAACTTAAAACCCAGGTATTCGGTGCCGAGACCATATCCGGCCAGCGGCATTGAAGCACCTCTATAGTGTTCCTGAATGTAACTCGCTTTCATCTTCTCCTGGAAAGGCGTGAGCTAAGTACAGATCTCAGAAACTATATCCAGGTCCACCGGACAGCAGAAAAACTAACCGGGCAGAGGTAATATTCAGCTACAGCTGCAAACGTTAGGCCAGCCTTTAAGGTGCCCAACGTTCACCCCTTAGGGATAACTGGGCAGCGGCTGTATATCGTTATCCCCAGGTGCTGCCTCCGCTCCACTTCTGAAATGCTCTGATCCTCGCCAGCTGACCTCATGGCATTTACTGACAGCGCCCGGGGACATTCAGTGGCAATAACCTCATTAGTACCTCTCAATATTCTCGTCACCGCGATTAATGCAGTCAGCAGGTCTTCTAACCAGGTTAATTGCTCTGAATTTCAGCCCCAAGCTATTTACCATTGGATGTGGCTTATTGTTTCATGCTTTAAAGGGTATAGTTGTAATTCACTGTCTGTTGCGTTCTATGGAAACCGTCTTGAATTGTAGAAAGACGGTATATAAAAACTGTTAAATAAATAAATAGTAGGACTATCCCAGAAAAGCATGACTATATGTTAGTGCATCTGATCATATTTAAGACACTGTCATTTCTCCACTGGGGTTTTTTTAATTAATCTGCTCAGATTCCAAATAAATGCCACCCACTATTAAATATCTTGTTTTGATGGGATTTATCACTGCATGAACAGATCACTAGTGGTTGACCCCTATCCCCCTGTTGACTCATAGCAAACGCCTCCACTGTTAGATCAAACCCACCTGAAAATAATTGCTTTATACTCTTCAGAGGTAACATTAGTAGCCAGGAATTTAAGAGCCAGATTTAAAATAGCATTTGGTCATTTAATCTTAAATGCATTCTGTTTCATTTCCTGAACACGGAGCAGTTAGGGAAGAGAAGGGAAAACTATTCTCTCACCATTTACTGGTCTTCTAGATTTTGTTCTCACCAAGCTGTTTTCTGGCTCCCAGCTCAGTCAGAACCCTTCTCTATTGGGCGGTGGCACCACAAGCCTTCATTCCCAGCTACCAGAGGATTTTCCCCTTATTTTTATACTCCCCGCCCAACCCACCCATCACAGCGGCACTCCTTGACCAGGAGTCATGGGTTGAAGCTCCCTCTAGAGGTTGACTGACATCACCACTCTGATTGCTGGGACTCCTTCTCGTGTACTGCAAATGGTGGGAACCCTGGCACTGAACGAGCCAGGGATCAGTGTCCTGGCCTTGGAATTAAACCAGGTCACCATGCATGTGACCGAGCTATCAAGCCAGCCCCACATTTCTTCTTATTCATTATCTCTTTGCCCCTGGTTGACGGCATTGTGAAGAATTCTTTTCTTCCTGTCCAAATGCCCAGAACAAAAAAATGACAACAGTAAAAGAGGAATTGCAAGGAAGCTGTAAGCCCAGCGGCCTTCCTGGTCTATCCCAGTGGAGAGTTTTAATTCTGTAAAGAAACTGCCACCTTCCTGTTTATACCCCTGGTGTGTATGGGAAGCAGTGACTGGGGCAGGAGAACAAGAAAATACAATCAACTTTCCGAGCATATTTCACGTTTGCTAAACTTTCATTCAGCAGAATCCTCTGCTGTTTTCAATGCTCCCCCATCCCATGTTTTTATTTTTAATCGTGACCTTGTCATTTTCAATGTTTTTAAGAACATAAGGATCAAACCAAGGTCCATTCAGCCCAGCACCCCGCTTCCAGCAGTAGCCAATCCAAGCCGCAAATACCAGGCAGGATCCCGAAGAATCAGTTCTTGACTTGTTACTTACACCTGAGGAGTGAAATAGTTATAAGCTTGGTGGCTTGTTTCATTTTTATTAAATTGTTAAGTACAGATTTCTGTTTGAAGTTTAAAGTAACTGCATGACTTGCATAAATACATGCTTGAAGGTGATGCCAGGCATGTAGCAGAAGTAAGTATGTCCGTTAAGACCAGGAGGGGCCTTGCAAAGGATGAGAAAGGGGAACACAAGATGTTGGGCATTGGTCAAGAGTCCATGACAATTTGCTTGGTCATAGAGATGGGACATGAGCTCTATGAACCAGCCAATAGGAGAAAGAATAAAGATATTGCTGGCCAGAGAGATAGGACATCGCTGTTAGAAAAGGTTATGGGGAGGGTCGGTTGAAGAATTGTACCAATTTATCGAATGGTTAAATCATAGAAGCCCCAACATACAGTTTACGTCTACACATCACACCCATAAGATTGCATTTTTGGATGTAATAGTACAAAAGAGTCCAAGAGGTTGGCAGACAACTATCTATAAGAAACCAACTGATAGAAATACGATTTTACATTACACCAGCCATCACCCGAAACAGTTACGCGATAGCTTGCCTATATCACAGTTCATCAGATATAGAAGAAATTGCTCTTCAATAGTAGAATATAAACTGCAAGCGAAGACTCTAATAAAAGATTTTCAGGATAGGGGGTATCCCTCTACAATTATACAGAGAGCCTACAAGAGGGCATTGTACTGTAATAGAGCGTTATTGCTCCAGTCGAAACCACGAAACATAGTGAAAGATGAAGATACTATAAACTTTGTAACCAAATTCTCCCCACTGAGTGGAGCCATTAAAAGGATTTTGCATAAACATCATAATGTCCTCACTACGATGCCAGCGTTAAAGAATAAATCCAGTAGATGTGTTTGGAAGAGGAATTCCAATTTAAAAGACAAATTATGTCCTAGTCGATTAAGACCACAGTCAGAATTATCTTTAATAGTACCAACAGGACATAAAGCATGTGGTAATTGCACCGTGTGCACAGTGACAGAAGAACGAACTAGCTTCACACATGAAGGGAAGACGTCTGTTTTTAAACACAGTACAACTTGTCTCTCTGACCATGTTGTGTATGCCATCAGATGTCCTTGTGCCTTACTATATATTGGGAAGACGGAGCGCCAATTCAAAATCAGAATGGCAGAACATCGTAGTAAATTGAAATGTAAAACATTGGAAGCCCCAATGGTAGCACACTGTGTTACTAAAAATCATCATTTTGAAGAGCTACGTTGTTTTGTTATTGATAGGATCCTGACAGGAAGAAATGGAAAATCGCGAGCACAATCTTTATTATTGCAAGAACAAAAATGGATTTTCCGATTAGCTACTACAGGTACAAAGGGTTTAAATAACTCAATAGAATGGAGAGCTTGCATATAATGTTGGTACAGGTTTTTGTACACATCTATTTGGTCCTTTGAGTAGCAAACAGCAAATGAATATACGAGCTGTTTTATTGGCTGAGAATCATGACATCACCGTCTAAATAGGCTCAATCTGATGGAACTCGCATGCGCGGCGTTCTGTGACAATGCTGGTCAAGTTTCTCTATATACTGCTTTAGACCTGTGACTGATATATAGTAAAAGAATGGGGGCACCAGCTTATTGGCCGAATGATATGACATCATTATTTAAACCAGTCACCTGGAGGCAACTCGCATGCGCGGCGTTCTGTGACATGTTGGTGAAACTGTTTCAGGAAGATATGTTTGAGAAGCCACAGAAAATGAATAATCGCGTTCCATTTCAAGGTAGAAATCATGTCTGCATATTGGAAAATTTATATCTGCAAATGTGAATTGTGTATTGGTACATCTATTGCCTCTTTCGTTGTTTTATAGATCGTGCTATGAAGTAAAATATCCCCCCTGAGGAAGAGATACGAAACGCATTTTTGCGGTACCCATTTGGTGGCGTCGGGGTGATTTAACATCTACATATTACAAAGATAAGCACAATCTTATATTATAAACAACGTGAATGAACAGATGCTGAAAATGATTGAAGAAAGCATCTAATAGGGAATGTTGGAAAAAGCTGCTAATCCCTGTTGATTTGTTCTGCTAATAGATAAGTGCTGAGAAGGTCGTTGATGCGAGAAGGCAAGCTGCTTTTTGATTTATGCAAATAAGCGCTGCCAGTGTTAGTCTGAGACCTGCACTTTATCTATTTTTATATTTATTGTGATTTATATTTATTAACATTGAAGTTTTGGAAAAAAAGAAAAAACATATATAAAAAAAAGAAAGAAAATGGAAGAAGAATAAATTGCTATATAAAGAAGGATTTAGGATTGCAGGCAACGATAGGATAGGTGAGACCCTATTTAGTTAGACTTTCTTGTCAATTCTTGAGGGCACTAGTTATAATATAGAAAAGGTTTCTAGCCTAGACTTGAGAGACTGTCAGGAAGAAGCACCTGCTCCTGGTCCCTTTCAGTTCCTCTTTTCTTAGCATCTGTTCTTCTGCTTTTGGCTTTATAAGATGAGCCTGATCAATACTAGTTAGAGACTTGCATTTCGTGCTAGAATCCCTGCACGTCTGTCAACTCTCTCAATCGCGCAATTTATATAATAAGGGCTCGTTCCAATTATCCAAAGAAGACTTCTTTATTTCAAAATTTACACGACACACCCCAGGGATATGAGCAGTGGCTTTGCCAAGTCTACCTGGCTAATAATGGCTGATAGACCTTTCCTCTAGCAATGTGATCAGAACTCTCTTTAATCCCATCCATGTTAAGTGTTTTCACCACACCTTCCAGCAACACATTCTCAGCAAATTGTGCTTTAGGAGAAAAAATATTTCCTCCAGTTAGTTTTAAAAGTGCTGCCTATTAGCTTCAAGGAACGTTCCCTAGTCGTCGTACAGTCTGAGAGGGTAAACAGCCACCCCATACTTACCCCATCTACCCCTTTTATCATTTTCATTGCTCTTTTCTGTACCTTTCCTAGTTCAACCATTTCTTTTTCTGAGATAAGGCGCCCGGAATTTCATACAGTAGTGAAAGTCCACTTGTACCATGGATCAATACAGAGCCATTATGACTTTCTTCATTCCTTTTCTCATAATACCTAACATTCTATTTTTTTTCCAAACCTGCAGCTCACTGATCTGAGGATTAAAGTATATTGTCCCTAATGACACCAAGATCCTTTTTCCTGGGTGGTGACCCCCAATACAGAACTCAGCATCATGTAGCTATAATTTGGATTATTATAAATATTGTAATCAAATTAAATGTGAAAAGTGATTCATTTGTCCACATTACATTTTATCTGCCATTTAGTCACCCAGTTCCCCAGTCTTTTAAGATCCTTCTGCAATTCCTCATGATCTGCTTGTGATCTAAGAGCTTTGAACAGTCTTGTGTCATCTGCAAATCTGATCACGACACGTGTTTCTTGTGCCAAATCTTTTATACATATGTTAAGAAGCATTGGCCCCTGTACAGATTCCTGGCGTACTTTGCTAATCAGAGCCAGCACTACCATTAGGCAAAGTAGACAGATGCCTAGAGTACCAGACCTCTGGGGTACCCATCGCTACTGCTGCCACCCCTCTCTGAGAAACCGTGACTCAGCACTTACCTAAACGCTTTGGCGCTGCTTCGCAGTTTCTCTCTTCTGCCCCCCTCCGATGCAAACTTCCAGAGAGGGGAAGCAGGATGGAGGGTGCTAATTACCTTTTTCTACTGAGAAGGTTAAAAATCTTTCAGAATCTTTGGACGCTATTTAAGTGGCCACAAGTGCAGAATTCACTAGCAGTAAATGAGCAAGTGCTCAGATTGTGGCTTGGTCCACTCCAGTACTTCTTATGTATCATGTAAGCTTATGATGCTAACATTTCTGGAAGTCATAAGAAGGATCTTGGTGTCGTTGTGGACAAGATGTTGAAGTCCTCAGATCAGTGAGCTATTATGAGACAAGGAATGGAGAATATTATAATGCCTCTGTATTAATCCATGGCGCAACCATACTTTCAATACTGTGTGAAATTCTGGGCACCTTAAGAAAGCACCCAAATTCCACTGCGACAGGATGGAGCAGGTAGGCGAATGGCTTTTTCGAATTGTCTTCATGATATATATATGCACCCAGGTCTGATGAGGATGGTGGTTTGAGTTGCCAACGCCAGGGGTAACACAAGAATTTGGGAAGTTCAGTAAGTGGGGTTCTTTTGGGCCAGGAGAGGCACAATTGCCCCAAGGCTTTCACTAGGTGACTCAAAAATACTGCAAACTCTATTTCGCACACAAAAAAAGCGTCCTTCTGAATAAAAAAACATCACCTTAATTTGGTAACATACCCAATTTAAAAGCACACACTGCAAAACCAGAAAACTCAAAAGCATTCAAAAGAAAACCAGTTTGCAGCAAAGCATTTGTTCAGAGTCTCATTCCTTGCTCTGTAGCTGGGTGGACCACCTCTCGGGTTTTCCTGATCCAGTTTACTCATGGGCTGATCCCGCTCTTCCTTTTCTGCATGGGTTCTAGGCTGCGTATTTAAAATCTTTACCCTGTCTCTGAAAAGCACCCACCAACTGCAATCCGCAAAGCATGGACAGGTGAATATTCAAGTCTGGCAGAGGCTGCATTTAAAAAAATGCATATGACGTGGCACATTAGAAAGGACGTCCAAGTCAAACTGGGAACATCCAGGGTGGAATGTGCCAAGAAACAGCAGGGATGCCTGTCTGACCGATGTCCCCAAAGTCGACATCCGTGCTGGCGGCCACATAGACGCCTCCCTCAGTAAAATATGGGGCGGGAACCTCCATCTCATGCAAGCTAGCATAAGGAGACATCCAGCTGCCTAGCAAAATGAAAACATGAACCCTCATTCCCCGTCAATGTTAGTTATCAGCATGGTAAATACAGGGTACATGAGCCGACCCCCTCCACAAGTCGGAGAAAACAGGCACTTTTCTGATGCCTATTCATACCTTGAGAAGGTATAAGCTTGGGCGTGGCAAGGGTGTCAATTCTGGGAACACCCCCCCCCCCCCAACACACCCCTGTTCAGACTTGGACGTCCTTGTCCCAGGTGTGTCCGCAGAGCTGGCTTCTAAAATGGCTCTGGAGACCATCTCTGTGCTTTGGACGTCTCCATGCCAATTTTCAGATGTACAAAGCATGAATAGGGCTTCTAAAATATCTCCCATAAAGTACTATTTTAGAAAGAACATCCCAGTGCAACCTGGGACATCTAGGGCAAAACATGCAGGAAATCACCAGGGATGTCTATAATACCAAGAGCCCTCATTCTCCCTGTCACTGGTCATTGTCAAGAGGTAAAATATAAGGGATACGTGTGACCCGGATTGACCACAGTTGGAAACAGGACACTGAGCTTGATGGATCTTTGGTCTGACTCACTATGGCATATCTTATGGTCATTAGGCGCCAGCCTCGTCATGCTCATATTACTACTGTTCTCGTCACTTCATTGGCTTCCTATCCATTTCTGCATCCAGTTCAAACTTCTCCTTCTGACTTATAAGTGCATTCACTCTGCAGCTCCTCACTATCTTTCCTCTCTTATCTCTCCCTACACCCCTCCTTGGGAACTCCGCTCTTCTGGCAAATCACTTCTATCTGTGCCCTTCTCTTCTACTGCTAACTCCAGACTTTGCTCCTTTCACCTCGCTGCTCCTTACGCCTGGAACAAACTACCTGAGTCTGTACGTCAGGCACCTTCTCTGACCCTTTTCAAATCCAGGCTGAAAATTCACCTCTTTGCTGCCGCTTTCGGATCTTGACTCACCTGATCTCCTTTGTGTTTCCTCACCATTCCCCCTAGATGTATCCCACGTCTACAGCTACTGTGTTGTTTGTCTTGACTAGATTGTAAGCTCTGATGAGCAGAAACCATCTTTTACACGCATCTGTGCAGCACTGCATAAAAAGACTAGGGGACCTGCAATGAAGCTACAATTTAGCATATTTAAGACTGTGGTAGTGTGGCATGCAGTGAGAAGTATTTTTCTTTAAAAACACAGGTCAGACAGCAATTCAGGGAAGACAGAAGCAATTCTACTTCTCTCTCAGCATGTTAACCCTCCACAAGCTAGTTCTCCTGGCCCTGCCTCCAGTCCCAGTTAAAGTTCCTACCTCAAAACTCCTTTGCACGGCTTGCCTTGGAAGGACTTCTGGCTCCACTGGCCTCTCTCCCTCCTGCAGCCTGAGGGGTTCTTAACCTCTCCCTGTGAGCCACGCCCTCCCAGCTCTGAACTCTGGACTGCAGACTCTTAAAGAGGACTGCTGATGCGCGCTTTGGAGAGGGATAGGTAACATTCTATGGACCCCATCACAAAGACCAGTTGTAGAAAATATTTTTTCATTCAACATGCAATCAAACTCTGGACTTCAAGGATGTAATAAAAGCTGGTTAGTGTAGCTGGGTTTAAGAGAGTTTGGACAAGTTCCTGGAGGAAAGATCCATAAACTATTATTAAGTGGACTGGGGAAATCCACTGCTTACTCCTGAGATAAGCAGCATGGAATTTGTCTTCCTTTTGGGAACTAGATAGGTACTTGTGACCTTGATTGGCCACTGGTTTGGAAACAGGATTCCCGGGCTTAATGGACCTTTGGTGACCCAGTATGGCAGATCTTATAGATGATATGGAAATGGGAACAAGCAGCGAGGTGATTAAATTTGCAGATGACACTAAATTATTCAGAGCTGTTAAATTACGTGTGGATTGTGAGAAACTGCAGGATGTATGTAGGGAAGAATAGCGCAAACTAGAGATACACAATGCTAGGTTCCACACGAAGAGATACCACCATGAAGAGGATCTGCGTGCAGTTGTGGACAATAAATTGAAATCTTCTCTTCAATGTGCCACAGCATCCACATAAGCAAACAGAATGCTAGGAATCATTAGGAAAGGAATAGAAAATAAAACGAAGGATATCGCAATACCTCTGTGTCGCTCCATGGTGGGACTGCACCTCGAGTATTGTTTGCAGTTCTGGTTTTCACATCTCAAAAAAGATTAGAGAATTTATTTACTTATTATTTATTTATTTAACAAACATTTTTATACCACGCTTTCCATAAGATCAAATGCGGTTTACAAGCAACGAAGGTCTGAAATGTACTCTAACGTGGTCGTTTTCAGTTACATGGAACATAATATAACTATTTACATTGCTTGGTACAAAAGTAGTACATGGAAGGTACAGAGAAGGGCAATTTTTTATTTATTTTACATTCTCTTATATACTGTGCTATTCTGCATCAGTGCAGTTTATATTGAACAAACTGAAATTACATTGAACAGGGCATTATAACTTGGAGATAACTATTTTACAGGGAACATGGGCTATGGAGGGTTAAGTGGCTTGCCCAAGACTACAAGGAGCACCTCTGGGACTAGAAACCCCAGTCCTTCTGGCCCAAGGTTGCTGTCCTCTAGTGGGATTTGAACCCCTGACCTTCTGGCCTGAAGTACCTTGCCCCAACCACTAGGCCACTCCTCCACTCCAATTAAAATGATAAAAGGCAATAGAACGACTCTCCTTTATGAGGAAAGTAAAGAGGTTAGGGCTCTTCAGCCTGCAGAAGAGACGGCTGGGGGGAGATTTGATATAGGTCTATAAACGTCTGAGTGGAGTGGAATGGGGAGATATGAATTGATTGTTTACTCTTTCAAAAAAATACAAGGGGACATGCCATGAAGCTACAAAGTAATATTTAAAGAGATAGGAGAAAATACTTTTTCTCTCAATGTATAAAGTCTTTGGAACTCATTGCCAGCGTTTTGGACAAATTCCTGGAGGAAAAGTCCATAAGCAGTTAAGGTAGTTCAAGAGGAAACCACTCTTATCCCTGGGGATAAGTAGCATGGAACTGGCTAATTTTGAGATATGTCAGGTACTTACAACCTGGATTGGCTACTGTTGGAAACGGGACACTGGGCTTGATGGAACCTTTGGTCTGACCTAGTGTGGCAGTGCTTATGTTCTCAAAAGTTAAATTAGTTTGTGGCCTTGAGGATCATTGATGGACACCCTATACTAAAGCATGCAGTGAGCTAAGAGCCAGCCACACCAGGGGAATGGGGGCAAGAAGTCCACAGAAGGGCATAAAGAGAGGTTTGGGGCTGTAGAGATAAGAACCTGGCAGAAGCATGTTACGGAGAGTCCACAGTCCATGAAGAAGGTTATTAACGAGCTGGGCTTCATGTTGCCTGTCATGTTTCCATACATTATGTTGGGGTTAGTGCTGTGGGTTGGTGGTGCCCAGGCTTCATCAAGAAAGATTGCAGGAACCTAGGAGGTCAGATGTACATACTGTACCTGAATGTAACGCACCTTGATCTTTTCCTGGAAAGACGTGAGCTAAATACTAATAAACACATGTTTGGGTAAGAACCACACTGATTGTTTGGATTCATTTGGGAAAAGGAATGTACGGTATTGGATATGCCGTTTTGCATGCTCAACTACCAGGGAGGATGCAGGGCATCAGGGAGAAAGATGACAAAATCTGCCATAGGTAAGGAATGATTTTACTATGACTGGCTGCTAGGATATAGCCTTGTCAATGTGAAGAGAAATAATTTGACATACTAGATCAGTGCTTCTCAAACCTTTATCCAGTATGACTCCCAGTTTAACAGAAAATTCATATGACCTGCAAATGATGATGAAGACCAAACTATCAGGTCGCCACTCCCCACCTTTTCGCCTCTTCTCCCATGTCCACTCATCTAAAGGTAGCAAGGCCACCCTGGCAGCAGTGAGCGCAGGGCCGGTAACGTTTGCACCCATGGACGTCACTATTCTGTGCGGGTTTCCAGTCTAACAGGAAGCCCACCCAGGAAGGGCCTTGGTTTGGGAATATTTCCTGGATCACAAGACCCATGCTGACTGCCACTACTGGGCATAGGTCACAGTTCAAGGGGAAGGGTCCTGTTTCTGTGATCCCATCCACCAATGTAGACCCGATTTGAGGACCTGACCCACAGTTTGGGAAGCAACTGCATTAGACTTTTTTCAGCCACTAGCTTATGTTGCTCCTTTTCCTACCTGCTGTCATGCTGCAGATAGTTGACCTCCTGCTTTACATCACCCTCTATGCTGATCCCAGATTGAAATCTGAAATGGTTAACCTCTACTGCCTCCCCTGGGGAGCTGTTCCAAACCCCTACCTGTTCAAAGAACAAATATTGTCTGCTGTTAAACCTGGGCCCGATATTCAAAGAGAGTGGTGCATCCCCCTTAGGTGGATTCAAATCCATCCTAGTGCCATGCTATGCTGTAGTTACAAAGGTAACTTTCATTTCAGAGATTATCATGTGTTTTATAAACAGTGCTCTTGCTTTGGGGGATTGCATTTCTTTTTTATCCATGAACAGAAAGCTGAAGTCCTTGGAATTTTATTTTGTCCTTGCAGCTGCCTGGTCTGCTTGGAATGCAGAAGTCGGCAAAACATCCCCTTGGGCATGAATGAGCAGCACGTAGCTCTGGCTTTTAGTCTCTAGTAGATGCTCGACTTGACAAAAAGACAGGGAGCATACTCAAGGCAGGAGGTATCTTCTGCATATCTTCTTTCTACAAAAGGAGTCAAAGCAAAGACTTGACATCTTTACCTAGTGGGCAGGTTGGGTGGTATAGATGGAGAAGGCCCTGCTATTGCCATGCTAGCAAAATACATAGAAACATGACAGCAGAAAAAGACTACCTGGTCTATCTAGCCTGCTCTTCCATATCAACTACAGTAGTCCCCTTTTTCCCTTTAGAGATCCTCTGTTTGTCCCATGCTTTTTTGAATTCAGGTGGTGGCACATTCCAATGAGTGTGTGCAGACCCTTGTGCATCCGATCGGAATCGGGACGCACAGAGGCAGACCTGATTCTGATCCTGTTGGGGCTAGACGTGCCCTGTGGGATCAGAATCGGATCTGGGCCTGTATGTGCAGGCCGGGACCCGATTCAGATCAGTCTGCACATTGAGACCCCTGCCCAGCTAACTCAGTCAGGCTCCTGAATGGAGCCATAGTGTCATGGCGTCCCATTGCGGAGCCGCAATCCCCAGCTGCTGACTACAATCTTCGTTCCCTGAAGCCTGACCCCCAATCTGGCCTTCCATGGCCAGGGGCGGGCTGCAGGGAACCCCCTGCACCCCCTCACCTCTTTGCTGCTGCCTGGGCCTGCTATTTCCCAATGTCTGGGAGGGGGGATATCCAGGGCCTTGAACCGCCCACTGCCCACCCTCGCTCCACCTCTGCAACGCCCCCTCCCACCCCCATCTAAGCCTCCCCATACAAACTCCTTGTTCATATGGGGATGCTTTTGCCGGGGACAGAAGGGGGCAAGTAACAGGGATGGATGTCCCAATGGGATGTCCATCCCAGCTATTCGCAGTACAGAATAGATCCCATACTGTCCTCATGTCCACCACCTCCACTGGTAAACTATTCCACACATCTATCACTTTCTGTAAAGAAATATTTCCGCATATTACTCCTGAGTCTATTCCCTTTCACCTTCGTGCTATGTCCCCTCGTAACAGCTTGCCTTCATTTGAAAGAGACCCTCCTGTCCATTTAACATATAAGGTATAGTTGTATTATATAAAGTATCCCTTGCAAACTTAAGTAAGTAAACAACTTTAATATCTGAACAAAACCTCAAAACTAAGATGCAGACAGCAGTCCAGCAACAAGATGGGGGGGCTTTCCAGTCTTTTGCATTGAGTGTCACATGTATGATTTTCTCCCAGTTGGTGAGGGGTCTTACGTGTGCACTAGGTGCAAGGAGCACTTTGATCTCAGGGAACGAGTCTGATCTCTGGAGGCTAGAGTAGCAGACTTGGAGGACATAAGGAAGACAGAGAAATACAGACGAGACCTACAGGGACATAGTACGGAAGTCCCATCTCCAGTCCGGCAACCTCCTTGTCGCCATGGAGGAGAGAAGTCGCATAACAGGAGAGCACACCCTGGTGTGGCGTAAGTGATCCTGTAGCTAGGACGTGTCCTCCAGGTGATGTAAAACTCTCTTGCATGGAGATTTCTCCAGGGGCATATGCCAACCAAATGCCAAGTACAGAGAAAACAGAGCTTAAAGATTTTATTTTATTTATTTATTTAGACAGATTTGTATACCACCTTATCCTAAAATCAAAGTGGTTATAAAGATATCAAATTACCCCCGTCTGCTGATAACTAGATTAATATGAATAAAATATAGCCTCTAAAATGCCTGTATGCAAATGCTAGAAGTCTAAAAAATAAGATGGGAGAGTTAGAATATATAGCACTAAATGAGAGGTTAGATATGATTGGAATCTCAGAGACATGGTGGAAGGAGGACAACCAGTGGGACACTGTGATACCTGGGTACAAATTATATCATAATGATAGAGCAGATCAAATTGGTGGAGGGGTTGCGCTCTATGTTAGGGCATTGAGTCACACAGGATTAAAGTGTTGCAGGAAACAAAATTTGCTGTAGAATCTCTATGGATTGAAATTCCATGTAAAAAGGGGAAGGTGATGGCAGTGGGGGTGTACTATCAACTGCCTGGCCAGAATGAGCAAATGGATGATGAAATGCTCAAAGAAATCAGGGATGTTAACAAAAAAGTTACAATACAGTAATAATAATAATAGGCAATTTCAATTACCCCGGTATCAACTGGGTCAGTATCACGGCAGGACATGCTGGGGAGAAAGTTTCTAGATGAAATAAATGACTGTTTCTTGGAGAAGCTCGTTCATGAACCAACAAGAGGGGAAGCCATTTTGGACCTAGTCCTTAGTGGAACACCAGATCTGATGCAAGAGAAGTGTGTTGGGGCCACTTGGCAATAGTGATCATAGCATGATCATGTTTGATTTCATAAATGGACTGAAGTACCTCACCCCCTACACTGAACTGCATTTACCTGTACCCTTTGTTGTCTCCCACTCAACCAGTTTCTAACCCATCAGTAACTTTAGAGTCCATCCCTAGGGTGCTCAGTTTGTTTATAAGTTGCCTGTGCAGAATGATGTCAAAGGCTTTTCTGAAATCTAAATATACCACATCTAGGGCTCTCCCTCGGTCCAACTCCCTGGTCACCCAGTCAAAGAAATCAATCAGATTTGTCTGACAAGACCTGCCTCTGGTGAATCCATGCTGCCTCGGATCCTGTAATCCGCTGGACTCCAGAAACCTCACTATTCTCTCTTTTAGTAGCCTTTCCAATAATTTACTAACCACAGAGGTTAGACTAACCGGCCTGTAGTTCTCAATGTCATCCTTGTGAATTGAAAAGGGGATGTTCTAGTGGTTCCACTATCTGACCAAGTTCCCTCAGTAT
Organism: Ichthyophis bannanicus; assembly: GCA_033557465.1. Classification (NCBI taxonomy): domain Eukaryota; kingdom Metazoa; phylum Chordata; class Amphibia; order Gymnophiona; family Ichthyophiidae; genus Ichthyophis; species Ichthyophis bannanicus. The sequence continues at coordinate 227,597,274 of CM066043.1, read as the reverse complement.
TCTTGGATGTATCCCATCCAGACCCATGGCTTTGGCTACTTTAAGTTTAGCTGGTTCTTCACAAACACAGTCTTCTGATAATTGTTCGAGATCCCCGTCGCTTCTTTTCCTATTTGTGGGTGTTTTCTGAGGTCCTGCTCCCGCCCACTGTTTTTCTACATCCCCCAGCTGGTCCCATCCTGCTAATGACTCCTTGAGGAATTGTCCCATCTTGGCAAAGTTAGTTTTCCTAAAGTCTAAGACCCTCGCTTTTGAATGAGTTTTATCAGCCCTAGTCCTAATACTGAACCACACCATCTGATGATCACTGGATGTGAGATCATCTCCCACTGTAACATCAGAAACACTTTCACATGCCTAACTAAATTAACTAGTTTAAAGGGAGCAGGTAGATCCAGCAAGCACATGTGACACAATGGTCAAATGAAAAAGACTCTGGGTACTTCTGTAGGAGCAGACGACCATTTAGCTCCAGGAGAATTCTGCAGATGCCTGATCATATCACAGACTGCTAGCAATGTGTGTTTGTTAGCACTCAATCGGTTTGTTAGCATGCCTTAAAAGGTTTAGTGGATGCATAATCATCTAACATATGTTAAGTTGACTTGCATGCGTTTTAAAAGCTCTAATGCACATTAAACGTTTTCTGAAAATCCCAAAAAACAAACAAGAGTTCTTTTGCCTGTGTACATTCCCGCACACCAAATTAATTTCTCCCTTTTTCTCTCTTCTAGTCTTGCACCTGTGCTTGGTCGCCAGGAGTCAGCATTGACTTGAGGGCGCACATTGCATTGCAATCATGCTCCTAATGGAGATGGGTGGTGAGGCGTTGTGTCCCATCTTTTTATGCAAGTTTTCCATTTCAGTGACAACACTGAGACAGGGCCATCCTCATCTCATGGATAAGACCCTGCACTTGGATCTTATCCAAAAGGCTAAGAAGTGATGTGTGTGATACGAGCATGAGCAATATAACACTTATGAGCAAATACTGCCAAGGTTCTTAATACTGACAATCGTTTCATTATTTAACTGTTTTTATATCACTTTATCATTTTTAGTCAAGGCAGTTTACATTGTAACTTAAACTTGGTAACGTACATTAAACAGGGATATCGATAACTTGGATTCTTGTTATGGGATATGCTGTTAATTTTCCAGATGTTTGCCCAGAACGTAAGTTGAATAACATGGTATTGCCAAGGATTCATATTTGCTAATATCCTGACTGATAAAACCTCATTTTCAGAAGCTAGAAGATTCTCTTCCTCACAAGCCTTAGGCCATATAGACTGCACTCTCTTCCATCTGCAGGCATTCACGGCTCGCCAAAAGATAAAGACTCAAGATGGCAATGAACAGCCATCATTACCTTGCAAGACAGTTGCCCCAGCGAAAAGGAATTTTCACATGTATTTCACAGCAGCCCATGCGTGTCTCTCCCTGTGCGAAATTACGCATGCAATATATTAATGCATGGCATCATGCACTAGGTTCTGGCATATGCTACGTGTGGGGCGCTGTATCAGCCTTAGAGCTCCTGCTGTTGTTCTTGGAAAAAAAGTCCCCACCACTATAGATTACCATCTTATTTAGTGTAGTTCCAGCTACTGGTTTCAAAAGTCTTTAAAGCGGCTGGGGCATGTCCCAACCACAAGTCATCCAAGCAGACACAATATAAGCCAAATCAACAATACAAACGAACAACCAAAAAGCCCCTGCAGCAAGTACAGTCTCTGGTGAAAGCTTGCAAACTGCAAAGTGAGCAGGTTTGGTTTTCCACACAGTTCTTTACATTAAAGCCGCTGGCAGCTCTCCCCTTGGGGCCCTCTGTGGTCTATCCCCTTTGAAAGGGTTTTCTCTTTTACACACTTTCCACTTATAACAATGTTCAACATTGACAACAGTTCATCACAGCTATTCAATCCAAGTCTGGGCAAACCCTCACTCCTTCCTCATATCCTGGAGTAGGGAGGGTTGCCAAGTTACCCAGTTCCAGGACTAAGATTTTTTTGCAAGTTCTGGTTTTAAATTTGCATTGTAATGCAGTATGAGATTTGTAGTTCCTGATTTTACGCATTGGAATCAGTGCTGCAGGTCCCAGAATGCATTGGGATGAGATGGTCAGAACTCCAGGACTGGCTTGAAATCTCACTCCTGGCACTGGGTAACTTGGCAACTCTGAGTAGAGTTAGGGAAGCCTTCCACCCACATCTTCCCTAGGCATTCCCTATTGCCCAGTCCACAATCAAAAAGGCAAGCAAGTTCACTCACTCGCTTGATGGTCCATCTTGCTGATATTGCATCTCTTCAGATATGCAGGCCAAGGGGTCTGTTTCTCCCAGTTCCATGAGTTCAGATGCTTCAGGAACTGTGGGAAGCTCACACAGGGGCTGACTCCAGGCAGGAGCCCCTCTGATGTTTGGGAGCGGCCTGCTATACTCCTCATTCTGCCATGTAGGTATATCTGCCACACCCTCTTCCCCAGGTCCCTGGGAAACCACCCAGTCTCCAACTCCACCCCTTTGACCTAGATCCAAGTTTCTCTGTGCAGGGAGATTTTGAAAACTCAGCCTGGATCCTGCCCAGCTCTTTCTCCTATGGCTTACCCTGGGCTCTTCTTCCGCTCTGCAGGGGTGCCCTGACTCTCAGATTTGCCAAGTTACCCAGTTCCAAAAGTGAGATTTTAAGCCAGTCCTGGATTTCTGACACGCTCATCCTGATGCATTATGGGATCTGCAGCACTGACTCCAAATGGTAAAATCAATGACTACAAATACCAAACTGCATTGCAAAAAATCTCACTCCTGAAACTGGGTAACTCGGCAACTGTGGACTCTGGTATGCCCTAGGGGCTGGGCGGCTTTTCACCTCCCCGGAGACTGAAGCAGACCATCCCTGCTACAATGGGCAGCAGGGAAGAACGCGGGCAATTGATCTACTACATTCTATAGACCAGTGCAGAGTTGCCAAGTTACCCAGTTCCAGGAATGAGATATTTTGCCAGTTCTGGTTTTAAATTTGGATTGCAATGCATTATGAGATTTGTAGTCCCTGATTTTACCCATTGGAATCAGTGCTACAGGTCCCATAATGCAGAGGAATGAGATTGTCAGAAATCCAGGACTGGCTTAAAATCTCACTCCTCGAACTGGGCTACTTGGCAACTCTGCCAGTGTTTCTCAACTTTTTTCTTGTGGCACACTGCAGACCGGGTCATCATGGAGCTAAGTATAAATAGCTCTGCATCCACCGAACCTTCATCCCCATCCAACAATGAGCACAGAGCAGAACTAGGACATTTCCACAAACACCTCACCTTACATAAAATCAGCCTGATTCCAGTGTCATCTCAGTAACAGCAACACAAATTCCCTCTGCTACCAGGCACATTGTGTAATAATACAAACCCTGCTAAAAACAAAACAAAGCAGAAGATGTGTAGCACTAACTCCTGAGAGTAGAACCATAACAACAACCCTATGAAAAGGCAGCACTGACCGCTATACAGTAGGTAGGCCCCACCAGAGCTGTATCTGCGTACCTGTGTCATTTCCCACAAGGCCTGTGGTGGTGACATCACCCTGGATTGACCTGTGGATGATGGCAGTACTGTATGCTACAGGAAGAGGGCCTTTATGCAAGGATGTATGTACATGGATTGTGCCCCTGGAGGGTGGTTAGGAGCCACGTAACTGTGTGAAGGACCTGCTATTACACAAAGGGCCCCATGCCCCTGCATTAGTCATGTGCTTGGCAAGGTGTCTGCAGGGTGGCATGGAGTGGTAGCTGACTGGGCTCCTATGCTGGGCATACAGGTGCTGATTTGCCCCAGCGCAGGGCCATATTGCAACATGGTTTCCGAGAACTTCATGGGGTAGAAACTTTATTAACATCCCTTCTGAACGCTGTACTCAAAGGAATTGAAGACATCAGAAAAGGCTTCATCCTCATTTTTATAAACATAACATCTGCCTTCAATTCCATAATTCACTCCATACTTCTGGACAGACTAAGTGAAATAGGAGTAAGTGACACACTGCTTGCTTGGTTTCATTCCTACTTATCAGATAGAAGATCACAAGTCAAGATAAAATCCAATACGTCTAGACCTTTCCCACTCAAGCAAGGTCTTCCACAAGGCTCCGCACTCTCAACTCTCCTCTTCAATCTTTACATACAGCCAGTAGGTGCATATTGGAGAAATTGGCTGAGAACCAGCTAGGTGAGGAAGCTTGCAGGACAGTGACTCGGCCAGCAAGGGGCAATGAGTTTCTCTCTGAGCTTGCGCAGCGCTGGCAAAGGGATGGTGTAGAAAACATGACGGAGGAATTGCTGCAGGAAGCGTTTGAGGGGATACCGAAAGGGGAGGGATGGGTCTATTTACAAGAACTCCAATACAAATTTCTGTGGAGAGCATATACAAATGATAAATGGGTGTTTCAGGTAGGGCTTAAGTCATCTGCAATCTGTGGCTGGTGTAAACGAGAGGTGGGGACTATATTACACAAATTTTGGGACTGTCATTTGGTGCGGGCTTTATGGGTGCAAGTCTGGGATAAGATGGCGGGATGGGTGGGTCTGAAGGCAGCTGCGCAAAGAGAGGTATGCCTGTTTCACAGCTGAGGAGTGGGTAATGAACGGTGCAATGTAAAGCACCGAGCATTTTTAATGCGTGATTTCTTGATAGTCAAGAAAGTATTACTGAGGTGCTGGATAGATATTTCCCCCCCGGGGGTAGCGATATGGGAGAACTCCTTGTTAGATTTGATGTACATGGAGAAATTGACAGCGAAGCAGAGGGGTGGCAGGAGTTGGGAGGGGTTTTTGGAGTTGTGGTTCCCATTGATCTCTCATTTACCACCTAGAGAGCGCAGTGCTGTGTTAAATGTCTAATGGGAGGACCAGACAGGGAGTACTTGGTGGTTGTTCAGGGGAGGAGGGATCCGTCCTCTTCTTCCTCTGCTTCCTCTACTCCCCCTCTGCCAATTCCGCTATCCCTTTCAGTTTTTCCGCTTTCCTTGGCCACTTCTACCTACTCTACCTGGTGATTGAGTGAATAGGCTTCATAAGAATAGTCATGGGGGGGGGGGTTTGGGTGGGGGGATGGGGAGGGGGGGAGAGTACAGAAAGAAAAGAAATATGCTCGAACGTGTTAGCTTGGGAGATATTGATCTGTATTTGTATGTTTGGTGGTGTTATAGTAAAGTTCACGTTTACTCGGCTGGCATTGTTATAGTGTTTAGGGTTTAAATGTTCCAACCAACTAGATAAACATGGATGTAGATTTGCAGTTGGAATTGCTTGTGAAAATTAATAAAAATGATTTGAAATACATACAGCCAGTATGCAAAATATTACAGGAGCACAACATACACTACCACCTATATGCAGATGACTTAATGATATACTCAACCATAGACATAAAAAAACCCGACTACTCCACCATCTCAGCCTGTATGACAGCAGTCACAGAATGGTTAACACAACGCAAACTCAAAATCAACTACAATAAATCAGAAGCCCTCATAATCACGAGAGACATCACATTTAACCCCCCTGACAACCTACCAATAGGAAAAAGATCAATCCTAGTAAAGAGTGAGGTAAAATACTTAGGAATATACCTCGATCAGAGACTCACTTTCCAGTCCCACATCAGCAAAACAACCAAAAAAATATATTACAAAATGAAGTTCCTGCAACATTTTCGACCTTTACTTGAACAAGACCACTTCCGCTCCGTATGTCAGGCGCTAATTACACCGCACCTCGACTGTTGCAATCTAATTCTACACGGGTTACCCAAATGCGCAATCCATGCCTTATAACTGCCACAAAACGCAGCAGCCCGTCTAATCACCAGAACTAATAAACATGCCCACATCACCCCCATACTCGAATCTCTCCATTGGCTTCCCATAAGTGCACGCATAAACTGTAAGGCAATAATGATGGCATTCAAAATTCTTCACAATCAATCTGCCGGCTGCTTAAAAAACTTAATCAGAAGAGCCCCAGACAGCAGATCAAAGAGGACTCAGCACCAAAACCCCCTTGCAACCACGACAACATCTACGGGCACCTCCCAGAATGCTTTACATAGAGTGTTCAAACTCTACCTACCATCCCTATGGAACTCTCTTCCACACCAACTCAGAGCAGCCACTGATATTACAGACTTCAGGAAACACTTGAAAACCCATCTATTTACCGAACACTTCTATACCAAACAAGTCAAGTAACTGGACCGGCCATAGCAGCATACAGACAATTGGTAAATCTCTAAGCATCTGTAAGAGCTCAAGCTCCCGTGGAAATAGTTAAAATGCTATCTGTAAGTACTGTTGATAATTGACATTGTAAATAGTTTGGATGAAAAGTTCCATGTAAACAAAGTTATGTTCACTGTAAACCACCTTGAGAACCTGAAAGGCGGTATATAATAAATGTTAAATAAATAAATGTTGTGGTCCTGGGATGGGGTGGGGTAGCAAAATCCACTACTAACATGAGTTAGTGCAGCTACTTACATATACAGGTGGTACATTCTAAGGAGGCGCCAATTTTTAGGTACTAACAACATGCGTAAGTGCCGTATTTTAGGCATTGACACACAAATGTGTCCACGTGCACACCTAATTTACTTCTTACAAAATACTGACCGGCATAAAAGTGTGCGCATTACGTGTATGGCACAGACTTTCCTGTGGGTGTGCACAGGGGAGGAGTTTCGGCAGATCATGGGTAGTGCATGCAAGTACGCATTGATTAGGAAATACAAAAATTTATATGCATACTTGCAAAATTAGGTCATTTACACCAGCTCTAAGGCTGGTAAAAGTGATTGTGTCCTAATTTAAGGTGCGCTCTCTGCCAATTAGCCTAATTTTTTATAAAGACAACTAGGCTTAATTTAGGTTTTGACTAGGTGCCCTATCATAATATCACCCTCACAAAGCCCTGAGTGATGCTATTTTTTATTCGTTTTTTTTAATAATGTGGTTATTCAAAGCTGCTAAATTGCGTGAGGATTGTGAGAAATTGTAGGAGGACCTTACGAGACTGGGAGACTGGGTATCCAAATGGCAGATGAAATTTAATATAGACAAGTGCCAAGTGATGCATGTAGGGAAGTGTAACCCAAATTTATAAATACACAATGCAAAGTTCCGCATTAGGAGCCACTACCCAGGAAAAGGATCTAGGCTTCATCGTGGACACTATGTTCAAATGTTCTGTTCAGTGTGTAACAGTGGCCAAAAAAGCAAATAGAATGTTAGGAAACAATGGGAAGGGAATAGAGAATAAAACAAAAGATATCATAATACTTCTGTATCACCGCATGGTGCGACCGCACCAGGAGTATTGTGTGCAATTTTGGTTGCCACATCTCAAAAAAGATACAGTGACTTTAGAAAACATACAGAGAAGGGTGACCAAAATTATAAAGGGGATGAACCGACTTTCCAGTGATGAAAGGCTAAAGATGTTTGGGCTCTTCAGCTTGGAGAAGAAATGATTGGAAACCGTATGCAAGGGGAGATGGGGGATAGGGGATAATCTCAAAATTGTATAGAATCTGTGGGTGGGGCTTTGGAGCAACCTTCGTGTCCCTTACAGCAATGGGAACAAGACTTGGAGGTAGTTTTAGGGGTGAAAGAATAGCAGATGATCTTCCTCAACATTCGCAAGAGTTCAATTGTTGTGATTACTGTGGAGAATGACCTGAAACTGTTATATCACTGGCACTTAACCCCACAGTGTCTAGGTCAAATTAGGGGATGGATGTCAGATGGATGTTGGAGGGACTGCAGGCTGAAGGGGACTTTCTTTCACATGTGGCGGCAATGCCTGATGGTTCAGGCTTATTGGGAAAAATGTATTTCTTGTATGAAGGATGTTCTGGGCTTTAAATTGGACCAGGACCCCAAAATTTTCTTGTTACATAAATATAGTCCCAAGGTTCAGAAGAACGAGATCAAGGGCATGCAAAGGATGTGATCTATCTAGACTTCAGCAAATCTTTTGATACTGTCCCTCATAGGAGGTTTATCAATAAACTGAGCAGCTTGGGAATGGATCCCAAGGTGGTGAACTGGATCAGACATTGCTTGACTGACAGACGACAGAAGGTGGTGGTAAACTGAACTCACTCAGAAGAAAGGAAGGTGAGTAGTGGTGTGCCCCAGGGATCGGTCCTGGGACCGGTACTGTACAATGTATTTGTGAGATATATTGCTGAAGGACTGAAGGGAAAAGTCTGCCTTTTTGCAGATGACATGAAAATTTGCAAGAGTGAACTCTTCTGAGGGAATGGATAACATGAGGAAAGATCTACAAAAACTGGAAGAATGGTCTAATGCTTGGCAGTTAAGATTTAATTCAAAGAAGTGCAGAGTCATGAACTTGAGATGCAGAAAACCAAAGGAATTGTATGCGATAGGGGGCGAGAGACCAGGAGAAAGACCTCATTGTGCTAGCGTCTGAGAATCTCAAGGTGAAGGAACAATGTGACAAAGCCAGAAGGATGCTAGGTTGCATATAGATAGGAATTACCAGCAGAAAGGAGGCGGTATTAATGCTACTGTACAAGTCATTGGTGAGGCCTCACTTGGAATATTGTGTTGTTTTGGAGACCATATCTTGCAAAGGATATAAAAAGACTGGAAACTGTTCAGAGGAAGACGACCAAAATGATTTGGAGCCTGCGTCAGAAGCCTTATGAGAAGAGACTTGAAGACCTAAATATGTACATCTTAGAGGAGGGACAGGGGACATATGATACAGACTTTTAAATACTTAAAGAGTATCAATCAACAAACAAACCTCTTTCAAAGATGGGGAGGCTGTAAAACTAGAGGACATAACATGAAGCTGCAAGGAGGTAAACTTAAAAGCAATGTCAGGAAATACTTTTTCATTGAAAGGGTGGTGGATGCTTGGAATACCCTCCCGATGGAGGTGGTGAGGGCAAATACAGAGACAGAATTCAAAATGGCATGGGACAAACACAGTGGATTGCTTTATAGCAAGAGGATAAAATCAAAATAAACATAAATATCTTTTATACTTCAACAAATAGAGGGGGGTGATCTGCACAGAGCGGCAGATACAACCCTAAACAAAGGCATAGAAACATAGAAATATGATGACAGAAAAAGACCACATGGCCTATCTAGTCTGTCCTTCCATATCAACAACTACAACAGTCCCCTTTTTTCCTTTAGAGATCCTCTGTGTTTGTCCCATGCTTTTTTGAATTCAGATACTGTCCTCATCTCTACCACCTCCAGTGGAGAACTATTCCACGGATCCACCACTCTTTCCGTAAAGAAATATTTCCGCATATCACTCCTGAATCTATCACCCTTCACCCTCATCCCATGTCCCCTCGTAGCAGAACTTGCTTTCAATTTATGCCACGGAGGTATTTAAACATCTCAATCTTATCACCTCTATACCGCCTTTCCTCTAAGGTGTACATATTAAGATCCTTAAGTCTGTCCTCATATGCTTTATAATAAAGACCACTAACCATTTTAGTAACCACCCTCTGTACTGACTCCATCCTGTTTATATCCTTTTGAAGGTGCAGTCTCCAGAATTGCACACTATACTCCAAATGAGGTCGCACCAAAGACTTATACAGAGGCACTATCACCTCCTTTTTTCTGCTAGCCATTACTCTCCGTATGCACCCAAGCATCCCTCTAGCTTTTGCCGTCACCTTTTCTACCTGTTTAGCTACTTTAAGATCATCAGACACAACCACGCCTAGGTCCCACTCTTCTTTAGTGGACAAAAGTACTTCACACCCTATACTATATTGCTCTCTTGGATTGCTGCAGCCCAAATGCATGACCTTACATTTTTTAACATTAAATCCCAGCTGCCAAATTCTAGACCATTCTTCAAGCTTAGCTAGATCCCTCCTCATGTTATCTACACTTCCTGGGTGTCTACTCTATTGCATATTTTGCTATCATCCGCAAAGAGGCAAACCTTACCCGACAGCCCTTCCGCTATATCACTAACAAAGATGTTAAAAAGAATCGGACCAAGGACAGATCCCTGGGTTACACCACTGATAACATCCTTCTCCTCAGAGTGAGCTCCGTTTACCTGTACTCTTTGTTGCCTCCCACCCAACCAATTTCTAACCCAAGCAATAACTTTAGGGTCCATCTCTAGGGTGCTCAGTTTGTTTGTAAGTCACCTGTGAGGAACAGTGTCAAAGGCTTTACTGAAATCTAAATACACCACATCTAGGGCTCTCCCTCGGTCCAACTCCCTGGTCACCCAGTCAAAGAAATCAATCAGATTTGTCTGACAAGACCTGCCTCTGGTGAATCCATACTGCCTCGGATCCTGTAATCCGCTGGACTCCAGAAGCCTCACTATTTTCTCTTTCAGCAGCGTTTCCAATAATTTACTCACCACCGAAGTTAAACTAACCGGCCTGTAGTTTTCAACCACATCCTTACTTCTGCTTTTGTGTAAAGGCACCACATGAACCTCTCTCTAGTCCTTTGGCACCACTCCCGACTCCAACGAGGAATTGAAAAGGTCAGTCAGTGGAGCTGCTAGAACATCCCCAAGTTCCCTCAGTATTCTAGGGTGTATCCCATCCGGTCTCATCACTTTGTCTACTTTAAGTTGAGCTAGTTTCTTATGAACACAGTCTTCTGAAAATTGTTCAAGATATCCCTTGCTTCTGTTCCTGTTTGTGGGTGTTTTCTGAGGTCCTGCTCCTGGTTCTTCATCTGTGAACACAGAACAGAAATATTTGTTAAGCAATTCCGCTTTATCCTCATCAGCTTCTACATATTCCTCCCCTTCACCTTTGAGTCTGACAATACCACTTTTGCCCTTCCTCGTCTCACTAAGATATCTGAAATATGTCTTATCCCCCCCCCATTTTATTGCATTGGCTATTTCCTCCTCTTTTTGAAAGATCTGCACGGAATAATGGATACAACTACTCTAGCCACCTTACTGAGCAGACTAGATGGACCAACTGGTCTTTATCTGCCATGTTACTGTATATGTTACTATATTACTATGTGTGCATAGTAACAGTGGAGAAGACATAGGTCACAGTCCCCAGTAGTTTATTATAGGCATGCAGTTAGGTTGTCCCCATTCCCTGAGGCTGGAATGTTGCTCTGGTAACCTCACCTCCAGTTCACTCTGTATGTGCAGAGGTTGTGACCCATACAGCTTGGTTGCAGTGGTCAGGCACCTCTCCTAACTGCATCCTGCTATTGCTAAAGATGTATCAAAACATTTGAAAGGGGTCTCCAAAGGACACATAGGCCACTCCTTTGATCTTCTGCAATGGGTGCATGAGCAATATCCATCTCAGTCCTTACTATTTGGGCTCTGTCCCAGACTCATCATGACCCTCTTGGCCAATGGCTGCTTCCCCACTTGCCTGTCCATGGTAGAGGTTGCCATTTCTGCCTTGGGTTGGGACAGCACACATCTATGGGCATTTAGGCTTTTGGTGCCTGTGCATTGTTGTGAGTGTGGTGATGGGATGTGTGCAAATGACACCTTCGGACTGTGCACCCTGCTAATGCCCACTCCCAGTGTGAACTGTTGAATATGTGGCTTGCTGTGGACATGCAGAGTGGGTGGCATAGGAGGGCACAGCCTTTAGACCCTATTCATGGTGAGCCTGCCCACAGCACTGGCCCTCTCACTCATATGGTGCAAATAGCCATGGCCAGTGCTGATGTGATAGGGAGCAGGGCCACCACGCAGAGTGCTATCTTCAGTCACACACTGTGCAATACTGCACCAGATAGTATATGTGGAAAGGGCATGCACCACTAACATGACATGGGGTGAGCAGACAGCTGGATCACGGTGAATAAATGCATTTCATCTCGGAAGATGCACTGGAAAGCAGAAGCGCAGATCCCAGCAGCCAGACCTCTCCTGCAGACTATCACAACCAGGGATGCTGGAAGCAATCTAGCCGAGGTGGAGGAGCAGGAATCCAGAACATTAGGGTACCAAGGGTGACAACATGCCGCTGCCCAAGTGGATGAGAAAGAGGATGTTTTCAAGGGGCCAATCTACAGCTTCCACTCTTTGACGCTCAAGCATCAGGGGAGGGTGCAGGGGCACATGACACCCAGGAGAGACCTAGTGTCACTCACCGGAGTCACCAACTTCTTCACTGTACTGAATATCTATTGCAGCACAATTTTCTTCATCATGCTCAGCGAACGAAGAAGACTGAGCTGTTAGGATGGTTGTACTACAAGCAAAAGAGACCCTCAGTGAGTCCATCATGGGGCATTTATAGAAACTGCCTTCCAGATGTTGCCCCTTTTACCTATTTCTATAATGGTATTTAATGCTTCACTTACCTGGGGGCTTTCACTTATCTGGGGGCTTTCTTCACTCATCCCCAACAAATCTAGCTTAAAGCTCTTTTGAGTAGGTTAGCCAATCTGCTACCGAAGACATGTCGATCCTTCTTGGAAAGATGGATGCCATCTCTGCTCTGCAACCCTTGAAACAGCATCCCATGGTCCAATCAAAACGTTCTGATGACACCATCCATGCAGCCATGCATTCATCTCCAGGATGCAAGCTTCTCTGCCTTGGCCTTTATCCTCAATGAGGAGAATTGAAGACAACACCACCTGTGCCCCTATCTGTTTCACCCTCTGACCCAGAGCCATGACGTCACTTTTGATATGCTCAGAGGGATACCTGACATTATCATTTGTACCTACATGGATGAGCAACATCGGGTAATAGTCAGTGGGCTTCAGTCAGTGAGTCTCAGTAAACTCTCCGTAACATCTCGGATTTTGGCACCTGGCAGACAGCATACCTCTCTGGACATCAAGTCTGGTCGGCAGATGGATGCCTCAGTACCTTTCAGAAAAGAGTCACCAACCACCACTACCCTTCACTTCCTTGTGGTCACTAATTCTGTAACTTTGGGGTGCTTGAGCTCTGGTTCTCTGTATAGCATTTTACCCCTAGATCGGTTAAAGCACCAGAATGGGCTCTTGAGCTGGTCAAATATTGTTTCCATAATGGCACATGTGTACCTGCAGGTCCAGTTCTACAGCTCCTCTGCCTCTGTGTGCAGTGCCACAAGAGGGGTCAGGCGTCACCATCTCAGTGGATAACCTCTATCATTTGCATAGGTAGTGGAAGGGTGGACACATATTGGAGTGTGTACCAAGGTGTTTCATATGCTAGGTGGGTACTTCACCCCTGGGATTTTTTGACCAAGTGATGCAGCCTCAAGGTACAATACAATCTCTAAGCATCTGCATGTCTAGGTGATAGATCGAGCTGTGCCAAGCTTACCTAGCAGCCATGCACCAGTGATTTCTCTACTCTCAATCCTCTTGTAGATTCCAGAGTGGGCGAGACTGTTTGGGTCATGGCAGGAACCTAGAAATTTTGGAAATACATGGTAGATGGCTGCCTTGTCAAAGTGGAACCTGGTGAGGCACTGCTCATCTGTGAAGCCAGGAATTGGGTCTTGAACCTGTAGACCCTGATATAGATGCCTCCCAGTGGCTCTCCTGTGCACTCTATGAACCTCATGCAGCATGGAGTAGAGGAGTAGTCTAATGAGTAGCACTCAAGAGCTCATTCATAGGTCCCATCCTAAAGAAACCTAACCTGGACCCATCCTGCCCAACTTCAGAGACCTACTGCCAGCATCCCATTCATTGCTAAGATTATTGAAAAGGTGGTTCAGACTCATGTTCAAGACCACCTGGACAAACACTCACCACTAGATTCACACCAACATGGCTTCTGCTCATACCGCAGTGTCAAAACCTTACTCATCTCCTTGTTCAATACCTTAATCAAAGGTCCGGAAATCATATCACAGGGATTTATACTCATTTTCCTAGACATTTCAGCTGCATTTGACTCGGTCTTTTATCAGCTACTATTAAACAAACTCCACGATATTGGTATCCAAGGCACAGCTTTAAAATGGTTTCAACCTTACTTATCAGTCCACACACAATAAGTAAAAATGGGAACTCAAAAATCTCCCTCAGCCAAGGTATGCCACAAGGATCCGCACTGTCACCAATTCTATTCAACATCTACATCCAACTGTTATGTTAGGTCATCAAGAGCTTTGACATCAAATACCTAATGTATGCCGATGATATTATGATCTTTGCACCTTTCTCTATCAAATCCCTAGATTATACCAGAATTGCTAATTGTTTTACTGCAATCACTCAGTGGCTCCAAGGGCACAACCTAAACATCAATCACAAAAAAACTGAAAGATTACAGATCACCAGGGACCCAAATTTCAACCCTTCATCAACATTCATGATAAACGTGAATCACAATCAAAACTGAAATCAATTACCTTGGCATCACACTAGATCAAGAACTCAAACTACAAGCACAAATAAACCGCATCACCAAATCAGTCTACTACAAACTCCAGATCATAAAGAACCTATGCAAACTTATTGCCCTCATGGACCTCCGCACAGAATGGCAAACCATTATCACCCCAATACTCGACTTCTGCAACACAATCTATCATGGTGTACCTAAGAGCAAATTATACCCTATGCAATTGGCACAAAACACCATAGCCAGAGTTATACTTTCAAAATCCCAGCAAATTCACATAGCTCCAGTCTTTAAACAGCTTCATTGGTTACCCATTACAAGCAGAACCAAATACAAAATCATCCTCAGCATGCACAAGATCTTAAACAATCTCTCATCGGACACCCTCACCCTTATTAGCAAAACATTCTGACAGTAGACTCAGGAGACAAAGCACCATCCACCAGCTGGCTGTACCACCGGACAAGCCCACGAGCAGCCAAAGAGCTAACAACAGAGTGTTCTCACTATATGCCCCCCACCTTGGAACTCCCTACCATCCCAAATAAGAGTCATCCAACACATGGGTGACTTCCATAAGAACCTAAAAATCCTGCTTTTCCTTGAACTCTTTGGATCAAACCCAAAATAAGGGACATCCCTTCATACAACTAATGTTTGCCCCCATCTCTGTGTACATAGTGTATATAATTAAGTTAATGGCTTTGTTACTTGTAGTGTTGCTATAAAACTAAATGTTCAATGTAATAGGCACCTTTTGATGAGTTGTTCAATGTTCCTGCACTGAGTTCTCTGTAAACCGTCCTGACTTGTAGAAAGACGGTACAAAAAGATGTTAAATAAATAAATAAAAATAAATAAATAGATAATGTTTAGAGTAGTAGACTAGAACTAGGGAAGACAGCGTTCAAATCCCTCTACTTCTCCTCCTGATCTTAGGCAAGTCATTTAACCCTCCAGTGCCTCGGATTGTAAGCCCTGTGGAGACAAGAAAATACAATAATTCACTTTGAACTCGGAAAGAAGGTGTGAGCTAAATCCAATTCCCTTTGCTTTTCCTGTTTTTCTCCCCCTGCGTATTGCAGATCCCCTGCATGTGGTAGGTGGCCTCCCTTCCTTGTGAGGGGACCTGAGAGCCATATATGTGCAATCATTGACCCCCAGTACTGATGGAAATCAGGCCACTTCATGGAATTGGATCATGGTTTGCTGCATCTGCTGTATGGTCTGTGGGAAGGCTACATACTGTGCAATGTGGCTAGAAAGGTCTGCAGGAACCTAGAGGTGGCTGACTGACTCAGACTTGCAGTGGCAGCCAAGAGAGACTGCCAATGCTAAGAAGGTCAGGTCCATGGTAATCTTGAGGTACATGAGCATGGGCAGAAGGAGTGGAGGAGCAGCTCTAGCTCTTGACCTTGTCAAAGCAGAACCTGGTGAGGCACTGCTCATCCTTGAGGTCCAGGAATTGGGTTTGTGATAAGGAAGCTTATCATAGCTCAGGAAGGAGCTATAGAAAAGGTGAAGTGACTCTGAACAAGCAACCTGTCAGTTCTGGTAGAAATAAGAAAACAGAATTTTCCCATAAAAGACTACCAGTCCCAGAATGCACCAGGTTTCCAACAGCCATTAGAGGAGCTGAAGTGGGGAAACGTGTGTTCAATCAGGAGGGCTATGAGGTAATCCCTAAGCACTCATCTCAAAGGGCAGGGCCTGATTCAGCACAGCTGCGCTGTGTTAGGGAGGAGCACTCATCCAAGCAGAATAAGAGTAGAGTTTATTCTACAGATGACCATCTTCATAATCACCTTGGATATCCAGAGAATGATCATCAGTTTCATCTGAAGGATCATCAGTTTCATCTGAAGGATCATCAGAAGCAGAAGCCAAACCGGACGGACAGAGAGGGAAAGAAACTCTCTGGAAGAAAGAGGAGAAAAGCCTTTGAGAGGTCTAGAAGAGTCCAAAGCAGTACGTATACTGGGAGGTATTCCAAGGGCCAGCATACACCATTGGACTGGGGAAAGCCAGAGGAATGGTGCTGCAGGGCTAGGAATCACCAGAGGCTACCTGTGAGGGAGACGGCTGCACGTGGAAGGGACCCTAAGACCCGTGCCAGAAGGTATGTGAAGAGAGATCCAGTGTCCAGGGATCTGGATTGGAAGGCTGGACATAAGAACTGGACTACATACTGGCCGGGCTATATAGAGAGGAACTCTAGCAGCAATGGAAGCTCAGGTATGAACACTGATCTATGCCCTAGCTATAACCTTGAAAGACAGCAGGGAAACAAGTATTCTCATGAAAGTGCTCCATTGAGAGATTCATCTGTGCCAATCCCTGATATTGAACCTATGCTTGTTGAAGATGGGGGTATGATTGCAGATGAAGATCCTATTTATATGGACTGCTCTCTATCTAAACTCCGTTGGTAACTTTCTGTTATAAAGTACAGCAACCATCACAAAGAAATACAAATTTGTTCTTTAATCTACTCAGAAAAGCTCCTGAAGCAGGATTTTGACCCACACAGTAGAAAGCAAGCCAGCTAAAGGGGTTTCAGCTGGATAACTGCTAGCAATTAAGCCTTACCTAATTGCTTGTGAGCTAGGAAGAGAATCACTTTTGAATCTATGTGGGAAGTAATCAGAAGTTAATCTGAAAAGAACAGTTTGTTTCTTGCTTTGTGGCTTTTCATTTGTTGTTTTCCTGATTTTGTCTTTGTTTTTCCAAGTTAACACTGAAAGCAAGTTACCTGATTTATGTGCTACCAAGCATATCTGTGTTGGGAGAAATAACCCCATAAATAAATATCTTATTGGCTTTACCCAAGAGCACAACTAAATTATTGTCAGCAGCTGTGTCTGGTGTGAATGAACTACATTGCCCACAATACCTTGCAAATCATATAGATATATGCACTTGTCAAGACTGTGAAGATTCTCACCCAGGCAGCCGTCTGACAGGTTCTGGGTCTGTAGACCCTCTGATATGAGTGCCTCCTGGTGTCCTGCATGGCCAGTGCAAACCATGTATTTATCTCATCCCTGTTTCCTGCCTCTCACCACCACATCCACAGCATTACACATGGATCTCCACACATAGACAGGCAGCAGGGAACCACACAGAGGCACAGGAACTGCAGAGAACACCATGGCACACACACACAGGCAGGAGGGAACCACACGGAGGCTGCAGGGAACACTGGGACACACACAGAGAGACATCAGGGAATCACATAGAAGCTGCAGGCAGCACCGGCCCGAAGGTTTCTGCTGCCCTAGGCAGACCCTCCATGCCTCCCCCAAGGATTGCAGCACCACCCAGCCCACCATGCCTCCACTCCCCCCCCCATATCCATCTTCTCGCCTAGGGGATGGGATAGCATAGTGATCCCTTCATTGCGTCGGGCCTTAAAGTGCCTGTTCTGGTGCGCTCACTTTACAGCCTGACACATTGGAGGCCCCGGTGGGTGGCATCACCCCCCCCAGCAAAGTGGCAGTTCGGCGCTGCCCAGCCTGCCATGCTACTCCCTTTTGGCATCCATCTTTTCATTTGAGGGAAGGGGCAGCACAGCACCATCACTTTAAGGCCCGATGCAGTGGAAGGATCATCATGCCGCCCCCTGCCCCAGGCAAGAAGATGGATGCTGGGAGGCGGCATGTTGGGCCGGGCAGCACTGAACTGCCGCTTCACTGGGGGCTGATGCTGCCTACCAAAGCCTGCCACCCTAGGCAACCACCTAGTTCACATAGTGGACATGCCAGCTCTGGCTGCAGGGAACACTGGCCAACCAAAAAGCACAAAGTCCACGTGCAAAACAAGACACACAGTATACAAACGTGGGTAGCAAAGGAAGAGTTGTTTATTTCTGAATAATTGTGAGCCAAGGCCTTATTCAGAAATAAACAAGCCTTCCTTTGCTACCCACGTTTGTATACTGTGTGCAGGGAACACTGGGACACACACAGAGAGGCAGCAGGAAACCACACAGAGGCTGCAGGGAAACACTGGGACACACACACAGAGGCAGCAGGAAACCACACAGAGGCTGCAGGGAAACACTGGGACACACACACAGAGGCAGCAGGGAACCACACAGAGGCTGCAGGGAAACACTGGGACACACACACACAGAGGCAGCAGGGAACCACACGGGCTGCAGGGAATGCTGGGACACACACACAGAGGCAGCAGGAAAACACACAGAGGCTGCAGGGAACACTGGGACACACAGAAAGTGGGCAGAACAGAACTGGGCAACAGGGAGACGGATGCACCAAGGGTCAGTGAGTGAGTCATTGGGGAGTTTGGGATTGGTACAGTGGGGGAGGAGAGGGAGTGGGACTCTATAGGGGGAGGAGAATTGGCTTGAGAAATGCACAGGATACCCTGCAGAAAAACGAATGGTAGCTGAGAAGACACTTAGGTAGACACAGACGATAGTCAAGCCACAAATTCATAAGTCAAGCTCCTCCAGTCACCAACACCACAAGCGTCCCAACAGAGAGCACTGTCCCGTCCTTAGTCGTGATTTACAGCAGGTGCACACTGGCATGTTAAAACTGTCTGCCCTGCAAGTCGCTGGTCCTATTTGAAATGCACAATGGATATGCAGGCACTGCTGATGCCCAGGCTACACCCAGAAACACCCCCAGCGGAAACATGCAAAGATTGACTTGTCTGGCATGGAAATCTGCATCTTGTGGTCTTTCTAAAATTGCATTTTGGATGTGGGCACAGCTTCCACATTTCTCTGGCACGGTTTTCATGTTTAAAACATGAATAGGATTTCTAAAAGAAGCCCTTAGGCTATTCTGAAAATCCAGCATGTCCATGAGGACTGAAGGTTGCCTGTCCATGTTAGTAAATCTGACCCTTAGACGCAAAAGATTTCAGATGTCTAAAAAAGAAATTACTTGCTAAACTTTTGTAAGCATGTAAGTGTATTTGTCCTTCCCCGATGCCAGCTCCTTTGTATATATGTAAAAAATGGACAATTAGCTAGTTAAATGTCCTAATTTTATCTGTATAATTTCTGAAAATACACACAAGCAAAGATGTCGGAGTGGGGTGAGCCACATGGGCCCTGGCTCCAGCAAAATTTTGCCAGCTATCCATGATCACAGCAAACTCCTGTCTACCCATGGGAAATCGGATCCTCATGTGCAGGGTGGAAGACCACCTCGATCGCGACAGAGACTCCGCATGGGCAGATGGGAGTCTTTGCAATGATTGCATCGGTCTTCCCCTCCTGCCTTGGGGGATCCTATCTCCTGCAGGTAGATAGGAGTCCGCTGGGTTTGCTGCCATTCCTTTCTCTTATGCCCGCGGGCAAAGAGATCCCCACAGGCAGAACAGAAGGAGAAGGCCATGGAAGGCTAGGGGGGAGCTTGGGATGGAATCAAAATGGAGCTTGCCCCCTCCCCCCAATTTGGGAGGCATTCTGCGGCTCCTGTAAGCAACTCATGTTCACCTCCTGCTGGGCCCAAAGTGCATATGAGATAATTATGCTTATCATAATGCCTTTTCCCGGGCCCCCAACATTTTCCCTTTCGTGTCAATAATTCCTGTAATATCACCATTCTGTTTATAAGGACATCTATCTGGTCACAGCGTTGTTCTTCACAAAGAAACAACCCACTGTAGCAGTATTGTACTGAGGAGTTGACATTTACCAAGGGACTTAGCCTGCTGTATTCACGTCATCCCTTCCAGAAATACATATGCATTACATTCGTATGGTGGGCATGTATTTTGCAAATCGTATATATATCATGGATGCTAAGGTACCTTTCAGTGATATTTTGGGAAGCGGCTGTGACCTCAAGCCTCAAGGATGAGCCCCTGATTCACTTGGCCTTGGTCATGGTCAACGTTTCTCCCTGTGCAGCTGGATTTTGTCTGAATAAATTCCCAGCATCGTTGAGCCTGTTGTGCTGAGTTCTGGCTGTTGTTGTTCGGTAGCACTGTACTGTAGTGTGTGCGTCTGCATTGTGCCATCGAGACGCTTTGCCAGCTTGCAATGAGAAGTCCTTTGTGCCTCTTGTGCTTGTATGAAAAGAAGTGGCGTGCAGGATAAAAGAAACTCAGTCACAGAAATTCTGATGCCTGGGAATTTTGCGATGGAAATTCCGGCCCATGCTCGGATGCATTCCAAGGAAGAGTAAACTGTAGAAAGAGCAGCAGATTTTCCCAGAATCCTGCAGCGCCTGATGCTACACTGTGACAAGTGAGTGCAGGCCCTGCCTAGGTAAAGCCTGCATACCATTCCCCTACCTGTAAGGACATGCAGAGGTGGAAAGAAACGTGGTGCACGTCGGTGTCCTTGGTCTTTTCGGAATAACACAGTATTACCACTGGATCGCATCTGGATCCTTGAGTACCCCCTAAGCAGCCTGGCTTTCAGGATATACACAATTAATATGCATGAGAGAAATTTGCATAGAATGGAGGCTGTGCATGCAAATCTGTCTCATGAATATTCATTGCAGATATCCTGGAAACCGGGCTGGTTGGATGGTTCTTGAGGACCAGGTTGGAGCTGAAATTGTACAGAATTAGCACTGAAATTGCACTGGCCTGGCACTGAATTAGTTCTGTTAGTAAGTCTGGAAGAGTGTGCACAGAAAATGCCATGAAAGGCTCCTCGTTCGCCAGTGTTGCACCATCTCAGTTCATCGTGGGATGCCAGACTGCTCTGAGACAGCCCTCAAAGGCAGCAGTTTGGTGCCTGTACACACTCCACAGGGATAAAAGAGGGACAGTCAAACTATAAGTATACTAAGAAGTGTAAGGAAAATGGTATAAAGCCCTGTGCCCTCGTTTGCAGGCAGTAAGGTCACTCTGTGTAATCGTAAACTGCTGTTACCCTAAGATAAAGCAACATAGAAAAGATTGTTAAATAGATAGGAGGCTACAGAGCCAGTGCAAAGGTCTTAGGTGTCCTGGGCAAACCTTTAGCATTCTGTCCCCCCCCCCCCCCAAGATTTGGATAATTAAACTCAACTATCATGATCATCTCAACACGGTCCCTCCCACAACAATCCTGTAAGAATGTAGAACTGGGCATCTTACTATGAAACATTGAACTGTGCTTTGTGGGTACGCGTGTGCCACTCTCCCTGCAGGTAGAACGTGCTGGTGGCTCTTTGCTTTGTCTGGCTGTCAGGATCTAGTGTTTTGCTTTGACTGCTGCTGCTCTTTGCCGTCCCTCAGAGACGTCTACCTTAGGCAACTGCCTAGTCTTGCCTAATGGTTGAGTCAGCCCTAGGTGGCCGACACTGGTTGGGCGGTGAGAACTGAGCCAGAACTCCACCTAGAGGACTGGGAGGAGCCAGTTTCCCCGACTTCCCAGGTTTGTTGAGCAATTGCATCTATGGTATGTAATCAAAACCAGATCCCTGAACCATCACCTTTCCTGCAATAAATGAAAGGCTCCAGACTGTCTGGATAGGTAGTTATCTGGGCAGAGTTTAGGCTATCTGAAAGGCTCTCCTAAATTTAGGCTGGGGATTGTCTTAGCACAGGTGGGATTCTAATAACCCAATGCCTTTCTTACTTTCTTCTAATAACCCTAAACGGAGACATAGAGGGGGTGGCTACAGCTCCGTGGGCAGACTAGATGGAGTAAGTTGGTCTTTCTCTGCAGTCATTACTAGGCTACTGTGGTCTTCTGCTCATCATTCAGCTAAAACAGGGCTTCCCATACCTGTCCCGAGGACCCCATGGATAAATGTGCACACACTGGAGACCCAGTATATGCAAATTTCTTTCAGAGAACAAGACTATATCATGACCCTTAAGGAGCTGAAGGCCAATCTAATCTCTGCTCAGTTTTATTCCCGGTACAGTGCCACCGACCTCTCGCTTCTTCACAACAAAGTATCTTTTGTGCTTATCCCAGGACTTTTCAAAATTTAATCATCGCTCTTGTCTCCACCGCTTCCTCTGGGAAGTCATTCCATGGCGCTGGGTTTTCCAGGGCTGCTTCATGTTCTGGGGCCTTCTGTCCTCTGAAACAGAGCCACCTTTTGTACATTATTTATACCTGGCAGGTATTCTAATGTTTCCGGCATATTTGTTGTGGAAATCCTACAACTCCAGCAGGCTGTGGGTTCCCAAGAGGGGGTTTGGGAAGCCCTGAGCTGAGATGTCGCTCTATAGCCAGAGCTTGTGATTTCATGAAGTCCCTTTTTATCCTGTGCTTTTGAATGCAAGGAGGCTCCCTACTGGGTCAAAACAGAATTTGGATTCTCCCTTGAAATGGCTTTGACAGCAGCACTAAATGGATTTCATAGTCCTGCATTCCAGAGAGAAACTTCCCAACAGCGGGCAGAATGCGCTGGGGCAGAGCCCTGGAATAAAGGAGTCAGGAAATGAGGAGGGAACCAGGATGAGTATCGCTGGCCTGAATTTTGTGCCCTTGGAAAACAAACACCCAGATTCTAATCTAGAGCGTTGTGTTTGTGCTGCTGCTGAAGGTTAAAGACACTGAACTGAAGGCTGAATTCTTAAGCGGGAGGCCTTTTTATGAAAAATTCCTGGCCCCTGTGCACCCATCAGAGAAGCAGGTCACCGACAGGCGTTTCAGGTCGCTCCCCAGCTCACCTTAATCACAAGCTTTGCTTACACACTGCCTTTCAGTCATCTTTAGTCAAAGGGTGCAGCCTCTTTCCTTTCAGCTCTCCTTTTTCTGTTTATGTTCTTTTCCTTCTTTCTCATTTGTCTCTGTTTCTTTCCCCCTTGTCTTTCCTTTTCAGTCTTTATCTCCCATGAGTTTCCTTCAGTCTCTCACCTCCCTTTTGTTTCCATTCTCTAATCATAGAAGCAGAATAAGCTTGATTTTCTATAGGTCATCTAGACAGGAAAAAGGACATTAAAGTCTAGAACTTCACAATTTGCAAGGCATTGTACAAAAGGCTCCTTGAATGCTGAGCCTTTTGTAAAATACCCACAAGGCCGTGGAGAATGCACGTATTTGGTGGTATGCATAGCGGGAGCCCTTATTTCCCACAGAAGCACATTCAAAAACGTCTTCAGTTACTCCAGCGCTTGAGCACTGAAGCGGCAGATTTCGCAACATACTTGATCTATTTGCTAGTATTTGATTACAACTTCACCGAAAACATTTGTGACCTGGATTGGCCACTGCTGGAAACAGGCTATTGGGCTTGATGGACCTTCAGTCTGACCCAGTATGGCATATCTCATGCAAGGTGAGCTGCAACACTATCATGTCTACAAAAAACAACTGGGTAAATATTCAAAGGGACTGATATGTTTAGCGGCTGCCGCTACTGTTCTCTGTGGATTTTCTGAGGCTGTATCCGGATGGTGCCACTGAAAATCCCTCTAAGCTGCGGCAGTACTTAGTGCTGGGACAAAGTTAGGATGGAGGGAGCAAGGGTGAAACGATTAGCTCTACAGATTGTGGGGATATTCAGCTGCTACCCGGTTAACTCCCAAGGCAAAAGGCCAGCTTTTGCCAAGCCTTATTTTCACCTCATAGCCATAACCGGGCAGTGGCTCAATATCGCCGCTGCCCAGTTATGGCTAGGAGCCGCATAAGTGCTGGTCAGTAAGATATCCAGAGCGCTGTCCGGAAATTGCCGCTGAATATTTTCTCTGACCGTGCCAGGATGGTCCATGGGTGGAGCTGACACTTATCGGGATATTCCGCTGCTATCCGGTTAGGTTATCTGGTTAGATTTAGGCCATTCGAAGGTCTGTCCTAAATTTATATGGTTAGCCTATCCAATAGGAGCAGAATATCATTGCTATCCAGAGAGATATTGTGCTGACCGGTCTATCCCGATATTCAGCACTGACCACCATCTGAACGCCAGTTCTGAACATTGAGAATAAAGTTAAACACAGCGTTTCCATATCAGGCCCAAAGTGTTTTCAAACCTGTATTCTAAAAGCAGAGGTCTTTGCAGGTTTTGACACCTTTGAAGAAACCCACAAAAAAATGCTCTTTGTACATGAGATCTAGGCCCACTCAGGTCAATTGCTCTGATGTTACATCTTGAAAGCTGAGATACTACAACACCTTTCTTCTGTTGGTTCCTTAAAAGCGCTGTCACAGTCTACGAAGACTCCAGTTCAACGTTCCTCAGTGAAGCTGTGCAGGAGTCCTACCGGTAGTAGAAGGAGATGCTGCAATATCGGTCTGCTCCTCGAGACTAGAAGTGTGGTATTACTGCAGCTCCCTCTAGTGGCAGCAGTGAAGCGGAGGACGCGTTGCTCCAGTTCCCTCCAGAACCAGGACGCTGAAATTCTAATCATTTGAAACTACCTTGCGTCACCTCTAAGCATTCAGGTGCCCTGGGTCTGAAGCCACTTCATGACAGCAAATACTACCACCCTCCTATCCCTGTTTCTTTCCACCTGCAATATTATAGTTCAGCGTTGTGTAATTCAAGGCACACACACAAAAAGTATAACAAGCTCATAATTATATGTATTCAGAGTAATTATTAGCAACATGTATGGTCAAGCCTTTGTTGAGCTTGAAGGTTGCAGAAATGTGTTACAGTTCCTGAGTGCCGGTTTTTAAATCTCCCAGAATTCCCAAAAGCTCCTTATATCTCCCGTTTCTTAAAACTGTTCCATCCATAAACAGTTGAATGACAGGAATGGGGGGGGGGGGGTGATACTGGAGCTGATGCTCACAAGTAGCCAGTGGTCACCCCTGGTCCATAAGGATCCTGAAAATGAAGACCCTTAACTTCAGGAGAGCAAAGATGGGCTTACACTAGCTGGAATGAAGGGGGAGGACAAGCTGGGTAGAGGAACAGTGAGGAAGACTAGGAGGAGACACTATTGAGACAATAAGCATTCATTTTAGGATAGTAACTAGAGGTGTGCGTTTATTAGTGCACATTCGGGGCATGTTTACTAAAGTGTACTAACGCTTAATGTGAGGTTTAGCGCATGGTAAAAAGCCCAGACAAACCGCTTAGCATGGGTTTGGGCAGAGGCCGAGTGGGTCAGAAGCAGAGTGTAGGCATTGCCTGCAAAATATAGTTAGTGTGGGCATCAGCATGAGCCAATCGCATAGTTGGTAGTTGGCGCGGGTGCACTTACTGACACCTTAGGGGCTGGTGGTAACTGTAGCCATGATAATTGTGGCAAAGTTATTAGCACACCGTTGCCCCCGGACCTGTGCTAACTACATAAGGACATGCCAAGCACATCCCCTGGTGTCACCTTGTGCTAAGTGTAGTGTCTTAACACACGGTAAACTACCACAGTCTAGTAAACATGCCTCTTTGTTCATTAGTGCACGTGAAAAGACTCAGTGCACACTAAATTAATTTAAGGCGCACTAACTTACAAATGAATGTGTGTTAAGTTGATTAATACATGTTAAATGCTAAAGTGCACATTAAAACTTTTCTATTAAAATGAATAAGTGAAACTGAAAAACCCCCCACTCAAAATCAGAAAATTGAGAAAAAAACAAAATCAACATTTTTTGCCTGCACACATCCCAAAATGTAACCAAGAAGTTGAGCAGCATAGAGGTGAGTCTCGACCCCCCCCTGCCCCCCCCCCCATCTTTGCACATGTGTGAAGTCTGTCCTCTCAGTTTTATATGGCTTGTAAAATGGGAGGACAACATTTGAAATGTGTTTTATTAAAGCCTTTCTGAATGCGGAAACACTACGTGTGTTTGCTGTGACACAAAGGCCCGGATTTAGGAATAGGCAACATAGGCAGCTGCCTAACTTGCCACATTAGTCTGTTCCTGCTTTGCTTAAGGCCATATGCATGCACTGCTTCAAAGGGGCGCCGCTGTGGCTTCTCTCTACTCTTCTTCTTGTGCAATCTGACGACCCCCGTTCCCCTGCTCGCCGGGATCCACTGTCTGGTCTTGTCTATGGAGACCAAACTCTTCAGTATCAGAAGAAGGCATTTTACAAGAGAGAACATTCAGAAAAGAGCTGTATCATGTGGGACGTTGCATGAGTAAATAGCACTGCTGATGTGTAAGCGATGCTAAGAGGGCCAGCCCAACCATCAGGCATGACTAGGCAATCACCCAGGGCGGCAGCTTCTGCACAGCTTCAACGAGCAGCAGCTGTCATGGCAGAACAGCCAGACAAACTCAGGGAAACGGCGAGCATCTTTACCCGCAAGGCGTGCGGGGCACACGCGTACATACAGAGCAAAGCTTCCTATTTAAAAGTATGATGTGCATTTTACAAGATGGTTGTGGGGAGGGGTGGTGTTGGAATGTTTATGATTATTGGGTTTAATGATTAAATATCACAATCTTGGGGGGGAATGCCTGAATTCTACCTAGGACGCCCAATATCCTTGCAGCAGCCCTGGATTCTAGTTACATGTTTAAAGGGCAGATTTTGCAAAACTGCAAGTCCAAAGGGGAACTCTTAAGTGGCCATGCTCCAAAACTCTTATATTTTTGCCAATTCAAGGTGGTTTTCAATGTCAGAGAGGTAAGCAGAATCCCCCAAAATCTCCTCCCAAGCCCTGCCTCAAACATGTATATCTTGAAGACCTCCCCAATCCATTCCCAGAACACACCCCCTTCAAATTGCTATATACGAGCAGTACAAATGAGCAACAGTATTTCTGAAATCAGTTGTGTGGTGATTAACTACTACTATAACTACTGTTTCATGTTTCTATGGTGCTACAGGACATAGTAACGACAGACAAAACTGGGCACTAGAGTAAATCTAGGGGAAATGGTTAAGGCACACAAGCGGTGTACAGGAGAACAAGGAGGGGGTTAGGATCCAAAAGGAACCTTGAGGAGCTTTTTATCCTGGATCTGAACAGGGCCAGAGATGGAGCCTGACGTATTGATTCGAGCAGTATGTTCCAGACATTAGGAGCCGGAAGGTGGAATGAATGAAGTCAGAGGTTGGCAATGTATTCTAGTTAGCATGGGCATTAAGGGCGTGTGTAACTGTGAATGCCGATGTTTCTGTGGGTGTATTTAATGCCCTCAGTGAGTGCAGGGCTGCGCAAGCAGATGAGGCACCCTAAGCGATCATCACCCTTTGCACCCTCCAGCCGCCCCTCTCCGAGATGTACAAAGGTGACAATGACCCAAAACAGCCCCACTGTGCTTAATTTCAAACTTCAGCCCCACGGGATGTCTGCTTCCGCTCGTACTGATGCCAACTTCCTTTTGTATGGGAGTGGAAGTCACTTCTGCCCCCATGCAAACAGGAAGTCAGCATCGGGTGTTGGTGGGGGTGAAAGCAGACAGCCCCGTGGCACCGAGGTTTGAAAGTAAGCATCGCAGGGCTGTTTCAGGTCATGGCCACCGCTGTATTTATTTTATTTTATTTATTTTATTTAATTGGATTTTTATACCGCCTTATCATACAATCAAAGCGGTTTAACAAAAGAGAAAATAAGTAATAGTGAAAAAATCTGTGATAATATATACATAGTTTGTAAATATATGATTAAATGTCTTGGGAAAAGGTGCACTATATATATTGTGAGCTATACTATAAAGTGAGCTATTGTACAATGTATATATAAATAATTGCTTTCTTAAAAATTAATTAGTTGATTGCATGACCGTAGTGCTCCGTAAACAAAACTGTTTTCAGTTGTTTTCTAAAGTCTTTGATGTCCTGAGCTGCTCTCAGATCATTAGGTAGGGAGTTCCAGATGGAAGTCGCAGCAAACGAGAAAGCTCTCTCAGAGGTCTCCTTGCGTGTTTTTCTGATGTCATTTGAGGAGCTGATTCTATTTTCAGATACACTTCTCCTAGGTCTTTTGCTAATATCTGACCGGATAAGATACGTCAGACTTTTTGCAGAACATTGTTGCTTTATCTTGAAAATATAAATTACTGTTTTGTATTTAATACGAGATGATATTGGTAACCAATGAAGCTCCTTTAAGATAGGAGTTATATGCTCTTTACTTGATAGACCAAAAATTATACGAGCAGCGGTGTTTTGCGCTAACTGTAAAGGCTTCAGTGACTGCTTAGCTAGACCCAGATATATTGGATTGCAGAAGTCAAGTAATGGTGTAATTAGAGCATGACAAACATTGCGGAAGAGAACAGTTTCCAGAAGCGGCCTTAGTCTTCTGATGATTTTCATTCTATAATAAGCGCTTCTAATCGTCTTGTTTATGTGTGATCTGAGATTTAATTCCTTGTCTAGAGTAACTCCAAGATATTTCACTTCTGATTTAATAGGAATAATTGAATTATCTATCTTGATGACAGGTGGATGTGCAAAATTTTGGTTACGAGATACAAATAATGCCTCTGTCTTGCTAAAATTAATTTGCATATTGTTGGTTTTACACCAGGTGGACATTTTTGATAGACAATCTGTGATGCTGGAAAAATCAGGTTTCTCGATGGAGATAGTTGTGAAAATCATAATATCGTCAGCATAAATTGTATACTTTATGCCACTTTTTAACGGAATATTGCAAATTGGCTGCAAATAAATGTTGAAGAGAAGCGAAGAAAGAGCGGAACCTTGTGGCACACCTTGTAATACTCTTATGGGCAGAGAAGTTTTTTGTCCAATCTTTACTTGTAAAAATCTCTCTGTCAGATATGATTGAAACCATTTTAATGTGACCCCATGTAGACCAATCTCCTCTAATCTATGTAGTAACCTATTGTGATCTACAGAATCGAATGCAGCCGAAATGTCTATAAAAATCATTATAATACCCTTTTTAATGTCATCAATGGTACGGAGAACGTAATCAAAAAGATAAATCATTAAAGTTTCAACTCCATGGTTTGGGCGAAAACCATGTTGGTTATCGTCTAAAGGCGCATGAATATCAATGTGTTCTTGGAGTTGAAGTTGCACTGTCTTTTCAATGATTTTCGCTAAAAAGGGTATGCTGGAAATAGGCCGGTAGGCTGTAGGTCCCGGTGAGGGGCGGCACCCTAAGCAACTGCCTAGCTCACCTAATCGTAGTGCCAGCCCTGAGTGGATGACGTGAAGTGCATCTGTGTGCTGAATCACGCACATGCCCCTAAAGTTGGCGTGATTCATAGCCTAAATGTGCACTACTGACATATTCTTTAGTAAACAGGCCCCAAAGTGACTTGCCCAAGATCACAAAGAGTGTTAAAGGAGGAAGAGGAATTTGAACCCTGGTTTCTCTGCCATTCAGTGTCTCTCTCTAACCATTAGTCCTTGCCTTTTCCTCCGGGGAAGTATATTTGCATTGCTACCTTTACCAGAGTTGCAAAGTTACCCAGTTCTAGGAGTGAGATTCTTTGCTAGTTCTGGTTTTAATTCTGCATTGCAGTGCAGTGTGATATTTGTACTCCCTGATTTCACCCATTGGAATCAGTGCTGCAGATCCCATAATGCATCAGGATGAGACTGTCTGATATCCAGGACTGGCTTAAAATCTCACTCCTGGAACTGGGTAACTTGGCAACTCTGTTTTTCATAGGTAGGGTTGATGCCGTTTGTCTTCTGGGGGTTAGTGTTGTTTTGGTACGGAGGTTATGCAGGGTACTGGGTTCATTTGCAACATGCCTGGTAATGGAAGGACATTATGCCATTTTTACTGAAGTGACAAAAGAATGGTAAAATATGTACGGTGAGTAGTAAGGAGGCCAGATGTTAAAAACAAGAATCAATTCCCATACGCATAAGATCAGGTGTGACAAAGCAGACTGGTGTATGAACGGCTAGACTCAGCAATATGCAAAACAGAACAGCAGAGGCCCAGTCAAACCTCTAGCAGGCCACAAGCGTAATCAAAACAGATTACAGTATGACTAGGTTATAAATATACCCGAAGGGGGTTATTTCGGAAGCCTTATGCGCATTTTACACGTGCAAACTACATCCACCTGCAAATAGCCATGTTAGAAAGGCTTGATTACGCTTGTGTCTACTCCGATCACGTCCTAGTTACATGGGGGTGTGGTCTGCGTGGGACAAAGAGATACACGTGTGTTCCCTATTTCATTTAGACTTAAGACCAAAATCAGCTGCGTCTGAATTTGACGCTTACAGGCATTTAAAAAGTGCTTGTTTCAGCTGACCCTCTGCAATAGGGATTAAGAGGGATTAATCCCCAATGTTTCTTTCCTCCTGCAAACTGAACTGAGCTAAATATTGGATCCTCTGTGACTGACTGAGAGCGGCTGCACGTCTGAGTTTGCAAACGGCCTCATGATTATGTGTTGGCATTTATATGTGCACATTGCCAAAGGCAGGTACTTACAGTGTAATTTGCAGGATTTCCCCTGTTGATGTTTCGCACATGTATGTTGTAAACAGCGCCTCCTGCTGTCCATTCCCATGCAGTCCCGCACTTCTTTCCAGGACTTAAAATCCATGTTCTACGTATACTGAGGAGAGGAGATATGCCAATTTTACATTAGCTCTATATATACCTAAAGTCGACATCGATTTTTGGACATGTTCACTTCCATGTCACTACAGACACATAGACGGCCTTTCTAAAATGTGCCTCTAGCTAGGATACATAGATGGAATAAATAAATAAGAGGTCTGCATATTTATTCATAAGACACTTAATATGTTAAAATCCACTGATGGATGATTTTAAGACCATAAATCAATGAAAACCCAACATGGTTATGTTTTGGTATTATGGCTGCATCACATGAAGATAGATAAACCTATCTTTGTGGAGGAGTGGCCTAGTGGTTGGGGCAAGGTACTTCAGGCCGGAAGGTTGGGGGTTCAACTCCCACTAGAGGACAGCAACCTTGGGCCAGAAGGACTGGGGTTTCTAGTCCCACAGGTGCTCCTTGTAGTCTTGGGCAAGCCACTTAACCCTCCATAGCCCATGTTCCCTGTAAAATAGTTATCTCCAAGTTATAATGCCCTGTTCAATGTAATTTCAGTTTGTTCAATGTAAACCGCACTGATGCAGAATAGCGCGGTATATAAGAGAATGTAAATAAATACATAATTTATACAAAAGTGATAACATTCACATTCATTTGCTACAATTAAATAGATAGGAACTGGGTTAGCTGCCCATTGAGGGCTAGAAAAGAAAGGGGAAAATGAAAATAGATAGAGATAGGAATGCAGGGAAAAATCTTCACCATTCAAAACTATTATTTTTCTCTGTCAGACACCAAACGTCTACAATCCCTCTAATGTTTGAGGAGTTTACCCCCTAGGAAAACATATGGATAAACGATTTACCCCTCCCCAAGGGGGCAAGAAAGAAAAATAGCAAAATATTTAAAGCAGTTCCCCCAGGAGAAATATATTATTTTAGCCAATGGGGCTCCTCTGGTTTTATCTTTGCTTTTTACAATTTGGGCCTAGTTTATAAAGTAAAGTGCGCCCTGGCTTTATTTTATAGAACAGGAGTCTCCAAACGCGCCTGAGTCTAGTCATGGCTCTACAGCAGGCCTAACTAACCCCACCTAGATCGGCTCAGTGTCACGCCTATGTCCTGGAATTCTATAATTTATGCATGTAGATTTGGAGTGGAGGAGCGGCCTAGTGGTTAGGGCAGCAGCCTAGAGCCAGAAAAACCAGCACTCGAATCCCATTGGCAATCCTTGTGGCCTTGGGTAAGCCACTTAACCCTCCATTGCCTCAGGATTATAGCCCTTGAGGACAGGGAAATGTACACAGTTCCTGAATGTAACTCACCTTGATCTTCTCCTGGAAAGGCAAGAGCTAAATACTATAAATAAAAATGGATTTGGGCCCTGCCTCAGCTCTGCCCAAGCAATGCCGTTGTGCACACCTCTAGGAAACTTATGCATGGTACCACTTGCAGAACAGTGACCAACCATAAGTGCCAATTCACATAGTAACATAGTAAATGACAGCAGATAAAGACCAGCATGGTCCATCTAGTCTGCCCAGCAAGGCAGCAAGAGTAGGTGCACCTGCTGCTCCGTGCAGGTCACCCCTCCCAATGCCTTTGTTTAAGGGTGTAGCCACCGCTCCTTGTAGGTCACCCCTATTTGTTCAGATATAAGAGATAGTTATGTTTGTTTTGATTTTATCCTGTTGCTGTAAAGGGATCCATTGCGTCTGTCCCATGACATTTTGAATTCTGTCACTGTTTGCGCCCCCACCACTTCCATCGGGAGGGCATTCCAAACATCCACCACCCTCTCAGTGAAAAAGTATTTCCTGACATTGCCTTTCAGTTTACCCCCTTGCAGCTTCATGTTATGCCCTCTAATTTTACAGCTTCCCTGTCTTTGAAAGAGGTTTGTTTGTTCATTATTTCTCTTTAAGTATTTATAGGTCTGAATCATATCTCCCCTGTCCCTCCTCTCCTCCAGATTGTACATATTTAGGTCTTCAAGTCTCTTCTCAGAAGTCTTCTGACGCAGGCTCCAAATCATTTTGGTTACCTTCCTCTGAACCGCTTCCAGCCTTTTTATATCCTATCTTCTTTAGAATAGGGACTTACGCATATGAACTACCAATGGCCCTATATAAAATCAGCCCCTATGTATGGACTTCAGTTCAGGAGATGCAAATGATCTCTCTGCAGTTTCATTTTATTTGGTACCAAATAAAACTGCGGAGAGGTCATTCGGACCTCTGAAACTGAAGTTTGCCTGTAGCTTTCTGTTTTGTTACAAGACCAGAGACTTATCAGCCCCCCCCCCCCCTCATATATTCAGATAGTTTTGTCTATAACACTATAGGGCATAGTAAAACTAAGGGTATTTTAATCCGTTATGCCTTATTAATTCTGCATTTTTTAGATGTATGGCCACATGGTTGGTTTTGTTTTTAAGTGGTTGCCATACACTGCGAGCCTTAGAAGAGAGAACCTTTGCCTAATTCCCTAGCTTAGGTCCTCAACCATCTGAAGAAAAACTATCACCTCATAGAGAAAAGCAACAGAACTGCCGGAGAGAAGGAAGAGGGCCCTGAACTAGAGGTCAGACAGAAGAATCCAGAGCAGTACTTCCAGCGCAAGCACGTCGAGCTACCATTTCTCTTTTTGGGGTTTCTACCGCTTGTGCCTGACATCAAAGGACTGTAGATACTGTATTCTTGGGATTCACCTAATAAAGATGTTTTACTTACACACATAGTGGTGCCCTTATGTCTTTTAATTTTCTCAGCGTAGGCCTCGAGCTCTGTTTCCTCCTATCTACAGGACCTTTCATTTTACATGTGGTGCTCTCGTTTCCTGCTTTTGGTTATTTTCTTACTATTTAAACTAACAATCACTGCTATAAATGTCTTCTGTGTAGGGGTTCTGGGACTACCCCCATCCCTTAGTGAGAGGCCGGCTACTTACTCTATATACGAAATAGTGATTAATATCTAACAGTAGAGAAAACAATTTTCAATATTGTGTGTTTTGGTGCAGACTCGTGGGTCCATTGGATTTGCACCATTTCTCAAAGGAAAATTACGAGCAGGGCTGGGACTACCATTAGGCAAACCAGGCAGCTGTCCTGAGCGCCAGTGGTCTCATGGTGGTTCACTGCTGAGACCTGCAGGGGTGGAGGTGGCTACAAACAGCCCCCGGCACTTACTTTGCAACTTCAGCACCGCAGGGCTGTTCGCTTCCGCCCTCTTGGACTGATCGATGCCAACTTCCTGTTTCCTGATCATTTTAGTAGCTGCCCTCTGAACAATCCTCTTTATATATTTTTGAAGATGTGGTCTCCAGAATTGCACACAATACTCACTAGAGACTTATACAGAGGCACTATCACCTCCTTCTTCCTGCTGGCCATTCCTTTCCCAATATGAGAGCATCCTTCTGGCTTTTGCCATTGCCTTTTCTCCTTGTTTGGCCACTTTAAGATCACCTCTGGGCCCCGCTTTTCTTTTGTGCGTTGAAGTACTTCACCTCCTATACTACTCTGCTCCCTTGGATTTTTGCAGCCCAACTGCATGACCCTGCATTTTTTAACATTAAATCTCAGCTGCCAAATTCTTGACCATTCTTCAAGGTTAGCTAGATCTCTCCTCATGTTATCTACTCTTTCCTGGGTGTCTACTCTATTACAGATTTTGGTATCATCCACAAAGCGGCAAATGTTCCTCAACAGCCCTTCTGCAATATCACTAACAAAGATGTTAAAAAGAATCAGACCAAGGACAGATCCCTGTGGCACACAACTGCAGGGGCAGCTCAAGGCAATCCTCTGCCTGAGATGAAGGATGAGATGCCCCCCCCCCCCAACACACATAGAGGGGGGTGCGGCTTTTTCAAACTCCAATCAGGGACTGAACCAAACCAAAAAGCCGATTAGATTATATGAAGGAAATGCAAGATGTTTGCACACCAAGGAACTAAAAGAGAACGAGAACCACAGCAGTTTATAAAACTAAATTATAACTCATTTTTATTTTGTTGTTATAAACCGCATTGCGGTTCTTGTTTTTTATTTTTCAACATACATTTTGCATCCACAGAAACCCCTTCAACAGTGGTTGCAGAGCAGAACCAGGACATTCACCCACAGAACTCAATATCTTTAAAAAAATCTGATTCTGATCATCTCACTAGGAACAACAAACATTCTCCAGTACCACGCATATTGTAAACTACAACAAAACCCTATAACAAAGTCATTGAGTATAGAGCAAATCTACAATACCATACCATATCAGCACCAACTTCCAAAACTCACATAAGGAGCCCATCCAAAAAAGTGTCACTGTAAATACTACAGTGGGCCCTGGAACATCCATAAACCTATTTGGAAAAGCTGAACAAGTCAAATTACTACAGTACAGTATAGATCTTTATGTACAAACTGCATGTTAACAGAACACCTGGTCTCAGTCACACACTCACAACATCGACCCTCACCAAGTACAGAAGAAGTAACCACAATCTAAAGTAAAAATAAAAATATGTAGACAAAATTTAAACTGAAACCCCAAGAAGCCAGAGTCCACATGCAGTGCAACACCAGATAAATAAGAGATGCAGTTCCCCAATACTGTGTAAAATATAAAGATAGCACAAAGTCCAATCACTAAAATGAAATACAATTATTTTTTGCTACCTTTGTTGTCTGACCATTTTATTCTCTGATCATGCTGGTCCCGATCTGAGGCTTCTGCTTTCCTGTCTTCTCTTAGCTCTCTTTCTGTAGTCTATGGTCCATCTGCCATTTTGTATCTCTTCTTTTGTTTTCTTCACTTCCTTCCATCAGTCTATTTCCAGTCCCAGTAACCCTCCCCAGTATCAGCTTCCTTTCCAATATTTTCCAATGTCAACCACCTTGCATTCCCAGGACTGCCTCTGGTGTCCATTCCCTTCCAGTCCTCCTCCTTTCCCACTGTCCAACCCCTTCTAGTTCAAATACTATCACAGGTATCAGTTCATGTCCACTCTCAGTGCCACCCCCCAGTCAGCTCCCTTCCAGTACCCCTATCAGCTCCCTTCCAGTCCCCCTTCAGTACATCCCCAGGTGTCAGCTCCCTTCCAGCCCCCTCCTTCCCGCCCCCCCATATCAGCTCCTTTCCAGATCCCTCCTTCCCCCGTGTCAGCTACCTTCCTGCCCCCACCTCCCCCCGTGTCAGCTCCCTTCCTGCCCCCTCCTTCCCTTGGCAGACCTTCTCAGTATTCGCTCCCTTCCAGTCCTATTCTCCCATCCCCCTGCATCAGCCTATTTGTAGCCCTAGCCCCTAGTTTTCTTCCAGAGCCAGCAGCACTCTCCTCCCCTCCTCCCATCAGCCTATCTCCAGTCCCAACCCATTTCTAGTCCTATCACCCTTATCAGCCCACTCCAGTCCTAGCCCCCCAATCAGCCCATTACCAGTCCTAGCTCATTTCCAGTGCTAGCCCCCCATCAGCCCATTACCAGTACTAACCTCCTGATAAGTCCATGTCCAGTCCTAGCCGCTCCAATCGGCCTATTTCCTGTCCTAGCCTCCCCCCCTAATCAGCCTATTTCCAGTAGTAGCCCATTTCCAGTCGTTACCACACCTGATTATCCCAATTTCAGTTCTAGCCCCCTCCATCAGCCTATTTCCATTCCTAACCCCCATCAGCCCATTACAAGTCCTAAGCCCCTCAGACTATTTCCAGTGCTACCTCCGACCCCAGCCCAGCCCCCGACCTTCTCAGCTGATTTGCACTCCAAGACACCCCAGAGAAGAGTCCTGCCATTGTTTTACCGGCACTGACTCAGCTTTGCAGAGTCGCGAAGAGAGAGCAATTCCCTTCTTTCCTGCAGCTCTGTTAAAGTTGAGCCCGCCGGCGCTGATGATAAACAGGCATTTCCTGTCTCATGCGCCAGCGGACTCAACTTTAACAGAGCCGCAGGAAATAAGGGAAACACTCTCCCTTAGCGGCTCTGCAAAGCTGAGCCGTCTCCAGTAAAACAATGGCAGGGCTCTTCCAGGGCAGTGGAGCCCGCAGGGCACTTGATTCTGCTGCTACAGCAGCGGAAGCAGCTTCTCCAGCCATTTTTTTTGTTTAAATTTTGAAGGCCAAGTGAGACGGCCTTTTTGGGGGCATTTTTTGCCGCCCGCAAAAGGTTGTCGCCTGAGGCCATCGTCTCACTCGGCCTCATTATAGAGTAGCCCCTGACAACTGATAATCTCCTTTTTCTCAGAGTGAGCTCCATTTACCTGTCTCCTTTGTCACCTCCCACTCAACTAATTTCTAACCCAGTCAGTCACTTTAGGGTCCATCCCTAGGGTGTTCAGTTTGTTTATAAGTTGCCTGTGCAGAATGGTGTCAAAAGCTTTACTAAAATCTAAGTACACCACATCTACGGCTCTCCTTCGGTCTAACTTCCTGGTCATCCAGGCAAAAAAAATCAATCAGATTTGTCTGACAAGACCTGCCTTCTGGTGAATCCATGCTGCCTCAGATCCTGCAATCCTCTGGATTCCAGAAACCTCACTATTCTCCCTTTTAGTGGTGTTTCCAATAATTTACTCACCACAGAGGTTAGACTAACCAGCCTGTAGTTTTCAACCTCATCCTTACTTCCGCTTTTGTGTAAAGGGACCACATGTGCATCTCTCCAGTCCTCAGGGACCACTCTCGACACTAAAGAATCATTGAAAAGGACAGACAATAGAGCCGCTAGAATGTCCCCAATTTCCCTCAGTATTCTTGGATGTATCCCATCTGGACCCATCACTTTGTCTACTTTTAGTTTAGCTAGTTCCTCACGAACAAAGTCTTCTGAAAATCATTTGAGATCCCCATTGCTTCTGTTCCTGTTTCTGGGTGTTTCCTGAGGTCCTATTCCTGGCCCTTCATCTGTGAACACAGAACAGAAATATTTGTTAAGCAATTCTGCTTTATCCTCATCAGTTTCTACATATTCCTCCCCTTCACCCTTGAGTCTGGCAATACCACTTTTGCCCTTTCTCTTCTCACTAACATATCTGAAAAATGTCTTATCCCGCCATTTTATTGCATTAGCTATCTCTACTTTTTGTATCTTTGCTTTCCTGACTACTTTGCTAGCTTCTCTAAGTTTTTCCCAAATATAGATGCCTGTCTTCCTCTTTCTGTGATCTCTTGTATTTCATGAAGGCTTCCATCTTTTTCTTCACCTTTTCAGCTACTTCTTTTGAGAACCTTAGCAGCCTCCTTTTCCTTTTTCCTTTCTAACAAAAAGGTTTATTGCCCTTAAAATATGTCCTTTCAGTTTTGCCCACTGTTTTTCTAATCCCCCAGCTGTTCTCAACCAGCTACCAACTCCTTGAAGTATTGTCCCATCTTGGCAAAGTTAGTTTTCCTAAAGTCTAAGACCCTCGCTTTTGAATGGACTTTATCAGCTCTAGTCCTAATACTGACCATACCATCTGGTGGTCACTGGATGCGAGATGATCTCCCACTATGACATCAGAAACACTTTCCCATAGGTAAGCACTAAGTCCAGTATGGCCCCTTCACGTGTGGGTTCTGGTACCAGTTGCCTGAATAGTTCTCCCTGTAGAGAATCCAGGATCTCCTTACTTCTAGATGACACTGCAACAGAGATATGCTAATCGACATTCAGCATATTGAAATCACCTTTCAATAGCATTTCTCCTTTCATGCCAATACTGTGCATGTCTTCTATTAAATCCCCGTCCACGTCTTCTCCCTGTGAGGGGGGGTCTGTATATCACATCAGTGCGAATTAATTTCCCTTTCCCTCTTTCTAGTTTAACCCACAGTGTATCCTCACTCCTTAAGCCTGTAAATCTCTAACTTTAATATTATTTTTTGTATATCGTGACACTCCTCCTCCCCTTCTTCCTCCCCTGTCCTTTCTGAATAAAGTATAGCCTAGTATAATTACATCCTAGTCATGGTTTTCCGTGAGCTGTATCTCCATAACCGCCATTAAATCCAAGTCATCCTCTTCCATTAAAGCCTCAACATCTGGGATCTTATTTCCCATACTACGGGCATTTATACATAGACACTGCTTTCCAAATGTTGCCCCTTTTACCCATTTCTTCAGAGGTATTTAATGTTTCACTTTCCTGGGGGCTTTCTTCACCCATACCCAATGAATCTAGTTTAAAGCCCTCTTCAGTAGGTTAGCCAGTCATCTTCAGAAGACACTTTGACCCTTCTTGGACAGATGATGCCATCTCTGCTCTGCAGCCCTTGGAACATCAGCCCATGGTCCAGGAAACCAAAATGCTCTCGATGACACCATCCATGCAGCCATGCATTCATTTCCAGGATGCGAGCTTCTCTGCCTCGGTCTTTACCCTCAACAGGGAGTATTGAAGAGAACACCAGCTATGCACCTATCTGCTTCACCATCTGTCCCAAAGTCATGAAGTCACTTTTGATACACTCGGAGTGATACCTGGCAGTATCATTTGTGCCAACATGGATGAGCAACATCAGATAATAGTCAGTAGGCTTGATGAGTCTCGGCAAGCTCTCCATAACATCTCATATTTTTGCAAATGGCAGACAGCACACCTCTCTGGATATCAAGTCTGGTTGGCAGATGGACGCCTCAGAACCCTTCAGAAGAGAGTGACGAACCACCACTACCCTTCGCTTCCTTGTGGTCACTGATTCTGCAAATTTGGGGTGCTCAAGCTCTGGTTCTCCCCTTTCCAGGGATGTTTTCACCTCCTCCACTTCCAGGGCTTCATACTGGTTCTTCAGTTCAAGGGCTGGTGGAGTTGGATTGTTGATTCTGTGGGCTCTGGTGACTCTTGTCCAACCTTCGTCATTCTGTAATCTCCCATATTCACCTCTGTCGGACAGCTTGGATGTTTCAAATTAGTCCAATAAAAAGGAATCACCTACAACTTGTTAACCATTATTTGCAAAATTTCACATGAAATCTCATAATTCTTTTAGGAATTAAAGAAACAGACACCCAACCTCTCTCTCCTTCCCTCCCTGCAAAACATGTCTATCGGACCTGAGTTTTGTTTTCAGTTATTATAAGCACCTAAGTGCAAAACCTGTCACCCTGCTAAGGCATTTAAAGCTAGTCACATTGCTGTGGCAAAGTGCAATCAATGAATAAGTCCAGGAGTCGACTGACAGGGTCCTAGTCAGTTTATTGTGCACAAGGCCCAGTCAGTCAAAGCTTCAAAAGGAACTGAGCAAAATACAGAGACATAACCATTTATACCTCTTTTTCAGTTTGATACATGAGAATTTTCTATTGGTTCCAACTCGATACATGCAAACTTCTCATTGGTTATACATTCCCTTCATTTGTCCAATTAGAAATCCCTCCGGAGCCTAGCAACCGGCCCCCTCCTTTGGGATTGCTTGAACAATGGTACAGTTCTGAATCTCGTTACTTTTCTACTGCAAGGTTAACTTCGGCTTCTGGAATGCATATACTGTTACATTTCTGTTCTTTCACACACAAGAGAATAATAGAAGACTTATGAATTCATGAAAACTTCTTATTAAGCATTTTAAAACAGTTTTCTTATTTTCCACAGATTTTTGGTTCTTTTCTAGCTATAATGGGAGTTCCTTATCGTGCCTCCAGCTTAGTCCTCCACTTCTGGGTAGTGCACCTCCTCCTGCAGCCTGGAGACTGGACCAATCAGAATTCTGCCATCACTGGATGTATCCTGCAGGCATTACCCATCAGCCCCAGTGTGTCCAGTCTCCAGGCAGCAGGGAGACGTAGTGAGCCTAGCTCTAGGCTCACTTTAGCATAGGAAGGCCAATTTAGGCAAGGTTTAGGAGTTTTTCTCTTAAATCAACTAGTTTTCTTTTATTTTCAGTTGCTTTCATTGATTTGTTTTATTTCTTTTCATGCCTGTTGGCTACAGATTTTGTATTATCTATGTGCCTTTTGGAAGAGCTGTTCCTTTTGGGGGAACTAAACAGTTCTGCCCCGGGGGTTGTGTGAAGCTGACTTCTCCCATTTTTTGTTTGAATCAGTGGTGTGAGAAGTTGCCAGTTTGGATCTCTCCCCCTGGACAGTACGGGGGAGAGCTCCGCAGGTCGTACCAGCGCTCTGTGTGGGTGCATCGGACGACGGCTTGCCGTGGCTGCAGGATAAGGCCCTCAGCCTTTCAGTTGGCAAAGCGATTCTCTCCACGACAGCCGCTCATGCCAGAGTTGAGTGGCATCGTGAGGTGAGCGCCTATCTCCTTGTGCCTTAGCCGGGCCAATTCCTCCCAGATGTCAGCACCGCTGGTAAGGTCTGCGGACATGGTACTTACCTCAGTCAGTTTTAAACAAGCGGAGCTTTGGGCGGGCCGGCTCTAGCTGGCGCCATTTCCTCCCTTGCGGGGGCCACATGGCAGCGTTTCACAGCGCTCCGCGCTCGGGGAAGGGGTCCTATTCTATAGAGAGGGCATTTTCTTTTCTTTTACTTTGATTATTTTATTTCATCTATTTGGTTAAGTTACTTACTTAATTATTTACTTAATTACTTTACTTATTTTGTTTTTGGGTCCCTCTCTATTTCGCAGAAGGTCCCCTCGAATAAGTACACTAACCTGTTTCTAACAGGGCCGTCCTTCGGTCTGTTTCTTACAGTTGGGCACAGCTCTCACAGGGTTAAGCGTCCAGGCCTCGCCTTTTGGTAATGGCGGGCCGGCGCGGCTATTGTGGAGACCAGTTTTTTCTTCCCGCGCTTTTTGCCTCGACGCAGGTAGGCAGCATGGGCGGGCAGTATTTTTTATTTTCTTGCTTTTAAATTTTGTTGGCAAATATGACAACGTTTGTTTTCTCTCCTGGGTGAGATAGTTACTGTTTGTGGGCTAAAGTTCCATGATTAAAAAAAAGACAACAAAAAAAAAACCCAACCCCGACCTAAGGTGTTTATTTCCACCGGCAGGTTTCCGGTACATACTAGTAACTCTGCGGTAGGTACATTTCTTACAGGGAATTTCTAGCAGGGGCGACCCGGCACTACCTGGTTTGTGCGTGGGGGGGATCCCTTCGCACAGCTAGCATGGGGCAGCAGCAGCTAGCCCATTGAGAGCCGCCCTTATCTGAGTGGCCTCC
Organism: Ichthyophis bannanicus; assembly: GCA_033557465.1. Lineage (NCBI taxonomy): Eukaryota > Metazoa > Chordata > Amphibia > Gymnophiona > Ichthyophiidae > Ichthyophis > Ichthyophis bannanicus. Next base: position 227,555,502 of record CM066043.1, on the reverse strand, counting down.
ATTTTCAGCCAATTGTATAGGCCGCCTGAAACGCAGGCCTACGGTGCTATGAGGAGGAGGCTATCGATAATTTGGATTTTCGGCAGCAGCGGGTGTCTGGACACTGCTGCTGACTGTTCAGGTTATGTTACGTGCCAGACCTGTACTTCAAGTTTATATTAAAAAAAAAAAAACCAAAGAGGTCTTTGGCCTCAGTTAATTTTAGCTGATGCTGGCTGGACTCCCTCGAGAGAGCAGTCGTCGGAGGATGTCTCGCGACGCTCCTTGGGGGGGGGGCAATTACTGTATGGTGGCAAGTTTTGCCTTTAGGTTAATTCTTCGCTGCTGGCTACCTGTCTGATGGTACGGCTGCATGTCGGGAGGTTCGGCAGCGGCTCCGGGTCCAGGTTTACCAGGTTCCCCCTCTCCAGTCCCTTTCTGGACTCGGGGTTGAAGAGAGGGTCTTCGACAGTGGATTTTTTAATACGACTTCGCCGTTCTTCGGCTTCTGCAGTTCCAGGCACAGACAGTGCTCCTTGACTTCAGCCCGCCCAGTGGGGCCTTGTTTACCATTCCCGTGACCCACACACGAGGCTCAGAGATTGGTGTTTCTGGGGATTTTCTCTACTCATTGGGTTCTTCGTTTGTGTCTTTAGGTAACGCGTACACTACTTTGAGAATGCATCCGTTGGACTGTGTTCGCGTTTGGTTTTGTTGAGGTGTTGGTAGAGTTAAAAAAAAAAAAAAAAAAAAAAAACCACCCCGAATTGAAAAATAAATTTATAAGAATATACTTAGACGACTACGGAGGGTAGCTCGATGCCCGTATCGTTGGGTCCCAAGTCAGTAGCCCCTGATAGGTCTGGCAGGTTTTGCTGTTATCCAGCAGGTTTTCAACCTCACGGGGGGTTTTTCAGAGTTGCCTCGGGGTGTTAATGTGTCTCTATGCGATTAGCACCTCGAGGTGTTAATGTCTCTGTATGCGGACAGCGGCCTCTCTGGAGAGGGCTTCGGCGGCTGGTAGCATCCCTTCTCCCTGTTCGGGGGGCTGATTGGCATAATTGTTAGACATTTCCTTCCTTGCGTGGCGTGTGGTATCTTCCCCAGCAGGGTCTTTCTGCGAGGTCTACCATTCTCGGGGTGCCAGTAAGGGCTTGAGCACAGGGATTCCGGGGTTCTTGTCCTCGTTATGGCCCCTTAGGTCTACTGTTCGTCCCAGTTTCTTCCTGGGGCTCATCTGCATCGGTAGTAGGCCTACGCGTCGGTCGCGGTGTACTCATCGGCACCTTTGTGGAGGTGCGTCAAACACTTCTGTGTCCTCGCCGTTAGCTACAGGGCCCCGCTGCTTCAGTGACGTCTTTGCGAGATCTCTTGGAGGGAGAAAATAAACAGCAGTTACTGTGGCCCATCCTACGTTGATTTTCGTTTCATTCCGTTCCGTTGGTCGATTGATCCTCTGGAGCAGTTTTCCTTTGGTGATTGTTGGCTTATTCTTAGTTTTATAGCGCGGCAGTTTTCAAATTGATCGGATGTTACATGTCTTCTCCTGCCTGCTCGTGTCCCTGGGAAGCATCGCTTAGGGCCTGGGGTTTCAGGCAAGTAGCCAGCTAAGCTTGGACCTATGTGGCAGAAGCAGCCTGCCTCCTTGCTCTCAACAAGGCGGCGAAGCCTGCCACCGCATCAGGTCCGGAATATTAGGCACATTGCCAGCTTTTAGGTTCCAGGGCAGAGCCCTAGCTTGTGGTTGGCGGGGTAGGCATGCTCAAAGGGTGCTTCGATCAGTGTCTCTGATTTGTATTCATCTTAGCCTGTCGTTTCCTGAAAACAGGTTTCCGAGGCTTTAAAAAAACAAACAAACAAAAAAAAAACCCACGATAACTAAATAAATAGATAAATGAATACACATTGTTCTATCTATATAATTATACTGACAGTTCAACAGTCTCCCAGGAGGGGCCTGTCCTACAGGCTATGTTCCCCAGGGGGCAGCTGGGGCATCCATTAGTGCCTTTCTGCGACCAGGTGGATCTCTGCAAGTCAGGGGAGTTCTAACCACATTGCCGCCTCATGGGCGCTCTGGGCTTAGGGGCGGCATATACATCTGTAACGTTCTGTAACTCCAGATTTATGCCCAAGATTTGTTGCTGGGGGTCTAAAGGCCATTGAGTGATTTCGCTCCTCATAATTTCCCTATGGTATCCAGTATCCCCTTCCCTGGGGGGGGGGGGGGGTTGGGGTAGCATACTGCATAATTGTTTGCGCCTGGTCCGCACAGGCATCTATCCTTAGGACCTCCTCTTACTAGGGTGTCGGTGTGTTCCACTGATATTTCTCTGGCTCCCAGATGGTCGGGGGACGTGTTTCATGGGTCTGTTCCAGGGCAATCCCCTCTATTTGTAGAGCCTGTACTGGCAGCGCACGGCTTCGTTGTTGGGCAGTGACGCTGACCCGTCTGTGTCCTTTTGGTTAAAGGGTCCATATTGATGCGGCGGAGAAGGTCGTCTCTGTAGCACGGTCTTGGGTCTAGTGCTCCGAGCCGCTGGAACGCTTTTGTAGAGGGAGTCCCTCCTCTGTGTAGGTTCACGCATTCAACCCTTGCTCAAGTGGGTTCTCGGCGCGGGTGCTGAGTCTCCCATAGTTGTCTATGTCCCTTGCATTTGTGCTTACCTGGTACCTCCGGGAGGTCGGTTGCTTGTGGAGGCGCGCTCACATGTCAACAGTGCCTGTTGACTGTGGTGGTTGCGGTGTTCTTCTTGTCGATGTTCACGATTGTTTAGGCTGGCTGTTGGGGCACTCTAGGCAGACTGAGACTGCCTTCTTGCTTGGACCGTATTTTCAGACTCAGGTAATTTCGCCAGTTTTGGGGGTAGGTCTGTTGTAATGGAGTGAAGGTGGTCCTCATGGGGGTACATGAACTTGGAGCCGTGGTCGGTTAGTCTGCTGTGGGGTAAGCAGAACAGAGGATTTTCTTTTCTGGGGGCCTTGCACCCAGTACCTCTGCGTGCGGCAGCAGGCGTCCCCGCTGGTCCTCATCCGTGGTTAGTGCATCTTGATGTCTGGGGCTCCAGACATCAGATCCGCGCTGCCACGGTGTCAGTCTCGGTGGTATTGGATTTCTAGCGGGATGGATTGATAACCGGTTAGCTTCCAGTTCTTTGAGGGGGCGGCTGGCAGCCGTTACCTGTTTCAGTGGTACCGTGCGAGGCGCAGCGCTTGAGTCGCACACTGATAGTGTATGTTTTTTCTTAAGCTGATCTAATTACACCCGACACGCTGGATTCCATTCCGCCGTCTGCATCAGGGCTTCAGTTTCGGTCACAGTCTTGGCCTCCAAAGCGGTGTTGTTGAAACAGTTTGTTTGTCTTGGTGCATCTCCACCATCTTGGTGCATCTCCACCTCTCCACCATCTCCTTCCCCTGATCGGGGAAAGCAACGCCGCCAGGCCATCCGGCCTGCTTGTGAAACCCCTCCAGCCCAGTCGGGGCTGTGCGAGGGGGAGGAGCAGCAGCAGCGGACCACATAAAGGGAGCCGCCGACGGCGGGAAAGCCTCTCCACCTCTCCACCATCTCCTTCCCCTGATCGGGGAAAGCAACGCCGCCAGGCCATCCGGCCTGCTTGTGAAACCCCTCCAGCCCAGTCGGGGCTGTGCGAGGGGGAGGAGCAGCAGCAGCGGACCACATAAAGGGAGCCGCCGACGGCGGGCCCGCGCCTGGTCGGGCCCGCGCCTGAGGGCCTCGCCAGAGGGCCCTTTGGCGTGGCCCTTAGGCGGGGACTGAGAGAAGGAGCACCAGAAGAACTCTTGCCATCAGCGGCACCTATCCTCAGTCGGGAATTGAGCCTCCGGCAATAAGGTAACAGCACCAGCCTCACTCACCCAATTCGGAGCTACTTGTATGGACTTTTAAGGGATACCATTGCAAATAGTGATCATTGTGAGATACTGCTACCTATGATAACTACCCCTATTACACTGTTACTATGGGATACTGTTGCCAATAGTAATTATTGTCAGATACTGTTGCCAGTATTGATTATTGTGAGCAGCTATTTCAGCAGTAATTATTGTAAGATAATCTTGCCAGTAGTAATTTATTGTGAGACACTGTTGTGAGTATTGATCATGGTGAGATACATTTGCCAGCAGCAATCATTGTAAGATACTCTTGCCAGTAGAAATCATTGTGAGATAATGTTACCAGTGATGATCATTGTGAGTTACTATTGCTAGTAATATTTACCCACGGCAATCAGTAGTAATTACCGCTTCCTGCATTGCTATTACAAGACACTGTTGCCAGTAGTAAATACCCTTCACTGTTGTCAGTAGTAAATACTCTTCTTGCAGCTTGTGATACTATTAACAATAATAATTTCCCTCCCTCCAACTACATACCTCCAACTACTTCCCTCCCACTCTACCCATTACCTCATAAAATGAACAAAATGTCTCCTACTAAGATTACAAATCTCCTTTTCACTCTCTTTTTAATAACCCTCCTAACTCAACACATATACACTTACAAAACCAACCAAAGTCCACACAATAACATCCCAATCATCTACAATCATAACCGGAACCCTTATAATAATTTCCCAATCACGTACAATCAATACCAGAACCCAATATATAGCTCTACATACACAAACTCTCATAATCACCACTCGCGCCACACTTCACACAAACGCCATCACCGCCTCATCCAAATAAAGCAACAACCCATAAGTGATAAAATTGACCAAAATGACAATACAAACATCAAATTACAACTCATCCTAATAAACATACGATCCATAAGAAACAAAATACCTATAATTAATGACATAATTAACGATACATCCCCTGACATTATCTGCATTACTGAAACATGGCTCTCACCTACAGACACTATACTACTAAACCAGCTAACCACATATCAATATGACATTTTCAATTGCCAAAGGAATATAAAAAGAGGAGGGGGTGTAATGATTCTCACCAAAAATTACCTAAAATTCACCCTAACAAACCTAAATAATATAGATGGAATAGACATCGTTAACATAGAAAATAAAACCATGGCTCTCACCCTCATCTACAGACCCCCATCATCCGATCAGAAAAACCTCACCCCTATCCTAGAACTTGCATGTACAGCATCACAAAGCAAACCACTTTTACTCCTTGGGGACTTGAACCTTCCATCACTGAACCATTCACAATCAGATAACTTCATAGACGCTATGTCACAAATGGGGTTCACACAGATAATACATGCCCCTACGCACAAAAAAGGTAACATACTTGATGTAATTTTCCTCCCTGCCACACTCTACAATCACTTACTACATACCACTCTGAGTATAACTGAAGTACCCTGGTCAGACCATCATCTAATCACAATCCAGCTACCAGCACAAATCCCAAAAAACAATGGGAGCACAACTCCACATACATCACGCTTCGCACGCTTTGACAAAGACACATTCCTTGATAAAGTACTACATGAACTAGACACAAGCTCACCAGACATCAACTCAACCATAACACATTGGAATCTAACCATTCAAAAAGCAGCTGCCCACACACAAGTCTTACACAAACAAACAAAAAAGACAGAAAAATGGTTCACAAAAGAGCTGACAAAACTAAAAAAAACAACTGAGGAAACAAGAAAAGAGATGGAGAAAACTAAAATCTGATGAAAACAAATCCCAATACATGCTCTTACTTATGGAATACAAAAACGCAATTAACAAATCAAAAAGAGACTACCACTCCAAAGTAATAAATTCTTCCATCAACCGCCCAAGGGAGCTATTCGCGATAGTAAAAACTTTAACCAAAACTAACAACACCGAACCTAAACAACAAGCAATAAATATACAAACACTAGCAAAACATTTTGCGGAAAAACTAAAAAACAAAACCACTACCTCAACTCCTGTATTATCAAACACAAAAATCTCACACGAATGGACAAGTTTCCAATTGGTAGAACAAAAACAACTCCTCAAAATCATAACTATGATAAACACCACCACTTCCCCACTCGATCCATGCCCTGTGTCATGGATTAAGTGTGCAAAAGCTGAATTGGTGGTAAATATACAATACATCGTTAACCAATCCCTTTCACAGGGCATCATGCCTGATGCCCTAAAACTCACAACACTCCGACCAATAATAAAGAATAATAAGCTCGACTCAAATGACCCGAATTCATACAGACCCATAGCCAGCATTCCATTCATAGCCAAAATAATAGAGAAAACAATTCAAATTCAGTTACAAGAACACATTGATGAACACAAACCTCTTGACTCACACCAATTTGGTTTCCGCCCATTCCATGGAGTAGAAACCCTCCTAATCACCCTTATGGACTTCCTCATCAAGGGCACTGATGGCAAACATCAAGGCTTCTTACTCCTTTTTATAGATATCTCTGCCGCCTTTGATAACATTAATCACATGACACTGATCAACAGATTAGAAAACCTAGGTATAGGCGGGATTGTCCTTAACTGGTTCAAATCCTATATTTCACATAGATTAATACGAGTCCAAATTGACCAACAAGCATCAGAAACATTCCCTCAAGGACAGGGAATACCCCAAGGATCAGCCCTTTCGGCCCTCTTATTTAACTTGTACCTGCAACCGATAACAGACATATTTAAAAAACACAGGATTAACCATTTTATATATGCCGATGACATCATGTTAGCTATCCCCATAAATGCTAAAAACCCTACATATGACTCGCTATCCAAATGCATGGCTGAGACCTCCTCCTGGATGGAAACTAACCACCTTAGCATAAACCTCAAAAAAACTGAGGCAATGTTTGTGACAAGACCACCCACGACTGAGAACTCATACCCAGAAACAATCACAATCAACAAAACCTCCATACCCGTCAGAAAACAGGTAAAATACTTAGGAGTAATAATAGACCACACCCTCACCATGCTACCTCACATAAAACAAATAGTAAAAACCATCTTCTATAAACTCAAAACTATTCAGCACCTAAGGCCACTTCTTGAAACACAAGACTTTAGATCCGTAGTAAGTACACTGATCACCCCGCACTTCGACTATTGCAATAGTCTCCTAATAGGCCTCCCCCAAAAGAGCATATACCTTCTCCAAAGAGCACAAAACATCTGTGCAAAGGTAATCTCTAAAGCTCGCCTAACTGACCACGTGACCCCAATACTACTGGAACTCCACTGGCTCCCTATAAACAGCCGAATCAAATATAAGATTATCCTAACAACCTATAAACTTATAAATGACATAACCCCTTCACACCTATCCACATTACTCCAATCTCCAACATCGACAAGGACCCTCAGACAGAACGCGGCCCACTCCCTCATCACACCAAAAGCCATCCGTAAAACTAAGAATTCCACTAGCTCCAGAGCATACTCATTCACTGCCCCTACACTCTGGAACGACCTCCCTATTGAACTTCGCACCATAAGAGACCTCACCCAATTCAGAAAAGAATTAAAGACCTACCTATTCACTGAACACTTCGAAATCCCCTATTCCCCCAAGACCAGCTCCACAACAAACATGGTCACACATACACAGACTCCCTTAATCCCCTAACCCAACAATGTATCCACAAGACTTTCCCCCCTCCCTCACACCTGAAGACGAAAAAAGGAACTAAATTCCAGCACCTACACCAATTCCTGCCCCACACACCACACACACCACACACTGTAAATATTCATTTGTATAAAGTTTAATATGTTTGCTTTAATACCTATAAATGGTATATTTACTGTTTAATGTAAATAGTTGATTTCTATTGTTCTATGTTCTATGTTCTATGTAAAATGTATACAAACTGTGTACATGACTGTTGACTTGTTATATGTAAACCGCCCTTGATCTCTGGAAGGGGCGGTATAAAAGAAATAGTTAAATAAATAAATAAATAAATAAAATCTGCGGCCGCTATCGTATACGGGGTTTTTTCCTTGTCTTTCCTTGGTTCTTCAGCTCAGTAATCCGGTTCTGGTCAACGGCTTGCTTCTGTCTCGCTTGTCTACGTTTTTACCTTGTGAATCAAGCGGGGTCTCTCCCGGTCTCTCCGGCGGGCAGAGGCTTCCTTTCTGATCGGGGTCTGCGGAGCTGGGACGTGCGGGGAGCTCGGAGTCGTTCTGTGGCGGTCGCAGGCTCCGTCCCTTCCTCGCAGCGTTTTGTTTGACTGTTTGGGGGTCCCCGGCAGGTAGAAGCTGGGACGTCGGTCTCCATTTCCAGTGGGCTCCAGGATTCGGTTTTCTCAGCTTGCTTGTTGCACGGGAGGCCAGCGCCTGGGGGGCTGCGGGATCGCCTTTTCTGGACTACAGGCAGCTTCCTGGGCGGAGCATGGTTTCGTTGGGCGTGCCCGTTGGCAAAGTCCCTCCCTTTAGTACTGCTCTGTTACATCCCAGAAGTGGAGGACTAAGCTGGAGGCACGATAAGGAAATTGAAATTACACTTACCTGGTAATTGTAGTTCCTTGAGTGCGACAGCTTAGTCCTCATCCCTGCCCTCGCTTCTTTGACTTGCCCCGGCATGCAGTCGGTCCTGAAGGGTGCTTATATAGGTGAGTGTCTTTTCGAGGACTCCAGTTCTCTGGTTAATTCTAACTTTCCTTTTCCTTCAATGGCCCTTTCGATTAGTACAACAGAAAGGGGGAAGTGAATGGGGAGAATCTTGTTTGGTTTGCACTTTTCATAGTTTGACCGGTTAACTATCTATTTCTTGCTCTATAGAGTCTGCTTTGTCAATAGTTCACTGGGGCTGATGAGTAATGCCTGCAGGATACATCCAGTGATGGCAGAATTCTGATTGGTCCAGTCTCCAGGCTGCAGGAGGAGGTGCACTACCCAGAAGTGGAGGACTAAGCTGTCGCACTCAAGGAACTACAATTACCAGGTAAGTGTAATTTCAATTTAGGATCCAGGCCTAACTTACAGGCCTTTCATAGCAGGCCATGCTAGGCCATAGCCTACCACAACATATCTCTGTGTATAGGGAGAAGCTGGCTGGTGAAATGGGAGCATGTGGGTGAGCTCTAGGCTAAATGGCTAATGCCAGTGCAAGGTCATATGCCCCTTCCAGACACAGCAGAATCATTTTCCATAGAAGAGGAAGAGCCCAGGGAATTGCTTCACCAAATAAACAAGTAGCCAATGGGCTTATGAGATACGAGCTGCGGATTCCCTAAGTGAGGAATGTCGCCTTCATGATCCTCTAGGATTGGTGTGGTGATGTTTATGGGATGCTTTGCAAGTCTGGAAATGCAAAATAGGATTACAGCTCATTTTAATCAGACAAACATTGATGTTTAGTGCCTTGCCAAACAATTTTAAGCATCACTCTTCCTTGCAGTGGGTGAACAATGCAATCAGCTCTTTCCCGCATAGCAACCAGAGACTTGCATCATCCTTAGAGCCTATCCCACATTCAGCAATGAAAACCCTGATCGCTAGTGCCCTCTAGTGGTTGCAGTGATGAATCTCCATTCACTATTAACATAGCTTAATAAATAAAAACGAAACAGAAAATGATAGCAGGAAAAGAGCATCTGGTCTATAAAACAACAACAATAACAAAAGAACATAGGGTGCCACCTTTTTATTGTACTAAATTGAAACATTTTTTGACTAGCTTTTGAAGGTTAAAACCTCCTTCCTCAGGTCAGAAGACTATGAACAAAAGATGACAGGCCCTGTAAACCGTATAAATGCCTTAGATGGGACACTTAGTTCCGTTGAATATCCCTATCTAAGTCCCCTACGCGCCCCAATGCTATGCAGTTAGCATCAGACCATGTTGGAGGTATTTTAATTAGCCCAGCCACCGCCATTGAATATGCCCCCAAGGTTTTATTCTTAGCTGTTTATAAATTGTAAACGTGGGTGTTTATTTTCCAGCCAATTAGGGGTTCTTTGAGGGTATGGAAAGTGAGTGTCTTATCGGCGACTTCACACAACAGCCATCATTGCAGGCTACCCTTTGCATTTCTGTCACTTAGACATCATCAGCGTAGAAAAGGCACAAAAACGGTGAGAAGGAACCAAGATAAGCCAGGGGATGGTGAGAGAATACCAGGGCAGGTGATGCTCTTGCTGTGTTTATCCAGTAAACACCTAGTTCAGCTTTTTGCACCAAGGTATCTTAGCAGTTCTTATTGGTTAAAACCTAAGATCAGAAGCCCAGTGTATAATGATAGGGTATCCGGATTAGTCCTTTCTTAGTAGTTTCTAAGGGCCTGATATTCAAAGGCGTGTAGATGGTTTACGGACCTGTAACCTGTGTAAACGCTCTTAAGTGGAGTATTCGGAGGCACTAACGCCGTGCTGCTAAATATCCCCGGCTACGCCCATGATATATCCCGATGCTCTGCGTTTAGCAAGGGGGTATTCTGGGGGTATTCCTTGGGCGGTACCCGGGCATAACCGGTCAGGAACAATATTCAGCCACTGTCTGCTTAGCCCTCAGCGGCAAACGTTAAGCGCAGCACATGCTATCCTAACGTTTGCCGCCGAGGCTAACCGGGGAGTGGCTGAAGCTAACCGGGGAGTGGCTGAAGATCACCGTTGCCGGATAGCTTCCATCTTCGGCAGCTGACCCGGATACTCAGTGCTGGTGGCTGGATATGGCCGGGTTTAGGGTTCAGTGGCGATGGCTAGGCGCTGTAATTGTGCTAGCCGCCTGCGCTGATTATTGGGCCCTAAGTATTTTATGATTTTACATAGTAACATAGTAAATGACGGCAGATAAAGACCAGTATGGTCCATCTAGTCTGCCCAGTACGGTGTCAAGAGTAGGTGCACCTGCCGCTCTGTGCAGGCTCCCCCCCTTCCCCATGTCTTTGCTTAGGGGTGAACCCACCACTCCATGTAGGACACCCCTATTTGAACTTTGAAAGATTTAGTTTCCCGGATTGTTTTGCAAGTTCCCTTTCAGCATCCTCTTCATAAGGTAATTGATGAAGTGATCTGGACCTGAGACGTGCTCCCTGGCTCCCCACTTAGGTGTCACCTTGGTTTGTCTCTTGGGGCACTTTCTCCAAATGGGTCCGTTTTGCGCACCTCATGACACTAGTGAACCTCACCCTAAGCTAAGGGTATGTGGAGTGTGATCTCAATCCCTCAAATTTACTGCTAATGCTCGCCATAGCACTTGCATCATGCCAAAGAGAGCCTCCTTCTGGAGTTCGTAAGAGGCAACTTACTGCAAATTCCTCGTAATAAAGCTGGTGATTCCCAACACCATTGGGAAATATTTCTTTATTTTCTGCCACATTTTCTTGGTTTCTGAATGCTTTCTTGGTACTCGAAGATCTTCTCTCTCACCACATGATACACAGAACGATCACTTTTCTTTGATGCAGAAAAGTGTGCTGTCTTTAGCACAGTCTGTAGGTAGGATTTTCTGCCCTAATGTGGGTGCAGAATGGAGGAAGGAATCTAACGTGAACATAAGCAATAAGCAGACGCCTCTCTGCATTTAAATCCCTTTAAATGGATGGTAGTGAAGCAATTAGCAATGCGTGCAGATTGAGAAAAGTGTGCACAGGACTAGAAGGCTGAGCTCAATGTGAGATTTGAATGTGACATCTGAGGAGGCTTTACAGGTTAGCTGAATCGGTGCGTCGGGCTCCTTCTCTGGCCTTATTCAAGTCCAGGCTGAAGACCCTCCCTCCTCTTTGAAGCTGCTTTTGGATCCTGGTGCTCCTCATTCTCTTGTCCACTACTTACGTGCACCTTGCCATACTCTGCTCCCGTTTTGTGATGTTTTTTCATCTTGATGAGATTGTAAGCTCCGATGAGCAGGGACTGTGTTACGTCTATATGTACAACACTGCCTATGCCTTGTAACACTATACGAATGATTAGTACTAGTAGGATTAGTAGTCCTACATCTGAGGTCGGTTTTGGTGAGGAATTTCTGCCCGTTTGTTCAGTGTACAGCACTCGCTACTTTTTCTGGCGTTGCTGAAAGGAGTGCTGAAAAAACAACAGTAGGGGAAGTGCGCTGGGACAATATTATGTGCATGTGCTGGAGCGCTATATGGTGCATAACCAGCACTATTATTCTGAGTAGGATATCGCTATATTCTGCTCACAATAACACTGCTGTTTCCTAATCACGCCTCCAGGCCAGTCCAGGTACGTGTGGGGTGGTTGCTGTCCTCCAGCAGCTGAGGACTGAGCATGACGGATTTTCCAGTGATGCAGTACAGCTCTCCGCACCAGTCTTTCAGTTCTCAGTAGCAGGATGAGGTGTCCCTGTGTCGGGGACTCAATGACAAACAAATAGTTTGAGTTGGGTAAATTAGAGGTGATTACAAAAAAGAAAAACAAAGGAGAAAAAAAGAAAAGGAGGATGATGTGAAGAGAACAGAAGAGCGGCAGAAACGTTTTGCTTGGGGACAGAGCGCTCGGGGGGGGGGGGGGGGCACAGCCTGTCTGGTACTCAGATCCTCTTGAGCTTTTCAAACAAGGAGAAATACCTGGGAGCCCAGGTCTCTTTCTCCTTCCCCAGCAAGAGGCAGCGCCCTGCCAGTTGTGTGCTGTTTCTGGCCTGGAGCTCCTGCACTGTCTTCTGCATGGGGTCCCGTCGGCTGTGAGCAGTGGCAGTGACGAAGGCAGCTTCGGAGCCTTCTGGATAATTGTTCGGCCTACCGGGCTGGGGCCGGACGACCGCAAGCAGCGGCAGTGCTCCCAGGTCCTCCACAGACATTCCCCATTAGACAGTGGTTGCGTCCTGGTAAGCCGCAGGGTTCCAAAGGTAGAAGCGGGGCCTTAGCAAAGGATCAGCTCAGAGGCAGAGAGCTCAGCCTGAGCAGCTTCAGGGCTCCGGCAATGGGAGTAGATCACGGGCCATCCCTTCGGGGAGTTTCCACCCTTTTTTACTTCTGCCTGCTTGGCCCAGTCTAACATGTGCGAGCGCGGCAGGGGAGTGGGAGGCCCACATGTTGGAGATGCCGGGGTGCTTGGAGTGTGCTGGCAGCAACAGACTGATGGCGGTGGGAGAGAGATGACACAAGGCTAGCAGTTTTATAATGGAAACGGAAGGCGGACTTCAGACCTCCTCAGGCTTAGCGGACTCAGGGGGGCCCGTGGTCTTGGTGGGAATGGCAGCCGTTTCAGAACCGAATGCCATTTTACAGGAGGGCAAGGTTAAGCATGGGAAGAGTACAGCTCAGGCAAAGAATAAGGTAGACGTACCACAGTCAGGAACAGAGGCAGTTACGGAATCTCTGAAAGTGGTGTTTTCCCCAGATTTCATTCTTTCACTCTATAAGGCCTACTGACTGAAGTGGCAGAAATCTGGTAAGCCAGCAGGGGGCGCCCTGCTTCCTTCTCCTTAGCCAGGGAGAGTCTTCAAATGGAGGACCAGGTCGCAGGAGCGCCCTGTTGAAAAAGAAGTGCAGGGAGACTGATTGCTGGCTGGGGCAAGTCTCGCCGCAATCTCAGGGGTAAGAGGAGCTGGGTGAGTGGCCCTCGGAACTCTGGGGGGACCTGACAGGCCAAGAACTGGAAAAGGGGGAAATACCTTCTGGGTATGACTCGAATGTGTTTAGGGTCTTTCGAAGAGATGGCGGCTCTTATTAGTCATTCACTGGCGGCCTTGAACATGAACTCCGCTCTGGCGCAGGTGGAGGAGCCCCTGGAGGACTCTTTGTTGCAGGGATTTAAGGGGGCACAGGCATGTTTCCTGGTCCATTGGTTAATTAGAAAGATGATTGATTCAGAATGGGAGTTCCCAAAGGCGACCTTAAGAGGTGGTCGGTCGATGGCACAGCTCTACCCTATCTCAGAGGAGGACCATGACCTCTTAAAGATGCCCAAAGTGGATGCTTTGGTATCAACAGTGACCAAGAAAACTACTATCCTGGTGGAAGGTGGGGCAGCACTTAGGGATCTCCAAGTCCCAGGTGTCCATCAGATGGATCCAACAGGGACTAGAGAGCCAGGAACCGTCAGAGAGCTCACGACTAGAGTCAATGGCAGCATATCGGTGGATGCGTTCTATGACCTGGTTTGCCGTGCTTCTAAGACCATGGCATCGATTATCACAGTGCACTGCTTTCTATGGTTGCATAACTGGGTGGCGGACATCTCCTCCAAGACACATCTCAGCAAGCTCCCCTACAGGGGTAAATTGCTGTTTGGAGACGCACTGGAGAAGATTGTTAAGGACTTAGGGTTCTGTAAAGGGGGATGCTTGCCGGGGGACAAGCCCAAGGCCCCAGCTCCCCAGCAGGGACAGCCCAGGGACATTTGGAGGACATGGGCGGCACGTTTCATACCATATCAGAGAGGCCGCTATAGGTCACGGGGCCAGTCCTTTCGGGGATTCTGGAGTGAAAGCCAGGGTTATTATGCACCCCCGTCAGGTCCGAACAAAAAGTCACAATGAAGCCAGGGAGGCCCCAGGTGGAGGTAGTGGTAGGAGGTCAGCTACAACAGTTTTACTCCATCTGGGCTCAAGTTACCACCAACCAGTGGGTGCTGGAGATTATTTGGGAGGGGTACACACGAGTTTGCACACCCCCTTTCTGAGGCCTTCGTCCTTTCACCATGCAAAGCCCGCAAGAAGGCACAACCGGGCCAGGAGACACTTCAGCATTTGCTGCAGCTGGGGGCCATCCTCCTGGTGCCACCAGATGAATGTGGAGAGTGATGGTATTTTATATATTTCGTAGTCCCCAAGAAAAAGGGGTTATTTTGGCCTATCCTGGATCTCAAGCATATGAACAGGGCCCTGTACGTGCCGCACTTCAGATTGGAGACATGAAGGTGAGTCATCCTAGCAGTGTGGCGGGGCACATTCTTGGCCACCTGGATCTCACAGAGGCATATCTGCATGTAGCAATATGGCTGGATCATCAGCGGTTCCTGCGTTTTGCGGTGCATATGGACCACTTTCAGTTCACAGCATTGCCATTTGGTCTCACTACAGCTCCGCGTATCTTTACTAAGATCATGGTGGTAGTCGCAGCAGCGCTGAACAGGGAAGGTATACTGGTCCATCTATATCTCGATGATTGGTTCATCCGCACAAAGACGGAGGACGAGGCGCACGCCGCCATGAGTTGTGTAGTGGAATTTCTGCAGAGTTTGGGCTGGGTAGTCAATTGGGCAAAGAGTCAGCTTGAACCCACCCAATGCTTGGTTTACCTAGGAGCACAATTCAACACCAAAACAGGACTCGTTACCAGTGGATCGTGTACGCAAGCTTCAGGGGCAAGTGCACGGCTTTCTGCAGATGGCAACATCGGCAGCATGGTTTTATATGCAACTGCTGGGGTCCATGGCGGAGGTGCTGGACTTAGTGCCTTGGGCAGGGGCACAAATGTGGCCCTTACAACAGGCAGGGGCGGCCCAGGGGGGTGCGGGCCTAATTTGCATAAGGGTCCTCATTTGCATAAATATTTGCATAATGTTACCATACACTAACTTTTAGTAAACATGCCTCTTAATAAGTGTATGGATAAAGAAAGACTAAAACATTTCTACATTACTATAATCCAGTGCCAACCGCCAGGCACATTAGGAAGTACTACAAACACTGCCCATTTAGAACCCATAGCAAACCCGCCGTATCATAACAGCACTACCAGGACTCACAAAGCACCAAACCCTACCTATCAAAAGGCAACACTGCAAATATTAAACCAATACATTTCAGAGAATAACAATACATGACCTACTGGGGAAAGGGAACAAGTGGCAATGTCAAATAGGAATTATATAAACAGAACACCTCAGCTCAGTTACACATGCAGAACATAGACCATCACCAAACAAGGAATCACAATTTAGAAACAGGAAGACAGTAATTAAACTGGGGAACCCCAAAAGCCAAACTTGGAATGTACAACAACACTGTAGAAATAAAACTATAAATTAATTTCCTCTTGTACTAAACAAAGCGCAGACGTTAATGATGCACATTTCCCAGAGCTTTCATATTCCAGTTAATAAATTCAAAATAAAGAGATATCTTTCTACCTTTTGTGCATTTTTTTCAGTTGCAATTGCTCCAGCCACTTTCTTCTGGTTTCTTCGTGTCTTCTGCTAACGCTCCATCGTCTGCTGTCCATTTGTCCTTTCTCCTCTCTTCTAGTTTTTTTCCATTCTCTCTCTACATCTGCTTTAACATACTAATCTTTCTCCTTTTGCTCTTTCCTCAGTCCTATTTCATCCACTCAAATTTTACCCCTCCATCCTCAATCCCCACTTACTCTCCCAATACCAGGCCAATTGTAGATTTTTCTTCCCTCCCACACAAAATATTTTTCCCCTCTCCATTTCACTCTCCTAGCCCCATTCCATTCTAATCCTCCCCCAATATCAGCTCCCTTCTAGTTCCAGCCTCATCCAGCATCCGTTCCCTTCTAGTCCCCGCATCAGCCCATTTCCAATCCTAGCTCCCCCATCCATTTCCAGTCCTATCCGAGTCCCTCCATCAGCTCATTTCCAATCCCAGCCCCCCATCAGCCCATTTCTAGTCCTTTCCTAACCCCACCATCAGCCCATGTCAAATCCTAGCTCCCCTCCACTCAGCCCATTTCCATTCCAAGTCCCTGTCCCCATCAACTATTTGCAGTTCAAGCCTCTCCTTCCACTCAGCCCATTTCCAGTCCTAGCAACCCCCCAACCCATTACCGGTCCTAGCCCCCCCATAGCCCATTACCAGTCCTAAGCCCCCATCAGCCCACTTCCAGTCCTAACCCCCCCATCACCCCATTTTCAGTCTTAGCCCCCCCATAGCCCATTACCAGTTCTAACCCCCCATCAGCCCACTTCCAGTCCTAACCCCATCAGCCCATTTCCAGTCTTAGCCCCCCCCATAGCCCAATACCAGTCCTAACCCCCCATCAGCCCACCTCAAATCCTACCCCCCATCAGCCCATTTTCAGTCCTAGCCCCCCCTACAGCCCATTACCAGTCCTAACCCCCCATCAGCCCACTTCCAGTCCTAACCCCCCCATCACCCCATTTTCAGTCTTAGTCCCCCCATAGTCCATTTCCAGTCTTAGCCCCCCCATAGCCCATTACTAGTCCTAACCCCCCTCATCAGCCCACAGCCCATTACCAGTCCTAACACCCCTCCCCCCCCATCAGCCCAGGGAACATTTAAAATAATAAAAAAAAGCTGGCTGCTGCCGCTGCCACCGTGGCAGCGGCAGAATCGAGTGTCCCTCAGCCCCCTCCTGCCCAGCAGAGCCCTCCCTCCCTGCATCAGTCCCTTGCCATGCCGGATTTCAGAGCCGCCAAGGGAGAGTTTCCCTTTTGCGGCTCTGTTAAAGCCCGCCGGGGCTGATGGAAAACAGGAAATGCCTGTTTCCCATCAGCATCGGCAGGCTTAACAGAGCCGCGAGGGAGAAACTCTCCCTTCATGGCTCTGAAAGCCGGTGCGGAGAGGGACTGATGCAGGGAGGAAGGGCTCTGCTGGGCGGGGGGGGGAGGGGTCTGAGGGACACTCGATTCTGCCGCTGCCACCAGCTTTTTTTTTTTTTTTTTTAATTTACTTTAAATGCAGAATGTTTTTTGCGTGGGGCCCCCTGAAACATGGGGCCCAGTGCAAAAAACATTCTCACTCAATGGACGGGCCGGCCCTGACAACAGGTGGTCCTGATGCGTTGTTTGCCCCTCCAACACTCTATGTCCCAGCGGTTGTCGTGTCTGAACTCTGTGAGGCAGAGTCTCAACTGGTGGCTGCAGCAGAGTCATCTGACAGTGGGAATGCTGTTGGAACAACCGCAATGGGTCTTAGTCATGACAGTCGCCAGTCTTGCGGGCTAGGGGGCACACTGCTTGGTGCAGGTGGTGCAGGGTCAGTGGACGCTGGAGGAGAGTGCCTGGTCCATCAACTGTCTGGAAATGAGGGCAGTATTCCTAGTCCTACAGGGCTTCTGCCCATACATAATGCAGAAGGTAGTGCGGGTGTGTTCTGACAATGCGACCACAGTGGCATACATCAACTAGCAGGGCGGTATGGGCAGTGCAGTTCTCCTGGAAGAGAGTCAGGCTCTTCTTCAGTGGGCAGAGATGAACCTCACAGCGCTGTCGGCAACTCATATATGGGCAAGGACAATGTTTGGGTGGATTTTTTCAGTTGGCACTAGTTGGATCTGAGCAAGCGAGAGCTCAATGTGATAGTGTTTCACGACCTCACCAGATGGTGGGATCAGCCAGTTATGGATTTGATGGCCACCTTTGGCAACGTCAAGAAAGGCCATTTTTACAGTCAGCGCTGGGAGCATATGTCAGAAGGTCTCGATGCCCTGGCTCAGGTTTGGCCAACAGAAGGACTCTTGTATGTCTTTCCACCATGGACAATGATTGGATGTCTGCTGTGATGGATTGAGAGACACAGAAGGCCACTGATCCTCATAGTCCTGGACTGGTCTCGCAGGCCATGGTATGTGGATCTCACCCACCACAGTTCGGCCTCTGGACAGGGTCAATCTACTGTCTCAGGGACCGGTCCTCATGCTGCAAGTGGAGAGATTTTCGCTTATGGCCTGGTTTTTGAGTGGGCGCGATAGCGATGTCAGGGATATTTCCCTGCAGTCATAGCTACTTTATTGCAGGCACAGAAAAAGTCCACTATGGTGGCTTACGTCAGAGTGTGGCGCATATCCAAAGACTGATGTTTGTCACGGGACATTCATTGTTTTTTGTACTCTCTACCGGACCTCTTGCTGTTCCTGCAGGAGGGCCTGGACAAAAGCCCAGCACTGAATTCTATTAAGATTCAGGTCGCTGCCCTTTCATGCTATCGGGGTGCATCCAAGGTCAGTCCTTAGATGCATTTGGATGTGGTGCGCTTTCTCAGAGCAGTCAAGCAGATGCGTCCGCCAAGGATCCAGATGATCCCTCTGTGGGATCTGAACCTAGTGTTGAATGCCTTTATGGGAGCACCTTTCAAGACAATTTCTTCGGCATCATTGCGGGATATCACTTTGAAAACAGTCTTTTTGGTGGCAATCTGTTCTGCACGTCACATCTCTGACCTTCAAGCGCTTTCCTGCAGGAAGCCCTTCATGGTTCTCTTTAAGGTAAAGGTGGTCTTGCGACCAGTATCCTCCTTTCTGCCAAAGATAGTGTCACGGTTCCACCTGAATCAGGTGGTTTCCCTGCCAGTGTTCCCCGCACGGGGGGGTGGGCTCAGAGGAAGATTGGCAGCTGCACCTGTTAGATATGTGCAGGGTACTCTGAAGATATTTGAAGGCAATGACTTCTCTGAGGAGATCAGATCTTTTGTTTGTGTTGTTTGGAGGTCCTCGGAAGGGGGAGGTGGCCTCCAAAGCTTCTATCACCCGCTGGCTAAAGCAAACCATTGGGGCGGCTTATGTGGCACACAGTAGGTTGCCACTACTGGGGCTGAAAGCACACTCTATGCGGGCTCAGGCAACTTCATGGGCGGAGTGCAGTTTGGTGCCTCCGGCTGATATTTGTAGGGCAGCAACATGGTCGTCACTCCACACTTTCACAAGACATTATCGTTTGGATATTCAGGCGGTGGGAGATACAAGGTTTAGAGCTTCAGTGCTCCAAGCCGGCATCGCTGGTCCCTCCCGTGTGTGAACACTGCTTTGGTACTTCCCATGGCCTGGAGGAATGATTAGGAAGGAGAAATTAGACCTTACCTCTAATTGTCTTTCCTTGAGTGACTCCAGGCCAGTCCATGGCCCTCCCTATACTCATTTTCCAGTTCTTCAAGTACTCAGCTCAGCCGGATGGGTGTGGGGATCCTAAGGGGTACCGGCGGTGCAAATGAATGCATCAGTAGATGGCAAGTGGAGCTCTGGTTACCGCCGCAGTGCTGGGGTGTGGCCTGGAGTTTGGTGATTTTCTAGTATAAAGATATAGCTTTGAGTTTCTGTGATTCCTCTTGTTTTGGGGGATCTCGGTTTGAGATATAGGTATTTATGTGTTCATTGGATCTGCTTGTTAAGACGAGATTGGTTCGGGGAGCTGAAGGGGGAGCTCTTGTACTGCATCACTGGAAAATCCGTCATGCTCAGTCCTTAGCTGCTGGAGGACGGTGACTACCCCATACGTACCTGGACTGGCCTGGAATCACTCAAGGAAAGACAATTAGCAGGTAAGGTCTAATTTCTCCATATGCGCCATATAGTAATCCAGCATATGCACCACAAGTGCCAAATTGTTTTTGTTTTGTATGCAGGATATAGCAGCTAATAATGCAGACAACTGTGTGCCTTTACCTGGCTTGCCCTCCTTGAATAGCACAGACGTTTTGCGCAAAGCTCATTTGCATGCTGTTTGCTTGCAGCATCACTGAGCAAACTTTCTGCACTAAACTTGCTTAGGAAACCCTGCAATAGAGCTTTAGTGCTGGGCTCTACCACAGGCTTTCTGCATTGAGCAGTATGTCTGGTTTCAAAGAAACATAGAAACAGGATGGCAGATAAAGACCATGGACCCGATTCCGTTTTCGACATCGATCTCCTTTGTACGTCCAGGCTGACCCAGACATACAGAGGTCGCAATTCTGATCCCGAGGGGCACGTCTAGCCCCACGGGATCAGAATCACGAACAAGCTTGTACATGAAAGCCAGGACTGCGATTCAGTCCCAGCCTGCACATACAGGCACTGCCCAGCTAACTCAGCCAGGGCTTTTAAATGGCACCGCAGCTCCATTTAAAATCCATGATGCCGGCCGCCTGCTCCAAACGTTAATTCCCTGCAGCCCGACCCCCGATCTGGCCTCCAAAGGCTAGGGTTGAGCTGCAGGGAATTAACTTTGCCCCCCCCCCAGCCCCTTCCATGCCCCAGTGCAGACAAAAAGAAACATCCAGGGAAGTTATTTCACCCTGGGGGTGGAATAACTTCCCCAGACATTTCACCAGCCCTGGACGTTCAGGGCCGACATCAGAATTGGACATACAGGGCCAGCGACCACCCACTGTTCGCCCACTTTCCACCCCTGCACTGCCCCTTTCCCGCCCCCGTATAACTTCCTCGCACAACCGGCGGGGAAGTTATACAGAGGCAGGAGCCGGCACGAATATCGGGGATGAACGTCCAGTTTGTTCTTCTATACCAATTACTGAAGGGCCTGATTTTGGACATGTGAAGGAAGAAGAAAAGGATCAAACAGAGGAATGGAAATGGGTGAAAGGGGAAAGTGGAGGGGGACGGTGCAGAGAGAGACCAGCTGAAATGCAGAAAGCGAGGGAAAGAAAGAGAATGAAAGAATATAAAGCAGAAGACAGCTCTGAATAGGATAAAGTAAAGAACTAATAAACAAGAAGATCAAATATTATTCAGAGACACGTAATTGGAAACGTATTTTTAATATAAAATCTTTACACTGGGATTTCCAGTAAAATATGATCTTTGAGCCCCCCGTCATTTTCAACGTTATGCAAAAGCATCACAAATTTGCCAACGAATTATCTACCCTTTGCCGCACAACGCAGCCCAGAACTGATGCATTAAAGCAAGCACCATCACCTGGCTCCAGGTCAGGGAAATAAGTGGATGCCGTCCTGCTTTTCCTCTAGTTGCACCAATGCACTTGTGGGAAAGGTAGCAGGAAAGAGGGCTGCGGCTGCCTTCCTCAGTCCCCTCCAGCTCTCACTTTGCCCTGACTACTAAAGCGTTGTGTAATGCAGAACTAAAAGGAAGCTCAAAGGTCCCACCGCAGCAACACAGCCATTAACATCTCCTGTAGCTTTTAGGTCTTGTTCAGTTGGCTTCTATAAATGTTGTTTTCCTCACAGGCACAAGAATAAAACCCTTTTATAAATAAACAAATTGCATTTAAAAAGTGCTTTGATCAAACTCCATGAGAAGCATCAGTAATACCTGATTTTCTACCTAACATGGTGTAGCAGTAAAGATCAGAGCCAGCTTTACTGGAACGACACTCTACATCCTTCACAAATTTGGTGCAATGTGAGCTAGGGGTGAGGAGCTATGAATTATAAACACGTGCATCTCAAGTTTGATTACTCCATCAATGTTCATTTTCTAGAGTAAAAGGCTGGGTGGGGGTCAGAAGGTCCATTAGGGGGCTCTTCCAGTGATTACTCTTCTCAAAGCCTATTGGACGGAAAATGTCTTGGGATTGCTACCGAACGGATGGAATATAGTTGGATTTAGGTTTAGATGCTGCTTGAGTTTATGAGAAGTGGCAGCTTGCTGCTTGGATCTCGCAAGCCTGCTGACCATTTCCAGGATAAATGCATCCATTAGCTATCCTGGCAGGCAGTGTGGCTTGCGGGGAACGCAGTGTGTGAGGGCGCTATCATTTCTAGGAATCAGGCATGCAGAAGATGGAAGGCTTTAGGCAGGGGAGATTCATGAAGCCGCCAACGTGACTTTTTCAAGTCATCTCCCTCCTGCTGCACTATTGCACAGTGTAGCTGCGTAAATAAAGGGACGGGGGGGATTTATTTGGGAAAGCCTGTCTGGTAGGGGTGCAAGTACCTGAGACATTTCCACAACTATGTGGTGCAGTGAGTTAGATAGCAGGTAAGTGCCTTCATGAGCATGCATTTGCTTCATTTGGGCACCTTAAATGTTAAAGTGCACGCAAACTGTAGGCGCGTACACCTATGATGCAACGTAACACATGTACATTTGACTGAGCACTTTAAAGGGTTCTTGTGTGCATACAGTGCGGTCTAAAACCACAAACAGGTGAAATGAACACAAAGAAATCACACGAAAATCAGGTACATTTTATTTTAAACAAGCACAAAGCCAACCCTTTTTGCCTTGCACATCCTTATTTGATAGGATTAGAGAGAATTCGATTCGATCCCTCATGGTTGGCGGGAAGAGGCTGAATTTCACTGACAGCGCTGTTCTGACCTGGCTAGATCATGGCAGCTAAACACCAAAGTGACCCAGTAAGATAGTTAGGTAGTTTCACTCCTCTTGAGCAAGTTAGCGCCCCATCTCCCCCCCCCCCCCCATGCTTTGACTAATCCATTTCAGTCTGATCCTTGACCCAGGACACCTACTAATTCTTGATACAAAGTCATCTATAAATCTCGCCATCAAAATCCATAGATTAAATAGGACAGAGGAACCGGTAGTCTTCAGAAATGGGCAAATCTGAGCCGGCTTGCACTGAGAATCAAACTGAGGCCTGAAAAATCTAAATGGGTCTAAGGAAATGCAACTGGGGATCAGGCATTTCTGCTGTCGGCTTCAAGGCTCTGGCGGTCCTTGCCTAGGGAAGTCAAATTAAAGATCTGAAATTCCTCCCTTTTGCCACTATGCCCAGATAGATGGTTGCACAAATGCTGATCTAATTGGCAAAATACCTTATTTATTAGTTTATTTGAGGCATGTAATTTCCCAGTTCCATCTTTGAATAAATGAACGTAGCCTCACAGATTAGTGGTCCGTCACTGCATGTAGATTCTCAGCAGGGAGACCTGGGCTACATACTTCCTAGGAAGCAGCCAGGGGTATACAGGATTCTGCAATGGGACCAGGGGAGGCCATTGGCCCCTGGGATTGTGCAGTCCAGATTTCGTTCTGAACCAATAACGTTTAATGAAAGTCTTTAATAATCCAGAAAATAATGAAATCAATGAGGATGCAGAGTATGAAATTAGTAAAAGTAGAGTTCACCTTTCTTCTCATTTTCACCCCTGGAGTAGAGAAGCTCCCCGTCACCTCTCCTCCTACCTTTAGGACGCCAGTGTTTCTCTTCCTCTCTACCTCACAGGTCCAGGCCACAGGTGCTTCTTCCTTTGAACCCTGGCCCTCCTGTACCCAGCTCCTGGGGGTATCCTCGGACTCCTCTGCTAATCTCTTCTTCTTTTCTCACATGCCTCCTCGTAACGCGACGTCTTATTGTACTTAGATGGTATTGTGGCGTTAGTTTAGCCAGCCACGGAAAGTCAAAGACAGGAAGCTGCCTTTGGACTTCCTACTTCCACCATTTTCTCTCCAGTTTGAGGCCTTTGCCTACCATAACATCCCTGGTAAGGAGAACCCTCTCAATTTCTGGAGTGGCATAAAAAGGTCACAGACGATAGTTCAATTTATTAAGTTACAGAGTTGCCAAGTTACCCAGTTCCAGGAGTGAGACTTTTAGCCAGTCCTGGATTTCTGACACTCATCCTGATGCATTATGGGACCTGCAGTATTGATTCCAATGCGCAAAATCAGGGACTACAAATACCATACTGCACTGCAATGCAAATTTCAAACCAGAACTGGCCGAAACATCTCACTCATGGAAATGGGTAACTTGGCAACTCTGAAGTTATTCATTCATTCAAGCAAGGGCCCATCTTACCGCCAACTTTAAACAGCTGATGCTGTTGATATGTTAAGTTTTGACTGTGTACCGATGAGTTTTTTTTGTACTGCCAGCTCCAGACTTCAGTCTTTTCACCCTGCTGCTCCTTATGCCTGGAACAAACTTCCTGAATCTATAGGTCAGGTCTCATCTCTCCCCCTTTTCAAATCCATGCTAAAAGCTCACCTCTTTGAGGCTGCTGTTGGATCCTAATTCTCTTGTTCTCCTGGTGTCTCCTTTCCCTATTTGAACCCCTTGTTTCTCTTACAGTATATTGCACTGTCTGTCTTGATTAGATTGTAAGCTCTGATGAGCAGGGCCCGTCTTCTATATGTTCTTGTACAGCACTGCATATGCCTTGTAGCACTATATAAGTGATTATTAGTGGTAGCAGTTGAAGAACCCAAGGCAGCAACAGACTCCTCACCCCAGCCGGATACAACACAACGAAGCAATCAACTTGCAGAAGAGCCTTGTCACTCTCGGCACCGGACCTATGGAACTCGCTCCCTGAGGAACTAAGAGCACCAAAAGACCTCAAGGTCTTGCGCAAATCCCTCAAAACCCACCTGTTCATGGCCGCATATGAACAAGTACCTTAACTCCCAACCAACGCAGCAACGTCGATACAGCCACCAAACACCAACAGCGCAGACCTGGGACTCAACCCCCGGAAATATCTGCATGTTACGTCACCTATGCTGAATGTAGACCCCTCGTTAGATCCCTAACCACTCTGACTGAAGGATAAGGTGCTATACAAAACTGGCTAAATAAATTAAGGACGTTTTGCAACTGTTTGGTTTATGCCGTGCTAACGCTGCTTTGGCACTCGATAGTCTCTTACCCAGATGTAGGATGCTACGGTTCCACTCCTCCTTTGCTGTTTCTTAACCTGCTTTCAGGGTATCCAAATGCTCCCTAAGATATGGCTGCTTTCCAAGGCATTTGCTTAAGGTTCATCTTATGCTAGAGTCCTATATTATTTTTGCTCTGAATAGTTACCGGGGACATTCTAAATGATGTCTAGCATTTAATGATATGTATGGGAGAGCTATGCTGTTATATTTCTTTTTGTTTTAATCTTCTATTCTGCATATTGAAAAAGCTCATAGCTTTCTGCTGTCTGTGCTCTGCCTGTTCTGTGGTTGGGCAAGGTATGTGTTGGTGAGATTTGGGTTACTGCTTTCCATGATGATTTTTTTCTGCTTTTAAATTGAGGATTTAGGTTTTCACTTCTGTTTGGTGACTTCCAGAACTGTAAAGCTGCCCAGTTCCAGCAGAAACACTCTTTTTGGCCATCCAGGTTTTGAACATACAACCCAAAGCAATGTATTTGCAGTCACTGATTGTACATAGAGTTGTGGTCAACATTATTGGCCCCCTTGCATTTTAGGTATGTTGTGTACAATATCTTGAAAAATAATTGGAAATATTCCAACTGTATGTCATCATAATTTTTAATACATCCAGTTACCCCTCGCTTATTATACCCTCTAGAGAATGATTACTAATAACTAGTTCACTCTGTTAAGTTATCATTCCTGTTCTAAGTAAACAATCTTATTATTCAATGTTCTAAGTAAACCACTGACTGCAAAATACAGTGATATATAAAACAAGTTAAATAAATAACTAGTATGTTGAAAGATAAACAACAAAAAAAGATGTCTGTGCAACTTAAATGTAGTAATTTCTGAGAAAAAAACAAAACAAAATATGACCTGGACAGGATTAATGGCACCCTTCACTAATATTTAGTTGTACAACCCTTGACAAGTGGTGACAGCCTCCACACGTTTCTTGTAGCCATCTGTAAGTTTCGTACGTGTGTCTGCTGGTAGTTTCTCCCACTCTTCCACTGCGGTTTGTTCCAGCTCATGAATGTTTCCAGGATTCCTTTTACCACTGGCAGATTTCAGCTCTTTCCAAAGGTTCTCAATTGGATTGGCATCAGGACTCATTGCTGGCCAGTTTAAAACAGTCTGTTTGTTCCTTTTTAACCATTTGTTTGCACTTTTGGATGTATATTTGGATAACTGTCCTGCTGGAGGACCCATGACCTTCAACCCAGACCTAGCTTTCTGACCCTAGATAGCACATTTCACTCCAAAATATCCTGGTAGTCCTCCGACTTCATGATTCCTTTAATACGTTCCAGGCCTCCAGTTCCTGAGGCAGCAAAACAGCCCCACAATAACATTACGGAACCTCCACCATATTTAACTATAGGAAGGGTGTTTTTAAGCTTCATTTCTTCACCTGTAAATGTATCGCTGGTCTGCATTGCCAAAGAGTTCAAGTTCGGTTTCATCTATTCACAGAACATTTTCCCAGAAGGCTTGTGGTTTCTCAGGGTGGATTTGGGCAAAGATCAGGCGTGCCTTTCTATGTCTGTCTTTGAGCAGTGGAGTCCTCCTTCGCCCACGAAGTCCTTCTTTATTTAGTGCATGGTGTAATGTGCATGTTGAAACCACCAGTCCAGATTGCTCCAGGGCAGTCTTAAACTCTTTGGATGTTGTATGTGGTGTTTTTTCAACAGTTCGCACTAACCTTTGAAGACTTCTTGGATTAATTTTCCTCTTCCCACAACGTCCTGGGAGATTCTTGACATTTCCATAAGCAGAAAACTTCTTAACAACAATGCAAACTGTGGACACAGGAATCCCAAGGTCTTTGAAAATGGCCTTATGCCCCTTTGAAGTTTGACATTTTGTGATAATGGCTTTTCTAATGGTCTCAGGCAGCTCTCTTGTCTTTACCATTGTGAAAATAGAACAGGGAGGTAATATGGCCATTTTAAACATTAGAGCCGTCATTCGTTGGTTGATTCAAGTTATGTGAGTTCTGAGAATTGATCACAGGTGCATCTAATTTTACTGCAGTAGGAATGTGGTTCTTCTGTTCATATTGATCTGAATTGTTTCGAAGGGTGCCAATAATCATGTCCTAGCAATGTCCCCGTTTTTATACTATTTCCTACTACTATTTTGAATAAAGATAAAGAAAGAAGATTTCCTTTTTCAGTTGATCTTGTTTTATTTGATTCTTTTATGGGTGCATATATCGTCCAAAGCCATTGCACTGGCCACTTTTTGTAGGCAATATTGGACGTTAAGGGGTTGAACAGCAAGGGTGCCAATAATGTTGACCACAACTGTATTAGAATCAGTGCTGCCCATCCCATAATGCATCAGGATAGGGTTACCTGAAATCCAGGACTTGCCTAAAATCTATCTGCTGGAACTGAGTAACTCACCAGCTCGGGTCTTCACTAGCATGTCCATTTTAAGGGTAAAATAAAAACTTCCCTTGTGAGTCATATGCTGATTATCAAACCACTGTGCACTTTTATTTGGGAAGTGGAGGGTGAACTGCCGTGTTATACAGCACTAGCAGGGCCACAGAGCCAGCAGCGCAATGTTCCCCTTAACCAGCTGGTGGCAGCAGTGAGCCAAGTGTGCTCTGCTTTTGGGAATATGGAGTTTGAAGTCTAGGCCGGGAGCGCACTGTGCTCTGCCTGATTGTTAAATGCTCATAGACTCCAGAGTTGCCAAGTTACCCAGTTCCAGGAGTGAGATTTTTTTTGTCAGTTCTGGTTTTAAATTTGCATTGCAATGCACTATGGTAGTTGTAGTCTGGGATTTTACCCGGTGGAATCAGTGTTGCAGGTCGCATAATACATCAGGATGAGATTGTCAGAAATCCAGGACTGGCTTAAAATCACACTCATGGAACCGGGTAACTTGGCAACTCTAAGAATTCTTTGTTTTATTTACAGATTAAAGGACTGATTTCCCTTCTCCATCCTGCAAAACATTCTATCAGTCCAATAACATTTTAAAATAAGACATAATATCATTACACACATACCTACTCCTCCCATAGTCTCTCAAGGTGATAACGGAAGGTTGACCACCCTGGCAGCTCCAGTCCTGGATTTCAGGCAGCCTTATCCTGATGCTTTATAGCAGTGTCTTTCAACCTTTTTTGTGCAAAGGCACACTTTTTTCATGAAAAAAATCACGAGGCACACCACCATTAGAAAATGTTAAAAAAATTTACCTCTGTGCCTATATTGACTATATATAAAGTAATTCTCTTGAATAGGAATCAAACACTCACACCAACCCCCCTCCCCTGCTGGTTCACTCACACCACCCCCCCCCCCTCCACTGCTGGTTCACTCACCCACCCCCCTGTCACTTACTCACCCCTCCTGCTGGGTCACTCACTCACTTACCCCCCCTCCCCTGCTGGTTCACTCACACCATCGCCCCCCCCCCTTGCTGGTTCACTCACACCACCCCCCCCCCTCCACTGCTGGTTCACTCACACTCCCCCCCCCTTGCTGGTTCACTCACACACACACACACCCCCCCTTCTGCCCAAGCCGCTGCTTCTGCTTTGTACAGAGCAGCAGCTGCACTACATTTACATTGAAAAGTAAAGAGAAACTGTGTCAGGAGCCCTCCGGTCATCGCAGAGCCCGAGGAAGTGATGTCATGGGGGCGGGCTCCTCACAGGCTGTCTTTCCTTTTCAAATTAAAGTTAATTTGAAAAGGAAAGACAGCCTGTGAGGAGCCCGCCCCCATGACATCACTTCCTCGGGCTCTGCATGATCGGAGGGCTCCTGACACAGTTTCTCTTTACTTTTCAATGTAAGTGTAGTGCAGCCGCTGCTCTGTACAAAGCAGAACCAGCGGCTGCACTGCTATAGGGAATCGCGATCGCGTTCGCGCCGCAGACTTCGGCACAAAAGCCGGTTTTTTGCTCTGGCCGCTCCCGATCTTGCGGCCAGAGCAAAAAAACGGCTTTTCATTGGCCGGTTTTACAACTGTGCCGGCAGCCGGCCTGGCCATGGAAAAACCGGCCAGGCCGGCTGAAAACCGGCCGGTTGGCAACCCTAATTTGTGAGCCGAGGCCACCTGTTACGGATGAAATTGGAATTTTTCCCACGGCACACCAGACAATATCTCACGGCACACTAGTGTGCCGCGGCACAGTGGTTGAAAAACGCTGCTTTATAGGACCTGCAGCACTGATTTCAATGGATAGAGCCAGGGATCACACTGCATTGCGGATGTAATTTCAAAACTAAGACTGACTAAAATGTCTCCTTCCTGGAATTGGGAAACCTGGTAGTTCTCCAGGAACAAGCAGGAAGTCTGTCCTCACATATGGGTGACGTCAGCGCCGACGGAGCCCACGCGGAAGCATCTCCCCAGCTTTCATTAAAGCCTTTGGGAGATATGTGGGAAGGGGACCACGCAAGGGTGCAATCTTGCCTCAATCTCCTTTTTTCCATGGAGCCCTTAGGATGTTTTCCAGTTTTCCCCTGGAAAAAGCGTGTTTTTTTGTTCATTTTTTTCCATTTTGTGTACTGGTTCCTTCTTGCCCCCAAGCCTGTTCACCTCGGCATCGCTCTTTGGGTTTGGCTATAACAGTGCTGCCAAGGGTGAACCGTTCCCAAGAGTGAGATTTACCACCCCAGAGAGCAAGATTGAGGTCCAAAGAGTGAGATTTTTTTAGATGCTGCATCCAAGTTATACATCTAGAAAGATTTCAATGTAATACTGATTTGTAAATTTAAAAAAAAATCATAAAATGATATTTACTTTTCTATGGAGCCCCTGAAAGGATACAGACTAAGTGGAGGCAATAGGGGTAAATTCTCTGGGCTGAGAATTGCTCGCCACTCATTTGCTAAACGTCTGTGTATTTGCAGGTACAGGGAAAAGGGGTGGGGCTGGAGGAGGCGGGACACAGGAAGGGGAGCTCGGGTTTCTTCCTGTTGGGAGGCCACTTGGTTTTTCTTCGCTTAGGCTCGTGTCTCATGAAAGCAGTGATTAGGATCAGCTCACTGGCACTGAGGCTCCAATGCTTGAGAGAACGGGTTCAATGAGTGAGAGAGCGAGAGCCTTCAAATGAGTGACACACACTCCTAAGGCGTCAGTCTCTGCTATAATTTGTTTAAAAAGAAAGATTTTTCTTGCTCCTTTGCAACCATCCCAAATCATAACTCACTCACTTTCCAGATGTTGCTGTCCTGCCTTAGGCTTTATGGCCTTTGTTTCTCTGTATGTAAACCTGGTAACTCCCATCCAAACTCACTTGAAGATTTTTTTTAAACAGTTTCTATTGCCGGTATCACCAGACAATGACGATTTTGCTTCCTGAACGCTTTTGGGTGTATCGTATAGATTTTGGGATGCTGATCACGTAAATAATTTTGAAATTTTCCTATCACGCACCATTTTTATGCAATCACCTATTTTTGTGATTTCCTCGCATATTTTAAGTCTACTCATATGTTGCCTAGAAAGCAAACCGTTTTGTTTAGTCCAGGCATGCCTGGGCATACACTCAGTGCAGGCTCACAACTTGCAATGGACATACTACTGCTCAGGAATGCATGGGCATGCTTAGTCAGGATGGATGCTGGCAGTACAGGAAACAAAAGCAGCTTTCATACATAGATGCTATGCATGACATTGATATCAGTTTTGGTACTTAACAATAACATTTACAGGTAAGCTTCTTGTCTAAAACGATGATTCATTACAGCAGAAATGTCTCCTCGATGTCACAATAGCCCCAATACATTCTGTTACATTTATGGTGAGTATACACTTAAGTATACACTGATTTCAATGGGGCCGCGGATCCGATAATGATTGGAAACCGCTACCGTGGCTTTGTAAACAAGCCCCATAGCATGACTACACTTGTTAAGAAAGCGTATGAGCTCTACTTCGGTTGTAAAGTTGGAGATCAAGACAAAATCCTAGGCTCCTCAAATTTGCTGTGCAACATGTGCTGTTCATCTCAGAGCTTGGCTCAGAGGTACTCGGAAGTCAATGCCATTTGCAGTCCCGATGACATGGCGAGAACAGAAGGATCACGTGATGGACTGTTATTTCTATCTGGCCAATATATACGGCTTTTCTGCTAAAAATAAGAAATCTATTGAATACCGCAGTCTGCCTTAAGCCATGAGACCAGTGCCGCACAATGACAGTCTGCCAGTACTGAAGCCACCAGACATGGAGCCTAGATGAGGTAGATGAAAATGCCACAATACACAGGCCAGACATGGAAAGCGACATGGATCCAGATTTTGAACTGTTTATGTCCGGTGTGCCTCATCTGATAACACAGTCAGAGTTGAATGACCTGGTGAGGGACTAAAGTTTGTCAAAAACAGAAGCTGAACTATTTGGTTCAGATTGCAAGGATGAGGTTTGCTGTCGCCAGGTACAAACATTTCTGTCTTTCGGACCCACCAAGAAGATATGAAAAATTTCTTTGCGTAGATTGACAAGTTCTGTTTCTGCACCGACAGTGATGGGTTGTTCACGGCTTTGAGTTGTCATTGTTAAGCCTGAAGGCTGTCTTGTTATACAATGGCAATGTCCACCCTTCAATACCTATTGCCGATGCAGCGCACATGAAAGAAACCAACGAAAACATGGAACTCTTGTTGAAACACATACAGTACAACTACTACAACTGGAATATCTGTGGTGATCTAAACGTAGGAATGCAGCTAGGATATATCAAGTACTGTTGCTTCATTTGCGAATGGGACTCCCATGCTAGAGATCTCATTACATTAAAAAGAACTGGCTGCTGTGTACGTCTTTGGTTCCAGGACAGAAAAATGTAGCATATGAACCACTTGTCAATACAAGATAGATATTTTTGCCTCCTCTCGGACTGATAAAATACTTCATGAAAGTGATGAACAAGGAAGGTGGAGGATTTTGATATTTGAGATAGATGTTTCCAAGAATAAATGATGTCAAGATTCAGGAAGGCATTCTTAAGAGTCCACAAGTCAGACACGTCATCACTAACAAGTGGTTCGAAGATCTGCTAATGGGGCCTGAGAAAATCACATGGAAGGCATTCAGAGATGTTGAGAATTTTCTTGGCAATTACAGGGCACCAGACTACAGTATGTCCAGCTGGTTGACAACATGCTTCAAGCATACAAAACCATGAAGAACAACATGTTGCTGAAGATTCATTTTCTGCATTCATACTTTTGGACTTCTTCCCTGCTAATTTTGGTGCCGTCAGCGATGAACACAGTGAAATATTTCACCAGGAATTGCAACGATGGAAAAGTGGTATTAGGGCAACTGGAACCCATCAATGCTGGCCGCTATTGTTGGACATCGAGACAAGAAGCATCAGATGCTGAGTACAAACAAAAATCAGGAGCAAATCTTTTTTAGCTCAGGTGAACTAGTGCAATATGTCAGCATCATTGTGCAATTAAACATGCTAAATTCAGTCAAAAGTCTATTTCATGTTTCTCCGAATTCCTACATGATAGAGTCAATCTGAAATCATATTTGTGTTCAACTTGAAGCTGTCTATCAGGAAGCAAACCCTTTGAACAAATTTGTTGTCCAGTGTATTTGGATACTTCATCAGTCAACCCCAGAGAAGAAGTCAGTATTTATGCAATCGCTGCTGTTGCAAATCCATCTTTCCTCTGTGAACAAGGAAACGTGCAAGTGATGGGCTCTGGGACGCTTCCATCAGCTGCAGGTATGTATACAGGGAATCGCACTGTCCTTCCGTGCTGGATTTCCATCACTAGCCTTCTGCCAGGCGGCAGCACTGTACAGCTAATAAAGACACCGCCTGCTCATCTCAAGAAACCAATCCAGTAACTTTACATTTGAACATAAGAGAAGGACTGTCAGGACAGTGTGTAGCGAGGGCTCTGCATTTCTAAGCAAGCCTTAAAGCCTTTTTCTGTGCAAAGATGGTTTTAATGTGCGTTAACTTATGAATTAATGCACATGCAATTGATCTGCACATTAAAAATGTCTAATGCATGTTAAAAAATTCATTGCTAAAACAAAGGTCTGAAACAATCTGAGAAATCTAGAAACACACCAAAAATCTG
Source organism: Ichthyophis bannanicus (assembly GCA_033557465.1). Classification (NCBI taxonomy): domain Eukaryota; kingdom Metazoa; phylum Chordata; class Amphibia; order Gymnophiona; family Ichthyophiidae; genus Ichthyophis; species Ichthyophis bannanicus. Next base: position 227,522,283 of record CM066043.1, on the reverse strand, counting down.
TTGCTTGTGCACAACCCTAGTGCGTATGTACTGCTCTGAGGACTGCTGTTAGTTTGCAGAAGGACTGGAATATTTGAGGGGCATAATGCAGGCAGACGGAAAGCAGACGAGGCTTGGCGTGGACACAGGCAGCCAGCCACACACTGCTGGGAAGAAATGAGGTGAAGCTCCGCTGCTAAAGACTGAAATGCCAAAGCTTGGAGGGCCATAAATCGAACTGAATAATACTGTGGATGTGCCAGAAATGAGAAGGACCACAGGGGAAGCGCATGGGCCGGCCTGAGCATGGACAGCTTCCTAGTATGCTGTAATAAACACATTTGCTTTCTCTGAGAAAGGCCAACCACGGCTGCAGCTCTGCATCTAGCATCTAGGAGGGTGCAGCTCTGTCTGTCTGTGCTGCCGGCGTGCGTGTGGATACCGTCCTGGCTCTGAGCTGCAGATGGAGGCTCAGGGAGGGTATGCAGAGGTGTGTGCACCGCAAATTGTGATTCTTAGGTTGAGCAGAAGCAAGAGACCCTGGTAGCAAGAGGTTGGAGGGGTGCAGAGATGTGAATTTAAGGGGGCCTCTGCACCCCTGTCCTGACAGCCTGCATTGTGAAGAAGGAAAGGGCACGAGAGAGAGCGAGAGAGAGTGTGAGTGCCGAGAAGGAAGGAAGGAAGGGAGAGTGAGAGTAAGGAAGGGGATGGAGAAGGCAGATGGGGTGGGGTGGGGTGGGGTGGGGGGGAGGGGAAGAGCAAGAGAGCATGGGGGGGGGGGAAGGGAAAGAAAGACAGAGATAATACCGGGGGGGGGGGAGAAACAAAACAGAGAAAGTTAACTTTTTGGGGAGGGGGTGCAGGAAAGGTAGAGAGACAGCAGGAGTGAGAGAGTGTGCCTTAGGTGGAGGAAGAGAAAGATCCTGAGGGGAATGGGAGGGGCGGGGTGGGGGAGATAGAGAGAGCCTGGGGAACAGGGAGGGAGTACTATGGTGGGGAGAGAATGGAGGAAGAGTATATCATGGTGGAGGGGAGGGAAAGTGACAGTATATGTGTGTGGGAGGGGGAGGGGAATAGAGCATGTGCCTAAGTGGGTTGAGGGGGGGGGGGGGACATAGCTGTTTTGCGAGTGTCTGCTAGTAGTATCTATAATCAGGTTATGGTGCAATGTATAAGTCTGAGCCTAGAGCTCCCCCTCCCTAGCTCCCATCTTCTTTCAAATTTCCACAGACCTCACCAAGAAACAAAGAGGTCTCTGTTGCAGTCACAGCTCAGCCCACAGGTTCACTTTGGCTAATGACGGCAGATAAAGACCAGTATGGTCTATGTCAGGGGTACTCAAATCCAGTCCTGGAGGGCCACAAACTAGTCAGGTTTTTGGGATATCCCTAATGAATATGCATGAGATACATTCAAATACAATGGAGGCAGTGCATGCAAATATATCTCATGCATATTCATTAGGGATATCCCGAAAACTTGACTGGTTTGCGGCCCTCCAGGACTGGATTTGAGTACCTCTGGTCTATGTAGTCTGCCCAGTAAGGTGGCTAGAGTAGGCGTATCTGTTGCTCCGTGCAGGTCACCCCCCTCTATGCCTTTGTTTAGGGTTGTACCTGCCGCTCCATGCAGGTCACCTCTCTCTATTTGTTGAACTATAAAAAATACTTGTTTATTTTGATTTTATCCTCTTGCTATAAAGGGATCCACTGTGTCTGTCCCATGCCCTTTTGAACTCCATCACCGTATTTGCCCCCACCACTTCCATCGTGAGGGCATTCCAAGCATCCACCACCCTTTCAGTGAAAAAGTATTTCCTGACATTGCCTTTCAGTTTACCCCTTGCAGCTTCATGTTATGCCCTCTCATTTTACAGCTTCCCCATCTTTGGAAGAGGTTTGTTTGTTCATTATTTCTCTTTAAGTATTTAAAGGTCTGAATCATATCTCCCCTGTCCCTCCTCTCCTCCAGAGTGTACATATTTAGGTCTTCAAGCCTCTTCTCATCAGTCTTCTGACGCAGGCTCCAAATCATTTTGGCCACCTTCCTCTGAACAGTTTCCAGTCTTTTTACATCCTTTGCAAGATACGGTCTCCAAAACTGAACACAGTATTCCAAGTGAGGCCTCACCAGTGACTTATACAGTGGTATTAATACCTCTTCCTTTCTGCTGGTAATTCCTCTCTGTATGCAACCCAGCATCCTCCTGGCTTTTGCCACTACCTTGTCACATTGTTTCACCACCTTGAGATCCTTAGAAACAATCACACCGAGGTCCTTCTCCTGGTCAGTGCAGACCAACCTCTCGCCCCCTATCGTGTACAGTTCCCTTGGATTTCTGCTTCCTAAGTGCATGACACGGCACTTCTTCACATTAAATTTTAACTGCCAAGCATTTGACCATTCTTCCAGCATTTGTAGATCTATCATCATGTTATCCACTACCTTAGAAGAGTCCACTCTGTTGCAAATTTTCATGTCATCTGCAAAAAGGCAGACTTTTCCCTTCAATCCTTCAGCAGACCAGCTGGTCCATCTAGTCTGCCCAGTAAGGTGGTGAGAGTTTCACCAACTTTCTGTAAAGATTACCCCCCTCTATGCCTTCGTTTTTGTTTGTAGAGGGCAGTAGTCTATGTAACACTGAAAATTGCTTTGGTTCACTTGAGAACTGTGTTTATTTGGCTTATATACCACATTTCCAATGGTCAAAGCGGTTTACAGAAAACATAATGTAACATTACAGGAAACATGTTGTATAGGTATATATCAACTTAACACAGGTATTTAACGACTTAGAATTAACACACAACCATGTAGCTGAGTTACAGTTAGGATTTTATTTAATTTATTTAAACGTATTTCTGTACCGCCTTATCCTGCAATCAAGGCGGTCTGAACAGCAAACAATCAATAAGATACAGTGTATAGTGTGCACATGCAGTGAGTAGTGTATGCGTGTGAGTGTGTCTGGACGTTGATTCTTGTGGTGCTATTTACAATGCTATGGGTATCAGTTCCTTGCTTAATTACAAGATGGATGAAGAGAGATGTGGATTTAGAAGCTTAAGTCATATGGGAATCAAGTGCTCCAGATGTGACAAGTGAGTATGATGGAATTCACTACTCAAGAAGTTCATAAATAGCTGACGGGCTCATTCCGTTCCGGACGTAGATCCCTTCCATACGGCCAGTCTGAAGCACATGTACAGAGGGGATAGCGATTCTGATCTCACGGGGTATATCTAGCCCCACGGGATCAGAATTGCGATCAATCATGTATGTGCAGGCCGGGACTGCGATTCAGTCCAGCCTGTTCGTACATGACCGACCCGACTAATGCAGTCAGGGCTTTGAAATGAAGCCACGGCGCCATGGCTCCGTTTAAAAGCCGCGATGCCAGCTGCCAGATAAAAGTGCTTATTCCCCGCAGCCCAACCCCCAATCTGGCCTCCTAAGGCTAGGGTCGGGCTGCAGAGAATGTCCTCCGGGCCCCCCCCCCCCGCCCCATCCGTGCTCCAGCACTACAAAAAAAAACATCCAGAGAAGTTATTTCAGCTCAGAGGTGGAATAGCTTCCCCGCACATGTCTCCGGCCCTGGACGTACAGGGCCGACATTAGAATCGTCCCTGTTCGTCTAGGGCCGGTGACCACCCACTGCCCACCCAGACTCCGCCCCGAGCCGCCCTTTCCCCACCTCTGTCTAACTTCCCCACAGAACTGGCAGGGAAGTTAGATGCAGCAGGGGAAGGCACCATCCCCGCTATTCGTGGCACAGAATCAGGGCCTGAGTGTCTAAGTTATGCTTCCAAAGTGTTCTGTAAAGAGGAGATTTTTTAATAACTTCCAGAAAGTTGTAGTATCAATGGTAGTTCTTATGTGTCCAGGTATGGAGTTCCAAAGCCCTGGCGCATATAAGGAGAATGCGTGCAAACTGGTAGTCTGGTTGAATTTGGTGAAGTCTGAAGGGAGTGTAAGTAGATGTTGAGTATAGCTCCTTCTATGATGATTATTTGGTGTTCTCGCTATTATTGATTGCAAGTAACGTGAGGATAACTTGTGATTTCATTTTGTATTTTATTCTGCTAGACAGCGGTAGCCAGTGCAGTTCTTTCAGAAAGGGGGCGACGTGGCTGTTTCTGGGTGCACCAAAGAGGTTTCTTGCATACAGAGCCAGTTGCAGCGGATGTAAGTGACTTTTAGGTATACCTTGGAGGATTGTATTACAGTTATCGATGTGGGGGAGTATCGTCGCCTGGAAGACAGTTCTAAAATCCTTTATCTCGAGAAGGGGTCGCAGATGTTGGAGAGTCTGAATTTTATTGTAAATGATTTTTGTTGCTTTGTTTATGTGAGATTGTAATGTGAGGTGCTGATCAATGATTATTCCAAGGTATCTGACTACAGGTTTAACCAACAAATCTGCATTGTCGATTTTTAAGCTAATCGGTGGGGAGAAGTTCTTATCTTTGGGTATAACGAGAACATAAGATATGCCATACTGGGTCAGACCAAGGTCCATCAAGCCCAGTATCCTGTTTCCAACAGTGGCCAATCTAGGTCATACGTACCTAGCAGTTTCCCCAAAAGACACAGGTTCTGCAATGCTTGTACTAGGTCAAGCACTGATATCCTGGGTCCCTTCTTAATAATGGTTTATGGAACTTTCCTCCAGGAACTTGTCCAAACCTTTTTTAAACCCAGCTACACTAACAGCCTTTACTACATCCTCCGATAACAAATTCCAGAGTTTGATTACACGTTGAGTGAAAAAATATTTTCTTTTATTAGTCTTAAATAATTTACCCTGTAGCTTCATTGCATGTCCCCTAGTCTTCCTATATTCTGATAACGTAAACAATCGATCTACGTTTACCTGTTCCACTCTGTTCATTAATTTATAGACTTCTATCATATCTCCTCTCAGCCGTCTCTTTTCCAGGTTAAAGAGCCCTAACCTTTTTAGCCTTTCTTCATAGGAGTATCCTTCCATCCCCTTTACCATTTTGGTGGCTCTTCTCTGAACCTTTTCTAATAACGCTATATCCTTTTTAAGATACGGCGACCAGAATTGCACACAATATTCAAGGTGCGGTCTCACCATGGAACAGTATAGAGGCATTATAATATCTTTTGTTTTATTTTCCATTCCTTTCCTTATGATACCTAGCATTCTATTTGCTCTCTTGGCTGCCGCTGCACACTGGACGGAGGGCTTTAACATGTTATCCACGATGACGCCTAAATCTTTTTCCTGGGTGGTGGTTCCTAATGTGGAATCTTGCATCGTGTAACCATAGTTTGGGTTGTTCTTCCCTAGGTGCATAACTTTGCACTTGTCCACATTAAATTTCATCTGCCATTTTGATGCCCAGTCTTCCAATTTAGCAAGATCCTCTTGCAATTTTCCACAATCCTCTTGGGTTTTAACAACTTTAAATAGTTTTGTGTCATCTGCAAATTTGATAACCTCACTCATTATTCCACTTCCAGATCATTTATGAATATGTCAAAAAGCAGCGGACCCAGCACAGATCCTTGGGGTACACCACTATTCACCTTTCTCCATTGGGAAAATTGGCCATTTAGCCCTACCCTCTGCTTTCTATCTTTTAACCAGTTCCTGATCCACAGTAGTACACTGCCTCCTATCCCATGACTCTTTAGTTTTGCCAAACGTCTCTGATGAGGGACCTTGTCAAAGGCTTTCTGAAAGTCCAGATACACTAGGACCTCAGTGTTGTTGTAGTTAATTGTGAGATAGTGCTCAGATAGCCAATGGTTAAATTGCAGTGAAGCAGTTTGTTATTGGTGTGAAGTTTGCATTAGTGGTTGAGATGGGAGCATAGATCATGATGTTATCTGCATATAGATGGCAAGAGACATCATGAGAACGGATGAGGTCACAAATTGGTTGGATATAGATCTTGAACAAAAGGGCTGCTTAAAGTGCCTAGCCTTGGACGACTCCTTGTTTTTGAGTGTAAGGTTCCGGGGTATTTGTTCCTGATCGAACTATTTGTTGACAGCCAGAGAGGTAGGAGCGAAGCCATGTAAGGACAAGGTTATGGATGCCAGTGCTTTGTAATTGTTGTATCAGTATGTTATGGCATATTGTGTCAAACGCTGCTGCAATCTCCAGAAATATGAGTACGAAACCCTGCTTAGGTTTTTCTATGCCTTTCATCAGTCTGTCCATTAGTGAGGTAAGCAGAGCTTCAACTCCATGGCCAGGTCAGAATCCATGTTCCTGTGGGTCAAGGGGTGCAATTGGATTTGGAAAATCTTTTCCAGTATTTTTGCCAGGAAGGACAAACTAGATATTGGTCTGTATGAAGTTGGCAGAGATGAATCTAGCTTAGGTTTTTTAGAATAGGACCGATGGATGCTATCTTAAGTCTGGAAGGTAAGTATCCTTGGGAAAATGAAAGGTGTATCATTCTACATAAGGATGGGGTTAGCTCAGCTCTTGCAAGTTTGAGCCAACTTTCCGGGCATGGGTCAAGAGGGGATGTGGTAGGGTTGAGAGTACTTATTATTTCTTCCAGGTGTTGAGGTGTAACTGGGCAGAATGATTGAAGCAGGGTGGAAGTACAGGCGTGAATGTTATTTTTAGTAATGGCTGGAGGTGGGTTGAAGAGTTTGGATTGGAAGTATGAAGCAAGTGCTTGTGGTCCAGGGATGAAGAGAGGTGGTGTTTGCTTATTTTCATTTACCAGTGACTTAACATTAGCAAATAGCTCTCTTGGCTTATTTAGTGAGTTCATAATAATTTTTGTGTGGTACTCTCTTTTTGCATTATTAGCTTGAAGCCGATATGAATGCAGAATGTGTAAGCAATTGGTCTTGAGTTGATCAAATAAATATGATGCAACTTGTACTAATTGACAGCTACTGTAGGAGTGTGATATAGAGGGGGAATGGGCCTGCTTCAAGAGTCCTTTCCAGGTGGGGTTAAGCCAACAGTTAGAATTAATGTAGGACTCCCGGTCCCACATTGCTGACCATCTCCTCGAGGAATGTATCTTGGAGTCATAGGTGCCAGCTGTCGGGTCCCTGAGCATCACTTTGATGGAACAAGCTCCTTCACTGTGCCCAAGGAGGGGTCATTTGTGTGGGGCTTGGATTTGAAATGTATTGCTCGCCTTTGTGAAATCTGAGCTCAAGACAAATTACGAGCAAGTACACAAATTATTTCCCAGTCCAATCGGGCTTCTAGTCTAAGTTCTACCTGAGGCAGAGCAGGACAAAGCGACTTGCCCAATGCCATAAGGAGAGTCAGTGGGAGAAGCAAGATTCAAATCAAGTGGACAAAGGTGAGTCGGTTGATATTGTGTATCTGGACTTTCAGAAAGCTTTTCACAAGGTCCCTCATGAGAGACTTTTGGAAAAACTAAAGAGTCATGGGATAGGAGGCAGTGTACTACTGTGGATCAGGAACTGGTTAAAAGATAGAAAGCAGAGGGTAGGGCTAAATGGCCAATTTTCCCAATGGAGAAAGGTGAATAGTGGTGTACCCCAGGGATCTGTGCTGGGTCCGCTGCTTTTTGACATATTCATAAATGACCTGGAAAGTGGAATAACGAGTGAGGTTATCAAATTTGCAGATGACACAAAACTATTTAAAGTTGTTAAAACCCAAGAGGATTGTGGAAAATTGCAAGAGGATCTTGCTAAATTGGAAGACTGGGCATCAAAATGGCAGATGAAATTTAATGTGGACAAGTGCAAGGTTATGCACCTAGGGAAGAACAACCCAAACTATGGTTACACGATGCAAGGTTCCACATTTGGAACCACCACCCAGGAAAAAGATTTAGGCGTCATTGTGGATACCATGTTAAAACCCTCGGCCCAGTGTGCAGCGGCGGCCAAGAGAGCAAATAGAATGCTAGGTATGATAAGGAAAGGAATGGAAAATAAAACAAAAGATATTATAATGCTCTATATCGTTCCATGGTGAGACCGCACCTTGAATATTGTGTGCAATTCTGGTCGCCGTATCTTAAAAAGGATATAGCGATTTTAGAAAAGGTTCAGAGAAGAGCCACCAAAATGGTAAAGGGGATGGAAGGATACTCCTATGAAGAAAGGCTAAAAAGGTTAGGGCTCTTTAACCTGGAAAAGAGACGGCTGAGGGGAGATATGATAGAAGTCTATAAATTAATGAACAGAGTGGAACGGGTAAACGTAGATCGATTGTTTACCTTATCAGAATATAGAAAGACTAGGGGACATGCAATGAAGCTACAGGGTAAACTATTTAAGGCTAATAAAAGAAAATATTTTTTCACTCAACGTGTAATCAAACTCTGGAATTTGTTACCGGAGGATGTAGTAAAGGCTGTTAGTGTAGCTGGGTTTAAAAAAGGTTTGGACAAGTTCCTGGAGGAAAGGTCCATAAACCATTATTAAGAAGGGCCCCAGGATATCAATGCTTGAACCAATACAAGCATTGTGGAACCTGTGTCCCTTGGGGAAACTGCTAGGTACATATGACCTAGATTGGCCACTGTTGGAAACAGAATACTGGGCTTGATGGACCTTGGTCTGACCCAGTATGGCATATCTTATGTTCTTATGTTCACTGGCTCTCAGACCTCTGCTGCTCTAATAACTGGAAACCTTACGCAATGTCTTCAAAAATTTGGCTCCTATGCTCTCAATAAAGCAGAAATAGAAAGGAAAGCAGAAAATGATGCTAGACCAGTCGAGCAGGTCCATGTCCATCTTAAGTACCACACAGACCCCCAGCCGACCTAGGTTTTTTCAGCTTTTCTTTGTAGCTAATCTTCGATGCATATCCCCGGCTTTCTCAAGCTTCAGTAGCATTTTTGTATCCTTCCCCTCCACTGAGTGGTTGTTCCATGCATCTCTGCACTGACTATGAATTACTTGGGAGACAATGTTGAAGCTTCCCTTCCATCATCTGGATCAATGATCCAATTTGACATCCTCTGCTGTACATAGTCCATGCCCAGTGCCCAATTAAATCAGGCCACAAAATACGAAGGAAATATATTTTTTTAAATCTGTTATCCACACTTGCTTCAATATCAAACAGAAGTAAAGTCCTTCTGGTGGCCTGAAGTCCATTCTGTCCTGTACAAGAAGAAACTTCTCCTTCTGCTGAACAAAAGAGCGTGCAGGCTCAGTATACGAGGTAGCCCTGACCACAGGGACCAGCTGTCTCTCCGGCCAGGCTGTCTGGAGCTGCGGCACAATTTTCCCATGGTAATCAATCTGTCGGTGCTGTCAGAAGCAGCAGGACAGAATGGGGGACCCGTCTCAGCTGGGATTCTGGGTGGGCGGGGGAGGACAGCCATGGGATTTATGCCCTGGACTATCACTTTGAAGAGAGTGCGTTCCGAGCAAAGGGGTTGAAAACGATAAAGATTAGTGATGTTGCTTAATCGAGGGATGCTCATTCAAAGGAAATGTTTACTGTAAATGGATCAAGGTGTTCGATATATAATCTAAGCCAATATTTCCTGTGCAGGGGAGGAAGGGTTTAGTGCTTAGAGAAGCAGCTCGAGACCCAGGGAAATCAAGGTTCAAATCCAGCTTCTCCCATTGACGCTCCTCGTGACCTTGAGCAAGTCACTTAACCCTCCATTGCCGCAGGTACAAATTGAGATTGTAAACCCTCCAGGGACATGCAAGAATCTACAGTACCTGAATGTAGCTCATATTTGGAAAAGAGGACGAATAAATCCACAGCGCAATATTCTAAAAGGTTTACAGTCAAAGCACTTTTATATTTTTGCAATCCATCCTGTAGAAAGAAAAGAGACAGCCTTATATTTTTGGATAGTTGTAGCAGTGTTTGGAATGTACTAACATGCCTACTGTTTACACGTGTAAACAGGGGCGGCTCAAGGTAATCTGCTGCCTGAGGCGAAGTATGAAAAGGCGCTCCCCCCCTCCACCTTAGAGAGGGGCGGAGCTTTTTCAGAAATCCAATCAGAGACTGAACCAAACCAAAAAGCCGATTTGATTATATGGAGGAAATGCAAGATGTTTGCACACAGGGCCATATCGAGCTGCAATCACACCCTGTGCGACTTGCAGCTCGGGCATACGCCCCCCCTCTCCCCCCATACCTGCGTCCAGCGCTGCCTGCTCCTGCTGCCCTCTGTTTTTTTCACGGAGGCACCAGAAGCACGGAAAGAGCAGGCAGCGCTGGAGGGAGGTATGGGGAGGTGGAGGGGGGCATGCGCCCGATCTGAAAGGCACCGGCACTTTAAGCAGATCTGTCCTTCCCTACTCTGACACCGCATCAGAGGAGGGAGGGACCAGACCTGCTTAAAGTGCTGTGAAGAGGCTTGGGGGCGCATTTCGGCTGCCTGCTATTGTCCTGCCAGTGGCGGCAGGGCGACAGCCGACAGCCGAAATACGCCCCCCAAGTCTTTCCGCCCTGTGCGGCTGCACCACTTGCACAGGGCAAGGTACGGTCCCATTTGCACACCAATGAACTAAAAGACAGAAAGAACTAACAGCACAGTTTATAAAACTAAATTATAAATCATTTTTATTTTGTTATAAACTGCGTTATGGTTCTTGCTTTTTCTTTTTCAACATATATTTTGTATCCACAGTAGGTGCAGAGCAGAACCAGGACATTCACCCACAGAACTCCATATTTAAAAAATAAAATCTGATTCTGATCATCTCACTAACAATAACAACAACCACTATTCTCCAATACCAGGCATACTGTGAACTAATACAAAACCCTACAACAAAGAGCAAACCTACCATACCATATCATATCAGCACAAGCTTCCAAAACTCACATAAGGAGCCCATCCAAAAAAGTGTCGCTGTAAATACTACAGTGGGCCCTGGAACATCCATAAACCTATTTGTAAAGCTGAACAAGTCAAATTACTACAGTACAGTATAGATCTTTATGTACAAACTGCATGTTAACAGAACACCTGACCTCAGTCACACACGCACAACATCGACCCTCACCAAGTACAGAAGAAGTAACCATAATCTAAAGTAAAAATAAAAATATGTAGACACAATTTAAACTGAAACCTCAAGAAGCCAGAGTCCACATGCAGTGCAACACCAGATAAATAAGAGATGCAGTTCCCCAATACTGTGTAAAATATAAAGATAGCACAAAGTCCAATCACTAAAATTAAATAAAATTATTTTTTCTACCTTTGTTGTCTGTCCATTTTATTCTCTGATCATGCTGGTCCCGATCTGAGGCTTCTGCTTTCCTGTCTTCTCTTAGCTCTCTTTCTGTGGTCTATGGTCCATGGTCCATCTGCCATTTCATATCTCTTCTTTTGTTTTCTTCACTTCCTTCCATCAGCCCCCTTTCCAGTCCTTCCCTCCCAGTACCTTCCAATGTCAAATGCCTTGCATTCCCACGAATGCAACTGGTGTCCATTCCCTTCCAGTCCCCCTCCTTCCCCACTGTCCAGCCCCTTCAAGTCCAAATATCATCACAGATATCAGCTCATGTCCACTCTCAGTGCCCCCCCAGTCAGCTTACTTCCAGTCGTCCTACCCTCTGTCCATCCCCCTTCCAGTACCATTTGCATGTCATAAGAACATAAGATATGCCATACTGGGTCAGACCAAGGTCCATCAAGCCCAGTATTCTGTTTCCAACAGTGGCCAATCTAGGTCATATGTACCTAGCAGTTTCCCCAAGAGACACAAGTTCCACAATGCTTGTACTGGGTCAAGCATTGATATCTTCGGTCACTTCTTAATAATGGTTTATGGACCTTTCCTCCAGGAACTTGTCCAAACCTTTTTTAAACCCAGCTACACTAACAGCCTTTACTACATCCTCCGGTAACAAATTCCAGAGTTTGATTACACGTTGAGTGAAAAAATATTTTCTTTTATTAGTCTTAAATAGTTTACCCTGTAGCTTCATTGCATGTGCCCTAGTCTTTCTATATTCTGATAACGTAAACCATAGGTGTCAAACTCTGGCCCGTGGGCCAAATTTGGCCCGTAGTGTAATTATATTTGGCCCGCGAGGCTATACCAAATGACTACTAGAGCTAGCCCGCCGGTATTATACAGCGCATTCATTCATCGCTAATACTACAAATCCCATAATGCCTTGCTGTTGTTTTGGCGCGTCAATCAGGACAGGTCCCAGAAACGCCCTCTCCTGTGTGACAGAAGTCATAGCGATCTCAAGCTACAACTGTCACTGTGGAACCCCTTCCCAAAAATGGCAAAAAGAAAGGCAGACAACAGGAACTTTCTGGACAGGTGGGAGACAAAATATATGTTTACATATGTAAAAGACAGACCTGTTTGTCTGATTTGTGGAGTCAACGTGGCTATAACTAAGGAGTATAACATTCAACGACACTATGAAACAAAACACCATGACAAGCTTTGGAATATGCTGCCACCTGATATTAGAGCAATTACCAGCATACTCCAATTCAGAAAGGCCCTCAAACATTACCTATTCCTTATATACTTCCCAGTGAGTGCAGAATCACGACCCATCACTGTTAGTTATAGAAACTCTGAATCACCCATTGACCCTGAATTCCCCACTTAGTAAGTTCAACGCTCAACTGACCATTACGTCTCAACGGTGCCCTAACTTATTGATGTAAATAGTTTACACTACAATCAAAGTTTATTTACCTGAGTTGTAAAATTACCCTGTTGTCCAAGTTGTTAACCCTGTTTAATGTAACTCAGACATTTTTGTGTACTGAAATGTTTTGTTTGATGTAAACCGCGCTGATGTCAAATAGTGCGGTATATAAGAAATGTAAATAAATAAATAAATAAATAAATAAAAGTACAAGGACCTGGACATGACTCAAAGGAGCCAGAAAGTGGAGGAGATGAAAAGAAGTTTGGTTTCACAACAGAATATGTTCAAAAAAGCCACATCACAAAGTGAGGCTGCTGTAAAGGCTAGTTATATTGTGGCAGCAGAGATCGCAAAATCAGCCCGGCCCTTTAATGAGGGAGAGTTTGTGAAAAAGTGCATGTTGAAAGTTTGTGACATCGTGTGCCCAGAGAAAAAGCAAGCCTTTTCAAACGTGAGCCTGAGCAGAAACACAGTAGCTGATCGCACATGTGATCTTGCCACCAATCTGTATGACCAGCTTTTGGAAAAGGGAAAAGATTTCGTTGCTGTGGATGAGAGCAGCGACGCATCTGATACTGCTCAGCTGTCAGTCTTCATCCGTGGAGTGGACTCAAATATGTGTGTTACGGAGGAGCTATTGGGATTCAAATCAATGCATGGCACAACCACAGGAAAGGAAATTTTTGAGGAGGTTTCCAAATGCGTAACTGAAATAAAGCTGCCGTGGGATAAACTCGTGGGATTAATGACAGATGGTGCGCCAGCGATGTGCGGTAAAACAAGTGGACTGGTGGGCAGGGTCCGGGAGAAGATGCAGGAAGAGAACTGTGCAGGTGAACTAACTGTTTATCACTGCATCATACATCAGGAATCATTGTGTGGCAAAGCCCTAAAGATGGAACATGTTATGACCACAGTAACACAAGTAGTTAACTTTATAAGAGCCAAAGGTCTGAATCACCGCCAGTTTAAGTCTTTTCTGGAGGAGTGTGGTTCGGAATACGGAGACGTGCCGTATCACACAGAGGTGAGATGGTTAAGCCGAGGAAAAGTACTGAATAGATGTTTTGAGCTGCATGAGGAAATATGTCAGTTTCTGGAAAGCAAAGGGAAGGACACAGCAGAGCTTCGGGAGAAAAAGTTTCTGTGTGAGCTGGCCTTTCTGTGTGACATCTCGAGCCATCTCGATGTGCTGAACCTGCAGCTTCAGGGACGGGGGCGCATCATCACAGACATGTACGCTGCAGTGAGGGCTTTTAAAACTAAACTGTGCCTGTGGGAGAATCAGATGCTGCAAGGAAACCTTGGCCATTTTCCCTGCTGCCAAACCATGAAAACGCAGTTCTTTACCAACTTGTTCCCATGCGCACAGTTTGCTGAAAAACTCAGTGTACTCGGCGCTGAGTTTAGCCGGCGATTTGCCGACTTTGATGTCCAGAAATGTAGGTTTGAACTGCTCAGTAATCCCTTTGCAGTTAATGTGGAAAACGCACCAACCAACCTCCAAATGGAGCTAATTGAACTCCAGTGTAATGACACGCTGAAGTCAAAGTATGATGCTGTGGGCGCCGCCCAGTTTCCACAGTTCATCCCTGACACAATGCCTCAGCTCCGCACCCAAGCTGCTCAGATGCTCTCCATGTTCGGCAGCACTTATCTATGTGAGCAACTTTTCTCCTCGATGAAGATGACCAAAACATCTCACAGGAGACGTCTGACTGATGAACACCTTCGCTCGATACTGAGGATTTCCTCAGCTCAAAGCCTGAGCCCAGACATTGATGAACTATCATCCAAGAAGAGATGCCAGGTATCTGGCTTGGGCACATCAGATTAGATCAGTGTGCAGCAAACTGAGCAATAATTAACGTTTTCTTTATGCACTTTTTCTTGCTATTCCAAGACATGGGCTTGAATGGTTGATTAATTTTATTATTGTTATTTTATTTTAAAAATTATTTATTATTATTTAAATCTTATTTAATAAATGAATGTCATTGGTGGTTTTTTTTATTTGAAATTGGTTTTTGCATATCTGAACTATTAAGTTATAAATTGTATAGTAATAAGTGTTGCTTCATATTCAATGTTAAAGCAAATCTTGTTTGGGTCCATATTAAAAGGTTCATTTGTTCAATGCTGGCCCGCGACTTTGTTCAAGTTTTACATTTTGGCCCACTGTGTATTTGAGTTTGACACCCCTGACGTAAACAATCGATCTACATTTACCCGTTCCACTCCGTTCATTAATTTATAGACTACTATCATATCTCCCCTCAGCCGTCTCTTTTCCAGGTTAAAGAGCCCTAACCTTTTTAGCCTTTCTTCATAGGAGTATCCTTCCATCCCCTTTACCATTTTGGTGGCTTTTCTCTGAACCTTTTCTAAAATCGCTATATCCTTTTTAAGATACGGCGACCAGAATTGCACACAATATTCAAGGTGCGGTCTCACCATGGAACGATATAGAGGCATTATAATATCTTTTGTTTTATTTTCCATTCCTTTCCTTATCATACCTAGCATTCTATTTGCTCTCTTGGCCGCCGCTGCACACTGGGCCGAGGGTTTTAACATGGTATCCACAATGACGCCTAAATCTTTTTCCTGGGTGGTGGTTCCTAATGTGGAACCTTGCATCGTGTAACCATGGTTTGGGTTGTTCTTCCCTAGGTGCATAACCTTGCACTTGTCCACATTAAATTTCATCTGCCATTTTGATGCCCAGTCTTCCAATTTATCAAGATCCTCTTGCAATTTTCCACAATCCTCTTGGGTTTTAACAACTTTAAATAGTTTTGTGTCATCTGCAAATTTGATAACCTCACTTGTTATTCCACTTTCCAGGTCATTTATGAATATGTCAAAAAGCAGCGGACCCAGCACAGATCCCTGGGGTACACCACTATTCACCTTTCTCCATTGGGAAAATTGGCCATTTAGCCCTACCCTCTGCTTTCTATCTTTTAACCAGTTCCTGATCCACAATAGTACACTGCCTCCTATCCCATGACTCTTTAGTTTTGCCAAAGGTCTCTGATGAGGGACCTTGTGAAAGGCTTTCTGAAAGTCCAGATACACAATATCAACTGACTCACCTTTGTCCACCTGTTTATTCACTCCTTCAAAAAAACATAACAGATTAGTAAGACAAGATCTTCCTTGTCTAAAGCCATGTTGGCTGTCTCCCATTAGGTTGTGACTATCTACATGCTGAGTAATTTTATTCTTTATGATGGTTTCTACCATTTTTCCTGGTACTGACGTCAGGCTCACCGGTCTGTAGTTTCCCGGATCACCCCTGGAACCCTTTTTAAAAATTGGTGTTACATTGGCGATCCTCCAATCTTCAGGTATTAGAGATGATTTTAATGATAGTTCACAGATTACTGATAGCAGGTCTGCAATCTCATATTTCAGTTCTTTCAACACCCTTGGATGTATACCATCCGGCCCAGGTGATTTGCTACCCTTCAGTTTATCTAATAGTTGTAAGACATCTTCCCGATGTATCGATATTTCCTTCAATTCTTCCGCACCTTTAAATACCACTTCAGTCATGGGTAACATCCCTACATCTTCCTCAGTAAAGACCGAAGCAAAGAATTCATTCAGTCTCTCCGCTATTGCCTTGTCACCTCTTAGTACTCCTTTAACCCCTTTATCATCTAATGGACCAACTGACTCTCTCACAGGTTTTTTGCTACGAATGTACTTGAAAAGGTCTTTATTTTGCGTTTTTGCTTCCGCAGCAAGCTTCTTCTCAAATTCTCTCTTTGCCTGCCTTATCAATGCCTTGCATTTGACTTGCCAGTGCTTGTGCTGTTTCCAGGTTTCGCTGTTTGGCTCTTTTTTCCATTTCCTGAAAGATGCTTTTTTGGCAACAACAGCCTCTCTGACCTCACCTTTAAACCATGCTGGCAGTTTTTTGGACTTCCTTCCACTTTTCTTAAAGCGTAGAATACAGCTGGTCTGGGCTTCCAAGATAGTATTTTTCAACAACACCCAAGCTTGATGTACGTCTTTAACCTTTGCAACTGCTCCTTTTAGTTTTTTCTTAACTGTTTTCCTCATGTTATCATAGTCTCCCTTTCGAAAGTTAAAAGGTAGCACTGTGGATTTCCTTACTATCCCTCCTCCACTAATTAAATCAAAGGCGATCATGCTATGATCACTATTGCCAAGTGGCCCCAACACTCTTATCTCTTGCACTAGATCTGGTGTTCCACTAAGGACTAGGTCTAATATGGCTTCCCCTCTGGTCGGTTCATGAACCAGCTACTCCAAGAAGCAGTCATTTATTTCATCTCGGAACTTTATCTCCCTAGCATGTCCTGATGTGACACTGACCCAGTCGATGCCGGGGTAATTGAAATCACCCATTATTATTACTGCGCTGTAACCTTTGTTAGCTTCCTTGATTTCTTTGAGCATTTCATCATCCATTTGGTCATTCTGGCCAGGCGCTCGATAGTACACCCCCACTGCCATTGCCTTCCCCCTTTTATATGGAATTTCAATCCATATAGATTCTACAGCAGATTTTGTTTCCTGCAAAACTTTAATCCTTTCTGAGTCAATGCCCTCTCTAACATAGAGCGCAACCCCTCCACCAATTTGATCAGCTCTATCATTACGATATAGTTTGTACCCAGGTATCACAGTGTCCCACTGGTTGTCCTCCTTCCACCATGTCTCTGATATTCCAATCATATCTAACCTTTCATTTAGTGCTATATATTCTAACTCTCCCATCTTATTCTTTAGACTTCTAGCATTTGCATACAAGCATTTTAGAGAATGTATTTTATTCATGTTAATTTGGCTATTATTAGACATGGGTAAATTGGGATCTTTAAGCTCTGTCTGCTCCATACTTGAGGGCATTTGGGCTACTTTACTCTTTTGTGGAACCTCTCTGCTTTTGGTAGTATCCTTCAAGGATACATTCTTCCGAACCATCCACTCTTGGGCGACTGTCGGCTTTCTCCTAATATCTAGTTTAAAAGCTGCTCTATCTCCTTTTTAAAGGTTAATGCCAGCAGCCTGGTTCCATCCCAGTTAAGGTGAAGCCCATCCCTTCGGAAGAGCCCCTCTTTTCCCCAGAATCCTCCCCAATTCCTAACAAATCCAAAACCCTCATCTCTGCACCATTGTCTCATCCACGCATTGAGACTCCGGAGCTCTGCCTGCCTTTTGGGTCCTGTGCATGGAACAGGAAGCATTTCGGAGAATGCTACCATGGAAGTTCTGGATTTCAACTTTCTACCTAAAAGCCTAAATTTTGCCTCCAGAACCTCCCTACCACATTTTCCTATGTCATTGGTACCGACATGTACCAAGACAGCAGACTCCTCCCCAGCACTATCTAAGACCTTATCTAGGTGGCACCTTATCAGCTCCCTTCCAGCCTCCTCCCCATTACCCAACCACCTACCACTCCCATCCCCAAGTGTCAGCTCCCTTCCAGTCCCCCTTCAGTACATCCCAGGTGTCATCTCCTTTCCAGCCCCCTCCTTCTCCCGTGTCAGTTCCCTTCATGCACCCTCCTTCCCCTGGCAGACCCTCCCATTATCCGCTCCCTTCCGGTCCTATTCTACCATCCTCCTGCATCAGCCCATTTGTAGCCCTAGCCCCTAGTTTTCTTCCAGGGCCAGCAGCACTCTCCTCCCCTCACCCATTAACCCATTTCCAGTTCCAGCCCAATCTAGTCCTAGCCTCCCAATCAGCCCATTACCAGTCCTAACCCCCCCAATCAGCCCATTTCCTGTTCTAGCCCCCCTAATCAGCCCATTTCCAGTTCTAACCCCCTTCCGATCAGCCTATTTCCATTCTTAACCCCCATCAGCCCATTTCCAGTTCTAGCCCCCCCTCCCAATCAGCCCATTTCCAGTTCTAACCCCCCCCCCCCATCAGCCCATTTCAGGGAGCTGAGGGACCTCAAGGAGGAAGACTTTACCGAGTGCTTCCATACATGGCAGAAGGGAATGCAGAAGTGCATTAACTCGGGGCGGGGGGGGGGGGGTTACTTTGAAGGGGATAATGTGTAATTTCTCTGTAGATTTTGTAATAAAACATTTATGGGACAGTCTCATTTCTTTTTTGTCACACCTCGTATTTTTGGTTTTGTTATGATCCTTTCTCTGGTCCAGTTAGGTACGGCTGTTTTTGGACACTGGTTATTATTGGCATGATATTTTGGATAAAGATTTTGTGAATTAGACTGTTGCCTCTTTGTGGTTTCCGATGTCATTTGGAGCCTCTTTTTAAAGATAGGAGCGCCTGGCGCTGTGGTCAGTTTGAAACGAGCTGCTGCAGTGCTTGAGATATGGATCACCTCTTGTGGATTAAGTGAGTTTGGTTGTTTAGGTAGCCATGGTGCATATTGTTTTTTTTTATTTTTTGTGTCCACAATTTGATTTTTAAGCACTACTTGTTTTTTTTTGCAGTTCCGCTTCTTAGATATTAGCCCCCTGATGAAGATGGAATTTGCGAAACACCCGCTGTCGGGGCACAGAGAGGTTTTTTGCTGAAACATTGTTTGCACTAATCTGACTGATGTTTTGAAGAAATTGGCTCTGAGCTTGACTGAACTGCTTTAAAGTTCAGTTTGCATTTGCAATGTGTTAGAGACATTTGCCTGCTGCCGTAGTGCACGTAACAGCCTGACAGGGTTTGCAGTAGTACAGTTTCTCAGGGTGTTGTTTTGTATATTTTCACATAACTGTTTGCTTCTACACATTTATCTAGCTGGTTTCCCACTTGTACGGACACGATAGCTGCAACCTGCAAATTACACAGCACAGTGTTTAAATATTTACATTTTGGTTTGGTTGTTGGTGATTATCGACTGAGAAACAGTGAACTTTGCATTTCGAATTGAACAATAGTTACACAAAAAATATTTTTTTACTGGATAACTGTGATAGCATTTTTGTTGTATTTCTCATCCATTCTAAAAGTGCTATCACCCACAACAGCATCATAGCACGTACCGAGCTGCTCGGGCTTGGTGTATTGTACATTGTTTGCAATCGAGTTACAATTGCTGTGTTTCTGTGGGGCGTTCAGCTTTCTTAGTTGGGTGGTGGACCTGATTGGAAAGAAAATAATATAACGGTGTGTATGTTATGTTATGCCATAACCCATCAGAGAGGTTTTTTTGACCACTGATGTATTGTGTCTGTGCCAGTGTGTGCAGTTTTTGCCCTGGTCCGACTCACCCTTTAAATTTGTGGGCTGTGATAGAGCCCCGAGGGATGCCAAGGTCTTTTTTTCTCTCTTCTCTATGGGCTCTGCGTGGTGCTGTTTTATGATTTGAGTTTGGTCATGTTTAGACAACTTTCTTAGAAAGCTGGCTTAGGTTGCTGCTTAAGGAGTTTGACGATATTGTGGATGCAGATTTGGCTCCTTGTGAGGGTTTGTTGTATTCACCGGTTCAGCTTCTGCCATCATTTTAAGAACTGCTTGTGCTGGAGAGTAGATATGCGGTCTCTGCAGGGTCTGCGTCAACTGAGCTAGGAAACTCTTCTCTAGTTTCCTCTGCACCTGAACAAGATTCTGTATTTGCTGTTGTTGCTGCCCTTCCAGCAGGGTGCACTGAAACTGCTGCTGACATCCTGGCTTGTCACTGTTCTCTTGCAACACCACCACAGCTTTCTCTTGTGCAGCTGAGTTAACCCTGCAGTATTCCAATTCCAAAAAAAAATTCATTTTGTGGCCTCTAGTGGCCAAAACAAAATCTGCCTGTCCAGCACTAACTAAACCTTCTTAAAGCTCCCTAAGTAGGGCGAGGCTAACCCCTTTAGCCCAAACAAAAACCCAGACCTGCTGTAGAAGCCCAACCCTAGAGGAATGTGGATTTGCCCTTAGTCATGTGGTAGAGAAAATCCTCAAGCTACTACTATATGTGATAGTGTGGCATGTGGTGGGAAGGGGTTTTCTGTTAAAACACCAAACAGACAGCAGTTCAGGGAAAACAAAATGTGGTTTTATTCAGACCCAGTTTGCTAAACCTTCACAAAGTTGGTCTCCCGGCCCTTCTTCCACCCCCTTTAATGTTCCTACCTTTATAAGGCTTGTCTTAAACAAACTCCTGGCTCCATGTGCTTGCCTCTCTCCTGCAGCCTGCTGGGTTTTTAACCTCTTCTTGTGCACCACACCCTCCCACCCCTGAACTCTGGGCTGCAGACTCTCTTAAAGGGGCCTGTTGATAATCCCTCTGGAGAGGGATGGACAGCGCTCTATAGACCCCCTCCGCCCCCCCCCCCCCCCCCCCCCCCCCCCCCCACCCCCCCCCCCCCCCCCCCCCCCCCCCCGTGTCACAGCCTGGATTTGAAATGGACCAGGGATGGAGCCTGACATACAGACTCAGGTAGGGTTGCCAACTGGCTCCAGATGCGCGCGACAAGCTTGATCCAGTCCTGGGTTCACTCCATTGCATGTAGGGATATGTAGTTCCGATTTCTCTATTGCACTCCATAAGCAAAACTACAAGTCCCTGAATGCAATGGGTTAAACCTAGGACTGGATCAAGCCTGTTGGGCGCATCTGGAGCCAGTTGGTACCCCTAGACTCAGGTAATCTATTCCAGGTATATGGTGCAACAAGGCAGAAGGAATGGGGTCTGGAGTTGACAGTAGAAGGGCATAGATAACAGAAATTTGCTTGCTAAGTGGAATTGCCAAGGAGGTTTAAGTTTGAACTGTATACAGAAGTGAGTTATATGAGCATAGCAACACTGGCAGAAAATTAGCAATACAGCTGCATTTTGAACAAATTGAAGGAGAGATAAATGATTCAATGGAAGACAGTGAGAAGCAAGTTGCAATAGTCTGGATGGGTGGTGATGAGAGTGGATATGGGTTATGGTAGTGTGTTCTAAGAGGAAGGGTTACATTTTGCTGTTGTAATAAAGAAATGGCAGGTTTTAGTTATCTACAGGATATGTGCTAAGAAAGAAAAAGAAAAGTCAAAAATGATCCCTAAGTTGCGAGCCAAGGAGACTGGGAGGATAACAGTGTTATCCACAGAAATAGGAAAGGGGGAGGTGGGTTTAGGGGGAAAAATAAGAAGCTCTTTTGCTATGTTCAAATTTCCAAAGGAAGGCAGGATATCCAGGCAGCAAGGTCAGAGAAACAGGCTGATTCCTGGGGTCATCAGCATAAAGATGGTACTGAAAACCATGGAAGGAGATCAGGGCACTAAGAGAATGAATGGAGAGAGAGAAAAGATCCCAAGAGAGAGCCCTGTGGTACACCGGCAGAAAGGGGGATTGGAGCAGAGGAGGATCCAGTAGAGCATACACTGAAAGCGTGATGGGAGAGAAGAACAAAAGAACAACAGAATGAGCCCTGAAATCCAAGCAAAAAGAGGGTATCAAGGTGGTGGTGACCAATAAAGTCAATAGCAACAGATAGATTAAAAAGGACGAGAAATGAGTAAATACTCTTGGATGCAAGAAAGCATAGTTACTCACCTGTAACAGGTGTTGTCCGGGGACAGCAGGAATCAGTCCTCACATATGGGTGACATCGGCACCAACAGAGCCCTCGTGGAAGCATCCCCCCAGCTTTCAAAGAAAGCCTTTGGGAGATGCCACCATGCATACGTGGTCCCCTTCTCACCCAAGGGTGCCATCTTGCTCAGTCAGATGATATAGCTAAAAGAGGCAAAAATAAAGATGGTAAAGGAGCAACTCAAAGGGAAGTAGGGAGGATTGTGAGAACTGATTCCTGCTGTCCCTGGATAACACTTGTTACAGGTGAGTAATTACACTTTCTCCAGGAACAAACAGGAAGTCAGTGCTCACATATGGGACTCCCCAGCTACAGGCTACCAAAAGTCCATAGCACAACCAAAAGCTCCCTCACGGGGAGCTGTAAGCAGCAGCAATTGAGTCTGTGCCCACAGACCACAGTAGGACCCCTGTGTCCAATGAACCAGCACTCTGGTAGCCTGAACACAGAAGGGTCTGAGGGTAGAAGTTGCCTAAACCCCAAAAAGGTTACGGAGCACAGCCTGACTGAAGGCACTGTCCCGCCGGGACTCTTTCCAGGCAGTAGTGGGCTGCGAAGATATGGACTGAAGACCAGGTGGCGGCCCGGCAGATGTCCACTATCGGGACAAAGCACAGGTTTGCCACAGAGGCCGCCATGGATTTGACACTGCATTCCAGCAGGATCCCCACCTCCTCATAGGCAAGGGCAATACAGTCCACCACCCAGGTGTACAGCATACGCTTGTTCACTGCCTCCCCCAACCTACTGGGGTCATAGGAGATGAAAGGCTGAGAAGCTTTCTGGTGGCCCTGAGTGCACTGGATATAGAAGGACAAAGCCCTCTTACAGTCCAAGGTGTGGAGGACCATCTCCACCCAACTGGAGTGAGGTCTTGGAAAGAAGATGGATGGAAGGGCGATACTACCTTCGGAAGGAATTTGGGATGCGTTCAAAGCACCACTCTGTTCTTGTAGAACCTGGTATAACGGGCCTCTACCACTAAAGTCTGAAGATTGCTCCTTTGCGAGCGGAGGTGAGCACAAGCAGGAAAGCCACCTTCCAAGAGAAATAGCAAAGGTGGCAGGTAGCCAGAGGCTTGAAAGGAGGGCAAGTGAGCTGCCCCAACACTACATTGAGGTCCCATTCGGTTGCCGGAGGGTGAATTGGAGACCGATAGGAGCAGGCCCCAAAGAAAACGAGTCACCAAGGGCTGGACTGAGAGGGGCTTGCCATCCACTGTGTGGCAGTGCACTGCCAGGGCACTAGGGTGCACACAGATGGAGTTAGACTTGAGCCCGGATTGTGAGAGGTGGAGAAAGTACTGCAACACCAGTCCCACCGGGCAGGAGAATGGGTTGGCCCCGTGCTCGGTGCACCAAGCCGAAAACCTGTGCCATTTGAGGGTGTAAGCCTTCCTAGTAGAGGCCTTGTGAGAGGCCAGCAGAATCTCCTCCACCTCAACCGAAAGGCTGAAAGGGGCCAGAGTCACCCTCTCAGCAGCCATGCTGTCAGCAACAGGGACACCAGGTTGAGATACAGAAGAGGCCCCCCCTCCTGAGACAGGAGTCCTGGAGAGGTCCCCAAGGGGATGGGGGTCTCCACTGTCAACCGGAGGAGCAAAATGAACCATGGTTGCCTGGGCCACCGAGGGGCTATCAGGATGAGCAAGGCCCTATCGCAGAAGGTCCTGAACAAGGTTTGGCGATCAGCAGCGAGGGAGGGAAGGCGTGCATGTGACCCTCCGACCATGAGACAAGGAATGCATCTGCTGCCACTCTGGAGGGGTGGGCCTGCTGGGAACAGAAGTGGGGCAACTGGAAGGTCCATCACAGGTTTCTGCCCCCCCCTCCCTGATCTGGAAAAGCCGATTGGCTACCCTGGGGTCCAGCTGCCACTTGCGTGGCTGGAGATCTCTGCTCAACCTGTTGGCCAGAAGGTTGTCCTGGTCTGGTAGATACACTGCCCGCAAGAGGATACCCTTTTGGATTGCATATGAGCAGAGGACCACAGCCTCCCAACAGAGGGCATAAGACTCCTTGCCCTCTTGCTTGTCCACAAAGAACATTGCTACCTGGTTGTCCGTCAGTGACGGAGGTGGTGACAGAAGACTCACAAGGCTAAGTATATGGCCCGCAACTCCAGGAGATTGATCTGCTGGGTGCTCTCGTCTGGTGATCAGTTGCCCTGGGTGCGGATCTCCCCGCAGTGGGCTCCCCAGCTGAGTAGGGAAGTGTCCATGATGAGGACCTTTGAAGGGCTCGGGGCCTAAAAGGGCATGCCTGCCTTGAGATGCTGGGAGTCTGTCAGTTGGCGGGTTACTGAGACTCTTGGAGGCATCCCATGGCCTGAGACCACTGGTCCTGGAGACACCACTGTGCCGCCCTCATGTGAAGGCGAGCATCTAGGGTGACGTGGACCATGGAGGTCATGTGCCCGAGGAGGCACAGAAGCAGCCGGGTGGGCACCAAGGGATGGTACTGTATTTCCCATGCCAGAATCTGGAGATGGTCAGCACAGTTCCTGGACAAGAAGGCCCTTGGACTGGAGGGTGTTGAGTTTTGTCCCAATGAATTCCAGACACTGTAACAGGAGGAGGTGAGACTTGGGGTAGTTTATGACAAAACCCAAAGTGCTGCAGAACCTGGATGGTGCATGGGGTGGCCTACTGCACCTCTGAGGCCATGCCTCCCTTTATGAGCCAGTCGTCCAGGTAGGGGAAGACAAAGACACCCTAGAGACGGAGGAAGGTGGCTACGACTGCCAGGCATTTTGTGAAGACTCTTGGGGCAGAGGCCAAGCTGAAAGGGAGCACCCTGTACTGAAAATGTCTGGCCCCCACTATAAACCACAGGTACTGCCTATGGTTGGGTTGAATAAGGATGTGGGTACAGGCATCCTTGAGGTCTAAGGAGCACAGCCAAGCTCCCTGCTGGAGGTATGGCAGCAATGTTCCAAGGGAGAGCATCTTGAACTTCTCCCTCACCAGGAATTTCTTATGTTTGCGTAGGTCGAGGATGGGCTTTAGGTCCCCCTGTTCTTTTTGGCACAAGAAAGTACCTGGAGTAGAACCCCTTGCCCTTGAGATGGTGAGGCATCAGTTCCACCGCTTTGTCCTCGAGAAGACCTGCCAATTCCTTCAATAGAAGGTCCCTGTGGAGGGGAAACCTGAGGGGCTCTCCTGGGAAATAAGGGGGAGGTGTCTGAGTCAGGTGGAGGAGGTAGCCTTCCCTGACCACCCAAAGTGATGGGCAACTACCTCTGGGCATAGTAGGCCAGACATCCCCCTGTGGGCTGCTGATGGGGTAGATAGGCTATGCTCAAGGAGTCAAAAACTCCCCCCCTGGCTGGGCCAGAGCTGGTGCCTGGAGTTTTGGAGCCTTCTGCTTTGGCCTACTGACCCTGTTGGGGAGCTGGGGAGGCCTGAAAAGGTGGGTAGTTTCTGTAAGCAGCTCCTTTCCTCGGGTAGAAGGACTTTTTTTTACCTGAGCCCTTCTGTTGGGGAGGGGCAGCGGTCTTTTTTGAGAGCCTGGTCTTTGTCATGAACTCGGTCTCCAGCTCGGCAGCCTTGTCGGCCATGGGTTTGCCAAAGAGGTTCTTTCCTTGGCATGGGATATCGACCAGTTTGTCCTGAACCCACTGTTGGAGGTCAGATGACTGTAGCCAACTTGGCGTCATGCACTGATACCCGCCACCGCTACTCGAGCCGCCAACTCGAACCAGTCATAGGCCACTTGAGAGATAAATTTGGAGCACTTACGGACTGCCTTGGCCAGGTTTTTGAACCATTGCAAGGGTTCCTCGGAGAGACCAGCTGAGTACCCAGCAAGTTCCTTCGCCAGGTCTCACAGGTATATGCCCAGGTACAACTGGTAGACCTGGATGCGGCAGATGAGAATTGGTAGCACTTTCTGCTGAGAGCATCTAGGGTGCGGACCTCCCTGTCAGGGGTTCATCGAGGAGTGCACCTTCTGGCTTTTCAGCCGACGCATGGTCGACTCCACCACCATGGAGTTATGTGGCAGCTGTGACTTTTGGAATGTCGGGCTCCAGCGAACTTGATACATCAAGTCGAGCCGTTTGCTCACCACCAGCACTGATGCCGGTGTCTCCCACATTCGGAGCATCAGCTGTTCCAGGATGGGAGGCATGGGCACCGTGAGCAATTCCCACAGAGGGGCTTCATACTGGAGGATTTCCAACTCATCCGCCCAAGGATTCGCCTCAGACTCAGTTGGGAATGCCAGGGCCTTTGACATGTCCTTGACGAAATCAAGGAAGCCCATGTCTTCCAGTGGGGACCGCCGATGGGGCTCCAAGACAGGAGAGTCAGATGGGACCATCATGGTGGCAACGGGTATCAGGGGACTCCTCATCCTCTGTCTCCCACTCCGGAGACAGAGGATGACTCTCCGGGCTGCCAGTTGAAAAAAAGGCACAGAGACACCAAGAAAAGAGAAGAACAAAAACTACAAAAATAGACCCAAACTCCGCCGAGGCAACGATGTCGGGTGGAGATACCGGAGGAGAGTATGAAACTCGGAGAGAAAAATCAGCTTTTTCCAGGGACAAGCCAGATAGACATCTGAAGGGCTCTGTGGAAAAAAGGAGACTGAGCAAGATGGCACCCTTGGGTGGGAAGGGGACCATGCATGCGTAATGGCAGCTCCCAAAAGCTTTCTTTGAAAGCTGGGAGGATACTTCCATGAGGGCTCCATCAGTGCCGACATCACCCATATGTGAGGACTGACTTCCTGCTTGTTCCCAGAGAAGCCTTAGATTCCACATCCCACAAGTTAGGACCATATTTGCCTGTGGTGCTCTTTGCTATCCTCTTTATAATGTCTTGGCACTCATCTCACTGGATCATGGAGAAGCCGAGACCACAGGAGAGCTCATCGATATCATATTCCACAGTCTGCCTTATTTTATAGCAATAAGCACCAGAGAGTTTGAGTAACTCACACGCTCTCCCCTGCGTCTTGCTAGCGATCTTAATGATTGTGAAAGATACCTCGTAACGAGATAATTGTACACACATTTATGTATATTTTCCACTGCTTCTATTCCACTATATACTGCATGCATGCACATTTTATTTTTATACACACACACACACACACACACACAAAAAGGTTTTATTACCATATTTTTCAAGGTAATGTTACTGATGTGATCTATTTCATAAGAACCTTTTCCAAAAGACCACCATGTAGTGGCAGGCGAGGTTGATGCTCTCCTGCCCAGACACACCCATGGGGCAATTGTAAAATAATGCCACTGACCTGCAGTCCTTTTACTAATTAAATTGCACCTTTAAAATTCCTAACTGCTTAGCTCGGAAACCTTTCCCTGCCGTTCTTCGATAAATGCCTGTCCCTCAAGTGGTCTCGGTGCCTCAACATTGCACTTTGTGGATTTCTCAAATTCAATTACATTTCATTTGATTATTCAGTGCCGGCACACTAATCACTTCTTGCTGACAGAGATCCCCTGGCCTCTGGAGGCCAACGCTGTGCTCTCCTGTCTCCCGCTCTGAGAAATGGGGTATTCTCTAGCGGCAGACCCAGGTGCCTTCTCCCCTTTAATGAGCTCTCGCTTCTTTGTGGCTAAGAAGCGAATGCAGGGTAGGATAGTCCCTTTTCAACCTATTGGAGGAGACTGAAATGCATTCAATAAGGGGGAGGGGGGAGATGAGGTTAATACCCTGGCAGCTGACCCCTTAGGGGCATCATGATGAAGATTCAAAGTACTTGCTTAAAAAGATTAGATGCCTGGTGCTCAGGGGTTTTAGGGTTTTTTTTTTTTTTTAAAGAAATTCTGGATGTCATTTACCCTTCTCTAATGCTGCCAGTATGGTTGGGTGACATCTGTGAAATGTGTACTCGCATTTCCTGGTTAGCAATGGCTTTCCTCAGTCCTCCTTTCCAGACTATGTAGCTCTTTTGCTGTGCCAAGCCACTAAACTATACAAATAGGTTGATGCAGAAAGCCGGCATTAGAGCTGCACACTAAGCACCGTATGCAAGGTTTTCCAGCACGAGAGCACCGCAGAAGTTGTGTGTTGGTATGCCATAAGCAAATATATGCAAACAAGATATGTGCAAAACTTCTGTACTAAATGCGCAGAGGGCGCCAGCCACATCCACAGAGAGCTTAAGTGCCCGTGGCAACATATCCGTAGCGAAATTTAAAACAATTTTCAGCACAGAGCAATAATTGTTTACCCACATGGTGGCAGGAAACGTTGTACGTTTAGCTTTAGTACCCGAAATAATTGGTTTTGGAGGGCCCCTATACGCTTTCTAGGCACCGTAAGGAATGGGCAACAGCAGAGTCACCAGAAAACATTTCTGTTCTTCTACATGCCACTCTGCTTTCTTCTATATGCGCCAAAGTTTCCTTCGCCTACACGCAACAAACTTGTACTTCGCCTCCGACCAGGCATTCAAACAATAATGCTACTGAACTTTGCATTCTGCCTTTTGGTCTTCTGCCTGGAATACCTAATGACCTTGTGAGCACATCATTTGAATATGTACAGCTCATAATGCGATTTTAATAAGCACCAAGCTACTCTCTATGCAGCCATTGCGGCACAGGTAATGTTTGAGCCAATCCCCTCTTTGCATTGTGGTGCAGTGGTATTTATTTATTTAACATTTCTTTTATACCGCCTTTCATGATATCAAGGCGCTTTACATTGAACAAACTGAAATTACATTGAACAGGGCATTATAACTTGGAGATAACTATTTTACAGGGAACATGGGCTATGGAGGGTTAAGTGGCTTGCCCAAGACCACAAGGAGCACCTGTGGGACTAGAAACCCCAGTCCTTCCGGCCCAAGGTTGCTCTCTAGTGGGATTTGAACCTCTGACCTTCCAGCTTGAAGTATCTTGCCCCAACCACTAGGCCACTCCTCCACTCCATTGTTTCATTGGGAGACTGGAGAGAGAGAGATTAAGAACATGCATTGGACCCACTTTATTTGGATTTCAGCAAAACCTTTGCCACTGTTCCACACAGGTGAACAAACTAGCACAGTCCCAGATTCAGACATAGACACCACATTTTGGAAACACCTGGGCTAAACAGAAGCCTAAATTCCACTTGCTTTAGGGCCATGCTCTATTATTTTGGGGGGAGAAACCCCCACTCTCCAGCATTTCCCAGTTCTGCCTAGTGACACCAATATCTTAAATGACTGACTGTGCAGCCTGGGGGTGGAGCCTAAGGTGGTAGAGAGGTTTAGAAACTGGTTGGGTGACAGACAACCAAGACGACTGGTAGATGAAATTCACGCTGTGGAAAGGTTAGTCAACGGCCTTGGGGGATCAATCCGAGCCCAGGTCTGTTCAAAATATTTGTCAGTGATATTATTAGAGCAGGGGTTCTCAAGCAGTCCTTGGGACACACCTAACCAGTCATGTTTTTAAGGTATCTACAATGAATATGCACGAGAGAGATTTGCATACAATGGAGACGGGGCACGCAGATCTCTCTCGTGCATAGGCATTGTGGCTATCCTAAAAACCTGACTGGCAAGTTGTGCCCCGAGGAATGGTTTATTATTTTATTTAACTATTTTTATTGACCGCCTTATCTGAAAATCAAAGCTGTTTACAGATTGACTGAAACTTTATACTTTTACATAGAACACAAAATACAATTAACTTCTAAATTTTACAGAGAATGAGGAGTAACAAGAGTACATTTGAGGGAACAGTTCAACAGCTATGAGAAACTTTGCTGTGTGATGATATACATGCACAGTGGGTTGGATGGTTTAACTTTTGCGACTGAAGTGATCAAGGAAGAGATAGGTCAGGCATGGCTCATTTATTCACAGGGAGAGTGTTGCAAATGCTCGATGCATGGAGTGAAAAGGGTCGGTTTGAGACGGTTTGGCTGTTCTTCATCTTTGGAGCGGGGATGGTGAATGTGTTTTGCGGATCGATTCTTCTATTTTTCATTTGGTGTTCTGTGCCATAAAGACTGAAGATAGACTGAGGATAGGTTTTGGGAAACTTTGAATATGGCCGGTATGGTTAAGAACCTCTAGATTAGCAGGAAAACTCTGCTATAAAATTGACCACATCTGAGGGAGTAGACAGTATGAGACGTGATTTAAGAAAGCTTTCAGGGAGGGGCTGAGTGCTTGAACATTAAGATTTAAAGCGAAAAACAGTAAAATTTGATGGATTTAGAGGTGCACAAATCCAATGGAACAGTTTATGATGGGGGAAAGATATCAATATGCACTAAGCAGGAAAGGCCTCAGGTGGCAGTGAAACATTAAAGCAGGTGCCGGAGGCAGTGGGGTGCAAGGGTGCCCAGGAAGAAGCGGAACCAGGAGAAATAATGGAGACCATGGGCCTCTGTACATGTCCCTGGCGAGTCTGGTTCCAGAGGCTGTACGTCACAATGTGTGTTGTTGAGTCAATGCTGACTCCTGGTGACGGAAAGCCCCTGCGTTTCATGGCAAGGTGTGAGGAGAAGTAGATTGCCAGGCCTTTCTTCCAAGGCAATGGTGGGTAAAGTAACTTGCCCAATGCCACATGATCTCTTAGTCACCAGGCCAGTGCTCTAACCACTAGACTATCCAGAGAAGGGCAAATAAAGGGTATGAGAAATAAACTGAAAGTCTAAATATTTCATTGGTTTACTTCTATGCAACCTTTTTGCTCAAAGAAACATATCCCAAAGCAGCTTATATAATCTAATAGACCACAATAGTACAGACCAAACCTACCCTTTCCTCTCACGAAGGAGTGAAACTGGCCACAGCATGTCAATAAAATTCAAAACCTCTTCTGCGATTGTGGAGGGAATGTAAGATGCAGGTCTTCGAGCAGTGAATTTTCCCATCAAAACCAATGCTGGTACTCCTTTGCAGGGCTCTTATTACTCATGGAATGGAGTGAACTTTAGCAGGCAAAAAGAAATAAAAGCAAAGTACCAGTACTCTGTACCACCCTGTGCCCTAGAGGGGAGTAGCGCTAGGGACCCTGAAGTTCAAAAGTATAAATCTGAAACAAGAAAACTATTTTCAGAGGAAGGTATGAAATCTCTCCAGCAATCCAGACCCGGATCTCTGCCTGCCTTTCTGACATTGCTGCCTGGATGTCTCACCGCCACTTGAAACTGAACATGGCCAAGACTGAACTTCTTATCTTTCCCCCTAAAACCTCCCCTCCTCGTCCTCCTTTCTCAATCTCTGTGGATAATTTTGTACTCCTTCCTGTTTCCTCAGCCCACAATCTGGGGGTCGTCTTTGACTCCTCTCTCTCTTTCTCCACACATATCCATCTGATAGCTAAGACCTGCTGTTTCTTTCTTAATAACATCAGCAAAATCCGCCCTTTCCTTTCCGAACACACTACTAAAATGCTTATCCACTCCTTAATCACCTCCCGTCTTGACTACTGTAACCTACTATTTGCTGGTCTCCCTTTGAATCATCTCTCCCCCCTTCAATCTGTTCAACACTCTGCTGCGCAGCTAATCTTCCACCAGCCTCGTCATGCCCATATTACTCCTTATTTTATTTATTTATTTAGCTGCATTTATATCCCACTTTTCACCAGGTCAAAGCAGTTGGGGGATACATTTAACATGAGGGGATATGAGACACTCCTCTTCTCAAGTCACTTCATTTGCTCCCTATCCATTTCCGCATCCAGTTCAAACTTTTCCTACTGACCTATAAATGCAGTCACTCTGCGTCTCCTCACTATCTTTCCTCTCTTATCTCTCCTTACAACCCCCCTCGGGAACTCCACTCTTCTAGCAAACTGCTTCTATCTGTGCCCTTCTCTTCTACTGCTAACTCCAGACTTCGCTCCTTTTACCTTGCTGCGCCTTATGCCTGGAACAAACTACCTGTGTCTGTACGCCAGGCACCTTCCCTGACCCTCTTCAAATCCAGTCTGAAAACTCACCTCTTCGCTGCTGCTTTTGGATCTTGACCTACCTGATCTCCTTTTTCTTTCCCCTTGCCTTAGCCCTGCCTACACCTTCTGTGTTTGTCTTGACTAGATTGTAAGCTCTGAGCAGGGACTGTCTCTTACCTGTCTGTGCAGCGCTGCGTATGACTTGTAGCGCTATATAAATGCTCAGTAATAGTAGAAGAGGCGGCTGCCATTGCCGTGCCCAATACTAGTTTACAGAACTACTCCTGAAACATGGAAAAATTATTCCAAAGAGCTAGGCCACCTAAGATTACCACAAACTCACTTGGACCTTGATGGGGTCTAGGACGACCCTCCAACACTTGACTTACCATTTCAATTGTATTACTCTATGCAATGGAGGCATACAATGATTTCATGTCTAATGTCACCATCGTGAACTCACTATTCAAAGTATTCAAGCCCTCCAGAATCTGTAAATAAATGGAGCGGTGTCCAGATATGAAGGAACCTTTGCTACTTCTGCCTTCAAACAGGCATCCCCATAGGTACAGATCTGTTCTAATAATGAATCCTTTGCCGACACGATCGGATGCCCAGGGGGTTTATCCAATGTCCTGTGGATTTTAGTGAGAATACAGAACCCTAATTTTTGGAGTACTATGGTTCAGAAACAAATTCCTTAGCGGTTAACAAAAAAAACACAACTTCAAAAGCATTCTCACTTGGATGGCTCTTCTAAAATTCCCCTCTAAGTGAAATCTGGGACGAGCCAGAACGTCTGAAAAAAGAAAAAAAGGGCAGGCACATCCGAGTACGGATGTGATTTCACAAACCTGGATGTGCTAGATATGGACAGCTGTGGAGCGTCTACATAGACATCCCCCCAGAACGGTATGATCAGGCCCAGATTTAGGCATAGGCAATGGATGCACCTGCCTCCAGTGCCAAATTTTGATAGGCGCCGGCGTATTGCCTCAACTGTCATGTCTCGCTGTGAGCCTGATACTGCAGCTCGGAGGATCACATCGCTGATCAGCTCTGCCCCGATGTCCTGCTTACCAGCGCAACCCAGTCCCCGAGATGCAGCAGTGTCTTTAATTAAATTTCAGCCCAGGCCCTGTAGCTTCCCCCTGCATGGTTCCATGGCAAAAGGAAGCCCTGTGAGAGGAAAGGGAGGGATGCTGCAGGGTCTGGGCAGTCTGGGGCTGAATTTAATGAAAGAACTTGCTGTTGCCACTCAGGGACAAAGCTGAGCCGTAAGTAGGACATTAGGGCAGAGCCGATTGGGGGCAAGTCCATTCCACCTTGCTGCTCCATAGGCCTGGAACAAACTACCTGAGTCACTGCATGAGGCTCCTTCTCGGGCCCTATTCAAGTCCAGGCTGAAGACACACCTCTGAGGCTGCTTTTGGATCCTGATATTCCTCATTCTCTTGCCCACTACTTATGTGTATCTTGCCATACTGTAGTCCGCAATTTCGTAATGTTGTTTCATCTTCATCTTATTGTGATTAACCTCCCTTCGCAACATCAGAGCAGTGTACAAAGTATACATAATAATAATAATAGGGCCGAAACTGGAAAGGGAACTAGAATTCTGACAGGAAAGAAACAAATACACACCAGAGAGGAGGAGGACAGAGTAATCCGTGAGTCAGGAGGGGGGAGCTCATAAGCCAGCGAAAAGTGTGTCTTAAGGAGAGCCTTGAACTTAGGGTAGGATTGTTCTTGGCGGAGGGTGAGGAGAAGAGAGTTCCAGAGGGAAGGGGCTAGAAAAAAGAATGCAGAATGTTGAGTCCCCTCTAGATGGGCCAGGGTGGGAGATGGGAGGTGCAAACGGTAGTTGTGAACTGAACGAAAGGAACGAGGTACTGAGCGATGTAGCAGGGAGTCGGCCAAGGGGGTGAGGGTATGATGGGCCTTGTGAGTAAAGATCAAAATCTTATATTTAATATGGTGTGAAACTGGCAACCAATGCAAATGGATAAGGTGAGGTGTGACGTGAGCATGACGAGAAGCATATGAAAGAATCCTTGCTAGGGTGTTCTGAATGAACTGGAGGCGGTGAAGCTGGTGCTGAGGGAGACCTGCAAAGATGATGTTACAGTAATCAATTCGGGAGATAACCAGGGAGAGCAGAAGAGTGGTAAGGGCAAGATGTCACAGACTATTCGGATCTGATGGAGAAAAATGTGAATGACGGGACAGGGCAGAGATGTGATCTTGGAAAGAGCGGAGTCCAGGATCACCCCAAGATGGTGCATGGAAGATACTAAAGGAACTGGGGCATCCAGGAGAGTGGGAGAGGGGTATCTAAGGAAAACCATAGAGCTGAGGTCTTGGCCAGACTAAGACATAAGAGGTTGGTGCCCAACTAGTTGGCAACATCACATAGGCAGGTGTTAAGGGAAGAAAGATCCAGATTCAGTGGAGAGGTGCCGTCCGCATAGTAGTAAGCTGAAATGCTGCGTTGCTGTATTAGGAGGGTGAGTGGGACCAGGAAGATGTTGAAAAGCAGAGGTGCAAGGACCGAACCCTGCTTAGATTGTAAGCTCTGAGAGCGGGGACCGTTTCAGCGCTGCGTACGCCTTGTAGCACTATATAGAAATGAACAGCAGTAGTAGCCAGAGCCGATGGGGGGGGGGGGGGACCCCTCCAGCGCTGCCTATGGGTATTACGTATTACAAAACCTGGATATCTAGGACAGCCTAATGGCTCGAGTAGTTGGCTAGGAAATCGTGCAGCTGCTTTCGCTGACATTGTTCTGCGTACTGGGGATGATCGAATGCTTTCTTCTCTACACACTCTGGATGTTTTTCAGCTAACACTAGCACTTTTCAGATGCTTGTTCGTCGCTGTTTGTATCTCTGAGTAGGTCTAAACTTAGACGTGAGGCCAGGCGCCAATGACATTTCTGTGATCACATTGCTATGGGTCAGCCTGCCAAATAAGGGGGCACGTCCCCTTTTCACTAGGACAACACCTAGTGCTGCATCTGATGTACTGCTATGGATCAGTCACCATCATTTTTCAAGCTGGCAGCAATGGATGAAGGAGTTAACTCCTATCCCAAAGTGGGCGAGTAGAGTCTAAGGCCGACAGACAAAAGGAAGTACATATCAAATAACTAAACCCAAATCTAAATTTGTGCCATCACACATTGACCTTGGCAGGGGTGGGGGAGGTCTGGGTCTCAGGGGGACCACCGGGGATTTTTGCCAACTAGGGTCATGTGGGGTGAAGGGCTGCACGTCACTTCACCTTGGATGACCCTTTGCTCCTAGCCTAGAAAGCACAGTTACTTACCTGTAACAGGTGATCTCTGGGAACAGCAGGAATAAGTCTTCACATATGGGTACGTCGGTACCGACGGAGTCTGCGCGGGAATGCTTCCCAGCGTCCAATCAAAGAGCTTTTGGAAGCATTCCACCACGCCTGCGTGCTGCTTTCCCGCCTTTCCCAACTGCCTCTCCTCAGTTAAGTTTTAAAGCTGAGACAAAGAGAGAGAGAGAGGAAAGGAAAGATAGATAGAGATACAACTCCTGGGGAGGTGGGTGGGTTGTGAAGACTTATTCCTGCTGTTCCCAGGGATCACCTGTTACAGGTAAGTAACTGTGCTATCTCCAGGAACAAGCAGGAATGAGTCTTCACATATGGGGACTCCCAAGCTGAGATGCCTGGAGTCCCAGCATGTCATAGGTTGGAACATGCTATCTCCCAGAACACCAGGCATCCTGAGGATGGAGAGTAGGCGTTGAAGAAAGAAAGGTGCTGTGGAACAGCTAACCTAGCATAGGCTTGCAGACAAGGAGTCCATGTGTGGATGGTAATTGTCATGAATGATATTGCAAAGAAAAAATATTGCAATAGGGACCTCCCCTAACAGGACTTTAGAGAAGTATGGAGGTTCATGGAATCTACTGGGGAACCCAGTAGAGGAACCTAGAGAAGGACCTCACTGTAAGTGGAGGTAGTAAACCTGTAGGAAAAGCAATGGAGGTCAGAATCCTGAAAGGTAACAGGGAACCCCAGTAGGATAAAAACTGGGGTAGTACAAAAATGGTGGGCCTTCAGCGGAAGGCTTTATGATAAAAGCCCAACTCTTTTGGCAGCAGAGTAGCCCACTCTTAGGGACAGAAAGAGAAAGGCTAACCGACTTGGACAGACAGGCCCAGTCCTTGTGGGGAGAAAGGGTATGGGAACCCCTTGTATCCCAAAAGAAAGGACAACACCTGAGGCGTTAGAGCCTGTGAGTAGCTGAAGATCCGCAATGTCTCTCCTAAATGAAGTCAGCTGGGAGAGATATAGGAACGTGGAGAGCTTCACAGGTACCTAACCTTAGGGTTATGGTAGGTGTTAACTACCACCAAAGTGGTTGTGGGTGTAGGACCCCAAAACATGCTGGATAGCATAAGTATAGGTAAAGCCCATCTGTCAGAATCATATGGCTATATGAGCTTCGACAGTCAGGTAGATAAAGCAGAAACATATCTACCGATAGTAAAAAATCTCGACAGATACCTATATATACACATATATACGTATATACATATACACATATATATATGTATATACATATACACGTATATACGTATACACATATATACTGTGGTGAGGAAAGCACTGCTGAACATAGAGATACACAGGGAAATGAGTCCTATCACTTTAATTCAGAAAGTATCAAGGGTTTCCCTAGTAACCAAGAGTCTCTGACTCAGAACCTAGTCATCCCTAAGCCCCGCCCACAGCAGCACGTCAGGGAGAAGCTTGACCCTAATCACATGTGCTGGGAGCAAGGTGTGGCTCAGGAAGAAGGAAAGTTTAAAAAGCTGACTTTCAGAAACACAGATAGAGACGGAGAAGGAGAAAGGGGAGCTGGAAGTGAAGCAGCAAGAACAAGGAACGCAAAGAGGGAAGCGCAAGTGAGAGAGTGCTTGCAGAGCATGAAAGACAGTGTGAAGGAAACACTGGAAGCCGAAGAGAGAGAACTGATGAGAGATTGCCCAGCACAGCTGAGAGAGCAAGGAAAGAGAGGCTGGTGCAAGCAAACGAAGCTGCTGCAAACGGAAGACAGCATGACTGGCTTGCAGGGCAGAGAGAGATTCTGAATACCTCTGAAACCAGGCAAGTGTGTCCTTCTCAGTTCTTAACCAGTAAAAGTTTGAGAGAATTACCTTTAGAGTTAAAAGCTGATTCCAGCAATAAGCCAAACCCCAGGATAAAGAGAGACTGTTTATCTAAGTATCAAGTAGCTCCTATAGCAGACGAGCTAGTGCAGAAACAAGCCCTGCTTAAGAAATTGAGTGAATTGATTAGGAAAGAGAATAGCAAGCTCTCCCCTCAGATGTCTTTGGATGTGTGTGAGAATGATAGCGTTGAAGATATGGAGATAACAGATATGGAAGACAGTTCCTTTGAAATGCAATGTGCTGTATGTCAAGCCTCTGACGTAGAAGAGAGCTGAGCCAGAAAGCCATTGAATGTATGCCTGCTTAGGAAGCAGCCTGAATTGTGAAGACGTCACAACCGAAGAACACAGCTGAGTGCTAAGTTCAATGGATAAGCTTGAAAGCTGATACTAATGTTCAAGGGACATTTAAAGAGTTGTTTTGCTGCAAGAGTTTTGTTCCTGTAAAGAAGAGAAACATTTAAGAATTTAAAAGTTTTTGGAATAAGTGGCATTTTGATTTACAAGCAGAGTTGTGCCTGTTTCTTTGCATTTTTGGAATACAAGCAAAGTTGTTCCTATTTCTTTTGAAGCTGTAGCGTGGGATTAAAAATCCTATATATGATTTTTCCACTTGTGTCCTGTGTATGAAGGAACCCCTGATTACATTAAATAAATTTTCTCTGTCTTATGCCTAACCCTCGGATCACAACTCCCTTGCTTTAAGATAGGACTACAATTCCCAGCAGCCCTCCTGGCAGCCATTTTGAGGGAAACTTATTTTAAAGCCAAAAAGGCGACCTCACCTGGTATCAGTTATCTACCTGGCCAGGCGGGGGCGACAATACGTATATACATATACACATATATATCGATATATGAGAATATATCTATAGGGAGATATGAAGGGCATAAAATACTCACACATGATAGACATAGACATCTGTAAGATGTGTGCTATAGGTATGAATATATATATATACACCTCTATATGGAAGTCTGCAAGAAGCAGACAGAGATATGCCTACAAAAGGTATTCACATAGGAAAATGTGGAGAGGAAAGATTCATCTAATAACAAGAAGGTGGAACCTACTTGAGAAGACATATAGAGAATCAATTCCCACTGGTTATGGCTACAGGAATGCTAGGTAGTAGAATAACCAGGATGGTTACGTGAAAAGCAGAGGATGATATCAGTCTGCAGCCAGCAAGTCCCGAGTATTCTAGAACTCTAGCATGGTAAGTGAACAGAAGACGCATAGGAATGAGATACCATGCTGACCTGCTTAAGGGCAAAAAGGTATCATGCGTTCTTACCATGAGGACGAGCTGGAAGGAGAAAACATATTCCCTATTGGAAATACTATGGACCAAAGCAGGGAATTAGCAACTCCTTAAGCTTTCACGTAAGAGGAGGCCTATGTCCTTTATATTAAAAAGGAGAACTTTTCTAGTCATGGGAGACATGACTGAAAAAGCCTTTTTCAACCATCTAGTATGGCTGTTGGAGAAAAAGCCTCCCCCCCCCCCCACCCCGTGCTCTCTAGCAAGGGCCCATAGTGGAGAGCTTCTCTGTAGAATTGCAGAGAGCATGATGCAGGAGAATGGGGAGATAGCTACTGGCTCTTCTGCAGCCAGTTCTATGTCAACTATGCTGCCAAATCCAGGGGAATGGAGATGGCAGACAGAGAAGACAATCCAGCAAGCTTGTAGTGAAAAAATTTCCAAGACAGATGACAGCACTGACTTGGAGCCACTAGTAAGATGAGACAGAGTGTTAGTGGAGGGTAAATCTGGTTGCTGGTGGACAAGAACCAGTGGTTGAAACATTAAGGCTCCTGCATTGGCAGCTGCTTGCCAGACAGCAGAAGAATGGTACTGTTTAAAAACAGTAAGAACAGACAAAACAAGAGTAGAAAACTCTGGAGGTGTCTGAACTGCTTCAAAGCAAGATTGAAAAAGAGGAGTCAACTCAGAAAATAGAACTCCGCACTGGAAAAGTAAGAAAACTAGAGAGGCTGAAGAAAAGCCCTCCAGTGAAGCAATACCGCTCTTACTGAGGAAAACCTGGTAAGAGGGTAAAGAGAATGGAGCTGAAGAAAACTTACAAAGTAATAAGTTTATAGAAAGGAAAAAAAAAAGACATGCTGGCACAGGAAACTCTCATTTGATAGTGAATAGACCTCTTTCCCTAGAAGGAAAAAGAGGAAAAATCCTGTGACCTAGAAGCATGAACATCCTGACAGCTCATAGAACATAGAAAGAATGGATGTCTTTCGGGAAGAGATCCATGTTTAGGATTTAGAATGACAGCAGTGGATTCCCTCTATTGAGAAGAAGCAACTGCAGATTGTAATCCCAAGAGTCACAAGCATCTGATGGATTGCTCAGAAACCCTGTGGTTGCTGGGTTTGCTGAGCCTGGTGAGAGGTTGAACTCTGCAGACCAGGACGATGCTTCCCCTGTTTGGGAACATCTGTATGATGGGCAGATGATGCATAAAACCTTCTTCTCCTATGGGAAGAAAGTTTGGCAGGACATTTCCTACCTACTGGGACAGAAGAAGGTGCAGAACAGCTCTTAGGAACAGGTAAGTCAGTGGAGAACTGAGTAACCTGACGT
Source organism: Ichthyophis bannanicus (assembly GCA_033557465.1). Classification (NCBI taxonomy): domain Eukaryota; kingdom Metazoa; phylum Chordata; class Amphibia; order Gymnophiona; family Ichthyophiidae; genus Ichthyophis; species Ichthyophis bannanicus. Next base: position 227,482,500 of record CM066043.1, on the reverse strand, counting down.
AAAAACTCCTTGTTGAAAAGATTGTCTCCAGTGCAAGGAGTATGTCCCAGTCTGTGCTGTGCCCATTTGTCCAAGTCTGAAGCTTGGAGCCAGGCTCTACGTTGTGCCCCTATAGTTATAGCAGAAGTCCTGCTAACAGACTCAAGAGTCTAGGGAAGCACGAGTAAGAAACAAAGAGATATTGTGGAGATGCTTGAGCAGTGAAGAATAGTCTGCACTCCTGGACTCTGGAAGAGAAGGAGTCAAAAGATGTAATTGCTTTGTGACCTCCTCAAGAGATAGACTCATATAAAAAATATATGAGAGAATTCTTGCAGAAAGCATAGATGTCTGGAAGGTTTGACGTCCAAAGGCATCAAGTATCTTAGACTCACGACCTGGCGGACAAGAAGAGTGCTTTTTCTTGCTCTTTACCTGCCTCACTGCTGATTCCACAACTATGGAATGATGAGGAAGTGGAGTCTTTTGAAACCCTTGAGAGGGGGCACCTGATATAAGATCAGTTGCTGTGGAAGGTGGGGGTACCCTTAAAGGTGCTTCCCACATTCCTAGAAGGAGATCCTGCAAGGAATGATGCAAAGGAAGCATTATGTTCTCCTTTGCTTTGGTAGAAAGAGTCCTGTGCAGGATCATGTCTTGGGACAGGAATAGCAAGAGATCTTGCTATATCCAGGAGGAAACTCTGAAAAGAGGGTTCCCCAAAAGTATTTTCCCTTGGACAGGTTAGATCTCAATAACTAGCCTGAGCACCGACAGAGCTATCCAGATATATAGGAATAGAAGATCCTGCACAGTGCAGTGTGGAATGCTTAAAGGATGGTCGCCGGTACTGGCTGTCAGGAGCAGCGACCGTCAGTACCACATTGTCTATGCCAGGTATCGACTCCAAGCTTGGCATAGAAGGGAGCAATCCTGTTGAAAAAAGCATGGTAGGAGTTGGCCACGATGCTACTGTGGATACCAGTACTGATGCCAATACCGGTACCGATGTCGGAGTCGAGCTCGACAGACATCGGAGCAGTCATCGGTGACCATTCAATCGGTACCGAGGTAACCGAAGACCTCCGGATGCTATCCTCGGTACCGAGCCACCTGTATCGATCGTTGTCGGTACCAAAATGAACTGGTACCGAGTCTTCCAGACTAGAGAGCGATTCTAAACTCGGCATCGATAAGTGAAGCATGGAATGCACCGACTGTAAGGGTAATGAGGACTTCGGTACCGTGTCTGATACTGGTGAGTGAAGGTTAGCTAGTGACAACTCAATCGGCCTCGAGGGAACCGAGAGTTGCAGATCTGAATCATTGGAACCGAGCCTTCGGTACTGCCCGGAGCTGGTACCAAGGCGAGTCGGTACCCAGTCCTTCAGACTGGAGATCGATTCCAGACTCGGCATCGAAGGAAGCGAGGCTATCGATGCACGTCTGGAGGGTACCGACGTCGGTGGTAGTATCGGTGCTGGTACCGATAATGGAAGGTCGGACGCCAGATGACCATCCCTGGTGAGGAGTATTTCATCCAACACCAGTGCCGATGTCGGGGTATCAGTACCGCTCGAAGCGGATGCCACCACCGGACACGGCTCAGGTATGTTCTGTGAGGGGTGAACCCCAGGAACAACCTGAAACCCCTTAAACGCTTTGGAGACTGAAGACTCCTGCCGGGGTTTTGAAGCCAGTGGGCCCTCGAGGGCAAGGCCGGAGCTGTCTACATGCTGTGCATGAGACCTACCACTCGAGGGCTGGCTAGTCTTAACAGACTGTTTGTGGGTTAAATGATCCTGTGTAGAAGAAGAAGGGGACGGTGCCCCGAAGCTGGAGGGAAACCGTGTATCGAGGGAACCTCGATATTGAAGACTTCTTCTCACCAAAGTGTTGTCAGGACCCAAGCAGGTTAGACACCGACGTCGAGGGTCTAAAAATAAAGTTGTACCGCCACAGTTTGAACATTTCTTGGAGAAAGTGGCTGGCGGTTCCACGAAGGAAAAAGAAGAGGCCTAAAAGGCCTAAGATACCGTGAGACACTATGAAGAAAAAATATTCCCTGAAAAAGGAAGATTTTACAAGAAAAGAAAAGAAAACACCGGCGGTACCGGTGGCGTCGGGAAGACAGCCGCGACCACAAGAAAACTAAAGAAATAAAAGAAGAATTTTCTGCGGTGACAGGAGGACGTCCTGCCGGCTCCGTGGAAAAACGAAAACTGAGGAGAGGCAGTTGGGAAAGCGGGAAGGCAGCACGCAGGTGTGGTGGGATGCTTCCAAAAGCTCTTTGATTGGACGCTGGGAAGCGTTCCCGCACAGACTCCGTCGGTACCGACGTACCCATATGTGAAGACTCATTCCTGCTTGTTCCTGGAGATTGCTTAATTCTGCCCTGAAATGGGACTAAAGATTCAGCATTAAAAAGGAAGTAAAACACCAGGCACCTTTTTTATTTTCAACCCATGAGGAGCAATTTCGGATTTGCCCTTTTGGTATCATGCTGCCCTTTTAACACAGCTATATTGCTCCTCATTTTTCAGCACTAAATAAAACGCTTCTTACAACACTAGAGGAAAGATCAGCATAGGAAAATCAGACGTGAACTGTTGTATCAAAAGAACAGCACAATGAACTACCTTCACTAAAACATGGAAAAGGTAGTTTAGAAGGACAAAATTATAATTATTCTTTAAATTCCCTGTGCCCTAGAGGCTCCTTACTGAAAAGAAATGGTTTCATGGCTCTACAGAGATTAGTGATATAATCTGGGTATCATGTCAGGGCCACTTCAAATGAATGGCACCTTGCCAGTTATGCTAGAAACCAGAAGCAAAAAGAAAAAGCGTGCATAACCTGTGGACGTTCATATATGTTTAACTGTCTTGCAGCACCTCCCCCTACTGAGAGCAGAGGGGTCCGAGGACTCTCATACAATTGGCAGGAGTGTTGCAGCAGAGATGTGGAGGGCAGTTAAAATGCCCCATTCCAAAAAACTAATTCCAGTCACCAGCTGAGGCCAAGGTCAGAACAGGTCTTGGAACCAGTTGTCTTGTTAAGGCGGCTTTCCACAGTAGCTCCGTACTAGCACCTCCCCTGCACTCATTTTACTGCCAAGTCAAGATTAAACCAAAGAGGGACTGAAGTGAAGCAACTCAGCTCATCTCCCACCCGCTGAGCCCTGCTGGTCCATAAAACCTGAGGACAGCCTGGTCTCTGCTCCCCTTACAGAAGTACACAGTGAAGTGGCTGCAATTGTGCAGAGAGAAAAAAAAGTAAGAGAAAACTGCTTCAATATCTGTGTTTATTTTAAACTAGGAATGCCATATGTAAGTCTAGATGAAGCTGGGCCTGAAAGATCATCTTAAAATTGTACAGAAGTTGGAAATGGAAGTTTCCTTTCTTAAAGTGGACTGGAACGCCTCTTCTGTCATCGTACTCTGCATACGCACGTCCTGTCGCAAGGCTTCCATGCCGAGAACACCTTGGCCACACCAGCTCACCAAAGAGCAGAAGGAGAAATCTTGTTTTAATGTAAGACAAACAGATCATCTCACCAGCACTCCAGAGTCTAATAACCAGCACCGTAAACAGAAAACCAGCATATTTACAACAACACAATATATAAAAAAAAATCAAACCCATCCCTCATTTAAATAGGAAAGTCAGCAATATTTTTTTAAAAAAGAATATACACAGATAAGACACTTAACAAAAAGATACATGGATGTAGAGCAACACAGAGTGAATGGTACATAAACTGATAATGAAGACCTTTCCTACTATCACGTCCCATGTACGACAACAATGGATGTCTCATATCAAAATTTTTTTAAACAACTTTGGGCTAGATTACTAACAGGCGTTACCGTGTTAATGCGTGTTAGCATGTGCTAATGAGAATTTACTAATATTGCACATAGCGTGCATTAATGTAGTAACGCACTTTCGTAAATCTATCCCCTTGTCTATTTAAAAAAACATTAGCGAAGAAAAGCTATTCATGAGAGCCTATGCAGAATGCACTGATAAACTCAGCACATTGTGAGACCCTCAAAACCTGTGCAGGCTCTTAAAAGTGGCCATGAGAAGTTCAGAACCCAGGCCACAGGACCACCACAAGAGAGCTGAGTGGGCCTCTTCAGAACCATCAGCAGAATGCCCAGCTCCCGCATTGTTATAACCAACCCCTCAGACTGATTTGCTTCCAAGGCAAGCAGCTACCTAGCATGCACCGATCAGCTTTGTTCATCTCTTTTCAGCAAGCGGCAGGCCCGTTGGTTGTGCAGGGGATGGGGCAGGTAACACTTCCCTATACTGCAGATGGTGGCAGCGATAGCATCTTTACACAGAAAACTTTAAATAGCACCATCAAAAAAATAAAATAAATTGACAACAGAACAGAACCATATACACAGTCCATGAATTTAAGAAAAAACCTATAGAAAAATAAGACATTTTTGTCTGTAGAATATACCAAAAGGAAACAAAACCTTAGATACAAAAAGCATTTAAACATACCCAAATACAATGAATAATTCTTATAGCAAATAATGAAACATCTTAACAGAGATCAAACTATTGTTCTTCCTTAGATAATTTCTAATTCAAGAGCAAATCAGAGTTTTCTTAATACATTGAAGGAAATGGAGACAGTTGACTAGAACTTTGTGTTGTGATAAATTAGGCTGCGGCCTGCTACAAAATGCAATTTTTGTCAGTTAAAAACGGTCTTGAAACCAAGAGCTTTTTATTATTATTAAATATCAGAGCATCCAAAAATGTCATCCCACCTCATTTTCCATCTCGTAAAGATGGTGGTAAAAAATTTACCTCTTACAACTAAAATCCTGCAACTCTACATTCAGCCAAGCTACAAACTAACCCGAATTAGAAGCCTCTCTTACGAGTCCCCTCCGAGGGAAACCAATGACAAAGTACTAAAGCTCTCCATTATGTGATCTGCACCGGCCAAGAGCAATCCCCTCGCCTGCATCTGTCTGTGCAAAGACCCCAATCTGCTCGGGTTTTTCTCTGCCTTGTGCGTGTGGGGAAATTCTGGCACGGCCCAAGCAAAAAAAGTCTCACACTATAAAGAGAGATTCAAACACATCTCTAAGGAAAAAAATAATACATTTATTTATTTTGTTTATTTATTTATATTCTCTTATATACTGCGCTATTCTGCATCAGTGCGGTTTACATTGAACAAGGCATTATAACTTGGAGATAACTATTTTACAGGGAACATGGGCTATGGAGGGTTAAGTGGCTTGCCCAAGACCACAAGGAGCACCTGTGGGACTAGAAACCCCAGTCCTTCCAGCCCAAGGTTGCTGTCCTCTAGTGGGATTTGAACCCCCGACCTTCCGGCATGAAGTACCTTGCCCCAACCACTAGGCCTCTCCTCCACTCCAAGGCTCATTAACTATGTCAGTCTGTGTTTTTTGTTTTAAATACTGGCTGCCCCCATTAAATACAAACTGGAGATTCAGCACCAGTACTCGAATAATGGCAGGTGCTGAAAATCTGGTCTTTGTGGTCAGAGCCCGGCGTTACCCATATAGTGGTAATTTTCAACTCTGATATGGATATCTACGTGGATAGTCATTTAGGTCAGATTTTTCCCCCATCCTAAATTATCCACCTAGTGGTGCTGAAAATTCTCGCTGTAGCCTAGTGGTCAGAGCACTGGCTCAGTAACCAAGAGACCAGGGTTAGAGTCCCACTAGCACTCCCTGTGACCTTGGGCAAGTCACTTAACCATGCCTCAGAAGAAAGACCTAGCTAAGGAGCTGCTGGATCGCCAGGAGTCAGCATTGACTGGAAGGCACACATTGCATTTGCATGGAGCATTATTTATTTATTTATACTCCTTTATCATCTTAGTCAAAGTGATTTACATTGGAGGGTTGAGTGACTTGCCCAAGGCCACAAGTACTAGTGGGAATTGAATCCTGGTCTCTTGATTCCCAAGTCAGTACTCTACCATTAGGCTAATCCTCCATTAGTGGCTCCTCCTTCGTTCCACCCCTGGACTACCCCAGGAACATCCAGATGGTATTATCTCTGACTCTCTCTGCACTAAGCAGGACTGCTAAAAGGATATGGGCCTTTGAAAACTGAATCCACAGCTTACACTTAAGTGTGATAATGAAACCTTTCCAGGCTATTAGAAGTTCGAAAGTGGCTCAGTTTTCAGACCCACTTCCAAGTAAGCATAGTTACTCACCTGTAAAAGATGTTCTCCAAGGATTGCAGGAATCAGTCCTCACACATGGGTGACGGCAGCACCAACGGAGCCCGTGCTGAGCATTTCCCAAGCTTTCAAAGAAAGCCTCTGGGACATGCTATCACACATGTGTGGTCCTCTTTCCGCCCCAGGGTGCCATCTTGCTCAGTCAGATGACACAGCTAGGACAGCAGTAAAAACTAAAACAAAGTAGGGTGGCAACTCCCAGGGCAGGAGGAAGGGTTGTGAGGACTGATTCCTGCTGTCCCTGGAGAACACCTGTTACAGATAAGTAACTGTGCTTTCTCCAGGAACAAGCAGGAAATCAGTCCTCACATATGGAACTCCCTAGCTCCAGGCTGCTGAGGACCGAACCACGACAGCACCAATGGCGACCAATTGGGTAGCCATGAGTTGCAGAGGGTGAGTCCCCACCGAGAGACTCTGCAAGACCCTAGCATCCAGCGACACTATCACTCTGGCAGTCTGAACACAGAAGGGTCAGAGGGCGGGAGTTGCCGACACCCCAAGAAACGGAGTACTGCCTGGCCAAAGTCACTGTCCCTACGGGACTCGCTCTCCAAGCAGTAGTGAATTGTGAACATATGAACTGAAGACCATGTGGCAGCCATGCAGATCTCAGTCACTGGCACTGAGCGGAGGTTGGCCACCGACGTAGCCATCACCCTCATGCGATGCACTGTGATCCGTGCTCAAGGGAGAGGCCAGCTCGCTCAAAGGTGAGGGCAATACAGTCCACCACCCAAGTGGACAGAGTTTACTTAGTCACGGGAAGCCCCAATCTGCTGCAGTCATAAGATACGAAAAGCTGAGGAGCTTTTTGATGGGCCCAGGTCCGCTGTAAATAGAAGGACAGGGCCCATTTGCAATCTAGTGTATGAAGCACTATTTCCTCCAAGCCAGCGTGAGGACATGGAAGAAGGTGGGGAGGACCACCTCTTGGTTGAAATGGAAAGGAGAAAGCACCTTCGGGAGGAATTTGGGGTGTGTGCGGAGCACTACCCTGTTCTTGTAGAACCTTGTATATGGTGGATCTGCCACCAGAGCCTGGAGTTCACTTACCCTTCAAGCAGATGTGAGGGCCACCAGAAAAGTCACATTCCATGACAGGTACCTCAGGTGATAAGTGGCCAAGGGCTCGGTGAGCTGAGACTGCACCACGTTGAGGTCCCATTCTGTCACTGGAGGGCAGAGGGAGGGGCTTGGATAACAGGAGGCTCCAGAGGAACTTGGAAACCAGGGGCTGGCTTGAGAGGGGTTTTTTCCTCGACAGGATGGTGGTGAGTGGCTATGGCGCTCAGATGTACCCTCACAGAGTTAGATTTTAGCCCAGTGTGCGACAGGTGCAGTAGGTACTGTAGTACTAGTTGCACCTGACAGAAGGGATTCTCCTCCTTTTCCGCACAGCAGGCAGAGAACCACCTCCATTTAAGGCATAAGCCTGTCTGGTGGAGGGTTTTTGGGAGGCCAGTAGCATCTCCTCAACCTCTCTGGAAGATTGAAAGGGGCCAACGCTACCCTTTCAGCAGCCACACTGTTAGTATTAGCGACTCCAGACTGGGGTGGAGAAAGCCCTCTTCCTGGAGCAGGAGGTAAGCCCTCTTCCTGGAACAGGAGGTCTGGGGCTCGGCCCAGAGGGACTGGGAGTGCCACCAACATGGAAAGCAGCAGAGGGAACCAAGGTTGCCTTGGCCACCTGATGCCCTTTCGCTCTGAACCTTGAAGAGGGGGCCCTGGCGACCGGGTTGTGGGGGGGGGGGGGGGAGAGGTCAGTGGGAATGCATAGAGTAGGCCCTCGGACAACGAGATCAGGAAGGCATCTGCCACCACTCTCTCCAGGTACAGTTGATGGGAGCAGAAGCAGGGCAGCTGCGTGTTGTCTAGAGAGTTGAATAGGTCCATCACAGGCCTGCCCCAGAAGTGAAAGAGCTGCTTTATTACTCTGGGGTTTAAGCGCCACTCCTGTGGGCGAATGATTCTGCTCAGCCTGTCTGCTAGGCAGTTGTCCTGGCCCGGGATGTATATCGCTCGCAGAAGCATGTTGTTGCGCGCTGCGAAAGAGAGGACCACCAACGCCTTCTGGCAGAGGGAGTACAAATCCATGCTCCCCTACTTGTTGATATAAAATGTGGCAACCTGGTAATCCATCTGGATCAGTACAGGCTGGTGTCGCAGGTGGGGGCGGAACACTCATACGGCCAAGAAGATTGCCCTGAGCTCCAGGAGATTGATCTGTAGGAGAGACGACTCCTGAGACCAGCTGCCTTGTGTGTGGTAGTCTCCACAATGTGCCCCCCAACCCAGAAGGGAGGTGTCTGTGGTCAGTCCTCTGCAGCTTGGGTGCCTGGAAGTGGCACAGGTTTTGCCATCAGTTGAGGGACTCTGCTAGTTGGCTGATAACCCCAACCCTGTCCCATAGCCTGCCCGTGGCCTGAGTCCACTGCGAGCTTAGGTACCACTGGGCTGTCCGCATGTGTAAGCGGGCTGAAGGCATGACGTGGACCATCGAGGCCATATGGCCCAGTAGGCAGAGGAGACGAAGAGCTGGCACTGACTGGCAGCATTGTATCTCCCCTGCCAGTTGCCTGAGCTGTTCTGCCCTCTCTCAGGAGGGCAGCCTTGACCTGTAACGTGTCCAACTGGGCACCTATGAACTCCAGATTTTGGGTTAGAAAGAGATGGGATTTGGGGTAGTTGATAACGAATCCCAGGTGCTACAAAAGGAGAGTTGCAAGCTCTGCGGCTTGACTGACCTCTAAGGCCATGCCGGTCTAGTATACGGTCCAAGTAGGGGAAGACGAAAGCCCCTTGTAGGTGCAGGTAAGGCGGCTACCACCACCAGGCATTTAGTAAAAGACCCTTGGTGAGGAGGCCAGGCAAAAGGGTAGCACCTTGTACTGGTAGTGTCCTCTTGCTACCGCAAACCTTAGGTACTGCCTGTGGGCGAGTTGGATCAGGAGGTGCGTGCACACATCCTTTAGGTCTAAGGAGCATAGCCAATCTCCTTGGTGGAGGTAAGGCAGTAGTGTTCCAAGGGAGAGCATCTTGAACTTCTTCCTCACCAGCAACTTGTTTCTCAGGTCTAGTATAGGCCTGAGGCCCCCAGTTCTTTTTGGGATAAGGAAGTACCTGGGAGTAGAAGCCTTTTCCCCACAGATATTTGGGTACAGGCTCCACTGCGTTGTCCCTGAGCAGACCTGCGAGCTCTCAGAGCAGAAGGGTCTGGTGAAGGAGAGGTCGCACCAGTTCTCCTGGAAAGAACATGGGTGGTACCTGCTGTAGGTGAAGGAGGTAGCCCTCCCTTACTACCTGCAGAACCCACTAGTCTGAGGTGACATTAGCACACCTGTTGTCGAAGAGTGCCAAGGCAGCCCCCTGTGGGCTGGTGAAGGTCTCCCAGGGGAGGCCCTGCCCCGGGAGTAAAAAGCTCCCCCTGGGCTGTGTGGGAGTTGGGGCCTGGGGCTTCTGTGCTTTTGGCTTCTGGGCTCCATAGCTTTGTCTTTTAGAGTGAGAACCCTGTTGCTGGTCAAGAAGGGCTGGGAGTGGCGACTGATGAAAGGGCCCTTTTTTCCTCAGGAACGGGGTGTCTTTTTCCCGATGGTTTCTTATGATGGATGAGGTCGTTTTGGAGAGTCTCTGTTGAGTCACGACATCGGCCTCTATCTCGGTCGCCTTGTCGGCCACAGGCTTACCAAACAGGTTCTCCCTGGTACAGGAGACGTCAAGCAGCTTGTCTTGGACCACTGCTTGAGGTCTGAAGACTGCAGCCAGGCTTGGCACCAGGTGCCAATGCCGGCTGCTGCTACCTGAACTGTTGACTCAAAGCCAACATAGGCCGTCTGGGAAAGGAACTTAGAGCAGTCCTTGATCCCGGAGGTCAGGGACTGGAACCATTGGAGGGGCTCCCCGGTAAGCCCTGCTAAAAACCCGGACAACTCCTGGTTTAGGGCCTTAAGGTACATGCCTATAGCTCTTGTGCCCAAGGATAACGAGGGCTCTAGCATCCCTACTAGGGGCAACTGAGGGCTTCTGGCTCTTAAGTTTTTGCATGGTTGACTCAGCTATGTGGGAGTTAGGGTTTGTGGAACCCCAGCTCTTTCCTGATGTGGAACATGGCGTTGAGGCGCTGGCTGTCTATTGGTGCTAACGCTGGGGTCTCCCACACTCTCAACAGGAGCTGCTCAAGGATCGGCTGCATCGGCACCATGAGAATTTCCTTGGGTGGAGACTTGTATTGGAGAATCTTCAGGTCTTCGGTGCGTGGATCCTCTTCTGTCTTGGTTTGCACAGAGGGGGCTCTGGCCATATCCATGACAAAGTCATGGAAGGCCATATCCTCTGTAGGAGAATGGCGCTGGGGCACCAGGGGAGACGGGTCTGAGGGGATATCTTGGAGCCGTCTGGTTTCTGGGGATGCCTTGTCATCAGTCTCACACTCGGCGTTGAGGGGTGAGGATGAATCCGAAGAACTGCAACACCTTGCCTCAAGGCCAATGCCAAGGGGCTGGGGGCCTCCGGAGGACCTGGGTCTGAGTTGCGGAAACTGGCTGGGGAGGACTGGATTCCCGAGGAACAGGAACAGGACCAGGACCTCGACCGGCACCGAGGGCTTACCCGAGGCTGGTGGTGCTCAGAGCTTGGTTCGACAACCGGGGATTCCCCTGCAGTCAGGGGGGCCAGTCGGAGCAGATGATGCGGACAAACCAGCCATCACTGCCTGTTGCAGGGTCAGGATAGCACTGATGTTCTGCTCCATGGCTGCATTCTGGTTTCCAAGCTAGAAGGCTCCACAGCTTTTGACGTGGGCACCAAGGATCTCGGAACTGGGACCAGCACTCTTGCGAGTGCGTTCTTGACTAGGACTAAGGTCTCAAGGAACCTTGCATGGTCTCTGCCGGCCGAAGAATCCTTTTTTGAGGACCTTGGTAGGGTGCTTCTCAGAGTCGCCCAAATCCTTCTGAGCAGTTTTACCGGGTTTCTCCAGTGGAACCTCATCAACAGACTTTGCGGATTTTTTTCTTCCTTCTCTCAGGGTCTGGGTCTTCTCAGAAGAACCGCTGCTGTGGGACTCCAAGGACGCTCGGGCTTCACGGGAAGTGGTGGGCTTGGAGCTTGGTGTCAGGGAAGCCAGTGCAGAGTCAGACCTTAGGAACTCCGACCTCTTTTTATTGGTCTTAATCATGGCCTGCCACAGGTCACAGGAGGTGCTGTCATGGTCCGGTCTCAAGCAGCGTAGGCAGCAGTCATGGGTGTCAGGTACTGACATGGTTTGACTGCAGCGGTCACATTTCTTGAACCCACCGGGAGACATGGTGGGAAACACCTGGCTGGGGTCGATGACCCTCAGACAAAAAAAGGTGTGAATGCCAGTTGAGGCAAGCCTTGATCGAAAAAGAGGGAAATAAAAAGCCGAGAACAGCACCGAGTCCGATGCTAGCTTGAGGCAGGAAGAGGAACTGGTACGCAAACTGGGAAAAGCTAACTTTTAAGGATATAGCAAGGATTTTTTCCAGGGAAAACAGGACAGACATCTGTTGGGCTCTGCGTAAAAAAGGAGACTGAGCAAGATGACACCCTTGGGCGGGAAGGGGACCACGCATGCGTGGTAGCATTCTCAAAGGCTTTTTATGAAAGCTGGGGAAATGCTCCACACAGGCTCCTTTGGCGCCGATGTCACCCTTATGCGAGAGCTGACTTCCTGCTTGTTCCTGGAGAAAAGATGTTTTTCCATTTTGTGACTGCATATGCACGCTCAACTGAAGGGAAACATCAACTTGCTTGAAGGAAAAAAAAAATCACCAACACATGCTAACAAATTTTGATCCACAGAAGCACCACAGCCAGTGGCTCAGATGAGTGAGTAATTCCTTCCTGCTGTACCAGTCTATAGTCTTTGCCCACACTATGAATTTTAAAAGGAAAAATGTTCAATCCAGTCCAGTGTATCCACTAGTTTGATACTTCAAAAGTCAAAACGGAAACTTAACATTTGAGAAAACAAACACGTGCAAAAGGCATTTGGCCAGACTGGCAACTTATTATTGGCCTCAAGGCAAGGGCTACCCTACAGCTACCATTGACCAATTCCTTCAGCTACTGCCATGTGTGTTTCACACAGGGTCCAAATTAAAATATTGTCAAAGGTCAGGATGATATTTTTGGCAAGCAGATGCAAATAAACTACACAAGACAATGTTCAAAGCAGCAACTGTTCAAAAATGTGAATTTTGCTAAGAATTTTGTTGAGTTGTCGTGGTCTTTATGTATTTTCCTGGGTTCTTCTTGACTGGGGGCTGGGAGTGAAATACATGCATGGCCTAATTTAGGCTGCTTTACATTCTGTATTCAAAACAAAAGAATACAAGGCTCATCTTAGTAAATCGTCCTTTTGAAGAAAAAGGAACTTCATTGGCATCTTTGCACAGCTATAAGCTAAAATGGTTTTGTTTTTTTTAAATCCCAAATCCCATGCAGCAGAGTGCCAGCTAAGGGTTCTTCAGGTGGAATTAAAGAATAAACGAAAAGCTAAACGCTGCTTCAGTTTTCTCCTGCCCTACAGGAAACAAGTGAAAGAGTAAGATGCATGGTAGGCAATGTCTGCTTTTTCATGCAGAGATTCTGAGAAAAGTTATACAACAGCTCCTGGAAGTTCACCTTTACCTGAAAAATGGTGTCTTCCAAGAAACGAACCCAGTCAAAACTCACTTCGCGGCTAACTTGTTATTCTTCAGCTCTTACTGAGATGTATTTAAACTGGAGGCAGGGGTGGCCCTAGATGAACACTCCAACCTTCCATCACTCCAAAGTATAAGATTTCCTTCCCACCCCCCCACCCCCCAAGTAGTTATGCCTTCCTCTCCTCTCCCCCACTGTGCTTTTCTTCATTCCACTCTCCCCATCCCAAACTGTGCCGTCCCTCTTTCTCCGATATCCCTACTTTGTCTCTCTCACCTTCAACCCCCAATCCCACACTGCTGCTTTTCTCGCTCTCCCTCCCTCCCTCCCTCCCTCCCCACTTCCATGCGATCACATCCCCTTCCCACCCACAGTAACAGGGAATCAACCAGAGCCAGCAGACGATCCCGGCTTCCCTCTGAGCTCTGAATGTTCTAGCTCCAGAGTTCAGACAGCAGAGAGAAGCCAGCAGTGACACCCGGAGCAAGGCAGAGAGACTACTGACAGCAAAGGAGTAGGGCAGTGTGGTGTTGCTGCAAAGGTCACAGCTTCCCTAGTCATTTCCCCCCTCCTCCGACTGGAGACCCCCCGACTATAAGCAGGCATTTCTAGCTTTCTAAAAAGGTGTCAGAAAACGTATGTCCAGTGTCAGATGCACACCTAGACCATCTTCTCTATTACTTCAAAGCCTATCACTTAGAAGCCTATTTACTAAGGTTCTGCACCCAATACTAGTTAGCTGCAAAATTTATGGTGCATCAAGTGTGAAACCTCGGGAGGGGTGTGCCCAGCATTTCTAGAAGGTCTGATGTGCATCTATGCAAAGTTCACTAGTGCGCGTTATCTGCCACGTTGGTAGTTAACGCCCCTACCCCTTTCGCACCCCAGAATGGCGATTTCTCTCTTATTTAAATGTAACAAATTAGCGCATGCTAACCGTTCACATGGCGTGGCGCTGTTAGCACGCGTTAAACAGCTGATGCAGCTTAGAAAATAAGGTCCCTCAGTAAATCAAGTCAATACATGTACAGATTAGAGTTTTAGGGACAGGGGGAGAGGGGGAGCACTGAGGCCAGGCTCCACCTGGAAACAGCGTTGTAGGAGTATATTGGTTATCACAGAAATCTGGGTACTTTCAATTTCCAGCAGATTTGCCAACTTAAATGTGCAGGATAGCCCTGAAAGTATTTCATATTCCTATGACAGAAGCACATAGGGGAAAAAACAAAAAAGTTACCCTAAGGCTTTTAGCAGCTGGCATACTTCTTATTGAAGCTATAAAAGGCCATGTTGCTTAGTACAACACAGGGAGACTTGGACTATATATGAAAGAAGAAAATCAACCACTGATAATCTAATTTAAGTTTCTGATCTTGCCATCAGGACCAAGTTATGGCTAAGTGCATCACTACCTACAAACATTTTTTCAAAAACAAATTTTGTGCTTGCCAACATTCCTTTAGCTACACCCCTCTTCGTCGCAATTTAAAGCGTTACATTCACCATAGCTGCTGGGCCACCTTCCCGATAAGTTATGCTCATGATCAGTTCTTCCTTTCAGCATAGCTTTGCGAGAGCTTTCAAAATGCTCCACATAATTTGCCGACTGCTTTAATGTTGCTGCATTGCTCTGGGGCATTCCCTGAGTAACACCTATAGGCTTAAACTTCACTGGGATTTCAGACGACTGAGAGAAACTAAGTCCATGAGGCCAACTGACCCCTTTCCTTTCATCCAAAGGTAAGACGAGAGCGAGTTTTCTTTCTCCGTAATACCTATGAGAGTCTGATCCCTCTTGGGACTGTCTGCCATTAGTTCGGAGAGGCAGATGGGATGGTCTTACCACCTGCCTAGGGCTCAGAGGTATTGGGTTACTAGCTCGTATATGCTGAGGTCTCCTGTCGAATTCCTGCTTCTGTGTATCTGTTTCAGGCTGCACAGATCTATGCAAGTCTTTTTCTAAAACATCTGGAACAATCCCTCCCCAACCTTTCACACCATCTGGGGGAAGGTCTGCACTGCAGTAGTAAGAACCTATCCGGTCTGCTTCAGTTCTCTCAGAATAAAATGGTTGAACACTTTCCTCGCAGCTACTGAATTCACAACCTATGAAATCTTTTTTGTCCTCCTGTTTGGCAGAAAGTTCACAAGACTTAAGGTCACTCTTTGACAAATACATGTTGGCGAGTTCAAGCTCCAAGCTTTCTGTATCAAGGGATCTGCTTCTTCGATTAAGAGATAATGGTGATGGCGAAGAGGGATTCAACTGATAAAGACTTAGGTGACGGGGAAGACTAGCAACACCCCAAGTACAGTTCTGGAAAGCATTCTGGGTCCTCATGGGAAATATTTGAGTATCACATTCAGCAACAGACTCCTTATGCACACAGCTACTGTCAAAGGTCTCAAAGGATGCAGCAACTTCCTCATCTGAATTCATGTCCATCTGCTGATCACATTCACCTTCATTTTCAACATCAACAATGTCAAAAGTGACCATTGTTGGAAGAGCCTGGAGATTCTGTGTAAATGAAGAGCCTGAATCTGAACTTCCAAGACTTTCAGACAGACTGGAGAATAGAGTTCCATTGCTTGTAAAGTCTACTAAAGCTTGGGAGAAGCTAATAACCTGCTCACATTCCCTTTCCGTCTTGTTTCCTCCACTGTTAGTGTGATTGTTTTCAACTACATCTATATACTCCTTCTTCCTACAATTGTCATGGTCATTTACATTTCTATAGTTTAAACACTTCACAGTATTTGTTTGCCCAAGGCCACTGTGCCCTTGTGTTGCTAGCCCTGTTTCATCTAAATAAGAATCAAAAGTAGAGTTTTTTGTTTTATAATTAAGGCATTTTCCTTGTGCTTTTTGGCTACAGCTTTCTCTGCAACATTTTTCCGAACAGTGCACTGACTGGAAGCCTCGCCTGTGTGGACTTTGAGAATCAGAAGATGAAAACCCAACATTTCCATCAGATCTACTTGAATTTTGTGAAGCAACTTGTTCATTGTCAAGGTAAATCTGCTGTCTTGCAACTATGTTGGCTGATCCATTCTTGCAATCAGCGTTTTGCTTCTGCCTGGAATATTCTTGAGTTGGATGCTCCGATCTTGTGAAAAGTGGTTCACGTTTCATCTCCCAGTATAACAGTTGTTTTTGAATTGCTGCCAGTCTTTCTTCTTCTGTCTCCATTACTCCTAAGTTATGTGCAGTAACTTGACTTAGATTCTTATCAACAGAAAGACCAAAATCTAAATAGTGCTCAAAAAGCTCAGTAGAAGGTGCTTTACTATCAAAAAATACCTCCCCAATAGGAGGAGGGCTCAGACTATCGTCTGGCTCATAGAATTCATAAAGTGCGTCACCACTGTAGCTATCTCTTGGAAGACGCTCCTTAATGTCATGACCATGGTCATTGCTTGCTTCATCTTCTGGCCCTGGAGTAGTAGAGTCATAATAACCTTCATCGCTATTAGGGACCGAT
Organism: Ichthyophis bannanicus; assembly: GCA_033557465.1. NCBI lineage: Eukaryota > Metazoa > Chordata > Amphibia > Gymnophiona > Ichthyophiidae > Ichthyophis > Ichthyophis bannanicus. Next base: position 227,466,108 of record CM066043.1, on the reverse strand, counting down.
TCTTGCAGATCACTTTGTGGAGTCAGGTCAACAGTAACAACAGTTCCTTCAACACAGGAGTGCGCAACATCCTTACATGAACCAGGAGGCACATGCTGATTAGAAACAGCCTGGATTTCACTTTGATCATTCATTGCTTGCAAAGGTTCCCTTTCATAACTTACATCTGCTTCTGTTGCACTCTCCCATAGCTGCTGAAGATAATCTTCTTCAATCTCATCAGGTGTTGCCATATCTTCTCCCCCACCTTGATAAGCCATAAGACAGGAGCTCCTTTTTGTAGTTTCTCTACTTCTTTCAATGGAGCTGGTGCTCTCCGCAATGCTTTCAATATCCTGATCAGCAATGATATCACCACACCCAGTGAAGGAATCAAAACTTTTAAGTGATGTCACATCACTAAACACCAGACTGATGTGATCGGTAGAATGAACAGATGGCATATCGTTATCATCCGTGTTTCTGATATTGGCAATGCCATTGTGTTCAGAGTCTGTACAAATACATTCTCTGGCTGTTTCTGCAACTGGGCTTCCAATTTCATTTATATCTGTAGCCAATTCACCTGCTTCTCTATGCAGTTCATTAATTACCTGGGAATTTGATATCTTTCCAACCTCCTCACTTGTGGCCTGGTCTTCCCCTTTTCCATCTGAGTTGCTTGTGCATATTGTGGTTACACCGGTATTCACTGAATTCCTTTCAATGGTCTCTGAAGTTCCAGAAGATACCATCTCAGGGCTTTTGATGACTTGCTCAGTATTCACACCAACTGCCATAAACTCGCAAGGCTCCACTTTCTCCAAATCAAGATTTTTATTTTTTTTGTGACGCCGAATGCTGCTCAACAGTCCCTTTAGTCCTTTCTTTGGTCTAGGAAAGGACAATGATTTGTCTTCATTAAGTTTCTTATCAAACCCTTCTGAGCTCCCTAAAGGCAAGGTCTCATGACTGCTGAAATCGAGCTTATGCCCAGTATCAAGAGCCAAGTGAGCGCTCCTAGAGTTTGGCAGAATTTTTGCCAGAGTGGTTTCCTGCTGTGGAGAGCCAGTCTCGCCACATGTTGAGTTAGACCCACGTTTCCTACTCTCATATGTGACATCAATGATCCCATCATGCGTCTTGCTCTTGCTGATGCTCTTTTTTGAAGCTCCCTTCCCATGACCTTTACTCCGCCCGCTGAAGAAACTCGGCAGTGTGCAAATGCTTCTCCTGCCTCCAAAAAACTTAAATGGAGTTTTCTTCGGTTTCCCAGGAAGCTGCTGTTCCGATAAGGCAATAGGAATGCCCTGTTCAGGTGGATTCTCTGTTGCTTCAGTCTTCCTATCGGATTCCTGGCAGGCAACCGATGAACACTTTCTTCTGTCCATCTCTTCCTGGCTGCCGGATTCCATAGCAACCAAAGGTTCTGGTGGGCTTAACTGGAAGCCAAAACCGCAGCTGTACCCGATTCTTCTTTAACATATACAGATGGGAGCATCATTATTGACCTACAGGCGGGAGAACAAAGAAAGAGAAAAAAAAAGTTAAATCTATGTTGTGTCTTAGAGGTATTAAAACATTACCTATAAGAGTATTCAGGTTAAATTCAGGCACAATTAAAAAATAAAAAAGCAGATGCTGTATTCTGTAGTAAAGAGATTGTGCATGCAACCTTGTGTTATATTTTAATTCAGTTTCATTTTCAAAGGCATTTAGTACATTCCTAGTATAAATAAGATGAATGTTTTAAAAATCTGTTTCCAGTCCTGGGTTCCAGCAATTGAAAAAGAGTTGTATACAAGAGGCATACTGCTCCCTACTTGTTTAATTTATATGCAGAACAAATAATCAGAGAAACAGGATTGTATGAAGACAACCAAGGTTGTGAAGATGGATGGAAGAATCAACCACCTTTGCTAGGCTAATGACACCACAATATTAGATGAAAGCAGTAGTGGGATCCAGCTGGTTCACACCAGTTCACGCAAACCAGTTCCTAGCATTTCCCGAGTTCACCGAACCGGGAGAAGCCCCGATGCCATCCAAATAATGTCAGGTGTTTTGAAAGCCAACAGTGCCGATCCGGCAGTGAAACAGCCTGTAGGGACCATTTTGGCAAACACGGCAAACACTAGGAATTGGTTCACATGAACCGGTGCAACCTGGCTGATTCCTACCATGGACCGAACCAGTTCCTATGAGGATATGAATCCCATCACTCCAAGTTGACTTCCTATGTTTAACGTAAAAACAATTTTATATAATTGTTATGTTGTTCTCTGTAAGCTGCTTTGGACAAAGGCGGTATAGAAAACTTGTTAAATAAATAAAATAAAATAAAAAATGATCTGAAACATTGCTTCTCAAGATCAAGAAACAGTCTTAAAATGGGCCTGCACCTTAACGTAAAGGAAACAAAGATCCTGACAACTGGAAAAATCAGTACGTTTTATTTATTTAGCTGTTCTTATATACAGTAGTGCTTTTCACTGGGTCAAAGCAGTTTAAAAGAAACAAGATGGGGATGCATTACAACAGGACATTTCATATTTACATGGGGGCCTTAAACACGTTTACATTCCTGATATAGTATGCATCAGTGACTCAAGTCTTATCTATAGTCTCTGGAAGTTCATCATTGATGGAGAAGAAATTGAAATAGTAGACAACTTTAACCTGCTTGGATCAATAATCAATAAAGAAAGGACAAGCAGTCAAGAAATCAGACGACATATTGTTCTTGGAAGTATAGCTATGAAGGGCCTAGACAAGATTCTCAAGAGCAAAGATGACTCTCACCATACAAGGATTCGACTTGTCCAAGCCATGGTATTTTCAATAACATCATACAGATGCAAAAGTAAAAAGACAGATGGGAAGAAAATTGATGCCTTTGAATTATGGTGCTGGCGGCGAATACTGTGTATACCATGGACTGCATGAAGAACAAACCAGTCGGTACTAGAGGAGATCAAACCTAAGCTTTCTTTAGAAGCTCAGATGACAAAGACTTTGACTTTCATACACTGGACACATCATGCAAGAGAGAGATCATTAGAGAGACATCATGCTTGGCAAGGTTGAAGGTCAGCGTAAAAGAGGAAGGCCAGCAATGAGATGGATCGATACAATAACAGCAGCTACGGGTGCCACTCTGTCAACAATGACTGAAGACCGAATACAGTTTAGGACAACTATCCAGACGGTCACCATGAGTCGAGATTGACTCAATGACACTTAACTGCCAAGAGCACAAGCTTTTTATTCTTTTCAACTCATTTTTTGAAAGAATACAAAGGGCTGAGAATATCTTGTCTCATCTGTGTACGGATATTAAAAAAAAAAAAAAAAGTAGTATCCGAAAATTTAACAAAATGGGATGAAACTTGGATATGCAGGAAAAAATGGTAAAAAATAAAAAGACATATCAAGTTTGAAAACGGGCCAGGTTGGAGAAGGGTTTCCAGAAAAATAAGGCCTCCCAGAAAAGTGCTCAAGGCGCTTGCATGGGAGAAAGTCTCAGTATAGAAACTTACATACAGTGAAATGCAGCAGCTAGGGGTTTCCTCCTCCCCAATGCCCCCCACAATCCCCATCCCTAAAAGATGGGCCCCTTGCAACCGCCCCACCAATCCAAAACCCTATCCTCCCATACAGACGCAACACATGTCTAGCGCACACAGACTGTAAAATAATTCCCTATCCCCAACAGCAGGCATTCTTAGTCACTCTTATTTCATTTTCTTTGCTGATAATTCTACTGTGAAAACTACAGATTGAATCATACAGTCATCTTATTGGTTGCTATGTGTACTCCCAAATTAACAGCTGTTGCCATGGGCAGGGCCAGATTAAGGCATGGACAAACTATGCACATACCCTAGGCTTAAATGTTGGTGGTGGTTGAGAGAAGGGGCCCTGTGAGATGTCAGTCCTAATCTCCAGTGTCCTCTGCACAACTGTCTGGCATTTGCCAGAATTCAACAGAACTGTGCATTAATGTTCAAAAGGAGGTAGGGGGATGGCTAATGAGCCTGGATGTCAGCATTTAAAATCTCTAATTTGTATTTCTAATCCTCTCCACTGTGTGAGTGTGCCTCCCCCGAGACTGTGGGTAGGGTCCAGTCAATGGGAAGGCTGTGGGGGTGGAGCACAAGGCAGCTCTACTCACAGGAAGGGAGGAGGTGAGCTGGGGAAGTTTCTGCATGTGTGGTGGTGGTGGTGGGGTAGGGGGGTGGGTGGAAGAGAAACGAAGTCCCTCGCACAAATACCACAAAACATTTCTATAGGATAAGTAGTTGCAACAGCAGCAGGATACATACACTGATTCACTGTAACTAGAGATTAAGAAACTGCACCTTTCAAACTCTCTTCCCCTCTCATCTGCTCTCACGATCAAAGACAGACAGAAAACAAAACTAGATAAACACACACACACACACGAGTAAATACAAAACAAAACCAGATAAACACCATGCTTCTTAATGTGGCCCAGAGTTTCTCATGGTTTACACAGTCAAAAGCTTTGCTATAGTCGATAAAGCACAAATAGATATCCTTTTGGTATTCTTTAGTCTTTTCAAGGATCCATCTCACATCCGCAATGATGTCTCTCGTTCCTCGTCCTTTCCTGAGCCCTGCTTGCACTTCAGGTAGTTCTTGTTCCAGGTATGGTTGTAGTCTCTTTTGAATAATCTTCAGTAGAATCTTGCTGGCATGTGGGATCGGAGCGATTGTGCGATAATTTCCACAGTCAGTTGGATCACCTTTCTTTAGTATTGGTATAAACACAGATCTTTTCCAGTCAGTTGGCCATGATGTTGTCTTCCATATTTCTTGGCAGAGCCTTGTAAGTACGGTAACAGCTGTGTCAGATTGCTGTAATACTTCTATGGGAATGCTATCGATGCCTGGTGCTTTGTTCTTTGATAAGGCTTTCAATGCTTCTTCAACTTCTTCTTTCATCACCAATGGTTCCCGATCATAAGATACAGGTTGAAACGGCTGTTGGTCCACTTGATCTTTATCATATAAAAACTCTGTATATTCCTTCCATCTTTTCTTGATCTTCTCAGCATCATTCAACATAGAACCTTGAGCACCTTGCAACATTCCAATTTGAGGCTGGAACTTTTTCTTTAAACTCTCGTAGCTTTAGGAAAGCCGATCTTGTTCTTCCTCTAATAGTTTCTGCTTCTATTTCCTTGCATGTGTCATTGTAGTACTTTTCCTTGTCCTGTCTTGCTGCACGTTGGAAATCTCTGAGTTCTGTGATTGTCTCTCTCCCTCCTCTGGCTTTAGCTTCTCTGCGTTTCTGGGCAATTTTCAGAATTCTACCATCATCCATTTTGGCCGTTTTTGCATTTTCACCTTTTGTAGAGACTTCTCGCTTTCTTCCAACACAACCTTCTTGATGTCATTCCATAACTCTTCTGGAGCTCTGTCATTTGTATCTAAAGCAGCAAATCGATTTTGCAGGCAGTCTTCAAATTCCAGTGGTATATTCTCAAGGTCATATTTTGTTGCCTTCATGAGTGGTTTGCTCTTTTTCAACTTTAGCTTGAGTTTGCATACTAGCAGTTGATGATCTGTACCACAGTCAGCTCAAGGTTTTGTCTTTGTTGATGTTATAGAGCTTTTCCATCATTGACTTCCACAGATGTAATCAATTTGATTTTTATACAATCCATTGGGTGAAGTCCATGTGTACAGTCGCCGCTTGTGTTGCTGGAAGAAGGTATTTGAGATGAATAGATCGTTGGTCTTGCAGAATTCTATCAGTCTTTCTCCAGCTTCATTTCTGTTGCCAAGTCCATATTTTCCAACTATTTGTCTTCTTCTTTGTTGCCAAATATTGCGTTCCAGTCACCCATGACTATCAGGATATCCTGTTTGCATGTTCTGTCAATTTCAGCTTGTACTTGTTCATAGAACTCTTCAATTTCATTCTCTTCTGCAGCTGTTGTTGGGGCATATATTTGAATTATAGTTGTGTTGATAGGCATTCCTCATAGACGAATAGAGATTAAGCGTTCGCTGACTGCATTGTATTTCATTACAGTTCTTGCAAGTTTCTTCTTTATTATAAATGCAACACCATTTCTTCTTTGTCTTTCATTTCCAGCATAGTAGACCATGTGATTGTCTGATGCAAAGTGCTCGATGCCAGTCTATTTCAGTTCGCTGACACTCAACAGATCAAGTTGTACACGTTCCATTTCATTCTTGACCACCTCCAACTCCCTCCACCTCCACCTCCCTTGGTTCATGCTTTGTACGTTCCATGTTCCAATGTGTAAGACATCTTTACAGCTTCTGACTCTCATTTCATGCGCAGCTACATCAGCAGTCAGACGTCCCGAGGGCTTTGATCCAACCACATCATAAATGCTGGCTTTACTATGAAAAGTCTTCAGCTCTTCCCCAGTAGCTAGTTGAGTGCCTTCCAACCTGGGAGACTCATCTTCCAGCACTATAGCAGAATTTGTTTTGTTGTAACTATCCTTTGGGTTTTCATGGCAAGATACAGAAGTAGATTGCCGGGCCTTTCTTCCGCGCAGTTTAAGTTTGGTGTTGTTGCCATTGTCACAGAAATGTGATCCTCCGCCATCAACACTATCCCATTCTGCTGCTGCCCAGATGGGTGGTTTGTCTTGGTCTGGCACCTCAGCTTAGACCTGTCCATCTTGGGAGACCCTGCCAGTAGTTAAACTACCGATAGTTTAGCTCTCAGCATCACTGATGCACACAAGCCCTCACAGTACGACAAGCTGCAAACCACACATACACACACATATTTTGATAGCAAGGCAGGAGAGAGGAGATATGACAGATGTTTCAATGGAAAGAAAGCTCTGCAAAGAGGGGGCACAGGACGAAGATGAAAGGGGATAAACTCGGGAGAAATCTGAGGCAATGTTTCTTTATGGAAAGGGTGGTAGATGCATGACATGGCCTAGGTACTGGAGACAAGGACTGTATGTGAATTCAAGAAAACATGGGCCAAGCACAGAGGATCTCAGAGGGAGGGGAAGGGATTGTAGAGCTTAGTAGCTGGGAAGTATGGAGGCGGCACTGGAAAGGCCGTATGGTCGTTATCTGCTGTCATCTTCTGTTTCTATATATTATTTGAGGAAAGCAAAGTGGGTACGGGCAAAATTAAAAGAATGTACAAAATGTCGAGCTGATGAGGACAAGCTCAGCACAGCATTTTCCTGGCGCTTTTCCTATGCTAGGCTTGCTCTCTAGCACCAGGAAAACAGCAAAAAAAAACCAACAAAAACAAACCAACAGCTCAAAATTGTAGCACACTTGGCATGCAAATCGCTCATAAGTAATTGCACCAGATGTAGAAACACTGCGCTGAAACCTTAGCACAGCTTTAATACTGTTTTCAGCACTGTATGTTCACGCCAGCTTCGGGTAGGTGCAAAGATATCACCCGAGATGCAGCTCGACACTTCACCTCCAATGATCCAGGCGTAGAGGAAAGTCCCCGATGCCACTGAAACACCGTCAGGGGGCTGGTGCCCCTCCCCGAGCACCGAACCACAGACAGAAACAAAATCCCTGGTGGCCCAGTGACCTCTATTCCCCATCCACTCAATCAAAAGACTCTCAGTGGTCCAGCAGCTCCGAACGCCCACAAACAAAAAAACCCCTAGTAGGCCAGTGGCGCAATCCTCCCACCACCCGCCTCCCAGTATCTTTAATCTGAGGCGGGAGTATTGCCCACCCGCTCCCTCCCCTGCACTGCCACTTTGAAAAATGACCACACCTGGCCTTGCACGGTGCATCCTGGGATGCACTGAGTGGGGTCAGACTCCATATAAGGCAAAAAAAGCATAGTTACTCACCTGTAACAGGTCTTCTCCAGGGACAGCAGGAATCGGTCCTCACATATGGGTGACATCAGTGCCGATGAAGCCCTCGTGCGGAGCAAATCCCCAGCTTTCAAAGAAAGCCTTTGGGATTGCATCACGCATGCGTGGTCTCCTTCCTGCCCAAGGGTGCCATCTTGCTCAGTCAAATGACATAGCTAAAAAGACGGCAAAAGGATAAAATTTAATCAGGGGAGGAGGGAGGGTCGTGAGGACTGATTCCTGCTGTCCCTGGAGAACACCTGTTACAGGTGAGTAACTACGCTTTCTCCAGGAACAAGCAGGAAGTCAGTCCTCACACATGGGACTCCCTAGCTATCAGCTACTGAGAACCCATAGCTGAAAAATGGCTCCCTCTAGAAGAGCCGCAGCAGCTGCAATAGGAATTCTGCCAAGAATGCAACCCCCCCCCGGTAGCCTGACACCAAAGGGTTGGAGGGTAGGAGTTGCCTAAACCTCAAATAGGTTACGGAGTACTGCCTGGCCGAAAACACTGTCCCGTCATGACTCCCTATCCAAGCAGTAATGGGCTGCAAAAGTCTGGCCCGAAGACCAGGTTGCGGCCCGGCAGAAGTCTGCCAACGGAACAGAGCGGACGTGAGCCACTGATGCGGCCTTAGCCCTGACACGGTAGGCTGTGACTCGCCCCCTCGCCAACGGGAGGTCGGCCGCCCTGTACGCCCAAGCAATGCAGTCTGCCACCCAGGTGGACAACGTGTGCTTGGAGACAGGTAGACCCAGCTTACTAGGGTCATAAGAGACGAAAAGCTGAGTAGCCCTTCGAAGCCCCTGCCAATGCCCTTTTACAATCCAGGGTATGCAGGACCGCCTCTGCCCGGCTGGCATGCAGCCTGGGAAAGAAGGTTGGAAGAACCACCTCTTGATTGAGGTGGAATGAAGAGACCATTTTCGGAAAGAACTTGGGGTGGGTGCGAAGGACCACCCTGTTCCTATAAAATCGTGTGTACGGTCTATCAGAAACGAGAGCTTGCAGCTCACTCACACGTCTGGCAGATGTGAGCGCCACCAGGAAGAGCACCTTCCAGGAAAGGAAGCGCAGATGGCAAGTGGACATCGGCTCAAACGGTGGGCGAGTAAGCTGCTCCAAGACCACATTCAACTCCCACTCAGTTGCTGGAGGACGAATTGGGGGTTTTAGTAGAAGTAGACCTCTGAGGAATCTGGACACCAACGGGTGAGCCGAAAGAAGTTGCCCTTCCACTGGAGAGTGGTGTGCTTACAAAGCACTCAGGTGGACCCTGACAGACTTGAGACCTAATTCTGAGAGGTGAAGCAGGTACTGCAACACCACAGGTACATGGCAAGAGAAAGGGTTTTCGTTGGGCTGGGTACACCACACCTCAAACCTGCGCCACTTGAAGGCATAGGATTTCCTAGTGGACTGCCTCCTGGAGGCCATTAACACTTCTTCTACATTCCTAGGTAGGAGGAGAGGAGCCAGCATTACCCTTTCAGCAGCCATGACATCAGGTTGAGGGACCCGAGGTTGGGGTGCAAGAGAGAGCCCTGCTCCTGAGACAGGAGGTCGGGCTGCATCCCCAGCGGGAGTGGGGCTTCCACTGCCAGCTGAAGGAGAAGCGGAAACCAAGGCTGCCTCGGCCATCTGGGGGCTACCAGGATGACTGAGGCCTTGTCCCGAAGGATTTTGAACAGAGTTCAGGCCACCAGGGGCGTGGGAGGAAACGCATACAGGAGGCCCCCTGACCAGGAGATCAGAAAAGCATCTGCAGCCACCCTCAGAGGATGTGGCTGTCTGGAGCAAAACTTGGGCAACTGGTGATTCTGCGGACTGGCAAAGAGATCTATGGACGCATGTCCCCAGCGGTGAAAAACCTGCAGGGCCACTTCCGGATTCAGTTGCCATTCGTGAGGTTGGAGAATCCTGCTTAGCTTGTCTGCTAGAAAGTTCTCCTGACCAGGCAGGTAAACTGCTTTGAGAGACATACCCTGCCTGATTGCAAAGGAGCAGAGGTCCAGTGTCTCCTGACATAGGATACAAAACCCTGTGCCTCCCTGCTTGTTCACGTAAAACATTGCTACCTGGTTGTCTGTCTGCACCAAGACAGACTGATGTGAGAGAATATGACCGAAGGCTTGAAGAGCGAGGTGAATTGCCCGGAGCTCTAGGAGGCTGATTTGGTGTGTAGTATCCTGAGGAGACCACAGCCACTGAGTGCATGATCCCTGGCAATGGGCTCCCCAGCCCAGCAAGGAAGCATCTATCATTAGCACTCTTGTGTGCGCGGGAGTCTGAAAAGGCACTCCCTCGAGTAGGTAGGGTGGGTGAAGCCACCATTGTAACGACTTCACCAGTCGTTTGGACACTGTTACCCTGTCTTGGAGGCTGCCGGTGGCTTGTGTTCATTGATCTCTGAGGCACCACTGAGCTGTTCTCATGTGGAGATGGGCATTTGGGGTTACATGTACTGTGGAGGCCATGTGGCCTAGGAGGCGTAGGAAGTGTCTGACCTGATGTACCAGCGCCAGCAGCCTCTGTGCCCTATCTTCCGGCAGGTAAGCCTTCGCCTGAAGGGTGTCTAGTCTTGCTCCTATGAACTCTAAGTTTTGCGTGGGGAGCAAAGTTGCTTTGCGTGGTTTATGACAAAGTCTAGACGTTGTAGTATTTTTATTTATTATTTTATTTACATTCTCTTATATACCGCACTATTCAGCATCAGCGCGGTTTACACAGAACAAAGGTCTCAGTACAATAACAAGCATGAGTTTACAGATAACAAGGGAAGGAACTTGGATAACAAGGGAAACTATTTACAGTCTATTTACAGATGTAATACTACTGAATGAATACAGGTTAATAGGAACAGGTGCTAAGAAAATATTCAATAATCAAAGCGATTCATCACATGTCTGTTGTTGAGAAACCACGAAGCTGGGTATCTGGGTGGGATCACTAATGTCAATGAGTATCGATGTCTCAAGAAGTGGCCTGTTGGGCCTCCTGAGGCGACTGTCCCCTGATGAGCCCGTCGTCCAGGTAAGGGAAGACAAAAATCCCTTGGTTTCTGAGGAAAGCCGCCACCACGGCCAAGCATTTGGTAAATACTCTGGGAGCAGAGGCTAGGCCAAAGGGGAGTACTCTGTACTGAAAAAGGTTTCCTCCCACTACAAATCTCAGATATTGTCTGTGGTCTGGATGTATAAGGATGTGCGTATAGGCATCCTTTAGGTCTAAAGAGCACAGCCAATCTCCCTGGTGGAGGTAAGGCAGCAATATTCCAAGGAAAAGCATCTTGAAATTTTCCCTCACCAGGAACTTGTTTAAGTTTCGCAGGTCGAGGATAGACCTTAGGCCTCCAGTTCTCTTTGGTATCAGAAAATACCTGGAGTAGAAGCCCTTTCCCTGCAGGTGGTGGGGCACCGGTTCCACCACCTGATCCTCTAGAAGACCTGCTAACTCCTACAAGAGGAGATCCCTGTGAAGAGGGGGTCTGAGAGGCTCTCCTGGAAAGAAGGAGGGAGGCACCTGAAGTGAAGCAAATAGCCCCTTTGGACTATACAGGACCCATGTATCTGTGGTGATAGCTGGCCACCTGTGGGCATACAGGGTCAGCCTTCCGCCTGTGCAAGGCCTCACCACTGGTGGGAGAGAGACTATGCTTTGGGAGTCAAACCCCCTCCCGGCTGGGTCGGAGCCGGGGCCTGGGGGTCTTCTGCTTACGTGGGCCATGCCCCTGTCCCTTGGCTTGCTGCCCTCGTTGGGGAGCAGGGAAGGCCTGGTAAGTGGGGTAGTTGCGGTAAGCAGCAACCTTCCTCGGGAAAAAGGGTTTTTTACCCGAGCCCTTCTTCTTAGAAGGGGCAGAAGTCTTCTTGGAGAGTCTTGTCCGGGTCAAGTATTCGGACTCGATCTCAGCAGCCTTCTCAGTCATGGTTTTGCCAAAGAGGTTGTCACCTCGGCAAGGGACATCGACCAACTTGTCCTGAACCCATGGCTCCAGATCCGACGACATTAGCCAGGCCTGGCAGCATGCACTGATGCCGGCCACGGCTACTCGGGTCGAAGCCTCGAAGCCGTCATAGGCTGGCTCGAGACAAACTTCGAGCACTCCCGAATCCCGGTGGACAGGGCCTTGAAGCGGTGCAAAGGTGCCTCGGAGAGGCCAGCTGAGAACTCGGCAAGCTCTTTTGCCAGGTCCCTCAAGTACATGCCCATGTACAGCTGGTAAGTCTGGACCCGGCATGACAGCATCGAGCCCTGGAAGAACTTTCTTTTTTTTTTTTTTTTTTTATTTCAACAACTTTCATCGAAAGACATACATAAGAAATACAAGAAGTTAAGATACAATCCAATAAATACATAATGGAAACACAAGTTTTAAACACCCAGCCCACAAATGGAGTGTGTCAATTACATAGGATAATCTAATAATCCAAAGTTGAGAGAAACTGAAAATAATACAATCCCACATTATACTAAGCACAAGCCAACAAATATATCAGGTCTGATTATTGAGAAAAGTTTCTAATTGAGAGGAATCATAAAAGATATAAGATTTTCCCAGATGAGCAACAATACATTTACATGGATATTTAAGGATATAAGAGGCTCCCAAAGCTATAACACGAGAGCGAAGTTGAAGAAAAGCCTTCCTTTTCAGTTGTGTAACACGACAGACATCTGGGAAAACCTGTATCTGATGACCAAAAAATTTCTCTTGCCGAAATTTAAAGTAAGACCCTAAGACCATCTCCTTATCCCTTTCCAAAGAAAAAGTTACCAAAAGAGTAGCACGTGTAGAAATTTCTTCAACAGAAGACTCTAAATATGCTGATAAATCCATACTCTGCTCTGATAAATGATCTAAATTCCCTCCAACTACATCACCTGTCTCCAAATCGGCAACCGGATGTTCCCTAAAACCAGTAGGCAAGTAATAAATTTTAGATAATACCACAGCATCCGGCTCTTGAATTTTCAAAACATCCTTCAAGTACTTAATAAGTAAAATAGTTGGAGAAAGGTAATGAGTGCGAGGGAAATTCAGAAATCGGAGATTCTTCCCCCGCAAAGCATTCTCAAATATTTCGTCACGATGATGCAATTGCAAGGAGTCTTGCACCTGAGATGTCAGGACTCCTTGAATTGAAGTTAACTGACCATCAATTTTTGCTTTGTGGGCTTCAAGAATTCCCAATCTGTTCCGATGATCTATTAAAGAATTAACTGTCTCCTGTGAAAAAGCAGAAAATTTAACCAGAGAAGATTTTAACGTAAGTTCAGTTCTAGAAAATGTCCTGTAATGATACATCTTTAGGGGGTTGGAGATCGTCCGTAGACAAGGAAGAGAAATCAATTGGGCTGGGAATAGCAATCTCATCGGGTCGAAGCCTCGAAGCCGTCATAGGAAGAACTTTCTGCCGAGGGCATCCAGGTTCCGGGCCTCCCGGCCAGGAGGCATCGAGGAGTGCGTTTTTTGGCTCTTGAGCCTGTGCATGGCAGATTCCACAACCATGGAGTTGTGTGGCAGCTGTGCTTTTTGGAACCCAGGACTCTTGCGGACTCGATAGATGGAATCGACCCCGCTTGCTGAGAACCGGCATGGAGGTCGGTGACTCCCACATGCGCAGCATCAGCCGTTACAGCATCGGAGGAACTGGAACAGTAAGGGCTTCCCGAGGGGGAAAGTCATACGGGAGGGCTTCGAGCTCCTCCCCAGTGTCCGCCGGGAATGCCAAAGCCTTGGCCATGTCCCTGACAAAGTCCGAGAACCAGGTATCCTCCAGAGGGGACCTTCTCTGAGGCTCGGAACCCAGCGAGTCCGATGGGACATACCAGGGACTCCTCATCTTCTGTCTCTCATGCCGACTCCTCCGAGGAGGAATCGAGCGGCTCCAGCTGCGAGGGCTTTGGTCCCGACCGCCCCGACGCCGAGGGCACCGGCATCGACGACCTCGGTCCCGAATGGGAGGTCGAGGGAGACATCGGCCGAGGATCGACTCGAGACCTCATTGTCTCGAGGATCGGCTCTGCCTCCGGAGTCGACTTTGACGTCCCGGTGGTCGGGGCGGATGGACCGGTGAGACCGGCCATCAGCACCCACTGCTGCTCCATGAAGGCAGACATGCTGCGCTCCAGGGCCACCATCCTGAGTCCGAGCTCAGAAGGCTCCGCAGCCTTCGGCTCGGGTCCCGACACCATCAGGCCCGAGGCCGGTTCTCCTGGAGGAGAGTCAACGAGGACAACAGCAGTTACCTTCCTCGGCGTCTCTGGCTCCATGAGAGGCAGCTTTGCAGGCCGCTCCGACTCCGAGAACCCGGGGCGGCGGTCAGGATTTCGCGACCTGGTCCTCGAGGGCCCAGGTCTATAAGAGGCATCCAACGACCCCGCCCGCACGAGATTCTTCTTCCTCCGGTGTTCCTGGGAGGGAGACCCCGCTCAGAAGATCCCTGACGCTCGGGTTCAGACAGCTCCCGAGACGTCAAGGCTTCTGAAAAGGTCTGGACCCGGGGGGATGCGGACTCAGAGAAAATCCTTTCACGCTGCTGCTGCCTACTCCTGAGTGCCTTGGAGGACATCTTCCCACACGGGACACAGACCTTCGGGTCATGGTTGGGCCCGAGGCAGCGGAGACAGCAGTCATGTGTGTCGGTGAGGGACATTAACGTTTTGCACCGATCACACTTCTTAAACCCGCTGGTAGCCATCGGGGGAAAAAGGGCCCCTGCAAGGTTGAACGACCGGGCTCCCAGTGAATAAAGAAAAATGTGCGAACACTAGTCACCAAGGACAAAACCCGAAAAATTGGATCGGACTCAATACCGGTGTACCGAGCCGAAGGCAAGAAGGGGAATCGATGTCGAATCGGTAGAAAAAGAAAAGTAATTTTTCACTTTAAACACTTTTTTCTCGGGGACACTAGGACAACATCCATTGGGCTCCGCGGAAAAAAGGAGACTGAACAAGATGGCACCCTTGGGCGGGAAGGGGACTGTGCATGCGTGATGCAATCCCAAAGGCTTTCTTTGAAAGCTGGGGATTTGCTCCGCATGAGGGCTCCATCGGCGCCGACGTCACCCATATGTGAGGACTGACTTCCTGCTTGTTCCTGGAGAAATGCCTTACATGGCAGAGTGACACCCTCCCTCCCCCGTTGCATCCTGGGACAGCTCGTGCATCCCAGGATCGAACATGGAGTGGAGGAGTGGCCTAGTAGTTAGGGAAGCAGCCTAGAGTCATAAAGACCAGGGTTCAAATCCCACTGCACTCCTTGTGGCCTTGGGCAAGCCACTTAACCCTCCATTGCCTCAGTTACAAACTTAGATTGTGAACCCTTTGGGGACAGGGAAATGCATACTGTACCTGAATGTAACTCGCCTTCATCTCCCCTTGGAAAGGCACCAGCTAAATACTACAAAATAAATAAAATAAATATTTTTGCCCTATATGGCAGTCTGGATCCTGCTTGGTGCATCCCAGAATGCACTGCATGGGACCAGGCTCCACAATTTTTCAAAACGGCGGCACAGGGATGAGAGCATGTGAGCAATGCTCCTGCTGCAGATTAAAAGGTACTGGGAGGGGGTTTCGGGGGCCACCATGGATTTTTTTGGTTTGCGTAGGGGGATTCAGGGCCACTGGGGATTTTTTTTTTTTTTAATTGGATGGGTGCGGGATTCGGGAGTTAATGTGGCATTTGTTTCTGTCGGGGGGAGAGGGGAGCCAGTGTCTTGTCGGGGGGCACTGGACCCCCGACAGTGTGCTGATGGCATCGGGGGCTTTCCTCGATGCCTAGGTCATCTGAGGTGGTGTCAAACGTCATCTCAGATGACCCCGTTTCTCCAGAACGGCATGCCAAACATGCGTAGACGTCTGTGCACATGCGTGGCTTTGCCATCCCAGTTTAACACTGACTCTTTATGCACTGGGTGATTTGCATATTGCATTCCAGCACAAAGAGTCGGCATTAAAGTCGCACTATGAAACTTTGCGCTACAGCTTTAAGCACTGGGCTCTGGTGCAGGTTTTCGGCATTGGCCTGTATATTTGCAATGCAAATATATCAAAATAAGGTTTTGGCCAGAAATGTTTCCTTAATTGCAAGGTGGTTTTCACTTTAGATATCAAGGATTAACTAAACATCTTGGCTACTCCTATGCAACGCCAAACAGAGGGAAAATACGTGCTAGCGGAGACCCAATTTGGTTCATCCACGATGGAAAAATGCACCTAAATTAGAGATGTAAACTGGTGCCTGGATCTCTGAATTTGCAGCCTAAGAGATCAGCTCTCAGAATATGCGACAGTAATAGGGGAACACAGCTAAGGGAACTTCAACCTATCCCTTATTTACCCACCTTCTTTACCCGTAATGTTCCAAGCTTAAAGAGAAAAGATTACTACACGTTCAATTTCAAGCACAACATGGAATACGGAGAACAGAATGCTTTAACATTTAAGGACTTTGGATTTTAATTTTTAACCCAATCAAAAATGCAAACCAAAAATCAGCATACATATTCTCTCTCTTTGTGCTAAATCAACCAAGATGTTCACTCCAGAGGTGTCTATGCATATGATTTATAAAGCTATGTACATGCAAAACTCTCTAAAAACACACACACGCCCCACAAGCTCATTAAATACAGTCCACCAACCCTCCTTGCAACACCACAGAATATACACAATGACAACTCTTACATCCATCTTTCAGAGACGTGGCACTTCAGAGACCAAAACGTCTTCTAGATCAGTTAGGCACACGCACCACATCCTAAGACAAAAACAAAAATATATTTTTTTATTTCTTTCGATATTCTGTAGTTTCCCTTGAAAGGCCAAAATAAATTTCAGAACAGAGATACAAACACACACACACACATACAAGAGCACTAAATACCACCAACTACACAAAACCAAATCACAAATCCACTCCCCCTGCCAAAACACCGAGCCGTAGGCCCACAGACAGCCAGGTCTAGACTTTCTTCACACGTCTTTAACAGACTGGAAACCAGAGCACAGTCTAAAACTACTACTAAACACATGAAATGATGCACGGTGCTCCTTCTCTGGCCATACTGCAATACAGTCTACTGTCACAATGAACAGGTTTTGCAGCTGAGATTAAAAAAAAAATCTCTAAAGTACTAACTTACCAAATGCACCGCTAGAGGCACCAATTAAAAAATCCTGGATCACACTGTTTTTTTTATTTTGCCATTGAAGCATGGAACCTGCTAATGTTATTCCTCCGTTAAGCGGATTAACATGCTCCAAGCTGAAACCATAGTAACACTGTAGATGGTGGCAAATAAAAAGCAAGTGCCCAGCTGTCTTCCTCTGCTTTGCTTCGGTGAGTGTATAAATTCCTCGGCATAAACCCGCACCAGCTCCCCTCCCCTATTCCATGTCCTTCACCTCTCACTTTCTGACACTGATCTTCATATCTGTGCCGTGCATGCTATCACAGGGCTGGCCCGCACCATCTCCACTGGAAGGACATTCCAGGCTTTTTCGTTATCCATTTACGAATCCCATATCTAATCGTACACCCAGGCCCTTCACGAAGTTCTATCACCAGGCTTTGTAACATATGAGAGATTCTCCTGACTCTGTGGGGCCTCCGCCACGTTATAGCATTAAATGACATCATAGACTTCCACAAGGCCCTAAAAACCTATGAGCAGACAGACAGCGGTCTCAACCCGAACAGTAACACAACTACCCCCGCCAACTCAATACCCATACACACTAATTAGACATACGAGTTCATTGTACAACGTTAAATGTAACCCCAATTGTGCTGTCTAAATGTTGTTAAGTACCCTTATGTTGTAAAACTGAAAACTAGAGCATTGCAAGATACACAAAAGTAGTGGGCAAGAAAATGAGGCACATCAGGATCCAAAAACAGCCTCAAAGAGGTGAGTCTTCAGCCTGGACTTGAATAGGGCCCGAGAAGCAGCCCGACGCACTAACAGGTACAGTAGTTTGTTCCAGGCCTATGGAGCAGCAAGGTCGGTAGTTTTGGAGGTAGGGCAAGTAGAGAACAGGGTAGAGGCAGTTTCACACAGAGATCCCCTAACCGCTACTTTTCACTTTAACAGCTTCTGCAACATAGAAGCTAAGATAAGTGCTTCACTGGGCCAGATTTTGGGGTGGCTTATGTCTCTGGAACCTCTGGTCTGATCTGGCCTATTTTTGAACTTGATGGGCCTGTTCACTGTTTTCCCTCCATGCCAAGTTTCATTCATTCCATCAAATTATTGGAGAGCTGTGGTGCCCCCAGACATATAGGACATTTGATCCCTTTTGTATAATTCTTTTGAACTTCAGTTGGGTTGGAAAGAATGCAAATGGCGTCCACTCATGGTATTTCAGCATCACTCTGGCATCCGTCATCGCGTGAGAAACCTTCAAACATAAATGGATTTATCCACATCACGGTGCTAAAAAGGAAGATTGGCCACAGTGAGGAACCAGTTAGATTAAAGGATTATCTTCTATTGTTTTCCCGACCAGACTACCCATCTAACAGTACTTCTGTCTATCGAGGAGCTTCCTCTTTTGCAGGAGGATGGTCCAAATTTATGCTGTGAATGCCAGAGTTGTTTTGCTCTCTTCCTGTACAGTTACAGTCTTTGCTAATGAAGAAGGGTTCAATTTAGATACTAACAAGTGAGAACTATGAAAAACTGCATATATGATTTTTTTTATATAAAAAAGTTGCAGCGCTAACCCACTTATTTGTGGATATAAACATTAGTGAACAAAAAAGAAAAACCTTAAACCAATAAGATATTATCTTAATACATTGACTAGCGTTTGGGAACGGACCTTTTGTTCTAACCCAAGGAAGTGTTAGCTCCTGCAAACGAGTCAAGAAATTAACTAAAACTAATAAAAGGAGGTATTAACTTACAGTACTGGGAAAGCATGGACACTCTGAGAAACCCGAGGATACTTCCGTCTTTTCAATCTGTGTTCGAACAGTAAACCTACCCCGTTGGGGCTGCTGCAGTAAATCTCTGTATCTACAGTGCTGAGAGCTTGTGAACATACACACACACACTTTTTTTTTTGTTTAACCTATTTGTATGATTTTTTTTCTAAAAAGCACATCTGTGCTCTCGCTCTGCTCCTGGATTAAGAATTTCTAAGCTTGTCTGCGTTCTCTCTGCAAGCTCAGGCTTAAATCCCCTGCCGCATGCTGAGAGCAGATCCTCTCCTCTGTGCTCCTGCCTATGGATTCATGAGCCGCATGCTGTCTTGGTTCTTCTGGGTACAAAAGGAGGGGTTCCCCAATCCTGCATTCACGC
Source organism: Ichthyophis bannanicus (assembly GCA_033557465.1). Classification (NCBI taxonomy): domain Eukaryota; kingdom Metazoa; phylum Chordata; class Amphibia; order Gymnophiona; family Ichthyophiidae; genus Ichthyophis; species Ichthyophis bannanicus. The sequence continues at coordinate 227,446,948 of CM066043.1, read as the reverse complement.
GCTCTGCCCATAATACGGAATAAGGGAAAAAGGAGCCCCCCACTCCCCAATGTGTAAATGCTGACCTACTTGTCCTTTTTCTTAGTGTTGTGGTATCTTTTTGGAATTTATGGCGATGGAGAAAAGGAAGAAAAACCCAAAAGAAAACTTCCATGGAAGCCCCAGTTATGGGCCTGACAGACATATCTGTTTGGCCTACTGAACTGGTGGGGTTTTCTTCGTTGATGCTGCGGGGACCAGACATTCTCTATCTCACTAGTCTCACCCATTTCTGGGAGTTTCAACACTGTTGCAGGCCCTCCCAGCTGAAAAGGTGCAGCAATGGTCGATGTCTGCTTGGCTTCTCTTGCTGGAGCTGCTCCCAGTGATGGCAATGAGCGACTGTATAGGCCTCATACACAGGAGGGTAACAAGCCAGGAGCTAGCAAGGGGCTGCTGCTGCTTAATGAGCTTAGGGGAGTCACAGCTTGCAAGGACCCAGATGTTAGCTTGCAGTCTACAGAGGTCACATTAGACAGACACTCTGCGGTGCACCATGCTCGATCTCAGAAAGAAAATGGTCCCAGAAGCCTACATCTTAGGCTAGGGGAATCAGGAAGCTAAGGTGAAAGGACAACCAAGTAAAGCGACAGTGCTGGAAAATCAAGCTGGAGTAATATGGGACTTGAAAGCGACAAATGGCCCCAGGAAACCAATTGTGCAAAATGCCATTACAGTCAAACTTAAGAGCAATAAAAATGTTCTTAGGGATTCACTTGGAACCATTAAATAAATACTATTTGGTGAAATGCCTGTAAATTTCTAGAGAGGACACCATCTACAGCCTTCCTCCAAACCATCTCAGTCAACCAAGCCAGTGGTTCTCAATCTTGCCCTTCAGTGCTCCCTAGCCAGTCTGGCTCTCAGGAGAGCCACAATGAAAGATTTACATACAACAGGTACTGCAGGCAAATCTCTCAGAGGCATATTCATTGTGGCTCTCCTGAGAGCCAGACTGGCTAGGGGGCCCTCGAGGCATGCCATGTTTCAACGGACGAGCCGGTGTCTTCAACAGACACCATTTTAGATCAAGCCGCTCTGTTGATGTTTGGGTTAGAACCTAACAGAGTCTGGATACTTCACATTAACATGGCAACCTAATTAAAACTTTACGGGGTCTAACAGCTTGTTTTCACGTGCTTCTATAACGAGAAGAAAAAGGAAGACATGTATTACTGTTCATTCTGAAACTCTAAGTGCGGTGTTAAAATGTATCTTACATTTGACAAAGAAAAGGTAAGAATCCAAAACAGAAGGGCCACTGGCATTGGGCACACAGGGTCTGTGCCCAAAATCCTCCGGATGCTGCCCTGAATGTGTTGAGCAGAAGGGGAAAGACGGTATTCATTCTATCACGGCTGAGGCTCTATGCTGGTACAGCCAGATTCTTCAAATTAGACGGAATGTGCTACCTGCGCAATGATCTCATGATATCACAACAGAGGTGAGTGAGTGGAGGGGGGATGAGAAGAGTAACTATCAGCTGGGAGGGAAGGGAGGAGACAAAACAAGGAGGGAGTATGGAAAGGATAGGGAAGAAGGCGGCGGCATGGGATTGGTGGAGGGGTCATGAAGTCCAACAAACTGGAGAGGGTGCAAGAGTTTGGGATATCCTTTCCTCCAGAGAGGCACAAAGCACCTCACACATAACCCCCAGACTTTACCCCTCCACCCCCATACACAGCACCCAATAAGGACGATCCGCAAGACAAAGTGTCCTGGAAGTTGGCATGAAAACGTTAACAAAAGGTTGACGTATGTTACATAGTCTTGTATTTGTGCAAGCTAAACATTTTAGAAAAAAAAATTACACGGCTATAATTTATATCCTCTTTTACGTGCTACCACACCACTATCTTCTAGTGTGCTCACCTGTCATATACACGCTAAAACTTACGATGCTGCTGCTGCTGCCACACCAAACTCTCCTCCATGCCACCATTTAAATGGTGCCTCTAAATTTGCTCCCCATCCCCCCAAATGAAGAGCTGCCGAGTTCCAGCAAGATCGATGCAGAGGACCACAGGGAGTGGGCGAAAGGACTAAGGAAAGTGTCTCTTTTGCCTGGCTGTGGTGGGAGATGTTAGGACTCGGCGGCATGGGTGGTGGTATGCTGGGGCCACTGAGCTGCATGCTGTTACCCTTCTAGGGTGATGGGAGGTATATACCTCTTTAGGTGCTTAACGAGTCAGTCTGTCGGTTCATTTTTTCTGATTTCTGCGTTATTTTGATTTTCTGTGACTTTACGTATTGCCATAGGAAGATGGGGTGGGTCCCAGTGTAGCTTGGCTGCTGGGTAGGGCTGGGTCAGAAAAACGAGGTGGAGATGAATGGATCTATAGCAGTTGGGCTTGTTTTATTTTTCCAGCAGTGGCATACTGGTGTACAGGACCTGTTGTAATAGTTGGAGGGGGCCTCTGGACTGGCAGCAGAAAGAACGTCGTGCCACGTGGTACCGATGGAATAGTTGTGTCTCTGGGTGCAACTTAGAACTGGGCCCAGATCTGGATGCAGAAGGAACGACAGACTTGCTCATGCAATGGCAGACTGTGAACTTGCTCGTGTGTAATATGCGTGAATTATTAAAAACAAAAGCTATGGGGCAGTCACCCTATGGCTACTGGGTAGCACGGATGCACCAGTTAGTCTTTATATGCCAACATTTACTATGTTACTATGACTATCAAGTAAACCCCTTCTTGGTTATTTAGGAAAAATGTACTACTACTACTTATTCCCTTTTCCAGGTCACATGTAAGAAACAATTTCTGCCTCATAGAGCTTACAGTCCAACTCAACAACTAGGGACTAGGGTAGATCTAAGGGAATGATAATGATACACAGAGATGGAAGGCAGGGTCCATAAGCAGCCTTGAAGAGGTGGGTTTGTAGCCTGGATTTGAACGGGGTCAGAGAAGGACCCCGATGTACTGACTTGGGTAGTTTGATCCAGGCCTACAGAGCAGCAAGGTGGAATGAAGGAGGCCTGGAGTTGGCGGTGGCAGAGAAGGGCACTGATAGACGGGATTTTCCAGAGGAGCGGAGTTCCCGAGGAGGGGTGTAGGGAGACATAAGAGAGGAAAGGTAGCGAGAAGCTGCAGTATGAATGAACTTATAGGTCGGTAGGAGAAGTTTGAACTGGATGTGGAAATAGGCAGGGACTCAGTGAAGTGACTTGAGAAGAGGAGTTACATGAGCACGGTGACAGTGGCACTGAAGGGGAGAGAGATGATTCAGAAGGAGGAGACCGGCGAGACGGAGACAGAAATTCTACATCTAGACTATTACTTTCTGGCAAATCATATTTGTCTTTTTTCCAAACTTTCCTGTAGGGTCCAAGACTTGCAGGAGGTCTCCAGAAGGTTTAGGCTCTCTGGAAGACATTTTTGTGGTTTTGAATAAAATGACAATATAACATCCAATATGTTTTTAGAGATTGTGCTTGAAGGAAGGAGACAACTGTGATATTTTCAAAAATATTTTCCAAATCTAGTGAGGGAGGATCAGGGGCGGTGCCCTGGATATTTAAATACTTAGCAATGCTGCCAAATCCGAATACAGATGATACCAAAATCTGCAATAAAGAAGATATCCAGGAAGGTGTAGATAACATGAGGAGGGATCTAGCTAAGCTTGAAGAATGGTCTAGAATTTGGCAGCTGGGATTTAATGTTAAAAATGTAAGGTCATGCATTTGGGCTGCAGCAATCCAAGGGAGCAATACAGTATAGGGGGTGAAGTACTTTTGTCCACTAAAGAAGAGCGGGACCTAGGCGTGGTTGTGTCTGATGATCTTAAAGTAGCTAAACAGGCAGAAAAGGCGACAGCAAAAGCTAGAAGGATGCTTGGGTGCATGCAGAGAGGAATGGCTAGCAGAAAAAAGGAGGTGATAATGCCTCTGTATAAGTCTTTGGTGCGACCTCATTTGGAGTATAGTGTGCAATTCTGGAGACCGCACCTTCAAAAGGATGTGAACAGGATGGAGTTGGTGCAGAGGGTGGCTACTAAAATGGTTAGTGGTCTTCATTATAAAGCATATGAGGACAGACTGAAGGATCTTAATATGTACACCTTAGAGGAAAGGCGGGATAGAGGTGATGTGCTCAAGACATTTAAATACCTCTGTGGCATAAATGCACAGGAGAAAAGGCTCTTTCGATTGAAAGCAAACTCTGCTACGAGGGGACATAGGATGAGGATGAAAGGGGATAGATTCCGGAGTAATATGAGAAAATATTTCTTTATAGAAAGAGTGGTGGATCCGTGGCATAGTCTCCCAGTGGAGATGGTAGAGATGAGGACAGTATCTGAATTCAAAAGAGCACGAGACAAACACAGAGGATTTCTAAAGGGAAAAAGGGGACTGTTGTGGTTGATATGGAAGGGCAGACTAGATAGAAACATGATGGCAGAAAAAGACCACATGGCCTACGCTTCTATATCTTCTGGGACCCTCAACAATTGCAATACTCTATACAATACAATACAATACTCTGGACAAAACATCACCGAACTCATATAGGCCCATCTCAAGTATACCTTTTATGGCCAAACTCATAGAAAATGTTGTTCAAACCCAGACACAGGAACACATCGACACCTCAGCTCCCCTTAGACACACTCTTAACAGTACTCCTTGACACTCTAATAAGAGGAATTGACTGTCCTAGAAATGCATTCCTACTTCTTTTTCTGGACATATCTGCAGCATTTGACAGTGTTCACCATACACTAATGCTCAACAGGCTCAGACAAATAGGCGCCAACTCAATAGTACATAAATGGTTCACTTCTTACTTATCTGACAGAACTCAAACTGTCAGAATTAATACCCAAACCTCTAACACATACAAACAAGAAATAGGCCTCCCCCAAGGATCTGCCCTCTCGGCACTCCTTTTTAATATTTACATACAACCAATTTGCAACATCTTCAAAAAATTCAAAATCCAATATCACATATATGCAGATATCATCATGCTGTATATTCCTTTTAAGATCCCTACGCTTCCAATTCAACTATTATCAGATTGCTTTAATGAACTAACAACTTGGTTAGAAGCCCACAACCTTCATATTAATCACTCCAAGACTGACATACTCATCGTCACAAAAAACAAATCTTACACCCCTCCTACCCACATCACACTTCAGAAACATGACATCTACATAAAAAATGAGATAAAATACCTAGGGGTAATATTAGATACACACCTTAGTATGAACACTCACATAAGAAATACTATGAAGAAAATATACTTTAAGCTTAAAGTACTAAAACAACTACGACCACTGGTCCACCTGCACGACTTCCTCAGCATCATTCAAGCCATCATCACACCACATTTTGACTTTGCCAACCTCTCTCTACTAGGCACAACTAACGAAAACATCAAAAGACTCCAACTGGCCCAAAATGCTGCAGCCAGAACAATAATGAGGGTTCATCCATTTGAGCATATATCACCATATCTAGCCAAACTATACTGGCTCCCTCCCTGTCCATTGCAGAATAAACTATAAATTAATAATAACCACCTTTAAAGCTCTAAATAACACTGCCCCAGCCACTCTAAACAAACTACTCACAAAAGACACACCCCAATCTGCTCAAAGAAGAGGCAACACCAATAAAATAAGAATTCCAAAAGAGTTCACAAAGACTAAAAAAACAACAAATAAAAAAGTGTTTTCTCATGCAGCCCCTATACTCTGGAACTCCCTACCCGATGAAATCAGAGCCTTAACTGATCTCAAAGAACTATGCAAAACATTAAAAACTCACCTCTTTATTTCCCACTACGGTCCACTGGTGAATTCCCAACAACAAAATGAAAAAGGATAATTCTTAACACATTGTGCCCAACACCACAATGTTCCTATACGACCATAATGTTTTAAAATAACTACCTTTCTCGTTGAATCCCATTAATATTGCCTGAACATAGTTGATTGTACATAGTTGATTGTACATAGTTCCCTAATGTTTGAAAGTTGAATTGTTAAAGTTAAGATGTACATAATTCATGTAATGTTCTATGTAAAAACAGAAATGTTATCCTGTTTCCTTGACTGTTATATGTAAACCGCACCTGATCACTGGAAGGCAGCGGTATATAACAGATTGTTAAATAAAAATAAATAAATAATTTATTGTAACACATCTTCAACAGGCCTATTTGCAGCTGCATACATTACGTGAAATCAGTTTGTAGAGTAAGGATTAAAGTTTTGCAGGAAACAAAATTTTCTGTTGAATCTCTATGGATTGAAATTCCATGTAAAAAGGGGAAGGCGACGGCAGTGGGGGTGTACTATCAACCGCCTGGCCAAAATGAACAAATGGATGATGAAATGCTCAAAGAAATCAGGGAAGCTAATAAAAGTTACAGAACAGTAATAATAATGGGTGATTTCAATTAACCCGGTATCGACTGGGTCAGTGTCAAAGCAAGATATGCTAGGGAGATAAAGTTCCTAGATGAAATAAATGACTGCTTCTTGGAGCAGCTGGTTCATGAACTGACCAGAAGGGAAGCCATTTTGGACTTAGTCCTTAGTGGAACACCAGATCTGGTGCAAGAGATAAGGGTGTTTGGGCCACTTGGCAACAGTGATCATAGCATGACTGCATTTGATTTAATTAATGGAGGAGGAAAGGTAAGGAAATCCACAGTACTACCTTTTAACTTTCAAAAGGGAGACTATGATAAAATGAGGAAAATAGTTAAGAAAAAACTAAGAGGAGCAGTTGCAAAGGTTAAAGACTTACATCAAGCTTGGGTGTTGTTTAAAAATACTATCTTGGAAGCCCAGACCAGCTGTATTCCACGCTTTAAGAAAAGTGGAAGGAAGTCCAAAAAACTGCCAGTATGGTTTAAAGGTGAGGTCAGAGACGCTGTTGTTGCCAAAAAAGCATCTTTCAGGAAATGGAAAAAGGAGCCAAATGACGAAAACTGGAAAAAGCACAAGCACTGGTAAGTTAAATGTAAGGCATTGATAAGGCAGGCAAAGAGAGAATTTGAGAAGAAGCTTGCTGTGGAAGTAAAAACACGTAATAAAGACTTTTTCAAGTACATTTGCAATAAAAATCCTGTGAGAGAGTCAGTTGGATCATTAGATGATAGAGGGGTAAAAGGGGCACTAAGTGGCAACAAGGCCATAGTGGAGAGACTGACTGAATTCTTTGCTTCGGTCTTACTGAGGAAGATGTACGGATGTTACCCAAGACTGAAGTGGTATTTAAAGGTGATACTGCAGAGGAATTGAGAGAAATATTACTACACCGGGAAGATGTATTACAACTATTTGATAAACTGAAGAGTAGCAGATCACCTGGACTGGATGGTATATATCCAAGGGTGTTGAAAGAACTGAAATATGAGATTGCAGTCCTGCTATTAGTAATCTGTGAACTACATTAAAATCATCTGTACTACCTGAAGATTGGAGGATCGCCAATGTAACACCAATTTTTAAAAAGGGTTCCAGGGATGATCCGGGAAACTACAGACCGGTGAGCCTGACGTCAGTACCGGGAAAAATGGTAGAAACCATTATAAAGAACAAAATTACTCATCATGTAGATAGTCATGGCCTAATGGGAGACAGCCAACATGGCTTTAGACAAGAAAGATCTTGTCTTACTAATCTGTTATGTTTTTTTTAAGGTGTGAAACAGGTAGATAAAGGTGAGTCGTTTGATATAGTGTATCTGGACTTTCAGAAAGCCTTTGACAAGGTCCCTCATCAGAGACTTTTGGCAAAACTAAAGAGTCATGGGATAGGAGGCAGTGTACTACTGTGGATCAGGGACTGGTTAAAAGATAAAAAGCAGAGAGTAGGGCTAAATGGCCAATGGAGAAAGGTGAATAGTGGAGTACCCAAGGGATCTGTGCTGTGTCTGCTGCTTTCTGACATATTCATAAATGACCTGGAAAAAGGAATAACGAGTGAGGTTATCAAATTTGCAGATGACACAAAACTATTTAAAGTTGTTAAAACCCAAGAGGATTGTGGAAGATTGCAAGAGGATCTTGATAAATTGGAAGACTGGGCATCAAAATGGCAGATGAAATTTAATGTGGACAAGTGCAAAGTTATGCACCTAGGGAAGAACAACCCAAACTATGGTTACACGATGCAAGGTTCCACATTAGGAACCACCACCCAGGAAAAAGATTTAGGCATCATCGTGGCTAACATGTTGAAACCCTCCGCCCAGTGTGCAGTGGCGGCAAAGAGAGCAAATAAAATGCTAGGTGTCATAAGGAAAGGAATGGAAAATAAAAAAAGATTATTATAATGCCTATGTATCGTTCCATGGTGCGACCGTACCTTGAATATTGTGTGCAATTCTGGATATAGCGTTATTAGGAAAGGTACAGAGAAGAGCCAGGAAAATGGTAAAGGGGATGGAAGGGTACTCCTATGAAGAGAGGCTAAGGTGGTTGGGGCTCTCCAACCTGGAAAAGAGATGACTGAGGGGAGATATGATAGAAGTCTATAAATTAATGAACGGAGTGGAACAGGTAAACGTAGATTGATTGTTTACGTCGTCAGAATATAAAAAGACTAGGGGACATGCAATGAAGCTACAGGGTAACCTATTTAAGACAAATAAGAGAAAATATTATTTCACTCAACGTGTAATCAAACTCTGGAATTTGTTACCGGAGGATGTAGTAAAAGCTGTTAGTGTAGCTGGGTTTAAAAAAGGTTTGGACAAGTTCATGGAGGAGAGGTCCATAAACCATTATTAAAAGGGACCCAGGATATCACTGCTTGACCCAGTACAAGCACAGAGGAACCTGTGTCTTTTGGGGAAACTGCTAGGTGCGTATGACCTAGATTGGCCACTGTTGGAAAGAGGATACTGGGCTTGATGGACCTTGGTCTGACCCAGTATGGCATATCTTATGTTCTTATGGTACAGACGGGCAACGCTCCCACCAAGCTGTGCAGGAGTCCTCCAGCCATGCTGCTCCCAGAAGGAGGAGGTGCTGCAATATCGCAACACAGCTCCCTACCGGCAGCAGCACGAGCAGAGGAGCTGCCTCTGGGTTTTCTTGGCAATGTTTCACCGGAAGTAGATTTTTCTTTAGGGTCTGAGTTTTTTTATCTCTCTCAACAATTCTCTTTGTTCCTTGATATTTTTGGAAACATAACCTGGGGGTTTGGTTTAGAATCTGGAAAACACACATTTCTTTTACTGTAGATTTCTCAATTGGTATAAGTCAGGCCTTGGCCAATTTTCTAGAATCTAGGAGCTGGTCGCCAAAAACCTAGGTCACCGTGCGTGCCCCGCTCCCAAAAAGGTGTATCACAGTTACTTTTTAGGGCCTGATTTACTAAGACTGTTTTCGCGTTTTCTATGGGATAAAGCTTAATAAATCAGGCTCTTAACGGGCCACTGCATAGTGCTAACAGAAGGCAGTGGACCCCTCCTCCTCCGTCTTCCTGACCCTTTAAGCTACACCTGTGTGCGTGTTGTACTGGAGTGGGTGCGTGTGTCCGGTGGGAGAGGCATGCATCTTTTGCACATACACATGGTGCCCTTCCTATGCATTCATCTTTTCAGCCTCCTGCCCCTTGCACTCTTCCCTCATTCCCACTCCAACCCCTCTCCTGCTGTCCTTCCCCCACTCCCCCAACTCCATTTCACTTCCCAGACTCCCTCCCTGTCTCCTTTCCCACTTACATTCACCCCCCCTCCCCCAATTCCTTCCACGGGGTCTACTGCCCCTTTAGAACTTCTTATGCTGTCTGTGCAGTAAACTCCCCCTGACTCTGGTCTAACCCTTCTTTTCAGGCTTGGGCAGACACTGCCAGTCTTGTGGCCTTTACAGCACGTCTGCCCATGGGACCCCGCAAGCAGACACTGTTGGTCTAAGCCCCAGACACCTGGTCCGACTTTCCAGTCACCATGGTGACCTGGCGCCTGGGCTTTGTCACACATTGGTTTATAGCTCCATTGATAGTCAATGTTTTTATTTTTAAATTAATATAATTAAAGAACTGTAAAGCCAAATTTTAAAAAAAGTAGAATTTAAAAAAGACGAAGAGGCATTATTTTCAGTTAACTAGGGAGCACTAAAGATGTTTGGAAAGATTGGGGGAGGGCGGTAGCCTAGTGCTTAGAGAATTAGGCTATGAACCAGGGAAATCAGCATTCAAATCCTGCCTCTTCCATTAAAACTCTTTGGGGTAAGTCTACTAAAAGACGGTGCTAACGAGGGAAAAATCGCACTATGGCGACAGCTGACACAGGACAAACGCAGCTACCTCGGGCAATTTTTCGCAACAGCTGCAGTGTGTTCATTAGCAGTGCAAGGGTATGGTGTGGGTGGACAGTGAGCGTGCCTGTACCACGCAGTTACCGTGGGCATTGCCAGCACACGGCAGCCGCACTTTTTGCGGACATTGCAGATGACGCCACCTCTATGGATGGTGTTAGCTGCACAGCAATGCTGTCTCTCCGTAAGAGCTGCATGTTCACATTATCCGCAGGGGAAACTCTGGGTGCCCCTCCCAGAAATAATGTGCAACGTTTGCAGCTACCATGACCCAGCATTAGCTACAAAAGCCTATCACACTTTACCCCTTTATGACCTTGGGAAAGTCACCTCACCCTCCAATGCTTCAGGAAGGAAATACCTCTTGTACCTAAATAGTTAACTCGCCTTGAGCTTGTCTTTGGAAGAGGTCAGAAATAAATCCAAATACAACCCAAGCAAAAGAAAAATTATTCTCTGCTCCTAAAATGTTTGGCACTTAAGATCTGTAAAGCGATTTCCACTCCAGAATTCATCAGTCGGTGACAAGTCCCATTTCTACAATAAGTGAGGGACAGAAAGGAAACAGCAGCCAAGTGAAGCCCAGGCCCGAGGTTAACACAGACTACAAACCCCAAGAGCTCCTCATTGTCCCTCTTCCACTGGTATAATTAATACACAAGAGATCTGACTATTGGTTTATATCTAGTGTGGTATTTGGATTGGGACTGTGACATTTTGATTCAAGACAATATTCAATATGGTATTTTTAAGATCACATCAAAATCATTATCTTCACAAAATATATTAAAAATACACACATGCTTTTCCTGCAGGATAAGCAGGGACTAACTTTAAAGCCACCTAAATCTTCTTCAGTATGAAACAGGATATCTGCTTTCTCACTGCCTGTTAGGTAGCTAGATCCACACTCCACACTTCTTTTCTAGTAAGAAATTCTTCCCCGGCAGACATCAATGGGAAGGGGGTGCAAGACTGGGAAAGGAAAAGGCAAGCTCTCACTAAATTACTTTCACTTATCCCGTTTGCTCGCTTTCAGTGCGTGCATAGCGGCACCTTACAGTTCTGAAACTACCATGAAACCTGCCTAAATTTAACAGACTCCGGCGTATACAAGGAAGGTTCAGGTTACCGGAAAGCATTTGCCTGGTTTTCTCTCTCGTTTGGTTTATTTCTTACCAACCAACTTTCTGATCATGTTTTTTGCTAACGTGTCCAGCTTTATAAATGTGATTATTTTTCATGTGCCCTGTGTATTTCCAACCCAAAGAATTAGATTTAACAATTTTAAAAGGCTCATATGTAGCCAGGCCCTATGTTATGGATTTAAGTTAAACCACTATCTATAAACACACAGCAGCTCGCTGGATTTCTCTCCAAGTAGCCAGTAAATAGTCACTGAGCACCACTGAGTGTAAGGAGCCACTGTGTCCGGCATTACGTCTCAGCGCCTCCTATTTCTACATAGGTAGGTAGGAAAAGTATTTTTCTATAGTGGATCACAAGAAGTACAGGCACAAAATAAAACAGGACAAAACATTTCCGAAGTCATAAAAATTAGCAGTTGAACAGAATTAAAAGCTGACCAGAAAAATAATGTCTTACCTTTTTATAAAAACTTAAATCTCTTTCATGATGAGTAAACTCAGTTAAGGGAATCCAAAGATGGGGGGGGGGGGGCAGGACTACAACAGAAAATGCAGGGTCATCTGTGACCAAAAGATGAGAAGATTTGATAGGGGGCACTAACAATAGCCCAGGGTCTGTGGTTTGTAAACAACCTGAAGTATTATGCCCCGAGAGAAGAGACTTCTAAACCTTTTAGACACCCAAGCAAGGATCTCAAATTTAACCAGGCTACAAAAAGAAGTCAGTAGTGATGCACAACAAACTGACATTGATGGATAAGCAGCAGAAAATAGAAACGGAGGAGATTTTATATATAAACACCACCCTCCAAGTAGTAGAGCAGCATTGACAAATGAAGACTTACTTTTGGGAAGGCAATACCAAACATCACAGTGAAAAAGCAACCGCCTTTTGCTAAAAAATAAAAGTTAAAAAAATTGAACTGCTTAGGAAAATAAAACTAAGATAGGTCTAATGAAATGGTGAACGACTACACTCTGGAGCCAATATTGACAATAAAGCAACACAAAGCTTCAACGGTCACATGCACAAATATCTAGAATGCTAGACACACTTACATTGCGTTAGTGCAATAAAAAAGATCACTTATTCTACCCAAGTTCTCCAATAGCAAGGACCCATTTTTATATTTCAATTCATGGAACACGGGTCTAACTATACGTACAAATTAGCAGTCCAGCCTCAGGTCACTTCTGTAGCGGAGATGCTGTTGGCTAGTCTAGGAGCCAGTGACAGATATATATGGGAGTCTAGCAGCACATCCCAGATTTGCATGAATCTCTTCCCATCTTGTTCGACTAAACACGTGCAAAAATAAACTGTCTCCCCCCTCTCCTCCCCCCTACCCATAGAAGCAGACCTGGGCCAGCCACACGGTGCCCAGCAGCTGTTCCTCTAGTCTAAGCGCAATAAAACTGCTCCAGGACCTGCACAGCTTGGAGAATCAAAGCCCACCAGCTGCAGAGCAAGGCCTTCCTACCCAACACAAGCTGTTTTTCCATCTCAGCAGGTCCCAACCCGATAACCCCCTCCCCCCAGAACACAGTGATAAAAAGAACTGCCTGTGCCTGAACCCTGAAGCAGATACCATGCACTCTATAGAGCCCTGCGCTAATCCTCAGCGCAGGGTTTCCTAGCACAAGTTTAATGCAGAAATTCTGTTCACCGACGGTGTAAGCAAACAGCATGCAATAAGTGGTGTGTAAAATGTCTGCGCTAAATAAGGAGAGCGAGCCAGCCACATGTGCATAGGGATCCATGTTAGCAACGCCTACATCTTGTGCTGAACAGAAAAGGTTTGGCATTTGTTGTTGTTATGTGCAGCGGTTCTCTCAGAATAACATCGCTGCTCATGCACATAACACTGTTGCAGTACATTTCCCTTGCCAGAAAAAAAACTGTGTGGGTGCTGTAAAGAAACACAAATTCCTCACCAGAGTGACTGCAGAACTATGTGAGCTAATTCTATACCAGGGCCGGTGCAAGCAGTTGAGGTACCCTTAGCAAACCTAATCCCTTGCCCCTTCCCCCTCGGGGCAACCCCTCTCCTGAACCTGCAGCAATTTATTTTAATTTATTTACATTCTCTTATATACCGCACTATTCTGCATCAGTGCGGTTTACATTGAACAAACTGAAATTACATTGAACAGGGCATTATAACTTGGAGATAACTATTTTACAGGGAACATGGGCAATGGAGGGTTAAGTGGCTTGCCCAAGACCACAAGGAGCACCTGTGGGACTAGAAACCCAGTCTTTCCGGCCCAAGGTTGCTGTCTTCTAGTGGGATTTGAACCCCCGACCTTCCGGCCTGAAGTACCTTGCCCCAACCACTAGGCCCCTCCTCCACTCCTGAAACAGCCCTACAGTGCATACCTTAAAACTTCGGTACCATAGGGCTGTCTGCTTTTGCACCCACCGATGCGGACTACCTTTTGTATGAGGGCAGACGCCGCTTCCACCCTCATGTAAACATAAGTCAGCATCGGGCATTGGTAGGGGCAAACAGCCCCGCGGTGCCTAAGTACTGTAGGACTGTTTCAGGCCATTGCCGCCACTGTAGGTCCCAGTAAGGGATAGTTGCAGGATCGTAGCTAACCCTGTGCGAGTGGCGCGGCCGCACAGGGCAGATTTCAGCTGTCTGCCGCCGCCGCCGCCACTTTTTCTTCTCTCAGCGGTGGCAGGCAACGGCAGACAGCTGAAAAGTGCCCCTTAAGCCTTCTCGCGGTCTAATTCCTCCCTGCTCTGAAGCTCTGTCAGACCGGGTGTGCCTCTTCTCTCCGCCGCCCTCCAGAAAGGGGCTGGATCGGATGGGGGGGGGGGGGTGCATTCATGTTCAGTATGGCCCTGGATAGCAGTGGCAGCAATGCGCGCGCCTGGAGGGCTGACGCTCTAGGCAGTCACCTACTTTGCCTAATGGTAGCACCGGCCCTGCCCTATAGGTCTCCTCATACCTCGCATTGTAGAGCTCAACCTTCTGGTCTTGTGAGCAATCACTGTCATTCATTTACATTTTTCAAATGCATTGTACGCCGCTATGTGCCGGAGGCTTTGTGCACAGTTAACGCGTGCGCAAAACTTGTACTGGTGGCACGCAAAACAGCGCGCTAACCTGTGCGCAAAGCGTACGCACGTTTCTCGGAGGGAGAAAGAAAGAGCCCGAGAGCGCCGGCCCGAGGCTCCCTGCACGAGGACACAGCAGCGTGAAGCGCACACATCCCGGCTGCTGCTACCTCCAGCGGCGAGCGCACCGTTACCTGCGGATGCACAGCACGAGCACGAGCCCCTCTCTCGCGCCCCACGGCAACCGAACAAGCCTCGGAACAACGCGCCTCCCCCCGCCCCACACGGGGACGCGCACACGCTCACCGCAGAAATCCCACGTACCGTGAACGCGCGCACAGAGCTGCAGCCGAGCCACCGGCCCGCCCGCACCCACCTCCGGGCCACCGTCTGCGGCCTCGGCCCCGCCTCCGCTGACTGACGCCGCGCCGGCCAATCGGAGCGCGGCAAGCGAAGACGGACCCGCCCAGCAGCGCTGGGAAGGCGGGGCTGTATCTTAAAGGAGACGCGCCGGCCAATCGGAGCGCGGCAAGAGGGAGCCGGAACCGCCCGGCATTGCTGGGAAGGCGGGGCTGTCTCTTAAAGGGGCCGCCTATGGGCTTAGGCCTAAACTAAGGCTCGTTTCTACTTTTATCTCCCCGCCCCTTGGGGTCACGGCGCTTTTCTCACGTACATGGCGACAAGCCTTCAGTGTATATCCTCCTCTGTTATATCGCGGTAACTCTATAAGAGAAATGTCCCGACAAGCCCCTATTTTATAATGGCAACATGAGCACCTGAGTGTTTCTCTGTGACATAGGCGCAGACAGACAGTGTTACACCTGCTTAAATGGAAATGGCATAAGTGTGTGTACACCTGTATTTTCTAAAATAATACATCACAACCCCACCCTCCCCCCTCCTCCACTCCCCCAAATTATGCCTTTTACAGATTATATTATAAAAGTAAGTGCACTTCTTCCTGGCACCAGAGGCCGTACCCACCACTGGGCGACAGGTGCGGCCACACAGGGCTTCTATGAAGCCCAACAAAAGTGAGTTCTTGCATGCTGCTGGGTGGATGCCAGGTTTACCAGTTGCACAGGGCGCAGTGCTAGCTTGGTACAGTCCTGGTGAGACCTATCGTTTATGCACATACATAGTCATGCAATTTTGGAAAAGTCCCTTTTGGCTTTACAGGTGGAAAAAGCTTTATAAAATTACCTTAAAGATGTTATTTATTTTGGTGAAATTTTGTCCACTAAAGAAGAGCGGGACCGAGGTGTGGTTGTGTTTGATGATCTTAAAGTAGCTAAACAGGTAGAAAAGATGATGGCAAAAGCTGGAAGGATGCTTGGGTGCATACGGAGAGGAATGGCTAGCAGAAAAAAGGAGGTGATAATGCCTCTGTATAAGTCTTTGGTGCGACCTCATTTGAAGTATAGTGTGCAATTCTGGAGACCGCACCTTCAAAAGGATGTGAACAGGATGGAGTCAGTGCAGAGGATGGCTACTAAAATGGTCATATGAGGACAGACTTAAGGATCTTAATATGTACACCTTAGAGGAAAGGCGGGATAGAGGTGATATGATTGAAACATTTAAATACCTCCGTGGCATAAATGCACAGGGGGAGAACCTCTTTCAATTGAAAGCAAGTTCTGCTACAAGGCGGTACATTCAGGAGTGATATGCAGAAATATTTCTTTACAGACAGAGTGGTGGATCTGTGGAATAGTCTTTCAGTGGAGGTGGTAGAGATGAGGACAGTATCTGAATTCAAAAAAGCATGGGACAAACACAGAGGATCTCTAAGGGAAAAAAGGGGGCTGTTGTAGTTGTTGATATGGAAGGACAGACTAGATAGGCCATGTGGTCTTTTTCTTTTGTTATGTTTCTATGGTTACAGCTATTTTATTTTATTTATTTATTTTAATTCTCTTATATACCGCGCTATTCTGCATCAGTGCAGTTTACATTGAACAAACTGAAATTACATTGAACAGGGCATTATAACTTGGAGATAACTATTTTACAGGGAACATGGGCTATGGAGGGTTAAGTGGCTTGCCCAAGACCACAAGGAGCACCTGTGGGACTAGAAACCCCAGTCCTTCCGGCCCAAGGTTGCTGTCCTCTAGTGGGATTTGAACCCCCGACCTTCCGGCCTGAAGTACCTTGCCCCAACCACTGGGCCACTCCTCCACTCTATAGTTTCCATTTCTGCAGAACCGCTGATAGGAGTGCATGTCACAGCTGATGAGACACAGGCCAGAAGCATCTCAGGACCTAAACCAATTCCCAACCTGTGTGTCGTTCTTCCAAATAGGGTCAGATAATATTCATTCGGGATAATAACCACAGCTGCAAAAAAAAAAGAGGAAGAGTGGCATGATCACCCTGTGAAGACCTGCTTAGGCTTGAGAGGAGTTAAGTCCTGCAACAGATTTGTCAGCTGACAGACACTAGGAGTCAGCATGCAGCAAGTATAGCACAAAGAAGATTAGTGGCATGTGGTAACATTTAAAGTACAAGATTCAATACATGCACACTTTCCTCATCATCCCTTCAGTCCAGCCCCTCCAGGTGCTTGGGTTATACCTCCTACCAGCAGATGGAGACTGAGAACCACTGGTTTGTTGATGCCATCCTATAAGGGTCCTGTTCAGAGGACCCTTCAACTCAGTATTTCATCTGCAGCAGATGGAGGGTGTCTAGGCTCCTATAGTCTGGACTCCACTGGACGACTTGGAAAGGAAAAAAAAAGATTAGTACAAAGAGCAAAGGAATCAGTGAAGAGGAAGAAGAGATCCAGGTTGGAGCAAGCCACATAATGGGGCTTCCCTGTCCCTGGCTTGGCTTGGCTTGGCTTGGCTTGGCTTGGCTGAGGGCCCACAGTGGTGGGCCTGGGGTGTCACATCCGGCAGGCCAGGCCCCCCCCATGTTGCTCTTTCCCCTTCCCCCCACTTCCTTACCAGCGAGGTTGGGGAAAGCACTTTTAGCAGGTTGGTGTGCTGCTGTCTCCTAGCCACGGGGCTTCGTTCAGTGTAGATTGAAAAAAACATTTGGAAAAGAGGCTAAGGTACACTTAGAGCCAGGCAGCAGCAATTGCTACAGCGTCAGGAGCATGAGAGGCCACTCCACAGCTGTTCAGGGGGTCCTGGTGAATATTGTAAGGGGGAATGTTCTGACGCTCTTGGCCTATCTGCATGCCCAGGTAGCATGTGGTTTGTGTATGGCCTGTGGACTGTGGCAGCCACTGGAGTCTTTTTTCTGACTCTGGTATTGCCACAGCTGTTTGGAGGGGTGCCACCACGGCGAGGAGGAGTGCTGGTAGCATGATCGCACACAGGAGGAAGCAGATGGGGATGCAGCTGGGCTGATTGCAGCTTCCCCTCAGCTGCTGGTGGACCTGATTTTGGCAGGAAATGTTGCTATTTTGTCCAGGCCTGCATCAGGCTGTGGGGAACCTAGTCAGGCTGCAGGGGACAAGACAGCAGCATTTTTTGGGCTTAGTCTAGGCCTTACTGCTTCTGCAGGGAGGTCACTGACTTTCAGGAGTAGGCTTCTCCCCTGAGTTCATGCTCCTCCTGCATCAGGCATATTGAATGAAGCAGGGGCTGGTGTCCACGGCTGGCAAAGATAGGCAGGAGCCCGCGGTGCAGAGGAGTCGGTTGGCGCCTCCAGCCAAGTGACCTAGGCGGGATAGGCTGGAGGATCAGGCACCCGTGGCCTTGAGAGGTTCGGATGACCCCCTTGAGGAGCCATTAGACGGGTTGAAGGAGTTCCAGGGTGAGGGCCTTGAGGGGGAGATCCCCCCGGAGGATCCTTGGTGGTGCAAATGTTCCATAGAGATGAGCTGGCATCCCTTATTTCTCGGTCCATGGCGGTGCTCAATTTTCTGCTGGAGCCCCTACAGAAGGTACACTTGAATAGCCCCTGTTGGAGGGCATCCAGAAACCGTCCCAGTTTTTCTTGGTGCATAGGGCTATCTGGGATATGACAGAGGCAGAATGAAAGTCTCCAGAGAGCTAAACTTACGTATGCAGTGGGCAATGGCTAAATTGTATCCAGTCCTGTTGGAGGACAAGGAGCATTTTCGATTCCCGATGGTTGACGCTTTGGCAATGACGAAAAAGACCAATATTCCTGTAGAGGGCAGTGCGGCCCTCAAGGACCTGCAGGATAGGAAACTGGAAGCTATGCTGCAGTAGTCCTTAGAAAACGTCAGGGCCGACTTCCTCAGCAGAAATCTTCTAGACCCAGGAGTCAGTATTTCTTCAAATCGTAGGATGTTGGGTAACTCCAATGCCAAAGTGGGCTGGTGCTTCAGCCAAAAGTGGGAAAGAATGCGCTGGTTCAGAGGTGGCCTCGGGGGGGGGGGGGTCTGTTGTATGTCTTCCCTCCATGGTCTTTCGTAGGATGTGTGGTCCAGAAGGTGGAAGCTCATCGGGGTCTGGTGATTGTGGTAGCACTCAATTGGCCTCAGAGGCCGTGACATGTAGCTGATTTGGTTGGGAGTGGAGGATCCCTGCCCTTTGCCAGTGGTGGATGACCTCCTGTCTCAGGGGCCGGTTCTGATGCTAGATGTGGGTCAGTTTTCATGGCTTGGCTCTTGAGAGGGCTCGATTGAGAAAGAGAAAGTACTCTTCTGAGGTCATCACTACGTTGTTGTGGATGCACAAGCAGTCCACATTTCTTGCTTATGTCTCGGTGTGGCATCTCTTCGAAAGTTGGCCCTCTCGCAACTTCCTTGCCAAAGATTTTGACATTTTTGCAGGCAGGTTTGGAGAAAGGGCTGGCACTCAATTCTCTGTGGGTGCAGGTGGCAGCATTGGCCTGTTTCCAAGGGAAGGTTCAGGGGAGTTCCCTAGCTTCTCATCCAGAAGCAGTGCGTTTCCTTTGAGGGGTGAAGCAGGTCCATCCACTGTCATGAATGGTGATTCCCCCTTGGGATCTTAATTTGGTCCTTTCAGCTTTGATCATGGCAGTGTTTGAGCCATTGGCACAGGCGACTCTGAAAGATTTTACCTTGAAACAGTGTTTTTGGTGGCCATCTGTTTGGTGCGACGGATATCAGAGTTGCAAGTCTTTATCCTGTCGGGAACCCTTTTTGACCATATCCAAGGAAAAAGTGGTCCTTCAGCCAGTTTCTTCCTTTTAGCATAAGGTGGTCTCGGCCTTTCATGTGAATCTGCCAGTGTCTCTTCTGGTATTCGCCAGTCCGTAAGATCGTGCTTTGCATAAACTGGATGTGTGCCGTACGTTGCAGCATTACTTATGGACTACGGAGACGTTTCGGAGGTCGGATCATCTTTTTCTGTTCTTTGGAGGATGCTGACTGACATGGGAGCGGGCCAGAAGGAAATGGGGATAGTGGACATGGAAGAGCCATAGGAAGATGGGAGGCTGCGGACTGACATGGAGGGGGATCAGAGAGGGAAGGGGGAAGATGCTGATTGACATAGGAGGGGACCATAGGGAGATAGGGATGATGGACATTGGAGGAAGTCATAGGCAGATGCGGGAAGGGGGCCATAGGGAGACAGAGGGGGAAGCTGGACGTGGCATGAATAGGGGAAGACAGTGAGGAGATCATAGACGTGGGGGTGGGATAAGGGACAGGGAGAGAAGAGATACAGGATGGGGGATGAGTTGAGAAAAGAGATGGAGGCACTGGATGGGGGAGACACTGAACGGGGAGGAGAGAAGGAGAAAGATGCTGTATATTGAATGGATAGAGAGACATGGGAGAAAAAGGCTGGGAAAGGAGAGAGAGATAGTGAACGGGAGACTGTGCTAAGGGTTGAAAGTGGTAGGTAGATGTAGTAAAAAGAGGGCAACTGGGACCTGGATAGTAAGAAGGAGTGGCACTGAGTTGATAGAGAAAAAAGTACATGGAAGAAAGTTGAAAGGAAAAAAATCAATCAGAGATTGAAAGAAGTAAAGAAGGCAGAAGTAGCAGACAGACTGAAGACCCTAGAAAGCAAAAACAATTTATTGGAAGACAGTAAAAAGCAAAAAAAAAAAAAAAAAAAAAAATAGAAACTGGGACCAGACAAAGATAGAAAAAAAATATTTTCCTTTTCAATTTAGTGCTTGGAATATGTCAGGTTTTGGAATATACATGCTGAGTTTTTATATTTTGCACACTACAGGGACATCTACATATCTTTATATTTTTATAATGTTTTCCTGCATGCAGAGTTTGGTTTCTTGGGCTTTCACTTTAATATTTGTTTCTATAGTACAGGTAAATGGGGCTCATTCTGAGGAGAAGGATGTTACCAGTGGTGTGCCCCAGGGATCTGTCCTTGGTCTGATTCTTTTTAACATCTTTGTTAGTGATATAGTGGAAGGGCTGTCGGGTAAGGTTTGCCTCTTTGTGGATGATACCAAAACCTGCAATGGAGTAGACACCCAGGAAGGTGTAGATAACATGAGGAGGGATCTAGCTAAGCTTGAAGAATGGTTTAGAATCTGGCAGCTGGGATTTAATGTTAAAAAATGTAAAGTCATGTATTTGGGCTACAGCAATCCAAGGGAGCAATATAGTATAGGGGGTGAAGTACTTTTGTCCACTAAAGAAGAACGGGACCTAGGCGTGGTTGTGTCTGATGATCTTAAAGTAGCTAAACAGATAGAAAAGGTGACGGCAAAAGCTAGAAGGATGCTTGGGTGCATACGGAGAGGAATGGCTAGCAGAAACAAGGAGGTGATAGTGCCTCTGTATAAGTCTTTGGTGCAACCGCATTTGGAGTATAGTGTGCAATTCTGGAGACCGCACCTTCAAAAGGATGTGAACAGGATGGAGTCGGTGCAGAGGGTGGCTACTAAAATGGTTAGTGGTCTTCATTATAAAGCATATGAGGACAGACTTAAGGATCTTAATATGTACACCTTAGAGGAAAGGTGGGATAGAGGTGATATGATTGAGATGTTTAAATACCTCCGTGGCATAAATGTTCAGGGGGAGAGCCTCTTTCAATTGAAAGCAAGTTCTGCTACGAGGGGACATGGGATGAGGGTGAAGGGAGATAGATTCAGGAGTGATATGCAGAAATATTTCTTTACGGAAAGAGTGATGAATCCGTGGAATAGTCTCCCAGTGGAGGTGGTAGAGATGAGGACAGTAACTGAATTCAAAAAAGCATGGGACAAACAGAGGATCTCTAAAGGTAAAAAGGGGACTGTTGTAGTTGTTGATATGGAAGGAAAGACTAGATAGGCCATGTGGTCTTTTTCTGCAGTCATGTTTCTATGTTTCTATATTTTTATTTTTAGTTTATGTTCAGTTGCACTTGACAAGGGTCATTCAGTGTTCTGTTTATATGATGGTGGCCACGTGTTCTGTTAGCTTGGAGTGTATGGATGTTCTAGGGTTGTCAACAATATTTATGGTGATGCTCTTTTCTAAGTAGGCTCCTCGTGTGAGTTTTGGAGGCCAGTACAATTATAGTATGGTAGATTTTTTCTGTAGCCCCTAAGTGATTTTTGTAGGTTTTGTATTACTTAATAATATTGCTGGTACTGGAATGACACCCAAATTAGGAATTATTTTCGGTATGTTAAGTTCTATGCAGAAATCTTCTATTTCTGCTCTGCACCAGTTGGTGGGAGAGGGATTTCATTGGTTACAAACTATATGTTAAAAAAGCAAGAACTATAGTACAGTTTTTACACCAAAATAAAATTAGTTATAATAATTTTATTTTGGGATTATAAACTATGCTGTGGTTCTCCCTTTCTCTTTTCATTCATTGGTGTATGAGCTCATGGGTGACTGGAACTTGAAAGTTGGCAACAAAGAAGGCGGCAAAGTGCTTAGAAAATATAGACTTGGCAACAGAAATGAAACTGGAGAAAGACTGATAGAATTCTGCAAGACCAACGATCTATTCATCTCAAATACCTTCTTTCAGCAACACAAGTGCCAACAAGTGGATTTCACCCAATGGACTGTTCAAAAATTAAATTGACTACATCTGTGGAAGTCAAAGATGGAAAAGCTCTATAACATCAACAATGACAAAACCTGGAGCTGACTGTGGTACAGATCACCAACTATTAAAAATGCAAACTCAAGCTAAAGTTGAAAAAGACCCAGCCACTCATGAAGGTAGCAAAATATGACCTTGAAAATATACCACCGGAATTTAAAGACTGCCTGCAAAATCAATTTTCTGCTTTAGATACAAATGACAGAAGTCCAGAAGAGTTATGGGATGACATCAAGAAGGTTGTGTTAGAAGAAAAGTCTCTACAAAAGGTGAAGAAGCAAAAATGGCCAAAATGGATGACCGAAGAACCTCTGACAAATGCCTGAAAACACAGAGAAGCTAAAGCCAGAGGAGAAAGAGAGGCAATCACAGAACTCAACAGAGATTTCCAACATACAGCAAGACAAGACAAGGAGAAGTTCTACAATGAATGATACATGCAGGGAAATAGAATCAGAAATTACTAGAGGAAGAACAAGATCGGCTTTCCTAAAGCTACAAGAGTTAAAGAAAAAATTCCAGCCTAGAATTGGAATGCTACAGGATGCTCAAGGATATATGTTGAATGATGCTGAGAAAATCAAGAAAAGGTGGAAAGAACATACAGAGTCATTATACCATAAAGATCAAGTGGACCAACAGCTGTTTCAACTTGTACCTTATGATCAGGAACCATTGGTGATGAAAGAAGAAGTCAAAGCAGCATTGAGAGCCTTATCAAAGAACCAAACACCGGGCATTGATGGCATTCCCACTGAAGTATTACAGCAATCAGATTCAGCTGTTACCGTACCTACAAGGCTCTGCCAGGAAATTTGGAAGACAAATTCATGGCCAACTGGCTGGAAATGATCTGTGTTTATACCAATACTGAAGAAAGGTGATCCAATGAACTGTGGAAATTATCACACAGTCGCTCTGATCCCACATGCCAGCAAGATTATTCAAGATTATTCAGCAGAGACTACAACCATACCTGGAACGAGAACTGTCTGAAGTGCAAGCAGGATTCAGGAAAGGGCGAGGAACGAGAGACATCAGCGCGGATGTTAGATGGATCCTTGAAAAGACAAAAGAATACCAGAAGGATATATATATTGTGACGCCTCCAGTTGGGTCCTAGAGCTTACAAGCTGGAAACGGCCTTATATGTCCTCCTTTGAATAAAGTTCCCTTTGTTGTCACCAGGGTAGTCTGGGACTTGTAGTGATTTTTACTCTTGAAGGACAAAATGTAGTTGAGTCGGTGGTTGTAAGGCAGCAAGAAAATTTATTGTGGGGATTTCCAGGGCATTCAAAGTTCATTACACAACAAAGGCAGAAGGATACATCTCCAACATAAAGATGAAATCAGGATTAAATCAGGATAATGAGAATGACGTAACAAAACTTTTTCCAGTGTTCAGCTGTTCTGCTTCTCACACACATTCACACCGAGGACTGCCTCGTGTGGTCAGTTAACAGCAACACAAGCAAACTTATAACAACTGTGTTTTTCCTTTTGAAAGCAAACTTCTCCACAGCACTGCTTCTTAACTTCAGCAAGTAATAAAACTCAGTGAAACCCAGAATTAGCATTCTTCAGCTCAAAGCAGGAACTGTCCTTATTTCCTATACGCTTTCACAGATTCTTATTTCCCTTCAACACTGCATAATCTTCTCTTAAAGATAAAGAACAGTCCCTTGGAATGGGGTCACATTCACAATTAGGCAAACATGAATCTACTTGCATTCCTTCAATAGCATCAGGTGAAGAAGTGCAGACACGCTGGAAGCTGATGCATGACTGACAGAATGCAGCAGAGAACACAATTGCTGCAAAGACCAAAAGGAAATACAAACTTTCCCAGACAGGGCAAACAGTATCTCTCTCAGGATTATGAGCTTTCTCAAACTTTCTCTCTTTCAAGAACTCCTGAAATTGGTTCCACAGCAATTCAGCTTGTACTGGCACCTTTACATTAGGGGTGTGAACCTTTTCCTCAGAAAACAGCTTTCTTAACGCTTCTAGCTTTGGAGTTTCAAAGGCTGTGCTTTTATCAGGGCTATGGCTTTTCTCATATGAAAAACTCTCTACCCACTTCTTAACAGACGACGGTGAGGACTCAGCTTCCTGACCTTTATAACTGGCAAATTGTCTCTCTGCTGAATTATCAGTAATGAAACTGCTGGCTTTACCTTGAGGATGTTTCCTCAGACAAACACTGCTTTCTTTCCTCCTGGGTTCCTCCAGGATCTGAAATGCAGGCTCCTTATGTCCTTCTCCAGTCCCTCTGAGGTAGCTGCTTCCTTGGGAGATTTCCTCTGGCTTTCTCCTCCAGCTAAGCACAGCTTCAGCTTCTTTCTCTCCTCTCTCACCCTTCCAACTCCAACAGCTGTTCCTGTTCCTTTCTCCACGTCCACCTCTCCTCCATTCACCGGTGCCTCTGCCTTCTGTTGCAGTATCCATATCTCCTGCGTCTGTGCCTCTTGTGTTCCTTGAGTCAGTGCTTCTTCCCTTGACTCTCTCTCTGTCCGTGTGTAAATCCAACTTGCTCTGCTCGTGGTTTTAAACACCGTTGCCTGCTGGGCATTCCCTGTTCTCTGCACCTGTGTGACCAATCAGCAGGGAAGCCTGTCTCCACCCCGAGCTAGGGTGTGGCCTGACTTTAGCAGGGAGCTGACTTTTCCCCTTATCTGGCTTATAATTCCCCTGCACGTGTGCACTGCCATTCACTTCAAAGGGAAAATCAGGATTTTCTTCAAGTTCCATATCTCCCAGAGAGCTTTCATCACTACAATATATATATATATATATATATATTTTATTTTTTTTTATATGTTTTATTGACTACAGCAAGGCATTTTGACTGTGCAAACCATGAGAAACTCTGGGCCACATTACGAAGCATGGATATACCAGAACACCCGATCGTTCTCTTGCACAACCTTTACATTGATCAAGAAGCAGTTCAAATGGAGCAAGGAGAAACAGAATGGTTTAAAATCAGCAAAGGTGTTTGACAAGACTACATACTTTCCTTTTACCTGTTTAATTTGTATGCAGAACAAATCACCAGAGAAGCAGGACTGTTTGAAGATAACCAAGGTGTGAAGATTGGTGGAAGACTCATCAATAACCTTTGCTGTACTGATGATACCACATTACTGGCTGAAAGTGAAGGTGTTCTGAAACATTTGCTTCTCAAGAACAAGGAACATAGTCTTAAAATGAGCCTGCACCTTATTGTAAAGAAGACAAAGACCCTGATAACTGGCAAAATCAACAAGTTCATCGTTGAAGGAGAAGAAATTGAAATAGTTGAAACTTTAACCTACTTGGATCAACAATCAATGAAGAAAGGACAAGCAGTCAAGAAATCCGATGATGCATTGCTTTTGGCAGAATGGCTATGAAGGACCTAGACAAGATTCTGAAGAGCAGAGATGTTTCTTTCCATACAAAGATTTGACTTGTCCAAGCAATGGTATTTTCAATAACTTCATATGGATGCGAAAGTCAGACAGTGAAAAAGATTGGCAGAAAAACGATGCCTTTGAATTATAGTGCTGGTGATGAATACTTTGTAGATCATGGACAGCCTGAAGAATAAACCAGTCAGTACTAGAGGAGATCAAACCTAAGCTTTCTTTAGAAGCTCAGATGATAAGACTTTGACTTTTATACTCTGGACACATCATGCAAAGAGAGATCATTAGAGAAAGACATCATGCTTGACACGGTAGAAGGTCAATGCAAAAGAAGGCCAGCAATGAGATGGATCAATACAATAACACAGAGGATCTCTAAGGTAAAAAGGGGACTATTGTAGTTGATATGGAAGGGCAGAATAGATAGGCTATGTGGTCTTTTTCTGCTGTTATATTTCTATGTTTCTTTATTTCAATGAATATCAGGCCCTTGGATTATAAGCTCTCTGGGTACCTCCTGTACCCGAATGTACTCACTTTGTCCTACTACTGGAAAGGTATACATGAAGGAGAAGTAAATAAAATTACCATGGCAAGCTTATTTATCTTGTTCTTGAAGACACAAGTTACACATCTCACATGGGTCAAAGGGAAATTCAACAGGAAACTGGTGAACTACTGGGTATCACTGAGGGAATAAATCTTTCTCCCCAAGTCTTGCTAAAAACCTTTACATGTTGGCTCCTTTGTATAAAATCTCTACCAAATCTCAGCAAGGTGACACTGCAGTTGAAGTATGGTAGGAAGGGAAAGGAAGAATCCATCCAGGCTGCACGTCGCCCAGGATAAAAAGCTGCCCACCCATAGCTCATCTATTAGGGCTAATGAAGGTGGTAGCTACAGGCCAAAACTTTCAGAAGATAACGCCCCTGAGGTAGCTATAGGCCATGGTGATGTGTTCATGCAACCACTACGGCAGCAGGTAAACCACAGAAACTAATGACAAAGCTAAGAAAAGCTGTTAGGTGGGCTCCTGAAGGAAAAAAGGAGATAGTATACTGCTACTATTATGCCACAAACCCTGTGTTTGATTACAGAGGATACACAAGGGGAACTCACCAAAGACGCTGTCCTTGGCACAGTGTCAGCAGTACATTTGAGAGACTCAGATCATAACTCCACCTATCCTGGCTTAGGCATGAGGTTCATGACTCTCAGGTATTTAACCTATTTGGAGACATTGATCCTGAGACAAACTTGTGTTTTAAAACTTTGATATTTCTGATGTTTATGTTTAATCCACCTAGATAGTATATATGGGCAGGATATAAACATTTTTAAATAAATACGTGAAATAAAATAAATCCCGAGAATGAGAGAGTAGTTTGCTCTCTTTGCCTGTTCGAGATTGGTCTCTTTCTTGAGAATACCAATATCCATGCCAGCCAAAACAGAGCTGCCAAAATATCTAGTTCTAGGAGGGAGACGTCTTAACAAAGCAGTGTGATATTTGTAGACCTCGATTCTGCCCACTGAAATCAGTGCTGCAGATCCCGAAATCCATCAGGATGGGAGGTGTCAGATTTTGTCACAACCACCATCGTGGTTGACACGGTAGAAGGTCATTGCAAAAGAAGGCCAGCAATGAGATGGATCAATACAATAACACAGAGGATCTCTAAGGTCCCTTTCTAAAACTCAATATGCTTTGTCCAAAATTCCCCATATTCAGACAGTTCTAAGTGAGGGGACAAGCTGCACTCCAAAAGACTCCTTTGATCCCTAGAGAGTTTCCCTTACAATTATGTGTAGCTGTCTCGTTAAGATTGCTGACGTGGCTCCAGGGCTGCTTTTAACCATGGGTAAAAGGGGCAGCTGCCCCAGCCCCAGCACAACGGGGGCCCTGATGCCTATAGGTAAATGCGGCCCTGTTCCTAGCCTTCTGCCTGCCTCAGAATGCTCTCAAGAGCAGTGAGTGGCACTGTAGTGAACAAATCAATGACGTCCTACTTCTGGTCTGATCACGAACATACCGCTCACTTCTCTTGCAAGCAGCCTGAGGGAACAGGAGATAGGAACAGGACTGCTGTCTGTGCTGCTCTGGGGGAGGCCACAAATGGCCAGGCCCACGCTCAAAACTTTGCCAAGGGCCCCATAAGGGGTTGAAGTGGCCCTGCATGGCTCTGTGATCATAGGTCAACAGAGGGCATAGGGTACCACTGGTGGCAGGAGCTACAGCCTCCTCTGTGATAAATGGTTTCCAAATCCTCTTATCCTGTGCATTCTCATCTTGGCTGCTTTTATTTACAATGTTCATAACAGCGTTCATTGCTGTAGTACTCTTCCTACCTTCTCCAAATGGTAGTACTTGCATCTGTTTTACTGTATTCACAGCAAAGTCCTGCTTCAGGACTTGCAGAAAGATGTTCTTTCTCACCAGCCTACTGGAAAGTAACAGGCGAGCCGAGGGGTGAAGCTAAGAGAGTCTACAGAGGGATGGCAAGGCAGGGGAAGATGTCTGGAGGGCTGTGAGCACAGCTAATACAATTCCTGAAGGCTATGGTGCATTCAGATATTGTTGCTCTCATGTTTACCGTAGTACCCCTCAACACTTGTGTTCAGAGACAGTTTCTGGGACCACTGCTTGTCCTTGGGATGTGCATTTATTTTTAGATAAATGGTAAATGGAGACGAATGAGGGTATTTTTAGTTGATATGCCTCTAAATAAACCAAATGGCTGAGGAGTCTGTCTGGAATGAATCCTCAGGAGCTCCTTTTGTTGTTTTGGGCAGCAAACAATGTCTGCAGAAAAGGAGGAAGACAACCAAAGCCGTTTTGGGAGAGGGAGAAGGCAGAAGTACGAGGCACTTCATGTTAAAGTTTTTGACAAGCAGCCATATAAACCTATCTGATGACCTTAAGCTGACTAAACAGGTAGAAAAGGTGATGGCAAAAACCGTCAGGATGCTTGGGGGCATAGAAGGAGGTCCAGCAGAAAAAAGGAAGCGGAAGGGGATTTCTGACTACTATGTTTCATAAAAAACTTAAATCCTGGTTGTTCTCTTAATATCTAATTTTTGTAAATGTTTTAGAAATATTGTAAACTGCGCTGAACAAATTTTAATTGGGATTGTAGCGGTATAGAAATGTTTTATAATAATAATAGTGCCTCTGTATAAGTCGCTGATGAGACCTTGTTTGGAGTATTGTGTGCAGTTCTGGAGACCGCACCTTCAGAAGGATATAAACAGGATGGATTTGTTACAGAGGGTGCTACCGAAATGGTCAGTGGACTTCGTCATAAGGCATGTGGGGGACAGACTTAAAGATCTTAATATGTATACTTTAGAGGAAAGGCAGGGGAGAGGAGATATGATAGAGAAGTTGAAATACCCCTGTGGCATAAATGCACAGGAGCAGAGCCTCTTTCAACCGAAAGAAAGCTCTGTGATGAGGGGGCATAGGATTTATTTATTTATTTATTATTTATTAGAGTCTCTTTTATACCGCGCTATTCAGCATCAGTGCGGTTTACAATGAACAATAAAATACACATTTCCGATGGTACTTTGTGTTTACAGTTGAACAGGTAATGCAACTTGGATAACAGGTAACTATTTACAATTTGAAGGTGAAACTCAGGAGTAATATGCGGAAAGAATGGTAGATGGATGGAATAGTCTCCAACTGGAGGTAGTAGAGACCAGGGCTGTATCTGAATTCAAGGAAGCATGGGACAACCACGGAAGATCTCAAAAGAAATAAAAGCACTGTAGTAGTTGGTATGGAAAGGCAGGCTGGATAGACCATATGGTCTTTTTCTGCCATCATGTTTCTAGGTAACTGTCTACTTTTGAGATATGTTGGGTACTTGTGACCTGGATTGACCACTGCTAGAAACAGGATGCTGGGCTTGATGGACCTTGGCTTGACCCAGTATGGGCAGTTCTTATGTACCAACAGCTGGAGCTTCCAGTGGAAATGTGAAATACCAGTTGTCTGCTCCCATGTCACAGAGGGGCAATAGAAGGCAGAGACAGGGTAGGGAGGTGGGGAAAAGGGGAAGGAGACCAGCCACAAGTAAAGCCGTAGCAGATTTGCAGGTGCACCCCATTCTCTGCTAGGAAGTATATCAAGCAGGTACCGAATCTGATGCATCATCACATGCAGGATTTCAAGAATCATCACACATTGAAGGTTTCATGGCTGAAGAGAGTTTGGAAAACCTGGGGGCTGATATTCTCAAACAGAGTCATAAGTTCACCAACTTTGCTTCTTACAAGATCAACACTGAAGTCAACACCCTGGGCTGTTTCCATGTTAAAATGTAACTTCCCCTTTCTCAATGAAGTTTTGGTTGAATCATCTCCTAGCTTACTTGGAGAGCCAGTACTACTGTCTCACTGTCGTTTAAGATTGCAATGGCTCATCTGTGGAGGCTATCCCAGTATTTTCCAGGAGGCCCAACACACCGCTAGTGATTTTATTCAGGTGTACAGGATACCCCAGGGTCTCCTGGAAGAGCTGTACTGATATATGGCTGCAGCTGCTATTCATCTTGTTACTGGGATCCTCAGTGTATATCCCACGCTTTTTGAATTCCTTCACCACTTCCTCTTGTAGGGCCCTCCAGGCATTCACTTCCTGTTCTGTGAAAAAGTATTTCTTGATGTTGTTCCTTAATCTAACCATTTGGAAATCCATATCATGACCTCAGTTCTACTGCTTCCTTTTCATTGAAAGAGATTTGCTTCTTACTGTCTGTTATGTCCCCATCTCTCTTCTCCTTTAGGCCATAATATGTTTATATCTTTGTCTCATGCGGTTCTTGCAGTACATCCATACCATAAATTTGTGACATTTTCTATCTATATCCACATCGGACATACTGATCTTTCACTTTTTGTTCTTTTCTCCATTTCTTTCTTTACTCATTCATCCACTCATATTTTTTTTTTTTATTTACTCTTTATCATTTTACATATAAAAGGAAAACAAAAATAAAAAGAAACATGAACAGTATACAAGCATACACTCAGTAGCATACAGTACGAGACTCCATTAATAATAATATCAATTGGAGTCATCTAAGAAACACAAATAGGAAATTTCCAATAAGTACTATGCTATACATCACAGTAATCTTAATAACAATTGAAACTCATCTAGGAGGCGCTATTAGCAAATAACAATAAGCCCACTAGCCACCCAGCAATCCCCAAGGAATCCCAAAGGTATATAAAAAATAAATTAAGAAACCACCAAAGACTTCCCCTTCACAAAATCTAACAAATGCTCAACTTCCCCAAATACATACCGCTTCCCT
This sequence comes from Ichthyophis bannanicus, assembly GCA_033557465.1. Classification (NCBI taxonomy): domain Eukaryota; kingdom Metazoa; phylum Chordata; class Amphibia; order Gymnophiona; family Ichthyophiidae; genus Ichthyophis; species Ichthyophis bannanicus. Next base: position 227,415,683 of record CM066043.1, on the reverse strand, counting down.
TGATACAGAACATGACAAGAACATGGAAACTTCAAAATAAATTTAGCCCCCAGAGCCACCACCCTTGGACGGACCACCAAAAAGGCTTTCCGTCGCAATTGAGTGGCCCTGGAGACATCAGGAAACAATTGGATAGGTTGACCACAAAATTTTTCATATTTTTTCTTAAAGTAGGCCCTAAAAATTTTTTGCTTATCCAATTCTGAAACCAAAGAGACCAGGAGGGTCGCCCTAGTAGGAATCTCATCCTGAGATGATTCTAAAAAAGCAGATAGATCCATCTCAGGAGGAGCTTCTCCACCACCCTGTTTTCCCTCAACCTTATCATTAACTCTACTCGGATCCCTAATAGGCAAATAGTATAAATTCGAAATCAGTATTGAATCAACATCAGTTAGAAGCAAAACATCTTTTAAATACTTTTTTAACAAAATAAGTGGATCCAAATAGTGAGTGCAAGGAAAATTTAAGAAGCGCAGGGTCTTAACCCGCAAAAGATTTTCCAAATTTTCGTCTTGACGACGTACAGAGGTAACATCTTTCACTAACATATTCAAAACCGCTTGGGTGGAGGAATCTTGTGCTTCACAGGCTATAACTCTATTCTCTAAATTAACCAATTTGACCTCTTGATTGGACAGTTTATTAACCGTTTCTTTAGAAAAAATAGAAAGTTTTTTTCAAAGAGTTATCAAAAACCAACTCCATTCGAGACAGCTTAGTCCACACATCCTTAAGGGAAACCTCATCCGGGGGAGCCGGCATCTCAAAAGGTTCGGGAAAAAACCAGAACCGACGGAAGTGGAGGGCGGCAAGGCAGGAGGTGAAGAACCCAATCGTAAAAACGATGATGTTAATAAGGGTTTCTCAGCCTCAAACTGACCTTGCACAAGTGAAGGGGGAATAACCAACTCAGTACCTTTGGGCATTTCCAATGAGGGTGAAATAATCTCTTGCGGGGACATCAAGGAGGAAGGAGTAGTCACGGTAGAAATATCCACCGGATCGTTAGCCACTACAGGGGCAGCAGGATTTGCTCCTCCGGATCGTATATGAGCATCCATCGGTCCCTTGACTTTCACGGCTTTCGATAGACTCGGAGGGAGCCTCTTCTTCCGTTTCCCCATCTGCGGTTACTCAAACCGCCTCGTTCGCCGAAGGGGCGCCAAAGGGGCGTGTCCTGCCCCTTTGGTCACGCCCCTTCGGGCACGCCCACGGGCACGCGCCCGCTAACGCGTCCCGCGTTGGGGGCAAGCTGATATAGCCCCAGTAGAAACAGCGTCCCCAATCAGAGAGGCTGCAGCAGGTCACCGGGCAGGCAAGTAAAACACACCAACAGTACAGGAAATGAGCAAACGCCTCGGTATCCCGCGTTGGGGGCAAGCTGATATAGCCCCAGTAGAAACAGCGTCCCCAATCAGAGAGGCTGCAGCAGGTCACCGGGCAGGCACGTCAAACACACACCAACAGTACAGGACATGAGCAAACGCCTCGGTATCCCGCGTTGGGGGCAAGCTGATATAGCCCCAGTAGAAACAGCGTCCCCAATCAGAGAGGCTGCAGCAGGTCACCGGGCAGGCAAGTAAAACACACCAACAGTACAGGAAATGAGCAAACGCCTCGGTATCCCGCGTTGGGGGCAAGCTGATATAGCCCCAGTAGAAACAGCGTCCCCAATCAGAGAGGCTGCAGCAGGTCACCGGGCAGGCAAGTAAAACACACCAACAGTACAGGAAAATGAGCAAACGCCTCGGTATCCCGCGTTGGGGGCAAGTTGATATAGCCCCAGTAGAAACAGCGTCCCCAATCAGAGAGGCTGCAGCAGGTCACCGGGCAGGCAAGTAAAACACACCAACAGTACAGGAAATGAGCAAACGCCTCGGTATCCCGCGTTGGGGGCAAGCTGATATAGCCCCAGTAGAAACAGCGTCCCCAATCAGAGAGGCTGTAGCAGGTCACCGGGCAGGCAAGTAAAACACACCAACAGTACAGGAAATGAGCAAACGCCTCCCATCCACTCATATTTTAACCCTCTGCTCTCAATCCCCTTTTGACTTTTCATTTAGCAACTTTCCATCTCCTCTTCTAACCTCCAGCCCGGCTCCCCCATTGCTCATCTCACTCCTTCGCAAGCCTCTTATTCGCCTCTGTGTCTCCTACAGCCCTTCCACCTCCTAGTTACTTTCTTCTTAGATATTCATTAACTCCGCCTTTCCTCCTTCTTACCCCAGCATTCATTCTTATGCCCCTGTCTTTCAACTCTTCCCTCTGAATGACCTTTTTTCTTCCCTCCCATACAAAATATCTGTTCCCCTCTCAATCCTCACTCCCCCAGTTTCTTTTTTTCTCCCCCTAGCCCCACCCCTTCCAGTTCCAGCCTTTCCAGCATCCGCTCCCTTCCAGTCCCATTCTCACCATCCCCCAGCATTAGCTCATTTCCAGTCCTAGCCCCCCAGTATTAGTCTTCCAGTTCCAGTCCCTCCCAGCATCAGCTCCCTTCCAATCCTAGGCTCCCCATCCCCCAGCATCAGCCCATTTCCAGTCCTAGCCCCCCAATATCAGCCCTTCAGTCCCAGTCCCTCCCAACATAAGCTGCCTTTCAGTCTCTTCATCCTCCAGCATCAGCCCATTTCCAGTCCTAGCCCCCCTTTCCCCCTCCCCCCCCCAGTATCAGTCGTCCTCCAGTTCCAATCCCTCCCAGCAACATCTCCCTTCCAATCCTAGGCTCCCCATCCCCCAGCATCAGCCCATTTCCAGTCCCCCTCCCCCCAGTATCAGCCCTCCTCCAGTCCCAATCCGTAGCAGCATCTCCCTTGCAACTCCAGGCACCCCAACCCCTAGCATCAGTCTGTTTCCAGTCCTTCAATCCCAGTCCCTCCCAGCATCAGTTGCCTTCCAGTCCCCTTATCCTCCAGTATCAGCCCATTTCCAGTCCTAGCATCCCCAGTATCAGTATTCTTCCAGTTCCAGTCCCTCCTAACCCATTAGCCCATTTCCCGTAACCCCAGTAGCAGTCCCAGTGCCAGCGGCTCCCCCTCCCCCCTCACTCACACACATACACACTCACACGTTCATACACATAGCTTCACACCTCGGGAGGCCTCACGCTGGCCTAGCTGGCTTGAGGGGAGCTGGTGAGGACCGAAGCCCAGCTCCCTGACTCACTTCTGCACAGCCGCAGGAGCAAAAACCTGCCAGAGCGGTTTCTTTTTTCTCCCTTGGCTGTCGGCATGGGTCACTAAAATTGCCCTGTTTAACCTCTATGTAGTGACCCACACCAGCAGCAAACACAGCCAAGGGATTAAAAAGAAGCTGCTCCAGCAGGTCTTTACTCCCACGGCTGTGCAGAAGTGAGTTGGGGAGCCGGGCTTCAGTCCTCTCCAGCTCCCCCTCAAGCCAACCAGGCCAGCATGGGGCCTCCCTAGGTGTAGGGCCATGGCAGGCAACATTCCTACACATGCCTCTGGCCAGCCCTGTAAAGATCCTTACACAAAAACGAAGTACTAGTAAAATACCTCACTTCTGTCACACAAGCAGAACACAGACAAATCCTCACCAGACAGGACTGCGAGCTCGCTCCTGATTTTCAGAACAATTTGATCCAGTCCTGAATTTATGCCGCAGTAGCTATGGACTTTATTTCTCTAATCATATTATAGTTATGGTTAACATTATTGGCACCCTTATAGTTCAACTCCTTAATATCCAATATCTCCTAAAAACCAGTGGCCAGTGAAATGGCTTTGGATTATATATGCACACATTTGACACATACAAGAATCGAATAAAACAAGACCAATTAAAAGAGGAAATAGTATAAAAACTGGGACATTGCCATGACATGATTATTGGCACCCTTGTAAACAATTCAGATCAGTTTGAACAGAAAACCACATTCCCACTGCAGTAAAAGTAGGCGCACCTGTGATCATTTTCAGTACTCACATGACTTGAGTCAACCAATAAATGATGGCTCTAATGTTTAAAATGGTCACATTCACTCTCTGTTCCACTTTTACAATGGTGAAGACAAGAGAGCTGCCTGAGACCATCAGAAAAGCCATTATCCCAAACATCAAACTTCAAATAAGTACAAGGCCATCTCCAAGGACCTTGGGATTCTTGTGTTTACAATTTGCAATGTTATTAAGAAGTTTTCTGCTCAAGAAACTGTCAAGAACCTCCCAGAACATGGTGAAAAGAGGAAACTTAATCCAAGAAGTCTTTAAAAGTTAGTGCGAACTGCTGAAAATTCAAAGAGCTTAAGACTGACCTGGAGCAATCTGGAGTGGTGGTTTCAACCCGCAACATATGCCAAGCACTAAACAAAGAAGGACGTCATGTGTGAAGGTCAAAGAGGACCCACTGCTCAAAGACAGACATTGCTGCCTGGATGTCTCACCGCTGCTTGAAACTGAACATGGCCAAGACTGAACTTCTTATCTTTCCCCCTAAAACCTCCCCTCCTCTTCCTCCTTTCTCAGTCTCTGTGGCTAACTCTCTATTCCTCCTTATCTTCTCAGCTCGCAACCTTGGGATCGTCTTTGACTCCTCTTTCTCCTTCTCCACACATATCAAACTGATAGCTAAAACCTGCCGTTTCTTTCTCTATAACATCAGCAAAATCCGCCCTTTCCTTTCTGAACACACTACTAAAACGCTTATCCACTCCTTAATCACCTCCCGTCTTGACTACTGTAACCTACTCCTTACTAGTCTCCCTCTGAATCATTTCTCTCCTCTTCAATCTGTTCAACACTCTGCTGCGTGGCTAATCTTCCGCCAGCCTCGTCATGCCCATACTCCTCAAGTCACTTAATTGGCTCCCTATCCGTTTCCGCATCCAGTTCAAACTTCTCCTGCTGACCTATAAATGCATTCACTCTGCAGCTCCTCAATACCTTTCTTCTCTTATCTCTCCTCGGGAACTCCGCTCTTCTGGCAAACTCCTTCTATCTGTGCCCTTCTCTTCTACTGCTAACTCCAGACTTCGCTCCTTTCACCTTGCTGCGCCTTACGCCTAGAACAAACTGTGTCTGTACGCCAGGCGCCTTCTCTGACACTTTTCAAATCCAGGCTGAAAACTCACCTCTTCGCTGCTGCTTTGGATCTTGACCCACCTGGTCTCCCTTTTCTTTCCCCTTGCTTTATTCCTGCCTACACCTTCTGTGTTTGTTTTGAATAGATTGTAAGCTCTGATGAGCAGGGACTGTCTCTTACATGTCTGTGCAGCGCTGCGTACGACTTGTAGCGCTATATAAATGCTCAATAGTAGTAGTAGTAGTAGTAGTAAAAAGGCATGCCTGATCTTTGCCGAGCCCCACCTTGAGAAACCACAATCCTTCTGGGAAGATGTTTTGTGGATAGATGAAACCAACCTTGAGCTCTTTGGCCATGCAGACCAGTGATGCATTTACAGGTGACAAAAGACTTCTATAAGGCACTCAAGACCCTCCTCTTTACCAAGGCCTATGAGCAACCACCTTAAGTTGCCAAACACTAGATACCACCCAAGTGGCCCAACATCTACTTACACCACTTGGCCCCAACTACCCATACCCATTTGGACCTATAAGCACATAGTATTTACGTTTGTGAGTCGTATCCCCTCCTGTTAAATGTATACCTCCTATTGTGTTGTGAGCGCTTTGATTGAAGGAGAAGGTGGTATACAGAACTGTCTAAATAAATAAATAAAATGTTAGCATGGGAAAGAGCAGTGACTGGGCAGCAGGCGGGTGTTGATGGCACTTCGCACGTAGTGTGACCATCATTGACTGGCAGTTTGTGCTTCTGCATCCGATGTGCTGGCTGGTGAGTGCAGAGAGGTGCATCTCCCCGCGGTAACTGCAGGGAGAAATGCCAGGCATGCCCCTAAAAGATAGTGGGGGTATGTGCCACTTCCCGTGCTAAACTTGGGGGCTTACCATGAGTTAACAGCGCATTTTAGTAAACGTACCCGAATGTGTCTGGCAGCGGAACACGTGTGCTGCTTCTCAGATGATTTTAATATATTTTTGTATGGTGAGCTTTGAGGAGAAATGTCCTAACTCCGTTGTTAGGGAATATGGAGTGTGTGGTACTGAGATTCTTTTCCATCTTGTCCTGTATAGAAGCCAGACTTCATGCCCATCTGGATGAATTCACTGAACACTGTCCAATAATTATAATGTTAGTTTTACTGGATGGCTGAAACTGACTGGGCGGTGTCTTCATGCATAAATGACCATGAGAACCTTTTTTAATCTTCTATAGTGAATCCAAACGTGGGGGGAGGGGGGCTGTGATGTGGTGGGCACGATGTGCAGAAATGCCACTTTGCTTTGGCCCCTATATTTGGCTTTCCCCATTGCACTGCTCCAATTTCTCCTGCTTAGAGACTCCACTGTCGCATCAGGTTTGCCTTTCATTCACTGTCAGATCTTCTGCTCATTCCTATTGCTACACTTATCAGTGAATCTTCATGCAGAACTGTCCCTTCTAATTAAAACACAGCCCTAAATAATATATCTTTAAATTCCCATGGAGAAAATCAATCTCTAAACCCATATACAGAAATGAACAAAAGCCGCATCCCAGATCAATTTAGCTGCCCTCAAGAGAGGCTCATTCTTTCTCCACAATGAAAAAGGCCTTGCAAAAAATTGCCTTAATGAAATTATAAAATGATGACTCACATTTGCCAAATCAGGTTACACCTTAAGTGGGTTTTTCTTGGTTGACATAGAAAGACATTTCTCTGCGATTGGTTGAATGTAGAACTCTGTCTACAAGACTTAGCAGAGCAGCTAATGAGCCTGACCTTAGAACCTAAGCAGGGTCAGACCTGGCTAGTGCTTGGATGGGTGACCACCTCGGAATAGCAGATGATGGAGGCTTAATGCACAGAAGAAAGGCCTGGAAATCTTCTTCTGGTTGTACCTTGCCGTGAAAATCTGGGGGATGGGTTGCAGCATCAACAATGGTAGTCTGATATGCCTGAGTTATTATACCACTGTGTACAAGTGTGCCCTCTAGTGGTAAGTAGAAAAGACAGAGCTTCCACTGCTTGTCTAATTGGAGGGGTTGTAGCCATTACAGTAAAGGCCTCTTGCTTCTGCCCCCATTTCCTTGCTGAGGAATGAGCAAACAGCTCAATCTACAAGTAGTAGATGCACAAACAGTTAAAACAAAATTTAGGCCAAGGTGACCTAAAGGACTTTTACAATTTTGTTCCTGTGGGAAAATTATTTTACATCTGGCCTTAAATCAGTTTGTTTAGATGGAAAAAAAAAGTAAAACTACAAACCATTTAATTTCAATGTCTAAAGAATGTATCAATTAACAACAAAAATGTATAACCTGCCAGTTCACAAAACAGTTCTTTCTCTTGGAGGGTTACATCATTCACATATACAATAACATTAAAATATACACACAAACATAAAGACGTAAGGATCAATGCTCAACACTGTAGTCAGTGTTCTCTTTAGATGCCAGCCGCAGCGGTAAAAATAAAATCCAGATATTTAGCATCACTATTAAGATAGTGGGTAGTTAGGAATAACCGGATAGAGCGGCGGCATTATCCAAAGGGGGGCGATATTCAACACTGTTACTCGGATAACTTAGGACAATGGTTCACAACCCAGTCCTCTGGGACCCCTAGTCCAGTTGGGTTTTCAGGATATCCACAGTGGATATGCATGAGATAGATCTGCGTACCATGGAAGCAGTGTGTGCAGATCTATCTAATGCATATTCATTGTGGATATCCTGAAAACCTGACTTAACTGGGGGGTCCCAGAGGACTGGGTTAGGACAACCCTTTCTCAATCTTAAGTTAACCAGATAACAAAGCTGATTATTGTCAGTCTCTGGATAAATTCTGGGACTATTTACATGCCATCCTGGATACAGAGAGTGCTAGGACGGTCAGTATAATTTTCAACTGTGCTGTCTGTATAATACTGTTGAAAATCACTGGAAAGATAGCAAGTGCTGGTATCGGTATGAGTGATTTTAAAGAGCAAATAACCTAAAAACGTATGATCCAACATCATTCACTAAAGCATGAGAAAACATTCTTCATTGTCTCTCTTCTCAGTCCCCTCTCGAAGGACCATGGGCTTCTCTAAAGAAAGGACGAGTATCGGTGTCTACTGGTTAATGTCTTGGACTGAGTTGGTTGCAGAACTAGCAAGACCCTGCCGGTCTCCCAGGTCAGTCGCTCTCTCCAAACCCTATAACTGTTCTGGGTTTTGTTCCCTGCGCTCAGTGTCTGGTGCTGAGCAACAGATGGTACAAACCCTGGATAAGGGGATGGGGGGGGGGGGGGATAAGAAAGTTCCTGATTAGTTTGTTTCTCTGGGTGGAGTGGGAGAAGTTGAAGGCCCAGGAAATACTATTGTGCCTAATGTTTGAGAGTGTTTCCTTCTTCAGATGATTTAATTTATTGTGCCCCCCCCCATTGGTACGGGTTTGTGTGGGACGCACGAAATGCTTTTTCACTGTTTTATTATAACTTAGATTTGGTAATAGTAACATTATGCCTTTGTACATAATGTATATAGTTTACACTGTTCTATACTGTTCTGTATTAACACTAGTTGTTTATCTTATTGTTATTTAGTCATATGATGTTTTATGTAAAACAAACTCCGATTTGTTAACTGTTGTTTATTGTGAACCGCAACTGAACTATGGAAGATGCAGTATATAAATCATTGTTAAATAAATAAATAGTAAATGACGGCAGATAAAGACCAGCCTGGTCCATGTAGTCAGCCCAGCAAGGTGGCAAGAATAGGTGCGCCTGCCGCTCCAAGCAGGTCACCTCTCCCCATGCCTTTGTTTAGGGGTGTACCCACCGCTCCAAGCAGGTCACCTCTCCCCGTGCCTTTGTTTAGGGGTGTACCCACCGCTCCAAGCAGGTCACCCCTCCCCGTGCCTTTGTTTAGGGGTGTACCCACTGCTCTGTGCAGGCCACCCCTCCCCATGCCTTTGTTTAGGGGTGTACCCACCGCTCTGTGCAGGTCACCCCTCCCCATGCCTTTGTTTAGGGGTGTACCCACCACTCTGTGCAGGTCACCCCTCCCCATGCCTTTGTTTAGGGGTGTACCCAGCACGCTGTGCAGGCCACCCCTCCCCATGCCTTTGTTTAGGGGTGTACCCACTGCTCCAAGCAGGTCACCCCTCCCCATGCCTTTGTTTAGGGGTGTACCCACCGCTCTGTGCAGGTCACCTCTCCCCATGCCTTTGTTTAGGGTGTACCCACCGCTCTGTGCAGGTCACCTCTCCCCATGCCTTTGTTTAGGGTGTACCCACCGCTCTGTGCAGGTCACCCCTCCCCATGCCTTTGTTTAGGGGTGTACCCACCGCTCTGTGCAGGTCACCTCTCCCCATGCCTTTGTTTAGGGTGTACCCACCGCTCTGTGCAGGTCACCTCTCCCCATGCCTTTGTTTAGGGGTGTACCCACCGCTCTGTGCAGGTCACCTCTCCCCATGCCTTTGTTTAGGGGTGTACCCACCGCTCTGTGCAGGTCACCCCTCCCCATGCCTTTGTTTAGGGGTGTACCCACCGCTCTGTGCAGGTCACCTCTCCCCATGCCTTTGTTTAGGGGTGTACCCACCGCTCTGTGCAGGTCACCCCTCCCCATGCCTTTGTTTAGGGGTGTACCCACCGCTCTGTGCAGGTCACCTCTCCCCATGCCTTTGTTTAGGGGTGTACCCACCACTCTGTGCAGGTCACCCCTCCCCATGCCTTTGTTTAGGGGTGTACCCACCGCTCTGTGCAGGTCACCTCTCCCCATGCCTTTGTTTAGGGGTGTACCCACCACTCTGTGCAGGTCACCCCTCCCCATGCCTTTGTTTAGGGGTGTACCCACCGCTCCAAGCAGGTCACCTCTCCCCATGCCTTTGTTTAGGGGTGTACCCACCACTCTGTGCAGGTCACCCCTCCCCATGCCTTTGTTTAGGGGTGTACCCACCGCTCCAAGCAGGTCACCTCTCCCCATGCCTTTGTTTAGGGGTGTACCCACCGCTCTGTGCAGGTCACCCCTCCCCATACCTTTGTTTAGGGTGTACCCACCGCTCCAAGCAGGTCACCCCTCCCCATGCCTTTGTTTAGGGTGTACCCACCGCTCTGTGCAGGTCACCTCTCCCCATGCCTTTGTTTAGGGGTGTACCCACCGCTCTGTGCAGGTCACCCCTCCCCATGCCTTTGTTTAGGGTGTACCCACCGCTCTGTGCAGGTCACCTCTCCCCATGCCTTTGTTTAGGGGTGTACCCACCGCTCTGTGCAGGTCACCCCTCCCCATGCCTTTGTTTAGGGTGTACCCACCGCTCTGTGCAGGTCACCTCTCCCCATGCCTTTGTTTAGGGGTGTACCCACCGCTCTGTGCAGGTCACCCCTCCCCATGCCTTTGTTTAGGGTGTACCCACCGCTCTGTGCAGGTCACCTCTCCCCATGCCTTTGTTTAGGGGTGTACCCACCGCTCTGTGCAGGTCACCCCTCCCCATGCCTTTGTTTAGGGGTGTACCCACCGCTCTGTGCAGGTCACCCCTCCCCATGCCTTTGTTTAGGGTGTACCCACCGCTCTGTGCAGGTCACCTCTCCCCATGCCTTTGTTTAGGGGTGTACCCACCGCTCCAAGCAGGTCACCTCTCCCCATGCCTTTGTTTAGGGGTGTACCCACCGCTCTGTGCAGGTCACCCCTCCCCATGCCTTTGTTTAGGGGTGTACCCACCGCTCTGTGCAGGTCACCTCTCCCCATGCCTTTGTTTAGGGGTGTACCCACCGCTCTGTGCAGGTCACCTTGGCTTGTTAAGAAATCAGAGAGAGTTATGTTTATCTTGATTTTATCCTCTTGCTGTAAAGGGATCCACTGCGTCTGTCCCATGCCATTTTGAATTCTGTCACTGTATTTGCCCCCACCACTTCCATCGGAAGGGCATTCCAAGCATGCACTACCCTTTCAGTGAAAAAGTATTTCCTGACGTTGCCTTTCAGTTTACCCCGTGCAGCTTCATGTTATGCCCTCTAGTATTACAGTTTCCCCGTCTTTGAAAAAGTCTGTTATATTTATATTTGCCTTTTCTTGAATTTACATTCTCTAAACTGTAGAAATTTTGAATGAGAAAATATCTGGGTAAGGCTTACAGCAAAGCATCAACGGACAAGGACTATACTTGAACCTTTTATAAATTTGGAGCTAAAATGAACTATTAAGGTTGTAACTGCACTGATATCTCCAGGCCAGGGTCATGAGCTGCTGTGTGGGGTCTGGCTTCCGCTCCTGATCCTGGCTTTTACACTTCCACCCTTTCAGTCACAGCCTCTGGGGTGAGGGAGAGGAGAGAGAGAGTCTCAGTTGTGTGCACCCCTTGTGACCAGAATTAGGGTGCGCATAGGGTTATCAGTTTTTTGGAGAGCAAATCGGGAGCACCTGGGCAGGGCCAAACTGGGCTGAGTGGAGCAGGAATCCTCCCTCCTCAAGCATCTTTTCCCCATATAGTTTGAAATCTTTTTCTGTCGTCATTCTTCTGTGTTTCTCTAAAAAGGGGACTGTTGTAGTTGTTGATATGGAAGGACAGACTAGATAGGCCATGTGGTCTTTTTCTGTCGTCATTTTTCTATGTTTCTATAAAATGACCAGTCCAGGTAGCATTCAGTAATGTCAAAAGTTTAAAAAAAGACAGTAGCAGCCGTTCGAGTTTTAAGCACACATGCCTCCTCTGCTTTTGAAAAGAAGTTAATTTTATATCTTCTTCTACCAGGATCGTGAAGACTGCATCAGAGGAGTATATAGGAGAAGCAAAGTCCTTTGCCTCTATCGGGGACACTATTTAAAAATTAGGGACAAATCCCAAAAATCAGGGACATCTGGTAACCTTTGGATCCCAGCCCTGGTTACATCTGGGCTGGAAACCCAAAGCACAGGAGGAAACGACTGGGCCGAAAATCCCCCAAAGCTGCTTCCAAAAGGAACATCGGAAAATAAATTCCTTAGACCTGCAAAATGATCTCATAACTGTGTTGCATTCTTTGATGTTCATGTGGTTTCATTTTGTTGCTACCTGTCTGAAGCTGGAAAGAAAAAGGACGTTTGTGCATTTGTTAAAAAAACATAAGTGCCCTGGATTCAGCACTTATTCCCATTTTGCATGAAGCCAGTAGGTAATATTATTGGAACTCAGGGGAGCTGTGGCTGCCGGCTCTCAACAGAGCAGGGCCGTGGTCAGGACAGAGCAGCAAATGAAAGAAGAGAACTGACCAGCCTGCTGAGCTGCTGCGTAGTCTCAGCCTCTGCCGCCTCACTTTGCATGCTGCCACTATTACTATTACCAAATGCCTGCCCTTGTAAACCGTGTGGCGCTATGACTCAGGTCAGCCCAAGAGGCTTGCATTTACCCCCTTGCATTTCCTGTATGAACTTGAGGGACTGCATGTAGACCAGATCGAGATCAGGCGATATTTTTTCACAGAAAGAGTGGCAGATGTCTAGGATGCCCTCTCGGAGGTAGTGGACCCAAAAACCAGTGATGGAATTGAAAGATGCACGAGATAAACCCAGAGGATCCCTGACAAGAAGCTGAAAACCACAAAAAGGCCAGGCCAGGTCTATCACCCAGCTTCTGATACGCACTGTGGCTTTTCGTAGGAAGACATTGGTCATGGGAAACCTCGAGGGATCTTTCTATGCTGACCCCAGTCCATTATGCTTCTGCATGGATATTTTTAATGAGGGATTCCTCAGTTTAATGAGGCCCAAATTCCTGTTTTCATTAAAGCAATCACTGGTTAACTGCACTGCCATGTGTAGAGCAAATGGGATGTAGTGGGGCTATAATGTCATGTTTTGGAATTATATATGATAAACATCCCGGCAGCAATGCTGGTGATCCTCCTCTGCACTGTCGTGTATTTAGGGTAGTTAGGAACTGTCACCATTACCCAGTAGATACTGAACCCCCCAACCCAGGGCTGTGAAGGTGCATCACAGAGGAACCAAACTGCTTGATGCTTCGTGGAGGACAAAGACCAGGAGCAATAGGGTATCCCCCACCAGTTTCGCTGCTTATAGTGACTTCCTTGTGCCCCGTAAAACTGTTGTGCCCTTCCTGCAGAACTCTTCTTTGTTACAAGCCGCCCCAAATCCACAACCTCAGAGGCAGGAAGAGGAGAGGAACTTACTACCTGCTTCACTGATGAAAGACGTCTAGAAGGAGCCGTTCTGGAGTACTCTGTTTGCTGACGACATTATGCTAAGTACAGAGAACATGGAAGAAATAAAGAAAGACCTGGAAGGCTTAGGAGGAGGAGGTGCAATGAAGACCAGTGGAATGAAGACACAGCACATGATAGTAAAATTCAGTGAGTGAGAAGTGGAGGGAGGAAACTGCAGAAAGGAGGAGCAACAAACCCAAGGGGGCCCCCTGTTGGAGATATTGGCAGAGTTTTGCTATCAGTTAAACTAAAAAGAATGATCAAAGATTTGATAATATTTATTGTTTTTTGTTTGTTTCATTTACAAAATTTCACCTCTCCACTGATTATAAGTACCTAAAAATTTCAAAAAGGCACATTTTGCAAATGATGTCCAAGTGCGATCTGGCCATCCAAGCCAGAACTTCTGAAAAATAAGCAGATACATCCAAATTCAGGCATGATTTCACAAAGCGGTGACGCATGATATGGATGTCTATGGGGCCTTCTACATAGACATCCCCAGAATAGCATTTAAGACTGGGCATGTCTAATGGATGATGCAGGACCATGTGTGTAAACTCATTGCAGGGCCTTATGTGCATAAATTAAATTTATTTTATTTTAAAATGTATATGTTACTCATCTAAAATTTTAGGCTGTATTCAAAGGAACCCTTCACAAGCCACTTTTGTGTCTTGGCAATGACGTAAGGTCATGTTTACTAAATATTAATGTGCGTTAAGTGCTACTGCGCCTTTAGAAATAAATGGGTGTTCCTGCAATTAGCGCATATTAACATTTGTGAATGGGCATTAACTTTACTAGACATGCCTCTCAATGAGTGTCTCAATACCATTTTCATGGACAGTGAGAATAAGGAAAGGCTACGAGATTTCTACATTATAGTGCCAACCGCCAGGCACATTAGGACGTACTACAACCACTGCCCATTTAGAACCCATAGCAAACCCGCCGTATCCTAACAGCACTACCAGGACTCACAAAGCACCAAACCCTACCTATCAAAAGGCAACACTGCAAATATTAAACCAATACATCTCAGAGAACAACAATACATGACCTACTGGGGAAAGAGAACAAGTGGCACTGTCACATAGAAACTACATGAACAGAATACCTCAGCTCGATTACACATACAGAACATAGACCATCATCAAACAAAGAACAAGGGATCACAATTTAGAAACAGGAAGACAATAATTAAACTGGGAACCCCAAAGGCCAAAGTTGGAACATATAACAACACTGGAGAAATAAAACTATAAATTAATTTCCTCTTATACTAAACAAAATGCAGATGTTAAAGACGCACATTTCCCAAAGCTGACATATTCCAGTTAGTAAATTCAAAATAAAAAAGTATTTTTCTACCTTTTGTTGTTTGTGCATTTTATTTTTCAATTGCAATTGCTCCAGTCACTTTCTTCTGGTTTCTTCTTGTCTTCTGCTAGCTCTCCATTGTCTGCTGTCCATTTGTCCTTTCTTCTAGTTTTTTTTCATTCTCTCTCTACATCTGCTTTAACATACTGATCTTTCCCTTTTTGCTCTTTCCTCCATCTCTTTCTTTATTCCTTTATCATCCACTCAGATTTCACCCTTCCATCCTCAATCCCCACCTACTCTCCCAATACCCGGCCAGTTCCTCCCAGCATCATTTCCCTTCCAGTCCCAGTTCCCCAGCATCAGCCAATTTCCAGTCTTGCCCTCCCCCCCTCCTGTTCCCATTCTAGCATCTAGTCCCCCCCCCCAGCCACACACCAAAAGAAGCCCCCTGCCTGATTGGCTCCAGAGGGAGCTGGGGAGGCCCGAAGCCTGTCTCACGTCTGAACAGCCGTGGGAGTAAAGAACGACATTTGCCTTCTTCCCCGTGGCTGTGATAAATAAAAGAGCCCACCGGCACGCTGAGTGCCGGGAAGTTAAAAGGGGGCACGTTGGCATTCAGAGGTGAGTTGGGGCTTTGGGCCTCCCTGGCTCCTTCTGCAGCTGGTCAGGTGCAGGGCCGTTTGTGGGCAACATTCCCACACAATGGCAAGCCAGCTCTGATGGTTAGAGTAGTGGCCTATGATCAGAGAAACCAGGGTTCAAATCCCACCTGCTACTGTTTGTGATCTTAGGAGAGTCACTGGAGCAGGTCTTTCCCGATGACTCTTTGTGCCTGGAACAAGTCTAAACTTGGACAGGATCACAGACCTCAATGGTTCTGAAACTGAGCTGGGACATCAGAGTCCATTGCACCTCTCCAGACATGCCCCCACCTGCCTACGTGGACATCCCTGCACCAGAGACGTCTTTAAAAGCCATTTGTGAAGTGGCTCTGGGGACATCTCTGTGATTTCGACAACAGCATGCATGTTTTCAAACACCCAAATCACAACAAGGCTTTTAAAATGACCCATAAAGTATATTCTCTGCTCTGTTCTTGCCCCTATCCTCCCACATGTTAGACTCTCCCAGATTTTATCACATCTGTAGAGTCTAAAGGGGCAGGAGCAAGCCATGAGACCAATGACATTAGCGGAGTAGGAGTGGCTGCAGATCCCGCCCCCTTTGGACCCCACAGATGAAGTCAGATGCACAGGTGGGAGATGCATCTGGATTCAATGTCATTTTCCAGTTTCTATTTTCTTTTGGTTTTTTCCCCCATTGACTTTCTTGTTTATTCTTGTTTAAATAATAGGAAGCAAAATAAACCGCAAAAAAAATGAAAAAGGTGAAAATCAAAATCAAAATGAAAATCTTAGCTTTATTATTGCATTTTTGTTATATAATTATTTTCCTGTCCAAACTAGTTTACTATCTAAGTTGTAAGTGATGCAGTGGAGTGTGAAGTAATTTGCCCAAGGTCACAAGAAGCATTATCAGGAGAAGTAAGGCTTCAGCCATAACTTTACAACCTGCTACCTGCTTCTCTAACCACTAGGCCGCTAGTTACAAACCTGTGGTCTGTGGACCCCTGGGGGTCTGTGAGACCATTACAGGGAGTCCATAGGACACAGAGAAGAGTAAAAAGAAAAAGGCTGATGGGGACTGCCTGGGCAGAAGAGAGACTGGAGAGAATGGGTTGGGGGAAGGAAGCTGGAAAGACACTGAGATTGGTTGAGTCTGAGCTGAAGAGAAAGAGACTGGTGGAGACCGGAAGGGAACGGGAGATAAAGAGGGCTAGTGGGAAGGTTTGGTGCTTGAGAGCAGAAGGGATTCAGGAAGAGTACTAGGGATGAATGGAGGTCAACACTAGGCCACTCCTCCATGTCATGAAAGCAACACAACTTTAAGTACCATGTGAAGACCATGGACTGAAGTGACGCAAATGGTATCATTTGGGACAAGGGAATCCCAAACTGGTTCTGAGGAAAGGTGTAAAACCAGCACTGGCCTATGGAACAAAGCATTGGAGTGTGAGAAAGAAAGATGAACACATAACAGGTGTGACAGAGAAGAAGATGCCATGTTCCATACTTGGGTTGATACAAAATGACAAGGTCAAGAACCAGGAAGGTGGCTGAGATCATGGAGAAGACATCTAAGAACATAAGATATACCATACCGGGTTAGACCAAGGTCCATCAAGCCCAGTATCCTGTTTCCAACAGTGGCCAATCCAGGTCAGAAGTACCTGGCAGGTTCCCAAAAAGACACAAAGGTTCCACAATGCTTGTCCCAGGGCAAGCGGTGGATTTCCTGGGTCCTCGTTAATAATGCTTTATGGACCTTTCCTCCAGGAATTTGTCCAAACCTTTTTTAAACCCAGCTACACTAATAGCTTTTACTACATCCTCTAGTAACGAATTCCAGAGTTTGATTAAGTGCTGAGTGAAAAAATATTTTCTTTTATTAATTTTAAATGGGTTACACTGTAGCTTCTTTGCATGTCCCCTAGTCTTTCTACTTTTTCATGTCATAAACAATTGATCTACGTTTACCTGTTCCACTTCATTCTTTAATTTATAGACCTCTATCATATCTCCCCTCAGCCATCTCGTTTCCAGGTTGAAGAGCTCTAACCTTTTTAGCCTCTTCTCATAGGGGTATCCTTCCATCCTCTTTACTATTTTGCTGGCTCTTCTCTGTACCTTTTCTAATAACGCTATATCCTTTCTAAGATACTGTGACCAGAACTGCAGACAATATTCAAGGTGCGGACGCACCATGGAACGATACAGAGACATTATAATATCCTTTGTTTTATTCTCCATTCCTTTCCTCATGATACCTAGCATTCTATTTGCCTTCTTGATTACTGCTGCACACTGGGCCGAGGGTTTCACTGTGTTATCTACGCTGATGCCTAAATCTTTTTCCTGGGTGGTGGTTCCTGATATGGAACTTTGCATCGTGTAACCATTGTTTGGGTTGTTCTTCCCTAGGTGCATAACTTTACACTTGTTCACATTAAATTTAATCTACCATTTGAACATCCAATCTTCCAATTTATCAAGGTCCTCTTGCAATTTTTCACAATCATCTTGCATTTTAACAACTTTGAATAATTTTGTGTCATCTGAAAATTTGATTACCTCACTTGTTATTCCCATTTCCAGATCATTTACGAATATATTTAAAAGCAGCGGGCCCAGCACAGATCCCTGGGGTACTCCACTATTCACCTTTCTCCATTGGGAAAATTGGCCATTTAGCCCTACCCTCTGCTTTCTATCTTTTAACCAGTTCCCGATCCACAATAGTACACTGCCTCCTATTCCATGACTTTTTAATTTTGCCAAAAGTCTCTGATGAGGGACCTTGTCAAAGGCTTTCTGAAAGTCCAGATACACTATATCAACCGACTCACCTTTGTCTACCTGTTTATTCACTCCTTCAAAAAAACATAACAGAGAATGTGGGGCACATGGAAAGAAGAGACGAACGCTGAGCAGACGCCCCCAGCTCAACGAAGACAGCCACACTCCAGCGGGGGGATTAGGAGACTTGCAGAACACACACTGGGGGAAAATAGATGAAAAGAAGCAAGATCCTGGGGTTACTTTGGTTCTTTGTCTCTATATCTATGTATTTTAGAATACCCCAGAATAAAGCAGAGGTAAAATGCGGAGGCTTTAGAAGTATAAGACATGGTGGCAGCTGTTTCGATCCTCAGCTCTTTGAATAATAAAGAATGAGCATCACTCGGTTGCTCCACATCAGACATATTAATGTTACTCGTTAGCTTATCTGACGCCACAGCCCCGATCGCTGTAAATTGAACATGCTGGAAATATCTCCTGCCAGACACAGCGGCAGCTTGTCTTCACACTCTATAGCTGCCCAGAAATAGACACTCGGGGGCAGAGAAGCTGCAGGTGTGGGCAGGATGGATTTGATCAATCCCAAAGTCGCCTTGCAACATGTTGATAGCTGCTGCTGAGAGAGGGTTGTTGTTATAAGTGCCAATGTCAAGACCGATGGAAAGTGTGGTTTGGAATTAAAAACTGCTTTAGGGAATGGAAAAACAGAGCAGGAGCGGAGAGAGCAAATAAAAAAGGATTTAATGCAGCAATACCGAGAGACATCTTGACATTTTGAAAACTGTTGACCAGTTATGGCTGAGCTGATTGAAGCGATGGGCTGTTTTCGGCCTGATGTCAAAATGAACTAATGTCAGCGCAGTGTTTTACTACTGGTTTAATGCTGATTTTTATGTGTGATGTAGCAAGGATGGCAATGCACGAAACTATCAGCAGTCAACTGGAAGTGAACCATTGCACTGGTCCCAAGCACAGCCTTTTCGCTTCACATCTGCAGGAACACAGTAACGTAGGAACACAGTGGATGGCAGCAGATGAAGCCTGACACAATCCATCCAGTCTGCCCAAAATGATTTCGTGGATCAGGAGGTCCCATCCAGCCGTGTGAGCTGTGATTGCCCAAACTTCTCTCCCTCCACTCAAACTTGTTTCTGGGCATGAAGGCCCCACCCCTACCATACAGGCAAGTGGTGGCATGACCTTCAACCACCTAGATTTCAAATTTGGCACCTTGTTCCCTTCAGTGGTGCTTTGGGAGCACGCCCTTGTTGTACAAAACCTTAAGTCATTTCATATCCTGAGCTAAATGCTTCATTCTTAGCTACAAGCATCATGCGCTTCAGGAAGCCTCTGTGTTTATTCCACTCCTTTGTGAATTTTTTCACTACCTCCTTCTGGAGGGAATTCCAAGCATCCACCACCCTTTCCGTGAAGACATATTTTCTGTGACACATTGCAAGTGTACACTTTTCAACAAGTTTTATTCTATAGCCTGTAACTGGTTAGAGAAGGACATCTAGTGGTCAGATAGAGCGACTACATGTCTAAACAAGGCCAATTAAAATTTCCATCTGGCTACACTGACCTGCAGCCCCAGTGGATTTGTGCTGTGTTGTGTGGTGTTGTGTTGTGTTCTTCCCCATAGCAGTGAAGAATTTTTGTCTTCCAAGAACTCAGTTCTGTGTTTCCTCTATCCAGTCATTTACTCCTAAAACATCTGATACTTTCTTGCCCTACAGAGTAGTAGGGTTGTCACGTCAATCTTCTTGAATGTACAGAAATAAAAATTAATACATATTTGGAATATTTAATTTTAATTTGCATTTATAAATATACATCCAAGTATTCGCATGAATGAAACAAAGAAAAACATGGCACCCAAACAAAAATCAAGAAGAAAACCTCAAACCATTATGGGCCACAAAAAAAAAAGAAAGTAGAAAAGGAAGGAGGCTCTAGGAAAATAAATATAGCAAGAACCCTAATTATAATCATGTCCTAGCTTTAAGCAAAACATCTCAAATCAAACGTGCGTAGACTTATGCATCAGCGTACAGGCAGTCAGACCCTTCCCTTGTGACCAGGAACTCCAGCAGCTGCTTGGGCTCAAAGAATTTTTTTTTAAATCTTTATAGGGAATATAATAATGAGATGGAAACTTTAACACAAAAATAGCCCCCAGGAAGAGGGTCCTGGGTTCTATAGGCCAGGAATTCCTTCCTCCTAACCTGGGTGGCCCGAGACGAATCAGGAAAAATACGAAACTGAGCCCAAAAACTGCTCACTGAAGTTCCTGAAATAAGAACAGAGAATTAAAGCTTTATCCCATTCCAATGCCAAGGTAACAAGTAGGGTAGTTCTCTCAGTGATTACCTCCAAGGGGCTTTCCAAAACCCTGGTAAGGTCCCCAGCCCTTAAGGCCACAGTTCCAGGACCACTCCCTTGATCACCTGTGCCCAAAGACAGGTACTGACCCGGGTCAGGGGAGGAAAATACTCCTGAGGGATCTTAAGCACCTTGCAGAAGTATTTCCTCACCATTTCCAGTGGGGACAAAACAGGGGATCTGGGAAAGTTTAATAACCTAGGTTATTCCTCCATGCTTGATTTTCCAAATGTTCTGCCTTCCTAGTCAGTAAAGTCCTGTGCCTCTCGGAGTTGTCCAAGCTCTTCTTTAAGTTGAGAGATAGAGCCACCCTGCTGCTCCTGGACTCTGAAAACATCAGACACATTCAACTTCAAACACAAAAGTTCAGTACACAAAGTACCCACTACAGCGGATAAGGAAGAAGTCAAAGCTGCTATGGTGTCCCATAGCACATCCAAAGTGATAGCCGCAGGTTTTACCAAACCCCGAATACCTGGAAGCTGCACTCCTCCAGTCCCCACTAACTGTTGACCCACATCAGGGGAAGATGAACTAGCTACTGCTGCAGCTGCAGTCTGCTGTGGGGATCCAGAGCACAGTGCCAAAACCACCGATGAGCCCTCTTCGCTTCCCCGCACCGGCGTACTCCTCAGTAAGCCGGGGGGGGGGGGGAAGCGCTACATCGGATAAAGACAAACCTCCAAATTGCAATGGGGGGTGCACTGTTCCGGGAACAGAAGAACCCCTGATGTGCTCAGCATCACCGAAATATCCTCATGCGAAGCCGCCAAAGCCACTGCTCCGGTTCCAGCTGCCACGAAACTGCATCCTGCAAAGTCCTCTGACCAGCAATGGTGGAAGACAAGGAATCTGAAGGTAGGTTGTCCGTTTCCATTTCCTCTGCCCCATCTCAGACAAGCACAGAGTTGGCAGTTGCTGGTAAAAGTTGGATCGTGCGGAACTGCAGCGCTGGATCTACTGCTTGCCGCCATCTTGCCTCAAGATTAATACATTTAAAAAATGATATAAGGTGATACCTTTTTTATTGGACTAATTTGACACTTGGTTTGCAGCTTGTCGTGCTGTGAGGGCTTGTGTGTATCAGTGATGTTGAGAGCTAAACTATCGGTAGTTTAACTAATGGCAGGGTCTCCCAAGATGGCCAGGTCTCAGCTGAGGTGCCAGACCAAGACAAATCACCCATCTGGGCAGCAGCAGAATGCGATAGTGTTGACGGCGGAGGGTCACATTTCTGTGACAACGGCAACACCACCAAACTTAAACTGCGCAGAAAAAAGGCCCGGCAATCTACTTCTGTATCTTGCCATGAAAACCCAATGGATAGTTACAACAAAACAAATTGTGCTATAGTGCTGGAAGATGAGACCCCCAGGTCGGAAGGCACTCAACTAGCTACTGGGGAAGAACTGAAGACTTTTCAGAGTAAAGCCAGCATTTATGATGTGATTGGATAAATGCCCTCGGGACGTCTGACTGCTGATGTAGCTGCGCATGAAATGAGAGTCAGAAGCTGTAAACATGTCTTACACATTCGAACATGGAACGTACGAAGCATGAACCAAGGGAAGTTGGAGGTGGTCAAGAATGAAATGGAACATGTACAACTTGATCTGTTGGTTGTCAGCGAACTGAAATGGACCAGCATCGGGCACTTTGCATCAGATGATCACATGGTCTACTATGCTGGAAACGAAAGACAAAGAAGAAATGGTGTTGCATTTATAATAAAGAAGAAACTTGCAAGAACCGTAATGAAATACAATGCAGTCAGCGAACGCTTAATCTCTATTCGCCTACGAGGAATGCCTATCAACACAACTATAATTCAAGTAAATGCCCCAACAATAGCTGCAGAAGAGAATGAAATTGAAGGGTTCTATGAACAAGTACAAGCTGAAATTGACAGAACATGCAAACAGGATATCCTGATAGTCATGGGTGACTGGAACGCAAAGGTTGGCAACAAAGACGAAGGCAAAGTAGTTGGAAAATATGGACTTGGCAACAGAAATGAAGCTGGAGAAAGACTGATAGAATTCTGCAAGACCAACGATCTATTCATCTCAAACACCTTCTTCCAGCAACACAAGCGGTGACTGTACACATGGACTTCACCCAATGGATTGTATAAAAATCAAATTGACTACATCTGTGGAAGTCAACGATGGAAAAGCTCTGTAACATCAACAAAGACAAAACCTGGAGCTGACTGTGGTACAGATCATCAACTACTAGTATGCAAACTCAAGCTAAAGTTGAAAAAGAGCAAACCACTCATGAATGCAGCAAAATATGACCTTGAGAATATGCCACTGGAATTTAAAGACTGCCTGCAAAATCGATTTGCTGCTTTAGATACAAATGGCAAAGCTCCAGAAGAGTTATGGAATGACATCAAGAAGGTTGTGTTGAAAGAAAGCGAGAAGTCTCTACAAAGGGTGAAAAAGCAAACACGGCCAAAATGGATGATGGAAGAAACTCTTAAAATTGCCCAGAAACGCAGAGAAGCTAAAGCCAGAGGAGAAAGAAAGACAATCGCAGAACTCAACAGAGATTTCCAACGTGCAGCAAGACAGGACAAGGAAAAGTACTACAATGATGCATGCAAGGAAATAGAAGCAGAAACTATTAGAGGAAGAACAAGATCAGCTTTCCTAAAGCTACGAGAGTTAAAGAAAAGGTTTCAGCCTCAAATTGGAATGTTACAAGATGCTCAAGGTTCTATGTTGAATGATGCTGAGAAGATGAAGAAAAGGTGGAAGGACTATACAGAGTTTTTATATGATAAAGATCAAGACCTTCGCTATGCTGATGATACCACATTACTGGTTGAAAGTGAAGATGATCTGGAACATTTGCTTCTCATGATCAAAGAACAGTCTCAAAATGGGCCTACACCTTAATGTAAAGAAGACAAAGATCATGACAACTGGCATAATCAACAGGTTCATCGTTGAAGGATAAGAAATTGAAATCATGAACAACTTTAACCTACTTGGATCAACTATCAATAAAGAAGCAACAAACAGTCAAGAAATCAGACGACGCATTGCACTTGGCAGAATGGCTATGAAAGACCTAGATAAGATTCTCAAGAGCAGAGATGTCTCTCTCCATACAAAGATTCAACTTGTTCAAGCCATGGTATTTTCAATAACATCATATGGATGTGAAAGCTGGACAGTGAAAAAGATAGACAGGAAGAAAATTGATGCCTATGAATTATGGTGCTGGCAGCGAATACTGTGTATACCATGGACTGCCCAAAGAACAAACCAGTCGGTACTAGAGGAGATCAAACCTAAGCTTTCTTTAGAAGCTCAGATGACAAGACTTCGACTTTCATACTTTGGACACATCATGCGATGAGAGAGATCATTAGAGAAAGACATCATGCTTGGCAAGATAGAAGGTCAACACAAAAGAGGAAGGCCAGCAATGAGATGGATTGATACAATAACAGCAGCTATGGGTACCAGTCTGTCAACAATGAGCCGCCTGACTGAAGACCGACAACAATTTAGGATAGATATCCAGAGGGTCGCCATGAGTCGACTTCGACTCGACGGCACTTAACAACAATTTGACACATTTCTTGATTAGCTTTTGGGAGCTTAACCCTCCATCCTCAGGTATGAAAGGTGGAGTTGGGGTTGAAGGGAGGCAAGAGAATGGAGGGTTTGGGTGTGGGTAGGAGGGATTCAGATATCCCAAAGACTGGATTAGCCAGGAGAGTAGTAGAGGAAGATTATAGCGCCACTGTTACATAACGTTTGAAGCAACTCGTGTTTACGGCCTTAAACTTCATTCTCGTCAAATGGCCATTGATGCAGTGGTCTGGTCCCAAAAAAAGCTCCCCCACAGAGGTATCACCTTAGTCTCTGCTTTGTGACATCTGATCATTTGCCCATGTGGACTTATCTTTAACATCTGGCCTGTCTTTTCACATTATAGGCATTGAGTAATACGTACGCGATTAGCGGAGGAGTGTGAATGTCTTTCCTGTGTGGAGACCTGTGGGGTTGTGTGATATATGCAGCATTGTTTATGGTCTGGTATATTGGAGGGATTTGTTTCTATTGGAAGCTTTCTTTTTTTTCTAAATTTTGCTGCAGAGTAGGTGGCTGTCAACAGGTCAGTACTGGTGAAGCAGAGATTATCTTGTTTGGTCTATAAAGTGTTAGGATATTTTGGCTTAGGGATAGTTCTGCTCAGATCTGCTTCATATGCCTTCTATGTTTACACGTCTGCCAGCCTGCAAAGCACACAAGCATCTCGTCTATAGCACAGAAATAACAGCACGTGGACTATAAGAGAAAGTATATGTTATGAGGCCTGTTACAGTCTGGAAACCATGTTTTGGGCAGAAGTGCTCAGGATATGGGCCTACTACGAAATACAGGTCAAGCTAAAACTAATTAGTAGAAATGAAATACTTTCAGCCTTGAAGATTACCAATTGTGCCAAGCAATGGAGAACATGTACCGGGCACAGGAAGGAGGCAGTGAACTGCGAAAAGCAGCAGAGATAAGCGAAGACCTTGGAAAAGTAATTTCTGGCCCAAATAATCATGGGGAGGGTCCCAAGGAGAAACTTTGCAGACTTTGCAGAAAGCTGCACGTACCCCATAGAAAAAAACCCTGCATATGACATCAGTAGCTATGCAGTCCTTTCTAGAACTGTGTGTCAGAATATAAGGGGGCAGCTCTCTAGCTCAGGGGCAATCTGCTCTCTAACTCCGGTACAGAGAGTAGGTTGCCTGCCACCTGTTCAGACATATAATTTGCTATCTGCATCTGTGATTTATTTTGCTTTGGTACCCAAATAAAAGTGCTTTTGTAGCTAGGAAATTGTTGTCAGAGAGATTTGTTGGTGATTGGTAAAATTTGGGGAAACCTTTGTAGGTGGACCCTGCCTACAATAGACACTCAGGTCCCTGTTTACTAAGGTGTCTTAAAGTTTTGCAGCTATTTATCAGAATTAACAAGCAGTAAATGGAAAGTCCCTGCTTTAGCTAGTGGTAGCATCTACTCGTACAGTTACATCAGAGGTATTACACTTACCACACATTAACTGCGTTGCAAATAATGCAGATGCACTTGGCGCCCCCTGTTGACATGATGTTAAATGACCCATGCTATTTGCCATGATAACAGGGCATGTTAACTTTAAGACCCAGTTCTTGCCCCATTCTGCGTTTGGCAGTTAACATGGGAATTAGCATACACTGTCGAGTTGCCCTCATGTTAGTACATGCATGCAATAATTCCTACATCAGCTGTTTAGTGTAGCTTAGTAAGATGCCCCTGAAGATCTTCTGAGATTACTGGAGATTCATTAACATGGATAAGCAGATAATGGACGATAGCAACCAGCTGTACCCATCTACAGTCCTCTATCTAAGATTATCGCCCATCTGTCAGCCATACAAGCCTGACCACCTGCAGGGCATCAAGTCTTATGCCAGTCAGTCTTCTTGTCTTTCCTTGTTGGTTCCTCACTATTCTATACTCATTCCTCCCCCCCTGCACCTGCCCCCAAGTCCTCTGAGAGTCCATTCTAGACTCTACAAGGACGTTTAGACTTGGTCATCCAAAGTTAAATCTAGAAATATTTACCCTCCATGTCTGTCTCCAACTTCCTTGTCTCTATGCTGTCTCTCAGTGTGTGTAGGGAAAGGTGATGAGGAAGGAAATGGGGAAATTTTAGTATGAAGAGATGAGGGTGTAGGGCCCGATATTCAAAGGCATTTGTGTGGTTTACCATGGAACTGCCTCTAAGCAGAATATCTCCAGGTGCCGCCCTGATGCTAACCGCTTAGTATCAGGGTATTCCAGGGGCACTACCTATCACTAGCCAGTCAGCGGCGATACTGCACCACTGCCCACTTAGTGATCCGTGAGCAAAGATAGATGTGGTAAAAACTGGTCTAACTTTACCCATGGCAGCTACCCAGGCAGAGACTCAATATCCCGGTCTGCTTCTGGGCTGCGCGGTGACCCAGCTATTCAATGCGAGTGGCCGGATATGACCCCTGCATTGAAAATCTAGGTTTAGCGTTCAGCGGCGATGGCTAAGCTCTGTAATCATGCTAGCCGCCGCCACTGATGTTTAATGCTGTGTAGCTCACAGTACCATAGTGCTGCAGTAACCCTATCCTAGTGCTCCTGTGCTATAGCCTGGGCAGTGTCTTCTGGATCATTTTTCTCACTCACACTTCTCATCACGTGCGGTGGAATTTCAGTTCAAGGTTTCACATCGGCTTTATGTTGATTATGAGCAATTGTACATCTAAGTCCGGTGAAATGTAACTTACAGCTTTCTAATAGCAGTTTAACGTCAGTTACATTCAGGTACAGCACGCATTCCCCTGTCCCTGGAGGGCTGATAAGCAAGGGGCCCTTTTACTAAGGTTCATTGGGGATTTTTGGACTTAAGTCACGTTTAGCACTAAAACTAATGTGTGTTAAGTGCAAAACCTCCACGATAGCTGTCGGTGGTGTGACCAGTCAGTTCCTAGCAATTAACAAACAGACATAGACCCTAACATGTCGCCCAGTTACCACAAGCAAACCTAACGCCATCCATTGAGCAGGCAACACTGACAATTAGTACTCAGAAGGTCCCCCTGCGCTAAGCACGATGTGCTGTCCACACCGACTCTCTGCCCCTAAGCCACCTGCAATATGCACTTAGTGCGCTGGGATTTTCATGGCCACAGTAAAAAGGCCCCTTAGTTTGTACCTGAGGCAACAGAGGGTTAAGGGACTTGCCCAAAGCCACAAGGAGTGTCAGTGGGATTTGAACCCTGAGCTCCCTAGCACCCAGGCTGCTGCCCTAACTGCTAGGCTATTCCTAGCTGTGTCTGGAACTGAACAGATGTGTTATTAGCACTGTGACGGGGCTGAAATGAACCGGGCTGTTTCTTACTGCTTATAAGACCAAAGTGCTATGGTTTGGATGGTGGAAATGCTATCAAGGCTTACACTGGATGGTTTTTCTCTGCAACAGTACACAGTTGGAGAGTCCGTTTGGACTCAGAACTTTCAGTGGAGCCTACAGTAGCCAAAATAACAAAAGGAGAGTTTTGTCAGTTGTGCACTGTAGACTCGGTTGTCTTCACCCATTCTTTAACCATCAAGCTTTTCTTACTATGATCCATATTTTTGTTTTCTCCTGGCTGGATTACTGCAATTTACTGCTGCTGGGATCACCTCAAAAGCCTAGAAAACACCCCAGCGAATTCAGAACATAGCAGCTAGACGGCTTTCAGGACCCAGCTATAGGGGAGGCAGCGCTCTCTGCTTCTTTATGTTACATTGCTGCTTTCAGGACCCAGCTGTAGGGGGGCAGTGCTCTCTGCTTCTTTATGTTACATTGCCGCTCTCAGCGCCCGACTGTAGGGGGGGGACAGCGCTCTCTGCTTCTTTATGTTACATTGCTGCTTTCAGGACCCAGCTATAGGGGAGGCAGCGCTCTCTGCTTCTTTATGTTACATTGCTGCTTTCAGGACCCAGCTATAGGGGAGGCAGCGCTCTCTGCTTCTTTATGTTACATTGCTGCTTTCAGGACCCAGCTATAGGGGAGGCAGCGCTCTCTGCTTCTTTATGTTACATTGCCGCTCTCAGCGCCCGACTGTAGGGGGGGGACAGCGCTCTCTGCTTCTTTATGTTACATTGCTGCTTTCAGGACCCAGCTATAGGGGAGGCAGCGCTCTCTGCTTCTTTATGTTACATTGCCGCTCTCAGCGCCCGACTGTAGGGGGGGGACAGCGCTCTCTGCTTCTTTATGTTACATTGCTGCTTTCAGGACCCAGCTGTAGGGGGGGCAGCGCTCTCTGCTTCTTTATGTTACATTGCCGCTCTCAGCGCCCGACTGTAGGGGGGGGACAGCGCTCTCTGCTTCTTTAAGTTACATTGCTGCTTTCAGGGCGCAGCTGTAGGGGGGCAGCGCTCTCTGCTTCTTTATGTTACATTGCTGCTTTCAGGGCCCGGCTGTAGGGGGGGCAGCGCTCTCTGCTTCTTTATGTTACATTGCTGCTTTCAGGGCCCGGCTGTAGGGGGGGCAGCGCTCTCTGCTTCTTTATGTTACATTGCTGCTTTCAGGGCCCGGCTGTAGGGGGGCAGCGCTCTCTGCTTCTTTATGTTACATTGCTGCTTTCAGGGCCCGGCTGTAGGGGGGGGGGGCAGCACTCCCTGCTTATTTATCTTACATTGCTGCTTTCAGGGCCCGGCTGTAGGGGGGGGGGCAGTGCTCTCTGCTTCTTTATGTTACATTACTGCTTTCAGGACCCGGCTGTAGGGGGGGGCAGCGCTCTCTGCTTCTTTATGTTACATTGCTGCTTTCAGGACCCGGCTGTAGGGGGGCAGCGTTCTCTGCTTCTTTATGTTACATTGCCGCTTTCAGGACCCGGCTTTAGGGGGGCAGTGCTCTCTGCTTCTTTATGTTACATTGCTGTTTTCAGGGCCCGGCTTTAGGGGGGGCAGTGCTCTCTGATACTTCATGTTACATTGCTGCTTTCAGGGCCCGGCTGTAGGGGGGCAGCGCTCTCTGCTTCTTTATGTTACATTGCCGCTTTCAGGACCCGGCTGTAGGGGGGCAGCGCTCTCTGCTTCTTTATGTTACATTGCTGCTTTCAGCGCCCGGCTGTAGGGG
The DNA here is from genome assembly GCA_033557465.1 of Ichthyophis bannanicus. Classification (NCBI taxonomy): domain Eukaryota; kingdom Metazoa; phylum Chordata; class Amphibia; order Gymnophiona; family Ichthyophiidae; genus Ichthyophis; species Ichthyophis bannanicus. The sequence goes on along the minus strand of CM066043.1, from coordinate 227,386,688 downwards.
GGCAGCGCTCTCTGCTTCTTTATGTTACATTGCTGTTTTCAGGGCCTGGCTTTAGGGGGGGCAGTGCTCTCTGATACTTCATGTTACATTGCTGCTTTCAGGGCCCGGCTGTAGGGGAGGCAGCGCTCTCTGCTTCATAATGTTACATTGCCGCTTTCAGGACCCGGCTTTAGGTGAGGCAGCGCTCTCTGCTTCTTAATGTTACATTGCCGCTTTCAGGACCCGGCTGTAGGGGAGGCAGAGCTCTCTGCTTCTTTATGTTACATTGCCGCTCTCAGCGCCAGACTGTAGGGGGGGGACAGCGCTCTCTGCTTCTTTATGTTACATTGCTGCTTTCAGGACCCGGCTGTAGGGGGGCAGCGCTATCTGCTTCTTTATGTTACATTGCTGCTTTCAGGGCCTGGTTGTAGGAGGGGGGGGGGCAGCACTCTCTGTTCTTTATGTTACGTTACTGCTTTCAGGGCCCGGCTGTAGGGGGGGGGGGGGCAGCACTCTCTGCTTCTTTATGCTACATTGCTGCTTTCAGGGCCAGGCTGTAGGGGGGGGGAAGAGCACTCTCTGCTTCTTTATGTTACATTACTGATTTCAGGACCCGGCTGTAGGGGAGGCAGCGCTCTCTGCTTCTTTATGTTACATTGCTGCTTTCAGAACCCGGCTTTAGGGGAGGCAGCGCTCTCTGCTTCTTTATGTTACGTTGCAGCTTTCAGCGCCCGGCTGTAGGGGGACAGCACTCTCTGCTTCTTTATGTTACATTGCCGCTTTCAGCGCCCGGCTGTAGGGGAGGCAGTGCTCTCTGCTTGTTTATGTTACATTGCTGCTTTCAGGACCCGGCTGTAGGGGGACAGCACTCTCTGCTTCTTTATGTTACATTGCCGCTTTCAGCGCCCGGCTGTAGGGGAGGCAGTGCTCTCTGCTTCTTTATGTTACATTGCTGCTTTCAGGACCCGGCTGTAGAGGGGAAGCGCTCTCTGCTTCTTTATGTTACATTGCTGCTTTCAGGGCCTGGCTGTGGGGGGGGGGGGCCAGCGCTCTCTGCTACTTTATGTTACATTGCCGCTTTCAGGACCCGGCTTTAGGTGAGGAAGCGCTCTCTGCTTCTTTATGTTACATTGCTGCTTTCAGGACCCGGCTGTAGGGGAGGCAGAACTCTCTGCTTCTTTATGTTACATTGCCGCTCTCAGCGCCCGACTGTAGGGGGGGGGACAGCGCTCTCTGCTTCTTTAAGTTACATTGCTGCTTTCAGGACCCGGCTGTAGGGGAGGCAGCGCTCTCTGCTTCTTTATGTTACATTGCTGCTTTCAGGATCCGGCTGTAGGGGGGGCAGCGCTATCTGCTTCTTTATGTTACATTGCTGCTTTCAGGACCCGGCTGTAGGGGAGGCAGTGCTCTCTGCTTCTTTATGTTACATTGCTGCTTTCAGGACCCGGCTGTAGGGGGGCAGCGCTCTCTGCTCCTTTATGTTACATTGCTGCTTTCAGGAACTGGCTATAGGGGGGGAGGGCAGCACTCTCTGCTTCTTTATGTTACATTGCTACTTTCAGGGCCCTGCTGTAGGGGGGGGGGCAGCATTCTCTGCTTCTTTATGTTACATTGCTGCTTTCAGCGCTCAGCTGTAGGGGAAGCAGGTCTCTCTGCTACTTTATGTTACATTAATGCTTTCTGGACCCGGCTGTTGGGGGGAGGCAGCGCTCTCTGCTTCTTTATGTTACATTGCTGCTTTCAGGTCCTGGCTGTAGGGGGGGGGGCAGCGCTCTCTGCTTCTTTATGTTACATTACTGCTTTCAGGACCCGGCTGTAGGGGGGGGGGCAGTGCTCTCTGCTTCTTTATGTTACATTGCCGCTTTCAAGACCCGGCTATAGGGGGGGGCAGCGCTCTCTGCTTCTTTATGTTATATTGCCGCTTTCAGGACCCGGCTGTAGGGGGGCAGCGCTCTCTGCTTCTTTATGTTACATTGCTGCTTTCAGCGCCCGGCTGTAGGGGGGCAGCGCTCTCTGCTTCTTTATGTTACATTGCTGTTTTCAGGGCCCGGCTTTAGGGGGGGGCAGTGCTCTCTGATACTTCATGTTACATTGCCGCTTTCAGGGCCCGGCTGTAGGGGCGGCAGCGCTCTCTGCTTCTTTATGTTACATTGCTGCTTTCTGCGCCCGGCTGTAATGAGGCAGCCCTCTCTGCTTCTTTATGTTACATTGCAGCTTTCAGCGCCCGGCTGTAGGGAGGCAGCGCTCTCTGCTTCTTTATGTTACATTGACGCTTTGAGGACCCAGCTATAGGGGCGGCAGCGCTCTCTGCTTCTTTATGTTACATTGCTGCTTTCAGCGCCCGGCTGTAGGGGCGGCAGCGCTCTCTGCTTCTTTATGTTACATTGCTGCTTTCAGCGCCCGGCTGTAGGGGGGGCAGCGCTCTCTGCTTCTTTATGTTACATTGCTGCTTTCAGGACCCGGCTGTAGGGGGGCAGCGCTCTCTGCTTCTTTATGTTACATGGCCGCTTTCAGGACCCGGCTGTAGGGAGGCAGCGCTCTCTGCTTCTTTATGTTACATTGCTGCTTTAAGGGCCGGGCAGCACTCTCTGCTTCTTTATGTTATATTGCTGCTTTCAGGACCCGGCTGTAGGGGGGGGGCAGTGCTCTCTGCTTCTTTATGTTACATTGCTGCTTTCAGGGCCCTGCTGTAGGGGGGGGGCAGCACTCTCTGCTTCTTTATCTTACATTGCCGCTTTCAGGACCCGGCTGTAGGGAGGCAGCGCTCTCTGCTTCTTTATGTTACATTGCTACTTTCAGGACCCGGCTGTAGGGGGGGGCAGTGCTCTCTGCTTCTTTATGTTACATTGCTGCTTTCAGGACCCGGCTGTAGGGGGGGGGGGCAGCACTCTCTGCTTCTTTATGTTACATTGCTGCTTTCAGGATCCGGCTGTAAGGGAGGCAGTGCTCTCTGCTTCTTTATGTTACATTGCTACTTTCAGGGCCCGGCTGTAGGGGAGGCAGTGCTCTCTGCTTCTTTATGTTACATTGCTGCTTTCAGGGCCCTGCTGTAGGGGGGGGGGCAGCGCTCTCTGCTTCTTTATGTTACATTGCTGCTTTCAGGGCCAGGCTGTAGGGGGGCAGTGCTCTCTGCTTCTTTATGTTACATTGCTGCTTTCAGCGCCTGGCTGTAGGGGGACAGCGCTCTCTGCTTCTTTATGTTACATTGCTGCTTTCAGCACCCGGCTGTAGGGGGGGCAGCGCTATCTGCTTCTTTATGTTACATTGCTGCTTTCAGCACCCGGCTGTAGGGAGGCAGCGCTCTCTGCTTCTTTATGTTACATTGCTGCTTTCAGGGCCAGGCTGTAGGGGGGCAGTGCTCTCTGCTTCTTTATGTTACATTGCTGCTTTCAGCGCCTGGCTGTAGGGGGACAGCGCTCTCTGCTTCTTTATGTTACATTGCTGCTTTCAGCACCCTGCTGTAGGGGGGGCAGTGCTCTCTGCTTCTTTATGTTACATTGCTGCTTTCAGGACCCGGCTGTAGGGGGGCAGCGCTCTCTGCTTCTTTATGTTACATTGCTGCTTTCAGGACCCGGCGGTAGGGGAGGCAGCGCTCTCTGCTTCTTTATGTTACATTGTTGCTTTCAGGGCCCAGCTGTAGTGGAGGCAGCGCTCTCTGCTTCTTTATGTTACATTGCTGCTTTCAGGGCCTGGCTGTAGGGGGGGGGGCAGCACTCTCTGCTTCTTTATGTTACATTGCTGCTTTCAGGGCCCGGCTGTAGGGGGGGGCAGCACTCTCTGCTTCTTTATGGTACATTACTGCTTTCAGGACCCGGCTGTAGGGGGGAGGCAGCGCTCTCTGCTTCTTTATGTTACATTGCTTCTTTCAGGGCCCAGCTGTAGGGGAGGCAGTGCTCTCTGCTTCTTTATGTTACATTACTGCTTTCAGGGCCCGGCTGTAGTGGGGGGTGGGGGGGGCAGCGCTCTCTGCTGCTTTATGTTACATTGCTGCTTTCAGGGCCCGGCTTTAGGGGGGGGCAGCGCTCTCTGCTTCTTTATGTTACATTGCTTCTTTCAGGGCCCAGCTGTAGGGGAGGCAGTGCTCTCTGCTTCTTTATGTTACATTACTGCTTTCAGGGCCAGGCTGTAGGGGGGTGGGCAGCGCTCTCTGCTTCTTTATGTTACATTGCTGCTTTCAGGGCCCGGCTTTAGGGGGGGGCAGCGCTCTCTGCTTCTTTATGTTACATTGCTGCTTTCAGGACCCGGCTGTAAGAACATAAGATATGCCATACTGGGTCAGACCAAGGTCCATCAAGCCCAGTATTCTGTTTCCAACAGTGGCCAATCTAGTTCATATGTACCTAGCAGTTTCCCCAAGGGACACAGGTTCCACAATGCTTGTATTGGTTCAAGCATTGATATCCTGAGTCCCTTTTTAATAGTGGTTTATGGACCTTTCCTCCAGGAACTTGTCCAAACCTTTTTTAAACCCAGCTACACTAACAGCCCTTACCACGTCCTCCGGTAACAAATTCCAGAGTTTGATTACACGTTGAGTGAAAAAATATTTTCTCTAATTAGTCTTAAATAGTTTACTCTGTAGCTTCATTGCATGTTCCCTAGTCTTTCTATATTCTGATAGCATAAACAATTGATCCACGTTTACCTGCTCCACTCCATTCATTAATTTATAGACCTCTATCATATCTCCCCTCAGCCGTCTCTTTTCCAGGTTGAAGAGCCCCAACCTTTGTAGCCTCTCTTCATAGGAGTAGCCTTCCATCCCCTTCACCATTTTGGTGGCTCTTCTCTGTACTTTTTCTAATAATGCTATGTCCTTTTTAAGATACGGTGACCAGAACTGCACACAATATTCAAGGTGCGGTCGTACCATGGAACGATATAGAGGCATTATATCATCTTTTGTTTTATTTTCCATTCCTTTCCTTATCATACCTAGCATTCTATTTGCTCTCTTGGCCGCCGCTGCACACTGGGCCGAGGGTTTTAACATGGTATCCACAATGACGCCTAAATCATTTTCCTGGGTGGTGGTTCCTAATGTGGAACCTTGCATCGTGTAACCATAGTTTGGGTTGTTCTTCCCTAGGTGCATAACCTTGCACTTGTCCACATTAAATTTCAGCTGCCATTTTGATGCCCAGTCTTCCAATTTATCAAGATCCTCTTGCAATTTTCCACAATCCTCTTGGGTTTTAACAACTTTAAATAGTTTTGTGTCATCTGCACATTTGATAACCTCACTCATTATTCCACTTTCCAGGTCATTTATGAATATGTCAAAATGCAGCTGACCCAGCACAGATCCCTGGGGTACACCACTATTCACCTTTCTCCATTGGGAAAATTGGCCATTTAGCCCTACCCTCTGCTTTCTATCTTTTAACCAGTTCCTGATCCACAATAGTACACTGCCTCCTATCCCATGACTCTTTAGTTTTGCCAAAAGTCTCTGATGAGGGACCTTGTCAAAGGCTTTCTGAAAGTCCAGATACACAATATCAACCGACTCACCTTTGTCCACCTGATTATTCACTCCTTCAAAAAAACATAACAGATTAGTAAGACAAGATCTTCCTTGTCTAAAGCCATGTTGGCTGTCTCCCATTAGGTCATGACTATCTACTTGCCGAGTAATTTTATTCTTTATGATGGTTTCTACCATTTTTCCCGGTACTGATGTCACGCTCACTGGTCTGTAGTTTCCCGGATCACCCCTGGAACCCTATTTAAAAATTGGTATTACATTGGCAATCCTCCAATCTTCAGGTATTAGAGATGATTTTAATGATAGTTCACAGATTACTAATAGCAGGTCTGCAATCTCGTTTTTCAGTTCTTTCAACACCCTTGGATGTATACCATCTGGCCCAGGTGATTTGCTACTCTTCAGCTTATCTAATAGTTGTAATGCATCTTCCCGATGTATCGATATTTCCTTCAATTCTTCTGCACCTTTAAATACCACTTCAGTCATGGGTAACATCCCTACATCTTCCTCTGTAAAGACCGAAGCAAGGAATTCATTCAGTCTCTCCGCTATCGCCTTGTCCCCTCTTAGTGCTCCATTAACCCCTTTTTCATCTAATGGACCAACTGACTCTCTCACAGGTTTTTTGCTACGAATGTACTTGAAAAGGTCTTTACTTCGCGTTTTTGCTTCCGCAGCAAGCTTCTTCTCAAATTCTCCCTTTGCCTGCCTTATCAATGCCTTGCATTTGACTTGCCAGTGCTTGTGCTGTTTCCAGGTTTTGTCGTTTGGCTCTTTTTTTCCATTTCCTGAAAGATGCTTTTTTGGCAACAACAGCCTCTCTGACCTCACCTTTAAACCATGCTGGCAGTTTTTTGGACTTCCTTCCACTTTTCGTAAAGCGTGGAATACAGCTGGTCTGGGCTTCCAAGATAGTATTTTTCAACAACAGCCAAGCCTGATGTACGTCTTTAACCTTTGCAACTGCTCCTTTTAGTTTTTTCTTAACTGTTTTCCTCATTTTATCATAGTCTCCCTTTCGAAAGTTAAATGGTAGTACTGTGGATTTCCTTACTATCCCTCCTCCACTAATTAAATCAAAGGCAATCATGCTATGATCACTATTGCCAAGTGGCCCCAACAACCTTATCTCTTGCACTAGATCTGGTATTCCACTAAGGATTAGGTCTAATATGGCTTCCCCTCTGGTCGGTTCATGAACCAGCTGCTCCAAGAAGCAGTCATTTATTTCATCTAGGAACTTTATCTCCCTAGCATGTCCTGACATGACACTGACCCAGTCGATACCGGGGTAGTTGAAATCACCCATTATTATTACTGTGCTGTAACTTTTGTTAGCTTCCTTGATTTCTTTGAGCATTTCATCATCCATTTGGTCATTCTGGCCAAGCGCTCGATAGTACACACCCCCACTGCCATTGCCTTCCCCCTTTTACATGGAATTTCAATCCATATAGATTCTACAGCAGATTTTGTTTCCTGCAAAACTTTAATCCTTTCTGACTCAATGCCCTCTCTAACATAGAGAGCAACCCCTCCACTAATTTGATCAGCTCTATCATTACGATATAGTTTGTACCCAGGTATCACAGTGTCCCACTGGTTGTCCTCCTTCCACCATGTCTCTGATATTCCAATCATATCTAATCTCTCATTTAGTGCTATATATTCTAACTCTCCCATCTTATTTTTTAGACTTCTAGCATTTGCATACAAGCATTTTAGAGAATTTATTTTATTCATATTAATTTGGCTATTGTTAGACATGGGTAATTTGGGATCTTTAAGCTCTGTCTGCTCCATACTTGAGGGCATTTGGGCTACTTTACTCTTTTGTGGAACCTCTCTGCTTTTGGTAGTATCCTTCAAAGATACATTCTTCCGAACCATTGGCTCTTGGGCGACTGTCGGCTTTCCCCTAATATCTAGTTTAAAAGCTGCTCTATCTCCTTTTTAAAGGTTAATGCCAGCAGCCTGGCTCCATCCCGGTTAAGGTGAAGCCCATCCCTTCGGAAGAGCCCCTCTTTTCCCCAGAATCCTCCCCAATTCCTAACAAATCCAAAACCCTCATCTCTGCACCATTGTCTCATCCACGCATTGCCAAGTGGCCCCAACAACCTTATCTCTTGCACTAGATCTGGTGTTCCACTGTAGGGGGGCAGTGCTCTCTGCTTCTTTATGTTACATTGTCGCTTTCAGGACCCGGCTGTAGGGGAGGCAGCGCTCTCTGCTTCTTTATCTTACATTGCCTCTTTCAGGACCCGGCTGTGAGGCAGCACTCTCTGCTTCTTTATGTTATGTCACTGCTTTCAGGGCCAGGCTGTAGGGGAGGCTGTGCTCTCTGCTTCTTTATCTTACATTGCTGCTTTCAGCGCCTGGCTGTAGGGGGGCAGCGCTCTCTGCTTCTTTATGTTACATTGCTGCTTTCAGGGCCCAGCTGTAGGGGGGCAGCGCTCTCTGCTTCTTTATGTTACATTGCTGCTTTCAGGGCCCGGCTGTGGGGGGGGGGGGGGGGGGGGCGGAGCTCTGCTTCTTTATATGTTACATTGGTGCCAATGGAGTTTCACTCGAAACTCAAAGTTCTGCCTTTGGCATTTTAGACCCTAAATAGACTGCCACCAAAATATCTTTGGTTTCACTCACTAGGTTAAAGCTACATGAATTTTACATTAGCTGAAGAGACGCTGTTAGTAGCGCCCTCTAGAGGTGAAATCAGGCTTGTGTGCGCTACTCAGAGACCTTTGAGTGAGGTTCTAGGTGACGAGATCCAATCATTTGGGAAAAAAGTAGATATCTGGTTATTTGATAAGGCTTTTAATTAAGAAACCAATTAGAGCGTCATGTGTTTATTAATCATTTCCCTTCAAGACTTACCCTAGTCCCCCGTTTGTTTGTCTTGAATAGATTGTCTGCTCTCTCTCTCTCTTATACATATGCCGTAGCGCTTCATGTTTAGTAGCCCTATAGCAATGATAAGCAGAAGTAGGATGATTAGGAACAGGACTGTTTCTCTCTTGCTACAAATAACAGTTTTCTTTCTGCCTATTAAGCAAGGCCCATGAAGTTTAACAGAATTGTATCTGAAGATATGATTTAATTGTGTGTGTATATTTGCATTTCCTGTTTGCAGTATGTAAGTGTTCTATCATTTTACACCACCTTGAGCTTCTGAGACTTGGTGGGGACGGGGTTTCTGATTTTCAGGCGCTACTATGATAGTGCTATGGAAAGGGAGATTATTCACTTATTGCTTGGTTACATTTTTGGCTGGTTATCCTGCTAAGGAGATGATTCTTTTCCTTTGGAAAGAAGGAAGTTAATGGTATCACCTGCTGGTCGGGACCCATGGATGAGTCGTGGAAGACTGGCAGGTGGATCGCAAGGTGAAATCCCACCAGAAAATCACAGGCAGTTGTAAAACAGAAACCTCAAGACAGCCAACCTGTTTCTTGGTTTTCATCTCCCATCATGTCTCTGGTGTTTGCTTATCTCTGCCTGGCGCATGTTGAATCCCTCCCGTGATGCTGGTGATAGGGGCAGTATAAGGCAGCATAAGCCTGCGTGTCGCCAAATGACCCTTGTTTTGAAGAAAGGTTGCTTGGAGCCCCCCAAACCTCAGATATTGCAATCTCCTTTCTGTAGGAGGTATCAAACCCTGCAGAGAATCCATTTTAATCCAGGACCAGTCGGTAGTCAGAACTCTGCCACAGCAGTGAGACGCCTGAAAGCGGAGGATTAATGCACTGAGCAGCTGTTGCCGGAGCGAGCAGCTGCTGCTTGATAATTTGAAAGTATAATCTGATTCCCACAAAGGTACTAGGGACTTGTCTTCAAACCAGAGTCACTCAGCTGCCTAGTGCCAACTTCCCTTCCTAGAGACAGGGCCAGGGCCTGTGGTGCCCCTCTGCAACCTACAGATTGGAGCCCCCCTTCCCTCATTACTAGTGCCTTGTCCCTAAAGTCCTTTGTGAACTCTGTTCACTTGATGCTGGTATTTCTCCTTCAAATCAAATTTTATAACAAGAAAATTGCAGTGAAGGGGCCCCAACATTACATCTCTCTTCCCACCCACCCTTACGCCCAGAAAAACACACAAAGGGGGCTTGGAAGCCCAAAGATACCACCTTCCCCTTCACACACAAAAGAAAGGAGTTCTACTGCCCAAACAATACCTCTCCCCCAGCCCTCCACCCCCTGCATGCACAGAGAAAAACCTGCTCCAAATGTAACATCTCCCCCTCTCCCCTGCAGACATGACAACAGGGGCTCAGGGACTGCAAGATAATACCCCCCCCCCCCCACACACACACACACAGTTGATGGGTTAGATCTATAATGAAATAATTAAAAACCTTGCAAAAAGATCACTCCCAGTCTAAATCAAACCAGCACCAACCTTACCTATGAAAAGGCAGCACTGTAAGTCCTCTATTATCTCAGGGCCGAGAACATCAATTCATTTCTTACAGGGGGAAACAGAGCAAGCAGATCCCTTCACCCCAAATCCCTCACTGCAAGATACAGACAGACCCCGAACAAATACAGTGCAAGAGACGACAAATGGAAATTGGTCTGGACCCCTCAAGAAGTCAGACTCTGCATGTGGTGCAGAACTGGGAGGTAGAGACGCAGAAATAAATTTTCTCCTGCACTGAATAAGATACAATGACAGTCACACTGAGGGTCCACAATGTAGATTTAACTTTAGCTAGATAGGTTTTTAAATATTTTCTTCAGGCTGTCTGATTGGTTTTGTTTTTTTATTTTTTTTATTTGATTTTCAAAATACAAAAGCAAGCATACAAGAAACTTGACAACATTATAGCCATATTAAATGAAAATAAACAATAGCATCATTATGCCAAAAAATACAACCATTGTCAATAAGCCCACATAACAGGGAGAAAACCAAAAGATATTATAACTCAAAAAGGCAAAAAAAAAAAAAAAAAAAGCATAAGCTCAATATATGCATCCATGAACATAAATCACTCCCAATACTCACCCAACACCCTCATGCTTCTCTCTGTCAGTTAAAAAGGCCTCCAATTGTGGAGAATCCATAAAAATAAACCTTGCACCTTGCAGTGTAATTAAACACTTGCAGGGATAATGAACAAAGAAAGAAGCCCCCAGGGCCAGTACCCTCGGCTTAAGGGCTAAAAAAGTCCTTCTTCAAAGCTGCGTGGCCCTGGAGACATCCGGAAACAACTGCACTTTCGCCCCACAAAACAAGACAGCTTTATTCCTGAAATAAGTTTTAAATACTGTAATTTTATCTTGTTCCGATACAAAAGTAACCACAAGAGTAGCTCTGGAGGTAATGGTATCCTGTGAGTCTTCCAGAAAACTTGTCAAATTTAACTCGGGTTGAACTTTTAACAAATCAAAACCCTTTGGGGACTCGCAGGTGACCTTCCGTCCAGATAAGTAATAAAGTTTGGAAAAAAACATCGAGTCAGCCCTGGCCAAAGCCAAGACCTCTCTAAGATATTTCTGCAACAATATTTCTGGTGAAAGCAACCGACAGAGGAAATTTTTAAAAAATGAATATTCCTTGCTCTAAGCAAATTTTCATGCACTTCCAATTTATGATGGGTAGCAAGACTATCCTTTAATATTAGAGGCACTAGTCTCCTGTAGAGAGATACAATGTTCACATTTAAGAATTTGAGTAGTCAATGACTCAACCTTCCCTCTCAGCCTTATTCAGTTTAGTAGCTGTCTCTTGAGAGAAAGCACAGAGCTGAGATACCGTGTTAACCAAAGTCTGTTCTGTCCCAGTAACTACCCCTCCATATATCAGCCGGGGATATCTGTGTCTCAGATACTTCCTTAGCTTCAAAGGGAGCAGGAGACCAAGAAACAGGCTTCAGCATTTCAGCCACTTCCACTGGGGTACTCAGCTGAAAGAGTACATCCACAGCGGCTGGGGAAGATGGATTCTTAGTAAATGGGGGAGGCGGCGAAATGCAGTCTGGAGAACGCAGGGAAGCGCGCAGAGAATCCAGGTAAGAAAGTCAGAGTCAGTTGGCAAGTTATCCTCCACATTTACCTTCACAAGTTGATCCATCAGCCCAATAACTGGTTCAACAGGCACAAATTTCTTCTTCCGCGTACGCATGGGGAGCAGCTCTCTGTCCACTGCAATACCACTGATCCTCCTACAGTCATCCAAGGGGTTCCCAACGAAAGAAAAGCCCCTTGTATCACACTCCTTAGATTGTGCCCACTGCAAGGTGCCTACTACCAGCTAACTTAAATTAAGTAGTCCCCTGATGACGTCGGGGCCACCCAGAGCTCAGCCTGTGTCCTCTATTCCTTCCCAGCTGCCCAGTAGTGCTCCCCTCGGCTCTCTGATTGTGAGGTTCACATCTTTTTCGTTTACCTGGATTGTTTATCCAGAATAAGACTTAAGAGATGCACATTTACTAAAACTGATATATTCCAATTTACAAAATTCAGAATAAAATGCATTTGTTTATCTTTATTTTCTGAAAATTGTAGTTTTCCTATTCGTGTTACATCCAGTCTCTGCTTTCCTCTGTCTGTCATCTCTTAACTCTCTTTCCAGGGTTTCATGTCCATTTTCCATTTCTCTTCCTGTCCTCTTCTTTGCCTCCCCTGCACTGGCTCTGATGATGAACTTTTGATTTCAGCTCTTTCCTCCATATCTTTCTTTTCTGCCTCTCTATAAATTCAAAATTCACAACTCCAGTCCTCAGTCTCTCTCTTTAAATCTTTCACCCACCTTCCAGCTTTCTGTCCACTTCCCTCACCCCCTGCCTAGCTCATCTCCTTAGCTCCCTTCTCCCCATCCCCCATGTCAACCCCCTAGCCTCAGCTACTATCTCCCACCCCCATCCCAAGAATCAGCCATCATCACCCCTCCTTCTCTTTCTCCCCCATATCCAGAATCTGCCCTTTGCCTCCCTATTCCTCATCCCCCCTTCCCCATTCCACTCCTCCCCCGTCTGTGGGTCCAGCACTTCCCTGTTCCCTTTCCCCCCATCCTACTGTGTGATCCTGCATCTCTCCATTTTCTTTCTTCTTTCCCCCTATCCCCACCCCACAGTTCTGCATCTTCTCTCTTCCCCCACCACTATGGTCCAGCATCTCCCTGTTCCTTCCCTACCCCCACTCCCACTCCATGGTCAATTGTCTACCCTTCTCTCCTCTCCACCCACTCTGTGGTCCAGCATCTCCCTGTTCTCTGTTTTCCCTCCCCACTCTGTGTTCAGCAGCTCCCTGTTCTAAACCTTCTCCCCCTCCCTCTTATAGTCTGGCATCTCCCTGCTCTCTTCCCTTCCACCCAAACCGTGGTCAATCATCTCCCCTTATCTTTCCTCTCTACCTATTCTGTGGTCCAGCAGCTACTTGTTCTCTTCCCCCACTCCACACTATAGTTCCAACAGCTTCCTCCTCTCTTCCCTCTGTACCTTCCCTCATGGTCGGGCATCTCCTTCAGCCTCTTCCGTTTGATCTAGCACCTCTCCTCTTTTTCTTGCCACACCCTCCCCCTCCCAATCTCATTGTGGTACTTCTGGGAAGGTTATAACCTCTCTCTCCCTCCCTCCTACCTCCCTAGACCGCATCTATGGTCCAGCATTTTACCTCCAATGAAGAAGAGGAAGTCCGTCCTTCGCTCCCTTCTGTCATTGCTGCTTCTGTGAACTGAGCCAGCGGCAGTGATGGTAGGAAGTAAAGCACCGCTGTAGAGACATCATGTCTTGTGCTTTCTAAGGCCTGGTCCTGTCCCACACCCAACAGGAAGCAGCATCAGAGGGGGCGGGACACGACCAGGCCTTAGAGAGCACAGGACACGATGACTCGGCAGCGCTGCTTTACTTCCTACTATCACTGCCGCTGGCTCAGCTCACAGAAGCAGCACCGACAGAAGGGAGGGAAGGATGGACTTCTTCAGTGCTTCAGCTGCCTTCTGCCCAGCCCCTAAAAGACTCTTTGCTGCTTCGGGATTTCTGCCCATGCAGCCAGCTGTTCAGTTCTGACTACAGCCATCCCTGATGCTTCTGAAATGCACAGTTGGGACTTCCTGCTGAAAATGGGCAATCAACGACAGAAAGTCCCACACACAAATTCCAAAAGCGTTGGGGATACTGCAGCTGGAACAAATGAACTGGAAGAGCAGTTGACTGAAGAGGGACAGATCTCGGCCGCTCAGTCAGCAGGACTAAAGGTGAAGGTTGGCAGCTATGGCACCCTTGAACATTGGTGTCCCCCTGCCATGCTCGCCGTGCTTACTGCATTGTGCCAGCCCTATCTAACCTGTTGGTACCCAGTTGTTATACAGTGCAATGTGAGATATGACATTCCCATGACAGCAGAATATACAAACACATCAGCAGCTTTATTAAAGTCATTTTTCATTGAATGCTAGCAAGGAATTTTCAGGACACATAACTGTATGAAGATCAGAAAAGTCCCCAATATACATTGCACAGATACATTACAGTTATGATAGAAAGGCATCACAATCCCGGCATGCCAGCACTGCCAGTCTGAGTCCATAGCGATATGACCCTGTGGCCCCCAAATTCTTTTGAATCTATTCTGGCCCTGAAGGAGAATAGAAGACCCAGGATGACATGGAGGGAGCCAGATTTGCAACTTTGGCATGTCTGGGACCTCCTCAAGAGCACAAGGGGATCCTTACAGAGTTTTCATCCTCTTCAGAGAGAGGATGAGGAAATGGGGAACATTTCCTAGATGGAGGCTGCCATAATAATGGCTCTAAAAGAACTTCAAAAGAAAACTGTGCAGGACAGACCCAACTGTCAGGCAAGACTAGGCGGTCGCCTAGGGGGCAGCTTCTGAGACATGGCAAAGAGCAGCGGCAGTCAGAGCAAAACACTAGATCCTGCCAGTCAAGCAAACTCCCCTTCTTTTACCTGCAGGGAGAGTGGTACACTGATATTGTACACAACTGTAACTCGCCTTGAACTATTACTGGGAAGACATGAGCTAAATGCTAAATAAATACAAACATACAAAGTAAAGTTTAATATTAAAAGTAGGACATCCCATTATGCCTTTCACAGGATTGTTGTGGGAGGGGTGGTCTTGGGATGATCATGATTAAGTTTAATTATGAAAATCTTGGGGGGGGGGACATGTAAGGTTGAAGGTTTGTCTAGGGCGCCCAGTCCTTGGACGCGAGCTCTCAAACCGCGCAGTCTTAGGGGGTCAAAAGGAATTGCTGAGTATGGTGATATAATTTGAGTTTAGAGGAAATGATGAGTTAGGGGCTCCCGGAAAACGCTTACAGGCTCGTTCTGTACTGGATGTAGATCTCCTCTGTACATCCGGTCTGAGCCAGACGTACAGAGGGGATTGTGATTCTGTTCCCGTGGGGCAGATCTAGCCCCGTGGGAACAGAATCACGAACAGTCCTGTATGTGCAGGCTATAACTACAATTCAGCCCAGCCTGCACGTACAGGACCTTCCTGGCTAACTCAGTCAAGGCTCTTCAATGGAGCTGCGGCGCCGTGGCATCATGTTACCATGGCACTGCGACTCCATTGAAGAGCCACAATGCCAGTCGCCAGATTCCAATGCCGCATTCCCCGCAGCCCGACCCCTGATCTGGCCTCCTAAGGCCAGGGTTGGTCCCGCACTGCCGATCCTGGACATACGGGGAAGTTATTCCACCTTGGAGGTGGAGTAACTTTCCTGTACAAGTCGCTGGCCATGGGTGTACAGGGCAGACATTAGAATCAGCCCTGTACATCCAGAGACAGCGACTGCCCACCACCTGCCCGGACTCCACCCCCATCTAACTTTCCCACACAACCAGTGGGGAGGTTAGTTGAGGTGGGGGTAGGCACGAATAGCGGGGATAGACATCCTGTTGGGACATCTATCCCAACTATTCGTGGCACAGAATAACCCCCTTACTAAATTAGTTTATGCAGATGAAGACAGCATCCTGCTGAGTGGAGTAGAGCTGGTGACAGTCCCTGGTGATAAAGAAATTGGGGGAGTTCTATTTTTCCTTCCCTGGTGGAATTTAAGGGACTTCTACTTTACTTTCATTCTAACCCACTATGCAATTTCTGATCCTTCAGAATACCTCTGAATTAAGAGAGGTACTAGTTTATAACTCATGGCTGAAGGATAGATTAGCATTGCATGGAAAGATGCCTTTTTCTGTGTGTTGCAATCAGGTACGGTAGGTATTTTCCTGTCCCTAGGGAGTTTAGGATCTAAGTTTATACCTGAGGCAATGGAGGCTTAAGTGACTCACCCACAGAGGGTAGAAGTGGGATTTGAACCTTGGTTCTCAGCCAACTGCTCAAACCATTAGGAAACTCCTCCACTCTTTTGGGCAACTGTAGCCAGCTTCTACCCTTCACCTACTCATAAATACATAAACTATCAGCAGATAAGGTCTGTCAGCCTGATCCACCCTTTCTATTATGATCTGATCTCAGCACGATGAGGCGTTGGTTCACCCTCCCAAGGACTGAGAAGGTCCCTACAGTATTCAGTTAATTTTAATATGCAAGAGACATCGAGAATCCTCAGCCCTGAGTCCGCCATGCAGCACTGTCCATTGAATTGGAGAATGGAATGAGACGGTTATATTTGCAGTTGCTTTTAGTGCAGTAAATATGAGCTTGTAAATTTATTGCAGAAGTCTGCAATGCAATGCATGGAAAACGAATCGATGCTACTTGTAAACAGACCCTCCTAACCGAAAGGGTGTTCCGCTGCAGCTGAGTGCCAAGAAGATACAAAGGAGCAGGTTAACTAAAGTGCGCTAACAGTTCAGACTTTCCCGCAAGCTAAGAGGGTCACGGTAACTTTTACCACACACTAAAGACCCCACGCTAACTGCTTAGCGCACGATGGGGTGGACAGTGGGCATTGACTGCTCAAGGCAGTTAACCCGGGGAGGGGGCTATTAGCGTGCATGAATTGTCAATGTTGCAGTTAGTGTGGGTGCACCTACCAGCACCTCAGTGGAGGGTGGTTAGTGCATCCATATTAATTTCCACTGATCATTTAGCGCAGCAAAGTGCTTCTCACTGCAGTAACTGCGTGGAGACATGCCAGGCTCTCCCTCATCAGTTATTGTGGGTCCATCACAAACAGGGCTGGTGCTACCATTAAGCAAACTAGGCAATGGCCTAGAGCACCAGCCCTCCAGGGGCACCAATTGCCACTGCTGCAACCCCTCTCCAGGGCCTGCTACAAACCACAATAGAGCGCTTACCTTAGAGGTCCAGTGCTGCGCCATGTTTTCATTCTTTCATTAGTTGCTGCTTCCACCACCCCCCCTCCAACGCAGACTTCCAGAAAGGGGCAGCAGCGGCGACATCGTGCGGGGGGGGGGGGGGGTCCACTTAGGGCACCTCCAATCCTTGCACCAGCCCTGGTCACATTTCGTAGGCTAATAATTGGCAAAATGCTTGCTCCATTAGTGCACATTAGTAACATGCCCCAAAGATTGCTGTAGAGTGAAAGCAGCAGGGTCTCATTCTGGCTCCGTCTGTGTGAGGTGTGGCGTGATATGTCTGTCCAGGTCCCATGTTTTTCACTTTGAATATGGTGACCAGTGCACCCCAGCTTTTTCCAGTGCCCAGCCCCTCTCTCTGACATACCTCCCTGTTGCCTAATAGCTATCTTGGGCTAAGGACAGACGCATTAGCAGAAACAGATGCAGCAGCCTGTCAGTCCTGGCATTAACTCCTAAAAGAAAAATGAACATAGTACAGACAAAATAGAGGAAACTCAGTTTCAGGGTAAGGGACAGATTCAGTGCCTTGCGAAAGTATTCATCCCCTTGTTTTTTGTCCTGTTTTGTCACATTACGTACAACCTGGAATGAAAATGGCGGGTCATTTGGATGTTAGATAATGGACCTAATAATATAGTTCAAATTAGTGAAGTGGAAGGACAATTAAATACCTTGTATATATTAAAAAAAACAAGTAAAAACTGAAAAGTTGTGAGTGTATATGTATTCATCCATTTTGCTATGAAACCCCTAAATAAGATCTGTTCCAACCAATTAACCTCAGAAGTCACATAATTAGTTGATTAGGGTCCACCTGTGTGCAACCAGTGTCACATGATCTGTCACATGCTGCCTGTATAAATATACCTCTTCTGAAAGGCCCCTGACTCTGCAGCACCACTAAGCAAGCAACATGAAGACCAAGGAGCACTCCAAACAGATCAGAGACAAAGTTGTGGAGAAGTATATAGAAACATAGAAACATGATGACAGAAAGAGACCACATGGCCTATCTAGTCTGTCCTTCCATAACAACAACTACAACAGTCCACTTTTTGCCTTTAGAGATCCTCTGTGTTGGTCCCATGCTTTTTTGAATTCAGTTACTGTCCTCATCTCTACCACCTCCACTGGGAGACTATTCCACGGATGCACCACTCTATCCATAAAGAAATATTTCCGCATATCACTCCTGAATCTATCTCCCTTCACCCTCATCCCATGTCCCCTCATAGCAGAACTTGCTTTCAATTGAAAGAGGCTCTCCCCCTGAACATTTATGCCACGGAGGTATTTAAACATCTCAATCATATCACCTCTATCCCGCCTTTCCTCTAAGGTGTACATATTAAGATCCTTAAGTCTGTCCTCATATGCTTTATAATGAAGCCCATTAATCATTTTAGTAGCCACCCTCTGCACCGACTCCATCCTGTTCACATCCTTTTGAAGGTGCGGTCTCCAGAATTGCACACCATACTCCAAATGAGGTCGCACCAAAGACTTATACAGAGGCATTATCACCTCCTTTTTTCTGCTAGCCATTCCTCTCCGTATGCACCCAAGCATCCTTCTAGCTTTTGCCGTCGCCTTTTCTACCTGTTTAGCTACTTTAAGATCATCAGACACAACCACGCCTAGGTCCCGCTCTTCTTTAGTGGACAAAAGTACGTCACCTCCTAATACTGTATTGCTCCCTTGGATTGCTGCAGCCCAAATGCATGACCTTACATTTTTAAACATTAAATCCCAGCTGCCAAATTCTAGACCATTCTTCAAGCTTAGCTAGATCCCTCCTCATGTTATCTACACCTTCCTGGGTGTCTACTCTATTGCAGATTTTGGTATCATCTGCAAAGAGGCAAACCTTACCCGACAGCCCTTCTGCTATATCACTAACAAAGATGTTAAAAAGAATCGGACCAAGGACAGATCCCTGGGCACACCACTGGTAACATCCTTCTCCTCAGAGTGAGCTCCATTTACTTGTACTCTTTGTCGCCTCCCAACCAACCAATTTCTAACCCAAGCAGTAACTTTAGGGTCCATCCCTATGGTGCTCAGTTTGTGAGGAACAGTGTCAAAGGCTTTACTGAAATCTAAATACACCACATCTAGAGCTCTCCCTCGGTCCAACTCCCTGGTCACCCAGTCAAAGAAATCAATCAGATTTGTCTGACAAGACCTGCCTCTGGTGAATCCATGCTGCCTCGGATCCTGTAATCCGCTGGACTCCAGAAACCTCACTATTTTCTCTTTCAGCAGCGTTTCCAATAATTTACTCACCACCGAAGTTAAACTAACCGGCCTGTAGTTTTCAACCACATCCTTACTTCCGCTTTTGTGTAAAGGCACCACATGAACCTCTCTCCAGTCCTTTGGCACCACTCCCGACTCCAACGAGGCATTGAAAAGGTCAGTCAGTATAGATCAGGGTTGGGTTATAAAAAAATATCCCAAATTCTGAATATCCCATGGAGCACCATTAAATCCATTATAACAAAATAGAAAGAATATGGCACCACTACAAACCTGACAAGAGAAGGCCGCCCACCAAAGCTCACAGAGTGGGCAAGGAGGGCATTAATCAGAGATGCCACAAAGACACCAAGGATAACACTGAAGGAGCTGCAAAGATCCACAGCGGAGTTGGGAGTATCTGTCCATAGGACCACTTTAAGCCAAAACTGAACACAGTATTCCAAGTGAGGCCTTACCAGTGACTTGTGCAGTGGCATTAGCACCTCTTCCTTTCTGCTGGTAATTCCTCTCTGCATGCAACCCAGCATCCTCCTGGCTTTTACCACTGCCTTGTCAAACTGTTTCGCCATCTTGAGATCGTCAGAAACAATCACTCAGAGGTCCTTCTCCTGCTCCATGCACACCAGTCTCTTGCCCCCCTATCGCTTAAAGAAAGGACTAAGAAAGCACATTTGGAGTTTGCACAACAGCATGTGGTGGACCCCCCCAAACTCATGGAAGAAGGTTCTCGGTCACATGAGACAAAAATTAAACTTTTTGGCCATCATGGGAAACATCATGTGTGGCACAAACCCAACACTTCCCATCACCCCGAGAACACCATTCCCACAGTGAAACATGATGATGGCAGCATCATGCTGTGGGGATGTTTTTCATTGACAGGGACAGGAAAACTGGTCAGGATTGAAGGAACGATGGATGGCACTAAATACAGAACCCTATTTGAGGAAACTAAAGATAGAGAATAAAAACGTAGCCATCTGCCTCTTCTATAGGCCCCCTTCATCTGATGACCAAAACTTAACAACCATCCTAGAAACAACCTGTAAAGCTTCAATGGTTAAACCTCATATCATTCTAGGTGATTTTAATTTAGCAACCCTCAATAACACACAAACCTCGTCTTTCCTAGCATCAATGGCTGACATGGGCTTTAAACAGACACTCAAGCACCCTACACACATCAAAGGTAACATCCTTGACCTAGTATTCATTCCTGAACACCTGATCGAATTACCCCAATATACCCCTCCCACTTTAACTCAGATTCCATGGACTGACCACTTTATGATACAGTTTTCTATCAATATACCCATACAAAACTAATCCTCACCAAGCTAAATCATACCAAGGACCATGTTTTCGTCCATTTATACCAGAAGAATTCCTTGATACAATTGTCCCCAGCTTGATATAGAAAACAATCTAAGCAAAGTTATTACAAATTGGAACACTATAATAAAAGCAGCATCCAAACCACTAACTAGCAAAGCTAATAGACTATATAAAAGATCATCTGAAAAATGGTACACACAGGAGCTAACTTTAATTAAAAGAAAACTTAGAAAATTAGAAACCAAATGGAGAAAAAATAAAACTCCAGAACTCCGTGAATTATATTTTTCAACTCTTAATAACTATAGGTCAGCCACAAACAATGCTAAAAAACAATATCATACGAATATTCTATCAAAATCTATCAACCGCCCTAGGGAATTATTTGAAATTGTAAAATCATTAACTAAAACCCCAACTGCTAAAACAAGCAGGGTACCTATTTACCCACAAGAATTAGCAAGCTATTTTGCTAGTAAACTTAGGCAGACCTCTATACCGATACCCAACCCCCTCTCAAATACAGCCAACCATGGCAATGTTTGGGACTCTTTCCATCTTATTGACAAAAAGCACCTACTTAACAATCACCAAAATCAACACAACCACATCCATCCTAGATCCTTGCCCAGTATCTTGGATTAAGACTTCTAAAACTGTACTAGCCCCCTTTATATTAGACATAGTAAACAAATCTCTTCAGCGAGGACTATTACCTAAGGAACTCAAAATAACAGCAATCCGCCCTATTCTTAAGAACAAAACACTAAATTACAATGACCCGTCATCATATCAACCGATTGCAAGTTTCCCTTCCTAGCTAAAATTATCGAAAAAGTTGTCCAAATTCAACTGCAGGATTATATAGATACTTACGCCCCCCTTGATGATCATCAATAAGGGTTTCGCCCTTTCCATGGTGTAGAAACCTTATTACTTGCCCTTCTAGACACTGTCATTAAAGGTCTAGATAACACGAAGCAAGCCTTCATCCTGGTATTTCTTGACATATCTGCTGCATTTGATAGTGTAAACCATAATATACTCTTATCAAGACTCAGTCAGCTAGGATTACAAAAACTAACTCTTAAATGGTTTAAGTCATATATCTCGGACCGTTCACAATATGTTCAAGTTGACCAAATGTCATCACCTATATTTCCTCAAGAACAGGGAATACCACAGGGCTCTGCTCTATCCGCCCTCCTATTCAATCTTTATCTACAACCGATATGCACCATTTTCCAAAAATATAAGTTGAACTATCATATCTATGCGGATGACATAATGTTATTCTCCCCAATAAACACACTTGACCCCAAATATGATAATTTAACATCATGCCTCACTGAAGCTGAACTCTGGCTTCGATCAAATAATATGAACCTAAATTTCAAAAAACCAGAAGTATTATTTACCTCAAGAAACACGAACTTCACCCCACCTTCAGAAATCAAACTCTTCAATTTTACCCTCCCAGTTAAAGACAAAATCAAATATCTTGGAGTCACCCTTGACAAAACCTTTAGCTTTACATCTCACATTAAAAAAATATCCAAAACAATTTATTATAAGCTCAGATCAATCCAACAACATAGACCACTACTATAAAACAATGATTTTAGATCTATTACTCAAGCATTAATAACCCCTCACCTTGATTACTGTAATGGTATATTGCAAGGAGTAACAAAGAAAATTTTAAAAATCCTTCAAATGGCTCAGAATATTACGGCACGAGTAATATTCAAAGCAAAACTTACCGATCACATTACCCCAATATTATATGCACTTCATTGGTTACCCATATCGAGTAGGATTCAATATAAAATTATATTGACCACATTCACATTAATTTATAAGATTGCCCCATCATACCTATCCACATTGATTCATAACCCACCTGATAACAGAACTAGAAGAAGAACGAATCTCAACACCATCCTCGTGCCTGACTCAATAAGGAAGACTAAACAACAAGCATCAGCGCCTTCTCATATATTGCACCAACCTTGTGGAATAACCTCCCGACACAGCTTAGAGAAATAAAAGACCTACAAATGTTTAAAAGAGAACTAAAAACTCACCTCTTCACACTACACTATTCCAATATAGACTGTTATATGGATACGACATCTTATCCTCCATAATTCAATTCTGTATTCTATTACTCCTACACAATTTACTCCTACCCACATTCCTAACTGAACTGATATCTACAACCTGTAAATATGTAAACTATGTCAAACCTGTAAATAGTTCTTACCTGTCATAATCTAATCAAGGTTGCTTAAAGTTACATGTATTTTGTTGATAGTTAATTATTGTTTCTCTGTATTTTGACTTATGTTCAATGTAAACCGCCACTGATCTTAGGAAATGGCGGTATATAAAAACGTTGCAAATAAAATAAAATAAAATAAATAAATAAATAAATAATAAATAAATAAAACCTGTTTCAGTCTGCCAGAGATTAGAGACTGGGACAAAGGTTCACCTTCCAGCAGGACAATGATCCTAAACATATTGCTAAAGCTGGTTTAAAGGGAAACATGTAGAGGTTCACGTGATCACATGAGCAGGTGAGGACGTTCCTCGTCGCACTCCCGGGCCGCATCTCTGAACCGGCAGGAAAAACAGGCGAAAACAACCTTAGACTGAGAGGGATGGAGGGCCAAAGAGCAAAGAATCTCAGTGTGCTATTGGAATGGTGGGAGGGTGAAGAAGCGGCATGCGGTCAGCGACAAAAAGGGAGAAACCGCATGGGCCTCATGAGACCAAAATGGTGGCCACACCACAAGCCTGTGAGCAGCCGGAATCGCTGGGGTCTGGAAGCGTGGAGTCGGTCTCTGAGGAACTGGCACAAGAGGTGGCTAAGCTATTGGAGCCCAAATTTGACACAGTGTTGAAAAAGCTGGAGGAGATGGGAGAGACCTTTACTGAAATCACTGAGAGTAGAGGAGGTGGAACAAAGAGTAACTGTGTTGGAAGATAGTGAACTCTTGTTAGAGCGGGACACTCAAAGGCACCAAAAGCAAATAGATGCACTGCTAGTAAAGGTGGATGACCTCGAGAATAGGTCCAGAAGGAATAACCAAAGCAGCAGCCCTTTCATCCCCCGCGTGCTCTCCCAGGAGGGATCGAGCAGTTACAGCAGCGGGTCGTCCCAGAAGCAGCCGCTGCCTAATCGGGGCAGCCCGACTCCAATTTAAAGAGGGCACCATTCCAAAGCAGCAGCCCTTTCATCCCCCGCGTGCTCTCCCAGGAGGGATCGAGCAGTTCCAGCAGCGGGTCGTCCCAGAAGCAGCCGCTGCCCAATCGGGGCAGCCCGACTCCAATTTAAAGAGGGCGCCATTCCAAAGCAGCAGCCCTTTCATCCCCCGCATGCTCTCCCAGGAGGGATCGAGCAGTTCCAGCAGCGGGTCATCCCAGAAGCAGCCGCTGCCCAATCGGGGCAGCCCGACTCCAATTTAAAGAGGGCGCCATTCCAAAGCAGCAGCCCTTTCATCCCCCACGTGCTCTCCCAGGAGGGATCGAGCAGTTCCAGCAGTGGGTCGTCCCAGAAGCAGCTGCTGCCCAATTGGGGCAGCCCGACTACAATTTAAAGAGGGCGCCATCTGGCGCACCCGCGCCGGCGGGCCCGCGCCTGAGGGCCCTTTGGTGTGGCCCTTAGGCAGCTGGCCCAGGTAACTTAAAGGCCGGTTAATCCTGGACTTTCTAACAACGATCTAATAGCGTGAGCTCCCCCGAGGCGGAGCTCTTTCACCAATGACACTGACATAGCTTCAGCCTTACTCATATGATCTGACTGACGCCAGAAAACGGACTCCACGCAACAGGATCCTGACCTCCCTTCAGACAATTGTTGTATTCCTGCTGTCTATTGCAAGTATAACCTCACAAGTATAGCCAATGCATCTCTTTGCTACTTAATTTATATATTGTTGCCAATACCCTTAATAGTGCCAGTAACCGTTACTGTTGCCAGTAAATTATCACTGCCTGTTTATCCTGATACTGTTGCCAGTAGCCCTATTAATGCCATATCTTGATACTTTTGCCAGTAGCCCTATTAATGCCATATCTTGATACTGCTGCCAGTAGCCCTATTAATGCCATATCTTGATACTGCTGCCAGTAGACCTATTAATGCCAGTCTCCATTGCACTGTTGCTAGTGACTCCGCCAGTAACTTGCCAATAACCTCTAAACCGCAGCGTACCCTCCCAAGAGGGATCGAGCATTCCCCTGCTGCTGATATAAATAGTTACACTCTTGGACACTTAAGGATATCAAGACCTAAACACTACCTTAACCAGATCATACGAATAGCACCCTTATACACATATTTCTCACAACTCACAAGTAAGATCTTACTCACAAAAAGATAAAAATGGAATTCCTAAATCTGCTTATCATCACCCTGCTATGTGTCATCCTGCATACAAAAACATCACAAGCATACCTATACACGTATCCCATCTATTCACCTCCAAGCCACATGCACATATACCAACTACCACAATTCACACAGTGGTTTCCATATAAATCCAAACATAATATAGTCCAATCCAACCCAAAGGTAACGAAACCACGCTCAAGACTAATTACAATCAAGCCTACCCTTAATGATACACACACCAAGTCTAGCACGCTAATCCCTCAAACATGCCTACTAATAAATACTAGGTCTATCATAAACAAGATACTCATTATACAGGACCTTATTACTGAGGAAAAACCAGATCTATTATGCATCACAGAAACATGGCTCTCAGAATCCGACACAGTCCCCCTCAACACACTAAGTGCACCAGGATACAATATATTTAATTGCCCTCGTAACAAAGGAAAAGGTGGTGGGGTGCTAATAATAGCAAGAAAAAATCTAAACCTAACCTGCACGGCCCAGAAGTCACTCGAAGGAATAAACATCCTTAAGGTGGAAAATAAACCTTTGCTATTTCCCTCATTTACAGACCACCTTCTGGAAAACATGAAGCATTAGCATCAGCTCTTGAAACCTCATTAAAAAAAGTATCACATGATACTAGGCGATATAAACCTTGCTTCACTCAATACCTCACAAACTAATACATTTAATGAGGCCATGGATCAAATGGGTTACCGACAAATAATCCAAACACCCACACATGACAAGGGAAATACCTTGGACGTAGTGTTTCTTCCCAAAAAATACTCAAACACCACAGTAACAAATACAACACCAAAAATAACAGGTTCCATGGTCAGACCACCATCTTATACAATTCACATTTGAAATGCCATTACAATCACCCAATATAGAACCTATTAATAATACACATAAAAGCATGTTTTAAAAACTTGATAAAGTCACACTAATAAATTCGATCTTTTCACATGTAAAAACAGAAACCTCAAACTTGGAAGACTTAATAAAACAATGGAACAACGGAATAGAAACAGTTTCTAAACAAACATCTAAAATCACCTCTCATGAAAGCAACAAGCCAAGGAAAAGGTCTGAACCTTGGTACACAGCAGAATTAGCTAAAGCAAGGAAAGATCTCAGAAAAATGGAAGAAAAATGGAGAGCTAGGAAATCAACTGAGACCAAAAAACAATACTTATCACTACTTAAATCCTATAAAGAAATAGTAAATACGGCAAAAAAGAATTATCACAACAAAAAACTAACTAATGCTTTAAATAAGCCAAGGGAATTATTTGAGCTTGTAAAATCACTCACTAAACCCCCAAAAGACGTTAATTCAAAATATCCTATAAATGCTCAAGAACTGGCTGATCACTACTCTAAAAAATTAAACCCCAGCGAAGAAAGAATCTCCCATAAAATTGAAAATAATGCATTTCAAAGGGTAACACAAAATACTAACCCCACTATAGTGTGGGAAAACCTTTACTCAATAGATAACAGACAACTTCTAAACATCATCACAAACACACACCACCACATCCCCCCTTGACCCTTGTCCAGTAGACTGGATCAAAAATGCTAAAGCAGAAATCTCACCCATAATACTAAACATTGTAAACCAATCTCTAGTTCCATAATGCTTGTACTGGGTCAAGCATTGATATCTTCGGTCACTTCTTAATAATGGTTTATGGACCTTTCCTCCAGGAACTTGTCCAAACCTTTTTTAAACCAGCTACACTAACAGCCTTTACTACATCCTCCGGTAACAAATTCCAGAGTTTGATTACACGTTGAGTGAAAAAATATTTTCTTTTATTAGTCTTAAATAGTTTACCCTGTAGCTTCATTGCATGTCCCCTAGTCTTTCTATATTCTGATAAGGTAAACAATCGATCTATGTTTACCCGTTCCACTCCGTTCATTAATTTATAGACTTCTATCATATCTCCCCTCAGCCGTCTCTTTTCCAGGTTAAAGAGCCCTAACCTTTTTAGCCTTTCTTGATAGGAGTATCCTTCCATCCCCTTTACCATTTTGGTGGCTCTTCTCTGAACCTTTTCTAAAATCGCTATATCCTTTTTAAGATACGGCGACCAGAATTGCACACAATATTCAAGGTGCGGTCTCACCATGGAACGATATAGAGGCATTATAATATCTTTTGTTTTATTTTCCATTCCTTTCCTTATCATACCTAGCATTCTATTTGCTCTCTTGGCTGCCGCTGCACACTGGGCCGAGGGTTTTAACATGGTATCCACAATGACGCCTAAATCCTTTTCCTGGGTGGTGGTTCCTAATGTGGAACCTTGCATCGTCTACCTGTAGGAAATGCAATATAAGTTTTTGTGGAGAGCATACGTAAAGGATAGATGGGCTTTCAAGGCAGGCTTGCTGGAAGATGACAATTGTAGGTGGTGTGGGCTGGAGAGGGGAACTCTCTTACACAAATTCTGGCAATGCCCCAAAGTACAGGTTTTGTGGTCACAGGCTTGTACCAGGATGACTGCTATGCTGGGGAGATCGGTCCCACAGAAAGTGGAAATTTGCTTATTCCATAGCTGGGAAGCGTTAGGGCAGTGGGTGGATCTGCAACAACGAGCCCTGATGGAACGAGGCTTCCTGATGGTGAAGATGATGTTGCTGGGCCGCTTGCTTGAGGGGCCCACCCCAGTGGTAGACATTTGGGAACAGGCTCTTCTGGAGTTGTTGCAGATGGAACGGCTAACGGCAAAGCAGCTTGGGGAGAAGCACTGGGAAAGTTTCACGGAGCTGTGGATGCCTGTCCTGTATACCTTAACTCCACAGGAGCGAAGTGTACTATTAAATGTGTAAAACACAATGTGATGGAGCTTTCTTTGCATCTCCCCGGGGGACAGGGAAGTGAAGTGGGCCAAGGTACAAGTGTGAGAGGGATGGAATGTACCAGGGACAGAGGGGAGGGAATAGGGGGGGGTAGGGGGGGTAGAGGGGGGTAGGAGAGGAGGACATAGACATAGGGGGAGAGGAGGGGGTGGGAGGGAAAGAATGGGGGCAAGTGGAGGGCAGGGGGGGGGGGGGAAGGTTCATAATCTTCAGAATGTTTATAATGTCTCCAATGTTTATACTGTTTATAAATGTTTATAATGGTTGGACTGGGTCATGTATCATGTTGGGCGGAACCTTTAATATAGTATCTGTTTGCTAAGGGAGAGGGGGAGGTTCTTCTACTCTCAGTGAAAGAAGACTTTTACCTTTAATGTAAGTAGACTTACACCATTGTTAATGTAAGAAGAGCTGGTTGGTGTGCACCGAGTATAATGTGTGAAACTAATAAAAGAGATTTGAACATAAAGGGAAACATTTAAATGACTGGGAATGGCCTAGTCAAAGCCCAGACCTCAATCCAATTGAGAATCTTTGGCATTACTTGAAGATTGCTGTACACCAACACAACCCATCTAACTTGAAGGAGTTGGAGCAGTTTTGCCTTGAGGAATGGGTGAAAATCCCAGAGGCTAGATGTGCTAAGCTAAGAGAGACATACCCCAAGAGACTTGCAGCTGTAATTGCAGCAAAAGGTATTGACAGGGGGGGGGGGGGGAGTGAATATATATATGCACACTCCTGCTTTCAGTTTTGTTTTGTCTTATTGTTTGTGTCACAATAAAGGATATTTTGCACCTTCAAAGTGGTAGGCATGTTGTGTATATCACATGGGGCTAACCCCCAAAACTCCATTTTAATTCCAAGTTGTAATGTGACAACCAGGGCCGGCCCGTCCATTGAACAAGAATGTTTTTTGCACAGGGCCCCGCGTTTCAGGGGACCCCGCGCAAAGAACATTCTGCTTTTTTTCAAAATTAAATTAAAAAAAAAAAAAGCTGGCTGCTACCGCGGCAGCAGCAGCGGCAGAATGGAATGTCCCGCGGGGCCCCCTCTGCCCGGCTGAGTCCCACCCTCCCTCCCTCTGCGACGGCTGAGCGAATCTGAAAGCCGGCACAGAGGGGTTCAGCCGTCGCAGAGGGAGGGACTCAGCCGGGCAGAGGGGGCCCCGCGGGACACTCCATTCTGCTGCTGCTGAGGCAGCAACGGCAGCGGTAGCAGCCAGCTTTTTTTGTTTTTTTTTTAAATTTTCCTTGAGCCGATGGGGGGGGGGGTAGGACTGGTAATGGGCTATGGAGGGGGTTAGGACTTGATTTGAGGTGGGCTGGGGGTTGATGGGGGGGGGGGTTAGGACTGGTAATGGGCTGGGGGGGGTTAAGACTGGAGGTGGGCTGATGGGGTTAGGACTGGTAATGGGCTGTGGGCTGTTGGGGGGGTTAGGACTGGTAATGGGCTATGGGGGGCTAGGACTGGAAATGGGCTGATGGGGGGGTTAAGACTGGAGGTGGGCTGATGGGATTAGGACTGGTAATGGGCTGTGGGCTGTTGGGGGGGGGGGTTAGGACTGGTAATGGGCTATGGGGGGGGCTAGGACTGGAAATGGGCTGATGGGGGGGTTAACACTGGAGGTGGGCTGATGGGGTTAGGACTGGTAATGGGCTGTGGGCAGATGGGGGGGTTAGGACTGGTAATGGTCGATGGGGGGTTAGGACTGATAATGGGCTATGGGGGGCTAGGACAGGAAATGGGCTGATGGGGAAGGGTTAGAACTTGAGGTGGACTGATGGAGTTAGGACTGGTAATGGGCTGGGGGGGGGGCTAGGACAGGAAATGGGCTGATGGGGTTAGGACTGGTAATGGGCTGTGGGCTGTTGGGGGGGGGGGTTAGAACTGGTAATGGGCAATGGGGGGGTTAAGACTGGTAATGGGCTGTGGACTGATGGGGACTGTCTGGTAATGGGCTATGGGGGGGTTAGGACTGTTAATGGGCTATGGGGGGGGGCTAGGACAGGAAATGGGCTGATGGGGAGGGGTTAGGACTTGAGGTGGGCTGATGGGGTTAGGACTGGCAATGGGCTATGGGGGGCTGACTGGAAGTAGGCTGATAGGGGGTTAGGACTGGTAATGGGTTATAGGGGGGCTTAAACTGAAAATGGGGTGATGGGGGGTTAGGACTGGAAGTGGGTTGATGGGGGGGGGGGCTAGGACTGGTATTGGGTTGGGGGGTTGCTAGGACTGGAAATGGGCTGATGCAGGGGACTAGAAGGGAATGGATGCTGGGTGAGGCTGGAACTAGAAGGGAGCTGATGTTGGGGGAGGATTAGAATGGGATGGGGCTGGGAGAGTAAAATGGAGAGGGGAAAATATTGTGTGTGGGAGGGATAAAAAATCTACAATTGGCCGGGTATTGGGAGAGTAAGTGGGGATTGAGGATGGAGGGGTAAAATTTGAGTGGATGAAATAGGAATGAGGAAAGAGCAAAAGGAGAAAGATTAGTATGTTAAAGCAGATGTAGAGAGAGAATGGAAAAAAACTAGAAGAGAGAAGAAAGGACAAATGGACAGCAGACGATGGAGAGTTAGCAGAAGGCATGAAGAAACCAGAAGAAAGTGGCTGGAGCAATTGCAGCTGAAAAAAAATGCACAAAAGGTAGAAAAATATCTCTTTATTTTGAATTCATTAACTGGAATATGTCAGCTCTGGGAAATGTGCATCATTAACATCTGCACTTTTAGTACAAGAGGAAATTAATTTATAGTTTTATTTCTACAGTGTTGTTGTACATTCCAAGTTTGGCTTTTGGGGTTCCCAGTTTAATTATTGCCTTCCTGTTTCTAAATTGTGATTCCTTGTTTGGTGATGGTCTGTGTTCTGCATGTGTAATTGAGCTGAGGTATTCTGTTTATGTAATTCCTATTTGACGTTGCCACTTGTTCTCTTTCCCCAGTAGGTCATGTATTGTTATTCTCTGAAATGTATTGGTTTAATATTTGCATGTTTCCTTTTGATAGGTAGGGTCTGGTGCTTTGTGAGTCCTGGTAGTGCTGTTATGATACAGCGGGTTTGCTATGGGTTCTAAATGGGCAGCGTTTGTAGTAGTTCCTAATGTGCCTGGCGGTTGGCACTGGATTATAGTAATGTAGAAATCTTTTAGTCTTTCTTTATCCATACACTCATTAAGAGGCATGTTTACTAAAAGTTAGTATATGGTAACATTATGCAAATATTTATGCAAATGAGGCCTCGCACCTAGTCTCCGCACATGGCCCCGCACTCCCCTTGGGCCGCCCCTGGTGACAACACAGGACAAACAGAGGTGATGAATACTTTTGCAATGCACTGTAGTTGATGGCATGCGAAGCTTCTGCAGCTTAAAAGGGAAATGTTACAGGCAATACAAAAGGTCAAAATCCATTTTATGAAAGTTACTTTCAGCTTCATACACAGAACTGAGAAGTGTCAAGGAGACATTAGCCTCTAAAAAATGTTTAGCCGGCATCATTTCTAGATCTAAGTGGGTTACAGAATCACACATAAAATAATGTTAAAAGTCATAGGATATTTTTCAAGTCGTCTCCTTTGGAGATTAGTGAAGATTTTAGTTTTGTGTCTTGAAAGCTCTGGTTTAAAAATACACACAAAGACCAGTCTAATCCAGCATCAATAATACAAAATAAACCTCCCATTCTGCACATTATACTCGTACAGTATAATTCTGTAGTTTCTCTCCTCCCATCCCTTTGCTACTAACTGAAAGAAGCCTTTTCAGCAGTTATTTAGATATCAGACTGTAAAATTTTAATAAAATTGACAGAATTGTACCAAGCGTCAATTGCACCCCGTGCAACTCATGAATCTGGCGCCCACGGCTGCCCTCATTCCTGGCTACGGTGGGCTCTTATCAGGCTTCCTGGATGCTCAATGATGACGTGGGCACTCTGTGTGGTTTCATGCCTTGCACAGCCCTAGGCATGGTGCTGAATGTTGATCATTTTATACCACCACTGAATCAGGGCTGGTGTAAGGATATGAGGTGCCCTAGTTGAAACTCATTCCTGCCGCTCCCCTGCTCCCACCCACATCTCAATTACAGACTCTCTCTGGGACCTGCAGTAGCAGCAGCAATGACTTTAAAACAGCACCACAGCGTTTACCAAAAGCCTCCAGCACTATATGCTGTTGGCGCTGCTGCCCTCCTCTGACGCAGACTTCTTGTTTGCATGGTCCAGCCGCTTCCATCCCTATGCATCGGAAGGAGTGGAAGCACCATGAGCACGTACCATCAGAAGGCTTTTGGTAAGCGCTGCAGTGCTGCAGATCCTGGAGAGAGGCGGCACTGGGCCACCCAGGAAATAGTGCCCTAGGTGATCGCCTAGTGCTTGCCCTACACTGAATATATGCAGCATGGTACACTGGCGATAATTATTCAGGTACAATACATCCCTGAGCTAAAGAGCTTACGATCTAAGTGGGTATTTGCGACAGTGGGAGATAAAGGGACTTGCCCAAGGTCACACAGGGGTATGTCTACTACAGGGCGTTAGCTGTCATTGCGGTGCTAATGTGGGAAGATTGCACCACAGTGACAGATTATGCAGCACAAATGCAGCTACTGCCGGCAAGTTTCTGCGATAGCTGCATGCGAGTATTAGTGACAAGAGTGGGCGGGGTGTTTGCGTGCCTGTACTGTGCGGCTACTGCGGGCGTTGACAGCACACGGCAGGCACATATGTTGCAGACATCATGGATGCAGCTGACGCTACTTGTATGGGAGCGTTAGCTGCAACAGAGCTGCTGTCTGATTGCAACCCCTGCATTTTCACCACAAGCCCCCAACTGGTAACACGTGACTTTCACAGCTACGGCAGCACGTTTTCCACTAACACCTGGCAAAAGCATATCTAAGGAGTACTGCACAGCGGGCATTGAACCCTGTCTTCTCTGCCTAGACCACTCCCCCTCCCAAATGTAGAAATGAAAAGTTGATTTATTCGTCTGGTGTGTTATGCTCTGCAACTCAAGTATTACAAATTCAGCAAAACTCTTCGAGTTCCGATTCTACCTCTGGTTATGCAAATGGTGCTTGCCTTAGTCATTAGCAGAAATAAAAAATCCTTATAGGGATTTTCTGAAAGTTACTTGGTAACCGCTCACCCTTCCTTAAAGCCTTGCTCCTGATTAGTTAGGGAGGTTTCCTCACAATTGACTAGTGTATTAATCGGGGCAGAATCAACCTGGACCAGTCTCTTGCACTGTGTGGGGGTGCTGCTTCCTTTCACCCACGCTCAGCTTGACTGAAGTAGCATAAGAGAGTCATGCTGAGGCCTCCAGAACCATCATTGCTATGACTTCAACGTTCTTCCTGTCACTGAGTGATGAGTTTGGAGAAGATATCCACAACCCAGCCAGTCCCTGCCCAATTGCACACTACCTGGGTTTTTTTTTTTTAATGTGCCATCAAATCAATGCTGATTCCTGGTGACTCAGGAGTGTGACTAGAAGTAGATTGCCAGGGCTTTCCTCCAAGGCAATGGAGGGTTAAGTGACTTGCCCAAGGCCACAAGGAATGCTAGTGGGAATCAAACCCTGGTCTCTTGGTTAACAAGCCAGTGCTCTAACCACTAGGCTACTCTTCCATGCCATGCTACCTGGTTAGCGTGGGTATCCAAGCTAACCGTGAGCACGATGAGCTTATCATGTGCCAAACCCCCCCACACTAACGGTTACTAGATGTAGTCAACATTTCCCCAAGTGTCTGAGAGAAACAGAGCTGGGGATTCAGCAGGAGCTCATCTGCAGGGGTTTTAGGAAAAGATTTCCCTTCTTCTCTGTGTCAAGGGAAGGCTCTTCTCCAGAGTGCCTTCACTAGGGAGTGACCCATGAAGAAACCAGAGCTCAATGGCTCTATTATTTGGGACTGCATTTTATTTATCTAACTTTAGCTCACACCATTTCAGTAGCAGTCCAAGGTGAGTTACATTCAGGTACAGAGTTACTAACATGCACTACTGCACACTGTTAGTATCTAACCATAAGATTGCGCCCGAGGCTATGAAGGGTTAAGGGACTTGACCAAAGGTACAAGGAATGTTGGTGGGATTTGAGCCCTAGGCATCCTGCTTGCTGCCCTAGCTACTGGACTATTCCTCCACACCACCACTGCCCTTCAGTGTGGGGTTTTCATATAGATTGTATCAGATGGAACCAATGTTCCTCACAAGCTGTATAGTAGTCTCTGCTCCTCAATATCACACCACCTGCCTATTGGCGGCAGCAGCATGGGTGGAGGACTCTTGCCCAGCTCAGCAGGAACACTAGCTGCCAATCATTCATCTGCAACCAGTGGCATATGTTCAAAGGAGGGGCCCCAGAGCAAGGCAAGGGGAAGGGGGGGGGGGGGGGGAAAGACTTAAGGAGGCAGAACAGAGCAAATATTATTTACCTTTGAAAAAGTTGCCACAGCGCCTCTCCTGCCAGCTTTCTTCAAAGAAAGGATTTCAGCCCTGCCACCTAGCAGCTGGAGAAGTGCTTGCTTATTGCCTGCCACTGAGCCTTAGTGATAACAGCAGAAAATCACACGGCTCTTATAAGACTTGGGCCCAGCAGCGGAAAGGGAAGAGCTTATGAATGTCTCCAATGGCCGGGAGGCAGGGCTGATTGAAGAAAGACAGCGAGTGCAGCGACTTTTCTTTTAAATAATGTTTGTCATGTTCTGTCTCCATCACTGGTCCCCCCCATCTTGACTGTGCCTCCCGGAACGGCAGGCACTGCTCAGAAGTTGCAGCACAGTCCTTAAAAGTAAATGATTTCATTTTGGAACAACATAGTTCAGTATCAGCTATGATTTTGTACTAAGTGGTGTCTGTATCCTAACCTTGTGGCCCCTGAAGCTACTGCCTCGCCCCCGTGAAGAAGTCCAGGGGCTGCAGCAAGCTACATGATC
Source organism: Ichthyophis bannanicus (assembly GCA_033557465.1). Taxonomy (NCBI): domain Eukaryota; kingdom Metazoa; phylum Chordata; class Amphibia; order Gymnophiona; family Ichthyophiidae; genus Ichthyophis; species Ichthyophis bannanicus. The sequence goes on along the minus strand of CM066043.1, from coordinate 227,352,129 downwards.
CCCTGCAGCGCTCAAATGTGTCCCTTGGCAGTAGCAGGGGGGGGGGGGGGAGAAGAGGGTTCACAGAAACAAACTGGAAACTCCAGCCAAAGGTGCTGCTGTTGTGTAATTAGAGCCCCAGAGGGGGTCAATTCAGTTGATAACATACTGTGCTGAATTCCTCTGCCGTTTTCTCTCTGATCCAAAGCCAGGTGATTGCTGTAGTATTCTTCTCATGTATGATATTTCAGGTAATTGATCAGGAGGACTGGAACTTTCAGTTGATCTATGCTCTGAATTCGGTCTATTTGTTTCAGGAACTTCCTGATGGCCATTCGGGTCTGAGATAGCAAAGATCTGGGGTGAACTGCAAGAGAAGACAAATAAAAAGTGAACAGCTTTCATGGTCATCTTTCCACCCTCCGCTGTCCTCTTTTCATCCCTCTGACTGGCTTCAGTAGCAAACAAATACATTAAAGGCTGTCTCTTCTTGGACTGTGAGTCTCACACCTCTGAAGCATACCAACCAAAGCATGGAGAAACGCAGCTTGCAGCCATGCAGATGACTGAGCCTGGGAAGTCTCTAGTGCCATTACTAATTTGTATAGTGCTACAAGGTGTACTCAGCGCTGTATGTACAGATTCAAGAGACAGTCCCTGCTCATCAGAGCTTACAGTCAAATCAAGGTGAACATCATCACAAAAGTGGGGACTAGAGTATGGTAAGATACACATAAATAGTGAACAAGAGAGTGACAAACATCAGGATCCAAGGCAGCCTCAAACAGGAGCGTTTTTAGCCTGGATCTGAATAGGGTTAGAAGAGGAGCCCGATGTATTGACCCAGGTCCATGGAGCAGCAAGGTGGAATGGACGAAGTCTGGAGTTGGCAGTTGTAGAGAAGGGATCTGCCAGAGGAGCGGAGTTACTGAGGAGGGGGGTAGGGTGAGATAAGAGAGGAAAGATAGCGAGGAGCTGAAGAGTGAATGCACTTGTAGGTCAGTAGAAGTCTGAACTGGATGCGGAAGCGTGCTAAGTTTAACTTCTTGGGGTTCCCAATTCTCTTTTTGCCTATTTCTTATTCTAATTTGTGGGCTTTTTTTCTGTATTTGTTGCAAGTCTGTCTGTGCTCTGCATGTGTGACCGAGGTGCCCATCCATTCTATTGCAACTATCCACCCTAATACTTCAGCAGCCATGCTGAATAAAATTCAACAGCACTATGTAAAAAAGGGGTAGAAATTGCTTCCTCCACTGCTGTTCTACAGTCAGCCATCCATAGCAGTGCCTGAGGCTCCGAGAACAGTGACCAGCAAACCCAGAGGAGCACTAGTGTTACGTTTTCTTTTCCTGCTCTCTGCGAGTAATTACTGTGCTTTCCTACCTGAATACCATTGAAGCCCTTCATGAGTTTCTCTTTGGTCCCAACGATAACATCATAGGTATCTGAACATTGGTTACATGTGCAGTGGGGTTAGAGTACATAGAACATGCTAGAGTTCCATTTGACTTTCTTTCAGTGAGAACTGACAGGTACATGTTAGGTATTACAAAACCTTGCAGAGACTCACACAGCACTAACCCTACCTGTGAAAAGGCAACATTAGAGATATTACACCGTCTCCTACTGAAAAACTAGGAGTACTATTACTACTACTGACCATTCATATAGTGCTACAAGGAATATGCAGTGCTATACAGACATATAAAATGATGGTCCCCCAAGCCTCTGCTTGCTTCAAGTCAGCCTCTTCCAGATGTTGAAGCTTTAATGGGAGTGGCTGACTTGAATTTAGTGGCACTTACAGAAACATGGTTCACAGAAAACCACGACAGGGATGTAACTATACCAGGGTATACTTTATTCAGAAAGGACAGGGTAGGAAGAAGGGGAGGAGGAGTGGTACTATATGTAAAAAATAATATTAAAGCTTTAGAACTACAGAGCTTAAAAGGGAGAGAGGCGGCACTGTGGGTTAAGAACATAAGATATGCATACTGGGTCAGGCCAAGGTCCATCAAGCCCAATATTCTGTTTCCAACAGTGGCCAATCTAGGTCACAAGTACCTAGCAGTTTCCCCAAAAGACACAGGCTCCACAATGCTTGTATTAGGACAAGTAGAGGATTTCCCAGGATTCCTTTCATAATGGCTTATGGACCTTTCCTCCAGGAACTTGTCCAAACCTTTTTTAAACCTGACTACGCTAACAGCTTTTTCTACATACTCCAGTAGCAAATTCCAAAGTTTGATTACATGTTGAGTGAAAAAATATTCTCTCTTATTAGTATTAAATAGTTTATCCTGTAGCTTCATTGCATTCATTCATTAATTTATAGACCTCTATCATATCTCCCCTCAGCCGTCTCTTTCCCAGGTTGAAATGCCCTAACCTTTTTAGCCTCTCTTCATAGCAGTATCCTTCCATCCCCTTTACCACTTTGGTGGCTCTTCTCTGTATCTATTCTAATAGCGCTATATCCTTTTTAAGATACGGCAACTAGAATTGCATGCAATATTCAAGGTGCGGTCACACCATGGAATGATACAGAGGCATAATAATATCCTTTGTTTTATTTTCCATTTCTTCCTTATGATGCCTATCATTCTGTTTGCTCTCTTGGCTGCCGCTGCACACTGGGTGGAGGGTTTTAACATGTTATTCACAATGACGCCTAAATCTTTTTCCTGGGTGGTGGCTCCTAATGTGGAACCTTGCATCATGTAACCATAGTTTGGGTTTTACTTTACTAGGTACCCAAACTTTGCACTTCTCCACATTAAATTTCATCTGCCATTTGGATGCCCAGTCTTCCAATTTATCAAGATCCTCTTGCAATGTTCCACAATCCTCATGGGTTTTAACAACTTTAAATAGTTTTGCGTCATCTACAAATTTGATAACCTTCCTCGTTATTCCCATTTCCAGGTCATTTAGGAATACATTAAAAAGCAGCAGACCCAGCACAAATTTCAGGTACTCCACTATTCTCCTTTCTCCAGTGGGAAAATTGGCCATTTAGCCCTACCCTCTGCTTTCTATCTTTTAACCAGTTCCTGATTCACAATAGGACGCTGCCTCCTATCCCATGACTTTTTAATTTTGCCAAACGTCTCTGATGGAGGGACCTTGTCAAAGGCTTTCTGAAAATCCAGATACACTATATCAACTGACTCACCTTTGTCTACCTGTTTATTCACACCTTCAAAAAAACATTACAGATGAGTAAGACAAGACATTGGAGTGGAGGAGTGGCCTAGTGGTTGGGGCAAGGTAATTCAGACCGGAAGGTCGGGGGTTTAAGTCCCACTAGAGGACAGCAACCTTGGGTCGGAAGGACTGGGGTTTCTAGTCCCACAGGTGCTCCTTGTGGTCTTGGGCAAGCCACTTGACCCTCCATAGCCCATGTTCCCTGTAAAATAGTTATCTCCAAGTTATAATGCCCTGTTCAATGTAATTTCAGTTTGTTCAATGTAAACCACACTGATGCAGAATAGCGTGGTATATAAGAGAATGTAAATAAATAAATAAATTCCTTGGCCAAAGCCATGTTGGCTGTCTCTCATTAAGCCATGACTATCTACATGTTGAGTGATTTTGTTCTTTATGATGGTTTCTACCATTTTTCCCGGTACTGACATCAGGCTCACTGGTCTGTAGTTTCTTGGATCACCCCTAGAACCCTTTTTAAAAATTGGTGTTACATTGGCCATCCTCCAATCTTCAGGTATTACAGATGATTTTAATGATAGTTCATAGATTACTAATAGTAGGTCTGCCATCTCATATTTCAGATCTTTCAACACCCTTGGCTGTATACCATCCAGTCCAGGTGATTTGCTACTCTTCAGTTTATCAAATAGTTGTAATACATCTTCCGGGCGTATCGATATTTCTTTCAATTCTTCCACAGCATCACCTTTAAATACTATTTCAGTCATGTGCAACATCCCTACATCTTCCACAGTAAAGATGAAGCAAAGAATTCATTCAGTCTCTCCACTATGGCCTTGCCCTAAAAAGAGGGAAAGAGAAATCTATTTCCATTGGCATGATATACAGACCACCCTCACAAGGAAGAAGAGGTGGACGGAGAGTTAATTGAAGACATACACAGCATTGCCAGGAAAGGGAAATGCTACTGATAGGGGATTTCAATATGTCAGATGTTGACTGGCACATTCCTGCCACAGTATCATCTAAAAGTAAGGAGATCCTGGATTTTTTACAGGGAGAACTAGTCAGGCAACTGGTAACAGAACCCACACGTGAAGGGGCCATACTGGACTTGGTGCTTAACAATGGAGAAAATGTTTCTGATGTTATAGTAGGAGATCATTTTGCATCCAGTGATCACCAGATCGTGTGATTCAGTATTAGGACTAGGGCTGTTAAAATCCATTCAAAAGCAAGGGTTTTAGACTTTAGAAAAATTAACTTTGCCAAGATGGGTCAATATCTCAGAGAGTTGTTAGCGGGATGGGAACAGCTGGGGGATGTAAAAAAAACAGTAGGTAAAACAGAAAGGGGATATTTTAAGGGCAATAAACCTTTTTGTCAGAAAGGTAAATAAATGTATAAGGAAAAGGAGACTGCTGTGATTTTCAAAAGAAGTAGCTGAAAAGGAGAAGAAAAAGAGGGAGGCCTTCATGAAATACAAGAAATCACAGCTAGAGGAAGACAGGCATCTATATTTGGAAAAACTTAGAAAAGCTAGCAAAGTAGTCAGGAAAGTAAAGATTCAGAAAGAGGAGGAAATAGCCAATGCAATAAAATGGTAGGATAAGACATTTTTCAGATATATTAGTGAGAGGAGGAAGCGTAAAAGTGGTATTGTCAGACTCAAGGGTGCAGGGGGGGAATATGTAGAAGCTGATGAGGATAAAGCAGAATTGCTTAACAAATATTTTGGTTCTGTGTTCACAGATGAAGAATCAGGAGCAGGACTTCAGAAAACAGCCACAAACAGGAAGAGAAGTTGAGGGGGCATCTTGAACTATTTACAGAAAGCTGTTCATGAGAAACTAGCTAAACTTAAAGTAGACAAAGCAATGGGACCTGATGGGATACACCCTAGAATACTGAGGGAACTTGGGGACGTTCTAGCAGCTCCACTGACTGACCTTTTCAATTCCTTGTTGGAGTCAGGAGTGGTGCTAAAGGACTAGAGAGAGGCACCAGTGGTCCCTTTACACCAGTGGTTCTCAACCTTTTTTGCACCGTGACCCCTTTTACCATTGGTCAACTTGTGATGACCCCCAATGATAAAATCAAATGCATCTCTCTTCCTTTACCGTTAACGCATTGTCACTGTAATCATTTGTTGAATTATTAATATATTATAGGCCTTTGCATTAAGTTTTATTTTATAAAATTTACTTATTTAAACCACAATAATTAATCCCAACAAGTAGTAATATTTGATTTCAAAATTATTATGATTTTGTAGTCAAATCACTAATATGAAATAAAATTCTCTCTACCTTTGTTGTCTGACCAATTTATTCTCTGATCATGCTGGTCCCGATCTGAGGTTTCTGCTTTCCTGTCTTCTCTTAGCTCTCTTTCTGTGGTCTATGGTCCATCTGCCATTTCTTATCTTTTCTTTCATTTTCTTCACTTCTTTCCATCAGCCTATTTTCAGTCCCAGTAACCCTCCCCAGTATCAGCCCCTTTCCAGTCCTCACTCCCAGTACCTTCCAATGTCAACTTGCATTCCCAGGACCGCCACTGGTGTCCATTCCCTTCCAGTCCCCCTCCTTCCCCACTGACCAGTCTCTTCTAGTACAAATACCATGGCAGCCCCTCTCAGATCCACTCCCTTCCAGTTCCATTCTCCCATCCCCTCGTATCAGCCCATTTGTAGCCTTAGCCCCCAGTTTTTCTTCCAGGGCCCGCAGCTCTATCCTCCCCTCCCCACAATCAGCCCATTCCCAGTCAAAGCCCCCCAATCAGCTCACTTCTAGTGCTAATCCCCCCTCAACCCCATTACCAGTGCTAGCCTCCCCTAATCAGCCCAATACCAGTCCTACCTCCCATCAGCTCATTACCAGTCCTAGCCTCCCCTAATCAGCTCATTTCCAGTGCTAGTCCCCCCCTCAACCCCATTACCAGTGCTAGGCTCCCCTAATCAGCCCATTACCGGTCCTACCCCCCCCCCCCATCAGCCCATTACCAGTCCTAACCTCACCGATCAGCTCATTTCCAATGCTTGCCCCCCTTCAGTCCATTACCAGTCCCAACCCCCCCCCCCTTGATCAGTCCATTCCCAGTCCTAGCCCCCCCATCTGCCTATTACCAGTGCTAGCTCCCCCATCAGCCCATTATAATCCTAACCCGCACGGTCTCTCACCTCTGTCCAGCATTTATCCCCTGTCTGTCCAGTATGTCCCCCCGTCTCTCCCCTTTGTCCATGCCAGCCCCCCTCCCTCCCTCCATCCATCCATCCCTCCATGTCAGCCCCCCTCTGTCCATGTCAGCCATATTTATTTATTTATTTACATTCTCTTATATACCGCGCTATTCTGCATCAGTGCGGTTTACATTGAACAAACTGAAATTACTTTGAACAGGGCATTATAACTTGGAGATAACCCTCCATAGCCCATGTTCCCTGTAAAATAGTTAAGTGGCTTGCCCAAGACCACAAGGAGCACCTGTGAGACTAGAAACCCCAGTCCTTCCGGCCCAAGGTTGCTGTCCTCTAGTGGGATTTGAACCTCCGACCTTCTGGCCTGAAGTACCTTGCCCCAACCACTAGGCCACTCCTCCACTCCAGGTTCCCTGCCCCCTCATCCCCAGGCACAGGCACAGCCATGGTTCCCTAAGAGGCAGGGAGCCACGGCTGCATTATAAGCGAGGTGGTGAGTTTGCCGCTGCCGAGAAGCAGACTCAGCAGCGGCAGCAACTTGTGCGCGTTTTAGCATTTTTTTTTTTTAACTTGGTGGAGACAAGGCGACCCCCGCTAAATCCTGTGGCGACCCCCCCCATGGTCGCGACCCACAGGTTGAGAACTGCTGCTTTACACAAAAAGTAAAATTAAGGATGTGGTTGAAAACTACAGGCCGGTTAGTTTAACTTTGGTGGTGAGTAAATTATTAGAAACGCTGCTGAAAGAGAAAATAGTGAAGTTTCTGGAGTTCAGTGGATTACAGGATCCGAGGCAACATGGATTCACCAGAGGCAGGTCTTGTCAGACAAATCAGTCTAGGGGGTGAAGTAATTCTGTCCACAAAAGAAGAGTAGGACCTAGTCGTGATTGTGTCTGATGATCTTAAAGTAGCTAAACAGGTAGAAAAGGCGACAACAAAAGACAGAAGGATGCTTGGGTGCACAGGGAAAGGAATGGCCAGCAGAAGAAAGGAGGTGATATAGTGCCCCTGTATAAGTCTTTGATGCGACCTCATTTGGAGTATTGTGTGCAATTCTGGAGACCACACCTTCAAAAGGATATAAACAGGTTGGAGTCAGTACAGAGGGTGGCTACTAAAATGGTTAGTGGTCTTCATTATAAAGCATATGAGGACAGACTTAGGGATCTTAATATGTGCATTTATGCTATGGAAATATTTAAACGTCTCTATCATATATCCTCTATCCTGCCTTTCCTCTAAAGTATACATATTAAGATCTTTAAATCTGTCTTCATTTGTTTTATAATGAAGACTACTAACCATTTTAGTAGCCACCCTTTGCACCGACTCCAACCTATTTATATCCTTTTGAAGGTGCAGTCTCCAAATTGCACACAATAATCCAAATGAGGTCGCACCAGACACTTATACATCACCTCCCTTTCTTCTGCTGGCCATTCCTCTCCCTATGCACCCAAGCATCCTTCTGGCTTTCGCCATCACCTTTTCTACCTGTTTAGCTACCTTTAGATTGTCAGACACAATCATGCCCAAGTCCTGCTCTTCTTTTGTGGACACTGTACCGCTCCCTTGGAGTTTTGCAGCCCAAGTGCATGACCTTGTATTTTTTAGCATTAGATCCCAGCTGCCAAATTCTCAACCATTCCTGAAGCTTAGCTAGATTCTTCCTCGTGTTATCTACTCCTTCCTAGGTGTCTACTCTATTGCAGATTTTGGTATCATCCACAAATAGGCAAACCTTATCCAACAGCCCTTCTGCAATATCACTAACAAAGATATTACAAAGAATCGGACCAAGGACAGATCCCTGTGGCACACCACTGGCAACCTCCTTCTCATCAGAGTCAGCTCCATTTACCTGTACCCTTTACCTCCTCCCACTTAACCAATTTTTATAACCCAATCAGTAACTTTAGCGTCCATCCCTTGGGGTGTTCATTTGGTTATAAGTAGTCTGTGCTGATCAGTGTCAAAGGCTTTACGGAAATCTAAGTACACCACATTTAGGACTCTCCCTTGGCCCAACTTTCTGGTCATCCAGTCAAAGAAATCAATCAGATTTGTCTGACAAGACGTGCCTCTGGTAAACTCATGCTGCCTCGGATCCTGCAATCCTTTGAACTCCTGAAACCTCACTATTCTCTCTTTTAGCAGCGTTTCCAATAATTTGACTAACCGGCCTGTAGTTTTCAACCTCATCCTTACTTCTGCTTTTGAGTAAAGGGACCACATGTGCCTTTCTCCAGTCCGCTAGGACCACTCTCAACTCCAAAGAAACATTGAAAAGGTCAGTCAGTGGGGCTGCTAGAACATCTCCAAGTTCCTAAAGTATTCTTAGATTATCCCATCTGAAAAATGTCTTATTCCCCCACTTTATTGCATTGGCTATTCCTTCTTCTTTTTGTATCTTTGCTTTCCTGACTACTTTGCTAGCTTCTCTGAGATTTTCCAAATATAGATGCCTGTCTTCCTATCTCTGTGATCTCTTGTATTTCCCGAAGGCCTCCCTCTTTTTCTTCACCTTTTCAGCTACTTTTTTTTGAGAATCATAGTGGCCTCCTTTTCCTTTTACATTTATTGACCTAAGAAAAAGGTTTCTTGCGCTTAAAATATCCCCCCTTTCAGTTTTGCCCATTGCTTTTCTACATCCCCCAGCTGTTCCCATCCTCTTAATGATTCCTTGAGGTATTTTCCCATCTTGGAAAAAGTATGTTTTCCTAATCGATTCTATCAGCCCTAGTCCTAATACTGAACCACGCCATCTGGTGATCACTGGATGCGAGATGATCTCCCACTATGACATCAGAAACATTTTCCCCATTGGTAAGCACCAAGTACAGTATGGCCCCATCATGTGTGGGTTCTGTTACCTGTTGCCTGACTAGTTCTCCCTGTAGAGAATCCAGGATCTCCTTACTTCTAGATGACACCGCAGCAGGGATGTGCCAATCAACATCTGGCATACTGAAATCACCTATCAGTAGCACTTCCCCTTTCATGGCAATGCTGCGTGTGTCTATTGCCATCCAGATACTTCTTCGTCCTGTGAGAGGGATCTGTATATCGCACCAATGTAAATGGATTTCCCTTTCCCTCTTTCTAGTTTAACTCACAGTACCTCCCTCTCTCCCTTTTAAGCCCTGTAATTCTATAGCTTTAATATCATTTTTTACATATAGTGCCACTCTTCCTCCCCTTCTTCCTACCCTGTCTTTTCTGAGTAAAGCATAGGCTGGTATAATTACATCTCAGTCATGGTTGTCCGTAAACCATGTCTCTGTAAATGCCACTAAATCCAAATCAGCCTCTTCCTTTAAAGCCTCAACGTCTGGGATCTTATTTCCCATGCTATTGGCATTTATACATGCCACTTTCCAGATGTTGCCCCTTTTACCCATTTCTACAGAGGTATTTAATGTTTCACTTACCTGGGGGTTTTCTTCACCCATTCCCAATGAATCTAGTTTAAGGCCCTCTTTGGTAGGTTAGCCAGTCTGCTGCTGAAGACACTTCAATTTTTCTTGGACAGATGGACGCCTTCTTTCCTCTGCAACCCTTGGAACATCATCCCATGTGCAGGAAATCAAAACACTATCCATGCAGCCATGCATTCATCTCCAGGATGCAAGCTTCTCTGCCTTGGGCTTTACTCTCAACAGAGAGGATTGAAGAGAACATCAGCTATGCACCTATCTGCTTCACCCTCTGACCCAGAGCCATGAAGTCACTTTTGATAGGCTCAGAGTGACACCTAGCAGTATCATTTGTGCCAACATGGATGAGCAACATCGGATAATAGACAATAGGCTTGTTGAGTCTTGGCAAACTCTCCATAACATTGTGGATTTTGGCATCTGGCAGACAGCACACCTCTCTGGACATCAAATCTGGCTGGAAGATGGACACCTCAGTACCCCTCAGAAGACAGTCACCCACCACCACTCCCCTTCGCTTCCTTGTTGTCACTGATTCTGCAACTTTGGGGTGCTCGAGCTCTGGTTCTTCCCTTTCCTGTGATGTTTTCATCTCCTCCACTTCCAGGGCTGCATACTGGTTCTTCAATTCAAGGGCTGGAGGAGTTGGAGTGTTGATTCTGCAGGCTCTGGTGACTCATGTCTAACTTTCATTCTGTAGCCGCCCTTGTTTCAAGAAGCATCCCATCAATGAACTTCTGTCTTGAATGCTTCTCAGCCTTGCCACATCTTCTCTGAGCTCCTCCACTTGTTTCTTGAGAGCTTCAGCATATAGGCATCCTGCATATGGAACCTATTTCCCATCTCTTGTTTCCCCTTCCTCTTCCCACAGCCCAGTATCTCCCCATTACCTCACCCTTTACCTCCCTTCCTTGTATCCTAGCTTCTCCATGGACAAGCAGGATGCATCAGCCACACCTGGTGACATCCAGTCAGACGTGCTCTCCCAGAGCTCAGAGTAAAAACCTTTCTGAGCATGTGCCAGTGTAGCCCTACGCATTGCACACCTCCTACCTGGGCCAGTCTCTTTCTTCCACCTTGCCAAGAAAGATGGAACATCTAGCTCTCCTCTGAAGCACCATTAAGAAGAAAGAAATAGAAGAATAAGATAGCAGAAAAAGGTTCAAGATTCAAAATGACCAAACCTGGCTTCAAGTGTCTGAAGTGCAGCAGGAAGATGAACTCCACAGATGCCCACGATCACTGCGTCTGTTGCATAGGGACTCTCGACCATGTGGATGACTGCCTCCACTGTGCTCGCATGTTCCAAAGAGCCAGACAATTGAGAAGCCACACACAGAGAATTCCTGGTTGAGGCCCCAGAGTGCAGCTCCAGTGATCAATAGGCCTCCCATGTGGCCCAGAAGAACAGAAAACAAAAGCACATGGTCACCAGTTCCACTGCTAGAAAATGCACACCTGCAACACAGGATGTGCCCCCCCCCCCCCAGTACTCCATCCTCTACCCATGGCCCCCAGGAAGGCATCCAGCATTTCAGCTCACAAAGCTCCACCTGATGCCCGACCTGAGATGAGAAACGCTGATGCCAGCAGCTCCAGTTCCTCATGTGCCGGACATGCTGCTTCTTCAACTCCACCCACATTCCTACCCACAAATGGCACCATTGGGTAGAGCAACGGCCAAGCCACAGCCGCCTCTGCTCTGATTGGCCCATACTGGCTGTATCATTGCTCCCATCATTACACCAAGGGGGGAAGATTCCCTCAGCACCATCCAGCCTGCTCCAGGGTTCCCTCTCCCCCCGCGCTGTTTCTAAACTTAACCCTCCATTGCCTCAGAAAATTCCAAGTTATCAACATCCCTGCTTAGTGTGCATTACCAAGTTTAAGTTACAATGTAAACCGCTTTGACTGAAATGATAAAGCGGTATTAAAAAAATGTTTTAAATAAAATAAACAAACAAACATGCCACGCCGAACTCCGATGCTGTGGATCACTGAAATAAAAAACAAAGGTGGTCTCATCTGTGTGGTAAACTGTCCCTACTACAGCAGTAGCTCCCCCTACAGGGGCTGGGAGCACAGCAGCAGACACAGGCACAGAAATAAAAGCAGCAGAAGGAGCAAACATTTTGAGACCAGCTCGGACAACCTCTACTCTTCCACCAGCCCACCCTAGAGGCACCACAAGTGACAGACCTCAACACAGGCATGGCAGCACAACCTGGGTCAGCTCTACCACCATGATGGGGCAGTCAACATGTTGGACTTCTTAGCAAAATTTTTGGCACAGCACTCAACACAACAAGCCAAAGAACCACCTGCCCTGGCACCACTGCCCACCATGCCAGAGACCGTGCACACACCATTACCTTGCAGATCCCCCTCACCCATGGGTTTCTCCCCTGAACCGCCATCAATGGACAGCAAGGGAGGGAAGCAGCCCTCCCGAACTCCCCAGTAGGCTCCTGCAGTCACTCTGGCAGGACAGACTCCCCGCAAACGGCACCAACTCCGCCTCTGCTGCCGCCTCCTACACCGGAGGATCTTACGTATCCCAAATTCCTCCAGAAGCTGGCCGTACCTCTTGCAGATGCACCAGATCCAAGGAACAAAGTCCTCGGCCTTCTCAAGTATCTGGACACCCCCAGGTCACTGGTGTCCATCCCATTTCACAAACTGTTCCTGGAGAACCTCCAGAAAGTGTGGCAAACACCTTCTCGGGACCTGCCACTTCCAGGAAACTTGACTCTAAGTACCACATGCAACCAGCACCAGGCTTCAACAAAACGCAGTTACCTCACCAGTCCACTGTGGTCGAGTCAGCCCTCAAGAAGGCCAAGAGTTCCTGGATCCATGCCAACACCCCTCCAGGAAAGGGCCACAAAATACTTGACGAGTTTAGGAAGTAATCCTACCAAGTGGTGATGCTAACAACGAAGTTCGCCTCCCACCAAATCCAAACAGGTACTGGTCCAGAACACGATCCTGACTATGGGCCATGACTGACAACCTCCTGCAAGAGTCCAAGGACCCCCTCCTTCCCATCCGAGGCAACTTCAAGGGAATGCAGCAAGCATATAATCAGGTCGGCTGTTGACACATTTGACACCACAGCCTGCTCTGCAGCCTCAGCAATCACTGCCAGGTGGACAGCCTGGCTGAAGGCCTCAGGGAGGACACACACGAACGGTTCCCTGATGCCCCCTGCTCCGGCAATAACCTCTGGAAAAAAAATGAAGAACGTGGTCAACGACCTGAAGGAACATAAGATAAGATATGCCATATTGGTTCACACCAAGGTCCATCAAGCCCAGTATCCTGTTTCCAACAGGGCCAATCTACGTCACAAGTACCTAGCAGTTTTACCAAAAGACATAGGTTCCACAATGCTTGTATTGGGGCAAACAGTGGATTTCCCAGGTCCCATTAATAATGGTTTATGGACCTTTCCTCCAGGAACTTGTCCAAACCCGGCTATACCAACAGCTTTTACTACATGCTCCGGTAACAAACTAGAGAGTTTGATTACACATTGAGTGAAAAAATATTTTCTCTTATTAGTTTTAAATAAGTTACACTGTAGCTTCATTGCATGTCCCACAGTCTTTCTATATTTTGATGGCGTAAACAATCGTTCTATGTTTTCCCGTTCCACTCCATTCATTATTTTATAGACCTCTATCATATCTCCCCTCAGCCGTCTCTTTTCCAGATTGAAGAGCCCTAACCTTTCTAGACTCTTCATAGGGGTATCCTTCCATCCCCATCATCATTTTGGTGGTCCTTCGCTGTACCTTTTCTGATAATGCTATATCCTTTCTAAGATACAGCGACCAAAATTACACACAATATTCAAGGTGCGGTCGCACCAAGGAACGATACAGCGGCATTATAATATCCTTTGTTTTATTCTCTCTTTCCTTATGATTCCTAGCATTCTATTTGCTCTCTTGGCTGCTGCTGTACAGAGAGTTTTAACATGTGATCCACGATGATACCTAAATCTTTTTCATGGGTGGTGGTTCTAATGTGGAACCTCGCATCATGTAACCATAGTTTGGGTTGTTCTTTCCTAGGTGCATAACTTTGCACGTCCACATTAAATTTTATCTGCCATTTGGATGCCCAGTCTTCCAATTTATCAAGGTCCTCTTGCAATTTTCCACAGTCCTCATGGGTTTTAACAACTTTGAATAATTTTGTATCATCTGCAAATTTGATTACCTCATTTATTATTCCCATTTCCAGGTCATTTATGAATATGTTAAAAAGCAGCGGACCCAGCACTGATCCTGGGGTACTCCACTATTCACCTTTCTCCATTGGAAAAATTGGCCATTTAGCCCTACCCTCTGCTGTCTATCTTTTAACCAGTTTCTGATCCACAATAGTACACTGCCTCCTATCCCATGACTTTTAATTTCACCAAGAGTCCCTCATGAGGGACTTTGTCAAAGACTTTCTGAAAATCCAGATACACTATATCAACTGACTCACCTTTGTCTACCTGTTTATTCGCACCTTCAAAAAAACATTACAGATTAGTAAGACGAGACCTTCCTTGGCTAAAGCCATGTTGGCTGTCTCCCATTAAGCCACGACTTTCTACATGTTCAGTAATTTTGTTCTTTATAATGGTTTTTACCATTTTTCCCGGTACTGACGTTAGGCTCACCGACCTGTAGTTTCATGGATCACCCCTGTAGCCCCTTTTAAAAATTGGCGTTACATTGGCCATCCTCTAGTCTTCAGGTATTACAGATGATTTTAATGATAGTTCACAGATTACTAATAATAAGTCTGCAATCTCATATTGCAGTTCTTTCAACACCCTTGGATGTATATCATCTGGTCTAGGTAATTTGCTACTCTTCAGTTTATCAAACAGTTGTAATACATTTATTTATTTAGCTGCATTTATATCCTGCTTTTCACCGGGTCAAAGCGGTTGGGGGATACATTTAACACGAGGGGATATGAGACACATATACCAATACTTACAGGGAACATGGGCAATGGAGGGTTAAGTGGCTTGCCCAAGACCACAAGGAGCACCTGTGGGACTAGAAACCCCAGTCCTTCCGGCCCAAGGTTGCTGTCCTCTAGTGGGATTTGAACCACCGACCTTCCGGCCTGTAGTACCTTGCCCCAACCACTAGGCCACTCCTCCCTGTGTATCAATATTTCTTTGAAGTCTTCTGTGGCATCACCTTTAAATACCATTTCAGTTATGGGCAACATCCCCACATCTTCCTCATTAAAAACCGAAGCAAAGAATTAATTCAGTCTCTCAATATGGCCTTGTCCCCTCTTAGTGCCCCTTTTACCCCTCTATCATCTAGTGGTCCAACTGACTCTGAGGTTTTTTGCTACAAATGTACTTATTATGCATTTTTGCTTCCACAGCAAGCTTCTTCTCAAATTCTCTCTTGCCTGCTTTATTAATGGCTTGCATCTAACTTGCCAGTGCTTATGCTTTTTCCATTTTGTCATTTGGCTCCTTTTTCCATTTCCTGAAAGATGCTTTTTTGACAATAGCCTCACCTTTAAACCATGCTGGTAGTTTTTTGGACTTCCTTCCACTTTTCTTAAAGTGTGGAATACAGCTGGTCTGGGCTTCCAAGAAAGTATTTTTAAACACCCATGCTTGATGTAAATCTTTAACCTTTGCAAAGCTCCTTTTAGTTTTGTTTTTTTAAATTATTTTCCTCATTTTATCATAGTCTCCCTTTTGAAAGTTAAAAGGTAGTACTTTGGATTTCCTTGCCGTCCTTCCTCCATTTATTAAATCAAAGGCTATCATCCTATGATCACTATTGCCAAGTGGCCCCAACACCTTTACCTCTTGCACCAGATCTTAGGTTTCACTAAGGAGTAGGTTGAAAATGGCTTCCCTTCTGGTCGGTTCATGAATCAGCTGCTCGAAGAAGCAGTCATTTATTTCATCTAGAAATTTTATCTATCTAGCATGTCCTGCTATGACACCGCCTCAGTCAATACCAAGGTAATTGAAATCAACCATTATTATTACGTACTATGCTGTAACCTTTGTTAGCTTCCCTGATTTCTTTGAGCATTTCTTCATCCATTTGCTCATTCTGGCCAGGCGGTCAATAGTACACCCCCCACTGCCATCGCCTTCCCTTTCCCTTTTTTACATGGAATTTCAATCCATAGAGATTCTACAGTGAATTTTGTTTCCTGCAAAATTTTAATCCTTTGTGACTCAATTCCCTCTCTAACAGAGTGCAACCCCTCCACCAATTTGATCTACTCTATCATGATATAGTTTGCAGCCAGATATTACAGTGTCTCACTGATTGTCCTCCTTCCACCATGTCTGAGATTGCAATCATATCTAATCTCTCATTTAGTGTTATATATTCTAACTCTCCCATCTTATTTCTTAGACTTCTAGTATTTGCATACAAGCATTATAGAGGCTGTATTTTATTCATATTAATCTGGATATCAGTAGGCAGGGGTAATTTGGAATTTTTAAGCTCTGTCTGCTCTGTACTCAAGAGTATTTGGGTTAGTTTTGTCTTTATTGGAACCTCTCTCTTGATATGCCCTAACTTCAATCTTTTGCTAGTATCCTTCATGGATACATTGTTCTGAACCATGCACCCTTAATCAACTGTTGGCTTTAAGAACATAAGATATGCCATACAGGGTCAGACCAAGGTCCATCAAGCTCAGTATCCTGTTTCCAAAAGTGGCCAATCTAGGTCATAAGTACCTAGCAGTTTCCCCAAAAGAGACAGGTTCCACATTGCTTGTATTGGCTTCCCTTTATTATCTAGTTTAAAAGCTACTCTATCTCCTTTTTAAAGGTTAATACCAGCAGCCTGGTTCCATCCCGATAAAGGTGGAGCCCATCCTTTTGGGAAAGCCCCTCCTTTCCCCAGAATGTTCCCCAGTTCCTAACAAATCCCAAACCCTCTTCTTTGCACCACTGTCTCATCCACGCATTGAGACCCCAGAGCTCTGCCTGCCTTTTGGGTCCTGTGCGTGGAACAGGAAGCAAAATCATCTGTAAGTTCTGGATTTCAACTTCCTTCCTACACTCCAAACCCTGGCCTCGGAGGAACTGGAACGCTCCTCTAGCCAGCGAAAGTCAAGTAGTCCTACTCCATCCCACGCTGCTACCACCCATATAATAGATGGCAACATCAACAATCGAAACAAATGTACAGTACAACCACCCCTACACAACCAAACAGTGCCCGAAGGAATGCTGCCAACAAGAGCAAGGGGCCCCATCACCGGGGGAAAGTATCCCTTCCTTTTGACTCCAACACACACCCAGGACCCCCTTATAAGGTGCGACCTATCCCTCTTCAAACACACCTGTACCTCCATCACAACCGACAAATGGGTACTGCAGATCATCAGGGAGGGGTACCATATCAACTTCTGAGAAAAAACACACCACCACCACTTCCCCACCAGCTGTACCCCAAGCCACCTTACCTCCTCCATGGCATCGGAACTACAAATCCTGCTGGACTCGGGAGCCATAGAACAGGTTGCCCCCACAGAAGCCATCTATGGCATCTACTCAAGATACTTTCTCGTCCCCATGAAATCGGGCAACGTCCGCCCATCCTCGACCTACGTCACCTCATCAAATTCATATGCAAAGAGAAATTCTAGATGTAGTCCCTGGGATCCATCATCCCACTCATACAAATCAACAACTGGCTGGCATCCTTCGACCTCCAGGACACCTACATGCACATTCTCATCCACCCAGCCCACCAGAGGTACCTACAATTCTACATCTTGGGCAACCACTACCAATACAAAGTGCTCCCCTTCAGCCTCTCCTTGGCCACAGGATGTTCACCAAGTATACCACAGTGCCACTGCATGCCTCCACAGGAAGGGCATCTGCATCTTTCCTTACCTGGATGAATGGCTGATATCTGCACTTTCTGAATGAGAGAACTTGGTTTCCTCAGACTAAAAAAAAAGTCCATTCTACAACCCACACAAAACCTAGAATTCATAGGAGCAGACATCCAGACCCACTAGGGAAGGACTTTCCTACCCACCCAAGTGGGCAGATGCGATCACCACCTTCGCCTGGAAAGTAGCGACCAGCTGCACCACCTCGGCCCAAATACTCCTGTGGCTCCTGGGACATATGGTAGCAACCACACCAGTCATTCCCCTCAAACTGTACATGTGTGCCCTTCAGTGGCACCTCAGTCACAACTGGAGCCAGCACTCCCAGCCCGTCATGCAGGATCACCATAGACCCCAAAATAAGGACAGGACTCTCCTGGTGGACGCAGAGGAAGCACCTGTCACGGGAAAGACTCCAACAGCCCCAGAACAATCTTGTTATCACCATGGATGCATCTACAACCGGCTGGGGCGCCCACCTACTTCACCTTCATACACAAGAGTATGCACTGCAAAGGAGAGAGTTCAACACATCAACCTCCTCGAGCTCTGCACCATCAGATACGCCCTCAATGACTTCTCCTGGGTCACAGACAAGGTCATTCTGATCCAGACCAACAACTAAGTTGTCATGTTCTACATCAACAAGCAAGGGGGCATGGGCTCCCTCCCACTATGCAGGGAAGCCCTTAGAATATGGTCTTTTGCATGTCCCACGGCTGCTTCCTGCAAACATCCTACCTGCCGGGTGAGCACAACCAACTGTCAGACAGGCTCAGCTTCTAGCTCCAGTCCCATGAATGGTCCTTCAAGACCGAAGTTGCAAACACCATCTTCCAGTGGTGGGGGGTACCCTCAGATCGACTTCATCACAGAGGAGGCCAACAGCAAATGCCCCCAGTTTTGCGCCACATGATCCTCTATGCATAGGCTGGCATCTGATGCATTCAACCTCCATTAAGGCATGCACCTCCTCTATGCGTACCCCCTGACTCCACTCATCTCCAAAGCAATCCAGAAAATCATCAATGACCAAGCCTCGATCATCATGATCACCCCCCACTGGCTGAGGTAAATGTGGTTCCCATACATCCTATGCCTCTCAGTCAGCCCACTGCTTCCTCTGCCCCAGACGCCAGACCTCCTCTCCCAGGATGGAGGCAAAACACTACACCCCAACCTGTCAACTCTAGCACTAACAGCTTGGATGCTGAAAGGATGAGGCTCACCTCCCTCCACCTCACCATAGAGATTCAGAGGGTCATCCTCGCCATCCGTCAGGATTTCAAGTGGAAATTCTACAGCCTCAAATGGAAATGCTTCAACACCTAGTGTGCAGTTTTGGGCCAGGACCCCTTCTCCTGCCCCATACAGATAGTCCTCCAGTATCTCACAACACTCACCAACAAAGGGCTAAAGACATCTTCCACCCGGATGCACCTCACAGCTGTTGCAGCCTTCCATGATCACCTCAACAACCAGCCCATCTCTTCTCATCCTCTGGTTTCCAGATTTATGAAAGGCCTTGCCAATCTGCGACCCCCGGTCCGGTAGCCAGTGACACCCTCGGATTTACACCTTGCCTTGCAACAGCTCATGCAAGCCTCCATGGAACCCATGGGGAGCTTGCCACTCAAGTATGTGACTTGGAAAACCCTATTCCTCATTGCCATCACCTCAGCTTGGAAGATCAGCGAGCTCCAGATGTTGGTTGCCCACCCGCTGTACACCCAGATCTACCCAGACTGGGCAATACTCCGAACATACCCTCGGTTCCTTCCAAAGGTAGCATCCCCTTTCCACCTGAACCAGCCCATCGTGCTACACATCTTTCACCCACAACCGCACTCCATGCCAGAGCAGCAATGTCTCAACACCCTCAACAGTGTCTGGGCCCTGCAGACCTACCTTGCAAAAAACACCCATCTGAGGTGCAGGACTTAACTGTTTGTGTGTCATTCAACCCCAACCAACCAGGACAACCAGTCACAAAAAGGACCCTCTTGCAGTGGATCTCCGCATGCATTGTCTTCTGCTACATGCAAGCTGGCTCGCAGCCACGCAGAGCCATCCATGCCCACAAGTTATGGGCTACCGCGGTCACCCTGGTGAACCTCAAGGCAATACCGATCACGACCATTTGCAAAGCAGCCTCCATCAGCACCTTCCAGAAACACTACTGCCTGGACTCCCTCAACTCCCTCATCTATGTGGGCATTGCCTTCGGCTGTTCCATCCTCAGCACAGCAGACACTGCAGCAGCTGAGGCCCAAGAACCGGATAGCCCCTAGCCCGGCGCCAAGAGGACACTGATTACATCGGGCTGCAGGTCCCTGTTGTTTTCCTCATATGCCTTTGTTTCATGTTGCTGCATTCATTTTCGTTGATTGCTATCATACTGTTCTCTTCTGCACAAATATGTTCACCTTCCGCCTGCATCATCTGTTCCAGTTATTTGCTGTGTCAATAAAACATATCACCACCTCAGAAACACACCTCCGGCCTTCCATGCATCCTGCCAGAGCACCACTGGCCTAGCAGCCGCAGCTATGGAATCACCAGGCGTGGCTGACGCATCCTGCTTGTTCATGGAGAAGACAAGGTTACTCACCTGTAACGGGAGTTCTCCGTGAACGACAGGATAAGTCAGCCACATGTTCCCACCCACCTCCCCTATTATGAAAGGATGTCTCACACTCTTGACACCTATACTCCTGGGTGCCCACCTCCTACCTATAGATCTCAGCTGGGTATGGTCCAGGTAGGGGCTTGCAGTGGGTAGGGCTACATTGGCACATGCACAGAAGCGTTTTAGCCTTTGAGTTCTGGAAGAGCACTTCCGTCTGTATGGTGCCATCAGATGGTGTCACTAGGTGTGGCTGACTAATCCTGCTGTCCATGGAGAACGTCCATTACAGGTAAGTAACCCCGCTATCTCTCCATTCATAGGCACTCAGCATCTCTCCACTCTCTTCCTCCTAGTACAGCATCTCCTCTCTTTTTCCTATCCCCTCATAGTCCTGCATACCACTTCCCCTTCCCCTCCCCTCCACCTCTTGTGGTAAAGCATCTTCTCTCTCTCCCCCCCCTCCTCCTCCACTCCAACATCATCGCTTTCTCTCTCCCCCCTCCTAGTCCAGAATTTCTCTATCTTCTCTCCAATGCTCTATGGTTCAACATCTCCATGTCCTGTGTTTCTTCTCTCTCTCTCCTCCCCCCCACCCCCCCCCCCACCAATCCGGCAGCAGTCCAGCTTTCAAAAAGTACAAACACTAGAGGACATACCATAAATTTAAAGTAGTACATTTAAAACAAATAGAAGAAAATATTTTTCTCTCTCAATGCAAATTAAGCTTTGGTAAAAGCAATTAGTGTAGATGGGTTTAAAAAAAGTTTGTATAAGTTCCTGGAAAATAATTCAATAGACTGTTAGTAAGGTAGAGTGGGAGAAAGTCACTCTTATCCCCAAGGATAAACATGGAGCCCTGTCGGATACTTGTAATCTGGATGGCCACTGTTGGAAACAGGATACTGGGCTTGATGGGCCATTAGTCTGATCCAGAATGATAATTCTTATGCTCCAGGGCCACCATATCTACTAGTGAAATGACTATTTTTAAATTTTCAGGTGGTTTTAAATGCCACAGAGGTTAGCAGAACTGTGGCCTCAGTCAGTGGTGAAGACCCTGGCTTTGAATGAGCAGGTAGCTGACACACCTGCCTTAGAGCAGATGTACACGCCAACAGGGAAATGGCAACTACATTATGAAATGGCAACTACACAAATAGGGCCAGATAGAGAATTTATGCTCCTGAGAGTTATGCTCCTAAATTGGCCTCTTTCAAAATTTACTAGGGCTGTTCCTAAATATATAGTTAAAATGTCACTAAACTCCTAAATTTAAGACCAGAAAAAGTGGCTGGAAATAAGGGAGAACTTAAGGCAAGGAAAAAAGTTCGGAGTTTAGCAGTGATTTCAAACTAGAGCCCAATATCGACAGCAGCAGATGGTCGTTCGAAAGCAGCTAGCTGCTGACGCTGAAACTAAGACTTGGAAATTCAATGCTGGGGCCATATCCAAAGCCAGATAGCGGCTGCCCAGTTAGCTTTGGCGGCAAAAGATAGACCAGCCTTCAAGGTGACTAACCTTTGCCACTTAGCAATAACTGGGCAGCAGCGGAATATCACCGCTGCCTGGTTATTGCCAGATGCCACCCCCGGAACACCTCGATGTGTCAGGGCACCTAACGGTGGTACCCAAGGATATCAGTGGCACTAATGTGATTAGTGCTGCTGAATATGCCAGCCAAGGCAATTAACGTGGTTAGCAGGTCTACTAAGCATGTTAATTGCTATTAATAGAGGACCTTAGGCTCCTAAATCTAGGTAAACGAATGGCAGACCTAAATTTAGGAGCCTAGGAGCCGATACTGAAAAAAAGCTGAGCTCCTGAATTTAGGCTACGAAGTTCCTAAATTTGTGCTCTATTTTCAGCCTCTTATCTCAGTTCCACATGTTTGCGGTGATGTGGCCCTTTTCATTCTGCGAGCGGCAAAGCTCTGGTCTTACATCAATAACAGCGAACACTACAGATGCAGACATTAGGCTATACTCCTGAAGAAGCCGTCGCCACTAGCATTTGGAATCGAGATAAGTGTTTATAATTCTAGCTCATAGATTGGACCACTACATACATGGAATGGGGGCTATTTTTGTCAAATACGCATAAATTAAAGAAACAGTGAAAAAAGTGAAGGGGTTTTTCTGATCAATGAGAATCGGTGCCTTATGTAAGACTGAATCAATCGCTGATGCAAAAGACTAACAGAAGTTTTCTTCCCCTTCATGGTGAGAGAGTCATTTATAAGTTTTAAGATAAACACTATAAAACTTTGCAAGTTTGTCTCAATATTCGTTATTGAAGGAGGAGACTATATGGAGAGTTAATTTCATAGGTGATGTGTTTATTGACCTTATGGATTAACCAGTTTAATGAAGTATGAGCTTTTTGTGTGTGTCTATGTTTGAGTATATGAAAGTATGAGAGAAGCTTGTGTTACAGTTGTGTGTGTGTGTGTGTACTTCTGCTGCCTCTTTTGTGCTTCTTGTTCCATGGGACAATGTGTGAGGTAAGCCTGCACTGTGGTGTGTGTGTTAAAAGTACATTTCAAAACATAAGCTAAGAAATGACTGCAAAACAGCATGGTCTACAGCAGCTGAAGTTACCTCTCTCGCTCATCAATAGCTGCATGGCCTCCTGGTTGTAAAAGTTTGTATCTTGCAGATTAGCTAAGTACACATTGGCTCCAAATTCAAGCAACAGTGTAATGAACTGAGGCTTGCACCCATGCTTCAGACACACTTCCAGGACTGTCTTGGGCTGCCGGACTCTCGCTAGAAGTTTGGCATCAATGCAGTTGTAATTAGGGTCAGCGCCATACAGCAGAAGCATTTGAAAACACTCCAGGTGACCGTACACAGCAGATAAGTACAAAGGTCCAGTGCATGCCGAGTTGTTCGAAGCCCAGTCTGGAACTTTGGATCTAACATTGACTTCAGCACCGTGCTCTAATAGTTCTCTTAAAATGCTCTCATTGCCCTCTCGGGCAGCCGTCAGCACAGGAGAGCAGTTATTGTAGACACTGCCGTTGGGATTTGCTCCTGCCCTCAGAAGAGCTTTAACACAATCTAGGTGACCAGCACTAACGGCAGTGAACAACGGAGTCTGAGCCTTCACATCCAGGCTGTCCACGTCTGCTCCATGCACCAAGAGGATTTCCAAACACCGCAAATGGCCTCGAGTAGCTGCCAGACGAAGAGGGGTCCCAGGGACCCCCCAACCACTTCTGCTGTCAATGTAGGCTTTGTATCTCTCCTGAGATAAGAGTAGAGCCAGGACGTTGGCTTCATCATTGGACACCGCTTGACAAAGCTCCTGTCTTTCTCCATCGTCGTCTTCGTCGTCTTTGGGCTGGAGCATGGCGAAAATCTTTTTAATATCCACTAAACTCATCGTGTTTTGTTTAGTAAGCACCATTTTCATCTGAAATTGTGTAATACATAAAACCTGCAGAGGAAATATAAATGGTTATATGACACTATGATTTCACAAAACGAATGCTTTAGCATTTGCTTTCATGATGTTTGTTAATGTGGAACTTTCCTCTGAATTCTGAGACCAGGAGGAAATTTGCCAACTTTATCAAAGTAGAGTAAGTCTGTTCATGCCAGACAAAGGTGGTGCTGAAGCTTCACAGTCCCTGGGAAGAAACAAAGTGTGCAATGGATTCACTCCCAATATCAGAACTTAAAAGCAACATTTTGTCAAGGGTGAAACCCATTCCACTTAGGATCTTGTCGCCTTAGGTATAACATAAAAGATCTTAGTAGAATGTAACCCTACACATACATTGCTGTTTTCTTTTCGGTGAGTGAGGGGGGGGGGGGGGGGCGCATAGTAACATAGTAAATGACAGCAGATAAAGACCAGTATGGTCCATCTAGTCTGCCCAGTTTATTTTGCTTTTATCCTGTTTTTGTAAAGGGATCCACTGTGTCTGTCCCATGCCATTTTGAATTCCATCACTGTGTTTGCCCCCACCACTTCCATCAGGAGGGCATTCCAAGCATCCACCACCCTTTCAGTGTGGATTGTAAATAATACAAAACTAGGTTCAGGGTCTGCAGGAAGAGACCTCAATAAGCCATGTCCTGCACGGATGTCTATCAGAGTGACTTAGATTCTCTCTTTGCTGTTTTACCTTCTCTGAACTGTACCATACACTAAGCATTAATACAGCCAAGATCAGTATAAAGCAATCCATTAAACAAGCTGAATTAGGTAAGAAGCAGAGCTTTGGATCACAGCTATTCTGAAAAATGTATGAAATTTATATCTACTCCTACATTTCCTTACAGGAGCTAAGATCATCTTTGAACTTTTTTTTTTTTAACTTAATACTGGGGCCCTATTCAAGATATTTTCAAATGTGAAATTGCAGTGATAGCAAATATGCCACTTTAGCAGAAAAAAAAAGCCCCAAATAGCATGTCATTCACAAGTTCACTATTTCAATAGTTAATAAACTGATTTCCTTAATTATTGCCTGATTCAAACCATTGGGTAAAGGATTATACTCACATGTCTGCACCAATCAGGAAGTTGCCAGTTTTGGGGGTGATTGCATGCTGTCTTACCTCTGTGAGCTGTCCGATGACTTCACTCCCCAAGGGAGGTGAAACCCCTCCATGGCTGTAACTTATGTGTGCTTCTTTGTAGGAAAGTTCAGGAGAGCTCCTGGGAGTGGGAAGGGGGCTTGCAGGGAGCCAAGGTTTCTCTCTGATGGACAGAAGTGCAATGCCAGGCTGCAAGATGCGAAACCACTTTGGGGCTAATTTTAGCCACCAGTTTTATCTCACCATTTCCATTCTAGGAAAACTCAGGCCGGGAGGAAGACAGGTGCTCAAGGCTGTGGGAGAGGAAGGGGAGGGGAGGAGAGGAGAGGGGAATGCAGAGGGCAAAACTGGGGACATATCTCTGGAGGAATGTGGAGAGAGGAAGGACAGAGGAATGCAGGAGAGAGGGGTTGGAGTGAGAAATTAACTGGAATCTTGGGCTAACAGCACTAGGGGTGTTTAGGCAGAGGGACACTGCTGAGAATATGGGTGTCACATGAGGGGGCAATGAGGATAGAAGGGGGGGGGGGTCATCAATAAGCATCCAGAAAGGGTTTAGTATCAAAAGGAGAGTTGTGAAAGTGCATTATGAAAAGTCAAGTTGAACTGGGGTGGGAGGGGGTTATTTGTATATGGAGGGTTAGCAGCATTTAAGAAAAGCCTTTTCACAAGAGTTGGAGGGGAGCAGAATAAGAAAGTCATAAAGATAAGGAACTGAAACCATTTTCAGAACAAACTTAGGGTACATACACAAAAGTCCTCTTGTTAAGAATGTAGGGGAAATTTTCAGAACACAGGCTCTTCAGTGCTCTAGGGCAGGGAAAGGAAGCCGGATTTAGCTCATGCCTTTTCTCTGAAGTTCAGGCGAGCTACATGCATGTACGAGTTAGTAGGTTCCTTTCCTCTCACCAGAAGGTTCGCAGTCTATAGCTGTATGAGACAATGGAGGGTTTAGTGATTTTGCTCAAGATCACAAGGAGTAGTGGGATTTGAACCTGGCTATGTTGGTCCTCTAACCTACTCCAAATCATCTAACACTCAGCCCAGTCCTCAGGGAACACCCAGCCATTTGGGTGCAAATGTATCCTATATTCATGGTGGATATCTTGAAAAACTGATTGACTGTCCTCCCAAGGTAGGTTTGAGAACCACCAGCCTAGAGAAGCACATTCCCTCCGGTGGAAGGAACCACTAGCAGGGACATTCTGTCCATTAGGCGAACCTAGGTGGTTGACTAGGGTAGCAGACCTCCGTGGGTGGCATGGCACACATTGGCCTATTGCCCCCTCGCACTGTGCCAAGTCATGCCACCACCCCCTGCTACCACTGATTCCAGTGGCAGGGTCAGCTCAGCGACAGCAACAGGGCAACAGGGCTGCTGCCCCTCCCCCACCAACCTCGTCACCAGAATCAGCATGGGGAAGGGGCAGCAGCTAACACACCAGGGCTTCTGCCTAGGGCAGCAGAAAACCGAGCCAGCCCTGCCTGCCGGATCTTCTTTCCCAGTCCTCCTGAGGCCAGTACAGAGCTGCTCCTCTCCTCCTCCATACTTGCTTCTGGATTTCCTGGACTGCCTCACCCACAAGTGATACGAGCCCATCCTAATGTGGTGAAGAGCAGGTATAACAGCTGCCGCTTGTGTTGCACCCATAACATTACTGCACGGGCATCCCATGGAGCCACAAAAGCTTATTTTATTTTTGTTTTCAAATCTATACAGTATTAGCTATTGTGGGGCTACCTGGTTGTGGTATTTTGTCAATGAGCAGGTTTCACTATTTTACACTGTTTATCGTGCTCAAAAGGATTGGGGACCGGTCAATTTTGGTTGAGGGTATGATCAGTTACATCACACATTTTTGCTACCATGTTAAAAATAATCTAGGAAGGCACAGGAACGTATCCTTTGGAAGGCAGGGGCAGTATCCTTTGGAAGGCAGAAAGACCAGTCTGGAGTGAGGTGTAAACTAGGTGGATAAACTTCATTAGGGATACAACACCCTAATCCAGGGGTACAAAGAGCCTCACCCAACACAGCCGTGTTTCGACACTGCCTTCATCAGGGGTATTTGGGCATGTTACAACGTAACTTCCACTGGAGGTTCTCAATTGAAGAAACCCTTAGCTTTAAAGCGGGAGCTTTCCAATCCAGCCAATGAAGCATTGCTGTATCCCTTTATCTATGCCTGGTTTACACCTTGCTCCAGCCTGGTCTGTGCTCTTATATTGCAAATGGTGGTTTTGCTTCATTGTTGGACGGTGAGGCATCTTATTTATTAAAAGCTAAGCTTTCCTCTCCTCTGATTATACAGTTCAGAACCGGCTATTGCTCCTGGCAAGCTGCAGTCTATGTTGCTGATCTGCAGATTGCCCAGTGATAAATGCTACATGTTACACAATCTCATTATGGACTACAGCTGGATTTATTATGTCTCTCCGAAACATGTTTTCATGCAGATGAGGAAATGAACATAATGAAAATTCTGATGGGTCAAATGACTTACTAGATGAACCCAGAGAAGGGAAAAGAGGAGGGGACTGACTACTGGTAGCAGGTCAACAGCTGTTTGCATTCCCCAGTAACATAGCTGGGGTGGAGTGCTTGTTCATACCGCTGACTATGTGGACTCAGAGTTCCACTGTGCTTCTGGTGAGCAAATCTAGGGCACCTCAGCTGGGCTGGAAGGGGAGGGGGAGGGGTCCTCCCTCCTTGGGCATCTTCTCCCCTATATATCTTGAAAGGACCCAATATAGGTAGCATTCAATAATTTCTGAAATTTGGAGAGAAAAAAAAAAAGACAGTAGCAGCCATTTTCAAATTATAAACACAGAACTTTATTTCGTACATATAGATAAATGTTACATTTCTGAAATTCCTCCTCATGTTTCAGAAATTACTTTCACATCGTCTCGTACCAGGATCGAGAAGACTGAACTAGAGGGGGATACAGGAGAAGCAATGCCTTTGCCTCTGTTCCCACTGAAAAACTACCACAGATCATTTGTCTAGTGCCACAAGGTGTATGCAGCACTGTACAAACATAGATAGACACGGTCCCTGCCCTTGAGAGCTTACAATCTAGTCAAGACAGACAACACAACAGCTAAGGACATATCTAGGGGAATGGTAAGAAAACACACAGGAGACTAAGTGGATCAGGATCCAAAATCAGCCTTGAAGAGGTGAGTTTTCAGCCTGGATTTGAAAAGGGCCAGAGATAAAGCCTGATGCACAGACTCTGGAAGTTTGTTCCAGGCATATGGAGCAGCAAGGTGGAAGGATTAAAGTCTGGAGTTGGCGGTAGAAGAGAAGAGAAGAGAAGGGCACAGATAGAAGGGATCTGCCAGAAGAGCGGAGTTCCCGAGGAGGGGTGTAGGGAGAGACAAGAAAGGAAAGGTAGTGAGGAGCGGCAGAGTGAATGCACTTATGGGTCAGCAGGAGAAGTTTGAACTGGATATGGAAATGGGGGTGGGGAACCAAAGAGTGAGTAAGTGTCTTAGTAGAAGGAAGTGATAGGTTTTAGGTACCTTTTGGATGTATGCAGAGAAAGAGAGAGTAGATTCAAAGATGACTCTAAGCTTGCAAGCTGAGGAAACAGGAAGGGGTATAGTGTTATCCACAGAAATACAGAAGGTAGGAAAGGGGGAGGTGGGTTTAGGGGGGAAGATAAGGAGCTCATTTTTGACCATGTTCAGTTTCAGATGGCAGTGAGACATCCAGACAGCAATGTCAGATGAGCAGGCAGAGATCTGGGCTTGGATTCCTGGAGAGACTGCAGGCACTGAAAGGTGGATCTGAGAGTCGTCAGTATAGTGTAGTTACTCACCTGTAACAGGTGTTCTTGGGGGACAGCAGGAATCAGTCCTCATATATACATGGCGGCACTGACAAAGCCCACGTGGCAGCTTCTTCCCAGCTTTGGGAGATGCAGCATGCATGCATGCATGGTCCCCTTCCCACCCAAGAGTACCATCTTGCCTCAGTATGATGATATAGCTCATGAAGGCAAAATGACAATAAAGCAACTCCACAGGGAGGAGGATTGTGAGGACTGATTCCTGCTGCCCCCAGAGAACACCTGCTACAAGTGAGTAACTACATTTTCTCCAGGAACAACCAGGAAGTCAGTCCTCACATATGGGACTCCCTAGCTACAAGCTACCGAAAAACCTGTGAAAAAGTTATGGATGACCAGAAAAAGGTGAGCCGTGAGCAGCAGCAATAAGTCCTGAGAAGGCAGACCCATGAGCAGCCCAGTTGTCCAGAGAGGTACCAGCACTCCAGTAGCCTGAACACACCAAGGGCCGGAGGGCAGGAGTTGCCTACACCCTGAATAGATAACTGAGTGCTGCCTGGCCAAAGGCACTGTCCTGGCGGGACTCCCTCTCCAGGCAGTAATGAATTGCAAAAGTATGGACCGAGATCCAGGTGGCAGCTTGGCCAAGTTCCGACAGAGGAACAGCGTGCAGGTTTACCACAGATGCCACCATGGGCCCCGATACTGTGTGCCATGACTCGGTGCTCCAGTGAGAGCCCAGCATGCATGTAGGTGAGGGTAATGCAGTCTGCCACCTAAGTATACAGAGTACGCTTGGTCACTACCACCCCAGCCGGCTGGGGTCGAAGGAGACAAAAAGCTGCGAGGCTTGGCAGTCGCCCTGGGTGCGATGAAGGTAGAAGACCAGGGCCCTCTTACAGTCTGGAATATGCAGGATGGCTTCTGCACTGATGGCATGAGGCCCGGAAAGAAGGTGGGGAGGACCACCTCCTGATTGAGGTGGAATGGGACACCACTTTGGGAAGGAACTCAGGGTGCATGTTCTTGTAGAACCTTATATAAAGTGGGTCTGCCACCAGAGCTTGGAGCTCCCTCACCCTATGAGCTGATGTAAGTGCCACCAGGAACACAACTTTCCAGGAAAAGTAGTGCAGGTGCCACACAGCCAGTGGCTCGAACAGTGGGGCAGTCAGCTGCAACACTACCACATAGAGATCCTACTCCGCCACTGATGGGCGGATGGGAGGTTTTGACAGCAAGAGACCCCACAGGAAGTGAGTCATGAGGGCATGAATGGAGAGGGACTTGCCCTCGATGAGGTAGTGTTGTGCTGCAAGCACGCTCATGTGGACCCTGACAGAGCTGGACATCAGTCCCGCTTGGGACAAGTGAAGCAGGTATTATAGCACAAGCTGCACTGAGCAGGAAAATGGGTTGACCCACCGCTCTGCGCACCACACAGAGAATCTGTGCCGTTTGAAGGCATAGGGTCTGTCTGGTGGAGGTCTTATGGGAGGCCAGGACCACCTCCTTCCACCTCTCTGGAGAGATGGAAAGGTGCCAGGGCTACCCTTTCAGCAGTCAGGCCATTAACATCAGCGATCCCAAGTCAGGGTGGAGGAGAGCACATTCCTCCCACGACAGAAGAGCCAGGGCGCACCTCAGGGGAACTGGAGGCACTACAGACTGGCAAAGGAGCAGAGGGAACCATGGCTGCCCAACCCACCGAGGGGCCACCAGTATTAGCAAGGTTCTGTTGCGCTGGAACTTGAACAAGGTTTTGGCTATCAGCAGTGTGAGCGGGAAGGCATAGAAACAGAAATATGATGACAGAAAAAGACCACATGGCCTATCTAGTCTGTCCTTCCATAGAGGCCCTCCGTCCATGGGATGAGGAATGCATCCGCCACTGCCACCTGGACCAGGTGTGGCTGCCTAAAGTAGAAGCAGGGCAGCCGAGTATTGACCGGACTGGCAAAGAGGTCCATTAGTGGGATCCCCCAGAGCTGGGAGAGCCGGCAGGCCACCCTGGGGTCCAGCTGCCATTCATGCGGTTGGGAGACCCTGCTTAGTCTGTCCACCAGGGTGTTGTCCTGGCCGGGCAGATAAACTGCCTGCAAGAGCATCCTGTAGCAGACTGCATACGAGCAGATGGCCACTGCCTCCTGGCAGAGTGTGTACAACCCTGTGCCTCCCTGCTTGTTGATATAGAACATCGCTACATGGTTGTCTGTCTGGACCAACACAGACTGGTCTTGCAGATGGTGACAGAAGGCCTGGAGAGACAGGGATATGGCACGGAGCTCCAGGAGGTTGATTTGCTGCAGGATCTCCGCCAGTGACCAGGTGCCCTGAGTGCAGAGGTCCTCACAATGGGTCCCCCAGCTTAACATGGAGGCATCCATGGTGAGGACCCTCTGGGGGGGCGGGGTCTGAAAGAGCATCCAGGCCTGAAGATGCTGGAGAACTTGCCACCAGCCGAGGGAGTCAGCCAGTTGATGTGTCACCATCACCCTGTCCCGTAGTCTGCCTGTGGCATGAATCCACTGGGAGTGGAGGCCCCATTGGGCCATCCTCATGTGGAGATGGGCGTCCAGGTTAACATGAACTATGGTTCCCATGTGCCCCAGCAGGCAGAGCAGAAGGAGGGCAGACACCAAGCGGCGGCGCTGCACAACTGCGGCGAGTGCCTCAAGGTGATCGGCTCTTTCTAGAGGAAGAAAGGACCTGGCCTGAATGGTGACTAGCCGAGCTCCTATGAACTCCAGACACTTGGTTGGGAGGAGATGGGACTTGGGGTAGTTGATCACAAACATCAAGTGCTGCAAGATGAGGATAGTGCATGCCTTCACCTGCTGGGCTTCTATACCCCCTCTTATGAGCCAGTCATCCAGGTAGGATAAGACAAAGACCCCTTGCAGATGAAGGTAGGCCGCAGCCACCGCCAGGCACTTGAAGACCCTTGGGGTGGAGACTAAGCCAAAGGGTGGCAAAGGGTGGGACCTCATACTGGTAGTTACTGCCTCACACCATGAACCCAAGGTATTTTCTGTGGCTGGGATGGATGAAGATGTGAGTTTATGTATCCTTTAGGTCCAAGGAGCATAGCCACTCTCTGCTGGAGGTCCAGAATGGGTCGGAAGCCTCCAGTCTTTTTGGGTACGAGGAAATAACAAGAGTAGAATCCCTTGCCCTTGAGATGTGCAGGCACCGGTTTCACCGCCCGGTTGTGAGCTCCTACAGTAGCAGGGTCTGATGGAGGGGACTCCTGGTGGGCTCTCCCGGAAAGAATGGAGGGAATGTCTGTGCCAGGTGGAAGAGGTAGACCTCCCTGACCACCTGCATTGCCCAGGAATTGGCAGTAATGGTGGGCAAAAAGTATCAGGCGCCCTCCTCTGGGCTGAGCCTCCTGGGGGAGGAGAAGCTAGGCCCAAGGAGTCAAGAACTCCCTCCAGTCTCAGCCAGGGCTGCTGCCTGAGGCTTGGGAGTCTTAGGCTTACGACGGTCATGCCCTTGTCCTGTTGACGAGCTGGAAAAGCCAGGTACTGAGGGTAGTTACCATAAGCCTTCAGGTAGAAGGACTTTTTACCCAAATGCTTCTGTATTGAAAGAACTGAAATATGAGATTAGTAACAGTAGGTCTGCAATCTGTGAACTATCATTAAAATCATCTGTAATACCTGAAGATTGGAGGATGGCCAATGTAACGCCAATTTTAAAAAGGATTATAGGTGTAATCCGGGAAACTACAGACCGGTGAGCTTGATGTCAGTACCCGGAAAATGGTAGAAACCATTATAAAAGAACACAATTACTGAACATGTAGATAGACAGTCATGGCTTAATGGGAGACAGCCAACATGGCTTTAGCCAAGGTAGGTACTGTCTTACTAATCTGTAATTTTTTTTAAAGGCGTGAATAAACAGACAAAGATGAGTCGGTTGATATAGTGTATCTGGATTTTCAGAAAGCCTTTGACAAGGTCCCTCATGAGAGGCTCTTGACAAAATTAAAAAGTCATGGGATAGGAGGCAGTGTACTACTGTGGATCAGGAACTGGTTAAAAGATAAAAAGCAGAGGGGGTAGGGCTTAAATGGCCAATATTCCCTGTGGAGAAAGGTGAATAGTGGAGTACCCCAGCAATCTGTGCTGGGTCCACTGCTTTTTAACATAAATCATAAATGACCTGGAAATGGGAATAACGAGTGAGGTAATCAGATTTGCAGATGATACAAAATTATTCAAAGTTGTTAAAACCCAAGAAGATTGTAAAAAATTGCAACTGGGCCCATATAAATTGGAAAACTGGGCGTCCAAATGGCAAATGAAATTTAATGTGGACAAGTGCAAGGTTATGCAACTAGGAAAGAACTGCCCAAACTATGGTTACATGATGCAAGGGTCCACATTAGGAACCACCACCCAGGAAAGAGATTTAGGCGTCATCATGGATAACATGTTGAAACCCTCCGCCTAGTGTGCAGTGGCGGCCAAGAAAGCAACTAGAATGCTAGGTATCATAGGGAAAGGAATGGAGAATAAAATAAAGGATATGATAATGCTTCTATCATTCCATGGTGCAACCGCACCTTGAATATTGTGTGCAATTCTGGTCGCCGTATCTTAAAAAGGATATAGTGTTAGAAAAGGTACAGAGAAGAGCCACCAAAATGGTAAAGGGGATGGAAGGATACCCCTATGAAGAGAGGCTAAAAAGGTTAGAGCTCTTCAACCTAGAAAAGAGACGGCTGAGGGGAGATCTATAAATAAATGGAGTGGAATGGGTAAATGTAGATAGATTGTTTTACACCATCAAAATATACAAAGACTAGGGGACATGCAATGAAGCTACAAAGTAACCTATTTGAGACTAATAAGAGAAAATAGTTTTTCACTCAACATGTAATCAAACTCTGGAATTTGTTACCGGAGGATGTAGTAAAAGCTGTGAGTGTAGCTGCTCAAGGAGCCATGGCCCTAGGGCTCTGAGGTAGCACAGTCTCCCCGAGGTTCTGGAGGGCAAGTGAGCTCGGGGGCAGGAAAGGGAGCCGGTACACGACCAGAGAAAGAAGAATTGGGAGAAAAACACACACTTTTTCTGGGGAAAACAGACAAATCCAATGGGATCTATGGAAAAAAGGAGACTCAGGCAAAATGGCACCCTTAGGCGGGAAGGGGACCACACATGTGTGGTGCATCTCCCAAAGGTTTTCTTTGAAAGCTGGGAAGACGCTACTGCACAGGCTCCATTGGCACCAATATCTCCCATATGTGAGGACTGACTTCCTGCTTGTTCCTGGAGAAAAAGATGGTACTGAAAACCATAGGAGGAAATAAGTGCACCAAGGGACTGAGTGTAGAGAGGAAAAAGGAGAGGTTCTTAGACACAGCCCTGAGGTGCATCAACTGAATGTGGGATGGTGGTAGAGGAGGAACCACCAGAACATACACTAAAAGTGTGACAGGAGAAATAAGAAGAAAACCAGGACAGAACAGAGCTCCAGGAGGCGGTTCTGGTCCATGGAGTTGCAGATATCTGGTAACCTTCAACTCCAAGTCTACAGAGTGAAAAGTCCAGATATATTTCACTTATATGGGCAGTTATAAAATTACCCCTCTAGTATTGTCTCTTCATGCTGTCCTCATTAGATATTCTACCAAAAGGACAGCTTAGAAATGCATAAAATTTGAAAGGCAGCACTATATTATGCAGTCTTGCAGGAATGAATTGCTCTACATGGTCTGGTCTAAAGCCACAGCTACTTTGGGAGTTTCTCCAATGGGTTTGTTTTGCACATAAGACCAAACCCACTGCTCTAACATTGTTTAAGAATTAGCTATATGTGTGCTATAATATAACCCTTCACCTGTTTGCAGGGGGGTGAGCTCCGGTGAAGCTAGTCGTCGTATCGCAGTGGGAGAGATTGGTGCATTAAGTTTTGATGAGATACTTTGACTATAAGTTGTTTTTGGCAATTATAGCATTTGTAGATTTTAAGAAAATAAATAAAAACAAAAAAAGTATTTTTTCTGACAGATTATTAGTATTAGAAGAATATTGATAAAGGGGAGTTTTTTTCAGACTGGTGATGTATCTCACTTTTTCCCCCATGGCGATTTGAATCACTGCGTGGTGGAATTATAGCCATCCTGAAGTCTTTTTCTCCCTTATCACATTTATAATGGGAAGTTTTGTTTATAGTTTTTTACTTTTATGGTAAGGAGATAGAATTGTTTCTCTAAGGTGCATTTGGTTGTGGGTATTGAGTTAGTTTTGCATATACCATGACACCCATGAACCTCAATTCTAAGTCAGTTTCTCAAATTTACTGTTAATGGTTGACCTAGTACTTGCATCATGCCAAAGAAAGCCTCCTCCTGGAATTTTTAAGATGTAAGATGTTTGGGTAAATTTATCAAGGTGTGCTTGCAAATTCTTAATCAAGCCTGTGGCACTCAATATGAAAGAGTAGTTACTCACCTGTAACAGGTGTTCTCCAGGAGCAGCAGGAATCAGTCCTCACATATGGGTGACATCGACGCTGATGGAGCCCCCGTGCGGAGCATTTCCCCAGCTTTCTAAGAAAGCCTTTGGGAATTATGCATGCATGCGCGGTCCCCTTCCCGCCTAAAGGTGCCATCTGCTCAGTCAGATGACATAGCTAAAAGACAGCACAAAAAGTGTAAAAATGAACTATGCACAACTGCAACTCCCAGGGGAGGAGGGAGGGTTGTGAGGACTGATTCCTGCTGCTCCTGGAGAACACCTGTTACAGGTGAGTAACTACTCTTTCTCCAGGACCAAGCAGGAAGTCAGTCCTCACATATGGGACTCCCCAGCTTCAGGCTACCGGGGACCCAGAGCTGAAAAATGAGCTCCCTCTAGCCGCAGCATCAGAGAAAGGATTTCACTGAAACATACCCCCACCGGTAGCCCAACCAGAGGGCTGGAGGGTAGGAGTTGCCTAAACCTCGAAGAGATTCCGGAGCACTGCCTGACCGAAAGCACTGTCCCTACGGGACTCCCTCTCCAGGCAGTAATGGGCCGCAAAAGTCTGGCTTGAAGACCAAGTTGCAGCCCTACAGATGTCTGCCAACGGTACAGAGCGGAAATGAGCTACTGAGGCAGCCATTGCCCTGACACGGTGGGCCGTGACCTGACCCTGCAAGGGAAGGTCAGCTGCCCTGTAAGCCAAGGTGATACAGTCAGCCACCCAGATGGACAAGATACGCTTGGAGACAGGTAACCCCAAGTTATTAGGGTCAAAAGAGACGAAGAGCTGAGTAGCCCTCCTATGCCCCTGCGTACGTTCAATGTAGAAGAATAAGGCCCTTCTACAGGTCCAGGGTATGCAGGACTGTCTCAGCCCGGCTGGCATGGGGCCTAGGGAAGAATGTTGGAAGAACCACCTCCTGGTTGAGATGGAAAGAGGAGACAACCTTGTCAGCATACATCAACATGACATTATGCTTAGCATAGGTGTCATGGCCGTTCCCAGACCCTGGATTTCAAGCAGCTTTGTTACTCTGGTGATATCAGTCTCAAAACTTAATGAGGGTAGTTTACAAGATGAGATTAACTCTGACCCCCTAGTGATGTCAGTCTCCGGGCTTGATGAGATTGGTCTGCAGCCCCTCCTTGCTAAATCAAGAATAGCAGACCTCAAAGGGAGGTGACTGGAAACAATAGCAGACCTCAAAGGGAGGTGCTAGAGAAAATTCACTATAAAGGACAGAAACACTTCCTCTTTTCATCGGACACACCTTGCCATGAGGCTCTGACACCCAATTCTCTCCCCTCCCCTTGTTCTCTCTTTCTCTCCCTATTCTTCTTACTATGAGGCTCTGACCCACATTTTCTTACCCCCTCTCACACACACACACAGATTCATTGAAGTAAACTGAAGCAGCTTTCTAACAACCTCCTACCTCTGTTCTGTAACTTTGTAATAAGCCTATTTCTATATAAAACCTTTTTACCAAGCCACACCTGTTTGGTTGTCTTATTTGTGCTGCTTACCCTACTGTCTCTGTGAAATGAACTCAGGACCAAATGGAGAGTAGACCAGAAGATTACAAACCTTTGGGAGGAATTTAGGATGAGTCCTAAGGACTACCATGTTCCTACAGAAGCGAGTGTATGGCCTGTCACAGACCAGGGCTGGAAGCTCACTCACTCGATTGGCCAAGGTCAGGGCCACTAGGAATAGAGTCTTCCAAGAAAGGAAGCGGAGAGGACATGTAGCCATCGGCTCAAAAGGTGGGCGAGTCAGTTGCTGCAAGACCACATTCAACTCCCACTCAGGGGCCGGTGGACTGAGAGGAGGCTTGGAGCAAGAGCAAGCCTCTGAGAAACCTGGACACCAAGGGGTGAACCGACAAAGAGTGTCCCTCCACCAGTGAGTGGTGAGCTGCCAGAGCAGAGAGGTGGACCCGAACAGAATTGGACTTAAGGCCCTGATTGGACAAGTGCAGCAGGTACTGAAGCACTACTGGCACAGTGCAGGAGAAAGGATCTTCCTTGCGTTGCTGACACCAGAAGGAGAACCGTCTCCACTTCAGGGCATAGGTTTTCCTGGTGGATTACTTTCTAGAGGCCAAGACCACCTCTTCCACTTCCTGAGGCAGGCCCCAGGGAGCCAACACTACCCTTGCAGCCTCCAGGCCGTCAAATTGAGAGATTTGAGATTGGGGTGCAGAAGGGAACCCTGATCCTGAGAGAGAAGATCAGGTTGAAACCCCAGAGGTAGTGGGGTTTCCACTGCTAGTTGAAGCAGAAGTGGGAACCAGGGCTGCCTCGGCCACCTGGAGGCTACCAGAAGCACCGAGGCCTTGTCCCTTAGAATCTTGAACAAGGTTCGGGCCACCAGAGGTGTGGGCGGAAACGCATACAGGAGGCCCTGGGACCAAGAAATCAGGAAGGCATCTGCTGCTAACCTCAGGGGATGCGGTTGCCTGGAACAGAACCTGGGTAGCTGCCGGTTCAGGGGACTGGCAAAGAGCTCTATGGATGGAAGTCCCCATTTCAGGAAAATTTTTTGAACCACTAATGGGTGCAGTTGCCACTCGTGGGGCTGCAGAACCCTGCTCAACCTGTCTGCCAGGAGGTTTTCCTGGCCAGGGAGATAAACAGCCTTGAGAAACATGTGCCTGAGTGCAAAAGAGCAAAGGGCCTGTGCCTCCTGACACAGGAGCTTGGACCCAGTGCCTCCCTGTTTGTTCACATAGAACATGGCCACTTGATTGTCCGTCTGTACCAGAACAGACTGGTGAGCCAAGGTGTGAGAGAAGGTTTTGAGGGCTAAGCGAATATCCCGGAGTTCCAGTAGGTTGATTTGTTGTGTGGCCTCCCATGGAGACCACAGGCCCTGGGTGCATGTTTCCAAACAATGTGCACCCCAGCCCTGCAAGGAGGCATCGGTCGTCAACACCACTGTGGAAACAGGCACCTGAAAAGGCACCCCCTGTAGTAAGTTGGCGGGGGGGGGGGGGGTGTAGCCACCACTGTAGGAAGTTCAGGAATGGTTTGGACACCCGTACTTTGTCTGTGAGGCTTCCTGTGGCTTGCTTCCACTGAGTTCTGAGGCACCATTGTGCAGGTCTCATGTGGAGGCGGGCATTGGGGGTCACATGCACTGTCGATGCCATGTGGCCTAGGAGCTTCAGACAGAGTCTGGCGGAAACCCGTGGCATGCTGAGAAACTGGTTTGCCAAGTCTAAGATCCTTTGTGCTCTGTCTTCTGGCAAGTAAGCCTTTGCTTGCAGGGAGTCCAGCCGCACCCCTATGAACTCCAGGTTCTGGGAGGGGAGCAAAGTGGACTTTGCGAAGTTTATGACAAAGCCTAGGTGTTGAAGGAGGGAGACAGTTCGGAGGGTGGCTTGCCTGGCCTCCTGGTAAGTCTGACCCCTGATGAGCCAGTCGTCCAGGTAGGGGAAGACAAAAACACCTTGATTCCTCAAGTAGGCCACCACCACTGCCAGGCACTTTGTAAAGACCCTTGGGGCGGAGGTTAGGCCAAAGGGCAGTACTCTGTACTGGTAATGGTTTCCTCCCACAATGAACCTGAGGTACTTTCTGTGGTCTGGATGAATGAGGATGTGAGTGTACGCATCCTTTAGATCTAAGGAGCATAGCCAATCTCCCTGCTGGAGGTAGGGCTGAAGTGTTCCAAGAGTAAGCATTTTGAACTTTTCTTTCTCCAAGAACTTGTTGAGATTCCTGAGGTCGAGAATAGGCCTGAGGCCACCGGTTCTCTTTGGTACGAGGAAGTACCTGGAGTAAAAACCGTGACCTTGCAGGCGGGGAGGTACAGGCTCCACCGCCTTGTCTAGAAGCAGACCTTGAAGTTCTTGAAGGAGGAGGTCTGTGCGCAGAGGTGGTCTCGGAGGCTCTCCTGGGAAGTAGGGAGGAGGCAACTGCTGGAAATGGAGCATATAGCCCTTGTGGACTATGCTCAATACCCAATCATCTCCTGTAACGGGTGGCCACCTGTGGGCAAACAGGGCTAGATGACCTCCTGTGCAGGGATGAGGCAGAAGAGGTGGAAAGGCTATGCTGTGGGAGTCAAAAATCCCCTCTCTGCTGAGTGGGAGCAGGAGGCTTGGGGGTCTTCTGCCTACAGGGCCCATGTCCCTGCCCCTTGGCCTGCTGACCCTGCTGGGGAGGCCTGGTACTGAGGGAAAGGTTTGTAGGCAGCTGCCTTCCTTGGGTAAAAGGACTTCTTACCCGAGCCCTTCTTCTTATAAGAAGGGGCAGAGGTTTTTCTGGACAACCTTATCCTAGTCAGGTGCTCAGTTTCGAGCTCAGCAGCCTTCTCGGCCATGGGCTTGCCAAAAAGCTTTTCACCTCGGCAAGGGACATCGACCAACTTGTCCTGCACCCAGGGTTCGAGGTCCGATGACTGCAGCCATGCCTGGCGTCAGGCACCGATGCCGGCTGCCGCTACACGGGCCGAAACCATCGTAGGCCGCTCGGGACATGAACTTTGAGCATTCACGGATTCCCGAGGACAAGGTCTTGAACCTCTGCAAAGGTTCCCCGGAGAGGCCAGCAGAGAACAAGGCAATTTCCTTTGCCAGATCTCATAAGTACATGCCCATGTACAGCTGGTAGGATTGGACACGGCAAGCAAGCATCGAGCCCTGGAAGCACTTTCTGCCGAGCGCATCCAGGTTCCGGGCCTCCCTGTCGGGAGGCACCGCGGAGTGCATCTTCTGGCTCTTCAGACGATGCATGGCCGATTCCACCACCATGGAATGGTGCGGCAGCTGCGCCTTCTGGAATCCAGGGCTCTTACGGAGTCGATAGATGGAATCGGCCCGCTTGCTCAAAACCGGCGCCGAGGCCGGTGCCTCCCACATCCGGAAGAGGAGCCGTTCCAGCATCGGAGGAACCGGCACAGTAAAGGCCTCCTTCGGAGGAGAGTCATACTGGAGGGCCTCGAGCTCTTCGGCTCAAAGCTCCTCCTCGGGGTCCGCAGGAATCGCCAAAGCCGTGACCATATCCCGGACGAACTCTGAGAACCGGGTGTCCTCCGGGGGGACCTGCTCCGGGGCTCGGACTGCGGTGAGTCTGAAGGGACACACCGAGTCCAAAAGGTGTCGGGGGACTCCTCATCCTCCGTCTCCCACACGGACTCATCCGAAGAGGAGTCGGGGGGCTCTGACCGCGCGGGCCTCTGTGGCACCCGCCCCGACGCTGAAGGCACCGGCGTCGATGCCCTTGGTCCCGAGCGGGAGGTCGAGGGTGACCGTGACCGAGGACGACTTCGAGCCTTCATGGTCTCGAGTATCAGCTAGGTCTCCGGGGTCGACTTAGACGTCGATGTCCCGGTGGTCGGGGAGATGCACCAGCGAGGCTGGCCATCAGTACCCACTGCTGATCCATGAAGGCAGACAATCTGCACTCCAAGGCTGTCACAGCCTGAGTCCAAGCTCAGGAGGCTCAGCAGCCACAGACTCGGGCCCTGGTGGCGCCGGGCCAGACGTCGGCTCCCTAGGAGGAGAGTCCTCGAGGACAACAGGACTTATGTGCCCGGCGGACTCCGGCTCCACGCGAGGTATCTTGGATGGCTTCTCCTGCTCCAAGGGCCTGGGGTGGTGGTCGGGGGTCCGAGACCTGGCCCCCAAGGAACCAGGGACCTCCTCCGACGCCGCCCTCACGAGCCTTTTCTTCCTCTTACGCTCCTGATCGGGGGACCCCCTGTCCGAGGAACCCTGGCGATGCTCGGGGTCAGAATCCCGAGATGTCGAGGCCTCAGACGAGGTCCAGGCCCGGCCGGAGGCAGAGTCAGAAAAAATCTGCTCTTTCTGATGCTGGCGGCTTCAAAGTGCCTTGGGTGGACATTTTGCCACACGGGACACAGACCTTAGGATCATGATCTGGTCCCAGGCATCGAAGGCAGCAGTCGTGTGTGTCGGTGAGAGACTTCAGTTTCTTACACCGATCACACTTTTTGAAACCACTGGAAGCTATCGGGGAAAAAAGAACCCCCACGAGGTCAAAGGACCGGCCTTCCAGGGAAAAGAAAAAAAGGGCGCTAACGCCAGCCACGAAGGGCAAAAACTGAAAAATAGAAGACAGGCTTGATACCGGTGTACCGAACCCGGCGGGAAGGGAAACCGGCGTCGAACCGGAGAAGAACGATAAAGAAATCGCAAGAAAAAAGTCAACTTTTCCGGGTGACACGGACAGACGTCCGTTGGGCTCCACGGAAAAAGAAAGACTGAGCAAGATGGCACCTTTAGGCGGGAAGGGGACCGCGCATGCTTGCAGTATTCCCAAAGGCTTTCTTAGAAAGCTGGGGAAATGCTCTGCACGGGGGCTCCATCGACGTCGATGTCACCCATATGTGAGGACTGACTTCCTGCTTGGTCCTGGAGAACTATCTTTCTGGTACATTTTCTTGGTACTTGATCTTTTCCCTCTCGATGCAATTCACAGAATAGTCGCTTGGGACAGACACCTATAAATCTGCCATTCAGTTGTTCTTCTCCATTAGCACTGTGTCCGGCTTCCTTGCATCCTGCTTTTTATCAGTCAGAACGAGAGTATCATAGGTGGATCACAACCTCTTCATTCTCTGCAATTCACTTAGGGTCATGATCGCAGTGCATTACAGGCACAGTGATGTTGTGGTGTTTATGAGGCGTGCCTCCTGTAAACATGTAGCCAAACGGGACGCTTATGTGCATTTAAGGCCACACTGTGATTAACAATGCTGCGTATGCCTTTTAACGCTATACAAATGATTAGTAGTAGTAGTATGAAGAATGCTATGAACCATTAGTTAACACGCCACAGCTTTCCGAAAGCTCAATGTGAAGAAAGTGCAATGCTATTAATTAGGACTGAATTTATCTGTCTGTCTGTCCAATATGGAGGTAAAATAAGTTCCTGCTAACGGACAGGCCTGGCAGTTGTGTAGTGTGACTTGAGCCCTGCAAGACTGACAGCTGGAAATGGGACGAGGACAGTGTTATGATGTAGGTATGTACAGGCAGCTTCCCACCCTCAACAGAAAATAG
Source organism: Ichthyophis bannanicus (assembly GCA_033557465.1). Lineage (NCBI taxonomy): Eukaryota > Metazoa > Chordata > Amphibia > Gymnophiona > Ichthyophiidae > Ichthyophis > Ichthyophis bannanicus. Next base: position 227,309,941 of record CM066043.1, on the reverse strand, counting down.
GTGGATATGAAGTTAGACACCCATTGAACCTGTAGACCGGGGGGAGGGGGGTGTCTGCTTCTCTCTGATCTAATTCATTTTCTTTTTTTTTTTTAAATTGTTGTACCCCCCCCCCCCCCAAGAGCAGCGGGTTATATCTATAAATTGGAACAGTTCAAAAGACTGCTCACTACACACAAGTTACATTGTAGTTATCTGAAAATAACTGTTGGAGCTGAAGAGAGATTACATCGTTATATTCGCTATAGAATATTCCACTTGCAGTTTAGGCTTTACATACTTCTGCTGTAACTTGGGAAACTTCACCTAAAGTGTGTTTGCTGTGTATAGTTTTGGCCAGAACCCTCCCTAAAGCACTCACCCAGAAATGAAAAAGCTTTATAAATGCTGCCATATGGAATTTACACTCAAGCAGCACTTGAAGTGTAATGAAGACAGAAAACGGCTAGAGACACGGAGCAACCCCCAGAGAAGCACTGATGCTAGGAATGTGTATCGCCGGCTATCCAAGCATCTGCACGGTGCTACCATGTTAACGGTCACAGCCAGGCCAGACCCAACCCTTCAGTAACTGCTCACTTTAGTAGAAATGGATTAAACCAGTGGTTCCCAAACTTGAGGTCACATCGGTGGATAGGGGAAGGGGGGGGGGGCGCGGGGGACAAACATGCACATTTCCCCATCTGTCTGGACTTTCACTGTGCCAAGTTGGATAGTCCGCATGTGGCCTGTGAGCCACTGAATTTTCATAGGCCCTTGCCCCTGCTGGGTAAGCTTCCTGGTTAGACTGGAAACCCCTGCTGAGTACTGGGGTCTGTAGGCCACACTGCACACTGACACAGGGGACCCTGTGCTGACTGCTGCTACTGTTGCTGGCGCCTTCCTGCTTCAGATGAGTGAAGGAAGGGGAAGGAGGCCGGAGACCTGCCAATTTGATGTCATCATTTGGAGTCACATGACTTCTCAGTTGTTAAAATGAAGTCTCATGGGGTAAAAGTTTGAAAAGCACTAGATTAGACAGTGGGGATAGCGTAGTTACTCACCTGTAACAGGTGTTCTCCAGGAGCAGCAGGAATCAGTCCTCACATATGGGTGACGTCGGCGCCGAAGGAGCCCTCGCGGAGCAATTTTCCCCAGCTTTCAAAGAAAGCCTTTGGGAATTGCAGCGCGCATGCACGGTCCCCTTCCCGCCCAAGGGTGCCATCTTAGCCAGTCAGATGACATAGCTAAAAGACAGCATAAAAATTTGCAAAAAAACTAAAGCAGATGATTGCAACTCCAAGGGGAGGAGGGAGGGTTGTGAGGACTGATTCCTGCTGCTCCTGGAGAACACCTGTTACAGGTGAGTAACTACGCTTTCTCCAGGACCAAGCAGGAAGTCAGTCCTCACATATGGGACTCCCAAGCTTAAGGCTACCGGAGACCCTAAGCACAAAAATGAGCTCCCTCTAGCTCAGCAGTACAGAAGGAAGGAATCTTCACTGAATTAGTACCCACCGGTAGCCCCCATCCGGGATGGAGGGTAGGAGTTGCTCAAACCTCGAAGAGATTTCGGAGGACTGCCTGTCCGAAAGCACTGTCCCTGCGGGACTCCCTCTCGAGGCAGTAATGGACCGCAAAAGTCTGGCTCGAAGACCAAGTAGCAGCCCGGCAGATGTCTGCCAATGGAACAGAGCAGAGGTAAGCCACTGACGTAGCCTTCGCCCGAACACAATGAGCCGTGACCCGACTTTCTAACGAGAGTCCGGCTGCCCCATAAGCCCAAGCGATACAGTCAGCAATCCAGATGGACAGAGTACGCTTGGAGACAGGGAGCCCCAATTTATTGGGGTCAAAAGACACAAATAGCTGAGCAGCTTTACGGTGCTCCCGCGTACGGTCAAGGTAGAAGTTCAATGCCCTTCTACAGTCCAGGGTATGCAGGACCATTTCAGCTCGGCTGGAGTGTGGCCTGGGAAAGAAGGTCGGAAGTACCACCTCCTGATTGATGTGAAAAGGGGAGACCACTTTTGGAAGAAATTTAGGGTGAGTCCGTAGGACTACCCGATTTTTGTAGAACCGAGTGTAAGGGGGATCAGACACGAGGGCCTGCAATTCACTTACGCGTCTAGCGGAAGTGAGGGCTATCAGGAATAAGGTTTTCCAAGAAAGAAAACGGAGAGAACAGGTAGCCATAGGTTCAAAAGGCAGACAGGTGATCCGCTGCAAAACCACATTCAGATCCCAGTCAGGTGCTGGCGGGCGCAGAGGTGGTTTAAGTAGAAGGAGACCTCGGAGAAACCTTGCCACGAGAGGGTCGCTGGAAAGAGGTCTGCCGTCCACCGGCACATGATGTGCTGAAAGAGCACTGAGGTGAACTTTAACGGAGTTGGACTTAAGTCCCAGATTAGAGAGGTAGAGCAAGTACTGCAAGATCACCGACACCGAGCAGGGGAAGGGATCCTGAGACTGCTGGGCACACCAAGCGGAAAAGCGACGCCATTTAAGGGCGTAGCATTTGCGGGTAGAAGGTCGCCGGGAAGCTAGGACGACCTCTTCCACCTCTGCCGGCAGTAGAAGGGGAGCAAGGACTACCCTTTCAGCAGCCAGGCCATCAGATGTAGAGATCTGAGGTTGGGGTGTAGTAGGGACCCCTGATCCTGTGTTAGGAGATCTGGTTGAAACCCCAGAGGGAACGGATCCTCCACCGCTAGTTGCAGCAGGAGTGGAAACCACGGCTGTCTGGGCCACCGAGGAGCTATCAGGATCATGGAAGCTTTGTCTCGGAGAACCTTGAAAAGAGTTCGAGAGACTAGCGGTATGGGAGGAAAGGCATAGAGAAGGCCTTTCGACCATGAGAGCAGAAAAGCATCCGCCGCTACTCGAAGGGGATGCCTTTGGAGGACATTTTGCTGCAGGCCCCACAGATCAGTTCCTCATGATCTGGGCCAAGGCAGCGGAGGCAATTATCGTGTGTGTCAGTGAGTGACATATTTCTGTCACACTGAACACACCTTTTGAAACCACTGGCAGCCATCGGGGGAAAAAGGGCCCCTGCAAGGTCAAAGGACCAGGCTGCCAGCGAAAAACCGAAAAACGAAACTGACAGAAAAATCAGAAAAACCGAAAAATAAGAGAAGGACTCGCAACGGCGTCGCGAGTCCGGGCAGGAAAGAGACCGGCGCCGAAGAAAAACGAGAAATAAACCACGAAAAATCAACTTTTTCTGCGGGGACAAGTAGACCACATCTGTAGGGCTCCGCGGAAAAAAGAAGACTGGCTAAGATGGCACCCTTGGGCGGGAAGAGGACCGCGCATGCGCGCTGCAATTCCCAAAGGCTTTCTTTGAAAGCTGGGGAAAATTGCTCCGCGAGGGCTCCGTCGGCGCCGACGTCACCCATATGTGAGGACTGACTTCCTGCTTGGTCCTGGAGAAGGTTTCCTTCCAGGGCTGCCTTCATTAAATAAGACAGACCCTGGGCAGCTGCAGAACATTCCGGAATCAATGCCATGACGCTTGAGCACCAGGGTTGGCTTTGTGTAGAACACTGGAACTAACACTTGGTGGCACCTCTCTCAAATGCAGCAAAGCATCCCCCTCCCCCACCCCCCTTTTTCACTCTGGTCTCAAGGTTCCGTCTAGCCTCGTTTGTCTACATGTGGACATGTCAACATGGCAGTACCTTCTCTGATGTGCACATCCCAAAAGACAGCCCTGCCTGTCGCTACATAACTAAGACCATTCAGCATACCTGGAGGATAAACCTGACCTACTTCAAGCTTGCAATGTATAGCCTAATTGCTAATATGTGAAAGAAACTCATTCCAAGAATATCGGTTATTCCATTATTTTTGCATTTAGCAAGATTGATTTTCTTTACAATTCAACATTACAAGCCAGTGCGCAATCTTAACACTCAGGTCAAATGACACCACCACACACGTTTTACCTGAAAAATGAAAAGTTTATTCTCCCCCCAACCCTGTAGCAATACAAAACCAAATATGAGCAGCATCAAGCCTGAAACAAATTTAGCAAAAAATATCATAGGACAAATCTTATATTGTACAAGTATAAAGACAACAGTGCCGCGATGAAACAGAATAAAGAACAACAATGAGGAAAATGTGCTTCAGTCATACCCAGCACATAACTAGCTCTACACAAACATTCAGGGCAAGTTTCCAGGCAGCAAATCAAACCTGAAGAGTCTTCTGCACATGTTTGTACTTGTAACATTATCTTTTGGAGAAGATGCATCTGTTTTTGTGCTCATAATATGAATGGATCTAATGGCTGAACACACGGCAGTAGTAAACCTCCAGGGCAGTGAATCAGAGTAAAATAAGTCTATAAAAGTCATAAGTACACCATGATATCAGAAAGAAATAAACTCAGTAGCAGCCACTTCCAACCATCTCACTGGTGTTTAAGGCCAAACCTTTAACAGCTAGCCACCAAGGATCAGGGCTGGAGGTTTTCACCGCATCTTACAAAACCAGCAGTGATTCAGCAAAAGAGGAGTGATGGCCCTGAAAGTGCCCACGGCACAATTAGGTCGGAGTGTACTAAAATGAGTTCCACTGACCATTCGCATGCGTCATGCTGACAGCACTAGTGAATCAAAACTTGATGCAAACACAGCATGTCCTTTCATCAAGAGTTTGCCCCAATCAAAGCAGAACTGGAGCAAAAGCTTTGCTAATCTCCCAAAGAAAAATAACATGCATAGAGCTGCGTCTCCACGCATGTTTTTTTCACCACAGAACTAGCTTTGCAATTTAATCCCCTGCCCCCTCCCCTTTGCAGGTAAAAGTTTACTTATTTTTGAGAAATGTGCCCACTTAACCTGCAATCAAAGAGCCCATTTCTAAGGGTGAAACACTTTTACCTGCAAAAATGCCTTTCAGGACTGAAACAAAGCTCGTATGTTCTATCCAGTGTGACCATCCATACCTACTAAGCTCTAGCAGGCTGAATGAAAGATTTTGGTGCCTGTACGTAAGATCAGAGAGTGTGGGGGGGGGGGGGGGGGGGGAGTGTCAGAGATTCCAAAGATTGAAGAGACAAGAGGAGCAGAGGGAGGAGCTAGTGGCTCCTCTTTGACCTGGGTATTTGGCACCCTAGGCAATTGTTTATGTTGCCTATGCCTAGATCCAGTCTTGATTCTCTACAATTCTTGCCTCTCCCTTAAGTTTCTCTTTACTTGTCTCATGCTTTCTTAAATTCAGATAGCATCCTCGTCTCCACCATTCCCCCCGGGAGGTCATTCCTTGCATCCATCACCCTTTCCGTAAAGAGTATTTTCTTAAATTACTCCAGAGTTTATCCTCATTCACCTTCATCCTGTCGCCTTGTTCCTTTCAAATGAGAGAGGCCCATCGCCTGGGCATTTACACTACAGAGGTATATAAATCTCTCTCCTATCTCCCTTTTTTTGCCTTTCCTCCAAAGAATACATATTGAGATCTTTAAGTGTCCCATGTTCTTATGTTCCCAAATTCTTTATAATGAAGACCATTTTAGAAGCCATCCTCTGAAGCAACTTCATTCCGATATGTTTTTGAAGCTGCAGCCTCCAGACGTGCACACAGTAGTCCAAATGAGGTCTCACCAGAGACTTATGCAGAGGCACTATCACAGCCTCCTTCCTGCTGGCCATTCCTCTCCTTTTGCATTCATGCATCCCTTTGACTTTTACCAATGCCTTTTTTACCTGTTTGGCCACCTTAAGATCATTAGATATGGAATAGTGCTGGTCCCAGTTCTTCTTTCATGCTCAGAAGTACTTCACCTCTATACTGTACAACTTTTCTGGGGTTTGAAGCCCAAAAATATGCCCCTGCATTTAGCACCAAATCTTAATCTTAGCTGCCAAATTCTACACCATTCTTCAAGCTTTGCTAGATTCCTCCATGTTATTCACCCATAACAAGACGTCTACACTACTTCTGCAAAGAGGCAAACCTTACCCAACAGCCCTTCTGCAATATTGCATAGAAAACTGTTAAAAAGAACTTGACCAAGGACCGATCCGAGGCATCCCACTAGTAATGTCTTTATCCTCAGCGCCATTACTCTTGTCTCTCCCACTCAACATTTCAGTCACCTATGTGAAACAGTGTCAAAGGCTTTGCTGGAACCTAACACTCTCCCTTGAGCCAATTCTCTAGTCGCCCAGTCAAAAATTGATTAGATTCCTCTAACAAAATCTCTAGTGAAACCCTGCTGCCTCAGATCCAGCAACCTATTGGATTCCCGAAACTCCATTATCCTCCGTTTTAGCAGTTTCCATTAAATTTATTCACCACAAAAATCAGGCTAAAACGGCAAGTAGTTCCCAACCTCCTCCTTCCTTCCACTTTTGTGGAGAGGGACGACACCTACCCTTTTCCTTAGTTCCTCAACTCTAGAGAAGCTCAGAAAAAGGCCAGACAGCAAAGTCACCAGAACCTCCTTCAATGTCTTCTGATGTGTCGCATCTGAGCCCACTGTCTTGCCTACTTTCAGTTTAGCTAGCTTCTCACAAACAGACATCTGAAAATTACTCATTTGTTTTCTGAAATCCTACTCTTGGCCCCTCATCTGTGAACATAGGACAGAAATATTTGCTAATTCCATTTCTACTTCAGCTTCTACCTATTCCTTCCCCTTCACCCCCTGAGCCCGATAGTACCACTCTTACACTTCCTCCCATCACTAACAATCCCAAAAGAGTCTTGTCCCTTATTTTACTATATTTACTGCTTTTTTCTTTTAACATCTTTGCTTCCCTAACTACATTCTTAGGTTCTCTTGTGCAGCTATAAAGTACAGTGCAGTGGGTATGCTAATCGCATGCAAATGACAGAATGACTAATTGCTCTCTGAGTAAAAAATTACACAAACTTACTGCGGTATTTTTTAAACTCTCAACACTGGATCTTTCCCAAAGCTTCGGGCAGACAAAGCTGGAGTGGGGAGCAAAAAAAAAAAAGTCATCCGAGGTAAAGTTTGACACTTCACCCCAGATGACCCATAAAGTCCCAGACCCCCCCCCCCACCCAACACTTCCTAATCCTGAGGCCCCAATCCCCAACACCTCCCCCACCCCAAAAAACAGATGGTGCCCTGACCCCTCCTCCTCAAATCTTCTAAAAATGTTAGCATTTTCCCTGGTGGCCCCGACCCAGTGACTTAAATTCTTCCATAGCAGCCCCTGCTTTGTTGGGGGCCTCCCCCCCATGCACCTGTTCCTGTGTCTTCTGAAGTAACCATTTTCCCTACTTTCTACCGGAATCTCCTGTTTGTTATACTTTGTCTGTCTTGCATAGATTGTAAGGTCTGTTGAGAAGGAACTGTCTCTTACATGTACAGTGCTGCATATCATTTGCATAGCATTACAAGGCCTAAGTAGTAATAGTACTTCCCCCACTCTGAGGGCTCTTTCAAAGTTGCTGCTTGAAGGCCCATAATTTGAACTTCTGCCATTGCTCCGGCCCCTGTCTCCAATTCTCCCCCCCCAGTACATTCATTATTGGGAAAGGAGGAGGGGCAGGAGTGATGCCCTCACACTCCCATCCCCAAGCTGCTATCGTGGAAAATGGTGATGCCTGACCCCATACTATGCATCCTGTGATGCACTAGGCAGGACCTGTCTGCCAAATAAGGCCACTCAACAAGGGAAGTACCAGGGGAAGAGAGAATCAGAGATAATATTCACCTTGGTAGCCCCAACTGTAAGTCCGAGTCTCACTCTCCCAGTACCTTCCTCGTTATGTGGGCAGGAGCAATACCCACATGCTCCTGTCCCTACACAGCCATCTTGGGAAATGGTGATGCCTGACCCCATGCAGTGCATCCGGCATGAACCAGGCAGGCCCAGCCTGCAAATAGGCAATAATTGCCTTTTATGGAAGAAATGACACCCATGGTGCATCCTGGGAGACACAGAATAGGTTCAGCGTTGACCCTGTGCTTTGCATCCCATGATGCAAAGCACAGGGTCAGGCGCTGCCATTTTTCAAGATGTCGGTGCAGGGGCACGGACATGTGGGCATCACTCATGTCCCTCCCCCTCAATGAGGAAGATACCAGAAGGAGGACAGAATCAGTGGTAGGGGTTAGGGGCCACTAGGGCAAATGCTGCTTTTTTTTTTTTAGGAAGGTTTTGGGGGTGGGGGTTAGGGCCACTAATGCTTTTTGGGGATGTCTGAGCAGGTTGGCTGGGAATCAGGGGTCTGGGCGTGATTGGATCATCTTAGATGAAGTGTCAAACTTTACCTCAGATCATTTTTTTGGATGGCATATGGATGTAGACCCCTATGCTCATGTCTCTCCTTGTTTAGAGCAGACTGTGTGCATAACTTATTTGCAAGCTGCTTACTTACAGCACTGCTGGGCAAAACCTCTGCTTAAAACCTGAGCTTTAGTGCTAGACTCTTAGCACAGGTTATCCATAGTGAGGCCACAGACTGCTAGTCCTGGACCTAGAAATTAAGGGACCACGTGTTCCAGCAATACTGCAAACACTGCTAGGTTTTTTAAAACAAAATGCATTCCCTTCCTCTACAGATGCTACAGCAGACTGGGAGCAGCCAGGGGCATGATCTCTGAAAAAATGTAGAAATAAAGGAATACCTTTGCTCTTCCTCAGTCACACACCTTCCATTTTTTTATTTCATTTTCACAAACAAAATAAATTGTGATTACAATTAAAAGGTGGGGAGGAGGGGAGGAGAGAAATCATGGCTTGCATTTACATTTTTTTTTGTGGTTTCTTTTCTCCTGTATATCGCACATTGCATACCATCTGAAAATCAACTTGTAATATTCCCTCCTTCTTTGGTAACAATCACACACCAGAACAACGCCTGGACCCCGCTGCTGCACAATCTGAATTTTCATTGACAAGAATGCCCCAGTACTACTGCTGCCATACTGCACCAAAGGCTTAGCAAACTAAGGAAATGGGAAGTTTACTTTACAACTTTCCCTTAAATGTAAAAATCCTATGCAATGCATTAGCCGCATCATTCTTCTATCTAAGCCTGTTCTGCCTTAGTTCAGGGGTCCCTAGACTAGAGTGTGCAAGCTAGGCACAGACCCAGCCTGAGCTACAGGAGCTTGATTTTCTAACATGCCACGTGCTTCCATCTGACAGTCATATTTGACCTCCAAAGGTTTTGGGGTCCCCCCTCCCAGTTGCAGAAAATGGGGTGGGACTTCCCTGAGCTCACCAGCAGAAGAGCCGTCTAGACTCATGAGCATATAAAGCTGCTGGCGGGGAGGAGTGGGATGAGCGAGTGAGAGGAAGGTATGCCACGCATGTACATACATATACTCTGTCTATATCTCAGGAGCAGAGGCAGGTCGTCCGGTGGTGCTGCAGGGTTGCAAGTGTCGAGAAACCTAGAAATATGATGGACATTGTCTGCCTTGGGAACCTTGTGCCCTGCCTTCCCAGCATTTCAAAATCATCTCAAAGGGCCCAAGCCTATGCTCTCCTTCCACACTTGACAAACTCTGGGGGGGAGGGAGGTACGGGGGGAGAGGAAACTCCCCAGCTCAGTCTTCTCGGGGATTTGAAATGTGCTATTTGGCCCTCCAAGGTAAAAAGTCCAGGGCCCCCACCTTAGGTAAAGTGTTTCTCTTTGAAGGAGCAGTAAGTCAGTGCCATTTTTACCTCACCCTCAGCGCTGAATATGTTTAGACAACCTGTAACTCTGAATGAGGACAATAAACTGAATCTGCAGCATAAACTTACACAAAAAAGAAATACTCTTAAGCAAAGAATGTATGAGAATACTCCATAGGAATGAAAGCAAGCCTGAATCTGAGGACAGCAGCATAAAGGTACCTATACGGAAAGCAGAGAGGCAAATGCTCTAAGGAATTGCACCATAACTCATGCAACAATAGAGCAGGTCCCATGACCCTGCAAACGTGTTCATCGGTATCCTTAGGGACATAAAACAGGGAGACATCGGGCATAAATTATATTCACACACACACACACACACTCACTGAAGAATCAATCATGCAGGCTGTGAAGCAGTATAATCACACGTGCCTTTAAGAATAGACTTTAAAAGATTTAATGCTAAAGCTCATTTTTTCTGATTTTACTTGACCAACACTGCCCATGAAAACCGTGCAGTCTAACATGCCGTCACATTAAAACTGTACAAATTTGATATTTTGCAGTTCAAGCAGTCCTAAGATCCTTAATCTCTGGCACAGTGGGCACTTTGCCAAACTGATTGTGTCAGAGAATGACTGAAAATAGAGTGGTGCTTGCAAGGACTGCTTCAAGTGACATCTGAAGCTAAGAACATGTTCGTGGCGCGCTCCTATTTCATTCCAGGCCAATTTCCAGAATTCGTTTACAAAGCTGAAAAGATTTTTACCCAAGTTAATCAGCAGTCTGAAAAATTAGCTTCCTTCTATGCAGCTAAATGCTTGTGTTAATTTGGTTTGGAAAGAAAAAGTGCAGATGTCCACTGGATCTACAGATGCGAGAGATAGCAGACTTCAAAGCAAATATAAAAAATGGTGCAAATTTGGGTAAAATATATTCACTCTTTGTCCCAATGTGGGCAGTTGCAACCCCATCCCCTATGTTGCCTATATCTTACCAAGCTGCACTGTTAGCGAGTGCTACCCACGGCTTTATCTGGGCATGTTAACAGCGCAATGAAATGCTGATAGTGTGGAAACTCACTGCACTCTCTCTACAGGAGGGTGGGAAATGGGCAGAGCGGGCATGGAAACATCACAACTGCAGACAGCAGGGGCGCAGATAGCATCAGCTGTATTCACAGTGCTGCCGCGCCCCCCACTCTGCATTTTCAGTGGAGTTATCTGCCAGGGGGATGCTGGGCACGGCCTCCACAGATCGCTGCAAACACCACATCTGCACAAAAATGCCCAACGCGGCTTAGTAAACAGACCCCTAAACATATAACTGATCTTTCAGTCAATATGAGCACCCTCCAATGTTGAATCTCTTTATATTCAAGGACACGGATTACATGGAAACTGGATCTGCCATCTTGTTTCATGTAGTTACTCATTTCAGTCACCAAAGGGTGGGAGACAAGCTTGAGAAATCACACAATCATGCACATGGCAGAAGACATGGACACAGAATGCTGGACTTCCAGTGCATTAGCTACTGCTGAAAACACAAAGTGCGTGTCATTGTGCGACTGCAGAAGCTTGATAAACGTTTAACACCTTCAGCTTATAACATATTAAAGTGTGAAGAATTTGCACATGCAGTTTATTCCTTGGTGCATAATCGTGTCCTGCTTTGTACGTGGGTTACACCATGTCATATTTCTCATCTGAGGGAGCTCTGCTGGAACGTGCTGCTAATCTCTCTGAAGACTGTCAACCATCACCAACAGCATCCGCTTGGCACCGACTGTCAGCCATCACTAATAGCTTGCTTGTTGACCATTTTTTCGAGGCTAAAAGCCCAATTTTGTATAGGCTGCTACTTCGGGAACGGGATGTGCATGTTCTGATCTGGACAATTTCCAGCATCCTTTGTTTTACAAAATGCTTGCTGAAGTCGGAGCCTTTTGTAAAATACGTATAAAGACATGCTGAAACACAAACGTAGCTTGCGTGTCCACTGCAAAGAACTATTGCACAAAGAAAAACTGAACAAAATCTCTCCCTTTTAAACGTGTACCTGCTGGCATTTATCCAACCTAACTTTACAACCTATGCGCATAACTGCAAAATTTAAGAAAAAACAGATCCAGAGAGCACCAATTAAGGAGCCGAGATTAAAAAACAAAAGAGAAACCATAATTTGGGGGTTTTAAACACCAGAGAGATAAGCACAATAGCCCCTTCAATGACTCATACAAACCTCAGGTCACCCTAGATCCCAATGAGCAGTTAGCTGATGTAGACATCAAGCTTTTCCTAGGCATTTATGCATTGCTGCAGCAAAATCAAACAGATGTACGTGCCTGCCTTCTGGCCCTATCGAAAACACACCCAAACCCCCTTTCAAAACTCTGCATGTCAAAATCACTACTTAGATGGACTGGGGAATTAACCTTATTTTAGATATGGCTCATGCCTTTCCGGTCGTACCTCAAGGTGAGTTACATCCAGCTATGCTAAATATTTACACGTGTAAATACTATGCAAGCCTTCTAAAATGACCTGAATCAGCAAGTACAAAGACCTAGTGTCAAACTACCATCAGCTTTTACTCACTGTAGGTCAATTAACTTTATGCTTAATCTTCCTCTAGAGATTTTCCTTAATCTTTTTCTCTCCATGCCAACAGTGAGCATTGACGCTTCACAGAACGTTTCAGTCCCAGAGACAGCTGTAATTTATCTGTCCCACACTTTAAAATTCAAGTAGTGGATAAGGCTATGGTACATCTGGGTTCCTATCTGCAAATTCACCTTCAGAGTCTGCTCTGTACATCCCGGCAGTAATCTGGGAGATATGGTGGCAGAAATGAGACATCTCAGCATAATAAGAACTGCTCCAACTATGCCAGAGACCCCTTAACTACTACTGTTCATTTGTACAGCGCTATAAGGCGTACACAGTGCTGTAAAGACACTTGTCACAACTGCAGAGAGCCTGCATACGTCTGCCGTCACTGCATGGATACTGTCAGATGACTCTTGGGCTGCTTCTCAGATTTTGAAATAGCTCTGAAACAATGCTATCTGCTTAATAACACGTTTACAGGTCCTAGACTGGGCAAGGGAGTTGAATTTGAAATAGTAGGTTGGAAAATGGAAGGTGGCTTAATAGGCAAGAACATATCCACTTCCGAACACCACAGGTACTATTTAAGATGTTAAACTAGCACCACACTGCTTTGAAACATTTCATATAGACTCACCAAGACACAATACTGGCCACACTGGACAGAAAGACTAGCATCCCAACAATTCCCTGCACGTCTCCGAGTGTGTACCAGGGACCCTAGCACCCTGCATTTCTTGGCAGCCTTTAGTTAGGCACCAATTTCATTTTTAACCACCCAAATCAACAAAAGATTAGATAAAAATTAGTGTACACTGTACAATAAGTGCTTGATGATTGGCTGGGGGAGGGGAAGTGGCTACTGTCAGCATGAGGCTTCTTACAAAAATGTGAATGTGCCAATGAACGGCCAACATCAATCAATCCTGGGTTTGAAAATCTGGCCAACTGCTTCCAGCTACAGCTGCAATGCTTGCGATAATTTAAATGAAGTTATTGTGCTAACCTGCCTGAAGAGAGACGGTGACAAAGGAAAGGTCTCATCATAACGCAAGCACTCACACATACAACACACACGCAGGCACACACACGCAGGCACGCACGCACGCATACATACCACACACACACGCAGGCACACATACATACCACACACACACGCAGGCACACATACATACCACACACACACGCAGGCACACATACATACCACACACGCACGCACACATACATACCACACACGCACGCACGCAGGCACACATACATACAACACACAGGTATGAATGGTTTCACAACCTAATATTTGAAGAATCTTTCTCTTGTCAGTGGTTTCAAGCCAGATCATCATTCATTTTATTGCTTCTGCTAGTGGGTAAAATATGGGACCACACAAGTTGGGGTCCCAGATTTGTGCCTCACTTTTTTGTGTTCTTTTTACTAGTTGTAGAAGGTTTTAATATTGGACTCGATATTGGAAGTGGCAGAAGTAGATAAAGCACCTTTAGACGCTGCCATTGATGATTCGTTATCTCCCCTTGGACAGCAGCGGATCCCTCTTAATGCCATCTGTCAATAAAGGCCTGATGGCGAAGAGGTGGGGATAATCTGCTTTTAAAACCAACAATTAAAGAACTTTGTGCAGTATTTAAAAAGTATCCCAGTGACCTAGAAATGGATTCAAGTGCTCCTTGGTGGGGGAGACGCCCCTGCTTCTGTACCAATATATACACATTTGTGAACAAAGACAGGATAGCCGATCTCTGTTGCAGCGCACAACAGCATAAAACATGTTTACATTGACCATTTAAAAATCATCCCTACTGTTACATGGTTCACATCTTTTTCATATTACAAGCAAAAACGTTGAGGACAAAGACTAGTACTCACAGCTCCCAGAGCACATACACACTTCCCATTTGATTGTTAAAGCCAGCACAGAATGTGCCCAGGGCAGTGAAAGCAGCAATGAAGACAGTTTTTACTGAGAATACCCTGCGGCCATATCTCAGCAGTCTCCTCTTCTTTCCCACACAGCTCCGCGTGTTCGTATCCAACATGGACACACCAACTTCGGAATTTGTCAGCCTCGGGGGAAATGAACACCCAGTGGTTTTCAGCTTCGCTCACCCCAAGCCAGCCGCATGCTAGTGACAGGTAAGCAAGCTTTGTACTCCAGCTTCACATACCACAAACTATTGCTCTGTGCTGCTACCACTGGCTTCTTCTGCTTTGGCATTGGACATTATAATCTGAAGAGCTGAGGGGTCCTCGATGGCAGATGGATCCTGCCGAGTCTCAAGGTTTTTTGCGTGCCTCTTAATGGAGTCAGAATTGTCCAGGTCTTCTGCGATGGTCCCATTTGGCAGTGAAGCTAGCGGCTCCCCTTCTGCATCCTGCATAACGCTTAAACAGTTTGGCGTCAGGCGAGTGTCATCTGGTGCAGACCCAGCTGAGACAGGAAGTTTCTGTGTCAGATTAAAACAATGGTCAGCATTTTTTCCAGAGCTTGGTGAAAGACAGGAGACAGTGTTCAAAAGAAAGCTGAATGTCCATCTAAAGAAATGGATTAAGATACCTATCATGCCAAAGATTTGTTCCATCCCTTTCCTTTTTAACTCCTTCACTGACTTAGCCTGCTGTCTCTATGACTGCAATATCACAGGGTAACATTGGAAATAAGCCACTGCCACCAGCTCACTTTCCCAGAATGAACTTTCAGAGCAGTTGGCATCGCTGTTTTACTCAGCCGTCAAGTGCCAAAAAAACTCCCAAGCTTTTCGCTGTGCAGCACTTTTCTCACACACACACATGAAATAGTATTGCACACTATGGACAGACAGCTTGGTCTGCACTGTGCCATCTTTCCTACTTTTTATTCTTTACAATCCAATGGAACGTTGGAAAGAAATTATACATAAGAGGTCAAAAAATGCCTGCCTGTTTCTCTAGGGGCATAATAACCGAAAAAGTAATGGCACAGGACCAAATTTGGCATGAAGGAAAAACAGGTGAAAAGATACATCAAGTTCAAAAATGGGGCAAAGAGGACGGGAGATTCCAGAGAAGTAAAGCCCTCCTCCAATAAAGGACCCAATGCTTATATGAGAAAAGCAGCTACAGCAGCTGCAGCATACAGATTCAGTGTAACACAGTGCTTAGGAAATTGCTTCTTTCCTAATTACAGACATGCAAGCCAGCCAACAAATACACAACCACACAAAGGGATCGGAAGGAATTCCACAAGCCATGCTATGCATGCTTTCCCTGCTTGTCAGTGAACTAGAACTTTTAAATTTGAGAGAGACAGCTTCAGAACTTGGTGCACATGGGGAAGCATGCACTTCTTACTCCTGCTGGAATTCTGCACATACTAATTCAAGATTCTGCACTGTTCGTGATTTTTTTTTCTGTATTGTATTTTAAATTAAGTACCACACAAATAATATGCTCTTATTTTGACAAAAAAGGCATGCAGAATTTTGCACAGCTCAGACTGACAGAGTAGTCTGAATTTTGTATGTAGAATCCAGCAGGAGTAACTTGTGAAATCAGCAGCAACTCACGTTTTCCAGCTCATTCTCATTCACCTCCAGTGTTCTCCTTTGCCTCATGCCTTCGAGGAGACGGTCCAGCACAGATTGCTTAGGGTGCATCCCATTGTCAAAGCGGTTATACATGCCACACCAGAACCTCAGAAAGAGGAAGGAGCAGAAAGGTAAAGAACAGATACAGATTCTCGTTAATATGTACTTGGACATCTCTCCTGATATCTATTACTATTTCATGCCTTTTCTGCATGTGCGGAACATAAAGCGTAATTACTCACCTGTAACAGGTGATCTCCGGGAACAGCAGGAGTAAGTCTTCACATATGGGTACCGTCGACACCAATGGAGCCTGTGCAGGAACGCTTCCCAGCGTCCAAAAGGAAAGCTTTTGGGAGCATCCCACCACGCATGCGTGCTGCCTTCCCGCCCAACTACCTCTCTCACTTCAGTTGAGTTGAAAGCTGAGACAAAAAGAGAGAAGTAGAAGAAAAATAGAGGATAGAGAAAGACAACTCCTAGGGGAGGTGGGTGGGTTGTGAAGACTTATTCCTGCTGTTCCCGGAGATCACCTGTTACAGGTGAGTAACTACGCTATCTCCAGGAACAAGCAGGAATGTAGTCTTCACATATGGGGACTCCCCAGCTAAAAATGCCTAGGGATGACCCCAGCATGTTGCGGATCTATGTAAGATGGGCCATGCTTCCTCCCAGGGACATCAGGCATCCAAGAGTGGATGGTGGGAAGGAATTGATCTAGGATTGGAAGAGATGCTGTAGAACAGCCTGACCGAACAAGGCATCCCGACGGGAGTTCTTGTCTAAACAGTAGTGGGCAGTGAAAGTATGAACAGAAGCCCAAGTTGCTGCTTTGCAGATCTCATCAATAGCAACTGAACGAAGATTAGCTGTTAAGGTTGCCATGGCTCTAACATTATGAGCCGTGACATGGCCTTCAAGAGGGATTCATTTACTCTGATAGGTAAAGGAAATACAGTCTGCAATCCACTTAGAGAGAGTTCTCTTAGTGACTGGAAGTCCTAAATGACTAGAGTCAAAAGCCAGAAAAAGCTGAGAAGACTTTCTAAATGGCTGAGTTTTGTGAAGATAGAAAGCCAGAGCCCGTTTACAATCTAAGGTATGAAGATTTCTTTCCGCGCTGGAGGCATGAGGCCTAGGAAAGAAGACTGGGAGATAAACCGATTGGTTTAAATGAAAAGGTGATACCACCTTTGGCATAAAATGAGGATGAGTCCTCAAGACTACTTTGTCATGATGAAACCTTGTATAAGGCGGGTCAGTCACTAAAGCCTGCAGTTCACTAATGCGTCTTGCAGAAGTGATAGCAATTAGGAAAATGACTTTCCATGAAAGAAACTTTAACTCTGAAGTAGCTAAAGGTTCAAAGGGTGGCTTCATGAGTTGATCCAGAACAAGATTAAGATCCCATGCCACCGGAGGTGGTTTGATGGGAGGTTTTGTTAAAAGGAGACCCCTCATAAATCTTGAAACAAGAGGACGAGGGGAAATTGGTTGTCCATTGAAGGGTTTATGAGATGCAGCAATAGCACTAAGATGGACTAACAGAATTGGTCTTGAGACCAGAAGCCGATAAATGAAGGAGATAGTCCAGAAGGGACTCTACTGGTACCAAGAGGGGATTAAGTCCCCTCTGGGAACACCAGACTGAGAACCTCTTCCACTTAAAAGCGTAACGCCTTGTGGAAGGTTTTCTGGAAGCTAGAAGAATATCCTTCACTTGTTGTGAAAGGCCTAGATCTTGAAATTCTATGCCTTGAGTAGTCAGGCCTTGAGATGAAGGGACTGGGGATTGGGGTGCAGAAGGGATCTGTTATTCTGGGACAGAAGATCCGGAGCGCTCCCCAACTGCAGAGGAGTGGCTTGAGAGAGACCTAAGAGAAGAGGATACCATGTTTGCCTTGGCCAACAGGGAGTTATGAGTATCATGCAACCTCTGTCTCTCTGGAGTTTGAATAAGGTTTTGGGAATTAGGGGAATTGGTGGGAAGGCATAGAGAAAATCCTGGCCCCAATGGAGCAGGAATGCATCCCTCGCCTGCCAATTTTGAGCTGAAGTCTGGAACAGTACCGGGGAAGTTTGGCATTCTGTGAACTTGCAAAGAGGTCTATGTCTGGTGTTCCCCAGATTTGAAATACTCGAGCAAGTTGATATGAGTTGAGAGACCACTCGTGTGGCAACAGGACTCGGCTGAGCCTGTCCGGCCAAACGTTCTGAATGCCTGGAAGGTATACTGCCAACAAATGAATGTGATGCTCTCTGGCAAAGGCCCACAGTTGCAAAGCTTCATTGCATAATTGCAGAGAGCCTGTTCCACCTTGTTTGTTTAGATAAAACATGGCCACTTGATTGTCTGTTTGCACCAGAACTGTTTTGTTTATGAGATGGAAGCAAAAGACTTGAATAGTATTGGAAACGGCCCTTAGTTCTAGGAGGTTTATTTGAAGAGAAGCCTTCTGTGGGGTCCAGAGACCCTGGATAGACAGATCGCCCAAGTGGGCTCCCCAACCCAACTTGGATGCATCTGTCGTCAGGACAGCCTGAGGTAGGGTTGCTGAAAAGGAGAGCCTACTGCAAGGTTTTCCAGAGATTGCCACCAATGCAGAGACGCAATCAGGCGTGTGGTAACTCTGATCTTGTCTGACAGGCATCCTGAGGCCTGGGACCATTGGTAAGCTAAGGTCCACTGGGCCGCTCGCATGTGAAGGCGTGCATAAGGAATCACATGGACTGTAGATGCCATGTGCCCTAGAAGTCTAAGCATCTGTCGGGCAGTGAGGAAGGTTTGTAGCACTGCTTGAGATGCTAGTTCAATGATGCGCAGACAGCGAGGCTGAGGCAGGAAAGCCTTTGACTGCTGTGTCCAAGCGAGCCCCTATAAACTCGAGGGATTGAGATGGGGTGAGTTGGGACTTTGGAAGGTTTATGATCCATCCCAAGTACTGTAGTATTTGCATTGCTCAGGAAAGAGCATGACTTGCCTCTAGAGCTGATGGTGCTCGAATGAGCCAATCATCTAAGTAAGGGAAGACAAAAATTCCTAGAGTCCTCATAAATGCTGCTACCACTGCCATGCATTTTGTGAAGACCATTGGAGCAGAGGCCAGTCCGAAAGGAAGGACCCTGTATTGAAAAGGTCTTCCCTTGACTAGGAATAGAAGGAATTTTCTGTGATCTGCATGAAGGATATGCATGTAAGCATCCCTTAAATCTAGAGAACATAGCCAATCTTGCTCGTGAAGGTATGGAAGAAGTGTGCCGAGGGAGATCATCTTGAACCTGTCTCGGACTAAATATTTGTTCAGTTCTCTGAGGTCCAGGATTGGTCTTAGTCCCCCTGACTTCTTTGGAATGAGAAAATAGGGGGAAAAGAATCCTGTGCCCTGCTGGGACATTGGAACCTCTTCTATAGCCCCTTGAGACAGAAGAGCGGTGACCTCTTGCCACAACAGGTCTGAGACCGGTGGTTGAGATTTGAACTGTTTTATTAGCGTGGATGGGGGCAAGCTGAGGAAATGAAGCTTGTATACCAGACTCACGATAAAGTCAAATTTTCTGATGTGATTTGTTGCCATCTTTTGGCAAAATGGCAGATATGGCCTGGAATATTTAAAGGTTCTGGGCTTAGAACAGGAAGAATGGCTAAGTTTATTTATTTAACATTTCTTATATACCGCCTTTCATGATATCAAGGCGGTTTACATTGAACAAACTGAAATTACATTGAACAGGGCATTATAACTTGGAGATAACTATTTTACAGGGAACATGGGCAATGGAGGGTTAAGTGGCTTGCCCAAGACCACAAGGAGCACCTGTGGGACTAGAAAACCCCGTCCTTCTGGCCCAAGGTTGCTGTCCTCTAGTGGGATTTGAACCCCCGACCCTCCGGCCTGAGGTAATTTGCCCCAACCACTAGGCCACTCCTCCCCTTCTCTAGACAACAGTCAAAGACCCTGAGAAGGCTGGGTATGCTGAGCCTGTGTCTTTCTTTGTCTAGTTTGTTGTTGCCCCTTCTGGGGAATGTGTGTTTGCTGGGGTGGAAGATGGATAGAATTTTTTCTTTTTAGAGAAAAAAGGTTTTTTGAAAAACGTTTTCTTGGCTGGGTTAGCTTAGATTTTGACAATCTGTCTAAAGTTGTATTATCAGTGTCAATTTTGTTAGCTTTGAGGTGCCAATCCTTGCCAAAGAGATTTTCTCCTGTGCAAGGAATGTTTCCCAGCTTATCTTGCACCCATTCCTCCAAGTCTGAAGCCTGGAGCCAGGCAATATGACGTGCTCCTATGGATATAGCAGAGGTTCTGCTAATACATTCAAAACAGTCAAACGTAGCAGGATTCATAAACTTAGAGACATTTTGAGCATGTTTGACTAAAGTCAAATGATCTGTCCGTTTATCCTCTTGAAGAAAAGGTTTCAAAAGTTCCAAGTCTTTTGTAACCTCTTCAAGAAACATTCCCATGTATAATATATAGGTACTAATTCTTGCTGATAGCATGGAGGACTGAAAGCATCGACGACCAAAGGCATCCAGTGTTCTAGACTCACGACATGGTGGATTGGAAGAGTGTCTTTTAGCACTCTTAATCCGCCTTATGGCGGACTCTACTACCATAGAATGATGTGGTAACTGAGTCTTCTGAAACCCTGGACAAGGTGGTACTCGATACATAGTGTCAAGACGTCTAGAATGTGGAGATACTGTTAAAGGAGCTTCCCACATTCTTAACATTAGATCATGTAAGATCTGGTGTATAGGAAGCATAGCTGCCTCCTTTGGAGCCAAAGGATATTGAAGAATTCTCAATTCTTCTGCCCTAGGCTCCTTTTCTGGTACTACTGTAATGGCAAGACCCTTTCCATATCACGTATAAAATCATGAAAAGACATATCCTCAGGAGGGTACATTCTGCGTTGAGGAGAAGGCGTTGAATCTTGTAAAGTTCAGCTCTGGTACTGGTGGAATCATCCAGGTCATCGGAATCGGGAGACTCAAAAGGAGGATGCACCGGGTTCTCCCGAAGCAGATGGAGTCGGTACTGCTCGATGTCGGTACCGAAACAAGTCTGTACCTGATCCCCCATGCTGGAGAGAGATTCCAAGCTTGGCATCGGGGGAAGCATGCCTGTTGAAACAGGTATCGAGGGCACTGGCACCGGTACCGGTGCCTGCGGAACCGTCTGCAGCGATGTTAGCAGTATTGAAGTAGCTAAAAGAGTCGCTAGACTGCGTTCGATAGCGAGGAGTCTTTTGTCCATCACTACTGCCGATGCCGGGGTGTTGGTACTGGTGGAAGCGGCCACAACCCCCGAGCATGGCACCAGTAGTTCCATAGAGGTCGAGGCCTCAGGAACATCCTGGACCCCTGCCAGGGCTGTTTTGCCGGTGAAATGTCCGAGGGCAACGCCAGTGGCATCTCTATGTTTAAAGGGAGATCTACCCTTCGAGGACCGGCTAGTCTTAGAAGACTTGTGTTT
Source organism: Ichthyophis bannanicus (assembly GCA_033557465.1). Classification (NCBI taxonomy): domain Eukaryota; kingdom Metazoa; phylum Chordata; class Amphibia; order Gymnophiona; family Ichthyophiidae; genus Ichthyophis; species Ichthyophis bannanicus. Next base: position 227,288,674 of record CM066043.1, on the reverse strand, counting down.
AGTTACCCGAGATTCCTGGGAAGAAGTAGAAGCCCTGGAAGACATCGATGCTACAGACATCGTGTCTGAAGCAAATAGGGCACCGAGTTGATTTGCTCGATTCTGAAGACTTCTTCTAGTCAACTTCCAGCAGGAGAGACACTCCGTAGGGCAATGATCAGGACCTAAACATTTAAGACATCAGTCATGGGTGTTGGTAATAGAAATTGTACCGCCACATTTTGAACATTTTTTAAAACCAGTGGCTGGTTTTTCCATGGTAAGGGAAATGCCCAAAATGGCGCCAAGCACCAGAGCAGGGAAGAAACCCCTGAGAAAAAAGCACTAAAATTGAGTTATTTTTAGAAGAAAAGAAAGAAAAGCACCGGTGGTACCGGTAGGCGTCGACAGAAGGCAGACGCGACCACAAAAAATATAAAAAGAAGAGAAGATTTTCTGCGGTGACAGGCACTGTTCCCTCTAAGCTGTGCGCGTGTGCGCGCGCACACACCTTGCCGAGCGAGCGCACATACTTTACAACAGAGCGCCCAAAAATTACGGCTCTGATTCTGATAGAAAACAACACAGACGTCTTAAAATTTAAAAGTTATGATTGTAATTACTAGAAATCTCCCGCTTCATTTAGTAATCGTCTATTTTCATTTAATTTGATTAAAATCAATGTGGTGTACATACTGTATTCTGACGTGTAGTCAAATTTTAAAGTATATAACTCCAAGTGTCGTTGTGGCGCACAAAAATGTAACCTTCCTTCAAAAGCTGGACACAGCTGATATTTTATGCGCACACAGCCTACAGAAAATTAGAGGGAACATTGGTGACAGGGGACACGTCCTGTCGGCTCCGCAGAAAACGAAGAGAGAGGTAGTTGGGCGGGAAGGCAGCACGCATGCATGGTGGGATGCTCCGAAAAAGCTTTCCTTTTGGACTCTGGGGAGCGTTCCTGCGCAGGCTCCGGTGTCAACGGTACCCATATGTGAAGACTACATTCCTGCTTGTTCCTGGAGATACACATGCTCTCAGTGAGGCGCAGCATACATTGTTCTCGTAAGGGGTGGGGGCCCTGTTTGTAATTAGCATGTGCTACAACCAATTAGTGTAGCAGCTTCCTCAACACACCCCACTGCCAACTTGATTTTTTAAAATCTCCTCCTCCCTCCCCAAGTACACAGCCCCCCCCTCTTCTCTTACTCCAGTTTCCCCACTGTACTTCAGGGCAAGCTGACCTATTAAAAGGTAACAGAAAAACTGGACCAATATTCAAAAACAACTGTGTTCACCAGCGACTGGCGAATATATAACTGGGAGCACAGACAAGGAATAGGTGCACCAAATGGTGGTTGATATAAGCAGCTTTATTAGGAAAAACACCTCAACGTGTTTTGGCTAAATGCCTTCTTCATGGGGTACTGGTCTCAAATGAAAACAAATAAATAAAATCATAAAGACATCAAAACCATAAAGTGAAAGCTTACAGGTTAAAACAAACATATTGCCAAACAAAATACAATTGTTAAAACAATAAAAAACTTCAGAGTAATAATAAAAACCTATAACAGGATGGCGGGTGAAGAACTGGTTAACAAAAGTGATTACAAATGGCAAGAATGTGTGTGACAAAACAGAGAGGGATGAGGAGGACATATAGTGTTATGTATCATACTCTTATAGTGGCATCATTGTAAAAAAATAATCCAAAGCAAAAAGCATGGTTATTACAGCAAATTAAAAACGTGAAGGACATTGTGACATGGAACACATTTTGTTACTGCTACAAATCTGTGCACTAATGAAGTAAAAACACGTGTATAGACAGAAGTGGAAAGTGATGCTCACGATGCTGCCCAACAAATGTTTGCAGTGACTACAGAGCTCCGCTTTGCCCATGAGGACATTAGTGATGGGGTAGAACGGGTGCGCAAACCCTCCAGAGCCAGCAGGTTCCACAGCAGATCCACAGAGGCAATGGCCTCTTTAACCCGGTGCCCCAAAGCAGACTTACCCACCATTGCAGCAAACAGTATAAAAGATGGTTCGACTTATGAAAATAATTCGTAACCTCCAGGAACTAGCAAGGCAACCTCCGGACATCCACAAGTCGAAGATCCTTACCATTCCCCCGACACTGCTGCTTAGAGGGGGGCATGCAAACCTCCTGGTTCACATGAAAGAGAGAAATGACTTCAGGGAAGAAGGCAGGCACAGGCCAAATGGAAATGGCCTCCTCAGAAAAACATAGATAAGGATCTCGGCAAGACAGCCAGCAGCTCAGAATCCTCCTTTATTTATTTATTTTTTACACCACGCTCTTTACAATCACAACCAAGAAGGGCCATCTTGAGCATCAAATCCTCAGAGCAGCGCACTTCAACGGCTTTGACATCAGGGCGCCAGGCACCAGACACTGATCCCAGAAAATGACCACAGATGGGGGGGGGGGGGGGAGGGAAGGGAGGGATGCAGATGCCAAACCCCAATGAAGGTGCGAAACATCCAGGTGTAAAGCTAGAGATTTACCAGCCAACGAACCTCTGAAACAGGCCAAAGCTGCCACCCGAACCTTCAGAGAGATAAGAGAAAAGGCCCTTGTCCAGACTGTCCTGCAGAAAATGCCCAACAGAGGTGGCACCTTGGCTGCCTCAGGAGCCAGCTGCCGTGCACCACACCAGCAGTCAAGGCACCAGACCCACACTTATGCCAGGTTAGTAGACCTCTGCTGGGCTCTAAGCAGAGTGTAAAACCAGTGCTGGAGAGTAGCTCATCTGTGCTGTCTCTTACAGGAGTCAAGCCATAAGCAAGAAGAAAGCCAGGTCCTCCTGGATAAATGGCCCCTGACACAATAGGCCCCGAGACAGAGGTAAACGAAGAGTTGGTGTTTGCAGGAGCTGCAGCAGATCTCCGAATCACGCTCTCAGCGGCCAATTTCGGCACCACTAGATAAATCCTTCTCAGGTGGCACTCCATATGCCAAGTCACACGCCCCATCAGGAGCTACAAGGGAAATATATAGCAGGTGTTGACTTGGTCAAGGTTGAGTCAGGGCACCAATGCCCTCAGACCCTGTCTCCATGTAGCAATTGAAGCAGCAGAACACTGGCATTGGACTGTGTCAACATCAGATCCCTCTCGGGGTGACCCTAATGGCACAGAAACAACTGAAACACCTCCTGATTCAGCTCCCACTCTCCTGGAACCAGAGCGTGCCAGCTGAGAAAATCCATTTCCACAGTAGTCACCCCAGCAGCGTGCACAGCCGTCAAACTAGGAGGTTCTTCACTGTCCAGGCAAACAGAAGAGCCATTTCAGGACTACCCCGGCATGTCTCATGCGCCTTGCTGCTTGACATAAGCCACCACCGTGGTGTTGTCTGAGAAAACTCAAACTACCCAGCCAACAACTGGGGCCAGAAACACAGAAGAGCCAACCTAATGGCCTGTGCCTCAAAGCAGTTGGACGACACCTTTTCCCTGCGGTTCCAAAGGTCCTAGGCCATTTGGCATTGGCAATGGGCTTCCAGAGATTGGCATCGGTCGATAGAAGGATCCATGAGCAATTGTTCCCTGTAAAATAGTTATCTCCAAGTTATAATGCCTTGTTCAATGTAAACCGCCTTATCATCACATATATAAGAAATGTTAAATAAATTGTCCAGTGGTATGCCTTTCCTCAGAAGCCTGTGCTGCTGCCACCACCACAGGCTGGCTATCACCATCATAGAGAGCGGGAACCTGAGCTCAAACCGTTGAGAACTCAGGGATCACAGAGTCAGTAAGGACCTTTGGCGCAGCCGCATAAAAGCACATGCCCACAGAACCATCTTAATTGTTGCCGCCATGAATCAGAGTAGTTGAAGATAATCCCAGACTCTAGGAGTCTGCTGCCAACAGAACAGTACCAGACAATTCAAAAGTCCTTGACTTTCTCCTCCAGAAGGAAAACACTGCCCACTCAAGAACTGAAATGTACTACCAGGAATTCCAGGGACTGGGAATGCAAGAAATGGCTCCTTCCTCAATAGATAACCCAGCCGAGGTTCATCAGAAAGGACACCACTTAAAAACATAAGAAATGCCATATTGGGTCTGACCAAGGTCCATCAAGCCCAGTATCCTGTTTCTATCAGTGGCCAATGCAGGTCACAAGTACCTGACAGATTCCCAAAAAGGTACAAAGGTTCCACAATGTTTGTTCTGGGGTAAGCAGTGGATTTCCTGGGTTCTCTTTAATAATGGCTTATGGACACTTTCCTCCAGGAACTTGTCCAAACCTTTTTCTATGTATGTACTTGCAAGACGTTCAAAAGAAACAAAAACTACAGTTTTTGTTTCTTTTGAACGTCTTGCAAGTACATACATTGATATTCCACGTTCAACAAAATAGACCACAATTGAAATTATTGTGAGTTCACAAACCTTTTTCTAAACACGGCTACACTTAATGGCTTTTACATAATAAATTCGATTTTGATTACCCATTGAGCAAAAATATTTTCTCTTATTAGTCTTAAATGGGTTACATTGTAGCTTACTGTGTGTCCCGTAGTCTTTCTACTTTTTGATGGTGTAAACAACTTTCTACGTTTACCCATTTCACTCCATTCATTAATTTTCCAAGTTGAAGAGCCCTAACTTTTAAGTCTTCTCATAGGGGTATCTTTCCATTCACTTTACCATTTTGGTGGCTCTTTTGTACTTTCTAATTTTGCTATATCCTTTTTAAGATATGGTGACTAGAATTGCACACAATAATCGAGGTGCGGTCACAACATAGAATGATATAGAGGCATAGTATTATCTTTGATTTTATTCTCCATTACTTTCCTTATGAATCCTAGCATTCTATTTGCTTTCTTATCTGCCACTGCACATTGAGTGGAGAGTTTCAACAAATTATCTATGACGACACCTAAATCTTTTTCCTGGGTGGTGGTTGCTAATGTGGAACCTCGCATCGTGGAACCATAGTTCTAGTTGTTATTTCCTATGTGCATAACTTTGCACTTGTCCACATTAAATTTTATCTGCTATTTGGATGTCCAGTCTTCCAGTTTATCAAGGTCCCCTTGCAATGTTTCACAATCCCCTTGGGTTTTAACAGCTTTGAATAATTTTGTCTCATCTGAAAATCTAATGACCTCACTCATTATTCCCATTTCCAGGTCATTTATAAATCAGTTAAAAAGCATCAGGTCCAGCACAGATCCCTGAGATACTCCACTATTCACCTTTCTCCATTCAGAAAGCTGGCCATTTAGTCCCACACTCTGCTTTCTATCATTAATCCAGTTCCTGATCCACAATAGTACACTTCCTCATATCCCATGACTTTTTAATTTTGCCAAGAGCCTATCATGAGGGACCTTGCCAAAGACTTTTCAAAAACCAGATAGCGTAGTAATGCACCTGTAACAGGTGTTCTCTGGGGACAGCAGGAATCAGTCCTCACATATAGGTGATGTCAGCACCGACAGAACCCTCGCAGAAGCATCCCCCCAGCTTTCAAAGAAAGCCTTTGGGAGATGCCACCACACATGTGTGGTCCCCTTCCCGCTCAAGGGGGCCATCTTACTCAGTCAGATGACATAGCTAAAAGATGGCAAAAATAGAAGATGATTAAGGAGCAACTCCAAGGGAAGGAGGGAGGGTTGAGAGGAACGATTCCTGCTGTCCTTAGAGAACACCTGTTACAGGTGAGTAATGTTGGGATATTTTGGCTTAGGGATAGTTCTGCTCTGCTCTGCTTCATATGCCTTCTATGTCTACACTGTTGCTGGCCTGCAACGCACTCAAGCACCCTGTCTATGATACAAGAATACAGCACGTGGGCTATAAGAGAAAGTATATGGTATGAGGCCTACTATAGTCTGGGAAACCATGGCCTGTGCAGATGTGTGCAGACTGTGTGTCCAGAGAAATACAGGTCAAGCTAAAACTAATTAGAAGAAAAAATACTTTCAGCCTTGAAGATACCGTTTGGTGCCAGGAACTAAAAAGAACATAGGCCCCACACAGGAAGGCAAAGGAAGGTACTGCTTCACAGCACACCGATAAGCAGAGACCTTGAAGAGAGCTGGACTAATTGCTGGCCCACATGATCATGGGAGGCCCCCCCCCCCCCCAAGTAGAAACTTTGCAGAAAGCTGCACGTATTCCATAGAAAAAACCCTGCATATGACATCAGAAGCTATGCAGTACTTTCTAGAGCTTTGTGACAGAGAAAGAAGATATAAGGAAGCAGCTCTCTAGCTCGGCGGGCAATTTGCTCTTCAATTCCGGTGTGGAGAGTAGTTTGCCTGTCATCCTTCTCAGACAGAAACTGTTGCTATCTGCAATTGCAATTTGTTTGCTTTGGTACCCAAATAAAGAGCTTTTCGTAGCTGAGCAACTGTAGTCCTGAGTAATTTATTGGCTATTGGCAAGAGTTGGGGGAACTGTTGTGGGATACCAGGCCCCACAGTAACTACGCTTACTCTGGGAACAAGCAGGAAGTCAGTCCTCACATATGGGACTCCCCAGCTACAGGCTACAGAAAGCCCATAGCAAAAACACAGACACCCTTCACAGGGGAGCCACGAGCAGCAGCAATTAAGTCTGTATCCACAGACCACAGTAGGACCCCTGCATCCGATGAAACCCAGCACTCTAATAGCCTGAGCACAGAAGGATCGGTGGGTAAGAGCTGCCTAAAGCTCAAAAAGGTTACGGAGCAAAGACTGGCCGAAGACACCGTCCTGTCTGGACACTCTCCAGGCAGTAATGGGCTGAGAAAGTATGGACTGAAGACCAGGTGGCAGCCCAGCAGATGTCCACCATCGGGAAAGAGTGCAAGTTTGCCACTGAGACCGCCATGACCCTGATATAGTGCTCCGTGACACAGCCTTCCAGTGGGAGCGCCACCTGTTCATAGGCGAAGGCGATACAGTCTGCTACCCAGGTGGACAGCGTATGCTTGGTCACCGCCTCCCCCAGCCTACTGGGGTTGTAGGAGACGAAAAGCTGAGTAGCTCTGTGGTGGCCTCGAGTGCGTTGGATATAGAAGGACAAAGTCGTCTTACAGTCCAAGGTGTGAAGGGCTGTCTCTGTCCTAATGGCATGAAGTCTCAGAAAGAAGGTAGGGAAAATACTTCCTGGATGAGATGGAAGGATACTACTACCTTCGGAAGGAATTTAGGGTGCATGTGGAGCACCACTCTGTTCTTGTAGAACATGGTATAAGGTGCCTCTGCCAATAAAGCCTGAAGCTCGCTAACTCTGCGAGCGGAGGCGAGTGAAACCAGGAATGCCACCTTCCAAGAGAGAGCATAGGTGGCAAGGAGCCAGAGGCTCAAAGGGTGGGCGAGTGAGTTGCCCCAACACCACGTTGAGGTCCCATTTGGTTGCCAGAGGGTGAACTGGGGGCTTCGATAAGAGCAACCCCTAAGAAAGTGGGTCACTAACGACTTGACCAAGAGGGGCTTGCTATCCACCAGGTGATGGTGCGCCGCCAAATCACTAAGGTGCAACCGGACGGAGTTAGATTTGAGCCCGGATTGCGAGAAATGGAGAAGATACTGTAATACCAAACCCACCGGGTAGGGTCAGTCCCGCACTTGGAACACCAGGCCGAAAACCTGCACCATTTGAGGTCATAAGCTTTTCTAGTAGAGGCCTTATGAGAGGCCAGCAGGATCTCCTCTACCTCAACCGAGAGGTTGAAAGAGGCTAGGGTCACCTTTTCAGCAGTCATACTGTCAGCAACAGGGACCCCAGGGTGGGGTGCAGAAGAGAGCCCCCTTCCTGAGACAGAAGTCCTGGAGAGGTCCCCAATGGTATGGGGGTCTCCACCGTTAATCGTAGGAGCAGTTTGAACCATGGTTGCCTGGGCCACCAAGGAGCTATTAGGATGTGAGGCCCTATCACGGAGGGTCCTGAACAAGGTTTTGGCAATCAGTAATGTCGGAGGAAAGGTGTACATGAGGCCCTCCGTCCATGAGACCAGGAATGCATCTGCTGCCACCCTGGAGGCGTGAGGGCCTGCCAGGAACAGAAATGAGGCAACTGGAAGTTGTCTGGGTTGGCGAAAAGGTCCAGCACAGGTTTCCCACAGATCTGGAAGAGCCGGTTGGCCACCCTGTGGTGCAGCTGCCACTCGTGTGGATGGAGGACTCTGCTCAGCCTGTCGGCCAGCATGCTGTTCTGTCCTGTTAGGTATACTGCCTGCAGGAGGATACCCTATTGGATCGTGTATGAGCAGGGGACCACCGCCTCCCAAAAGAGGGCACGAGACCCCGTGCTCTCGTTTGTTCACATAGATCAGCACCACCTGGTTGTCCATCTGGACCAGCACCGGCTGGTAACGCAGTTGGTGGCAAACGCTCACAGGGCTAAGTATATCGGCCAGGAGGTTGATCTGCTGGGTGTTCTTGCCTGGTGACCAGCTGCCCTGGGTGCATTGCTCCCCGCAGTGGGCTTTTCAGCCGAGCAGGGAGGTATCCATGGTGAGGAACCATAAGGGGCTCAGGACCTGAAAAGCATGCCCGCCTCGAGATACTGGAGAGACTGACACCAGACCACAGTCCACCAGTTGGCAGGTTACAGAGACTCTGTCTTGGAGGCATCCCGTGGCTTGAGTCCACTGGTCTTGGAGACACCACTGTGCCACCCCCTCATGTGGAGGCGAACATCTGGGGTGACGTGGACCGAGGAGACCATGTGCCCAAGAAGGCACAGAAGAAGCTGAGCAGGCGCAGAAGAAGCTGAGCAGGCACAGAGGGACAGTACTGAGATGGTCGGCTCTGTCCCTGGGCAAGGAGGCCTTTGACTGGAGAGTTTCCAGCTTTGCCCCGATGAACTCCAGACATTGTGTCGGGGAAGGCAAGACTTGGGGCAGTTTAACACAAAATCAAAGTACTGCAGAACCTGAATGATGTGTGCAGCAGCCTGCTGCACCTCCGAGGCCAGTCGTCTAGGTAGGGGAAGACAAAGACCCCTAGAGATTGAGGAAGGCTGCCACAACTGTCAGGCATTTTGTGAAGACCCTTGGGGAAGAAGCAAAGACGAAAAGGGAGCATCCTGTACTGATGGTGCCTGTCCCCCACTATGGACCGCAGGTACTGCCTGTGGTTGGGGTGAATGAGGATGTGGGTATAAGCATCCTTGAGGTCTAAGGAGCACAGCCAATCTCCCTGCTGAAGGTAGTGCAGCAATGTTTCAAGGTAGAGCATCTTGAACTTTTCTCTCACCAGGAATTTATTGAGGATAAGTAGGTTGAGAATGGGCCTTAGGCCCCCTGTTCTTTTTGGCAAGAGGAAGTACCTGGAGTAAAACCCCTTGAGATGGTGGGGCACCGGTTCCACCGCTGTGCCCTTGAGAAGACCTGCCAACCCCTTCAGTAGAAGGTCCTGGTGGAGGGGAGACCTGAAGGGCTCTCCTGGAAAATAAGGGGGAGGTAACCGAGTCATGTGGAGGAGGTAACCCTCGCTGACCACCAAAAGTACCAAGGAGTCTGTAGTGATGGTCAACCACCTCTGGGAATGTTGGACCAGACATCATCCTATGGGCTGCTGATCTCCTTGGAATAGATAGGCTATGCTCAAGGAGTCAACCCCCTCCCCCCTGAACCTGGGCCAGTGCCTGGAGTTTGGGAGCCTTCTGCTTACATGGGCCATGCCCATGTCCCTTGCCCTGCTGGGGAGCTGGAGAGGCCTGAAAAGGTGGGTAGCTTCTGAAAGCAGCCCCTTTCCTCGGGTAGGACTGCTTACCAGAGCCCTTCCATCAGGGAGGGGCAGCGGTCTTTGAGAGCCTGGTCCTTGTCATGAATTCTGCCTCTAGTACTGCAGCCTTGTCAGTCATGGGTTTGCCAAAGAGGTTCTCTCTGCTTGGCATGGGACATTGACCAATTTGTCCTGAACCCACTGCTCGAAGTCAGACGACTGTAGCCAAGCTTGGTGTCATGCACCAATAACTGCCACTGCTACTCAAGTCACAGACTTGAACCCTTCATAGGTTTCCCGAGACATGAACTTGAAGCATTCACAGACTGCCTTGGCCAGCTTCTTGAACCACTGCAGGGGTTCCTCGGCGAGTTCCTTCACCAGGTCTTTCAGGTATGTGCCCATATACAGCTGGGAGGCCTGGATGTGGCTAATGAGCATCGAGCCCTGGCAACACTTTCTGCCGAAGGCATCCAAGGTGCAGGTCTCCCTGCCGGGGCCACTGAGAAGTGTGCCTTCTGGCTTTTCAGCCGACGCATGGAGTTATGTGGCAGCTGTGACTTTAGGAAGCCCGGGCTCCAGCAGACTCGATACATCAAGTCGAGCCATTTGCTCACCACTGGCACCGAGGCCAGTGTCTCCCACATCTGGAGCATCAGCCGTTCCAAGATGGGAGGAATGAGCACAGTGACCGATTCCCTCGGAAGAGCCTCGTAATGGAGGATTTCCAGCTCATCTGCCCGAGGATCCTCCTCTGTAGGGAATGCCAGGGCCTTAGACATATCCTTGACAAAATCAAGGAAGCCTATATCCTCTGGAGGGGGCCGCAGTCAAGGCTCCGAGATGGGAGAGTCCGATGCAATGTCGCTGTAGCAACAGGTATCAGGGGACTCATCTTCCATCTCCACTATGAGTAGTCTGCCTAGGGACTCGTAGGAGGGCTGCTCCGTGGGCCTCGGGGCTCCCTATGCTGTGCAGCCAGTGCCCAGCAAACTTGCCAGGGATAATAATGGTCCCGTCCAGCAGGAAATGGATCGAGACCTCAGCTGAGGATCGGCTCAGCCTCCAGGGATGTCTTTGACTTCAAGGGCCCGGTGGTCGGGGTGGATAAACAGGTTGTACCAGACAACAGCACCTACTGCTGGTCCATGAAGGCAGACAAACTGCACTCCAAGGCTGCCATTCTGGACTCCAGACCAGAAGGCTCCGCAGCGCATTCGGCACGGGCACTGAGTGACTCTGGCCTGGCGCCAGCTCCCCCAAAGGGGAATCCTCGACAAGGATGGTATCTGGGGACAGAGGCCAGTCCGAGGTTGAATCCTTCCAGGAAACCTTTGCAGGCCACTTCTCCTCCGATGCCTCAGACGAGTGCCTCAGACAAGCATCTCAGACTGCGGGACCTGGCCAGTCAGATCCATTTAAGGAAGCTGCCTTCAAGAGTTTCTTCTTCTTCCTGGGTTCCCTCGAGGGAGACCCCCCTTTCTGAACATGCATGGCGGGACTTGGGCTCGGAAGGGTCCACCTGAGGTCTCGAGGCTTCAGACGAGGCCCTGGACGTTGGAGGCACTGGGGACTCTGTGAAAAACCTACTGTGCTGCTGCTGATAGCTCTTGGCCTTGCTGGACATCCTCTTGCAAAGATCACATGCTGCCGGGTCGTGGTCTGGCCCGAGACAGTGGAGACAGCAGTTGTGTGTGTCTGTCAAAGTCATAATTTTTGAGAACCGATCAGACGTCTTAAAGCCATTGGTAGCTATGGGGGAAAAAGTACCCCTGCAAGGTCAAAGACTCACCGAGCTGCCAGTTGGGAAATAAGGCGCAAAGATGCCATAAAATTAACAACAAAAAAAACATCCTAGAAAAATAACCCCAAACTCAATGCCAAGGCAGCAAGGTCGGGTGGCGGGAAAAGTACCCATGCGATACTAGGAGAGCATGAAACTCGGAGAGAAAAACCCCCCACAACTTTTTCTAGGGACAAGCCAGATGAACATCTGAAGGGCTCCATGGAAAAAAGGAGACTTAGTAAGATGGCATCCTTGGGCAGGAAGTGGACCAAGCATGCGTGGTGGCATCTCCCAAAGGCTTTCTTTGAAAGCTGGGGGATGCTTCCACAAGGGCTCCGTTGGTGCCGTCACCCATATGTGAGGACTGGCTTCCTGCTTGTTCCCGGAGAAAGCATAGTTACTCTCACTTGTAACAGGTGTTCTCCGGGGGACAGCAGGAATCAGTCCTCACATATAGATTATGTCGGCACCGATGGAGCCTTTGCAAAACCGTCCCTCCAGCTTTCAAAGAAAGCCTTTGGGAGATGCCACCACGCATGCGTGGTCCCCTTCATGCCTAAGGGTGCCATCTTGCTCAGTCAGATGACATAGCTGCAAAAATAAAAGATGGTAAAGGGGAGGGGGGAGGGTTGTAAGGACTGATTCCTGCTGTCCCTGGAGAACACCTGTTACAGGTGAGTAACTATGCTTTCTTCAGGAACAAGCAGGAAGTCAGTCCTCACATATGGGACTCCCAGCTATAGGCTACTGAAAGCCCATAGCAAAATAGGGGCTCCCTCATGGGGAGCCACAAGCAGTAGCAATTTAGTCCATGTACACAGACCACAGTAGGACCCCTGTGTCTGATGAACCAGCACTCAGATAGCCTGAACACAGAAGGGTCGGAGTTGCCTAAACCCCAGAAAGGTTACGGAGCACAGCCTGGCCGAAGGCACTGTCCCATCAGGACTCTTTCCAGGCAGTAATGGGTTGCGAAGGTATGGACTGAAGACCAAGTGGCAGCCCAGCAGATGTCCACCACCAGGACGGAACCTAGGTTTGCCACCAAAGCCACCATGGCTATGACGTGGTCTTCGAGTGGGAGCCTTGCCTGTTCATAAGCGAGGGCAATACAGTCCGCCACCCAGGTGGACAACGTACAATTGTTCACCACCTCCCCCTGCTTACTGGGGTCATAGGAGATGAAAAGCTGAGCAGCTCTGTGGTGGCCCTGAGTGCACTGGCTATAGAAGGACAAGGCCCTCTTACAGTCCAAGGTGTGAAGGATAGTCTCTGCCCGACTGGAGTGAGGTCTTGGAAAGAAGGCAGGGAGCACCACTTCCTGGTTGAGATGGAAGAGCGACATTACCCTGAGCAGGAATTTGAGGTGTGCGTGAAGCACCACACTGTTTCTGTATAACCTGGTATAAGGCACCTCCACCACAAGGGCCTGAAGCTCGCTAACTCTGAGCAAAGGTGAACGCAACCAGGACAGCCATCTTCTAAGAGAGGTAGCGAAGGTGTCAGGTAGCCAGAGGCTCGAAGGGTGGGCGAGTGAGCTGTCCCCAACACCACGTTGAGGTCCCATTCGATTGTCGGAGGGCAAACTGGGGGCTTCAATAAGAGCAGGCTCCGAAGGAAACGGGTCACCAACAGTTGGACTGAGAGGGGCTTACCATCCACCGGATGATGGTGCACCAACAGGGCACTAAGGTGCACTCAGATGGAGACTTGAGCCTGGACTGAGAGACGTGGAGAAGGTACTGTAACACCAGACACCGGGCAGGAGAAAGGATCAGCCCCGTGCTCAGCACACAAAACAGAGATCCTGCACCATTTGAGGGCGTAAGCCTTCCTAGTAGAGGTCTTGTGAGAGGCCAGTAGAATGTCCTCCACCTCAACTGAAAGGTTGAAAGGGGACAGATCCAAAAGGGAGAGGATGAATGCGGCTGGGAACGGCTCTTTGCATTCCAGGACATAGCCATACTGGATAGGGACTAGCACTCTGTGATCCTTGGTGACCCAAGCACATTCCTGAGAGAAGAGGCGAAACCTGCCCTTAATCGGAGGAACCAAGGAACAGGTCCCCAAAACTTCATTGCGCAGCCTGGAAGGATCCTCCTCTGGATGGGACCGGGTCTCTGGGCCCAAGTGCTGTACAAAGGGACTGAGAACAAGCCCAAAAGTCCATAAGCAGAGGGGCAGAAAGGCTTTCCAGGCTGGTAGCAACATCCCCGGAAGTCCGACCAATATGCTCATGAAGAATGGATGGAGACTGACAAGAAACGGTCTTCTGCCCGCTTCACAGGCCCCTTGGACCTATCCTTTGGAAGGCGGAAAGATTTTATCTTGCCAAGGTCCTTCACCAGCTTCTCCAAATCGGACCGAACAAATGCATCCCTCTAAGTCCAGATGGGCAACCGGGCTTTGGAAGAAGAGTCCACTGCCCCAGAGCCTAGCCAATCCCTGGCCGTTAGATGTACCGGGCCGCACATTGCATCAGAAAGGAAAGCCGTAACAGACTCCAAAAGAAGTGGAAGAGATTGAATCCACTGGAGCAAGGCTTGAGACATCAGGTCTGCAAATGCTGCCAAATGAATAGCAGCCGCCGCAGCAAACTGGTTCTTCAACACGAATCTTTCAGTTCAGAGCATCTTTCCCTAGGAATGATACTATGACTGGTAACCACCGTGACCTGCGCATCCACCTTGGAAATAGCAAACCACACAATGCACTCCTTCTCTGAGAGAGCATGCATCTTCTTATATACCCTTAGCCCCTAGGTGGAGAGTCGGGGAAATCCCACTCAGTTTGAAACAGGCCCTTGAGCACCTCTGGGAATGGAAAGACAGTAGTGGATGCATCTTTGGTTCCTGTTCCATGTCTGGAGCATCTGCCAAGCCCCAGGTGGATAGATCCTGGGAATCAACATCTCCAGTTCTTCCTCCCGGAACAGATAGATCACACTGGCCTCTTCACAATCCTCCGAAGTCAAGAGTACTTCTTCGTCCAAGTCAGAGCCCAGTATCAAGACATCTGAATCCAAGTCACCATCCAAATCTCAAACAGATCCCGGTTGATCCCCATCTCCAGAGGGGCACCCCTCGCCGGGGAAGCTTAGCCAAAGGCAGATGACAGGGCTTCCATTCTCAGCCTGCCCCTCATGAAACTGTGTCCAGGGGGCACCCAGAGGCTGCAGCATCTGAATTTCCACGTCAGAAAGACCAGGTCTGCTGTAAAAAGGAAAATAATTCTAAGGAGGACAATCCAGAGTATGAAAGATCTCTTCTCGGAAAGACCTCTCCCCCCCCCCCAAAACACCAGGGGGCATAGCCACTGCAGACTCCCCTAGAGGATGAGGAGCAGCTCACAACACAGTCACCAGAGCCTCCGGCTGGCTGGATATAGTGCCATCTGTCACCTTCTGCCCTGAGGCAGGCAAAGCCAGATTATCTGTATCCCCTGGCTGGAGGGGGGAGGGGCAGGCCATCCAAGGACGACTCAGAAGCTGCCATGCAGAAGAGCAGAGTCCAGAATCCAGAGATGGCATCTTACTTGCCAAAGGCCAAAGTTTCCTGGAAGAAGACAGAGTTAAGGCAAGTATCACAACATTGTGTGCTAAGGCTGCAGCACCCCAAAGGCAAGTTTTAGAAAAATGCACACTAAGGCCACCACAGCCCCAAGGGTGCATGTTAACTGCAACACATGCTAGAGGCGCTAGGGTAGGTATGCATGTTGGAGACGCTTGGGCAGAACGTGCGCTAGGACCACGTGACTGCAAGGCGCACAATAGATAAATGATACTAATGCTTGGAGAAAATGGCAGGAAATCCCAACACCGCGCCAACGGTCTACCTCAAACTGGTTCACAGGCAGGCGGAATCGGGAGCCCTCAACAAGGACAATGATGAGGTCAAACCTTGGTACTCACCTGCTGAGAGCCCCCGGCAGAGGATCTGTGCCAGGCTCAGCTTTATTCCCCTGAAACTGTTTCACTGGCTGTGCAGCACTGTGTTTAAGGTGGCTGGCAGGCAGATCCCTCTGACAGCCTTCTGCAATCTTTGGGAGAGAGCAGTGGGGGGAGAAGGGGACAGAGGATGGGAAGAGGCATTGAGGTTGTGTGAGGCTGATGCATTCTTCCAGATCCTTCCAAATCTTTCCAATTTCTAACTGCTCAACAGGATCTCATGGAGCTGAATCAATTTTCCCTCCTCCTAGTGGAGCCTCCCATGTCGTGCTCAAGTGTGAGTCACCCTCAAGGTGGTCTTCACGAGAATTTAATTAATTTTTTCCTCTCAATCTTCAGATTTTCTTCAGAGAGGAGAAAGTGTAGTTACTCACCTGTAACAGGTGTTCTCCAGGAGCAACAGGAATCAGTCCTCACATATGGGCGATGTCAGTGCCGACGAAACCTTCGTGCGGAGCATTTCACCAGCTTTCAAAGAAAGCCTTTGGGAATGCAGCACGCATGCGCGGTCCCCTTCCCGCCCAAGGGTACCATCTTGCTCAGTCTAATGACATAGCTAAAAGACAGCAAAAAACAAAATGAAGTATATGACTGCAACTCCAGGGGAGGAGAGAGTCTCGTGAGGACTGATTCCTGCTGCTCCTGGAGAATACCTGTTACAGGTGAGTAACTTACGCTTTCTCCAGGACCACGCAGGAAGTCAGTCCCCACATATGGGACTCCCCAGCTCTAGGCTACTGTGAACCCAGAGCTGAAAAAATGGCTTCCTCTCAAGAGCCTCAGCATCCGTTATAAGAATTTTCTCCAAGAACACACCCCATATGGTAGCCCAACACAAAGGGCCGGAGGGTAGGAGTTGCCTAAACCTCGGGCCTGAGGCACCGGAGGCAGCAGTCATGTGTGTCGGTGAGAGATTTAAGTTTCTTGCACCGATCACACTTTTTGAACCCGCTGGCAGCCATCGGGGGAAAAAGGGCCCCTGCAAGGTCAAAAGACCAGGCTGCCAGTGAAAACACAAAAAAGGCACGAACACTAGTCACAAAGGACAAAAACCGAAAATCAAAATTCCGGACTTGATACTGGTGTACCGAGCCCAGGCGGGAAGGGGAACCGGCGTTGAACCAGATCAGAAAAAGCCAAAATAGCCAAAAAAAATTGACTTTTCCCGGGTGACATGAACTCACGTCTGTTAGGCTCCACAGAAAAAAAAACAGACAGAGCAAGATGGCACCCTTGTGCGGGAAGGGGACCGCGCATGCGCGCTGCATTCCCAAAGGCTTTCCTTGAAAGCTGGGGAAATGCTCCGCACGAGGGCTCCGTCGGCACCGACATCACCCATATGCGAGGACTGACTTCCTGCTTGGTCCTGGAGGAGCAGTCAGTTCCTTTGCGGGCTCCCCGAAAGGACTGCGATCTTTGTCCGAAGCGATTGGTAGGAGTGGATGAAGTAGTTGGCTTAAAGGATGTGTATCTGAGAATCGTGAGTTCTAGAAAATCGTCGAAAGCCTTGGGACAGAGACCCGCGACAGGAGAATGCTTTTGGCTTGTCCTCCGGCAAGCGTTGCGGTTTCACCTTCCCCAGATCTTTTACCAGTTTATCGAGATCTTCGCCAAAGAGGAGTCTCCCTTTAAAAGGAAGTTTTGACGGCCGCGTCTTAGAAGCAACATCCGCTGCCCATTGACGCAGCCAGACATCTCCAAGCCACTGTCACCGCTGCTACGGAGCGAGCTGACAGCCGCAAGAGATCATAGAAGACATCTGCCAGGAATGCAGTGACGGATTCTAAATGAGCCAACTCGGGATCGTCTGGAAGCTGCTGAATCCATCGAAGGGAGGCCCACGCTGCTAGACCTCCGCACACCACTGCTTGAAGGGAAAGAGCGGACAACGAAAAACCCGTCTTTAGCAGACTCTCGACTTTCCGGTCTTGCTGGCTGTGGAGTGCCGCTCCGCCCTCAACTGGAATTGTGGTATGCTTGGTGACCCTGGTCACTAATGCATCATCTTTCGGGTATGTCAGCCAACGGTCCAAGTCAGAGGGAGACCAAGGGTATAACTGACCAATACGACGTGCTGTACGCAGAAAGGACTCTGGAGAGTCCCACTCTTGAGATACCACTTGCTGTAACTCGGCTGGAAAGGAAAAAGCTTTGGAAGGCTTACGAATGCCCTGTAAAATGGGATCCGGCTGCAAAAGGGTTTGAGAACTCTGAGGATCAGGCGTGTCGGCTAGGCGTAGCGACTATCACCTGTGTGATTAGGGCCGGCAACTCCTCTTTCCGAAAAAGTCTGATATCTTGAGAGTCCGACGAATCAGGGCTCACCTCCTAAGATTTAAAGTCTTCTTGAATATCCGTAGTATCCCGAAAGCCACATGCAACGTTCCTGGGAGGACCCACTGCTTTAAGGTCTGAGGTCTTTTGGGACCGCTTGCGAGACCCCACCATATCCTTTTGTCTGCTACCGAGGTGGGTACTGGAGGTATACCAAAAGACTCTGAATGCCACAGGTGGCATGCCTGGCAGAAGAGCGTCAGGAACTCACTGTCAGCCAAAGCTGCTGTGGCTTCCAGCGGCTGTGGAAGCAAAATGGGAGCTGAGTCCTTTCTGCAGGTAGACCCGGCTGCAGGGGCTCTAAGGAGGGAGAAGTAAAGGTGCTAATGTCCCCAGATGGCAGCGCAGTGGGTATGGAGGAAGAAGATTCTCCTGGATGCAGAATACAAGTGGAACGCAAGCGATCTATTAACTCCTCCTGCTTCTTATTACATACAATGCACCTGTGCAGAGAAACAGGCATTGCAGAGGCTTAAAACTATTTTTTTTTAAAACAAAAATCAAGGTAGGCTTAGGGAAACAGAAGACTCTTCAAAGAAAAAGGGATTTTGAAACTCCCTGTGCCTTCACAGCATGTTTAAATGCTTTGAAATGGCTGCCCAGAGCTGCTCCCGCCAAAAAAACACTGAAGAGAAATCTCCCCCGATTTTCAAAATGGCTGCCGGCACAGAAAAACTGCAAAATAAAAGTTTAAGCTCTAAAAACACCTTAAAAATGCAGCAAAATTGCTGGGGGAGAGGCAAGGGGTGTTGCTAGCAACTTAAAAATTCAAATCCTGACGAACCCCGAATCGCCAAAAACAGAGGTGAGAAGGAAACTGTCAGTTACTCACTGTGCTGGTAGAGAGGAGCCGGAGTTCCCACGGAGGAGAAGAGAAACTTTCAAAGTCAGTGTAAGGTAATTACAGCGACCGAAATGCAGGGAAATTAGAGTTTGATCCCTCTGCAGCCACTTAGACCCTCATGGCAGGGGCTGGAAGATGTTTCTGGGGAGGGATGGGGAGAAGGGGAACTGCACTGACAGTGAAATCAGGAGCTCAAATCCTGCTGTATTGCTGATTACAGAAAATACAGCTATTAAGGAGGGAAGCCTGGGAAACCCAGAGAAACACCTTGTGTGCTCTGGGTGCATCCAGGAAATAAAAATGAAGAAAAGAAAATAAGTAGACAAACTTGTCTAAGACCTTCATGTGCTAGAGACAGAGAAAATACTGACTAGGTCCTCTAGGGCATTCCTATGTCACACAGAGGCCAACCAATCACAGCTCTGGAGTGTCTTTTTCTCTGTCTCCAACATCTGCTGGCAGGGGGACATAACCCGCTTGTCTGGACTGGTCTAGCAGTATGAACTGGAAATTATTGTTCAATGCTGTATGTAAACTGCCATGACTGCAAAATAGAGCAATATATATAAAATAAAATAAATAAATGCAACACTACACATGCACCTCCTAAACACATGGAAGTATACCAAGTAGGATTCCCATATACACATCCATGTATCCTTAATTGGCTGGTGGAGGGCCTTGCCACTAGCTGCTTTGAATATTGCAATAGATTGGGGAGTATGTGTGTAAACACCAATTGGAGGTTTCCTGAATGAGAAAGCAGATTCTTAGTGAGGAAAGCCTTAGGGCGCATTAACCAAAAAGAAGATTTCGATAGGAGGGAGGAGTTAAGAAAGATATATTTAAAGGGACGCAAGCTCTATTCCGCATGCGCGGCGTCCAAGGACCGTTAGAAATATCTTAATGAATATATGTCGGCTATGAAGACGTGGGCAGCATCAACGTGTCAGGTACTCCATTTGAACATTTTCTGCGTTGAGTGGTTCACAGAAGTTTTATTTCAAATCATTTTTATTGAGTATTATAAGATATGCCAATACAGACAGGTAAGCAAAGTATTAGACAAAGTGTTAGAGAACAAGACCACAGCAGGCAATAATATACAGATGAGGCATCCCCTCCCGTCCCCCCCCCTCCCCCCACCCATCCCCGCACAAGCACTTCAACTATAGGCCAATTATGTACAAGTACACAGGTCTACTCCCAGTCATCCACCACCAAGTGTCTCAGTTCTTCCAGGGTAGCACGGGGTTCGAATAGCATATAGCCATTGGTCACAGAGTAAACAGGGTGGGATCAGCAGAGTCAGACATTCAAGACTAAGGCCCGCTCTTTATGGGACAAGTGAGAGATCATAGGTGACCACAATGCCATGAACGCATCCCAACTTTTACCCCCTCTTTGCTTCGCCGTCATTTTTTCCAAGCGGAGCAAATCGAACATCGCAGATTCCCAGAGCACCACACCAGGAGGGGAGATCTCAGCCCACCGATGCAACAGGGACTTTTTAACAATTAGAAAGCCACGCTCGAACAGCGCCCTCTGCGTGGTAAGGATCCCACCAGGGCCCAACCCCCAGCTATGAAAAAGACAGATTTCCCTGTGGGCTACAAAGCTAATGCCCAACCACCCCGCAATCTTACGACAGACCTGTATCCACAGATCCTGAACCGACCGGCACACCCAAAACTTGTGCACAAGAGTGCCCGGTTCACGGCCACACCAGCCACACTGGGCAGAGGCCTTAAGCCCCACGCGACAAGCCCAGGCATCACTAGTGTACGCTCTCCACAAAAACTTATATTGAAGCTCCTGCAAGTAAACCCAGTCCGGCCCTTTCGCAATCCCCACAAAAGCCATCCGTAACAAGTCCGGTGTCAAAGCCTCCATGCCATCTTTCTGCCACCGCTCAGTCAGCTCCACAAGAAATATATCTCCCCTACTTGGTCGAAGCAGCGTCCGACAAGCCTCCTCTCCCCGCTGATTGGCAGCCAACCTCTCCAGAATCACCCGTGGAGTATCTTTCTCCACCTCAGCGCGGAATGTCATCGTCCGGGGCAGTCCCCGCAGATAATGCCGTACTTGCAAGTAGCCATAAAAATCCTGCCTGGGAATATCGTATCTCCGCTGTAGATTCTGAAAACTGTCTATAGTCCGACCATCCTCCATAAACAAATCACCCAGACAAACCACCTGCCGCTGCTCCCAACCTCGAAATATATTCACTCTGGAGAATCCAGGTACAAAATCCGGGTTACCCACGAGGGGAAGTAAGGCCGAACAAGTCCAAGTCCACCCGAAACGTTGGCACAACACTCGCCAGGCGGACCGCAGGGCACCTAAGTATCTCCCCCCCGCCCCCTCCCGAATATCCAACGGTAATTTGCCCATCTGGAGAACATAGAGGCGATGGTAAGGTTCCACGATTTCATCAAGTTGCCGCACCGGGGCACAGCCCCCCATACCCCCCAAAAGGGCTCCCACGTGGTTAGCTAAATATCGGAGATTATAATTGCGTAAGGAGGGCAGCTCCAAACCTCCTTCCTCCCTCCGACTCATAAGGGCCTGTAAGGGAATTCGAGCACGTTTACCCCTCCACAAAAACCCCCGCAAGCCCGATTCAAAACGCTTCCAGTCCGCAAGCGAAATCCAAAGTGGTAGCATGCGCAAAACATACAACCAGCGAGGGAAGTCTACCATAGCATATAGAGCAATTCTCCCTCTAAGAGACAAGGGCAAACGCCGCCAACCCTGGAAGGTTTGCAGACTCCGAGCCAGAAGCCCAGGAACATTCACGTGATATAAGCGGTCAGGTCGATCAGGCAGATGAATCCCAAGGTACTTAATCACTCCATTTGGCCAAACCAACGGGAACTCCCCCTCCCAAGCCGGTTTCACCTTGCCGCCCACATCCAAAACTACAGATTTCAGCGCATTAATTTTTAAACCCGAAAAACTGCCGAAATCCTGTATCAATTGGAGCATACGATGCAGAGAGGCAGGCACATTTGTTAAACAAATCAACATATCGTCAGCAAAAGCGCTTATTTTCATTTCCTCGCCGCCCACTCGGATGCCCGCAATCCCCCCGTCCTGCTGAATAGCCTGGAGTAAAGGCTCCAACGCAAGGACGAAAAGCAGGGGAGACAACGGGCACCCCTGGCGTGTGCCTCTCTCCAATACAAAGGACTCCGAAAAGATCCCATTGACTCCCACTCTGGCCGAGGGTTGAGCATAGAGCGCTCTAATCCAATGGACAAAGTTCCCATGAAACCCAAAGCTCAGCTGCATCAACCTGTGGCAAGGACTGTGCTGCCAGGAAGTCCACCCCTTTCCCGTAGTCTCTCTCCTCCTCACTGTACACCTGAGCAAAGAAAGCTCTAAAAATCTCGGCTATACGAGCCGGCTGATGATGCAAGATACCAGCCCCCCGCGGATCTCGAATAAGCTTAGCTAACAGCGTACCCGAGCGATTGCCATAACGGTAAAGTCGATGTCTGTAATACTGCATCGATAAGCGCGCCCTACTCCCAAGCAAGTCATTCAATGCCGCCTGCGTGCGCGTATACTCCCGCTGCAACACCTTATCTCTGCCCCTACCCAACCTACGTTGGAGGTCACTCAAAGCACGCTCTAACACCAGCAGACTACGATCTAGATGCCTACGCTGCGCCGAGACATAGGAGATAATTGCACCTCTCATCACCGCTTTACTAGCTTCCCAGAACAAGATGGATGAGCACTGAGGGAGGTCATTAAATCGAACATACTCATCCCACTGCTTTTCAAGGTATAGCCTGAAGGGCTCATCCTCCCAAAGATAAGTGGGGAACCGCCACCCCCTCCGCGAGGGCCCTTGAGAGTCCCACAGAATCCAGATTAGCCCATGATCAGAAACCACGATAGGATCTATTCCCGCCTGTAATACCCGTGTCAGCCCTCCCTCACTGATCAAGATATAGTCTATACGAGACCACGTGTGATGTGCACACGATTGGTGTGTATATTCGCGTACCCCGGGGTTTAAGACTCTCCACACATCGATGAGATCTCCCATTCTGCACAAATACCCTACCCCCTTTTGGTCCACGAGCCCATTCGACTCTGTTGGGATTTGTCCAGGCATGGGTCATGGGGACAATTAAAGTCTCCCGCAACAATTAATTTGTTCTTGCCAGGATTGGCCACCAATCTCAGTATCCGCTTGTAAAACTCATGGTCATATACATTCGGAGCATATACATTCACCAACCATACTGGTTCATTATATAACTTAGCATGCAGGGAAATGTATCGGCCATGCGGATCAGCCTCTATGTCACTCACTTCCAAAGGCACACCCTTTTTTATTAAAATCACTACACCCGCATTTTTTGTGCCAGAGTCCGCCCATGAGCAATCGCCACCCAGTCTCTGGCGAGCTTACGATGTTCCAAGTCACTCAAATGGGTCTCTTGTAACATGGCTATATGCACGCCCTTCCTCTTAAGCGTCTGCAGAATTTTGGTGCGCTTAACAGGGGAACCTATCCCTCCCATGTTCCAGGAGACAATCTTAACCTCAGGCATAAAGCTCTATCACTACAAAAATCAGCAGCTGATACCACTGTAGAGATTTCCAAGGGTGCCCAGCCTCACCCCCAGAACCAAAACATAGTGCCACCCCCGAAGCACACCTCCAGACAAGCATATTTGTACCCATAGCCACCCGTCGAGAATACCAAAAAGCCGTGCTATCCCCCCCATGAATCTCTCCCCCTCCCCTCCCACCCATCCCGTCCCCACCCCACCCTCCCCCCGAAACTGCACTTTTCCCACCCCCCCTTCCACTCCCCCCTTGCAGCTATCCCCCCCTGATCGTACAGTCTCCATTGAAAACGAAGGCCCCACGTCCCCGCACCACCAGTAAACACACTTATTCTGTTTCACAAACTCCCCCCCCAAAAGAAACCGCACACATTCCCCCACTCAGACCAACATACGCACATGTGTACAGAAAAACAATAAGAATGTATATACCAACATCCCCTCTCCCTCCCCTCGCCCCCCCAATTCTTAACATCCCTTAGTTCTTGTGGTCTTGTAAATCAAGACCCTCCCGAGGGATACAGATCACCGTCCATGGCACCTCCGGGCCAGCAGCGTACAAGAATGATCACCAAGTTATTTCAAAGTATCTAGGGGCATGGCCCACTGCTCCCAAGTTTGGATCGGCCAAGGCCTCCGGTCAGCAGTCTCACATGCTGCACACGCTGCAAGGCCCATGATGTTTGCACCACCAGTCATGGTTCCGTTTAGGTCCCGCAAGGCCCCAAGCCCCTCAAAGCTTCATTTGGCTGCAACAGGTGACAAATGTGGGGGCATTTTAGCCAGAAACCTACGAGCTTCCTCCGGCTTCTCAAAGGAATGAGCGGCGCCCATATGAAAGATCTTTAATATCGCCGGGTATAAGAGAGCAAATCTTATTCCCTTTTGCACCAGCGCAGAGCAGATAGGGGAGAATTCTTTACGCTTAGCCGCAAGGGAGGCAGAATAGTCCTGGAACAGAAGCACCACTATATTATCCAGCTTCAGATCCCTTCGTTTACGGTAGGCCTGTAGTAGGGCCGCTTTATGTTGGAAATTCAGCAGTCGTGCCAACACAGGCCGCGGTCGGCTGCAACCCTCCATCCGTTGCCCCAACCGATGGGCCCGTTCCACTTTTATCTGCCCCATTAAGTCCGGCCGGCCAAGCTCTTTCGGCAGCCACTCCTCAAAAAGCTTGGCAAGTTGAGCGTCCGCCCAAGTTTCGGGCACCCCGACCAATCTCAGGTTGTTCCTGCGGGATCGATTTTCCAGATCGTCCACTTTTTGAAGCAAAGTCTCAATCTGCTTTTGTTGTATGTTAGAACTTCTTTCCAGTGCCAATTCACCCTCCTCCAGTATAGTCACACGTTGTTCCACTTCATCTTCTCGCCTTGTGAGGTCTGCAAAAGTTTCTCCCATCTCCTCAAGTTTAAGCACATTGTCAAATTTAGGGTCAAGTAACTTCACCACTTCTTGCGCTACCTCCTCCGGGCTAGCTTCTCCGCTGTCAGTACCCGGGGATCTGGGCATACTGCCAGAACGGGCTGCAGCCGCCATCTTAGCTTCCCTCGTGCTCGGGGGTTTTTCCTTCTTGGATGCCGCTCTCATTGCCTTCCCAGTGCGATTCAGGCGGCCGGAGGGGCTCAGCACCAAAGCCGTGCAGCTAGTACACGAAACCCAGTGAGCAATGCCCTTCAATCTATTTAAGATGCCAGTTAAATTGCAAGTTTCTGATGGCGGCCCGGGAGCGCGACGAGGAACACTCCTCACCCGCTCATGTGCTCACGTGATCTCCCTCACAGAAGTTTTAAAACTAGATTTAAGGTGGTAAAAAAAGAATTGTTTTAGTTGGGGTTTGGTTTAGATAAGTGAAGTATGTTTGTTATTTATTATAATAGGATTTATGGTCCCCTGAAGAACCTGAACAGTGAAACGCGGGGGCGCTTTCAGTACAGCGTTGGGACATCAAGATATAATCAGAATCATGCAACTTTTATTGAAAAATCTATCAAATACAAGTTAAGTGAACAAGTACAATCGCAACTCAAAAATACTAGAGTGTAGGAATATTTTCCGGTGATTGTCAATTTCACTCTGCTAGTAGACCGTGAAGCGTTGACTAGCTGCTTTGGGACAGTCATGTATTTTAGAAGATCTCCTTCCTCTTGCTGTTAGCTATCTTCCAGACAAAAGTGCGATGAAAGTCGTCCTCCAGAGGAGGCCTGCTCCTGTCATGGAATCTGAGAGGACTGAAGTGGCAAAATTCTTAGGACTTCAGACTCACACCCAAACAGGACTAAAACTGTCCCTTGGAAACTGCCATAGGATTCTTCTTCAATGTTCTTCTCATGGAAAACATGTGTATGGCTGGAAAATGGAAATTACACTTACCTGGTAATTGTAGTTCCTGAAGGGTCTAGTTTAGTCCTCCACATCTGGGTAGTGCACCTCCTCCTGCAGCACGGAGACTGGACCAATCAAAATCTTGCTCTCATTCAGTATCCTGCTGGAGCTCCCATCAGCCCCCCAGTGACCTATTAACAAAGCAGACTCAAAGAAGCAACACTTGAAGAAAGTATAAACAGGAACTATGTACCAAAAACATCCCTGCGCTGTGAAAAGGACCCCCTCCCCAAACGAGGAAGCCCAGACTCTGCACCGCGCTTCCATCGCCTGTGAAAAGCCCGCAGACAGTCAGCGAGACAAAAAACCGAAAAAGCATGTCTGAAATCTTCAAAGAGAGTCCTTGGACAAAATCTGAAAGAGCGCACCCTCGCCGAGTTGCTAGCGCGCCGACAGGAATCAGAACAAAGAGAAAGGGGAGGGAAGGAGGACTAAACTAGACCCTTCAGGAACTACAATTACCAGGTAAGTGTAATTTCCATTTCCTGAGCGGTAGTCTAGTTTAGTCCTCCACATCTGGGATGTAACAGAGCAGTTAGGAACGGGCGGGACCCTGCAACCCGGCGCGCAAAACCGCCGACCCAAAGCAAGAATCCCGAGCGGCGGAAACGTCCAAGCGGTAGTGCTTACTGAAAGCATGCATAGACGACCAAGTAGCCGCTTTGCAAATCTCCACCGGCGGAACCAAGGCATGTTCGGCCCATGACGCCGCTTGCGCCCTAGTAGAGTGCGCCCGCAACCCCACGGGGACCTCTCGCCCTTGCAGAAGATAAGCGGCAGCAATCGCCTCCTTAATCCACCTGGAAATAGACGACTTGGCAGCAGCTTCGCCTTTGCGCAGTCCACCAAAAAGAACAAACAAGCGATCTGACTTACGGAAGGCTGCTGAAACTTTCAAATAACGGCGGAGAACCCGCCGAACATCCAAGGAATGCAGACTGCCCCCAGACGCCTTCGCTGCATCAGAGTGAAAAACGGGAAGAAAGACAGCTTGATTCAGATGAAAAGGAGAGAGACCACCTTAGGCAGAAAAGACGGCACTGGTCTCAAAACCACGCGATCATGAGAAAAGGACAGAAACGGCTCCCGGCACGAAAGTGCCTGCAACTCCGAAATGCGCCGCGCTGAACAAATGGCCACGAGAAAAACAGTTTTCAGCGTGAGATCCTTGACCGACGCTTGCCGCAACGGCTCAAACGGTCGAGGAGCCAAAGCCTGCAAGACCAAATTCAAATCCCAAGGAGGAACGACAATCCTGCGGGAAGGCTGAAGTCGGCCGACAGCTTTCAAGAAACGCTAGACGTCCGCGTGCCTCCCCAGCGAGACCCCCAGCACCTTGCCCCTGTAGCAGGCCAGTGCCGCCAGCTGGACCTTCAAAGAACTGGCCGCTAGCCCCTTATCAAACCCGTCCTGCAAAAAATTGAGAATGATGGAGACCGAAGACGTCGCCGCACGGACGCCACGACGCGAACACCAGTCCTCAAAAATGCGCCACACGCGCACATACGCGAGGGAAGTGGATGACTTGCGAGCTCGGAGCAGTGTAGAAATCACTGCGGAAGAATAGCCCTTCTTTCGCAAGCGAGCCCTTTCAATGGCCAAACCGTAAGCGAGAATCGATCCACCTGAGGCATCTGCAGCGGACCTTGCAACAGCAGATCCGTCCGTACTGGCAGCTTCCAGGGATGCCCATCGACCAGGCATACCAAATCGGCGTTACCAGGGACGCCGGGGCCAATCCGGAGCCACGAGCAACACCCGACCGACCTCGATGCGCTGGATGACACGGCGGGAAGACAGAGAAGGCCGCTCCTGGGCCACGGCTGGACACACTGGGGGGCTGATGGGAGCTCCAGCAGGATACTGAATGAGAGCAAGATTTTGATTGGTCCAGTCTCCGTGCTGCAGGAGGAGGTGCACTACCCAGATGTGGAGGACTAAACTAGACTACCGCTCAGGAATTGAATTTACATGCATCATTTCCCTCCACAACCTAAACCCATCTCTGGGAACATCAATATGACTAAAAGTATAAATACTGTGGAACAGCAAAACATTTAGCCACATCAAGGAAAGCAATTCACAGATAGCTGAACAACATGGATAAACACTTTGTCCTTCCCATTTGGGCTATGCATTCACATCTGAAAACAAATAAAACAGATACTGAAAACAGGATGGAGGGCACAAGGCTAAAGATGTCAGAATTCCTAGAAATCAAAGTTT
This sequence comes from Ichthyophis bannanicus, assembly GCA_033557465.1. Lineage (NCBI taxonomy): Eukaryota > Metazoa > Chordata > Amphibia > Gymnophiona > Ichthyophiidae > Ichthyophis > Ichthyophis bannanicus. Next base: position 227,260,876 of record CM066043.1, on the reverse strand, counting down.
CACTGTGTTCAACTTCCCAAAAGATTATGTAACTTACTTAAAACTGAAAGGCAGTGTGTTAGGCTGAAGCACACCATAGGCAGAAGGCAAGAAGCCAGTATACAGGGGGTTCAGGAACTCCTGCTTTCTCTCAAGTAGGAAAGGCCACAAGGAATAAGTCTTTTCAAAGACACTGCAGAAAAAAATAAATGTTAATTTTGGATGAATCAGACAAATGGCACATATGGTGGCAGGCAAGGGTGGTGAGGCCCATCTAGTCTCTGCCTAAATTATTTCCTGTGCAATATCAACCCCCCGCCCCCCCACACACACACACACAAATTGATGTCTGGCTTTCCCTTTGCTCATCACAACCTGGGATCTTCTGGTTTTCTCATGTTTCCCAGAATTCTATTACCGTTTCTGCCTCCTTCCCTAGGAAACTGTTACATGCATCTACCATCCTTTTGCTAATATTTGCTAATGCTATTCTTTGGTCTACCTCCTTGGCGTTCCATTCCGTGACCTCATGTTCTACAGTTGCCATTTCATTGGAAAAGGTTTATTTCCTGTGCCTTACTTCTACCATGGAGAAATCTGCACCTCACTCCCTCTCACTCTGCTCCTCCAATTAGCAAATCTATTCTTGCTATAATTCCATACTTTCTCCATCTTAACAGTAATCAAAGAGAACTTTTTCAGATATGAATGTGGTCCAAAAAGCAGCTTTTAAGCATTAACACAAGGGTTTAAGTAAAGTTGTGCTGGAATCTGGACTCACCCCAAATCCTCACGCTCTTTGTGCGAGTTTCCAATGAAGTTTCCAAACTGGCAGGAGAAAACGTGGTCATGGATCTCAAGCAGTAAGCGCTCGTTAAATTCAAATGCGCAAGGAAACTGCTCCATGAGCTGCCAGGTGCATTCTACAAATTGTGTGAAGACAGGGGATACCTCCTTTGGATCACCATCCAGATGGCCACATCTGCAGAGGTATAAAGAGAACAGGTAACACAAATGCAGGGTAGGAGAGCCACACTAAGAGCATGCAACGATCTGAAAGCATCTAAAGGAAAAAAGGGGACTGTTGTAGTTGTTGATATGGAAGGACAGACTAGATAGAAATATGAAGACAGAAAAAGACCACATGGCCTATCAGTCACTACCCCGTGTGCACACACTCTCTCATGGGGTGATTGAAAATGTATGACAGGCAGGACAGCATCTACCTTGTGAGTCTCAGAAGACATGGAAGATCACGGAGCTTTTCAGGAGCACAGAAAACAGGACAAAAAGGCTACACTTTGGCCCAAATCTTGCCAAACTTAAAGCAAATTCCCAGCTTTGACCTGAGTAAGTTCAGTTGGTTGATAAAAATATTGGGAACCAAGGCACATTATAAAGTCTGATGGTGGATGAGTCCTGGCACTCAACTTCTAATTTTAATTCTGTGCAGTCCTTTGCTTGTCTCTTCTCATTACTTGTACTGGCTAATAAGGGCTTTTCCTCTCCTTCTGATGTGAACAGACTCTATGTGAAGTAACTTGTTTTTACTAATGCAGTCTCGTTCATCAAGTGCAACAAGGGAAAATGGTGAGAGAATCAGCATGCAGAACTGGATCCATGCCCTCTCCCCGACACTATAAGATCATTACCATTCAGACGGCACATACCTTTGGGAGAACTTGTGGCCCACCGAGATCCATTCCTTTTCTATTAGAACCTTAAATGTTCATTCAGAGACAAAAACAAAACGATCAGGAAGACTGGATGTATGGTGGAAAAACTGGCCTGAAGAAAAGCAAATTCCATTAATATCCAGACTATATATCTGTGTTTCCATTTAATTTCACAACAAAAGGAAATGGAGAGATTTCCTTCAATGGCAGTCACAGTCAGCCTTAGAATGAGGGGTAAGTATGACCAGCAACAAGAATTCACCAGTTCTGGAGAGTAGTCACCCTCCTCCCACCGAACAAGTTTTAAATCTCCAAAAGTGCTTAAAACATCCAGGGAAGGAAACAGTACTATAGCAGATGTACAAGGATACCACAGAGAATCCTGCAGCCCCTTTCATCAGAGGTGTCTGACATATGCACGGAGAAGAAGGAATTGCTTGGCAAGAAGGGACCCTGGACTTTCTGTGTCAAATGGAAGCCAGTATTGTATACTGTGCATAAGATCAAATGAGATGGCAGCTTCCTTCATTCCCTGCTGGAACCCTCAAGATTGACAGCAGAGTGACCGACATTTAGAAGAGACTCTAAAGGGTGGGCCAGGACCCAGTGCTTGCTTAGAGAAGACGTCCACATGTCTTGCGAGATGAAACCCCATTAAAAGAATCCAGAATAAAATGAGCAGTTGGCTAAGCTGCAATGTGCTCTTTAAGAGTAAAAGGTCTCCGTATCCACAGCAACCTGTACTCTGAGTGATTGTGTTGCAATGAGCCTCTTGATCTAGTGTCCGCTCAAAGCTAGGAAGACAGTTGAGGTGGTACAGACCCATAAGGGACCTGAATTCTAGTCAAAATACACTATTTGAGGCACCCTCACTGAGGACACGAAGGAACACCAGAAATTGTATTCTATTATTTTTAATTGATATTATTGTGTTTTACATCTTTACCTGTCAAGATGATGACATTCAAATACTTTCCTATAAATAAAATTGGAGCCTTTTCAGTGGTGGATCCAACTCTAGATCAGGTTGCATCTGGGACTGCATGTGTAGTTCAAATATTTATTTTTTTATTCAAAACTAAAGACTTGGCTGTTCCCATTTGACTAGGGAAACCAAACATTTACTGGCTCTACTTTGAGTTTTATAGAGTCTCAGCAGATCTTAAAAGGTTGGGTTTTTTCCGTTTACATCTCTATATTTGTCCTGTATGAGTGTAACATAGTAACATAGTAAATGATGGCAGATAAAGACCAGCATGGTCCATCTAGTCTGCCCAGCAAGATGGCAAGAGATGGTGCACCTGTCACTCTGTGCAGGCCACCCCCCCCCTCCCCATGTCTTTGTTTAGGGGTAAACCCACCACTCCATGTAGGACACCCCTATTTGTTGAGACGTTATATGGTTCAGAAGTTAGATGGTACCGTTTATTTTGTTTTTATCCTATTGCTGTAAAGGGATCCACTGTGTTTGTCCCATGCCTTTTTGAATTCCGTCACCGTGTTTGCCCCCACCACTTCCATCGGGAGGGCATTCCAAGCATCTATCACCCTTTCAGTGAAAAAATATTTCCTGACATTGCCTTTCAATTTACCACCTTGCAACTTCATGTTATGCCCTCTAGTTTTACAGCTTCCCCATCTTTGGAAGAGGTTTGTTTGTTCATCATTTCTCCAAGTATTTAAAGGTCTGAATCATATCTTCCCTGTCCCTGCTCTCCTCCAAAGTGTACATGTTTAGGTCTTCAAGTCTCTTCTCATAAGACTTCTGACGCAGGCTCCAAATCATTTTGGTCGCTTTCCTCTGAACAGTTTCAAGTCTTTTTACATCTTTTGCAAGATACGGTCTCCAAAACTAAACAGTATTCCAAGTGAGGCCTCACCAGTGACTTATACAGTGGCATAAGTACCTCTTCCTTTCTGCTGGTAATCCCTCTTTGTATGCAGCCCAACATCCTCCTGGCTTTTGCCACCGCCTTGTCGCACTGTTTTGCCACCTTGAGATCATCAGAAATAATCACACCAAGGTCTTTCTCCTGAACCGTGCATACCAACCTCTCGCCCCCTATCGCGTACATTTCCCTTGGATTTCTGCTACCCAAGTGCATGACACTGCACCTTTTCGCATTAAATCGTAGTTGCCAAGCATTAGACCAGTCTTCCAGCTTTTGTAGATCTTTCCTCATGTTAACCACTCCCTCGGGGGAATCCACTCTGTTGCAAATATGTGTGTCATCTGCAAAAAGACAGACTTTTCCATTCAGTCCTTCAGCAATATCACTCACAAATACATTGAACAGTGCCGGGCCCAGGACCAAACCCTGGGGCACCCCGCTAATCACCTTCCTCTCATCCGAATGAGCTCCATGTACAATCACCTTCTGTCGTCTGTCAGTCAACCAATTTCTAATCCAGTTTACCATCTTGGGACCCATCCCCAAGCTACTGAGTTTGTTGACAAGCCTCCTATGAGGAACAGTATCAAAGGCTTTGCTGAAATCCAGGTAGATGACATCCATCGCATGCCCCTCCCTGATCTAGTTCCTTGGTCACCCAGTCAAAGAACTCAATCGGATTTGTTTGGCAAGACCGTCCTTCGGTAAAACCATGTTGCCTCGGATCTTGCATCCTGTTGGTTTTGAGAAAGTTCACTATTCGCTCTTTCAGGAGTGCCTCCATTACTTTTCCCGCCATCGAGGTAAGGCTCACGGGCCTGTAGTTTGACACTTCTTCCCTGTCACCACTTTTGTGTAGAGGTACGACATCAGCCATTCTCCAGTCCTGAGGAACCTCTCCTGTTTCCAAGGATCTGTTGAAGACATCCTTTAATGGTCCTGCAAGAACCTCTCTGGCTTTGTCCACTTTCAGTTTAGCAAGTTGTTCTAACACCTCAACTTCTGTGAATGGTGTGGTATGTACTTCATTCCCATTTTTTATATTTGGGAGTCACAGCTGGTCCATCTCCAGGATCTTCTTTAGTAAAAACAGAGCAGAAGTATTTGTTTAGCAATTTTGCTTTTTCAGTGTCACTTTCCATGAGTCCTTTCCCAGCACTTTTGAGTCCTGCAATTCCAACTCTGATCTTCTTCCTTTCCTGAATATACCTGAAGAATGTTTTGTTGCTACCCTTAACATCTTTAGCCATCCTTTCCTCTGCCTTTGATTTTGCTATCCTTATTACTCTTTTAGACTTTGAGTTGGATCCTGTATTCATTTCTGTGTTCTTCTGTTTGCAAGCTTTTGAATTTTGCGAAAGTTGTGTTTTTTGCCTTTGAGCAGCCACCTCTTTGGAAAACCAAATAGGTTTCCTTCTCCTCTTGTTTTTATTTACTTTCTTACATATTTATCTGTTGCCCCTTTTATTGCCTTCTTTAGTTTAGCCCACTGCAATTCCACTTCCTTTATCTCCTTCCACCCCATCATCTCCTCCTTTAAGTACTCTGCCATTTTATTGAAGTCAGTGTATTTGAAGTTTAGGACTGAGCTTGCTATGATTGGCCTGTACCATGGCTTTCATCTCAAACCACACCGTGTAATGGTCGCTGTTGCTCACAGGGGCACTCACGCAGACATTCGACACACTATCACCGTTGGTGAGCACTACATCCAGCGTTGAGCTTTCCCTGGTTGGTTCCATCACCATCTGTCTAAATAATGCATCTTGGAGAGCATCCACAATTTTTTTGCTTCTTTCCAGATGTGCAGGAGTAATCCAATCCACATCAGGTAGATTAAAGTCACCCAATATGATTACTTCCCCCTTTGTTGCTATCTTGGCAATATCTTTAATCAATTTGTTATATCTCTCTTCAATTTGAGTCGGAGGTCTGTAGACTACAGCAATATGGATGACAGTGCTATCTCCTCTTTCCAACGCAATCCAGAGTGCTTCTTATTTTCCTCATGTCCCCTGCATTTCAGTAGCTTTAATATTGCTTTTGACATACAAGGCTACTCCTCCTCCTTTTCCATTTTCTCTGTCTCTTCTGAATAGATTATAGCCAGCTATGGCTATATCCCAATCATGCGATTCATTAAACCATGTTTCTGTAATGGCCACAATGTCCAAATTCGTTTCCACCATTAGGGCTTCCAGGTCTGGAATTTTGTTGGCTAAGCTTCGAGCATTTGTGCTCATTGCTTTCCAGCATTTTCCTGGCTTGTGTGTATTTTGCATTGATTTTGTTCTGCCTACTTCTTCCTACATGTTTTTGATGTGTGGTTTAAAAGTGTGGCTGTTTCTGATGGTGTTCTGCCTTTGCTGGGGGTGGCATGCAGATGTTGACCTTCCACATCCGTCACCCCCTCTTCCTAGTAATTTTACAACAGGTCGCTTAGGTTGGGAGGTCATGTAGGCTTCTATTTTGAGACTATTTTATAAAGCTGCACGGGCCTTAAATCATTTTATGGTGGAGCATGGTCTAAGGTAAAAGCTTTAAAATAAGTGGGAACTTATGGTACACCCTATATCCCGTTTAGCATCTTATTGTAATCTTTGGGGATTTAGTGAGTTCCTTTGTCATTGCAAATCATCAGCATAAGCACAACCCCCACCCCCCAAATACTAGTTCCTCTACAGCCTGGTCAGGAGCAAGTGATTGCAAACCCCAAAGTTGTTTGACACAAATTTTGTATTGGATGAAAATGAGTGAGATAGCTCTTAACGCACAAAGGACAGAATGATTATGCTTTGGTAAAACTGACTGGACAGAGATTAGGATTAAGCAGATTATAGATGGGTGGACTATTCCCATGTAAGACGGATAGAACAAGAAGAGTTAAGGCTAGGCTGTGGCTCATATCATTACAGGACTAAAAAGGAGGGAGTACGCCAGGCCAGCTTTGGCAAGTCTGCATTGACTATCTACACATGAAAGAATTATGTTTAAATGTCTTGTTTAAAATTCCAAATTGTAAATTTGCAACTACCTCAGTTACTGGCCAATTGTTTGCAGATTTATATTCAAATAAGCAATTACACATTCTGCTCAAAATGGTTTATTAACTCTCCCATCTTCTAAATCTGTGCATTTGGTGAAATAGAGGGAAACTGCATTCTCTGTGGCAGTCCCACAGGCTTGAAACAAACTGCCTTCTGAAGCTTGTATGGTGAAGAACTTGACATTTAGAAGGCATTATGAAAAACCTTGCTCTAGCCATTTAGTTAAGACGGTGGGCAGCTCTAGTTACATCAGGTGCACAGTTCAAACGTGCTATGTCTAGCAGCTTCTGGCATGCTCTGTCTGACTTTCTGAGCAAGTTAGGTGATTCATGTTAGCAAGTAAATTGTTTTTATGATTCTTTGCAAACTGTTATGTTTAACTTGTAGCCCAGATGGCAGTATATACATTTTTAATAAATGAAATTTCTTTTTTAAAAATAGCCTCAAAACAGGCACCTACTTGGCCCTCCCAACCAGAGTGACTTCTTGTAAAATTCTTACCTTCACACAGGACAAACATATAGATTTGAACAGCTTCACAGCAAAAAGGCAAAATAGCCTCAAAAAATCTGTCAAAACTGTGGCCAGAAAGCAACAGCATACATTTACGCTTGCTTGTGAAGCGGTGTAAATGCACATGGCTGAAATATAGATGTAGTATTTTGCAACCTATGCGCATACTTCATCACTGTACAAGTGCCCCAGCCAAACATGCTTTACCTCACGTCACATCAAAAGAGCATGCCTACATGAAAATACCTGGTACAGCAACAGTCCAACAATGAAGCACAGCTACCACATGACTGATATAACCAAATCCAAAATGTGGTGATCTCAAATGAAAACCTTTATTCAATGTAATTCTCAAGTATGGAGTACAAAAGAGCCTGACCCGACACAGCCGTGTTTCAGCAATGCCTTCTTCAGGAGCTATATGGCACTCTGCAGAATTGCACCAAGGCAACCTCAATTTGGTATTCCTATATCTTTCTCCATCAACAAGGATTTTGCCGGACTGACAATTTTTTTTGAAGGAGAAAGATATAGGAATACCACATTGAGGTTACCCCAGTGCGATTCTACAACATGCCGTGTAACCCCTAAAGGACAGCATTGCCGAAACATGGCAATGTTGGATCAGGCTCTTTTGTACCCCACACTTGAGAATTACATTGAATGAAGGTTTCCATTTGAGATCACCACGTTTTGGACTTGGTTGAAATATCTGGTATGCATGAGGCAGCTGCAGACTGGGCTCATGTGTAGAGCTGAGTGTGCAGAAAATAAACAAAAGGCTCCCTTGATGGCTCAAAGACAGGCAAAGCACAGTTACTTACCTGTAACAGGTGATCTCTGGGAACAGCAGGAATTAGTCCTCACATATGGGTACGTCGGTACCGACGGAGCCCGTGCGGGAAAGCTCCCCAGCTTCTTAGAATAGAAGCTTTTGGGACCTCCCACTGCACATGCGCACTGCCTTCCCGCCTTCCTGAACAGCTCTCCTCAGTTTCGAGTTTATAGCTGAGTCAACAGAGAGAGGACAGGAAGATAGATAGATAAAAGATACAACTCCTAGGGGAGGTGGGTGGGTTGTGAGGACTAATTCCTGCTGTTCCCAGAGATCACCTGTTACAGGTAAGTAACTGTGCTATCTCCAGGAACAAGCAGGAATAAGTCCTCACATATGGGGACTCCCTAGCTTAGATGCATGGGATCCCCTGTAAAGGTTCGCCATCTTCGTATGGATCTCAGGCATCCATTCTGGGAAGGTGGGCAGGAGTTGTTTAGGAATGGAACAGGTGCTTGAGGACAGCCTGGCCAAAACAAGGCATCCCGGCGGGAGTCCTTGTCCAAACAGTAATGGGCTGTGAAGGTATGAACCGAGGCCCAGGTAGCGGCTCGACAGATCTGATCTATGGAAACAGAGTGCAGATGAGCCATAGAAGTTGCCATGGCCCTCACATTGTGAGCAGTGACATGGCCTTCCAGAGAAATGTTTTTGCTCTGGTAAGCAAAAGAAATACACTGAGCAATCCAATTGGAAAGTGTACGCTTGGAGACTGGAAGTCCCAAATGGGAAGGATCAAAGGCCACAAAAAGTTGAGAAGACTTTCGATGTGGCTGAGTCCTATTAAGGTAAAAAGCGAGAGCTCTTTTACAATCCAGAGTATGAAGGTTCCTCTCTGCATTGGATGCATGAGGAGCTGGAAAAAAGACAGGTAGATATACCTCTTGATTAAGATGAAAAGGCGAGACCACTTTAGGCATAAAGTGGGGATTCGTCCTAAGGACCACCTTATCATGATGAAATCTTGTGTAAGGTGGATTAGCCACTAAAGCCTGCAGCTCACTGATGCGGCGAGCCGAAGTGACTGCAATGAGGAAGATGACCTTCCAGGAAAGAAATTTCAAGGAGGTGGAAAACATTGGCTCAAAAGGTGGCTTCATAAGTTGACCGAGCACTAGATTCAAATCCCATGCGACCGGGGGTGGTCTGATGGGAGGTTTAGTGAGAGTCAGGCCTCTCATGAATCTTGCAACAAGAGGATGAGAGGAGATAGGTTGTCCATTTATATGTTTCAAGGATGCTGCAATAGCACTTAAATGGACTCTTACCGAATTCGTCTTGAGGCCTGCATTGGATAGATGCAGGAGATAATCAAGAAGAGAATTCAAAGGAAGTGCCAGAGGGTCAAGACCCTGCTGAGCACACCAAATGGAAAAACGTTTCCATTTGAAAGCATAGGAACGCCTGGTAGAGGGTTTCCTAGAGGCAGAAAGGATATCTTTCACTGGTTGGGAAAGATGAAAGTCTTGAAGGCTTAAGCCTTCAGTAACCAAGCACTGAGGTGAAGGGATTTGGGGTTTGGGTGCCACAAAGTCCCCTCCTCCTGAGACAGGAGGTCTGGCGCAGCTCCCAGATCCAAGTAGGATCCCTGGGAGAGCTGTAGAAGTAGAGGGAACCACACTTGGCGTGGCCAGCGTGGAGCTATGAGGATCATAGTTCCATGATCCCTCTGGAGTTTGAACAGAGTCTTGGGAATCAAAGGAATGGGTGGAAAGGCATATAGGAATGCCTGATTCCAATTCAGGAGAAAGGCGTCCGTAGCCTGAGCTCCCTGACACGGAGTTCTGGAACAGAACCGGGGAAGTTTGGCATTCCACGGACTTGCAAAGAGGTCTATGTCCGGGGTCCCCCATTCCTGAAAGATTCGGTTTATTTGGTCCAAATGTAGGGACCATTCGTGTGGCAGCAGAACTCGACTGAGCCTGTCTGCCCGAGAGTTTTGAACTCCTGGGAGATACACTGCTAGCAGGTGAATCTGATGCTCTCTGGCGAAGGCCCATAGTCTTAGAGCTTCGTTGCAAAGCGACAGAGAGCCCGTCCCTCCTTGTTTGTTTATGTAAAACATGGCCACCTGATTGTCCGTCTGAACTAGGACAGTGAGGTTGGCTAGGAGGGAGTGGAAGACCTTGAGGGCAAGGTAAATTGCTCGCAGTTCCAGAAGATTGATATGAAGGGTGGTCTCCTGTAGAGACCAAGTGCCCTGAGTGGAGAGAGTTTGCAGATGAGCTCCCCACCCTGTTTGGGAGGCATCTGTTGTGAGGGTTGCTTGGGGTAGCAATGGTTGAAATGGAGCCCCCAACAACAGATTCTTGGTGGAAGTCCACCAGTGGAGGGACCAAAACAGACGATCGGAGGTTTGTATTTGGTCTGAGAGCGCTCCTGAAGCCTGAGTCCACTGAGTGGCCAGGGTCCATTGAGCTGCTCTCATATGAAGACGAGCATAGGGCACCACATGCACTGTGGAGGCCATATGACCCAGTAGGCGTAGCATTTCCCTGGCTGTCAAGTGAGTGCTGGACTGAGCTTGGGAGGCCAAACTCAGGAGGCGCTGGCCTCGAACATGTGGAAGGTAGGCCCTTGCAGTGATGGTGTCCAACTGGGCCCCTATGAATTCTAGAGATTGAGTAGGGATGAGTTGGGACTTGGGAAGGTTTACTACCAGTCCCAGATACTGCAAAAGGCTCCTTGTGTGGTCCAGGGAAATCTGGGCCTGTGACTGAGTTGGAGCTCGGATGAGCCAGTCGTCCAGATATGGGAAGACAAAGATTCCCATGCCTCTTAGAAATGCGGCTACGACTGCCATGCATTTTGTGAATACTCTTGGAGCAGAGGCTAGACCGAAGGGGAGTACTCTGTATTGGAAATGTTTTCCCTGAAACAGAAAGCGAAGATACTTTCTGTGGGATGGATGGATGAGTATATGTGTATACGCATCCTGTAGGTCTAGAGAACAAAGCCAGTCCTGACCCTGGAGGTAAGGAAGGAGAATGCCGAGAGACAGCATTTTGAATTTCTCCTTGAAGAGAAATTTGTTCAATTCTCTCAGATCTAGGATTGGTCTGAATCCCCCTGTCTTCTTTGGAATGAGAAAATAAGGGGAGTAGAAACCGGACCCTTGTTGAGGAAGAGGAACCTCTTCTATGGCCCCTTGGGCAAGAAGAGAGGAAACCTCTTGACCCAACAGGGTTAGGAGAGATGGGGGAGAATTGAATGGTCTCACCATATGATGGGGAGGAAGGCTGGAGAAATGAAGTTTGTAACCCTCTCGAATGATAGAGAGGGTCCATTGTTCTGTTGTGATTTGTTCCCATCTGGGAGCAAAGTGAACCAACCTTCCGGGTATGGTGAGAGGTTCTGGTTGTGTTAGAACCAGAAGTGGCAAGTTCCCTAGGAGCAAGTCAAAACCCCTGAGGGGTTGGAGCCTGCTGAGCTACAGTAGCTGCTGCAGGCTTAGCTCGTGCTTGTTTGGATTGCTGACGCTTAGCAGTATAGCGAGGTTGAGAAGACTGCTGGCCAGTATTTGAAGCAACTCTGGCCTTCTTATAGTAAGGCCTTTTAAAAGACTTTTTCTTAGTAGGAATTGAAGTGGACTTTGAAAGTCTTTCCAAGGTGGCATTTTCAGCATCCATCTGGGTGGCTTTGATTTGCCACTCTTCCCCAAATAAGTTCTCACCTGTACAGGGCAGATTCCGTAAGCCATCTAGAACCCAAGGTTCCAGATCAGAGGCCTGGAGCCAAGCAAGACGTCGGGCTGCAATAGCAATGCCCGAAGCCCTACTGGCTCCCTCAAAGGAATCATATGCTGCCCTATTAGAGAACTTAGAAACCTCTAAGAGTTGTTTCACTAGGGAAAGGAATCCCTGCTTTTTATCCTCAGGGATAAAGGGGGCAAAATGCCGCACCTTTTTGGCAAGTTCCTCCAGGAACATGCCCATATAGAGACTGTAGGAATTAATCCTGGCTATAAGCATACTAGCCTGGAAAATTTTCCTACCAAAAGAGTCCAAAGTCTTACATTCCCGTCCTGGAGGGGTGGAAGAGTGCCTTTTGGTACTCCTAATCTTCTTCATTGCAGACTTCACCACAATAGAGTGGTGGGGCAATTGAGTCTTTTGGAAACCAGGAGAAGGAGGGACCCTATACATGGTGTCCAACCTACGGGAATAAGGAGACAAAGTCAAAGGATTTTCCCAGAAATCCATCAGTTGTTCTTGAAGGATTTCATGGATAGGCAGGGTAACTGCCTCCTTAGGGGCCTTTGAGTATCCCAAAATATCCAGTTTTTTGGATCTGGGTTCCTTTTCAGAGGATGTGGTAATAGAAAGGGCTGTAGCCATATCTAAAACAAAGTCCTGGAAGGACAAATCCTCTGGAGGGGACATTCTCCTTTTAGGAGAAGAGGGCTCCTCAGGTAAGTTGAGTGAAAACTCAGCAGAATCATCAGAGGAGTGAAAATCCTCAGAGGAATCGGTGCTTTCCTCTAACGCACGATACGCGTACCGATCGGTATCGATATCGGGCGTATCGGGTATGGAACCGGTATGGAGCGAAAGCCCATACGGTACCGACTTGCGTTTAGAGGTGGACGGCCTCGATACCGGCATGGCGGACGATACCGGTATCGGGCCCGGAACCGCTGAAAGCGGAACCGATGGCGTTGCAGCTTTAATGAAAGCCATGACGGCTTGCTGCATGGACTGTACAGTATCGCCCATGGACGCCATAGCTGCCTGGATGTCGGTACCGGAGTGACCCGGTACCCCAGAGCAGGCTAACAGGTGATCTGTCGAGGCCGTAGCATCGATATCAACCTGAGACCCCTGAATTGGCGTTTTTTGGAAGTTGGACTTCCCGCCGGGGTTGTTTGGCTGGGGCAGGGTCCTCAAGTTCTAAGCTAAGAGCCTCTCGATGCTTTGAAGGAGATTTGCTCTTTGAGGACTTACCCACAGAAGGTTTGGTTACCTGAGATCCATCCGGAGAAGAAGACCTGGATGACTGTGATGCTGTATTCTCTGAAGCAAACAGCACATGGAATTTGTTGGCCCGGTTCTGCAGCCCACGTTTAGACATGTGGGAGCAAGATGGGCAGTCCGGTATGGAATGGTCAGGCCCCAAACATTTCAGACACCAGTCATGGGTGTCTGTGACTGAAATAACAGCATTACATTTGGAACACTTCTTAAATCCAGGTGGCTTCTCCATGAGGAGAAATTGAGTAGGCCGAGAGGCCTCTCTGAAGTGACCAAAAAGCTAAAAAATAAGAAAAAAGAATTATAATTTTTTAAAGAAAGAAAGAAAAGACCGGCGATACCGGTATCGGTATGGGGAAGGCAGGTACGCGGTCTAAAGAAACAAATAAAATAACAATTTCTTCAGCGGTGACAGGAACACGACCTGCTGGCTCCGCGGAAAAAGAGAAACTGAGGAGAGCTGTTCAGGAAGGCGGGAAGGCAGTGCGCATGTGCAGTGGGAGGTCCCAAAAGCTTCTATTCTAAGAAGCTGGGGAGCTTTCCCGCACGGGCTCCGTCGGTACCGACGTACCCATATGTGAGGACTTATTCCTGCTTGTTCCTGGAGATGCTGGCTAAAGTTTCCTACCCAAGTGGGCAGACCTTCCTGGTATATTCAGAGGGGGGGGGATGTTTACAGAAATTGTTTGCAAACTTCGATCCTTACCATTAGCCCTTTCACAGTCCTGTAATATGGATCAAGGAGAAGACTTGCCAAGGAGCAAACCTGAGCAGTACGGTCCCAACCGTCTGAACAGTGCACCAATACACTGGCTTTTTCATCTTTCACAGCCTGCCAGGACAAGACAGAGAAACACAGGAAAGTCAGAGTGGCTTTTCTGGAACAGCAATACTAAAATTCTTTACAAAGACACTCCTCTCTCTCTGAGACTGGGCTTGATATTCTTTTCTTTTCAATACAAGCATGTTTTTCTTCATTATGGGACTCACCTTTGCTAGAAACACCCCTGCATCCATGACACCTTTAATATGCCGTAACCAGCCAGAGTTCTCCAGACCCGTCAGAAAGTCACTCATAGAGAGAGATTTTGTTTCACATACTAATAGAGAAACGAGAACACTGAAGACAGAACAAACAGCATACAACTACAGCAAGAAATTTTAACAACGCCAATACAGAGCATCACTGCTGTTCTAGCTCACTGCAACATCAGATGACTACGTTGTTTTCCTACCTTTGGAATTACATAACAAAGATGAACAAATACGTTTATAAAGGACTCTAAGCACTTCTAGACGAACTATGAGATTTTCCTCATCCATACTAAAAGGTACAATACCACCTCAATGCTCCATCTCCCAATCCATCAGGCACTGCCTGTCATGTCTAGGAACTCTTGGGGAGGAGACGTAGCTCTGCCTGCTGTTACCACTGCTACTCAGAGGACTGAAGGTTTGCTTCTAATTCTAGCTCTCCATGAAAATATGCAGCTTGTTGACATTATTCCACTTTTTCCCCCACTCAGGAGAAATGGAACTAACACACACAAAATAATTATGCTACGACTGCATAAGCATAGCCTTGTCCTTAAGAGTGGCTTGCAGGATCCAGAAAGGTTGGACACACTGTACACAGCTCATATTCCTTGCGACATAAGGAGGCATTTTAACCCTGTAAACTTGCAACCAGTTGTTAAAAGAGAAACAATAAGTGATCTCCATTGCAAATTAAAGGCCGATGCACAGTGCTTAAAGCTCTAGTGCAGGGTTTCATAGCACAAGTTTAATGCTGACTTCTTAAGCAATGTGCAAAATGTTAGCAATAAATTTGGAGCGCAAGCCAAACACATGCGCACAGGACTCTGTGTTAGCAGCCCCTGTATGCGGCACAGGTTTGGCATGCTGTCCCGAGAAAGAGTCATCTGAAGTGAAGTTTGACACCATCTCAGATGATCAAAGCATCAGGAAAGACCCCTGATGCAATCAGAACAGCATCAGGGGTGCCGGTGCCCTCTCCCCAGACATAAATAATACAATTGGTGACCCAGTGGGCACCCAATCCCCCTCCCACCTCACAGAAACATGATGGCAGAAAAAGACCATACGGCCTATCCAGTCTGCCCTTCCATTACAACTATTATAGTGCCTTTTTACCTTTAGAGATCCTCTGTTTGCCCTATGCTTTCTTGAATTCAGATACTGTCCTCATCTCTACCTCTTCCACTGGGAGACACTTCCACACATCTAACACTCTTTTCGTAATGTCATCTACCTGGATTTCAGCAAAGCCTTTGATACTGCTCCTCATAGGAGGCTTATCAAACTCGGTAGCTTGGGGATGGATCCTAAGATGGTAAACTGGACCAGAAATTGGTTGACTGACAGACGACAGAGGGTGATGGTAAACGGAGCTCACTCGGATGAAGGGAAGGTGATTAGCGGGGTGCCCCAGGGGTCGGTCTTGGGCCCAGCACTGTTCAATGTATTTGTGAGTGATATTACTGAAGGACTGACTGGAAAAGTCTTTTTGCAGATGACACAAAAATTTGCAACAGAGTGGACTCCTTCGAGGGAGTGGTTAACATGAGGAAAGATCTACAAAAGCTGGAAGAATGGTCTAATGCTTGGCAATTAAGATTTAATGCAAAGAAGTGCAGAGTCATGCACTTGGGTAGCAGAAATCCACGGGAATTGTACGCGATAGGGGGCGAGAGGTTGGTGTGCACATATCAGGAGAAAGACCTTGGTGTGATTATTTCTGAAGATCTCAAGGTGGCAAAACAGTGCGACAAGGCGGTGGCAAAAGCCAGGAGGATGTTGGGCTGTATACAAAGAGGAATCACCAGCAGAAAGGAAGAGGTACTTATGCCACTGTACAAGTCACTGGTGAGGTCTCACTTGGAATACTGTGTTCAGTTTTGGAGACTGTATCTTGCAAAGGATGTAAAAAGACTGGAAACTGTTCAGAGGAAGGCGACCAAAATGATTTGGAGCCTGCGTCAGAAGCCTTATGAGAAGAGACTTGAAGACCTAAACATGTATTGTACACTTTGGAGGAGAGGAGGGACAGGGGAGATATGATTCAGACCTTTAAATACTTAGGGAAAAAATGAACAAACAAACCTCTTCCAAAGACGGGGAAGCTGTAAAACTAGAGGGCATAACAGGAAGCTGCAAGGTGGTAAATTGAAAAGCAATGTCAGGAAATACTTTTTCATAGAAAGGGTGGTGGATGCTTGGAATGCCCTCCCGATGGAAGTGGTGGGGGCAAACACTGTGACAGAATTCAAAATGGCATGGGACAGACACAGTGGATCCCTTTACAGCAAAAGGATAAAATCAAAATAAACTGAACCATCTAATTTCTCAACAAATAGGGGTGTCCTGCATGGAGTGGTGGGTTCACCCCTAAACAGGGACATGGGGAAGAGTGGCCTGCACGGAGCGGCAGGTGCATCTACTCTTGCCATGGTGCTGGGCAGACTAGATGAACCATGCTGGTCTTTATCTGCTGTCATTTACTGTGTTACTATATATTACTCCTGAGTCTATCCTCTTTCACCTTCATCCTAAGCCACCTCGTTGCAGAGCTTTCTTTTGGTTGAAAGAGGCTCTCCTCCAGTGCATTTATGCCACGGAGGTATTTAAACTTCCCTATCATATGTCTTCTCTCCTGCCTTTCATCCAAATTATACATATTGAGATCTTTAAGTCTATCCCCATATGCCATGAAAGTCACTGGTGGCCTTGTAGGCCCCAATCCCCCTTCCTTCCCCCACAAAAAAAGAAATATTGGTGTCCCGTGGGCCCCGATGCAACCCTCTCCCCCAATTGCTCAAATCTTTGCTGGCCAGTGGGCCTCCATTAACCTGTACCTTCAGTACCTTATTGTAGAACTGGGGGGGGGGGGGGGGGGATGAGGAAGGGGTGGCAGCGATGCCTAAATGCCAACTCTTCCGCCGCCATTTTTCAAATGGCAGCATCTGACCCTATGCGGTGCATCCTAGGGATGCACTGACCGAGGGGGTGGGGGGTGTGGCCCAGTCTGCCACATAAGGAAGAAAACTCCCTCAATGCATCCTGGAAGGGACAATGTGGGGTCAGATAACTGAATGACCACTACGCTATGCATCCCATGATGCAGTGTATGTGTATGTCGGGGGGGGGGAGGGGGTAGTCAGTCTGCCAAATGGTTCAACCCCAGGATGCCTGACTTACAGGGTCAGTCAAAATGGCAGTGAGGGGTGGGGAGCGGTAGGAGCATACAGGCCTCGCTCTTATCCCTCCATTCTCCAAAAACATACTGTAGTGGGGAGGCAGGTTAATGAAGGCCCACAGGCCACCAATGATGATTTTTATTATTATTTTTTGTTTAACATTTTTTTTTTATTTAGCATTTCTTATATACCGCCTTTCAAGGTGGTTTGCATTGAAAAAACTGAAATTACATTGAACAGGGCATTATAACTTGGAGATAACTATTTTACAGGGAAAGCACAGTTACTTACCTGTAACAGATGATCTCTGGGAACAGCAGGAATAAGTCTTCACATATGGGTACGTCGGTACCGACGGAGTCTGCGCGGGAACGCTTCCCAGCATCCAAAGAGCTTTTGGAAGCATTCCACCACGCCTGCATGCTGCCTTCCCGCCTTTCCCAACTGCCTCTCCTCAGTTAAGTTTTAAAGCTGAGACAAAGAGAGAGAGAGGAAAGGAAAGATAGATAGAGATACAACTCCTGGGGAGGTGGGTGGGTTGTGAAGACTTATTCCTGCTGTTCCCAGAGATCACCTGTTACAGGTAAGTAACTGTGCTATCTCCAGGAACAAGCAGGAATGAGTCTTCACATATGGGGACTCCCAAGCTAAGATGCCTGGAGTCCCAGCATGTTATAGGTTGGAACATGCTATCTCGCACAACACCAGGCATCCTGAGGATGGGGGGTAGGAGTTGAAGAAAGAAAGTTGCTGTGGAACAGCTAACCTAGCATAGGACTGCAGGGAAGGAGTCCATGTGTGGATGATAATTATCATCAATGATATTGAAGGAATATTGCAATATGGACCTCCCCTAACAGGATTACACAGCAGTAAGAGGTTCATGGGATCTACTGGGGAACCCAGTAGAGGAACCTCAAGGATGACCTCACTGTGAAGTGGATGTAATAAACCTGTAGGAAAAAAGAGAGGAGGTCAGATTCCTGAAAGGTAAGAGGGAACCCCGGTGAGAACTGGGGTAGTACCAAAAACGGTGGGCCTTCAGCGGAAGGCTTTATGATAAAAGCCGAACTCTTCTGGCGACAGAGTGGCTCACCCTTGGGAGCTAAAAGAGAAGGCCAACCGGATTGTACAAACAGGCACAGTCCTTGTGGGAGGAAAAGGTATGAAAACCCCTTGTATCCCAAAAGAAAGGACAAACGCCTGAGGCGTTAGAGCCTGTGATTAGCTGAAGATCCGCAATGTCTCTCCTAACTGGGGTCAGCTAGGAGAGATACTGCAACGCTATCTTACAAGGGCTTCCAAAGAAAACCCTAAACATTATGCAAATGGACCAAAATGTGGCAGCCAGGATCATCATGAGAAAAAACATTACTGAACACATCACACCTGTATTAATTGAACTCCACTGGCTCCCCATCACGGCTCGGATAAAATATAAAACACTGATAACCACATTCAAACTCATACATAACACAGCGCCATCCTTTCTCTCCACCCTTATCAATACGCAACCCTCAAACAGAGACAGAAGAACCGTCAACTCGGACACCCTACATGTTCCAACCGATATCAGATCTGTCAAAGCCAGTACTAGCCACCGAGCATACTCATACGCTGCCCCCACCCTCTGGAACCAACTACCACCTGAGATACGAGCAATAAAAGACCTAATAGTTTTCAGAAAAAAACTCAAGACACATCTATTCCAGTGTCAATACAATATGATGTAACTCCCAGGGGACCCCAAGCTGCCTCGCTACGAAACAATAAGAACTGTGATACGAAATGTAAAAATGTAGATATGTAAATCCTGAATCCGCTCCTTTAAACCATCTTCCTGTGTGCTGTGCTTTTCCCTTCAAATCAATGTGTTTATAACCCAAATTTTATGTCATGATTGACATCATTCAACATGTAATCAAACCGCTATCGATCGCTGGAAGTAGCGGTATACAAATGTATACTAAATAAATAAATAAATACTGGAACATGGAGAGCTTCAGAGGAACCTAAACCTTAAGGTTATGGTGGAAGTTGCTAACTACCACAAAAGTGGTTGTGAGTGTGGAACCCCAAACATGCTGGATAGCATAGGTATGGGTAAAGCCCATCTGTCAGAATCATATAGCTATATGAGCCTGGACAGTCAGGTAGATAAATGCAGGATACCTATCTACCCATAGTCAATATCTCGACAGATAGATATATGAGAATATATCTATAGTGAGATATGAAGGGCATAAAATACACACAAAGATAGACAGACATCTGTAAGATGTATGCTACAGATATGAATATATAGGCCTCTATATGGGTGTCTGCAATAAAGCAGAGGTATGCCTACAGAACATTATTCACATAGGAAAATGTGGAGAGGAAAGATTCATCTAATAACAGGAAGGTGGAACCCACTTGAGAAGATATATAGAGAATCTGTTTCCCAATGGTTATGAGCTACAGGGATGCTAGGTAGTGAGATAACCAGGATGGTTATGTGAAAAGCAGAAGATGATATCAGTCTGCAGCCAGCAAGTCCCGAGTATTCTAGAACTCTAGCATGGTAAGTGAACAGGAGACGCATAAAAATGAGATACCATGCTGACCTGCTTAAGGGCAGAGAGGTATCATGCGTTCTTACCATGAGGACAAGCTGCAAGGAGAAAAACATATTCCCGATTGGAAATACTATGGACCAAAGCAGGGAATTGGCAACTCCTTAAGCTTTCACGTAAGAGAAGGCCTATGTCCTTTATATTAAAAGGGAGATCCTTTCTAGTCATGGGAGACATGACTGAAAAAGCCTTTTCCAGCCATCTAGGACAGCTGTTGGAGAAAAAAAACCCCATGCTCTCTAGCAAGGGCCCATAGTGGAGAGCTTCTCTGTAGGATTGCAGAGAGCATGATGCAGGAGAATGAGGAGATAGAACTGGCTGCAGGAGAGCCAGTACCTATGTCAACTATGCTGCCAAACCCAGGGGAATGGAGATGGCAGAAAGAGAAGACAATCCAACAAGCTTGTAGTGAAAAGGTTTCCAAGACAGATGACAGCACTGACTTGGAGCCACTACTAAGACCAGAGAGAATGTTAGTGGAGGACAAATCTGGTTGCTGGTGGACAAGAACCAGTGGTCCAAACATTAAGGCTCCTGCATTGGCAGCTGTTTGCCAGACAGCAAAAAGAATGTTACTGTTTAAAAACAGGAAGGACAGAGAACAGGAGTAGAAAACTCTGGACATGTCTGATGAACTGCTTCAAAGCAAAATTGAAAAAGAGGAGTCAACTCAGAGAAGAGAACTCCGCACTGGAAAAGTAACAAAACTAGAGAGGCTGAAGAAAAGCCCTCCAGTGAAGCAATACCACTCTTACAGCTTGGTAAGAAGGTAAAAGGAATGGAGCTGAAGAAGACTTACAAAATAGTGAGTCTATAGAAAGGAAAAAAAAAGACATGCTGGCACAGGAACTATCATTTGATAGTGGTTAGACCTTTTTCCCTAGCAGGAAGAAGAGGAGAACCCTGTGCCCTATAGGCATGAACATCCTGACAGCTCATAGAACATAGAAAAATGGATGTCTTTTGGAAAGAGATCCATGTCTAGGGTTTAGAAAGAGAGCAGTGGATTGCCTCTATTGAGAAGAAGCAACTGCCGATTCTAACCCCCAGAGGCACAAGCATCTGATGAAGATTGATCAGAAACCCTGCAGTTGCTGGGTTTGCTGAGCCTGGTGAGAGGTTGAATTCTGCAGACCAGGACGATGCTTCCCCTGTTTGGGAACATCTGCATGATGGGCAAATGATGCATAAAACCTTCTTCTCCTATGGGAAGGTGGTTTGGCAGGACATTTCCTACCTACTGGGACAGAAGAAGGTGCAGAACAGCCCTTAGGAACAGGTAAGCCAGTGGACAACTGAGTAACCTGACGTAAAAAAGACTCCTTGTTGAAAAGATTGTCTCCAGTACAAGGAGTATGTCCCAGTCTTTGCTGTGCCCATTTGTCTAAGTCTGAAGCCAGGCTCTACGTCGTGCCTCTATAGATATAGCAGAAATCCTGCTAGCAGACTCAAAAGAGTCTAGGGAAGCACGAGTAAGAAAGCAAGAGATACTCTGGAGATGCTTAAGCAGTGAAGAATAGCCTGCACTCTTGGACTCTGGAAGGGAAGGAATCAAAAGATGTAATTGCTTTGTGACCTCCTCAAGAGACAAATTCATATAAAAAATATATGAGAGAAGTCTTGCAGAAAGCATAGATGTCTGGAAGGTTTGATGTCCAAAGGCATCAAGTGTCTTAGACTCACGACCTGGCGGATAAGAAGAGTGCTTTTTCTTACTCTTTATCCGCCTCATTGCTGATTCCACTACTATGGAATGATGAGGAAGTTGAGTCTTTTGAAACCCTGGAGAGGGGGGCACCTGATATAGGAGATCAGTTGCTCTGGAAGGTGGGGGTACCCTTAAAGGTGTTTCCCACATTCCTAGAAGGAGATCCTGCAAGGAATGATGCAAAGGAAGCATTATGTTCTCCTTTGCTGTGGTAGAAACAGAGCCTTGTGCAGGATCATATCCAGGGATAGGAATGGCAAGAGATCTTGCTATATCCAAGAGGAAACTCTGAAAAGAGGGATCCCCAACAGGAATCTCCCTTGGACAGGTTAGATCTGAAGAACTAGCCTGAGCACCGAAAGAACTATCCAAATATATTGGAATAGAAGATCCTGCAGAATGCAGTGTGGAATGCTTAAGGGATGGTCGCCGGTACTGGTTGTCAGCAGCAGCGACCGTCATTACCACATTGTCCATGCCAGGTATCGACTCCAAGCTTGGTATAGAAAGGAGCGATCCTGTTGCAAAAAGCATGGCAGGAGTTGGGCACGATGTTACTGTGGATACCGGTACCGATGCCAGTACCGGTGTCAGAGTCGAGCCCGACAGAGACATCGGAGCAGTAATCAGTGACCGTTCAATCGGTACCGGGGTAACCGAAAACCTTCGGCCGCTATCCTCGGTACCGAGCCAGCGGTATCGATCGGTGTCGGTACCAAAGCGTATTGGTACACAGTCTTCCAGACTAGAGATCGATTCCAAACTCGGCATCGAGGGCAGCGCAATCGGCCCCGAGGGAACCGAGAGTTGCGGATTCGAATCATCGGAACCGAGCCTTCGGTACCGCCGAGAGCCGGTACCAAGGCGAGTCGGTACCCAGTCCTCCAGACTGGAGATCGATTCGAGACTCGGCATCGAAAAAAGCGAGGCTATCGATGCACGTCTGGAGGGTACCGACGTTGGTGGTAGTATCGGTGCTGGTACCGATAAAGGAAAGTCGGTCTGGAGAAAATCCACCGGTCCTGAAGGTACCGAGGACGCCAGACGACCATCCGTGGTGAGGAGTGTTTCATCCAACACCAGTGCCGATGCCGGGATATCGGTACCGCTCGAAGCGGCTGCCACCACCGGACACGGCTCAGGTATGCTCTGTGAGGGGTGAACCCGAGGAACAACCCGAAACCCCTGATAGGCTTTGGAGACCGAAGACTCCCGCCGGGGTTTTGAAACCAGTGGGCCCTCGAGGGCAAGGCCGGAGCCGTCTACATGCTGTGCATGAGACCTACCACTCGAGGGCTGGCTAGTCTTAACAGACTGTTTGTGGGTTACCTGATCCTGTGTAGAAGGAGGGGACGGTGCCCCGAAGTTGGAGGGAAACCATGTATCGAGGGAACCTCGATGTTGAAAACCTCTTCTCACCAAAGTGTTATCAGGACCCAAGCAGGTTAGACACCGACTTCGAGGGTCTAAAAATAAAGTTGTACCTCCACAGTCTGAACATTTCTTGGAGAAAGTGGCTGGCGGCTCCATGAAGGAAAAAGAAGAGGCCTAAAAGGCCTAACAAACCGTGGGACACTATGAAGAAAAAATATCCCGTGAAAAGGAAGATTTTACAAGAAAAGAAAAACACCGGCGGTACCGGTGGCGTCGGGAAGACAGCCGCGACCACAAGAAAACTAAAGAAATAAAACAAGAATTTTCTGCGGTGACAGGAGGACGTCCTGCCAGCTCCGCGGAAAAACGAAAACTGAGGAGAGGCAGTTGGTAAAGGCGGGAAGGCAGCACGCTTCCAAAAGCTCTTTGATTGGACGCTGGGAAGTGTTCCCACGCAGACTCCGTCGGTACCGACGTACCCATATGTGAAGACTCATTCCTGCTTGTTCCTGGAGATGAAAGTTTTTGGGAGCATCCCACAGCGCCTGCGCGCTGCCTTCCCGCCTTTCCCAACCGCCTCTCTCCAGTTCGAGTTTTAAAGCTGAGACAAAGAGAGAGAGAGGAAAGGAAAGATAGATAGAGAGATACAACTCCTAGGGGAGGTGGGTGGGTTGTGAAGACTTATTCCTGCTGTTCCCAGAGATCACCTGTTACAGGTAAGTAACTGTGCTATCGCCAGGAACAAGCAGGAATGAGTCTTCACATATGTGGACTCCCTAGCTGCAGATGCCAGGGGAAGACCCCAGGTTGTGTGTCCTTGAAAAGGACTCTACCTTTCTCTCCATGGATCTCTGGCATCCAACCAGGGTAGGTGGGTAGGAGTTGATTAGGAATAGAACAGGTGTTTGAGAACAGCCTGACCAAACAAGGCATCCCGGCGGGAGTCCTTGTCCAAGCAGTAATGGGCTGTGAAGGTATGAACCAAGGCCCAGGTGGCCGGTCGACAGATTTGGTCGATGGACACAGAGTTTAGATGAGCCATTGAGGCTGCCATGGCTCTCACATTGTGAGCTGTGACATGGCCCTCCAGAGAAAGGTTTCTACTCTGGTAGGCGAAAGAAATACACTGAGCAATCCAGTTGGACAGTGTTCTTTTAGAAACTGGAAGTCCTAAATGAGAAGGATCAAAGCAACAAAGAGTTGAGAAGACTTTCTATGTTGCTGTGTTCTTTGTAAGTAAAAAGCGAGAGCTCTCTTACAATCCAAGGTATGAAGATTCCTCTCTGCACTTGATGCATGAGGTCTCTGGAAAAAAGACAGGTAAATACACCTCTTGGTTCAGATGAAAAGGTGAGACCACTTTAGGCATAAAGTGTGGATTGGTCCTGAGGACTACCTTATCATGATGAAACCTTGTATAAGGTGGATTGGCCACCAAAGCTTGCAACTCACTGATGCGGCGTGCTGAGGTGACTGCAATGAGAAAAATAACCTTCCAAGAAAGAAATTTCAAGGAGGTGGTGGCTAAAGGTTCAAAG
The DNA here is from genome assembly GCA_033557465.1 of Ichthyophis bannanicus. Taxonomy (NCBI): domain Eukaryota; kingdom Metazoa; phylum Chordata; class Amphibia; order Gymnophiona; family Ichthyophiidae; genus Ichthyophis; species Ichthyophis bannanicus. Next base: position 227,236,512 of record CM066043.1, on the reverse strand, counting down.
GGTGGCTTCATAAGTCCCATGCCACTGGAGGTGGTCTAATGGGAGATTTAGTTAAAAGAAGGCCTCTCATGAATCTTGCTATAAGAGGATGAGAGGAAATAGGCTGTCCATTGAGAGGCTTGAGGGACGCTGCAATAGCACTCAAATGGACTCTTACCAAATTTGTTTTCAGACCTGCATGGGATAGATGCAGAAGATACTCTAGTAGAGAATTCAGAGGTATTGCAAGAGAGTTTAGACCTTCCCTGAACACCAAATGGTAAATCTTTTCCATTTGAAAGCATAGGAACGTCTAGTAGAAGGCTTTCTAGAGGCATGAACATCTCTGACTTGCTGGGAGAGATGAAAATCTTGAAGGTCTAGGCCCTCAGCAACCAAGCCCTGAGATGGAGAGACTGGGGGTTTGGGTGCCACAACGTTCCTTCTTCCTGGGATAGAAGGTCTGGAGCAGCAGAGCCCAAGTCCAGGGAGGGAGCTTGAGAGAGATGCAGAAGTAGAGGGTACCACACTTGGCGTGGCCAATGTGGTGCTATGAGGATCATGGTCCCTTGATCTATCTGAAGCTTGAATAGTGTCTTGGGAATTAGGGGAATTGGTGGAAAGGCATAAAGGAAGTCTTGACCCCGTGAAGGAGGAAGGCATCCTTGGCCTGAACTCCCTGACATGGAAATCTGGAAACAGAACCGGGAAGTTTGGTATTCCATGGACTTGCAAAGAGGTCTATGTCCGGGGTTCCCCAAATTTGAAAGATCCTGGCTACCTGGTCCATGTGGAGGGACCACTCGTGTGGAAGCAGAACTCGACTGAGTCTGTCCACCCAAGAGTTTTGAACGCCTGGAAGATATACTGCCAGAAGATGGATGTGATGCTCTCTGGCAAAGGCCCACAGTCGCAAAGCTTCGTTGCAAAGCGACAGAGAGCCAGTCCCTCCCTGCTTGTTTACATAGAACATGGCTACTTGGTTGTCCGTATGGATGAGGACTGTCCTGTAGCTGAGCAGGGAATGGAACACTGAGAGCTAAGAAAATTGCTCTGAGTTCCAAGAGATTGATATGCAGAGAAGTCTCCTGTGGAGACCAGATGCCCTGGGTGGAGAGATCCTGCAGATGAGCTCCCCAACCCCTTGGAGAAGCATCTGTTGTGAGAGTTGCTTGGGGTAGCGGTTGCTGAAAAGGGGACCCCAGCAACAGGTTTTGAGAGGACTTCCACCACTGGAGAGACCAAAAAAGGTGACTGGAGTTTGCTATTTTGTCTGACAGGCAACCTGATTCCTGAGTCCATTGGGTGGACAGTCCATTGAGCTGCCCTCATGTGAAGGTGAGCATGTGGAACCACATGCACGGTGGATGCCATGTGGCCTAATAGTTGTAACATCTCTTGAGCAGTTAATTGGGATTTAACTGAATCTGGGAGGCTAACTGCACCAAACGTAGGCAACGGGCCTGAGGAAGATAGGCCCTTGCAGTTGTGGTATCCAGCAAGGCCTCTATGAACTCCAGAGACAGAGTAGTGGTGAGATTGGATTTTGGGATGTTTATTACTAGTCCCAAATACTGAAAGGATACGCATTGTGCAGGTTAGACAAGTCTGGGCCTCTGACTGGGATGGGGCTCGAATGAGCTAGTCGTCCAGATATGGGAATACGAATATTCCTAGAGTGCGGAGAAATGCAGCTACTACTGCAATGCATTTCGTGAACACCCTTGGTGCAGAGGCCAGACCGAAAGGAAGCACCCTGTATTGGTAGTGCTTTCCTTGAAAAAGGAACCGAATGAACCTTCTGTGTGTTGGATGGATGAAGACATGGGTGTACGCATCCTTGAGATCTAGAGAACAAAGCCAGTCCTGACTCTGAAGGTATGGAAGCAGAGCCCCTAGAGAAATCATTTTGAATTTCTCCTTGAATAGAAAGCACAGTTACTTACCTGTAACAGGTGATCTCTGGGAACAGCAGGAATAAGTCTTCACATATGGGTACGTCGGTACAGACGGAGCCTGCGCGGGAAACGCTCCCCAGCGTCCAATCAGAAAGCTTTTGGGAGCATCCCTCAGCGCCTGCGTGCTGCCTTCCCGCCTTTCCAACTGTCTCTCTTCAGTTGAGTTTTTATAGCTGAGACAAAAGAGAGAAAGAGGAAAGGAAGAGAGATAGAGAGATACAACTCCTAGGGGAGGTGGGTGGGTTGTGAAGACTTATTCCTGCTGTTCCCAGAGATCACCTGTTACAGGTAAGTAACTGTGCTATCTCCAGGAACAAGCAGGAATGAGTCTTCACATAGGGGGACTCCCAAGCTAAGATGCCTGGAGCCCTAGCATGTTGGAGAGTGAACCATGCTCCACCTCATATGCCCAGGCATCCCGAGGATGGAGGGTAGGAGTTGAAGAAGAGAGAAGCTGTTAGGAGACAGCTGACCTAAAGCGTAGTTACTCACCTGTAACAGGTGTTTCTCCAGGAGCAGCAGGAATCAGTCCTCACTTATGGGTGACGTCGGCGCCGACGGGAGCCCTCGCGGAGCAATTTTCCCCAGCTTTCAAAGAAAGCCTTTGGGAATTGCAGCGCGCATGCGCGGTCGTCTTCCCGCCCGAGGGTGCCATCTTAGCCAGTCAGATGACATAGCTAAAAAAGACAGCATAAAAATTTGCAAAAAAGAACATAAGCAGACGATTGCAACTCCAAGGGGAGGAGGGAGGGTAGTGAGGACTGATTCCTGCTGCTCCTGGAGAACACCTGTTACAGGTGAGTAACTACGCTTTCTCCAGGACCAAGCAGGAAGTCAGTCCTCACTTATGGGACTCCCAAGCTCAAGGCTACCGGAGACCCTAAGCACAAAATGAGCTCCCTCTAGCTCAGCAGCACAGAAGGATAGAATCTTCGCTGAATTATCACCCACCGGTAGCCCACATCCGGGATGGAGGGTAGGAGTTGCTCAGACCTCAAAGAGATTACGGAGGACTGCCTGTCCGAAAGCACTGTCCCTACGGGACTCCCTCTCGAGACAGTAATGGACCGCAAAAGTCTGGCTCGAAGACCAAGTAGCGGCCCGGCAGATGTCTGCCAGCGGAACAGAGACGAGGTAAGCCACTGACGTAGCCTTTGCCCGAACGCAATGAGCCGTGACTCGACTTTCTAAGGAGAGTCCGGCTGCCCCATAAGCCCAAGAGATACAGTCCGCAACCCAGATGGACAGAGTACGCTTGGAGACCGGGAGCCCCAATTTATTGGGGTCAAAAGACACAAAAAGCTGAGCAGCTTTACGGTGCTCCCGCGTACGGTCAAGGTAGAAGTTCAATGCCCTTATACAGTCCAGGGTATGGAGGACCGTTTCAGCTCGGCTGGAGTGTGGTCTGGGAAAGAAGGTTGGAAGTACCACCTCCTGATTGATGTGAAAAGGGGAGACCACTTTAGGCAGAAATTTTGGGTGAGTCCGTAGGACTACCCTATTCTTGTAGAACCTAGTGTAAGGGGGGATCAGACACGAGGGCCTGCAATTCACTTACGCGTTCTAGCGGAAGTGAGGGCTATCAAGAACAGCGTTTTTCCAAGACAGAAAACGGAGAGAACAGGTAGCCCATAGGTTCAAAAGGCGGACAGGTGATCCGCTGCAAAACCACATTCAGGTCCCAGTCAGGCGCTGGCGGGCGCAGAGGTGGTTTAAGTAGAAGGAGACCTCGGAGAAACCTCGCTACGAGAGGATCGTTTGAGAGAGGTCTGCCGTCCACCGGCACATGATGTGCTGAAAGAGCACTGAGGTGAACTTTGACGGAATTGGGACTTAAGTCCCAGATTAGAGAGGTGCAGCAAGTACTGCAAGATCACCGACACCGGGCAGGAGAAGGGATCCTGAGACTGCTGGGTACACCAGACTGCAAAGCGACGCCATTTAAGGGCGGAAGCATTTGCGGGTAGAGGGCCGTCGCGAAGCCAAGACGACCTCCTCCACCTCCGCCGGCAGGAGAAGGGGAGCAAGGACTACCCTCTCAGCAGCCAGGCCATGAGGTTGAGAGACCTGAGGTTGGGGTGCAGAAGGGACCCCTGATCCTGAGTGAGGAGATCGGTTGTACCCCCAGAGGGATTGGATCCTCCACCGCCAGTTGCAGCAGGAGCGGAAACCACGGGCTGCCTGGGCCATAGAGGGGCAACCAGGATCATTAAGGCTTTGTCTAGGAGTACCTTGATAATTGTCCGAGATACCAGCTGAATGGGAGGTAAAGCGTACAGAAGGCTACCCGACCAAGAGATCCGAAAGGCGTCCGCCGCAACCCGAATGGGGTGTGGCTGACGAGAGCAGAAGCGAGGGAAGCTGCCGGTTGTGAGGACTGGCAAAGAGATCCACCGTGGGGAGACCCCACTTGAGGAAGAGCTTCTGAACTACCAAGGGATCCAGACGCCACTCGTGCGGCTGGAGGACCCTGCTGAGTTTGTCTGCAAGGCAATTTTCTTGGCCCGGGAGATAAACTGCCTTGAGGAGAATGCCGTGACTGACGGCCAAAGAGCAGAGCTTCTGTGCCTCCCGGCAGAGGAGGAAGGAGCCCGTGCCCCCCTGCTTGTTCACGTAGAACATTGCAACTTGATGGTCCGTCTGGACAAGGACGGACTGTTGGGAAGTCAGGTGGGAGAAGGCCTTGAGAGCTAGGCGGATCGCCCTGAGCTCCAGGAAGTTGATCTGCTGAGCAGACTCCCACGTGGTCCAGAGGCCCTGAGTACGTGCCTCTTGGCAATGTGCTCCCCAGCCCAGGAGGGATGCATCGGTGGTCAGCACCCGGGTCGGCTGAGGTGACTGGAAAGGCATTCCGAATATCAGGTTCGGCTGCGGAGCCACCACCGAAGAGACGAGACCAGCGGCTCGGAAACGCGCACTAGGTCTGCCAGGACGCCCTGTGGCTTGTGCCACTGCTGGCGGAGACACCATTGAGCAGACCGCACGTTCAGGCGGGCATTGGGGGTCACATGGACGGTGGGAAGCCATATGGCCGAGCAGTCTCAGGAAGCGCCTGGCGGAGACCAGGGGCTGGCTGCGAAAGCGGTCGGCTAGGTCCATGAGCCGTTGAGCCCTGTCGAGCGGTAGGTACGCTCGTGCCCGAGGAGTGTGCAGCCTTGCGCCGATGAACTCGAGATCCTGTGAGGGGAGCAAAGTGGACTTTGCGAAGTTTATGACAAAGCCCAAGTGATGCAGCAGAGTCACCGTGCGGCACGTGGCGTTGGTGACCTCTCGAGCGGACGCTGCTCTGATGAGCCAGTCGTCGAGGTACGGAAAGACATAGAGGCCGTGAAGCGGAGATGGGCCGCCACGACCGCGAGACATGTTGTGAAGACTCGCGGTGCGGAGGATAGGCCAAAGGGCAGTACTCTGTACTGGGTAATGATTTCCTGCCACCACAAACCTTAGGTATTGGCGGTGGCTTGGGTGGATGAGGATGTGCGTGTAGGCATCCTTTAGATCCAAGGAGCATAGCCAATCTCCCTGCTGGGAGGTAGGGCAGAAGGATTCCAAGGGTAAGCATTTTGAACTTCTCCCGCACAAGGAACTTGTTGAGGTTTGCGCAAGTCCAGGATGGGTCTGAGGCCCCCTGTTCTCTTTGGTATCAGAAAGTACCTTGAATAAAAGCCTTGACCTCTCAGGTGGTGGGGCAACCGGTTCCACCGCCTGTTCCTGGGCAGAAGACCTGCTAACTCCTGAAAGGAGCAAACTCCGCTGTGCAGAGCGGGGGCGCGAAGGTTCTCCCGGACCACTAGGAGGGAGGGACCTGATGGAAGTGGAGAAGGTAGCCTTCTCGCACGACTTAAGTACCCAGGCATCTGCGTTGATGCTGGACCACCTGTGGGGCCGAAGTGAACCAGCGGCCTCCGGTGCTGGGGAGGATACCAGCGGGGGGGGGAGGAGGCTATGCTGAGTTGGAGTCAAACAAACCCCACCCTGCTGGAGCAGGGCTGGTGGTGCAGGCTTGGGGGCTTGCTGCCTACGGGACCCGTTAATTACCCATAAAAAAGTGGAAACCCGTCCCTTCGGCCTGCTGGCCCTGGTTGGGAGCTGCAGGGGCCTGATAATGGGGGTACTGTTTGTTGGCAGCCGCCTGTTCCTCGGGTAAAAGGAAGTTTTTTTCTTCTTTTTCACGAGCCCTTCGTTTTCTGGGAAAGGGGCGGAGGTCTTCCTAGAAAGCCTGGTCCTGGTGAGAGTCTCAGTCTCAATTTGTGCAGCTAGCCATTTTACGCCATGGGGCTTTTGCCAAAGGAAGGTTTTCCGGCCTCGGCAGGGGACATCGACCCCCAGACTTGTCCTGTACCTCAGGGCATCAAGGGTCCCGACGACTGAACCAAGCACTGTCGGCGGGCAACGATGCCTCGGCTGCGGCCACTCTAGCCGGAGGCCTCAAAGCCATCATAGGCTGCTCGGGGACATGAACTTTGAGCATTCCCGAATTGCCCGTGGACAAGGCGAGGAAACCTCCGCAAGGGCTCCTCGGAGGAGACCAGCGGAGAATCCGGCTAGCTCTTTCGCCAGATCCCGGAGATAACATGCCCATGTAGAGCTGGTTCAGTCTGGACACGGAAATGCGAGGCATAGAGCCCTGGACAAGCACTTCTTGCCAATGGCCATCCAGGTTACGGGCCACTCACTTCCAGGCGGGGCCACCGAGCGTGCAGTGCATCTTCTGGCTCTTAAGACGATGCATGTGCCGATTCCACGTAACATGGAAATGTGCTGTGGCAGCTGTGGCCTTCTGAAAGCCAGGGCCTCTGCGGACACCGATAGATAGAATCGACCCGCTTGCTCAGGACCGCGAAAGAGGCCGGACTCTCCCCACATTGCGGCAAGAGTAGTCGTTCCAGCATAAGTGGAGGAAACACGGCACCAGTAAAATTGCTCTCTCGCGGGGAGAGTCCATACTGGAGGGCGTCGAGCTCCCCTTCGGGCTCGAGGCTCCTCCTCGGGATCCGCAGGGCAGGCCTAAACCTTGGCCATATCCCTAACGAAGTCCGAAGAACCGGGCATCCTCCGGGGGGGACTGCTTCCGAGGCTGCGGACCCCGGTGAGTCCGATGGGACACTACGATGTCCGGAAAAGAATCAGGTGACTCTTCCTCCTCAGACTACCAGACCGACTCCGACGAGGACTTCGGTGGGGTCGGCCCGGGCCAGGGGTGGCGGGCGCCAGCCGTCCGATGTCGAGGGAGCCGGCGTCGGCGACCTCGGGTCCCCCCGAACGGCGGAGGCCGAGGGTGACCTTGCGACCCGAGGATCGACTCGAGTTCTCATCGGACTCGAGGATTCGGCTCAGGTCTTCCGGGGTCGACTTTGTGGACGTCGACGTCCCGGCACGGTCCGGGGGCATTCGGCGGCGCCACAGCGAGAGCCAGCGAGCAAGTGCCCGCTGCTTGGTCCATGAAGGCAGACAGGTCTTCTCCTCCAAAGGCCGTCAACCTGATGTCGAGCTCAGGGTGACCCAGAAGCCCCCAGACTTCGTGGCCGCCCCGACGGCGTCGGGCCCGACGGCGCGCTGTAGCGGAGGCGAGTCCAGAAGGACCACAGGGACTTTACCCGGGCAAGGCATCTCCGACCTACCAGGCGATGGTCGCTTCGGGATGTGTTCCTTCTCCAAGGACCCGGGGCGGCTGTCGGGGCTATGCGACTGGCCCTCCGCGGAACCAGGAGCGTCCACCGACGCCGCACCTCCGCGGTTTTTCCTTTCCGACGATGGTCCCCCGAGGGAGAAACCCCGGTCGGAGGAGCTCCGCGGGCGACGGGTCCGAGCTGGAGCCTTTCGACGCGGAGGCCTCCGACGAGGTCCGGGTACGGCTGGGGTCAGCCGAAGATTCTCTCACGCTGATGTCCGCCGACGTCCTCAACGCCTTTGAGGACAGTTTTGCTGCAGGGCCCCACAGATCAGGTTCCTTCATGAATCCGGGCCCAGGCAGCGGATGGCAAAAGTCGTTGTGTGTCGGTTAGTGACATATTTCGGGTCACACCGACCTACACCGCTTAAACCCCACTGGCAAGCCATCGTGTGAAAAAACGGGGCCCTGCGAGGTCAAAGGACCGGGCTGCCAGGGAAACCGAAAACGAAGCTGGGACTAAGTCAGAAAACACCGCAAAACAAGAATGCGGTACTCGAGGGACCGGCGTCGCGGTCCCTGGGCGGGAGGGAAAGCACCCCATCGGCGTCGAACCGAAAAGAAAAAGAATAAAATACGGAAGGAAAAATAATCGAGCTTTTTTTCCGCGGGGACAAGACGGGGACGTCTGTAGGGCTCCGCGGAAAAAAAGAAGACTGGCTAAGATGGCACCCTCGGCGGGAAGACGAACCGCGACATGCGCGCTGCCACATTCCCAAAGGCTTTCTTTGAAAGCTGGGGGAAAAATTTTGGCTCCGCGAGGGGGGGCTTTTCCGTCGGCGCCGACGTCACCCATAAGTGAGGACTGACTTCCTCCTCTTGGTCCTGGAGAACCTTGCACTTCTCCACATTAAATTTCATCTGCCATTTTGATGCCCAGTCTTCCAATTTATCAGATCCTCTTGCAATTTCCACAATCCTCCTGGGTTTTAACAACTTTAAATAGTTTTGTGTCATCTGCAAATTTGATAACCTCACTTGTTATTCCACTTTCCAGTCCATTTATGAATATGTCAAAAAGCACGGACCCAGCACAGATCCCTGGGTACAACCACTATTCACCTTTCTCCATTGGGAAAATTGGCCATTTTAGCCCTACCCTCTGCTTTCTATCTTTTAATCTTTTAAAACCATTTCCTGATCCACAGTAGTACACTGCCTCCTATCCCATGTATATTTAGTTTTGCCAAAAGTCTCTCATGAGGGACTTTGTCAAATGCTTTCTGAAAGTCCAGATACACAATATCAACCGACTCACCTTTGTCCACCTGTTTATTCACTCCTTCAAAAAACATAACAGATTAGTAAGACAAGATCTTCCTTGTCTAAAGCCATGCTGGCCGTCCCCCACGAGGTCGTCACTACCTACCTGCTGAGTAATTTTCTACTTGATGCTGGCTTCTACCATTTTGCCCGGTACTGATGCCAGGCTCCTGGGTCACATGCAAAGTCGATGCCATGTGGCCCAGGAGCTGTAGACAGAGTCTGGCGGAGACTTGCGGCCTGCTCAGAAACTGGCTTGCCAAGGCTATGAGTCTTTGAGCCCTGTCTCTTGGCAAGTAAGCCTTTGCTTGCAGGGAGTCCAACCTTGCCCCTATGAACTCAAGGTTCTGGGAGGGGAGCAAAGTGGACTTTTGCGAAGTTTATGATAAAGCCTAGGTGCTGAAGGAGGAAGACAGTTTTGAGGGTGGCTTGCCGGGCCTCCTGGGAAGTCTGACCCCTGATGAGCCAGTCGTCCAGGTAGGGGAAGACAAAACCCCCCTGGTTCCTCAAGTAGGCCGCCACCACCGCCAGACACTTGGTAAAGACCCTTGGGGCGGAGGTCAGGCCAAAGGGTAGTACTCTGTACTGGTAATGGTTTCCTCCCACAATGAACCTGAGGTACTTTCTGTGGTCTGGATGAATGAGGATGTGAGTGTACGCATCCTTTAGGTCTAAGGAGCATAGCCAATCTCCCTGCTGGAGGTAGGGCAAAAGTGTTCCAAGAGTTAGCATCTTGAACCTTTCTTTCTCCAAGAACTTATTGAGATTCCTGAGGTCGAGAATAGGCCTGAGGCCCCCGGTTCCTTTTGGTACAAGGAAGTACCTGGAGTAGAACCCGTGACCTTGCAGGTGGGGAGGCACCGGCTCCACCGCCTGGTCTAGAAGCAGACCTTGAAGTTCTTGAAGGAGGAGGTCTGTGTGCAGAGGAGGTCTTGGAGGCTCTCCGGGGAAGTAGGTCGGAGGCAACTGCTGGAAATGGAACATATAGCTCTTGTGGACAATGCTCAATACCCAAGCATCTCCTGTAATGGGTGGCCACCGGTGGGCAAACAGGACTAGACAACCTCCTGTGCAGAGATGGGACAGCAGAGGTGGAAAGGCTATGCTGTGGGAGTCAAAAAACCCCTCCCTGCTGAGTGGGAGCAGGAGCCGGAGGCTTGGGGGTCTTCTGCCGACAGGGCCCATGTCCCTGCCCCTTGGCCTGCTGACCCTGCTGGGGAGGCCTGATACTGAGGGAAAGGTTTGTAGGCAGCCGCCTTCCTCGGGTAAAAGGACTTCTTACCCGAGCCCGTCTTTCTCTGAGAAGGGGCAGAGGTTTTTCTGGACAGCCTTGTCCTAGTCAGGTGCTCGGTTTCGAGCTCAGCCGCCTTCTCGGCCATGGGCTTGCCAAAAAGGTTTTCACCTCGGCAAGGGACATCGACCAACTTCTCCTGCACCCAGGGTTCAAGGTCTGATGACTGCAACCATGCCTGGCGTCGGGCCCCGATGCCGGCCGCCGCTACACGGGCCGAAGCCTCGAAGCCATCGTAGGCCGCTCGGGACATGAACTTGGAGCATTCCCGGATCCCCGAGGACAAGGTCTTGAACCTCTGCAAGGGTTTCCCGGAGAGGCCAGCAGAGAACCCGGCAAGTTTCCTTCGCCAGGTCCCGTAGGTACATGCCCATGTACAGCTGGTAAGACTGAAACGAAACAAACGAGGAGCGCTGCTCTTGCAGGTGACTGAGGGGAAACAGGAAGCAAGAGTCGAAAATCGTCAGACTAAATTCAAGAGTTCTTTATTAGGGTCATCCCCGACGCGTTTCGGCATACAATGCCCTCCTCAGGGGGTGACAACTAAAACACCAAGCATAAAAAACGTATAACAATAATGAATAATGAACAAGATCAATATATGCAAACATAAATATAAATATAAATATAGATAAAAATAGATGAAAACTTAAAACAATACATATAAATGAGTAAGCATGATATGAGACTAATGAATCTAAAATATCATATGGGACAAGGCACATCAAATACGTGTAAAAAGACTTAGACGTACTTAAAAAAGCACTTAAAAATTATTAATTATTATCAGAAAATGTGTCTAAAAGATAAATTAATAACACCTTAATAAATGGAAGACAGACAACCAAAGCCATAAAATGACAGACAAGACAATGAGTTTACAGAAATACTCACAGTAGATCAAAATAAAACTGTCTAGTGTAACATGGGTATAGATGATATCAGGCTACAAAATAAAGAAGAACCCACAAATTTAAACTTTAGATTATAATACAAACGTTAATATTGTGGCATAATTAATTATACAAACTGGTTCATAAGAACAGGTATGCCATCAAGAACTAACGATTAGCCTTAAAAACCACACTGACACTGTTATAAATAATCTCATGTAGTGAAGAACAGTATAATAACTCCTTTCTAGCGAACCTTATATTCATACTATATGAAAACCGCGAGGTAATATTATTGTTTCTACATGAATGCTATGGAAATGACTTTCTGAAGCCAAACCTGTATTCACCACTAAGGTTTTATGTATAGATGCGATGTCATTTGAGGATAACAGAGAACGTAGACCTAATATATACACTTTGTAATCTATCTTTGAATATACGTTACTCGCAGGATGTTCGGGAATCTTGCCTACTTTGGAAACGACAACTGCTGGAATGCTGTAATCCCATTGGGACTCTAGACTGCTCAAATTGTAGGTTTCAAACTTGGGCCAAAACTTTGTGCCGTTATAATTTCTAAATGGAAATCTTCCCTCAATTCCAATGTGAACTACGAGAACAACACGACTTACGTGGTCCGGCCAGGCTCCTGCTCCACACTGGCCATTTTGGACGGCTTCTCCCTGCTTTGAAGAGCCCGGGACGGTGCGTTCGGGGGGTCCGAGACCTGGCCATTGAGGAACCCGGTTCCTCCGTCCAACGCAGTCCTCACGAGCAGCTTCTTTCCTCTTGCGGTCCCGATCTGGATCCCCTATCCGAGTGAACCCCGGCGATGCTTGGAGTCCAGACTCCCGAGACGTCGAGGCATCGGACTAGGTCCGAGGCCCGGCCAGAGGCGGATCATAAAAAAATCAATTTTTTTCTGATGCTGGCGACTTCGTAATGCCTTAGTGGACATTTTGCCACACGGGACAACAGACCTTAGGATCATTGATCCTGTCCCGAGACATTCGAAGGCAAGCAGTCGTGTGTGTGTCGTTGAGAGACATTAGTTTCTTGCACGGATCACACTTTTTGAAACCCTGGGCCCCCGCAAGGGTCAAGGACCGACCTTCCAGGGAAAGAGAACAAAAAGGGCACGAACGCCAGCCACGAAGGTCAAAAAAAAACCCGAAAAATAGCAGACATAGAAACATAGAATATGAACAGAAACAAAGAACCACATGCCCTATCAATAGTCCTTGTCCTTCCATACCACTTACAACAGTCCCCTTATTACCTTTAGAGATCCTCTCTGGTGTTTGTCCCATGCTTTTTTGAATTCAGTTACTGTTACGTCCTCATCTCTACTACCACCTCCACGGGGAGACTATTCCACGGATCCACATACTCTTTCCGTAGAAGAAATAGTATTCCGCAGATATCACTTCGTGAATCTATCTCCCTTCACCCTCATTCCCATGTTCCCTCGTAGAAGAACGTGCTTTCAATTGAAAGAGGCTCTCTCCCTGAACATTTAATGAGCCACAGAGGTATTTAAACATCTCAATCATATCACCTCTATCCCGCCTTTCCTCTAAGGTGTAGCGGGGTGGTATATTAAGATCCTTTCAGTCTGTCCTCATATGCCTTTATAATGAAGACCACTAATCATTTTAGTAGCCACCCTCTGCAACTGACTGAATCCTGTTCACGATCCCCTTTTGAAAGGTGCGGTCTCCAGACAATTGCACACTATACTAACCAAATGAGTGTCCGCACCAAAGACTTAGACAGAGGCCATTATCACCTCCTTTTTTCTGCTAGCCATTCCTCTCCATATGCAGCCCAAGCATGCAGAAAAAGGAGTTGATAATGTCTCTGTATAAGTCTTTGGTGCGACCTCATTTGGGAGTATAGTGTGCAATTCTGGAGACCAAGCGACCTTCAAAGTATTTGAACAGGATGGAGTCGGTGCAGAGGGTGCTACTAAAATGATTAGTGGTCTTCTTTATAAAGCATAATGAGGACAGACCTGAAGGATCTTAATATGTTACACCTTAGAGGAAAGCGGGATAGAGGTGATATGATTGAGAGTTTAAATACCTCCGTGGCATAAAATGTTCATGGAGAGAGCCTCTTTCAGTACCGGTGGTAACCGAACCCTGCGTGAAGGGGAATCGGCGTCGAACCGGAGAAAAAAAACCACGATGAAATCGCAAGAAAAACGTAAATTTTTCCGGGTGACACGGACAGACGTCCGGCTGGGGCTCCACGGAAAAAGAAAGACTGAGCAAGCATGTCACCTTTAGGCGGGAAGGGACCGCGCATGCGTGCCTACTATTCCCAAAGGCTTTCTTAGAAAGCTGGGGAATTGCTCCTGCACCGGGGGCTCCATCGACGTCGATGTCACCAATAACTGAGGACTGACTTCCTGCTTGGTCCTGGAGAATGGAGATGAATTCGAGGCAGCGGCGGTGAACCGCTCGTTCTAGTAGTTTGGTGATGAAGGGAAGGAGAATGATGGGTCGATAACTGGAAGGACAGGTGGGATCAAGTGAGTGTTTCTTGAGGAGAGGTGTGACCACAGCATGCTTTGAAGTCTGCAGGGACAGTTGCGTTGAGAGCAATAGGTTTAGAATATGAGAGATGGATGGAACAACGGTGGAGAGATGGGGCTTAGTCAAGACGGGTGGGGATCGGATACAGAGGAGCAGGTGGGTGAGTTTGGAGGAGGAAAGAAGGTGTGCGGTTTTCCTCTTCAGAGATCACAGGAAGGGAGGTTGCAAGGGTAGGGGGGGAGAGTTGGGGGGGAGGAGAGTTGTGGGGGGGGAGAGTTTGGGAGTGGAGGGGGGAGGAGGGGAAGTAAGCTGACTTTTGTGGGGAATTGGAGGGTGATCTTGTGGATTTTGTCATGGAAATAGTCAGCCAGGGTTTGGGGCAGAAAGGTAGGGAGGGATAAGAAGGTGGAGGCACCTTGAGGAGAGAGCTGAGAGTAGTAAAGAGACCGCGAGGATCAGATGGCAAGAGAGTTAGTCCAGATGGAACATAGTAGTCTTGTTTGGCAAGAGTTACAGGCTGACTGGAAAGAGATAACGCAATGAATTTTTTGGGGAAAATGGGCTAGGAGGTCAGCACGGAAGCGGGATTTGAGCCAAGCATGCTCAGCAGAACGTGGCAACAGGAACGTAGATAGCGGGCAGTGGATGAAAGCCAGGGGCTGGGGTGCAGAACGTCTCGCAGGACGTGGGATGGGTGGAGCAAAAGCATCCAGAGCCAAGGAGAGTGTCAGCATTATAGGAGGTTACTGCCTCGTTAATGGATTTCAGATGACAAAGTGGAGAGAAAGAGGTGAAGAAATGGCGGAAGAGAGAGCCAAGGGATCAATAACATGAAGAGTTTCCTAAATAGGTTGGAGGAGACGAAGGGACTAGGCTGAGCGCAGCGGCATGATGAAGATTAAAGCTTAAAAGGTGATGGTCAGATAAGGGAAGAACTGGAGTTTACAGAAGTTTGAGGGTAAGCAGCTAGAGAAGAATATCAGGGTCCAGACAGTGGCTCGATGATGGTGAGTGGGGGCAGTGGGAACAAAGTTTGGAGGTCAAATGAGGAGGTAAGGGAGAGGAGCTTTTAAATCATGAGGATCAGAGGGCGTCGATCGACATGAATGTTTAAAAATCCCCAAGAATAACGGTGGGAGAAGAGAAGTTCAGATAAGAAGGAAAGCCATGAGTCAAAAGTCAGTGAGAAAGCGTACGAAGGCAGGCTTGTCAGTAGGTCGATTAAATAACAGCCTACCTGGAGAGGAAGTGGAGTGACGAGGCAAATGAAGTGGAACTTCAAAAGAGTAGGAAAGGAGTGGAGACTGAGGCAGGAGTAGGGGTGGGGAATCGTGGCATCACCGAGGGGAGCAACGGGTAGGAACGCCCAACACCACCACCACCACGGCCAGTGGACGAGGCCGTGTGGGAGAACTGACCCTCTACGCTCCGCACCCATGACAGAGAGCAAGCAGTTAGGATGCCGGTATCATCTGGGAGGAGCCATGCGGTCTCAGTTCGAGCAAGAAGATGTAGAGTCATTAACTATAAAGATCAAATGGACCAACCTGTACCTTAGGATCAGGACCCCCATTGATGATGAAAAGAAGAAGTCGAAGAAGCATTTGAAAGTCTTATCAAAGAAAAAAGCACTGGGCCATTGATGGCATTTCCACTGAAGTAGTGCAACCAAATCTGAAGCAGTTAGGTTACGCCATACTTACAAGGCTCTGCCAGGAAATTTGGATAAACAAATTCTATGGCCAAACTGACTGGAAAAGACCACTGTGTTTATAACCAATACAGAAGAAAGGTGATCCCGATTGGACTGTGGAAATTATTTCGCCACAAGTGCTTTGATCCCACATGCCAGCAAGATTCTATTCAAGATCATTCAAGCAGAGACTACAATCATACTACGGACACGATTGTAAAGTTGCCTAAAGTGCCAACGACACAGGGTTCAGGAAAGGGCGAGGAACGAGAGACATTATTGCGGAGGTGAGATGGATCCTTGAAAAAGACAAAAGAATACCAAAAAGGTATCCATATTGTCGTTCTTATTGACTACAGCAAAGGCCTTTTGACCGTGTATAGCCAGGAGAAATTCTGTGCCACATTTAAGACTCTACGCATTGAGCCATACCAGAACATCTGATCATTTCTCTTAACCCACAACAATCATCAACGCCGCCAGAGTCACAGAAGGACCATATCAAAGCGTCGGACCACATAACTCCAAGCTGAAAAGAATCCACTGGCTACCAAGCAATGCAAGAATCCCAATACAAACCTCTATAATCACACCCTTCAAAGCCCTAAACAATTAAGCGCCTACAACCATTGCTAAACTAATACACACCCAAGCCCGCAACAGTAGCCAGAAGGACAGCATCAGCAATAAATAACCTAAAGTCCCGAAAATAACAGTCAAATTTACACCAAGGAAGCGGTCTAAAAGAGCCTTCTGCATTCATGCCCCAACAGCATGGAATACCCTCCCACAAGATACTGAGAGCCATGGGGGGCGGAGCTTGCAGCGAACGGAGATGGCTGCCTCAGGAGAGTTGTTCCCACCCAAAACTCAAGAATCCTGACTTACTCACTTGATGAAAACCCCCATTATCATTGCTGACTCCGAAACAGAGAATCGAGTGAGATGTCTTCCTTGAAAGCCGGAGACCGTTTTAGACTTCTCGACGGACGCCGGGCATCGCCGGGTAAAACGGACAAAACAGGATGCGGGCATCCCCGCATAATAATGGCGTCGGAGAAGGAAGATGCAGAGGGCATCCGAGAAGTGTTGCAATAACTATGGTCAGTCAAAAAGTATGATTCCTGATAGTAGGGAGGCCCTAACGCAATTTGGCAGGGGGATATTGCGCGACGTAAAAGAGCGGATGGCAGAGGTGTGGGAACGCGCTGCATAAGAACAGAACACCGGCAATCACACGGCATGAGACAGTTGCAGCCCAGATAGAGCCCGCTGCAGAAGCGGGTTACAGGCTAGAAAATCACATTTGAAGACCAAAACCAACCGGGCCCGCAGAAAACAATATACAGATTGGACAGGCGGCCCCGAGGGCCGGGAAGGAACAGACTCAGTTAAATTCTCTGCAGAAGTGATTCCCGAGTTACTACAACTGGTCTTTGCGGAGCCTTTTGAAATAGAGCAGGCCCACCGCGTCCCAGCGCACATGGCTGAGAAAAAACAACATCCGCGCCCTTTT